>OY829326.1:47802282-49107758 GCA_963691655.1 Toxonevra muliebris | reverse complement strand
CACACAGACTGTGTGCTGGCCTGCCTGTCTCAATTTTCACTGTTCGTATTGTATCGAAGCTCTGAACGTGTGTGAATGTGTTTATGAATGTGTGGGGGAGCTAAATCATAAGTATAAAAAAGCAAGGCAATTCATGCCAAAAATAACATTTTTATCAGAATGCAAAATTTAAGTGGGTTTCTTGATGTTGACGACTTGTAAGGTAGGAAGGTACTTATTTATTTACAGCATTGTGACATGGTATAGAACTGACTACCACATACTGCAACTACGTAGTTGTGTAGCTAAAATTAGGCTAACAAGTTTAAAAATGTATAACAAGAAATTAAAAACGTACTAGTTATTTTTAATCCTACACAATTTAAGAAATTGTTGTCTGTTGTTTTGTATTTTTTTATCAAAACTAATATTTGTTTTTACTACTTACTAGACTTAATTAACGGTAATTATTAAAAACGATCATGATACGAGCATCGTGGTAATTTATAATTTTTTTTTTCAAACTATTTAAATTTCTTACCAAAGCTAAGTAATGACAAAGTTGATAGGTTCTTCGGAATACTCGTTATTAGGTCATCATAATTACTGCATACGCTATAAAACTCATGTATTTATTACTCCTGCCAACTTAAAATACACTTTGGAATGTATTTCGTGTTATTCAACCTGTATCTTAACAAAAATTTAGCAATTTATTGTATAGGAGCCTTTCCGACAACATCTGGCCCATCCTAAGATGAATTGCTCAATTAACCATCCCTTGATATTTTTGCTAAATCAGAGACTGTCAAAGCCATCTGGAAGCTTAAACGCAAAGGGTATTGGTATGACACTTGCTGGGATATGGGGTTATTGAAGATACGGATTTGGGCTTGACAGTTCTGTTAATGCCATCCGACAAAATGCCAAAAATTCCAGTTTTAAAACAGCGCTGTACAATACAAATTCTAGAAGCCCAAACCTGGGTTTTGTTGGGATCTGGGCCTGGAGTTGATTGTAAGTGCATTTTCACTGGCTACTCCAAAATAGATTAGATGTCAGAAAATCAGACCAATATGCAATACAATTGTCAAAGAAGAATGGCAAAAAACACATAGAACGTTAGCTCCTTTCAATAATACTATTCAGTGAAAATAACTGTCTTTGTAATTCTCATTTACTTTACAGTATTTTCACTTATATAGATTGTTGAAATTAGGGAATTATCACAAAGACCACTGATGAGGAACCGTAGCTGGTTCTGGCATCATTGTTCATTCAAAGCCTAATAATTTTAATAACGGTTCGGGGTCTTTATTCAAAATTATGGAATGCACCTTGACTTCTCTCTTGGGTTACATGCTTCTGTTTTTTAACATAGATGGGCACAATGCAGTACATATTAAGTGCATTAATAATAGCAGTAATCAGTAAATTTTTACTGTTAAGGAAATTTCATTTGCATTACCAGTAAAATTTTTAGTGATTACTGAAATTACTTACTGGTAGTTAAAAATCAATGTCCTAAATTAAATAAATCATTAAAAAAAATACGATTAGTTTCTCTTCTTTCAAACATGTATTGTATATTTGTTATACACTATTAGCTTTTCTTAAAACAAGCATTTCGAAATTTGAATCGCTGTTTTTGCCTTCTGGAACGATTCACAATCTCAGCGAATGAAAACTAGTTATTACGATAACACGCATAAAACCATAACTCAATATTATATTTCACCTGCTTAATCTTTGATTAAACACATGGCAAATACAGTGGACGCTCGGAATTCTTAAGTAGTTTTTTCTTGAATTATTAATTATTTTTCTAAGCTTCATAGCCGTTTTCTAGTCTTCTAACAGCATCTAAACTGGTTATCCATTGTAAATCTAAGCTTGATTGTGTTGAAAAACATAATAGTCTCCAGTTGATATGGATTCCTGTACACTCAGAAAATGAATACACTGTCGGCTTGGCCAGAAAGTATTCGGAAACTATTTTCTTGGGCCCGTCTACAGCCATCAAGACCACCATTAATAAGTAGGTCGATTTGGCTCACAATCGTAAATGGAAAGAACTGAACGGCTGCAGACAGACAAAGATCATGTTACCTATCATCTCGAAGCGTCTAACAAGCTTTCTGTTATCACTTAACCGAAAGAGGTGTAAGCAGCTGGTGAGATTATATACCGGTCAATTCTCTTGGGCCAAACATTTTAATGTGATTGGCCTGGGAGATAGCTTATAAATAAATCTGGTAGACTTAAAGAATAATAAAAGGAAACACAGAAATTGGCGTTAAACTTGTCTGATTCTTGTATTCTTGTTGAACATTTCTTTTGCAGTTCCAAGAAACAAAAAACCTTAACACAGAGGTGCTACAGCTCAGTTCTTTCACTTCAAAATACACAATTTCTATCAACATTTCGAAACCTTGGAAGAGAAAAAAACGACACAACCCCACATCAAGCAGAGATGTGGTACCAAAGCTTGTAACGATAACTACCTACCTACGTGCATAATAGCATTGCGTTTTTCAGGCATAATCCATGCGCATTTTATTTAAAGTGCTAGTTTTCAAAATTAAACTTTGCTTCCATTGATGGCAAAAGCTTATACATTATCACTATTTAAGATGACCTTAACTGCATTCGCTTTACTACCCTTAAGTAATGTACGTATTTACCCCAATTGCATCCTTGCCCTTGGAATTCTGTCCTTCGACAAATATCCCTTTGATATTTTCACTTGTCAGCAATAACAGCAACAATGTATGTATATATGCATGCAAAATTGCATATAACGCATACACGATAAGTTCAAGTTCAATTTTTACTACAATTTTTAGCTTTTACTACGTTTTTATCCTTCATTGCCCTTTCTTTTCTTTTTTTTGGGGGTAGTGCACGTAAAACAACTTACGCAGAAAAATATTACAAATTCATTGATTAATTTTGATCATTTAAAATGTATACACATCGTAATATCCAACGGAGAGTGTTTCTGAATTTTAGTGGTAACCGTTGCACAATGACCCAATTAAAGGGTCACTGCGGAAAATAGACATTGTGAGACTTTGTGTTACGCGGGCCACATAATGCTAGATTATTATTTTTGGTAAAAAATTTTCCTACTTAAATCAATAAAAAATGCACAAACTTTTAACAGTTTGAGCTCATTAATGTTGGTGTTTTTGTTGCGCTTCAATTAGCCCACATCAACCGTTACATTGACGTTATTAAATTCAATATAACCAGACGTTATGGTCATTGTATAGTAAGCTATTCAATACCTCCACATAGCATTGGTTTAACTGATACATGTTGTATGGGTTCCTACGAGCATAAAAAAATAATAACAATTGACTTAGCTTTGAAATTATTTTAATACGAAAAAACCACGCAAATATGCTAACTTTAAGCTGAAGTAGAAAGACAGACAGTGTCGTATGTATAGAAAAAAACACAGACACTCACCCATGCCAAATACAAAGGTTGCGAATTCGGAGTTTAAATATTTTCGATTTTTCAAATTATGGCTCAAATATATATCAAGAAGGGGTGTCTGCTAGTTATTTATATTCATACTATAGAAAATAATAAACTGAAATTGAAATTCCCCAGACCTCAATATCGTCAATATTCCTTTCAAATCCTTAAGAAATAGCTGTCTTTACTTTTTATAGACAGTACTCCGTAGTTTCCTTCTTCCTCGGGTTTCTGCATCTGCAATAGAGTACGTATTATTTAAATATCTTGGAACAGATGTGCTTAAAGTAACATTTATCAACTTCTAACAAAATAAAAAAAACGCAGTTGAGTAGAAGTAATAATAATAACATTTTATAATAGAAAAACTATTAATTTAATCAACACTTTAAGTAGAAAATCATAACTCCAAATATTGAAATTTTATAAATTTGACACATATTTATTTACCCATCAAAAAGCAAACGAATCAAGCAACACAGACATGCTGTTTCCGTTGTTGTTGGTGCTGTTGTTTTTATTGTTGTAAAACTAAAAATACCGTTAACATCCTGTTTACTTTCTTATTTAAGTTAAATTGAAACCAAAGATTAAAAATATTTTCATTTTATTAGTAAGTACGTACATAAATAGGTAGGTAGATAGTTATTTACGAGTAGTTAGGTGGCGGATGGTATGAGTATTTATAGATAGTATGTGGGTAGCTACAAAACAAGCAAACCAAAAATATAAACACGTAAAATTCATTAAAAAGTTATAAAATTTAGAAAAATTTAAAAAAAGGAAAATATACAAGAAAAAAAAAACCATACGAAATTGAAATGTAGGCAAAAATTATATTTTTATATACCCAACGCCGAGCACATGCATATCAGAATGTACGTTTTCATATATTGAACCATATCTTGTTCTTATTTTTTATTATGTGGCATGTCGGGATGCAGAATTTTAAGTGATCAAGTTAGTATCGGAGATCCATAAAATTTGTTTAAACAACCAAACCTAAAAGCGCGAGGTTTAACATAATCTCGAAATTAATATTTTTTTCCTCTTAAAAACGCATTTTGATTTATACTAATAAGATATAATTTTTGAGAAAACGTATGTTGAAATTCATAAACATAAATAGCATTAGCTAAGTACAATACAATACTTATATAGTATAGTTTTTTTTTTACTTGTTGTGTCCGGCGTACGCCACCCGCTTGCAAAAGAAGCACATTAGATGCGCAACAAAATGTAGGCATATTAAATATTGCCTTAGGGTAAATAAAGAATTCATTCAATAAAAACTCGCAATTGGAATAATAAATTTTATGCGTACACATTTAGTATCCACTCATAAATTAAAGAAATGTATGTGCATGTGTATGTGTATAAATGTATGTGTGGAGTAAAATTTTACAAATGGCAACCCACGCATGATTGCTGCGTAATTCAAGTCTATCAATGAGCAAATTAACGAGTACCTCTTCACATTCAAATGCATAATGACAGTTACAGAGAAAGTAGTAATTGTAACAGAATGCAATCATGTCCATTGAAAACCCAATGGACATGAACTGTGTTGATCTGAGTAATTCGCGCAGGTTATGCAATGTATTCAATAGAAAGAAATTGTTTGAACTCTTAATATTTATGTTCTTACCAATCCATTCTAAGATGCAATAAAGACATTCAGGAACAAACCCTTTTTAAAATTAAGAAAGTTGCAAGAAAAAGTAGAGAAATCTTTTTAGAAGATCCTCAATTTTTGCTTAACCGTTTTCAGGGTGACAAAAGAAAAAAGATTTTGAGTTCCCTCACACAAAAGAGTTTGGAAGGATGGATGCCACTAACAGTGCATATTTCAGATTTGCAGACTTTTTAAGTATCTTCTCAGGAATAGTACCTTTAAGCTATTGGACGGAGTAATAAAAATGCTCACATATTAATGGATTATTGTGATGGAATCGATAAAAATGTTCCTCATATACATAAATGCAATTCAAATGTGATATTTTTCATAATGATAAATTCTTATAATCACTCAATTTTTCCTAGAAATCATAAGTTAATATTGGCAAACAAAACGGAAATACATACATGAATACATTGACAATTATGAACACTTAAAAAATATTTCCGTTGCTCCTACAACCATATACTGTCATGAAATTCCTGCGCATTAGCAATTTCGGTCAATATCTTCCGGTCGGTCATAACAAAAATGCCATCATAAAAATTTCCATTGAAAATTACTTGGAGAGAAAACCAAAAATGAACAATTGGATATCGTCATATGTAATTATGATAATTTTGAATTAAAGTCATACAGATATGTATGTTTGTGCTAATCAAAGAAAACAGGAAATTCACTTTTCAACACTTCACCACACAATTTTTAATTTGTATGTAAAGAAGGCAATAACAACAACAATATTCATTAAATCATTTTGCATTTTTGTACACTTACGAACAAATGAAGAATTTTATTTCTATTCATACTTGCTGTTGTTGTTTTGTGTTGTCATATGCATTCCAAATGCAACGCCAACGGCCTCCACTTTGTAATCGAATCTAAGGGCCGCCATCGCCACCGCTACCACTGTCACTATTATCGCCTTCACCACCTCCACTACTATCATTGCTGTCGACAGTGACGACGACCTTTCAAAGTCTTCTTCTTTGCATCGTCATTGTCAACAACAACATAAAATTTTGTTTCCATATGTAAATTTGGCTTTTGCTGTTGTTTCTGTAGGTACTACCAGCATATTAATTTGTAGGGTATTTAAAATTATATTCACAAGTGCATAATTTACGATTAAAATATTAGTAGCAAATTCACACATGTAATGTTGAGTTTTTTTGTTTTAGTCAACCATTTAAATGTTATTCTTATCGTAAATAAAATTATAATATTTATATATATATATATTCTTAAAGAAGCCTTTCAAATTGCCCAAAACTTGTATATGTGATAGCAAGGGTCTTCCACTGATTTTGCTACTAAGTATTTAATGTGAGAAATTATGAATAGACAAATAAGCGTTTTCTCATTTTTAAGACATAATTTTGCTATAACTTTTGAAATTGTTAGGCAAACTTTATAAAATTCGCCCACTACCTATTGTTTTTAGATGAGGATAAGAGTTCAACAAATAAAATTATTCATTAATTTAAAAGTTTTCCCATTCATTTAGAAAGTTAATTCGAATTTTCAAAATGTATGTGTATGTGTGGATGTAAAACACCATTCAAAACCGAGTAAAGTATTGAATAGCACATTCCCAAATTTGCTTATGAAACAATTATTATTGATAAAAAAAAACCAAACAACAAAAATAGTTCCAAATTTGAAATTGTACGATTTTTTTTAAACAAAAAGTTAAATTTGTTCAAGTAAGCTTTTTATTCGGAAGCTGAGAACAAATAACTTATTTAACGTTCCGCAGACACTTTTTATATCAAATACTTTTTTTTATCAGACTCAATTAAAAAACTGTATTTTATTCTAACTTCGAAATATTAAAATTTTTTTAGGTACTCATTACATTATGCCACAAATTTCAGCTTCATCTCTCGGGCAATATATTTTTTCACGATATGGTCTTGCATCAATGCAAATGCAAATTTTTATTCTATATATTGAATGTATTTGTTGTTGTGAAAGCAGAAATATTTTGCATTTACAATGATGCAAGACCATTTGCACCATATCGTGAATAGTATTAATATATTCTATATAAATAAACTACGTATGTATGTGTATGCAAAAATAAATTTTAATTTTGTTTGGCTTGGTGTTTGATATAAACGCTATATTTGTATATAGAAAGAAAACGGTAGAATAAAGGATTATGATTTTTATGAGTATGAGTTTGTAATTTAATAATAATGATTTTTTCTTAAAGCTGAAAATAATAATTTTCAACTTCCTCAATTGCTCGCCCTCTAGCGGCTAGGCATTAAAAACGCATATTAATACATAGTCTGTATTTAAATGCCTTTCAAATGTAATCTTTATTATGGAAATTGCATAACTTTTTCATATTTTAAGTTTGTTTTAAAAAAAACGCGATATTGAATAGCAAAAAAATCGTTAACGCAGAAAATCCCAAGCCATGAATTTCTGCTGAATATCTACCAAGAAAATAACAGTAGTTTAGAGAAAGACAGTACACGTTTCTACGATGATCCAAGCAGTGAATAGAGTTTGAAACCCTACAGTCTTCCATTAGCTTTATTGCTGGATGTTGATTACGACCCAAGAACTCCACTTGCGCTCATGAAATTTCTACCCATTAATGTTTTTTGCATTTTGGGGAAAAAAATTAAAATTTGTTTCGCAAAACTAGTTACTTGGTTTTGTTTATCAGCTTATTTAATAGAAGAACACATTTCAAAATTTATTCAAATATTGTGCGTTAAGAGTTTTTTGGTACGGAGAATCTGAATTTCAATTTAACAAATGTGTGAAATAAAATTTCATCATTAGCCGGCTTTTTTTATTTCATCGAGGCACTGTACTATGATGTATCCAATAAAATTTATTTAAATTAAATTATGCGACACTAAAAATCACGATGCAATTGTGATGTGTTTCTTAAATTAAATTTAATTGGACTTCTAAATCTATTTATATATAAGCTAACAATATCACACTACGAAATTTCTAATCACCAAGAATTTGGCAATTGATTAAAAAATTTGCAAAAAAAAAAAAAAACACTTGAAATTAATTGAATTAATATAATAGAGAAAATGATATTGACTCATCGGAAGCAATTGCCAAATTTTGAAAATGTGAAAAAAGAATCGATAGCCAAAAGAAAATAAGTTTTATATATTATTTAAGAGAAACCGAAAAAACCACAAAGTACAATGAATTGACACAAAGTTACTCACAATCAATTTATAAATTCCAGCGAAAATTCCAGCGAACCTACATATAAATATATACTCACATACATACTTATATTAGGGATTACGTTGGGAAACCCGGAGTTGCCCGTAAAATTTAAAGTTCTTAATTTTTAATATTACTACTATGACGAAAGCTAAAAATCGGTATCTGAGGGTGTCGTTCGTATCTGAGCCCATTTTTTGTTGGGTGATGTAAATTTTTACGGTCCGGTTACCAACCCAACGCAACCACTTTTTTGTCTTTCCCCCAACTTGAATTAGCCAGTACTCTCAGAAAGCACTAACCGCTCTCACGAAGAGGATGTAGTCGCAATAAAAAAAAATAGTTTTATATTTTTGGAATTCTAATATAAATGACATTCTTTATATAAATAAAATACTTTCAATAGTGCAGAAATCTGAAGAATCGATCAATGAAAACTTAAAAGATAGTGATCTTAATTTTTTATAGTATGTGATGTTTATTTTCTGATCAGCATTATATATTTTTGATAGCTTGGTTTAGTTCCCAAGATATTTGTATTTGATATATTACGCCCACTTGCCTAACACCACTCCAAAACACTGCAAGTTTCTTAAGAGCCCATGCCATGGAATCAACTTGGTTTAAAAATTTCATGAGTGAATGAATCAACCAGTTGGTTAGACCATGTGTTTTTACTTATATATAGAGATAAAAATATTTTTGCATAATTCCATATATGAGTGCGCCGAAAGCTGAATTACTAGAACAGAAAAAGTAAAGAAGAAAGAAAAATTTAACATAAACAAACCAAAGTTCACAACTATTGAACATTGGAACACAACGCCGGCACTGATGTGTGGTATCTATCTCAATTTGGTAAACAAAACCACCAAAAACCATCGGTGACTCACCGATGTCAAAAACGAAACGTTATGGCTTGGTGGCTGAAGGTGTTGCTGGTTGTTGAGGTAAAATCGGTGTTCGTTAAACGCAACGGAAAAAAAGCTAAATTCAAAGAATTTCAAAATAAACATTTGGAAAATTTTTTAATTTGATTTAATTTTTGGAAAAAGTGAACTAGATGTGAGTATGTGGTGGTATGAGTAGTGTTTACTACATGAAATTCAAATAAAATATTGCTAAATTGAGATATAAACAATTTAAAAATAAAACTAGAAAACATATAAATTGGGAAATGTGAAAATTGCTAGCATATGTATGTAAAGTGAAGACGATTTTGAAAAATTCTATCGATAACAAATCTCGAGAAGATTGTATTATTCTGTAAAATGTAATTTTACCGGCATGCTCATTATCTTTTCAGAAATGGTGGATAAACAAATCATATACCATTCAGGGATTAATGCACAATTATTCGTTATGCACCTGCGCAGACTACAATATAGGATGTAAACCGAATTTCTAATTACAAAAGAAGGAATCAATGAAAGTCGCTCGGAACTTTATTCAATGAACCCAGTATCCAGAGTTTATTCAGAATCATTCAGTCTGCAGAATACTCTAAAAAAAAAATTGCATTCTCGAAGGCGCACATTTGTCTGAGGGTGGAAAAAATCATTTTTTCCATGTATTAAATTTGTTGTTTTTTGTTATTTCTAACTAACTAATATTATCTAACTAATATATTTAAAGAAAAATTTTTAGTCTAGATGTGAAAAATAATTTTTTTAAAGCTTTTAAAGTCGATAAAAGCCGTTTAGCTTGGCACTGGTACGAAATTTTCAACTTATTTGAACCTCTTTTACTTAGAGCAAATTGATATAATTAAAAAATTTTTTAGCTTAGATGAAATTTCCTTTATCAATAAATAAAAAAAAAATAAATTTGATTGTTGTTTTTTTTTTTTTTTTTTGTTATTGGGTTTTATTAATAATTGAAAAACAGTCCTTTTGTAGGCCTCATTCAGCCACTTTGGTGGAGTAAATCTTTTGATCGGCGTCGATAGGTATGTTTTAACTTCTATTAGATGAAAGCTTTTTTTAACTTAAAAACAAACTATAGAAAAAATTGAAAAAATAATTAAGAGGAAATACAAACTTTATATGTATTTTTTTATATGTACCTACACAGAAAAAAATATTTGTGTGATATTCAAAAAAAAGCAGAATAATCAGGAAAAATTGCCATTTCGCCCTGTAATTTAGAAATTTCATGAGATACGCAATATAAATTTATGGGTAAACTGCAAACAATACAGTCCAAAACTTAATTATTACAGTTTCAGAGAGGAAAATATTTAAAGTGGCATGGAAAAAATTGAGTTGATAAAATATACTGAATTATTATTGAAATATTCTATGATCGGCAATTAGAAATTACGGGACAAACTGTAAAAATTTATAAAAATATTTTTGTTTCATTGCTTTCATTTTTTAAATCACACATTTACTTTGTTTTATATACCAAATATTTTTCTCTATATTATCATTCAATAAAATAACTTTCAAACTGATTGGTTGGCACCTGGATTTGCTTCATTCTGTATTGAAAAATTTTGGATTATTTATCCGGGACCATTTACAGGAAGCTAGTATTATTATTATTTCAAGGAAGGACGACTCAAAATTCAGGCACTGTGACCTATAAGATATCAAACCCAAAGATACCAAGAAAGAAAGAAAGAAAGGAAGAGAGAAAGAAAGATAGATAAGAAACATACCCAAGCCGAGAATCTAACTCGGGTCTCCAGAAACAAGAGTCTGGCACTCTACCACTAGATCACAGTGGCGATGGTAGGACCTACAGTTTAACGCCGATTCCGAACGGCTATGTGGCAATTTTTTATCAGCTCGGTGGTTTTGTCATTACCAACCAAGGTGTATACTTGTACACATTCTTATAATTCTCATCCATTTCATATCGATAGTGAATATAAGAATTTTATGGGAATTAACCACCAGACCAAGACGGGAATCGAACGCGTAACCTTCTGGATGAAAGTCTAGAGCACTATCCACTAGACTATCGAGGTCGTCCAGCTAGTAAGATTTGGGATGTTTACAATATATTAAATGAAAGTTTTATTATTTTATTAGCAAAAGTCTTTAGCATTGCATGTCCATTTCATAATAATATCGAACAGTTTTCCAAAAACCATTGAAACTGAAACAGCATCTTTTTTTGAATTACCCTAGAATCATGAAGATAGCTGGTCGAGTTGTTTGCTTTTGATCAATGCGATTTGAAGCTAAATATAGGGAAGAGAATAAAATATTCCATAACTCTTCCATTATTGCTTCTGATATCATAAATATTATTATGCTTAGTAAAAATTCAATTTCCAATTTGAAAATTTACAAAATCACACTGTAGAAATTGATTTGAAACTCCAATAATGTTAACTGTACTGTGAAGTACAATGTACTTATTCATTCGTAAATTTTATTGATTCATTCTGGATATTATAAATTAAACTCAAGGGAATTATTGTTTGATCGTAATCAATTATTATAGTTTTTCGTTTACTATCCGGGCAAGACATGGAAAACTGTAATTATTATCAGAAATCCAATGAATTATTACAGAATATTTTTTTCCGTGTATTTATGCAAAAATTCCTATTCAAGTGAAGTATTTTATTTTGTTTGTTATGAAATATTAGAAAAGGACAAAAAGTCATTTAAAAATGAGATTGCAAGATTAATATATCACACACAATAATTACTTTCGTTAAATTTTTGCTAGAGGTTAATAAACATTAATAAAGATTGGAAGGAAACTAGTTTAAAAAATTAGAATTTTCTGCACAGTTAGAATATATTTAGGTTTAATCAATCGAATTTCATTTTTTGCACACTTTTGGCCATATTATTAATTTAACAGATTCTCTTGTTCAATGACCTATTGTAGAATTTTATGGAAAATACTTTTTTGGAACATGTTAACCAGAGGCCAAAACGACCCATTAGCAAAAGATTTAGAGAATTATTTCTCCCACAAAAAATATTTGCTTAAGTTCTATGAATGCAATATTCTTGTTAGAGTTGATATGAGATATTTAAAGAATTTTTTAAATTTATATATATATTATAATTACCCCCAAAGTTAAAAAAAATAAAATTGTTTATTAGTAACTTAAAACAATTACTTGTACCAAACTTCAAGTCACTGTGACAACTCTTTCTATTTTTCCAACTTTCGTATGGACTCAAATCAGTGTGAAGCTACAATACTACAATTTCATTTGAAATTGTTCAACTTTTGATCACAATATCTCCTCAACTACAAAAAATACAGATAATTATAGTTATGTATATGTATTAAATAACTTGGATTATTAATTTTTTAAGCGATGCTGTGAATTTATCCTCAGTTATATTTTTGGAAAAAAAAATAACTCAAAACTTTTTGGTTATAATGGAAAATTGAAGCTCAAAAATTATATAAATAGTATGCGAAAATCTAGACTCTAACCCCCCCTGAACTATTCAAATAATAACAATAATTTTATCGTTCATTGGCTCAAATTAACTTTTTATGAAGTTGCCTATGAATTATAGTGACAAACAAATATGACCATATATCAATTTATAATCAATTAAAATAGTAGACGTATTTGTTTTATTTTTAGTGACAAAAATTTTTTTAATTTGACCATTTTGCACGCTTTTTAACCTCACATTATCTATGAAAATATTTGCAAATCGCAACTTACCTTTAACAAATAATTGAAATAAATATGTAAGTATAGAAGTATAGATCTCAGTTTATCTATTATGTATGTATGTATGCGCCTACATGTATTCAAAACGTCATAATACATTTTCAAACCACAAAGGGCCAACAAAAACGCCAGTCAAGCCTACGCAAAATAAACATAAAACGTCATTTGGATTGACGTCATGAATTTCGTGTTATTTCACTGCAAACGAATATATTTATATACCTGCTATATATTTACACGTGATTGATATCCTTTCTGAAATGAATAAAGGGTAATTTTATGAAATGTTATGTAAATGGCAACACTGACGCCTTAATATTATGCAAACATGTTTATATCATATTTATGCCGGCGAAATAAAAACTTTTGATTAAGCAAAAAATTAAATGAATGAAGAGGAAACTTAACAAATGTTTAAGGTGATAGAAACATAGTTTAAGTGATTGATTACATAAATGTAATTAAGGCGGTTTCCACTGTATCGCAAGTAGTTATTCCACGTATTGCTGTGCAAAATGTCCGAAGATCAGGTTGGATAGCTTGTTTACTTGGCTACAAATTTTTCCATAGACCGTTTATAGCTTGCAATACATGTTTATTGTGAGCTGACCTCTTAAGTATCTTAACTCCATCGTTCCCCACAGTTTGAACTGTATTTTTTAAGGATCGTAAAACTTTAATAACTTATTATGCAGCTTCTGAGCTTAAATCTGAACTAAATACCAGGCTGATTAATAACACTGTGCTAGTCGAAAATAGAGACAAACGCGGCACCTATGGAGTGACTTTTGTATAGGTATACTGAGTTCATGTCCATCGGCCGTTTGGCTGGATTGGCTCTAGTTTAGGAGAAATCCGTCTTTGAATTTCGCTGACTTCTGTCGGGTTCGTAGGTCTTATAGGTTCAAAACCCATTACTGTCTTCGGCAAAGTTATAGCTATTATTAGGACCAATAAATTTTGCTGAACATACTACATACGTTATGGACAATAAAATGCGTATGCAAATCTAAACATTTCTCTTTGGCTTGGCCCATTTCGTGTTTCTTCAAATTTTGCCAACTATTTCATTCACTACGAATCAACAAATTTTGATAAAGAAATTGAAGGATGATTTAGAAAATTGATTACCTACATGAAATCGAAATCTAGTAATGTAATGGATGTCTGCATTCGAATTCGCTACATGCGAAACACTGGATTTTTTATGCAACTTTGGCTGGCTTTTGCCAAAAATTAATCCAAAAAGCAGCAAACCTATTTTTTTTAAATATGAGTTGCCAATACTTAAAATCTAAGTTGTTCCAAATATTTTTTTGAATTATCTGAAAATAACTGTAATATGAAATTCTACATTCGCATTTACATTCGCTAACGTCAGTTTTTCACATTCGTATTCGCATCCACATCCGCTAAACTGACATCAGTTACATTACTACTTAAATCCTTTACAATTAGATTCCTTACAAAATAAGAGCGGACATTTTTTTCTGCTATAATTTTTTTTTGACTCGAAATGGAAAATATATAAAATATTGGAAAAAACAAATTTTTTATGTGATTTTAACCATAGCAACTAAACCACTTATGCGATTCAATTTTGTAAATGCTCCCTCTACAGCTTTTGAAAACATTTAGTATCGATAACTACAAGCTTTAGATGTGCATGCGTAATGTTTTGTATTTTAAATACAATACCCTTTTTAAGGCTTGCAGGTACATGCATACCGGAAATTAGAACTCCCCCAGAAAAAACCCTATAATTTTCGGATTCAGCACAAAAGATGGTTCTCGAGAAACCACTTTGCCAAGTTTTGTAAGCTTGTGGAATTTTGAAAATTAAATTTTGAGAAAATGTGACGATATACTATATTCTTTATTATTTACTTTATTACTACTCTATTTTCTGTTAAAACATAAAAATTAAAACAATTTGAATAAAAACAAAATTTTTAATATACTGCGTTTTTAAAACGGACTAAAAAGTATAAAATAATTTCTCCTAGCCCCATAGAGATTTATAATCTCACATAGATTCTTAACCCCATACAGATTGTCCTGAAAATATGTAGTTGTAAATTTTCGTAAGTATGGAAATACTGGCATGATTTAAAACAACACACGTTGGTCGCATGCAATAGGAAATTGATGGATGAATAGTTCACCTAAGTCGCTACCAATTTTATCTCTACCCATATGCGTTCTGAATAGCAAAAGTAGATTTAACATGTCTATTCAAACAATTTCCGAATTTAGATACGCTTATAATTGCATACTTGTTACATACATAGATAAATTATTAAATACTTATTTTATTTGTAGAATATTCTCTTGAGATTAAGCGAGATTAACCTTTACAAAACATCAATTTAACAAAATACACATTATATTAAACAACGATGCAACTTTCTAATGGTGCATAATTTGCACCATGAAATTAGTAAACATTAGCAACTATCTCTATATCCACTTTAAACTGATCATTTACAGCAAGTTTCACATTTACAATATAATCACCTAAAGGAAATGGCAGCACGCGAAGAAAATCATTTGGCAAACTTAAATCTTTTACAATTATATCGTGCTGAAAAAAATACATGTCAAAAAAGTAGAAAATTTAATATATTTATAATCAACTTACATCATAGGGGCAAGTATGATTAATATTAGTAAATTTTGTCATGCTTAAATTGAAAAATAAATCCATCACGGCAAAACGTTTTCGTTGTTTCATAAATTTACAAAAATTTGCCGTATAATTCACAACAAGTGGTATACCATTGTTTTCCTTTTTCACTATATTTACCACAACCTATTTGCCAAGAATATGTACATATATGAATAAAAAGTCCTTAAATTCTTACAAAATTTAATAAATACTTACAATGACATTATGAACCGGCCCCTTATATAAATCCGCGTACAAATTTATTTCACGTTTAATTTTAGACACGAAACAGTAACGAAAATCGACCATAGGCTTATCCAATGCAGTACAATTAATGTTCGTGAATCTTATGTGGGCCAACACAAACTTTCGTTCAAGCAAAGGAATTATGAATACAGCAAGTGCTAAAGAAAACCTCAGCGTATGCATCTTTGGGAACAAATAAATCTTGAATGATGTTTTTACTCTGCATATATGAAGTAATAAAATAGGAAGTTTTTATACTTTCATGACCATTCATTATTTTTAATAACAGCATATTTCAGAATAATTATTTTATTTAGTTTCAAACTTTAATCTAACTTTCTAATCAGAGACGTAGTCAGTCAACTGCGAAGATTTTGGATATTTAGTTGTAAAATTTATCCGCAATTTTTTGCACTTAAAACTTTAAAAGCGATATTTTCAAAACGACTTTGTCAAAGGCGGTAAGCAAGTTTAATTGAAGTGTATTTAACCGTTTAAGCTGACATGCGGTATACACACTTAAAGCCAAAAAAAAAACTAAACTATGTTTTAGAAAGAGTAGATGGTGTGTTGTTACTGTTGAAAAATAATACAGTCTCAGTACATGATAGTATAATATTAATTTCTGTTGTTGCTTCTGCTAACAATAGTTATAGCAAAACAGATACTAAGGCTGTCAACTGGAAATAAGCAATAGCAGAAATATGTATTAGAGATTGCAGGTCCTTTCGGCCCACTTTTTGACTTCAACACGGGAATATCAACTTTATTTTAATTTTGTATTCAAAATGTTGACAAAAGACTTCTAAAATGTATGAATCTCTGTAAAAACAATGAGAAATACTGAAGCTTTGAATCGGTTTTAAATTTTTAATTACAAATATGTTCTTACCTTGTAAAGTTATTTTTGGTAAATTTCTCCCGAAAAATCCTGGCTGAAAGTGAACCGAGATAAATTAAATAACTACCGAAACTTTTTTGTTTATTCTCAAATGATATTGTTTATTTACTAGCCTGTTGTGCTGTTGTGTTGAAATAATATATAAAAAATTTTGAAAGTTTTTTTTTCGACAATTTAAGGAAAAGTATGTTTTTTATATAACGGTACTTCGGATATGTTTCAAAATTTAAACAAACATTTAATACTGCCAGATTGGAAAAACTTTTCTCACGCTAAAGCTGCATAAAAACTGAAAAAAGAAATGTGAGTTTTTCCTGAGTTAAAATATTAGATATTAATTGCCATTTTTCTCAAACTTCTGATACACTTGGGATAAAATTGACCTTATTTCTTAAATAAAATCTTCTAATGAAAAGCAATTATATGTATATATCCCTTTCAATGACATTTTTTTGCTTCAATTAATCTTATTTCATTCTATATATCAAGTGAATCAACATTAGCCACTACTTGTATATGAGCCTTCCAATTATTAAATGCTCCCACTTTCACAGAAAGATCATATTCGCCCAGAGGAAATGGTATCTTATGTAGTATAGCATTCGTTAGACTTAAATCTTTTACGATAATGTCGTGCTGAGGAACAAAGTATTTATTATAATAATTTGAAAGTAATTTTGAATTCGATAGGTACATTATTAATAACTCACTGCATATGGGCAAGAATGATTGATATTTGTATATCTCATACAAATATTAAAAAATAAATCCACCACGGGATAACGTTTCCGTTTTTGCATAAACTTGCACAGGTCTGTCGTATAACTCAAAGCAAATGGTTGAAATTTATCTCCTTTTTTCTTTACTTCTAGTTGAATCTGTTTGGAAAAAAAAAACGGATGAGTGTAATGCAATATACATATTTTTTTTTTGGACACTTACAGATATATTATTTATCGGCTTGTGATATAAATCAACGTAAATATTTATTTCATGTTTAAGTTTACTTATATAACAATGACGAAAATCACCAAACGGTTTATCCAACGCTGTACATTTAATGCTTTTGAATGTTATGAAAGAACTAACGTAATTTTGCCCATAGTTAAGTATAACCGAAAAAACTATGAATGCAATAAATACTGCAGAATGCAGAGAACCTGGTGAATGCATCTTCGGAAACGAAAGAATCTTTAGTGGTATTTGATGACATATGAAATGTTATAAGTAGCATTTGAACATCCATATATAAATTATTTTTAACAACAGCATTTTTAAAGATAATCTTTTAATTTTTAATAATACATATTTTAATAAGCTTTAAATTTTAATATCTACATCACAAGCATAGTCCGGAAAAACGTATTGAATAGCGACAGATCGACACAACTGGGAATTTACACTTCCCTATATAATAAATACCACATAGGGTTTCTTGTGGTGTAATAAGATAATGCATCTCTATAAATTTGGTGGTCGCCTTAACCTACTGATTAGTGAGCTGAACTGCTATGCAGGGTGGCCGAGTTTAACGGTCGGCACAATCAAAAGATCAAAAATTAAAAACCAAAAATATTTCTACCCAGCACCACCTCTTGACTGACAATGGCAAATCCCCAGAAGTAAAAAGTGCGTATGTAAAGCTTTTCACTGTAGGTCTTTTCCATGCATGTACAAATATAATTCACACAACATGAATGAATGCGAAAAGCTCAGTATAGCCATATATGGGAAGAAGAAAACTATAAATTTAACTTATGGTTGGTCTGATATTGCTCTCAGTCAATATTTAATTATTTAAATTTCATTTCAGAGACTTAATGGATTTAACTCAATAATTTTTTTACCACGTAACTTTAATGGAAAACACATACAATTTAGATGAAACTCAAGTAAGCTTTTATGTTCTTTCACAAGTCTAATTTCGGTGCACTTTTGAAAGTTAGAAATATATTTTTGACGAAAATCAGTTTTGACTGCTAGTATAGTATATTCAAGCTTTCATGCATATTATTTTTAATAACTGCATTTTCAGTGACAGGGAAAAATTTTGAAATGACGAAAAAATAAATGCCATAATTAAAAAGTAACTGTCTCACATTCGATGACGGTCGGATACGTTATAAGTAGGGATGTAAATTCCAGGATTTGCTAAAAATCAAAGTCTGAAAAATTTCTGAAGCAAATATTATTTTATGGGTTATAAACATATAAGTGAGCGTGCCAAAGCGTTTACACAATTACAATTTTTATTAAGCTCAGTTAAAAACTTTAATAACTGTATCTTAAAAAACTGTAGGTGCAGTGTAGTGTATCCCTATACAGCCAATCCCGCCTAAACTAAGTAATTAACCCAATCAGTTTATGTGGGAGGTATATGTAAAAATAGGCAAAAATTTCATTCGGCTGCGAAGTTATCGATTTCTATCCACTGCTTCATGCTTCACTGTATGATGTATCTTTTTTTTATTTATTGCTATTTTGTAAGTTTTTGGTTAAAAAATCTGTATATTGTACTTCTGGAAGCAAGAAAAATCTCACATTATTTACAACTTATATGACAGTTTTCGCAATTCTAAAAACAAAGTACAACAACAAATATAATTTAATATTTTCACTTATTTAGCGAAAAATAGCCTAAAAATATAACATTTTTAATAAGTCATATATATTTCATTGAAATGTACGTTTCTAACTTTTCCAAAAATTGTTTCAAAGACAAGTTTTATTTGCTTGCTTTTTATGTTTGTCTTAATTTTTGGAAAACATTTTTTAGTTATAATACAATTTTTATGTCCCGTTATTTAGTTTTAGTTACCTACTATCGAATTAGTATATATCTAATTGCATATTTAGTTTTACTATATTTGTAGCGGTAAAATCATTACAATCTGACACCTTTTTAAAAGTTTCATAAGATGTTCGGGCTTCTTCAGCTTCTCATCTCTTCACTCAGTGAAATTAAATTCGCCACTGAGTACGTTTTCATACAAATGTTTGTAATTATACACCAAATTCAAGTTGTCACAATTCCAATAAAAAAGTGGAAATAACTTATAAATTGTTCGAGGCTACAAAGGTTAAATACGGAACTATTTAACCAGAATGGCAATGGGTCAAATGCATTTTACAATACATCAAAAAAGATAGAAATATCTTTCATGATATTCAACAGAAATTGAAAAGATGAAATCTTTTGAAGAAATTAATTGATCAATTAAACTTAAGTTCCAGCACAATAGTATATGGGTATGTAATTGATACATAAACATAAGTACATACTTATAACGTACATTAAAGATGCCCAAGAAATTGAAATGCGTTTGACTTACTACTTTCACGTACAAAGTAAAAAATTTTTAATTGTTTGGAAAACTGTAAGTCGATTGACCCTTTAAGTATAGATAATATGCAAATGTAATAATATACACGATAAAATGAGGAAACATTTAATTTCAACATAAAAAATGACTTTTATGTTGGAAGGCATTTTGAAAACTGTAAATAAACAATCATTAAAAAAATTTAAACACAGTAATATCAAATAATAGTCGGAGTTTCGGAGTGAGAATGCAATGCAGCAGTTTATAAACACATAACCTTCAGCTCGTCTTTATGCGCTTGATTTTATTTTTACCTTTAGAAATAATATAGCTCGGAATAATATCCCAAACTAGTTTTCCTGAAAATCTATATATCTTTAAAAATTGTCTATACAAAGTTAGGCATGTCCAATTTATGTACATACACAAAAAAACCCATCCATTAAATGACAAAGATCTGTATGTTGCTTATACATACATATATAAATAATAAATATATAAAAATGTAGTAATCTTTAATTTTTTAAATTTTTTTTTTTTTTTTTGCAAGTAAAAAGCTCAATGATCATTTGTTTTTATCACTATTATTTACACTGTACAACACATTTTAATAAACTGTATATACCTATGCATATATGCGAAGCATTGTGTGGATAAGGAAATAGGGGATAGAAAAGTGAAAATGGGGGAATATTGGCGAATTTCAATTCGAAAACACCTTGAGCTTAAAAATAACGTAGAATTCAGAAAACCCTTCTGTCTACTATTGCGACTAAATGATAAGTTTGTGACGTCATATAAGATGGGCCGAAGTTCACATTATAGTTTGACATTAGCTGAGTTTTATTCGCCACTTGCTTCTGGTTATGTATAACTAGCAGCGATAATTGAATGGGGAAACAACAACAAAGCCGCAGAAGTAACACATATAATTATAGCTGTTATGTATACTTAACAAGTAGTTTAGCTACATCAAATTCTATTGTGAACTACTAATAGTAAAGAAGAAGCATAACAGTTTGGCAAAAAACAAAAATGAAAAGATTCGAAATGTCTGCCGGTAAAAATAAGTTAAAATCATTGTTAAATATTTTTATTAAGAGTAAAAACAAAAAACTATGCCCACGATTGAGCAGTTTCATTGTGAATAACAATAAAACGAAGAAGAGACTAGCTGGCGAATAAAACACATCTGTTGTTGCTTGTTGATTCGAATTGTTAGACAATAGTCTTCGTTAGTCTGACAATACTTACCACTAAGTTAGTTTATAATTATGAAGACCTGCTCTAACCATTACAATAAGTTAAATTTAGGATTTATTTTGATTAAATTGAACAAATTATGTTCTCTAGTGTAATTGCAGTTGGTTTCAATTGATTGGATCGTTTAAATCAATATAATTGAAGACTCAAATATACTATTCAATGACAGAACGGAAATGCTGGACACATTTAAACGACACAACAGTAAAAAATTCCATAATTGGTAGTTTCAATTAAATCAATTTAGTTAAAATTTATTTCATTCAAACTAAAAGGCGTTAAGAATGACAGCCTTGTCGATGAGAGTTTGAAGTGTGGCAAAAAATAAAAAATAATGGATTCTTGGTGTGAAATTGTAAATGCATAAATGCATGGGTATGTGTATGTACAGCAGAACCTCAATAACTCGAAGCTAGATCATTCAAAAAACTCATATAGTATTTACTTTAGTCTTTTTATTTTAGTTTTTCAACTCAGAGCTCGAACGAAAGTTTATGGTTTAAAAACAGAAACAATTCTTTTATTTAATAGGCCATCCCTCACATTCGTTCGTCAGTTTATTTAATCTAAAAGATACGTACGCAATTTTAGCTTAATCGGTTACGTGTGTTGTTTTGAAAAAAATTCATTTAAAATTTCAAGTGAAAAGAGTTTTCGAATAAATAAAAAACGGATCAACTCAAAAATTTCAGATACAAAATGTTATCCAAATTTAAATGTTAAAAAAGAAGAAGGATTGTTTCAAAGAACACTTCTTATTTTTTTAAACTTTTCCATACGAAAAAACAGACACCATTCATATTAGAAAAAAATTATAAACTAAAATGTTAAAAAAATATTAATTTTTTTAAATTTCTAAGAAGACTTAATTTAGTTGTCAAAAATCAGATGAGAGTTAAACTAAGTGTAAAACTATACCTTTGTGTTAAAAAGGAAAATTCAGAACCCCTGTAATTAAAAAAAAACAATGTAATTTTTGTTTCTTTTCTGTACAGACATTATTATTATTAGTTAGGGGATTAACAAAATCAGACCCAAACGGAATCCTTTTTGCCCCTTACCGATTGATGTCCCTACTCTGAGCACTCGTAAACGAGCATATCCTTGCAGTCCAGTTGGCCAATCTTAGAATCACCAACATATCGATGACCCAAGATTTCCAACTTTCTACTCGCCAACGCAGGGCATTGACACAGTATGTGCGCCGATGTTTTCAGCTCCCCCAGACACAATTTATAGGTATCATCTTCCACAAGTTTCATCTTCTTGAGGTGATATCTGAAAGGACTGTGGCCCGTAGTCAGTGGTTTCGGTCCACTAAATTCATCTGTTTAATTTCTTTTAGCGAAAAGGTCTGCAGCTTCATTTTGCTCTATGCCTGAATGTCCTCTCATTCACATCAATGTAAGCTCGTTTACATGAGCACGCTCATTGAGTTTTTGAACACATTCCATGACCAACCTGGACATATCTGTCCTCTGCATGCACTTAATTACTCACTGATTGTCAAGGGTAATAACAATTCTCTTGCTATTGACCTGAATCTCATATTTTCCCTGACGGACTCATATTTTCCCAGCTGTAGACCACAGAACAGGTTTAACTTATCTAAAGTCTCTACCTTCCAGCAGATAACCATCAATAAAAATACTGATATTACTATCCGCAACTTCCCCGTCGACAATTCCACACGCTTTTCTGAGTTATTTTGACTTTTTCATGCCAGGCATATGAGTCTCCTTAGTATAATTGTCTATGACATCTAGGATTCGCATGTGTTCATGTAGGGCAGTCGAGTTATACTATGTGGCATTCCTCAACATCCAAAAGGCTCAACATTCTGTAGTTGCTACCATCTATACATTTATTAGTGTAACTACAATTTTATTCCAGAAGATACAGAAGTGCTACGATATCATATTATGTATCAACTTAAAGAGCTTGACGAGTAGTTTAGCCAAAAATTATCAGATTTAAAATCGGTTAAGCCAACTCCAAAATATTAGCGTCGGAAGTTTTTCAAAATTCGCTCATCGAACAAAGCATTGCATTCACCGTTGAAAAAATCATTGCTTAAGTGGGAGTAAATAATTAATAAGAGAAAGAGACAAAGGCTCTGGCACATAGAGTCCGTTGTGTACGTTAGAGCGAAGTATACAACTGACAATTACTATAAAATATATAAAATCGTATGTGGTGTGGTCCATACACAACGTATACGTTGAAGTAACGCAAGAAGTTGGGCAACTCTCAACTTTGCCGTACGTTGAAAGAGAGTTGAGAGTGTTGCAGCTATCAGCAGATTTATTTTGTGTATGATGTGTATGACTGTGTATCCGTTGGCAAAGTATGCTTTGTGTCACCTCTCTCCTTCGCTTACTTCGTGTCAGTTGTATACTTCGCTCTCACGTACACAACGGACTCTATGTGCCAGAGCCTGAAGACATAGGTAACGGCATCTCTCAGAATTATCTAACGGATTATCTGCATACACAAATAACAAAACAAACACCAACGAGTAGTTTGGTTCTCTTTTAATATTTGTTTTTCATAAAGAGATTTCTTCCACAAAAAAACTAGCCCCAGTTACTGGGGCCTTACCGACTAGTTTTCTTTAATACTAAATGCAATGGAAACACGCCTAACAGAAGCCACCAGTTAGACCAATACTCGCTGTTGGACTTCACTCAGCATCCTTTTAACAGTTTCCTGATTTACTTTCGGCCACCAGATCGCCTAGGCATACGTGATGATAGGTCTAACTATCATAGTGTAAATCCATTTTAAACCCTCAGAGGATATACCACTTTTAATTTGTGGCCTCAAATGTCTATATCGAAACAGAGCCCTCTTAGCCTTCTGAATCTTGTCCCCAACATGATCGTATTATTTGACCTTCCCGGACGTCTTAATTTCAGATCCAAGTGGTTCTCTACTCAGGCCAACTCTCTTACGAATGAATAGTATGTTATCTGACTTCCCTGTGTTGATGCTGAGGTCTTGTTCTTTACACCATTTCTAAACCATTTTGAGTGCCCCTCTCTGTACAGCTATGAGAGCTCGAGTCGAGTTATAAATATTTTACTGTAATCGAATATGTTACCATGGGTTTACAGTATTGAATTGATGTCGTTTGGGATTGGTGAAAGTTATTAAACAATTAAAATTAATTGAAGACAGTAAAACTCAGTTCAGAAAAGTTCAAATGAAAAATTAAAAAGTAAGCAATATGAAATTTATACCGAAAGTTATAAATAGGGCAAGGAGTTCCATGCACTAAAAAATCGAAAATATGCGCATTAAATATGCACTTAAAATTCAAAAATATGCAACTAAAACTGCAAAAACTGCACTAAAACATCTAAAATATGCAATTTAAAACAAAAAATATTTTGGTTTTAATCGCATAATTTCGGTAAAAAAAAAAACTAAAGATATTGCATGTAATTTAACAAACAAAGGACGAAAACAATTCAATTTCAAATATAAAATGAATTTATAAAAAGCAACAAAAATGTAAAATGAACATAAAAAGTTTTACACAAATCGTAGTTAAGTAAATATGTAAATGATCATGAGATCAATCTTTATTTATTATTTTATTGGCGTAAACAATAAATTTTTTTGAAGTTTTCAAATACAAAACTTTCCCGATCGGGTCTTAAAAAATGTTTGTATAAAGAAAAGGATCGCTCTACATCAACACTCGGACGATAGGAGCATATTTGAAAGTACAAAACTAATTTATAGAATAGTTGTTTATAAAACAATTTTCCTCATTAAATTCCAAATTTACATATCTTGCTTGGATATCAATAGCCTCATTTTTGGAAACCCATAAGAAAGGGTTTTTAAGGCTTTTAATAAACGAATATATTTGTTCAATATAAGTTTTGCGCAGTGACGTTTCATTAGGAATGATTTCAATAATATACCATGTTCTCAAAAAACTTCTTAATTGTAAAATACAATGGATTATCTGCTGACATAAAAGCTTGGCATAAATCCAAACAAAATATTTTAAGCCCTGCAGCTGCAGAGGTAGTAATCAAAGGCTGTATGTTTTTTTCAGAGCGCCGATCATGCAATTCTTTAAGTTTCTGGCTTTTCAAATCCTAGTCAACTTGAATATGCACAGTTTCCCAAAAATATGCAAAAATATGCACTAATGATTGAATGTCATTTTAAAGGAAAGTAAAGATAACTTTATTTCACTTTGCATGGAATTCCTTGCCCTAAAAAAAAATGTTGTGAAAATTATCACACTCGCTTTTAGCAGACAAGGGACTCCGAGGTTGAATTTGCTTTTTTGAAATTCTTTGTGTCTTCAGTTTATCCTGCCAACAAAGAGGTGAAGTCTGGGTATTGGATGAAACCTTCCTTATTTGCGTTTAAAGTTGAAAACTAATAGCTCAGTTTTCTCCGTTCTCATATTTTGCCAGTAATCTTAAATCAAAAGTGCGAAAATACCAATTTTATGTCATATAAAAAATATGTAGTAGATTGTTCTTAATTTCAGTTTCAAAGTAATGTAAGTCAGCTAATGCCCAGGCATTATTGTTTTTGGCATATCATTTGGATTTGATTAGTCGATGTTGACTTTCTTAAATTCTAGGAAACTCAAAAAGCCTGCTTGCTTTAACATTAATTCATTAGAAATCCCTTGAACTAAATTATCAAGCCCTCTTATTTCGTTTAAAATTCCAATCAAAAATCGGCAAATTAAATTGTTACCCTTAAAATACCCTTAAAAACAAAATATCAGATTTTGCAAAAAAGAAAAAGTTTATTTAAGAGTAGAAGGCAAAAATAAAAAAGATAAGCTAAATTGAAAAACACATAAATCCAAAAACATTTCTTCATCATTAACGCCCACGCATACTCGGGCAAACACGTTTTTCCACACGACGACAACAAAGATGATATAAAAAGGAAACTTTTCAGCCCACGCTGAATTTTCACAATCATCCACGCCGCATCCCCCACGCACAGCTCTCCTCTCTTCCTCCACCTCTTCATTCAAGCTAACTGTGCACACCCCACCCATGTGCCGCAATTACAATTCCAATTCAAATTCGAAGAATGGCGCCAGATGTGAGTAACTGTGTATGTATGCGTCTATATTTGGTTGTGTTTCTATCTGTATACGTGTGCGCGCTCGTGTCTGTGATTTTCGGGCACAAAATAGAAAAAAAATTTACGCATTCCATTTGAAGAATATAAAAACGTGGGTGGCCTGTGCAGTGAGCTTCTATAAATGTTCGTGATTTTGGCGATGTGTGCACGGGGAAGTTGAACTAAGGAAAGCCGAAGCGAGTATAAGGAAAATTACTTTCACACATTCATATAATACATGTGTACATACAAATGCGCCATTTATGAATGAAAAGCTTTCATTATCACCAACGCCACTACGTTCGACCAGAAAGCTTTCACAACAAAGGCAATTGAGAAATGGCAGGGGAGGGAGAGAGAAAGAGAGGTAAAAGAGGCTGGGTTCTTTCTTATAATTGGGCGTCGTACATAGGTATTATGCAATATTTTGCTGCTAATTTAATTTTTTTGTTTTCCGGGAGTCCACGTGAAACTTTTTGGAGAACTATTTTAAGCAATTTGTGCGCAAACTCTTTCTCTTTTTTATTGGTATGTTTTTTGAATTAAAGTTGTAAGGTTATATTGATTTCCCGTTATTTTGTGTATGGGCAGGAAAAAGTCTACAAATTATATTAACCTTGAAGTACAGTTGTACGAGCATGTATGCATAAGTGTGTTTGTGAATGTGTAAGCCAATATAAGGAGGAAGCATCAGGCGGTGTGAGATATGTGTTTGTAAGCAAAAAAGAAACCTTCGAAACTCTCCTCTGCAATGGCCTAAGGTGTCAATCGCCCCAAAGAGCTGGTTGTATTATGATGCGTATAAGTGGTTATAATGGGACAGGTTCGGCTCCTGAACTTGATAAAACCAAAAAGAAGCAAAAATACTTAAACGTTTATTTAATTTTTGCTATTTATCTACAGAACTTTGGGTTCATTTTAATGATGACGAGGATGTCGTATCAGAATGATTACATCGATTATCAAGTTGGGCACAGAAGTTGTCACCAGGATTTACTATAAATTAAATTCTTAAGAATTTGAATCCTATTCGCCACTTGGCGTAGTGTTTTTTAAAAATATTGGTACACAATTTGGGCCTGCGTCAAAAGGGGATTAAAAAACGCAGATATTATCATCTTATCTGACAGTTCTCAAGGCTTTTCCGTCGTGGAGGTATTAAAGAAACTAGTTACTAGATGGTAAGAGGGTTAATACTCCTTTCATCTCACCCAAATTTACCAATACAATTTGACAGTCGCAAGTAACTAATTTAGTGATCAAAACCGGCTCCGGATAACCGGTTAGAATTGAAATGGAACTGAACTGGTTTCTTAAAAATTTTATTATTCGAACTATTCGAAAACCGGCTATTTTAGTTCGGTTACTCGAGATATTAGAATAATTAAAATCTAAATTTTAATTCAATAAAATACGTTTTTCGCCGACGATACTCTGACGTTATTATACACACAACATATGCTTTGTTTTCGCATAAATAATTTGAACGGCTTGCCATACAGTCCAACCTAAGTAAAACCGTAAGCGAAAAGCTTTTTAGCGCTCTTAAACGCATCACCCCATTGAAGTAAATTGCAGCGTACTGTCAGTTTGAAATAATAAAATTAAAGTGACCTTCTGGTCTAGCGCACTTGAATTAGACGAGTTTTTACGATTTTTTTTTTAAATGAAATAATGAGCAATAGTATTTAAACTTTGTAGATATATTTTATTACTTTAACAATATACAAAAATAACAACAACAAAATTATGATTTTAAGTAAACCAAAATTGGTGTTACAGTTGCCCTCTTCAAAAAAGCGGAACTTGCTTGTGGGACTGGTTTTGGATTTTCCACTGATCTAAAGCAAAACAAAAAAAGAGGTTATAATTGGTATGAATGTAGTTATCGCAGGAACTAAAATGAAAAAAAAAATTTGACAAATTGGCGCGTTTTTGAAATTTACTTTACGAAAACACACCGTTTTTTCACTACTTTTTGTATGTAAAAAGTAAGAAATATTCAAAGTTTTTTTTAGTTCCTGCGATAAGCACCAGTTTTCTGAATATAGTAAAATTTGAGACGAATCAGTTTCGAGATATATGAGTTTCGAGATATATGAGTTTAAGTCGGCCCTTTTACCTGCTTCTGCGCTCACCTTCTAAATAGGCTGTAGATCTCGAAATATGGAAATATTGATACAAAAAGAAAACAGTATACTTTTAAAAGCCTATACTTTTGAAATACAAAAAAATCAATTTTTTGAAAAATCTAGACCAGAAGGTGGCCTTAATGAAAATATTTAAAAAAGTTTCACTCCAGTTTAAAGCTTTTCTCCAATAGCAAAATCAAAAACGACAGCTTTGTTTGTTTTCTTTGAAAAAAAAACTTTGCGCAATTTTAGAATGATAAATACGCTGAAACAATTTTTTGAAAGATAAATTGGAGAAACTTCACACCTAACTCAGACGACAATATGGACAACCACATTGAATTTAATTATTCAGAATCTCTGGTAAAAGAATTAAACCAAATAAGAAAACTAATTCAAAGTTTTTCTACAGGAAGACTTTATATAGTATTTTAATAAATTAAAAAAAAAAACGTATTGAAAAACTTTATTTTATATATTATGCCTTACTTCTCTCTTTGACACAACAGCCCATGAAGAGCCTAAACCGAGCTTTTCGCGTCCATTTATATTGTATGAGTTATATTTGTACACGAATGGAAGGGACTTACTTTTATGCATTTTATGAAAAATGGATGTAGCCAAGGTGCCGTTATCACTAGAAGAGGACACAAGTGCATTGTTAATTGCAGACTGTTTAGTGGTGTAGAACTGAATTTTCATGCAACATTAGATTTAAGCTATTAAATACTAAATAAGAATTAAGCCAAGAGTTGAATTAAAAGTTCTTATTGATTTGCATTACTATTATTATTTGAAGGACAGGTAAACCAGTAAGGCAGTCACTGTGACCTATAAGATTTATTGTACCAAGGCCCCAAGCTATGAAAGAAATAAAGGAACAAAGAGAGAGGGATAGATAAGAGTCTGGCACGCTCCCACTAAACGCCTATTCCGAACGGCGGTGTGGCAATTTGTTATTTGGTAGTTTCGCTATTGGCAAAAGGTGTACTTGTACTCTTTCTTATAATTTTGATTTGCTTACTAATAAAAAAAAAAAATTAAATTTTGGTCGTCTTTTTCTCAACAGAAACTATTTTCATCTTGCTATTTTATTTATCGAAAGATTTAGTACTTCTATAACTTACCACTTGGTGCCTAAAAAGTTTATGAAATTCTGGAACCGAATCGTCTGATCCGTAAACGTAATACTCGTAACAAAAGTACATGTAAAATGCTCACTTTTACGTGACGAGTTGTACATTCACAGATCAGAAGATTTTATTATGTTTTAACTTTGGTTTACATTAGAATTTACGGGAAAAAAGTTGTACGGCCAGTCATACAATGTACACATTTGCACTTTCTAATAAAACTGTAAAACAAAACATACGATTTGTTTAAAAAGAAACGAAATCCGGTTAATCCGTTTTTTTGATCAAGTAGGTATTCGGAAACCGGTTTACGAAAATGGCATTATTCGACAACCGGCTAATTGATAATACCGAATAGTTAGACACCCATAGTTAACCACTTTAACCGAGCACAAAAAAAGAAGTGATATGTTAATCGAATAGCTAACACAAATATAACTATGCACTTACGATATGCTTTTAGTAATATAAATAAGTGTTTTGCTTTCTACGTTAATTGCACGTTTTTATCGAAACGTAAGCTAACCTTGTAATAAACTTCACGTAGATAACTCGCCCAGCAGTAGTTTTATTACACTCATTTACCATAAAATTATTACATTGTCCCGCAAACACATCACCGATGCCGATAATGCAGTGCATGAACTAGTAACTGCCAAAAATCAGCTGGATTTGCGCTTTCACCATTTTTATTCGTTCGCTTTCAAATCGAAAAAGTTCATTTACTTTTCTCATTTGCTTTTATTTCAGTTTTCTATATTTTACTGCGATTTGTTTTATTTGCATTGAATACGAGAAAAAACTGTCTGCTGTCTGGAGATTCGTCAAAGGTGCGTCATTTTGTATACGAAAGTAAAAAAAAAGCAAATAAATTGTGAGTCCAAAAAAAAAAAAACTGAATAGAAAAGAATAAACTAATTTATAAATTAACCTTAGAAAATAATGGAATCAGAATTGAGTGTAAAAGAAAATAAAATAACATCAGATGGAACAGAAGAGAGCGCAACTACTTCCGACGCTAAAAATGACGTAGTGAAAATTAAGGCGGTTAGTGGAGAAAGCGTGGCAAGCTCAATCGATAAGCCTAAGGATGTTGAAACAACAACACTAGTAAAGGAAGTAACCACATCAGAGGCACCACCAGCAAAACGAGCAAAGTGCGACGATGACGACAAATCAACACCCAGTACCGTTACCTGCACAACTGCAGAGAAAGCCGTGGAAAAGAACACTGCCGTTGAGCCGCGCTCATTCAAACGCATTCCAGTCTTCATTGTAGACTACCACAATGATGTGCTTGAATTTATTTATCGATGCTTGGCCACTCGTCATTTGCCACTTGAAAATAATATACTTATACATTTTGACTCGCATCCGGATATGGTGATTTCACGTGAAATTCCAGCAAGCGCTTCCTATGACAAAGAGACAATGCTCGCAGAGCTAAGCATTGAGAATTGGATAATGCCAGCTTGTTATGCAGGTAAATTATAGCAATAAAACTTAAATTTTCGTTTAACAAATTTGTTTTTATTATTTTAATCTTCCTATTGGCAGGTCACTTCAATCGTGTAATTTGGTTGAAAAACTCGTGGTGCCGCCAGATGCCAGTTGGAAATTATAATTTTAAAATTGGGCATAAATCGGACAAGATAAGCGTCGATTGCCCTCTTGACTACTTCATATCTGAGGGCAATTACTGTGACACAGCAGAACTACAAAATGCACGGGATATGGAGCTGCGTGTAATTAATGCTGACACTGATAAAGTTGATCCACATAATTTTCTAAGCGTAGCAGATGCTCCCAATTTCGTACTCGACATTGATTTGGACTTTTTTAGCACATCGAATCCATTTCTTGAAATTTACAAAGATGCAAATTGTTATGAGCAATTGACTGAAATATTTCATTTTGAATCTGCAACAACGGATTGTGGAGGTACTACAGACCGTCGCAAGCAACAGTTGGAAGCACTGAAACAGATTTTTGAACATTTGGAAGAGGTACGCTCTTTTGAAGGGTTTGAGCGGCCTGATCCAGCTGTAATTACACCGGACATATATGGAAAAATCGAGAATCTTGTACTATCGCTACAGAAGCATTATGCTGATGATGAAATCGATTGGTTGTTAATTTATGATTCGGGCAGCACCACCGATACGAATGGTTTGCCACATCATATAAGCTCTTCCAAAGAATTGGAACAGTATTTTGCGAATTTTAAGCAATTCTTGCAACAATTGCCCGTGCCACCTGTTCTCATTACCATGGCATGTTCAGCTGAGGACGATTATTGTCCAAAGAATCAAGTTAATCTCATACAGGACAACGTTTTGCAAGTGCTGCGCGAAGTTTTCGGAGAAAGCTTACAAGATAAGCCCATACTACACTATTTGGATGAAGAATGGGATGTAATGCATCTGTAGTCGTTGTTCAGTCATAGCAGATGTGTTTTGTACTTCATTTTCTTCTTACGTTTAGTATTTTAAGATGATAATTATGTTTTCGTTAACTATACCTATACATATATGCAAATACATGTTTTTTTTTTTCTTTCTTATACATTTGTGTTTAATCGCATATCTCGCTTAGCGTAATTTTGTTTAAACAAATTTTCAACAACATACATACATATTCAATATTGTATGCACATTTTTTAGTAAATATATTTTAAATATCCATGCAAAAAATGATTTTTTTTTTTTTGTGCCTTCATCACTCTACACTCTTTTCAGCCCTAAATATTATGAATATAGCAGTGATATTTCGGCTTAAGCAGTAACATTTTTAAAATTATTGCAAATACAATCCAAATTTGAGAATTTGGGCAAACATTTTTCGATTTTGCAATTCACGATGTGTGGTTTGTAAGTCTAGGATGCGGGAAATTTCAAAGTAGGAGTCCAAATTGTCCATTGGTTTAAGAAAATTATGATAATATGCATACAAAATTAAATCAGCTAGTATTTTTGAATTTAAATGTATCTAAATTGGGAACTGTTTTAATTCTACTGTTTAAAGGGAGTGGTTCTAAAGCATTAACATAAATCAATAGCTTACAAGGAGTTAAAAACATGCCCTACCGTCCCTCTCTCATATAAATTTTTCATTACCTGGTCCTTATCATCTCTTTTCATGTTGACCGTCCGGACGCAATCATTAATTTCATATTATAATATTTATAACCCATTATAAAGTCAATTCATCTTTTGGAATACATGATCTTGCACTCTTTATTAATTTTTATGCAGTTTTCCTCTAATTTTTAAAAGAATATTTTGAACTTTTAAGCATTTTGTATTGTAAGCGTTATGCAATGCAATTCTCAACTGTTTTCATCATAAGCCCCTTTCGAATTCGTGGTAAAGCGCGCTTGCCCCACAATGATTTTTACACAACATTTTGCCAAATGTGACAAATGTTTTGGTGGGATCTGAAAGGTATATCACATAATATAACAAAAAAGATAAATTATTTTATTCAATGCTAAATATTATGATTACGATCAGCGTGGCCTTTATGAGACTTAAATTGAAATTTGCTACCTTTTTGACTGCTTGGAGACTTTGACACGACTTTTCGAAAATGCCCAAAAATTAAGACTTCTCTTAAAATCCTTGCAACTTTTGAGACTTTTTTGCAAAAAGTGTAATATTCACATGAAGTTATACGAAAAATCCATTGCTTTTAACTTGAAAGTTCGCAACACTAATTACATACATACATTTTAGTTGCAACACTATCGTTTTATAAGATTTTTAACAAACTTATTACTATTTTAAAATTTGCCACACTGACTTAGGGAAAATTGTTTGGCCAATTAAAAGTTCACAAATGATAGATACTGAAAAATGCTAGGGTTCTGCATACAAATTTTTTTAAATCTACTAGCACACTCGAGAAAATGAGATTTTTTCGAGTTTTTTTCAAAATGAAACTGTAATCTGTAGAGCTGAAATATTTTGGGAATCATAATAAAATAAACCGAGGTTAATTTTTGGAGGTGTACAACAACTTTTTTTTCGTGAAGTACCTTAATGTATTAATTACTTGGGATAATTGATTTTTTTTTTTACTTTCAATACATCAATAATTGTTTTTTATATGCAAACTGCTGCTAAATGAAATAAATGTTCTTCTTATTAAAACAAAATTGGATGAGACTTTTTTACCCTCAGTGACACTTTTTTTGCAACTTTTTGAAATTTACCAACGGCCACGCTGATTACGATACATTACAGATTACGCATAAATTTATTTATTGAAATGTCTGTGCGCCTTCCTTTAACCCAGGGGTCGCGTCCACGACTTGAGAACTACTGATTTATAGGATGCTTTAATATTTTGCTCATCTTTCTATACCTAAAGATGGAGCCTCAATGGTAAATAGCGCTCTTTTTAATAAACGACAGAGATACCGAAAACATCGTTTTGATCGAAAAAGTGCGACATCTTCAAAATTTCAGAACAGAGACTTTCTATAGCTAGAGATGGAGCCTCAATGGTAAACAGCGTCCTCTTTAATAAATTACACAGATACCAAAGATGATTTTGGTCGAAAAAGTGCGACACCTTTAGGATTTCACAACAGCGACATCTATTTCCCTCGTTTCTCTTCGCTGAGAGATGGAGCCACCATATTTTGGTAAAACTGGTTATTGTTTGTAAATTCTCTTTGATAACGGTTCTTGGCAAGAGATGGTGCGCACAATATTTTTTTTTGCGCCATCTTTGATTTAGAAACAGCAAGTTTTTCTGTTGTCTTTAAGTAGTACAGAATCCCCATTTGATTTTTAAATAAAATATTTCCTTATCGTCACCCTGTGTAACATGTAGATGTCGCTGTAATAACGGTCAATTTTCAACAAGGTGCTATCTAAATTTGAAATTTTCAAATGACCTTGAATTTTTCGTGTGTCTTGTAAGCCAAAGATATTATTTTAGCCTTCACTATTATGGAGTAATTTTGACGATAGTAATTAGTGAAAAAATTACAGTAATTTGGAAATATGTATTAAGTTTTACTATGCTCAGAACTTTTTTGGTAAAACTATTTGAAATTCGACTAAAAAAAAATTTTTTTTTTTCATATTCTTTAATAATAATATGTAATTAAATGATCCTAAACCTAAACAAATTACATTCTTCCTAAATCTATAATATTTTTCATTTTATGTTTTTTGCTCCTCCTGTAAACAAATAAAATGTTAAGCTACGCCTTTTTGGATTTTAAATGACGACATAAAGTAAACAAACGACAAAAGTAGGCGAACGAAATATAGTAAGTGGCAACAAGTACACTTTAACGTATGTAAATTCATGTGTGCGCCGCTCAAAGCCAGGCGACTTTAGTAGTAGTTGTTTTGTTATTATTTGAATATCTCGAAAACTATATCTCATCCCACTCTGAAATTTTTACACAATTTTCCTAACACATTAGTAAATATTTGCAGACTAAAAAAAAATTCAATTTGTTTATAAAATTTCCAGAATTCATATATTGAATAACAAAAACAATTTTATGCTCATATTTTTTCGATAAATTTGTGCGATATACGAACTTTTATTAGTTGGAAATTTTTTCCTACAACGGTTAGTTTTTGAGTAATTAGGGATTGAAAAAAGTTCCATTTGTGCAACTCCAAGACTTTAAAATATCGTAACTTGAAAATAAAAAACCTCACATTGAAATAAAAAAATATGTGTCGATTATTTTCTTCTCAAGAATGCAAGAAAAAATTTTGGTTGAAATTAAAATTTTAATTGTAAATCTGACATGGAACCATCCATATACATATATTTCATAAGCCATATTTTAGAATCTCGCAAAAAAAGAAGGATTCCTCATAAGTTGGTTTTTCAGTAAAAACTGTAGTTTTATTTCATTTTTCAAATGTACAGTAATTTACCAAAAAAAACAGTAATTTTTGTTTTTACAGGGTGACAATTGTAAAGTGACGCAAGTTTAATACTCTTCAGCAAGCTTTGCCATTTACCGTTACTTTAATTTAAAAAGCAAATTCATTCATCATTGGCTTTGCTTTTAATTTCATTTGAATTTTTGATATTACATTTTGAAGTTTCCATAAAAATGGACAAGGAAAATATTCGTCGTGAAATTATGAAATTTCATTTGGCAAATTATAGTAGCCGTCAAATTGCAAAGGCTTTAAATTTGTCAAGTCGTACGGTAGACCGAGCTATTATTCGATATAATGAAACTGGGGGTTTTGGAGATGGAGACCGGGGAAAATTTTCAACAGTTGCCACTACTGGTTTAACAGAAAAAATTCGTAAACGAATCAAGCGAAATCCAAGGCGCTCAATGAGAAAAATCGCTAAGGAAGTGGGAGTAAACCGTGAAACAGTGCGAATCATTGCAAAATCAAAGCTTAATCTTAAGCCGTACAAGCTCCGAAAAGCTCAAGATCTGACACAAAAAAAGAAAGATTTGCGACTGCAAAGATGCAAGGCGTTGCTACGCTCCTCCGTGTTAAAAAATGTTTAAAACATCTTGTTTACAGATGAAAAAATTTTCACGGTTGAACAACATTTCAATGCGCAAAATGACCGAATGTGGCTAACATCATCATCGCAACAAAATAGGACTGTTGGCCGAGTTCAAAAGCCAGCTTCCGTTATGGTATGGGCTGGAGTTTCCGCTAATGCCAGAACCCCTCTAATATTCGTTGAAGACGGTGTTAAAATTGACCAGGTTGTTTATCGGAGCATTTTAAATGAACATGTTCTTCCCTGGGCCCAAAATACATTTGGAAATGAAAACTGGACTTTCCAGCAAGATTCTGCACCTTCCCACATGGCAAAATTAACGCAAACATGGATAAAAAACAATTTTTCTGGATTCATAACATCTCAAGAATGGCCACCATACTCCCCAGGCTTGAATCCAATGGACTACTCTATTTGAAGTATTTTAGAGAGTAAGGCTTGTGCATCTCAACACCACAGTCTGGAGTCGCTGACAAATTCATTAGAAAAAGCCTGGACTGAAATTGATCAGGAAGTCCTGCGGCGAACAGTCCTACGATTTCCGGATCGATTGAAGGCATGTGTGCAGGCTAAAGGAGGTTATATTGAATGAGGTGGGGTTCAAATGAATGCTTATATATTCAGCAATGTTAACACTTAATTGTTCTTAATGGAAGTACGTTCTTTTGAAAATAACTGCTGAAATGTGTGCGTCACTTTACGATTGTCACCCTGTATACAGTAATTTGAAATTATAAATGTAACAACACCAAAACCCCTTCTCCTTATTGCCATTCTTGATTTTTTTTTTTTTTTTGTAAATTTTTTAAAACAAATTTCCACACTGAGTAAAGTATTAAGAAATTTGTTTTAACAAATTTACCAATATTAGTGATTGTAAAAAAATTGTAACGAAATACCAAAATAAAAAGATGGGTTAATTTTGCTTCTTCCAAATATGATTATTGGTACACTCGAAAATTTCAGTTTCTCGGTATCCGCGCTTCAATACGATATCGGTATCCAACACTGGTTTATATATATATATGAGTTATATTTCCGTACAATTGCATTTCACTGGCGGTCATGAGAACCGCACCATGCACCAATTTCAAGAAAATCGTTCATGATGGGAGCTAAACCTGATTTCAATTTAGTAAATGTAATTTTTCTTATTTTTGGGAGCAAAGTGAGCAAAAGTGTGAAGGAAACACCTTACTTACACACAAATTTCATTACCTTTTAATAAAATCAAAAATTTTGAAGAAAGTTCACGTTTTTGAGGGTATTAATTAAAAGTATGTAAAAATAAAAATATTTGATATTTTTTGAAGGTACAAACTAGTTAATTAGTTAGTCATGTTAGAGTCATAAACAAAATTATTTAGTATTAGCCTTTATTATGCCGTTATCCTAGATGTCATGGATTAGATATGCGCTTTAAGGATATGATTCGTTATTTTTTTAATATCAAACTTTGTTCCGAACTCCAACAAGGGATTTTTTATTCTTTGGCTTGTTTTGAGCAACTTTCTATTTCATAATATGCCAGAGGTGCTCTATTGGACTTAAGTCCAGCAAGTTTCTCGATCATTCCGGCATATAAATTCTAATATCAACGAAAACATCTTGAATCTGCTAAAAAATAAGAATCAATAATCAAACTTTTTTTTTGCTATTTCTAATGTTATCAACCATTAGTAATTATTACTAACTAAAACTTAAAAATTTTGCACAATAATAGGGCGAATGTGCGAAAGTGTACCACAAATGGCAATTGCTTCCTAAAATTTTACCCATACTTTTGGGCGTTCACGTGAAATCCATCTGACTTTGTGGAATCTTGACTATTTTCGTTACACAGTTAACCTTGCATCATTCCACATCTGAGCAACGCATTTACCGAAGATTATCTGCACATAGCAAATTGAGTTTGATTTGCACGATCATAAATTTTTACTCAAGTCTTCCTGAGTACAATTGCTGTAGTTTTTAGTCCATGCCAAGGGATTTGTTTCCATCCATTTCGTCAGTAACAGTTTTTTGGCTGATCTTCTGCGTAAGGTCTCGATACTTATGTTTACTTTCAAATAGTCCATCATCTCAGTCCTTATTACCACTGCTTTCTTAAATCGATCCTTTAAGCTTATCCTTTGGGTTATACCATTTACATGTATTTGTCTTCCATAGACTTTTTGATCATTTTGTCCTTTCAAGCGGGTTTAAATTGTCGTTTTTCATGATCAGTCTAACAGCAATCGAATGTAAGAATAAGATTTCTTCAGGCATTTGACTTTATGGCATCCCTTGATCCCTAAGAACAAAAATTTCGGCCTTTTGGTGGTGCGACAGTTGTTTTTGGCACTCCTTCAAACATTTTTCTTTTCTCCAAAAAAAGCACAATAGAAAATGTTAAATTCCGCTTAAATACATTATTAAAACATAATCCAAAATTGCAGCTTAAGATTAAGTATAGATGAGATGAGACTCTAAATTTTAATGTAATTATTTCTGTCGTCTCGCTCATGTGGCAGAAAATGGCGCATTTATTAAGACAGACATTCCGTGGCAACTGTTTAATAGCCGCCATTCCGCCTAGATTCCAACTTGCATATGCGTATTAAAAAGGACACTTAAAAAATTAGTCTGCTTTGGCACTGGTTTTGTCGCACATAAAATTTCGACATTCGCCACTTTTATTTTTGTTTCTCTTTATATCTTGGCAAATATTGACCGTAGACACATTCGTCTTACAAAACCAAAACAACAATAAAAGATAAAATTTGTATGAAGGGAAGAACTATGAACGTTATGTGACAATAATGGCCAATTTGAATTATCATAACAATATAATTTTTTTTTTTTTGTATTTGCTGGCTTTTCTTTTAGCATTATTTTCGGAGAAAGAAGAAAGAATGAATTTTTATTACAAAGGGGAGCATTATTTGAATTTAAGCTAGAGAAGACTGTGGAGCGGCGGAACAGTGAGGGTGAAAAGAGTCCAGAGAAATACCAGCACACACCCTATTGTAGTTATTGTTGTTGTTTGCTCGTTTGTTTGTTGTAATTTTTATGACAAATAAGCTTATTTTGATTAAGACATTATACATTTTGGCCACAGTTATATGTGATACGCTTGCAAAGTTTTGTTATTACTAGAGAGGGTGGTGGGTTTTGTTTGTATTTGAACTTGCTTAAGGAAGGTTAGCAGTAATATCTGCATGTGTAGTGTAACACTGTCTGACAAAAAAGAATTTCAATATACTTTAGTGAAACTAAAAATAATTTCAGACCAGAAATTTAGTATGTCTCCTAATCAAAATCAAGACTTGGAATCAAAAATTCGATATTCAGAGGTGAAAGTATATATTTAGTTAATGCTCCATCGGTTTTCGATTCATTTAAATATTTATAATTTTTTTCAAAAAGAAGAGAAAGGCACTTCTAATTGAAGAAAACATACTATTTTATTAAGAAAATACTGGAGATGTAGTCCAAAATATCTCGAAAACTCCTATTTGTTAACTTTTGAAGTATTTTACTTACAAATTTTGTTCGATCCACATTCCCAGAAAAACAATTTTTTTTTGATATTACAAACGAAAGCGAATAAATGGGAATGGAATGTACTAAATTTGATAAAATCTCTATAAACAAAAACCAGCTCATAATCGAATAAAATATCCGAGTAAAATAAAATATGAATATTAAAAACCGATTGAAAAATTATGGGTTGTAGCTTAATACTTTAATATGCGATGCACCTTTGAAAGTTTTTCGGCAATAAGTCCAGATTTTGAGGGTGTGACCGAAATTTTTAGTATGCAGTTATTTTTATTTCAACCAAACCTACAACCTACACTATGTATGTCTCACTCAAAGTTTTTGTTCACAGTAGCACAGTGTAATTTATTCACTAGGGGTTCGAAATTGAAATCGAGTGAAAACATATGCTGTATGACAGAGTTTATATTGCAATTGAAAATATTATGTAAATAAGCAGATGAAAGTAGAGTGATAATATTCCAAGAATTGCTGGTGGCTGCACATAGTTAGATCGCTGTAAGATAATCTGTTGAGTATATAGGTATAGATTTCTGCTCCGAAAATGTCCCAATTACACCATCTTTTAACCACATTCAAAGTTGGTAAATCCGACATTAACTATAGTAAATAATTCTTATTCTTGCAGATAGTGTTGATTTCTGCACGATAGTTAAGGTAAAATCATGACATTTTAAGAGACTAAAACGATTCAGGATTATTATTTATTTTTAAGGGATTTTCCAAATAGACCACTACATCAGGACCGTAGCCAGGGTTTTTTTCGGGGGGGGAGGGTTTCATTCGAAGAAAATTGACATTGACTTGCCATTACTGATGATGAGCCCGACCTCAAAACAATTACCAAAAATACTAAAAATAGTCAGAAGCTCATTTTTTCAAATGATTATCAATGGGAATTCGGGCCATGATAAGGAATCCGGATGAGGTTGGCCTATATTCCCGAAATTCATGCAGTTACTGCATTGAAAGAGGTCTTCCGAGTCGGGATGCTCTGAGCAATAATGGGTTAAAGAATTAATTACATTTTAAGATTGTTTCCTAGAACTTTGGAGCTTATCCACTACTACTGCTCTACATTTGCTTTGCGAATAAAATGGTTCCTAGTGTTTGTGAATGAATTTTTTATACTGAACACGAATCTGAGTTAAAAAATTTCCCATCACGCCACGTTTTAGAAAAAATGTGATTTAAAACCCTAAAATAGAATTTTTGGCCATTTTTAAAAATTGGAGAGCTGAACACTGGCTACAAACTTCGAAATTCAGAAATTATAGGCTGAATCATGCCCTTCCAAATAAGCCCTAAACCCGAAACTGTAAATCAAAAACAGTTATTGACCTAGAAAAACTATAAATGCAGAATTGCTCAGCATCACCCTTTCTTTTTGTATCCAAAGTCAAACCTCATGTCAAATAAAACAAATCGGATCTGGTTGCATAGTGTAACTAAGATTTCAAGTTTATTTTTTATATTTGACTTATTAGAAAGAAACCGATGAAAGTAAAAAATATTTAAAAACTGTTCAATAGATTTTATTTTAACTTTTTTTTCATCCACTGGCAATTAATATCAAAAAATAGAAGAAAGTTTCCACATTTCGGGGGGGTCAGAACCCCCAAAATCCCCCAGCCCCCTCCCCTAAATACGGCCTTGCACTACATGTTGCGCGTTTTATGTTCTCTTCGCGTGGTTTAATTCGTTGGATTGCTTGAGAGTTCCTCGACTTCGTTCTTCACAATTACTTTAAGAAAGTTTACACATTTCGCCACCATCAATGGAATTGCACTCCAGAGTGGTGAATTTTCTGCTTGTCATCACTGAATAGTCACACACCACGTGCATTGACTCATCAGCCTTCTCTAGACATATTCTGTAGGTATCGTCTTCCACAAGAATCATTTTGTTCAGATGATACCTGGATTTGCTATGTTCGTTCACAAATACAGCAACCAAGAATACTTCTCACTTTGTTGACAAAAAGCAATTTTTCTGTTGTCTTCGTTTGTCGACGATTTGTCATATCAATGTATATTTGGAGATGCTTTAACCTTATCCAATTAGTGACTATAGCCTTAAGCATTACATTGCCCAATGTAATTTTTGGATCAGGAACATATAACTCGGTGTTTGATGCTTGCTTAGCCAAGGGATCAGTCATCTCGTTCTGCATAAGACTGACGAATTAGCAAGGAAAGTCGATCTAAATAAGCTCCAAGTTGATTTATTGTACATACATGAATATGTACAATCTAATCGTCGATATTAAGAATATGATTTTCCAACACAATATATTTATAGTCATAATGCAGTTAACCTTTTTCATATTCTACTTCGGCACTACTTCTTAAAATACTTATACTAAATGAAATTAAATCTTCCAGGACTACCTACATTAGATTAGGTTTAATGGTTGTAAGAGAAGTACTTAGACCAGAACGGCCCATAGTTACACCACATGGTTGGGCCTACCTCCTGGGAGAAAGTATAGTGCGTTTCTTATTAGACCATCATGGCCGTCTCCAGTACTACCTCCTCATTGCAAATATTAAACGGAGAAAATATTCCACGCAGCATTGTCCAAACATCAGCGTTGATTAATAATAAAGTTCGTAAAACCTTTATACAGGCTGACAATCGTAAAGTGACGCACACATTTCAGCAGCTATTTTCAAAAGGACGTACTTCCATTAAGTACAATTAAGTGTTAACATTGCTGAATATATAAGCATTCATTTGAACCCCACCTCATTCAATATAACCTCCTTTAGCCTGCACACATGCCTTCAATCGATCCGGAAATCGTAGGACTGTTCGCCGCAGGACTTCCTGATCAATTTCAGTCCAGGCTTTCTCTAATGAATTTGTCAGCGACTCCAGACTGTGGTGTTGAGATGCACAAGGCTTACTCTCTAAAATACTCCAAATAGAGTAGTCCATTGGATTCAAGTCTGGGGAGTATGGGTATGCTCCGATAAACAACCTGGTAAATTTTAACACCTTCTTCAACGAATATTAGAGGGTTTCTGGCATTAGCGGAAACTCCAGCCCATACCATAACGGAAGCTGGCTTTTGAACTCGGCCAACAGTCCTATTTTGTTGCGGTGATGATGTTAGCCACATTCGGTCATTTTGCGCATTGAAATGTTGTTCAACCGTGAAAATTTTTTCATCTGTAAACAAGATATTTTCAACATTTTTTAACACGGAGGAGCGTAGCAACGCCTTGCATCTTTGCAGTCGCAAATCTTTCTTTTTTTGTGTCAGATCTTGAGCTTTAGATTAAGCTTTGATTTTGCAATGATTCGCACTGTTTCACGGTTTACTCCCACTTCCTTAGCGATTTTTCTCATTGAGCGCCTTGGATTTCGCTTGATTCGTTTACGAATTTTTTCTGTTAAACCAGTAGTGGCAACTGTTGAAAATTTTCCCCGGTCTCTATCTCCAAAACCCCCAGTTTCATTATATCGAATAATAGCTCGGTCTACCGTACGACTTGACAAATTTAAAGCCTTTGCAATTTGACGGCTACTATAATTTGCCAAATGAAATTTCATAATTTCACGACGAATATTTTCCTTGTCCATTTTTATGGAAATTTCAAAATGTAATATCAAAAATTCAAATGAAATTAAAAGCAAAGCCAATGATGAATGAATTTGCTTTTTAAATTAAAGTAACGGTAAATGGCAAAGCTTGCTGCAGAGTATTAAACTTGCGTCACTTTACAATTGTCACCCTGTATATCGTCGTTCCACATAAGATTAATTTATCGTTTTTTGGCTATAGATTATTGTGCTATATATAAAATTATTGCATTGAAATGATAAAGATATATTCTCATCCACTTTATTTGATTTTAGAAGAATATTCTAGAAATTTCTTCCAAACCTTGAATAAATGAGCAGATCGCTTATAAAAAACTCTATTACTTCTGTTTCCCTCAAAACTGTATACTCAACTTCAATTCATTACGAATGAAATGCTAGTAGAGTTTGGTAGAGAAGTTAATAAAAACAAGTAGATTAGTTGAGCATGACAATTACTGTTAAATGATTTATTCCAGTAATAGAATACTAAAAAGACTACATATTTCTGTATAAGTAATACAAAACTATTACAAAAACTGATTGCTTTCATTCATTCAAACAATCTTGAGAAACTCATTTTCTGAATGAAATTTTTAAATACAATACAGTAATAATAAAGAATAAGAACCTAAGGCAAAAAATTGGGTCATAAATTAAGCAAACATCATCGACAATTACGTAATTGTTACTACTAGTTATACATATGAACTGCATACAAAAGAAACAATAGCTTTCAAAATAACAATTCATGCTTGAATCCTCATTTTGTTTGATCAAAAGAAATGAATGAGCATTGATATTGATATGTATGGGGAAGGTGTAGGGAAGACGATATACTTAAATATATGTACCAATCCATTGCATCCTTTGAGCACGAGATTCACCGCCTATTTTTTATAGATCGATGACGACAACGCGCACCTGATGATGCACAGTGCTGCATATCAGCGCATTGGATTGTTATTGTAAAAACAAATAACAAAAAAGTGAATGTGCAGCACCGGAAATTTCGTAATTGTTGCAAATGCATTTTAGTTTCATTCTACTCTCCGTCGATTTTTTTACACAAAAATCATTCATGTGCATTTTTATTTTGTTTCTTATAAAACAAAAGGATGTTTCCTTTGTTGATTTACAATTTATTGTATTGTATTTTATAGTTTTCAATGTTTTTTACATTCCATGATATCATTTTTTTTTTTAATGATTTCACACTTGTAATTACGTTGAAAATGGTTACAGTGGAACACAAGAAGATAACAAGTAGCTATTCTTTCCGTTTTGAAATATGAGCATGTGTGAAGTAGTGAATTGAAAGAAGTTGTAAGTATGCATTACCAAAAGTATTCTTTTGGTAGTGTTTCATATGAAACTAATACATCACATATAGCAATAGATATACAAGTTTTCTCCAATTTTATTCAGATATCACTGGAATACAGTGAAAATATAACATGAACCAAAATATGTTTTCTAACCAAATTCGCTGAACACGAAAATCACATTCATTTTTGTTTCTATGGGTAAGTTTTCGAGATATGACAAAATAACGGTTTTTCAGGTTACAGTTTCACTTACAGGCTAATATCTCATTACCTATAGCCTCTACCTCTGAGTTATATGTTATAGGAAATCACAAAATCTGAAGTTTTATTTTTTTAATCGATAGACCATTACACTACAAAAATTTTAAGAATAAAACTATAGCAATCGGATGACGATAAAGTAATCAATGATTGAGTAAAATTCATTCTGGTTTAGAATTGAAAGTTGATTCCTTATTCATTTATTCAACGATAAATAAATTTAATTCCAAAAATTCAGGTGCGAATATGCCTCCCAAGATGCAATTTTTATTCAGCCATTTCGACTTCTTTGCATCAAATCTGGGTACAGAAAGTGACGAGCAGGGCGAACGGTTCCACCAAGATATGGCTGAAATCGAAAGACGATATCAAAGTTTCAGGGATGAGGGCATGATGGCAGACTACTGCTGGTTCTTGATCATGGAAGACCCGACAGCAAAAAAATTGCAAATGTTCAAGTGGTGGCTCATCATTTTCTACAGCAGAATGAGTTTTGTGAAAAATTTCGAGTTTTTGAGAATATTTTATTGATTACTTTGTCATTTTTGATCCGATTGCTATCGTTTTATGCTTAAAACTTTTGTAATGAAAAGGTCTATTAGAAAGATAAAACTTCAGATTTTATTATTACTTTTTGTGAGAAAGAAAAGTTAGCCCACGACTTGTGTGAAAATTTCTCAAAAATCACACCAAAATTAAATTTTCAACATCTATATCTAAGTCATTTATAATCCGATTTCAACAAACTTGACAGCATAAGCCGCGTAATATAATTATTATTCCTATGATATACAACTTGGATCGGTCGATACTATACGTAAATAGATATTAGCCTGTAAATAAAACTGCGACCTGAAAACCCATAGAAAAAAAAATCAATGTGTAAAAAAAAAATAACATGCTTTGGTTCATGTTATATTTTTAAAGTAAAATTTATATATTCCAGTGTATTCAATGCATTTTATTTTTTTATTTGTCCACATTTTAACAAATTATACAAAGATTGGTCTATTGCCTAAGCTTAGTCATTTTAATTAAAAATCACAAAATCAGTAGCTTTTCACATTGATCTTAAATCTTGTGCCTTATATGTACTTTAAATGTCAGTAAATAAAGTGGCCCATTTGGCCCCAAACAAAAATTAATAAAGGGTCCATTGCGCCATAGTAGTAGAAAAAACAATTAAAAAAGTAGTGGAACATAGTACTAGAAAAAGTAGTAAAAAAGTTGTAGAAAAAATGCATTAAAAAGTAATAGAAAATAAGAGTAGAGCATTGTGCTACACCCACTAATCCAACAAACTGAAGGAATTTTTTAAATCCGGTATAGACAAATAATACCTACTTTCATACTAAATCTTAGTGCCGTACCATAAATGGCTCCTAAGATATTCCGTAAGAAAAATTCAGGTTAGGTGGAAGGTGCCACACCATCTTTGCCAACCCCACCCATATTTTTGCTGTAGCATGGCATTGTTAATTCACGTTCTTGTACTAAATGTCGGTGCTTTGCTATAAATGATTCTGGAGATATAACCAAAAAGTATTAAGATTGTGTGAGAGAGGACACGCCCACTTTCCCAAAAACCTTTATAAATAGCTATGTTTCATGGTCAAATACCATCTGGGAATATGACTTCAATCGGTTAAGTCATTCAGAAGTTACACGATTACAAGCATACGCTAACTCTACGATTATGCATATTTTTACTAAAATAACCTTTGTTTTTAATATATTTTTTGGACCATGTCGAAGAAATTAGCGGCTTTCAAGGATGCTTTTGCTATATCGAATACATATAAACAGCAAGGCAGTATTTAGTGGGGAGGTTTTGGGGGTTCTAGGTCAGTAACTGTTTTTGATTTAAAGTTTTGTCCTGAATCAGTTTGAAAAGTTTAAAAATTAATAAAAATAGAAAAATTATCGGATCGTTGTAAAATTAGACTTGCTTGAACCCCATGCAGTTTTAGGAGGCAATCTTAAAATACAATTAATTTTTTAACGCATTATTGCTCAGAGCACCACGACTAGAAAGATCTCTTTCAATGCTGTGACTTCATAAATTTAGGGAATATAAGCCAACCTCATCCGGGTTCCTTATCACTGATAATGGATCAAATTCTCAATGATGATCATTTGAAAAAAATGAGCCTCTACTATTTTTGGTAATTTTTTTTGAGGTTGGGTACATCATCAGTAGTGGGAAGTCAATGAGTTAATGAAATTATGTCCCTCACGATAAAAAAAAATGCATTAGAATGCACCTTGAATAATATTTATTTGAAAAAATTTAATTTGATTATTCTGTGAATTTTTTGTCACTTTTGGCTATTTTTTTGAGGTTAAGATTAAAAATAATCGAAAAATTTTTCCTAAAATTTTGATTTTATAGGGTCCATCAAATGTATCATCGATTTAATTTATTGTATTTAAAAATCAGTTTGATAAAAATGATTTATGAATATTTTCTTCGAATGAAACACCCCCCTCCCCCCCCCCCCCCCGAAAAAAATTCTGGCTACGGCCCTGATAAACAGTATAGCGTAAATGCGCTACGCATTCCAAATTTTTAGCGAAGATGATAAATTCGATGTGTAAAATTGTCTATTACTTGGGTGATGAACACATTAATATTTTTCTCACTCAGCCAAAATACCACTACCAAAATTTTGGCACCCCGGACAAATGTCTGTAATGTAAATAACATGCGGAATGGAGCTTACACATACTTAAGTCCAAATTATATTTAAATGTTAGTCAAGCTTCTTAGGCGGAGATTAGTCGAAATGAAAAGTCTACTGATTTTTAAATGTAAAAATCTGTAGTCATAAGTCCTAACCATTTAAGTCTGCTTTCCAATTTTTTCAGGAGAGCAGTTTAAAGTTTCAAATCCTCACTGCAAATCAAGAGTCGGTTTTTTTGTTTAACTTTCTTGGTGGATAATTGCCGTCCTAAAATATATACAAATATGAAAAATTGATAGCAAATAGATTTAGACACACAGAACACGATAAACACTAAAAACTCAATTTTGTCCTAAATCGAGTTAGGCCATTATGGTTTGTGACCTCTGAAATATCAATTCCTGATAATTTTCACTAACGACAGAAGTTTGTTGATGAATCTGTATGCATATGGTAGGGAGGCATTTAGAATAATGAGTTCTGTGACATATTTTCTTTAAATTAATATCTTTTGATTAATCTTAGGTAGAAACTTTATTAAATGGCTTGTAATTTAGTTGTAATTTAATACAAAATATAGTCCGGTTTTCCTTTACAAACAAATAAATGCGTAACACAATCCCACGCCACTCTCTTGCATAACAATTCCAAAATTCAAATCCTGTCATCACATTAATGTAATATCAAAAAAAAAAAAATAATAATAATAAAACAGTATAGTGAACGGTGTTAAAAGATTTACACAATTCGAACAAAAAACGTTAATGTCAAAAAAAGCAGAACAATTACAATGTGAGTGTGTAAAGGAATTAATGAATACAAAATCGAATCTATTGTAATATTGAAAAAAAAATGTTTTTAAAAAAATTATAAAAAAGAAGCTATGCGTGTAAAAAACTAACAAAAAAGGAAGTGGGCGTTAACTCGTTGCTACTGAAAGGAATAAACATAAAGGTGAAATACTAAGGCACCCATTATTAGGGAACAAAACGAACATAAAACACCATATGATTAAAACGTCGCGAACAAACACACACATGCACACAATTACACATTTGCATTGTTGACATTTTTTGGTAAACGTACAATTATGCATACGAGTATGCAAGTATATGTTGGCAACCCTCAAAATATCACACGCTCGAAGGTGACCAAAAAATGGCTATGGAAATAAAAGAAATCAATTTTGTTATACGCAAGCAAATTGCAATTTCACATCATTCCCTCTAGAACACATCTCACATTCTCCATGTGTACATACTCTTTAAAAGTGTTGCCCACTCAGTGTTAAGTATATTCAAATTTAAATGTTGTTGTGATTGATCCTCCCAGCAGTACAGAACATACATATGTACATACGTGTACATCGTGCATATCCTTTAAGGGTTACCAAATATCAAAGTGTATCATTATCGCCGCTGCGGTTCCATTGTTGAACCGCATTTATACATACACATAAAAAGCCAAATTGCAATTTTCGTTACTTTTTCTTTTTTTGCTTTAGTCTTCATACAATACAATATATCGAGATATGAAAAAGGGGTTTTCTGTTGTTGCTGTCGTTTTTGTTATTAGCAAAAGTGTAAAAAAAAGGATTTTCATTTTTCGATGAGAATTTTTGAAAAACGTTTTTATGTTTTGAAACTTCATAGTTGCGAAAAAATGCGTACGTTTTAAAGAAAAGTTTTTTATTGACATCATGCCGATTATTTGGTGTTTTTATTAGATTACATTATATATCAAAGCTATAGAAAAAATTCGGAAAGAAAAGAAAGCAGCAGGAGTTTAAGTGATTTATTGAAAGGCAATTAAAGCCATACTGTGTGGAACTTTAATGAAACGGTTACGAAGAATAAAATATTTCAAAGAGTTAATAATGTATAAATACTGACTACCAGAACCACGAACTTTGTTCTTTATCAGTTATAAGTTAAATACTTATGTCTTTATATGTACAATTTATCCATGTAAAATCTTTAGTCTCATGTGTGACTTAGTAATATTGAATTTACTACACCAAGGACGTAGAGTGAGGATTTGTGGGTCCTAATCCTGTACTTCTGCATTCTTATGGGCAATATTATGGACATTTTTTATTCAATCTTATGTTTCCGGTCTTCCGTCTCCATCTCCATCTCTAATTTTTACTCTTTCCGTAAACTCAACCGCTTGTGGCGTGCCAGTGGCGAAGGTAGGAGTTTTTTTTAGGGATCCCCCCTAAAGAAACTTTTTTAATTTAAAATATACATACATATATACAATATGTATATTGGAGTTGTTGTTTTTGTTTTTGAGAACAATATTGTAAGACAGGATTTTGAGCTGTTGAAATTGTTTCGAGTTTTATAAAATTTCATTAAAAATATGATATTATTTTCTCTAGTTATGTAATACAAATGTGTCCTTTTCTACCTCATTTACTATCTAGCAGTGGCGGTACGTCCATATAAGCCCAAAAGCCGGGCTTGCCTAAAAATTGGTAACTGAAAATTTGTATAATATGTACTTACAAAATTACTACCTTTGTTTTAACTGAAAGAATAATTTTCTTTTAAAATGTTTTATTTGTATTACCCTGTTTTTCAATAGCTCGTATATGTACTAATAAAAAATTAAATGTGGATTATTTAGAATACACACAAGCATTCACGCTATCGCAGTTCATCAAGTTGCCTTTACGAGGCTTTTAAAATTTGAAAATGTATGTTTTCATAACATGCTATCTCTCTTATTCTAATTGGAAGTTCTATAGCTTTTTTAGTATGTGCAGTTCCAAAAAAAAGTAGCAGCATACCAATTTTCTACTACTATGTATGATTTTATATAGAACTTAAAAGCTGGCTTTCAGTTTTCGTTTGCCATTTGAAAAGTATTTGCTCCACATTCTTTTACTCCTATATTTTTGCGGCATTAGATTTTAGCAAAGTTTCGAACCGGTGAAATTTGGGTTCGTGTTCAGATTCAGGTTCAAATAAAAATTAAGCAAAACATGGTTTTTCAAATAATAGTTTTACTTATTTACATACATCAATACATTTAGTTACTTTGCAATTTGCACTTTTTCATTCCGTTGACATTTTTCTTATATTTGATACATTTTTATTAATAAGGTTTATATTAAGAGAAGTTATCGTTTAGTTTAAAAAATAGTATATCTCTCAACGATTTTAGTCCAAAAATGTCCTTTCTACGTTCACCTCCTGAATTTATATGCTCATTTTGTATTTTTAATGTTAATATTTTAGCACGTCGAAAAACGTAGGTAAAGCCCAGACAGGGCTTCCATTTTCCTTCTTCAATGCTTCAATCGAGATCTAGAACATTCCATCCTTTTAGCCTTTTTGGTTTGGTAAAAAAAAATCACTGGGCTTGCCTCATCAGTAAATGCTAGGCACGCCACTGCTATCTAGCCGAAAATTTAAAGTCACTTTAACACGTCACTTGGAATTAATTGTAATTTAAAGTCAGTTTTAATAAACTTAATTAAAAAATGTATGCGCTCTGTGATTGGATCGCATTTCCAACTGCTTATGGGCCGAAGGTTGAAATAATAAATTGAAAAAAATTAATTAATTAAGTAAATTAAGTTTATAAAGTTTAAGTTAATTTGCATAAAAATTATTCATAATTGGCGATTTTGTAATATAATTTGAGTCTTCCTGGGACTGTAAGTGTATTCAAGTGGCTCCAAGTGACTTCAAATTTCAATTGACTGCAAGAGAATTCATGTGACTTCAAGTGTGTTCATGTGACTTCAAGTGACTTAAAATTCCATAACCAGAAAAAAATTGGATTTCCTCTAAATGAATTACTCGATTAATTTAAAAAAAACTTGTAACCGCATTTTGTATTCTGGATTCAAATATGTTATTTAATAACTGCAATCACAAATTACACTGTGCGATAAATTTTGATTTGAATTATTCCACCGCAACCGCTTTTGAAAACAATAGTGAAATTTAAAAAAAAAAAAAACTACAAAATGTTCCCGAATATTAAAAACTTCCAGTCCATTAAAAAAAAAAGTCCATTTGCGATGTTTGATTACTTTGTAAGTATAAGCACACATACATTTGGAGCTTGAATCATTCACGCCTAAAACGATGACCTAAAATCGGTTGCATAGTGTTATGTTCATTAACTTTGACTTTAATGAATGGAATTGAATGCATTCTTTTACAGCTCTAGTAATCAACATGAATAAATTTTAAACAATTTAACATGTAACGCAAATGAGGGTAATTCGCATCGATTTTTGCAAGGGAAACTTTGAGCGCTAAAAATAAGGATTACAGAACAAATGTTTTGATACAAAATTAAAGCAAATTTCTTCCTCTTTTAAAGTTGCTAACTATCAAAAAAAAAAAACATAACTTTTTTTCTATTGTTACTTAGGTAACATCACTTTGAAAAAATAGATTGCATGTAATTCGGATCGATAATGAATGTAATTCGGATCAGCAAAATTTATAGCAAAGTTTCTTTAATTTGAGGTTTATTTAGATGTAAAAGAAAAATTTGATGTTTAAGGAAAATATATATATAAAAAAAATGTATGTATGTATGCGTAAATACATACACACACACACACATACAAATTGTTGTCCAAATCTATGTATTTTCGTGAAATTTGGTCATATAGAGCTAAATTAATAAAATTTGATATGGAGACTTACTTGTTCCACACCGAACTAATTCTCAATTATTGGCCTACCCATGGGCGTATCAAAATTAGGGGAAGAGGCTGTGGCTAGGCGATAGATGCGAATATATTAAAAACAAAAGTATGGGACTGTGCAATCTTACGTAGGAGCAATAGCGGATCTAAGGGGCAAAGAAAAGGGGGAGGTTTTGGGACTAAATATCCCAGACCCCCTCCCAACTTCCCCCTAACCTCCAACCTACTCCACCATAACCGCCCCTCCCAGCTTCCCTCGCCCGGCAACGCCTCTGTAACTCTGCCCCTTCCGTACTGATAAGAATTTCATATATTTGATCATCAGCCACAAATAAAAAAAAAATTTTCAAGGGATAAACAAATGTTCACCCCCTTAAGGTAAATCTCTGGTTCTGCGTGGCCATGCCCACGACCATGCCACTGCAAAATAAAATATATAAAAATTATTTCTTTGAATCATTCTAAGCAATTTCTGAATTAAAATTTATAAGCATATTTGCATAATCAAAAATTAAAATGTAGACTGGAATAAAAAAAAATACTAATCATTTAACACAAACTAGTTTTTAAAAATATATTTCATATTGAATTTAAGAAACGCTACTAATTTCAATTGATATTTTAATAAAAAAAAAATTTTCAATTTTAAAATGCAAAATTTTTGACTAAAATTAAAAATATTTTTCAAGTTGAACTAAACTTTTAACTCAAATTCCACAAAAACTCTCTAAACAAAGGGTCGATCCGAATTACCTCCAAACATCATTTATTATATCCAAATCACAACTAAAAAACTTTCATTAATTAAAACAATATAGTTTTTCTAAATTTTGTAATTTTGCAAAAACCTCATTTGCTGGTAATTCGGATCATCGATCCGAATTATATGCAAGTAAAAAAACGCGTGCTGGTAATTCGGAACGATTTTAAAAGTCAATTTTTTTCTTAGTATGTTTTCTAAAATTGTGTTTATTGATGACATCCTGGAAAATACAAATATTTATTCCTATAAATTGCTATGGCAGCATTTAAAAAATATATCATTAGTTTTCAACTCTTGTTTTCTCAAAGAGAAGGCTGTCACTGACTGATTTGTCCATGGATTTGCCATTGAAACTCTCAATTAGGAAGTCGGCACAAGTTCAAGTTTTTCAAAATATACTATCACAAAGCAAATCTAAAATGATTTCAGAAAATTATAATTTATTAAACTTTATAAAATTCTTCTTTAAAAACATGCAAATTTTCAACCTATGTAAATAGAACCGGATATTCCGTTGTCATACAATGCATCAAGGAGACTTTTAGAAACAAACTTTTCTTCCCAGTGCATACAGAATCAAAGGAATCAATTTTTTGATGGATTTGGTTTTTTCTTTTCACAATTTTAAGTGTTTTAGTTAGATGTTCTAATTATTAACAAAAAAAAATGAACTGAATAAAATAATAAAAATCATGAAAAATTAAACATTTTGAATACAAATTTCAAAAGAAAAGCACAACAAACCAAGAAAATGGGAAACTCTTCAGAACAAAAAAAATGTCAATGAAAATTATTTGAAAAAATATAAGAAAACTTTGCATAAAAAAGTACCCAAAGGAATTGTGGTTTTTTAAAAAAAAATGTATAGTAACTACCTTTTTGTTAAGCGTATGAATTATTGTGGTTTTCAAAGATTGCACAGTGATATTTTTACAAGAATAAAAAGTAAAAAAAAATGGGGAAAAAGATTTCTTAAGAAAATCGAAAAAAATAAATATGCAAAACATTATAACTTACTACAGTATGAAGGGGAAGGAGGCTGGGGCTGCACAGAGCACCCTTTTTGGAGCAACAAACAAAAAATTATAACAAAGAAAGAAAAAATGGAAATGTGATTATTTGCTGATTTTTCATATTGATTTAAAAGCACAAAAAACTACAAACAACGAATAACAATACATTAAAATGCTTGAATGTGTATGTGTACGAATACTTCAAGTACTTAATGTAACATTGTTTGAGGGTAAAATAAATTATTATGTAAATAAATTTTGTTGAATGCGGATAAGAAAAAATAATTTAATGTAAACTTTTGCGACTTTGCGTTTGTGTGTATGTGGCACTTGTTTATTTAAGCAATGTGTATGTTGGATATGAGGGGATAAGAAGGCGAAATAAGGTAGAAAGGAGGCTTCAAGGAGCAATGCACCAATAATATGTGCCTTTATTTTTCACAAACATACATACATAATACAATAACTTTTACTTTGACCTTACTTTTCTTGTAGTACTTTTTCTTGTACTATGTGTATTTCTTAAGCACTTTTTTACTTTTAATTCTATTCCATTTACTTTTTTATGTTGAATGCAAATTTTTTTCTTATTTTTCTTAAGTTGTAAGTTTTATTTTTGCTGTCATTTACAGTATTCGAAATCAATTGAATTGAACTTTGTTTGTTGTTTGAAGTTTTCTGTAAGTTTTCTTTTTTATGCATACAATTTCGGTAGGTACCTATGTATATATTTTTTGTTGGTATTTATTTCTTTTTGACGAACATGAATGGCATTTCACAACTTTAAGTGTTTAGTTAAAAGTCAAAAGTTTTCCAATTTATATTTTAGAAATTTTATTTGTTTATAATTGAAAAAAAAAAAATATATATTTATGCCCGCATATTTACATATTCAAAAGTCAACGTATTTTTTAATCTATCGTTAATGTATGATTGGGTAAATTAAGTTTATAAAGTTAATGGTTAAATAGTCTAGTCATAAGGAGTGAGATTGAAAAAATCTTAACACACGTTTTAACTAATAATTTTTTTTGGGAGTAAAATTTAAAATTTTCTCTGATCTAGTTATCTTTGAAAAATTTGTCTGTTGTTATTTTTAATGACAAACATGTTGATTTATTGTGAGTTTGATCAAAATGAGTGAAGAAAAAGAAGTACGTCTTAAAATTTTTAAAAATGTTCAAAAAAATCCAAATTGGTCCTACAAAGAATTGGCCAAACAATTGAAGGTCTGCCGGCAAACTGTTTCCAATGTTATTAAACAGTTTCAGGAGAATTTGACCATCGATAGGAAACCTGGTTCGGGAGGAGAACAAGGACCACATGATATTGGGAAAGCCAAGAAAATAGAAAGCATATTGAAAAGATCTCCAACACATCTTGTAGAAAAGCTGCCCGATTAGCCCAGTGCTCTAACTATTTGATGCGAAAAGTTAAAGCCAATTCAGGTTTGAAAACATACAAAGTCCAAAAAGTTCCAGACAGGAATGCTGCAAAAAATTTAGACGCCAAAAGTAGGGCTCGGAAATAAAAATCGAATTTCATACAAAAATATTCATGTTGTATAATATTCATGGACGAAACGTATGTACTGGCAGATTTTACGCAACTTCCGGGTCAAAATTTTTATGTTGCTAATGCTCGAGGAAATGTCGAAGAACAATTTAGAATCCAAAAGCAGACAAAATTTCCTAAAAAATTCCTGGTATGGCAAGCTATATGCAGTTGCGGCAAAAGAAGTAAGTCATTTGTTACAGTGGGTTCTATAAATACCGAAATATACATCAAAGAGTATTTGAAAAAAAGACTTATTTTTGGCCCGATTTGGCAAGAAAACTCTGGAGTGGTACCAAAGTAATATCATAGTTTTTGTACCAAGAGAGGCCAATCCTCCAAATTGTCCGGAGCAAAGACCAGGGAAGAGATATTGGGTTTTTTGAAAAGAAACTTAAAGAGCACAAAAAAGGTGTCCCAAAATATCGAAGATTTTAAAAGGAGTTGGGCAAACTGTTCCAAAAAGGTGTCTGAAACAACTATCAAGTCTCAAATGGAAGGCTTACCAAAAAAGGTCCACGAGTTCATAAATAGTGGTTAGAACTATAAAAGTTGTATTTTTCTGTAATTTGTAAAATATTATCAATTAAATAAAAAAAAATCAAAACTCTAAGATCAACCGATTAAAAATTATTGAATTTTCACTCCTTATTAGGAATTAGTTTAAAAATTATTGAATTTTCACTCCTTATTAGGATTTTTTATTCTCTGTTAGTTTGCTATTTTGATTAAAGTTTCAAAAGTCCTGAGCTTTTAATGATCACACGCTATAAAAATAGCGACGTGTTTTTGTTTTGGTTAAATTGGTGCATTATGATGCCATGTGAAAAGGTCACACATCGCTACTGCCATTTGGACCACTAAGTGCTTTTCAATAAACTAAGTAAGGGTTTAGTCTGAATATCAGAATATCAGTCTTTAACATAACTATATATTGTCATCTTTTAGAAACAAAAATGGCATTTAAAAAAAATTGAAATCGTTAATTAAAAAAAAGCAAATCGTCATTATTAAATTACAAATTGTCATTTTAAAATCCAAACTCAACTGTATTTCAGTCACTTTTCCTGAGCGTGTGTATCAATATTTTTTTTTTTTTTTTTTCAAGTACTATTCCATTTTTCCATTCATATCCGTTTTCTTGCGTTACAAACAATAGCCTTGAATCTATTGTTTCAGTAAATAAAGAAAACATTATCTTAACAATATATCTTAATAAAAATTGTAGGCAGACACAATAAAGGTTCTCAGGATATTTCAATAGAATTCAATAAACATTAATTTTCACAGTAAAAATTGCAATTAGTTATTGTAAAAAAACACATAGCAATGAAAAACACAATTATTCCTTCCACTGATGGCAGGGCTGTCAAGGCAGTTGATGTTCCAATACGAAAATTCAACAGGTAAAATTCATATACGTTTCAAATTTTATACGTTAAATAATTTTTTTGACGTCAAATATACAGTTGTAGTGACATTTCATTTTTACTTTTACTCAATTATGATTGGTCGTGGTTACAAAATAAAGCTCTTACCCAACTCAAGGTTGCCTTCTGTTATTTGACACGTAAAAGAAACTTGTAAATTATTATGGGACCTATCGTGTCTGAAATCTAAAATGTATTGCTGACAAGTGAAAATTTTTTAAATACCATCACTAGTTTCTTCCTTAAAAAAAAATTGGGTATACAATGTAGAAAGTTTACAATAAATCATCCTTGCAAAGCAGCGGCTCCCAATCTTTTTTCGAACAAGAACCACTTTGATTATTTTGTTATTAGCAGAAGCCACAATGTTCAGAAATAATAAAATAATGAATATATTATAGTGTTGTATTTGAAAGTATTTACGAGGCTTACTTCTTATGTTAAAATTAAAAAAAAAAACAATGAAAAACACTTTTTATGATTCATAATGTAAGAATATTGATCTCATTTTTGGTTAAAATATTTAGCAGAAACTCCATCAGCATTACGACTTCGGTGCTCACGGGACACTCCATAGTGAGCAGACATGCTGCACGACTAGGACTGCCATTCAATGACTTCTGTCGGAGCTGCGGCTCTGAGGAGGAGGAAGAAACAGTCCTTCATTTCATGTGCGAATGCCTATCCCTGGCCAGGAGGTGGCTAAAACTCCTGGGCTCACCTTTCTTCACTAGTCTGTCCGAGCTATCATCCGTAAATATTAAGGACATAGCCAGATTCATTATGGAATCCTCATGGTTCTCCAATCCGTAAATGGGGGAGTCGCGCCGTACTGTGATATCACAATGAGCCTAAATGTGCTTAAGTGTGCTTTCAAGCAGAAGGCTGCCACTCCAACCTAACCTAACCTTGGTTAAAATATTAATTAAACAGGTTTACAAATTTTAATTACGATTCCGTAGTCCGTTTCCGCCATTAGCTCAGGTTTTTAAAATTAATTATTTAGCCATTTTTAGCAATTTTTGGCCAAGGAAATCGAAAATGGATTTTCAAAAAAATCGGACGACCATTTCACGAAAATCCTTAAAATTGTCTGTATTTGATTGTGTTGTGACTTTACCCTTTTTTTTTTGAGAATTTAGCCTCCACAAACATAACAAAAATACTCCGCTCTGATTTTTTGATTTGTTAACATAAAAATACAATTGAAACAAATACGGTATTGACTCGATCAGTTGTTAGGTGCTGTATCTCTTGTTTCTGTAGATCTGTTATATTTTTTTGTTTTTTTTTTTTGCCATAACTTTGGGAGGGCGGAGAGGGGCATGGGACTACAAAGAATTCGAAAAAGGGGGCGCAGGCTGAATACAGTTGAGAACCTCTGGTTCATTCAAAGCCTATTAATTTTAATAATTAAAAATTTTATTTAGTTTATGTCTTTATCTTTATTAGGAATACATTCCACTTCCAAAAATATAGTTTTTTAGGGATGCTCTCCATCAATTTTGTAATAAAACATCATAGTTTTAAAAAAAAAATTCCAATAAACCAATTTTTTTCCAATTAAAATGACATATATAAACAAAGTTGTGAAAATTATTGTAAAGAAATTTTAATTCAACATATGATTGTCAACTTTTTTATATGTGCTGTAGGAACCTACCGCAGACCACTCCCGATTATTTCACGGACCACCTGTGGTCCGTGGACACCGGTTGTGAACTGCTGTTGTAGACGAACCCATTAATTTTTCTTTGTTTATAAGTAAATATCTTAATGCATATTTTCTCTATTTTCATTACTCATATTGTTTGTTAGCATGATAGTTTAGAAATGCTAGCCTTTTTCTAAAATCTCAAGGCCAAAATACAGTGGTGGTTACAGAATTAACATTGCAACGATTGCGAGGTGGCAAACAAACCATTTATGTCTAAATTATCAAACAAATTATTTTGAAAAATTAAGTGCTTGAATTATATATGTTATGTATCCAGTGGCAGATACCGGAAGTATTTTTTTTTTGTTGGGGTTTTTGTGTTTATTCACATCTCAATTCGGTGAAGATATTTGAAATCAAAACCTGTAATTCTGGGTTACGATTTCAAATAATAGTAGCTTATAATAAAAACTAAGAACTATCACTAAAATCACTGATGAGGAATCGTCGAGGATTTCCAAGCGGCCCACAGTGCTTCGACAGTGGGCAAAAATCAAAAAAAATTTGTGTCACAGATTTAGGCAAAATTGGTTTCATTTTAAAGGTAATAGTCTACATAAAGTAAATCTCAAATAATTTTGCGAAAAAACAAATTTTATAGGAATGGCAGCTCTTCAAACTCGAGCGATTTTATAAACAAAAATATGAAAAATAAATTTGTGGTTTGACTGGTTGTGCCAAAAACATTGTCAAAAATTTATTTTTATAGAAATGGCTCCAAATTTTTTAATACAAAGAAAAGAGCGTTGTCATTTATAAAATTATTTCATTTACCTTAAATTAAAAAAAAATTATTAACAATTTTTTAAAAATTATTTATTTTTGATTGGCTCAATTGAAAAATGGAAAACTATAGTAAGATTCTAAAATTAAATGGCGTTATAGGGCGTAAAGTCTCGTTACGGTTTCTTTTAAATGGACTTTCTTCTCTTAAATGTAAGAAAAAAATTCTGCGTATTTTTGCAACTTTCGGAAAAGTTCAATTTTCTAAAACCGTCTTTACGCTATGCTAGGACCAAAATATAATATATAATTCTCTGACTAAGTATATTACTTTAACATTTTTTTAAATAATAAGGAAGCAAATAAAGAAGTTATAAGTAAATAGTGGGCGGGGTTCGTTACATTTTTTTATAGACTTTTTAGTAAGGTGGATAACGATCGGTTTTGATTGACCATCAATATAAATTTTTAATTTGATAATTCCAATAAAAGAAAGAAAACTTAAACAAACACAATCACCGTTACTTTTAAATGTCAAAAAAGGTAAACAAATGAAATGTTTGCTAAATTCTTGTGTTTTTTAATTATGGAAGTAAATTTGAAATATTCTGATTTATCCAATTGCTGCATAAGTGCCAGTGCCATAAATAAGTTTAAAGCTATTTTTTCTATTGCTAAATAAAAAGTTGGAAATAATATTGTATTAATGAAGAGCTATTAAAGTTCATGGATGTGAGGTTATAAAATTTTTGGATTTGTTGATAGGTGAAAAAACAAAATACTTGCAGATATGTTTAATAAAGTCTTTGATTTTTAAACGTTGTTTTTCCGAGGAATCTTTGGAAGCGAGATACTAGAATATTCGAAAATTTCGTATAACACATATTACGAAAATATCTTGTGCTTTCCGATTTGCGAATATCTTTAAGGCGGTCTATTAAATCAAAATATAAAATTGTTAGGAATAATGACATCGAGCTATTCAACATTAGCAGCGGGCAGTCAAAACCAAATGTACATCTTTTTGAATCGTTTATGGATTCTTCAACAGAAGACTCTTCAGACGATAGTGGTTAAAAATAAATCAAAAATATTAAATTTCAATACTTTTTGTTGTAATAATTTAGTTAAAAGCAATTTCAAGAAACAATTAGTAAGTATGCAATCTTTAAAAAATTTCCAAAATTATACAATATTTTTAAAATATCTCGAATATGGTTCAAAATATTGGCAAAAAAAAATACGAAATTAATTTTCAAGCTCTTAAGTCCAATTTGTTAGAAATTTGGAAAAGAAATACTTCTAATCAAAATTTTTTTTTCAGGAATTTTGAACAAATTTTTTGAAATCGGATAAAATATGAATTTCTGAAAAAAATGTAGGGTCTCGAAGAAAACTGAGCTTTTGAGTTTTTGAGCTCAGTGACCCAAAATTATATGTCTTCGAAGCACTGTGCGACCGTCTGATTTCCCTGTCTCTATATCCGCTGTTGTTGTGCTGACTACATACAGTCTGTAACAATATTGAGAACACAAAGGGACATTTTTGGGACACGAAAAATGGCCAAAAATGGCGTCAAATGAAAAATTATCATCAATTTCTGAAATCAGAAAATATCTTCAGGTTCCAAAAGGATCTTGAAAGTTCAGAAATTTTGACCATAAATTAAGATTTTTTTACATTTTTTTTTCAGATTCCACAGCTGTGGACGACTATCTTCGATACACATATACAATGTTTTGAATTTTTCAACCATGGTATTAATGTTAAGTGCTTGAGCTAAACCGGTAGAAGCCCCGATTAGATGAAAATCCAAATAGAAAACACAAAAGGAAATCAGAGAATGCCAAACCTCAAAATTAATTTTCAGAATTATCGAACCATTTTTTTTCTCTGCATTCATATAGGTATATTTAAAAAAAAAAACGAATGAATTGTAAATAAATATCATAAATCTTTTTAGTAATATATGAAAAAAGAAGGAATTCGTAAAGAAATTTGATATAAATAAAATAGTATAAACAAATAATGCAATATACTTTTCTATGCACCGAAATTATCATTTTTCTTAGTCACACATATTTTCAAAACTACAATTTTTTTATTTTTTATTATATATTCACTAAAGAGTATTGAAAAAATCGTCTCCACTTAACATAATCCCTTATAAAATGAATAAATTTTCATTGACATGAGCTTATGTAGTACTTATGAATGTATGTGACATTGAGCAAAATCCATTAAAATCCTTTTTTTTTTAATAAAATTTATAGAGCAATTAAGGAGGAAACAATAGCAAACGCAAATTCCGTTTTGGTAGTGACATACAAAGTTAGACATCTGTCGAACATGTTGCGATAATTTGATGCATTGTGTTTCTTCAAAAAAAATGTAAAATCCTATTTAATACCATAAAATTGATGAGTGTCCTTCAAAACAGAAAAAAATTGCAAAGAGTATGTGGCAGGGGACGCGAAGTGAAACAGATATTACTTGTCATGTGAGAATAAAAGAATGCCAGACAAATTGAGAGCATTACCGCACAATTGATTTTAAATGTGGATTAAAAATACGACTTTTGGTCTCGAAAAACGCATTGTCTTTGGAGTCTTCTGTACTCGTAGGATATTTTGAGAGCTTCATCTAACTTAGGGCATGACTAACTCATGGCTTGGTAAGCACAAGACTTTCAAGTTTTCTATGTGCACTACTTCATGATGATAACTTCTGAGTTGGAAACTAATTCTCTTTTAATTTTCTACAATAGACTCGTACTGAATTACACAAAATATTCAGCGTTTTCAAAAATTTCACTAAATCAAATTAAAAATTTCATAACATTTCACACTTTACTTGTTTAATTTCCTTCATTAAATCCACCTTTACTAAGTACAAAGGCATCTCCCACTCCTTCCATTTTCATTAACTTCACCAACATCTTTATACAATATCCTCTTAACAATTTCTCACCGCAAAGTTTTAATTAAATTTCCTGCTCAAAATAATGATTTGCCACTTGAAACGCGAATAAATACAAAAATAAATAAAATAGCATAAAAAAGGAAATCAACGAAAACAAACCTGAATGAATGATTGAATGACTGAATGAATGAATTGAACTGAACTGAAGAAAAAAAGTATGTCCTTAAAAGTGGAAATTCAATTCGTAAATCAAATTCACTACAAAAATAAATCACAAAATCATCATCATCCACAGCACAACCAACAACAATAACAACAAAAGAAAAATTTGGAACATTTCGCGATATTTACCGCTGACGCCACAACGGAATTGTTGTTTTTTTTTTATTTTTGAAAAGAAAAATCAAACGAAACGTAAATAAGTAAACAAAAACACACTTGGGAGTCCTTGTGCGCTCTTTGGAAGAAGAAGCAAACATTACAAACCCTGAAATAAGGACTTTAAGACGAGCTCTTGAAATGTAGAAATGTAAACAGATAGTGCGACAAAATATCTATGGCTCCAATGAAAGAGAGCACTTCTTTTTCATCTTGTATCAACATTTTCGTAAATCAATTTTAGAAAATAATTTCAAAAAATTTAACACATTGGCATATGTAAGAATATCAAAAATGTACAGTTACATTTTCCATGGTTTAAAATTGGTAAATAGAGGATTTTGTGAAAAGTTTTATTGTACAGCAAATTAATAATTTGTACGACTATTTATGTAATAGGAGAAACAAAATCAAGATTATAACAACGATACAAAGGGCCCTGAGCCAAAAGTTTCAAACGGGCCCTCAACTGAACCTTATATATACACACGGAATTAATCACACAGAAATAAAGAAACTATTGAAAAATATAAAACAAATCTAAATGAATAAAGTTTTTTGATAAAAATTCATTTATTGAATTGTTTCTAGAAAGCTTTTGTTTCGGCAAAGGTGTCGATTATATTATCGAAATCATTCCTTAAATTGTTTGCAATTTGATACTCGATACAGGGAATACTCAAATTACTCTAGCGATAATTTTTTATTAGTTTCATTTTAGAAAACTAACGTTCATTTAAACTATGCAAACTTCTGGAGAGCTGGCAGATAAAGCAGCGTTCTCGCTTATCAAAAGATTCGCCTTGTGCACAAACTAATTAACCCAGTGATACAACATTGGCATTGAACATTCGCCCAAAAAGCGTCATACGATTTTAACAGCAAATATACCTCGGCCAACTTTTGATTTGACGGTTTATAATTTTTTGGGCTCCTGGAGTTGGCACTACCAACGATAATCGGTCTTGGCCGTATCAAATTATCATTAATAACTTAAATATTTTTTAGGGGCTAGAGGATTTTATTTGAGTAGCACTATTAGGTAACCGGAATCCCACTAGTACTAGGTCACTGAGTGCTAATTGCCTCTCCTTTTAAGAACTCTAACATTAAACTGCATACGTACATAAGTATACAATTTATAATCATGGATATTAAGTTTGTAACATATCAAACTTCCTTATTTAATAAACTTATTGGTTCTGTTGAAAACTTCATACTCTTCAGATATTGTCATACTGAAACCTGGCTAATGGTAATAAAAGATAAATAAATAAAGATCAGTAAAGTCAAAGCTATTTATTTAACTGCAATGCAACTGAGTTCGATACACTTGCAAAACTAGAACTCAAATATAGCAAAAGAGCGTTTACAATTTTTCATGTTCAAGGTCTTTCAAGTTTCAAAGGAGATGTAAGACTTAGAAAATTATTCAAACTCTTCCACTCAACCTCGGTTGTAAATATTGTGTTTAGATCCTTTCACACCTTGTGGGGCATAGAGCGTTAACCAAGCCTGCTCGCCATCTGGTTCGATTTTCCTCAGTTCGCATCATCTTACTCGAGTTTGTTTCTGCTTCAACAGTTTTGCGACACGTCAGCTTGAGACTTCCAGCTCTCCTTCCAGACTGCGTCAGTGGACTCCATTGCATGACGTATTTTGCGGAGTTATCGTCGTCACGTCTTAAGGTGTAGCCAATCCACTGCCATTTTCTACGTCTTATTGTGCAATCGATTGGTTCCTGACCTGTCCTCTCGAAAAGTTCTTCATTTGAGATGCGGTTTGGCCAGAAAACTTGGAGAATACTGCGAAGACATTTGTTAATAAGAACCTGAAGTTTCCGAGTACCGATAACCCTCACCTGCCATGCAGGTGTAAGCAGGACAGATTAGAGACCATACCAAACGCCGCCTTAGCTTTGCTCATCCTGCTGCTCAGATCTGCCTCAGTGCCACCATCTGCCGTCACTATACTACCTAAGTATAGGAAACTGTCAACCTGCTCCACTGGTTTGCTGGCGATACTGAGGTGGCATTGACTGTTTTTGTTGTAAGCGACGCTAAGTATTTTCGTCTTGCCTACATTGATGTTTAGACCCACTTTATTTGCCTCTGCTTCCGCGTTGAATGCCATTTGATGCAGATCCAAAACTCTGTGTGCTTGGAGGCATATATCGTCAGCGTAGTCGAGATAGCGCAGCTTTGTGTCATCAGTGAGCGCCGCACGTAAGACGTCACTGGTAACGACCAGGAAAAGAAGCGGAGATAGTAAGCAGCTCTGTCGAACGCTGCTGAGTACTTCGAATTCTTCCGAAACTTTGCTGTTGTAAAGAACATGGCACTTAGCGCCCTCGTACGTCGCCTTTATTATAGCTATTAGCTTCGCAGGGATACCTCTATTTTTCAGAGCGCGCCAAATGAAGTCGCGATTTATGCTGTCAAAAGCTTTTTCGAAGTCGATAAAAAATAGGAAGAGTGGAGATCTATACTCAACGCTTTGCTCAATAACAATTCTCAGTGTGTTTGTCAATATTGGAATCAAATAAAAGAAAAGAATATCTAGAAAGATTAAAAAATGAGTTTTGATTTTGCAGGACAAAAAAAAATTCAAAAACGTCCTTTTTAAATTTTACACCTCAATATCTTTTAAGACCTCCAACAATTTTTTTCCGAAACAAGTATATGTTTAGACCTAAAGTATACCGCAACAGATACTCAATATACTTTATTGGTTCAGGATAATACAAACATGAAATTTTCTCAAAACAGGGCTCGCAACTTACAGATATATCACCTACCTGCACCATTGGTGTCCCTCTTACGTCTATTAAATTAGCCATTAAGCAAAACTACCTTGAGGAAGCAAAAAGATCCTGGGTAGCGGAGCATACCTGTGGTATTACCAGGCTAACATGGACCACTATGGACAATAGACGTACTAGACAGCTACTCAACCTAAGCAGAAACTCCATCAGCATAACGACTTCGGTGCTCACGGGACACTGCATAATGGGGAGACATGCTGCAAGACTTGGACTGCCATTCAATGACTTCTGTCGGGGCTGCGGCTCTGAGGAGGAGGAAGAAACAGTCCTTCATTTCATGTGCGAATGTCCATCCCTGGCCAGGAGGAGACTAAAACTACTGGGTTCACCTTTCTTCACTAGTCTGTCCGAGCTATCATCCATAAATATTAAGGACATAGCCAGATTCATTATGGAATCCTCATGGTTCTCCACTCAGTAAATGGGGGAGTCACGCCGTACTGTGGTATCACAATGAGCCTAATTATGTGCTTAAGTGTGCTTTCAAGCAGAAGGCTGCCACTCCAACCTAACCTAACCTAACCTAGAGTATGTGGTAACTAGCAAATACTAGAAGCATTTCATAACTCTCATATACAGCTATCTGTATATTTCCCTTCTCTATCAAAACCTTATGTGTAAATAGACGAAATGTTGTCCATGGGTACAATCTAAACAATAAGAATTACTGCCTACTCGAAATCAAGCCATTACTGCAGGAAAGATGAAATCACTATTTCGTTTTTTGGGTGTACACTTCGTAACAATGAAAAAAAGCTTGACAGCAATTCCAACAATCTTTCCATACCCAAAGTTAAAAAATTTTAAAATTTATTTATTAAAACTTATGCAATAATAAATTATTATTGCTACAAATAACAAAAGACTTGAAATGCACTATCATATGTACACAACAACAATCAGGATAACTGAGGTTTGCGGTTCTTTAAGTTTTAAATTTCAAAGCTAAATATCTTTTGCATCTACCTATAAATTATTGATTTCAATCTACAAAATGTTAACTCAAACAATTCCCATTTTTATCGTCAAAGAGTTTTATTTCTTTCTTTATTTTTTACATTACTTGTAATTATTTCCAATTCATTTCTACATTTCACAATTCACGCAAGGTTTCAAAATAACGAATCCTTTTGAGAATTTTTTCTTACATAACTTTTTTTGACTCAATCGTTTTGTTGCTGAAAATGTTGGCTTTGATGCTTGTGGATTTCTTAACTTAATTAATTTTTCCATTTTCTAAATGGTTTTTTTTTTTTAATTTTAGAATTGATTTCTTTTTTGTAATGTTGGTTTACGAGTGATTAATTTTTTATTGTTGTCATAACATCAAAGAACTTGATGAAAGGAGCTTGTTTTACTTTGACTTGAAAAATTAAAATTTCATACTTTTTAATCGAAAAAGAGTTGGATATTTGTGCTGATATTATTTTAAATGTAACAGGATTCTATACTTGTTGTGAAACTGTTGGCAATTTATCCGTCACTGCTGTCAATTTTGAAAATTAAATACATTTGTGCAAATTCCATCTGCATTTCAGTTTGGCCGCAATACTTTACTTTTTCAGAGTGTTCCCAAGTTAGGATTCTGAACCCCCACTTTCAATTAAAATTGGTGAGAAATTTTATATTTCAGCATTGGCAAAAATAAAATTTGCATAGAAGAACAAAAGCGCATTTAAATGCATTTAAGTACTTGTGCTTAACATATGCATTATTCCCACCATATTCCATACTTATTCTCAGATTTTTCTGTACCTTTAAAAATATTGGCAAAATTCCTTAAGAATCGTAAAATGAAGCCATTCCTAGCTCGAAAGCAGCCACACCTATGCAAAACGTGTTAAAGCGTAGTAAATTGATTACGTTTTCCTACTCGTATATGGTACTCATATAGCACGCTTGATTACACTAAATGACACTAAATGTCAGATTTTATTAAAAATTAAAAATCAATAAAACAAAACAACAAAAAATGCATGAGAAAATTCAGTAAAAAAGTCTCAAGCACTGCGAAAAATGCAAGAAGTATGCATGAAAAAATTATTAGTGGTAGTATTATGCACGAGATGTGGAATAAAGGTTCTTAGAGCCACTTAAATAAGCGACGTCAATTTGCTGATTGCTGATATATTTGTCGGTCGTTCGCAATCTGAGAAAAACACAGACAAAACAAAAAAAAAAGAGGGCAAGACTGAAGTGTGCTAAATGCAAAATCGTAATCGAAACAAGCCACTTAAGACCCCAGCATCACAAAAGAAATATGAAAAAAATATATATATTAAGAAATTGACGTTTTCACTTACGATTTGCATGTCAAATTGCATTTAAGAAATAAAAACAAAACAATTAAAGAAAAAAGTGTAAGTAAAGTATTTAGTTTAAGGGAAGAATCCGATTTTTGGTTTTCCTTTTTTTTTAGTATTTCTTTATTTTTTATTTAAGGGTTGGTCTTTATTAAATTCCACTATAGCTAAACTATATAAACTTCAAGTTTTTTTGTTTTTTTTTTTTTAATTTGCCTGCATAATACCTTCGGAATATTTTTGATTTTACACAAAACTTTTAAAAAATTTCAAGCATGCACTTATGTTGCCTCAAGTGCCATTCAAGGGTTAAGGCTTTTTAGCGCTTTAATGTGGCTATGTAGGCAAGAGCTTATGAAAGCGTAGAGTCCCACGGTTTGTTTATGACCACAAGCACAGCTGGAGAAAAAATTGTGGGAAATTAAATGTTTAATTTTTTAATTTTTTTCTCAAAAACTAAAAATGTAATTGAGCTGAAAATTGCTTTAAACTTGCCAGTGGAAGCTTCATAAATAATACTTACCAATTTCAAATTCTTGAAGAATATCATAAATTCTTGAAAAATATAAGAAAACTATAACTTTTCTTGACTTGTACAGAGTTGCATTATCACACAATGCATTTGGTAGTGGATGACTTGCACTAAAAGCTAAGGGTATATGATAAAAAAACACCATTCTTGGCTAAAATAATGATTCATAGCATTTGTCAATGGTTCTATTTACTCTTGCTGAAAATTTCTTCCAAATAATCAAAAGTTCGCTAAACGTTAGCCTGTGAATGTACAACGATGTATTCTCAATTTTATACCTATCATACTATCTCTGGCGACAAATTAGAGTAGCTTAAGTCATAAGTGGAATAAGTGCACATTGGGTTTTTATATTATTGTTGTTCATCTTTTGAAAAGGATTGTATTCAACCTGTTATAATCAAAATTAAGTTTTGAAGAAAATCTTAAGTACAAATCGATCAAAATGCAAGCTTCTTAACGATATATTTTTAAAATTTGTTTTTTTTGCTTTAAAAAATGTATTAACTGCCTTTGAAATTAAAAACAATATATTAAAACCAAACAGAAAGTATTTTACACAAAATAGGCAATATCTCAAAACATAGATTTTCGACATAAGCTACTCTAATATCAAGTTATTTACTGTATCTTTTGAATTGGCATTAAAATCTTACACGCAGAGTGACTACTGTTAATTGACACCCAGTCATACGCCCTCTTCAAAACTACAACTGCATTTGACATTTGGGTTTGTTCCTGGCCAGCTCATGCCTGGCGGGTATCAATTGTCAATACTGTGTACAGTATGTATGTGTGAAATTGTATGCAATTGTAACAATTTAATTGCGGCTCTCGCCAAGTATCAAAATATTCATACAAAATGTAAAGCATCGATATGCATAATGGTTAACACTAGAATGCCCTGATGGAGTCATATTGACTCCTTCTTAACTATCAGTCTTCATGAAGATTTGAGTATTTTAGATAATTATGTACCACGGAAATATTTAGGAAATGTTAAGCTTAACACTTGAATACTTGATATTTGTATCATATGCAAGTACAAATAATTCCACCCTTGGTATTTTCGTGTTAAAAGTAGTTAAAAAAAACCGAAGGGCAACAGACGAAAAGAAATCGAAACTATCAGTGACGAATTCTATTTTAGCATCCCACTGCGTTACAGACAGAAGATTTTCAGCATTGCCCTTAACATTGAAGTATTAAACAGAAAGGAAAGGTTCAAATTTATTGAATTGAAAAGTTATTGTGGTTTCAGTTTTTGTTGTTGGAGTACACTATTTGTGTGGCTGTAAAGGTAAATAGTGAAAGTGTGTGAAAATAAATGCTGATTTACCAAACGCCCTCAAAAACTACAGTATGTTTAAATATTTTAAAGGAAATTGCTTAGCGGTATTTGTTGTAGCTTAAGATTCTAGTGTATATATTCACATATATTTATTCCTAATCTACTTGAGTAAATTAAGGTGAGAAAAAGCGAGGCTACCTTCACTTAAAAATTAAACTTGGTTTATTTATAAAAACTCCAAAAATGTTTCGGCTCTAGCGATAAAAATAACAAGAGTTTGCGTCAGTTTCAATTATTGATAGTTTTTTATGTGATTTCCACGGAAACTAAGATAATTCCGTAATTTTTTCATACAGCTATGAATGTATTACGTGGTTACCGCTTGATTTGATAGCTTTTTTGATAGGTATTTAAGTGCCCCAAGCGTTTTAATTTTTTTTTGATTTTGACCCATTCGATGGAAATTGTGAAAAAAATCTCATTATATCTAGTTATTAGAACATTTTTTTAATCTAATATTTGTAACCTTTTATTTGGCATAATGAAAAATGTTTCGGTACAAACAATGAATTTTACAGGATTTTTTTCAAAACTATCCAGCTCATGACAGGTTATCATTGAATCCGAAATATTTTGAAAATCTTTATGAATTAAGCCAAGGATCAGTTTTAGGAGAAGGTAGCATGAACTTTATATATTTGTGGGGAACTTGAAACTCCTTAAGGCCACCTTCTGGTCAAGATTTTTAAAAAAAATTCGTTTTTTTATATTTCAAAAGTATAGGCTTTTAAAAGTATACTGTAAAATTCGTATCAATATTTCCAGTATTTCGACTTCTACAGCCTATTTAGGAGGTGAGCGCAGAAGCAGGTAAAAGGGCCGACAGAAGTTTAAACTCATTTATCTCGAAACTATGTTTTTCTGCACGGTGGGAGACAAAAACCACTCAACCGATTAGTCTCAAATTTTACTGTTATTCAGTAAGCCAGTGCTTATCGCAGGAACTAAAAAGAAACTACATTGAATACTTCTAACTTTTTACATACAAAAAGTAATAAAAAAACGGTCTGTTTACGTAAAGTAAATTTCAACAACGCACAATTTTGTCAATTTTTTTTCCATTTTAGTTCCTGCGATAGCTACACTCATACTGATTGTAACTTGTTTTTTCTTTGTTTTAGATCAGTGGAAAATCCAAATATGTCCTACCAGTAATATCCGTTTTTTTGAAGAGGACAACTGTAACACCAATTTTAGTTTACCTAAAATTATATATATATTTTTTTTTATTATTTTTGTATATTGTTTAAGTAATAAAATATGTCTACAAAGTTTAAATACTATTGCTCATCATTTAATTTAAAAAAAAAATCCTAAAAACTTGTCAAATTAAAGGGCGCTAGACCAGAAGGTCCCCTTAATTAAAAAATTTAAATTAAGCAAGTAAGGAAAACGTTTTTGGCTTTAAATAAGGCTAGGTAAAAAATTGATATATTTTCACTTTCACACTTCAGGAGAAATGTGCCCATTGTGACATCATCGGAACACAGGACCGCCCGCAAGGGGGTTTAGGTGTTACCATTTTTGCGATTATTTGGTTCCTTAAAATTGAAGTAATGCCCTCCATTAAAACTCCATGAAGGAATTCAAATAGTTTAAGAAGAATTCTTCAAAACTTAACTTTCACTTAGACATAGACATGTACCCATTCTTAATTTTTATGCACAATATAAACTTATCTGTAAGTTAAAAATTCAGTCACTAAAATAAAACAAAAAATAATAAATAATTAAATAAATATGTGCTAAGAATAAAAGTAACATGTTAACATATGTATGTTCTTGGGAAATTCGTTAAAGTGAAGATCCACAAAAATAAAAAAATTATATCAAAATATTTATAACACTTGCAATTTGGTTCTCTACAATAAACTGTACAATAACAATGCAAGTAGTCATTCTTTTCCAACATTTTCTCACACACAACTTCTAATTTTTTACCTTTTCTTTGTTTCACTACGGAATGTCACAAAAAGGATAATCGTTTTATAAACTAGAGAACATGTGATTTCCGGTAGGTATTCTATATGAAAACAAAAAACAAAAAAAACAAAAAAAATACAAGAAACGGACATGGGTCAATGTCTAGTTAAAATACAAAGGAGATCGGAACTAAAAGAAAACAAATAAAATTTTCCTAACAATTCGCAATTGAGCAATATTTTCTTTTGAAATAAAAGAAAAATAACTATGTAAACTCCCGCCTAGATTCTATTCTTTAGTTGGTAAGAAAAGATTTAAAGAAGAATTGTTAAGGAAGTATAAACATAAGATACCGTAACCTGACCGTAAGCCACATTCATTACCACATGCAACAGAATCGTTTTTTATTGTTGTAAAGAAATTAATTAAATTAAGAATATTCTGAGAAATGACATACATACAATGTAAGTAATAGATAACCCCAGACAAGGCCGCATTTAGGGGGAGTTTTGGGGGTTCTGACTGCCCCCCGCCCCCCGAAATGTGAAAACTTTTTCCTAATTTTTGATATTGATTGCCAGTAGATGTAAAAAAAGTCAAAATAAAATCTATTGAACGATTTTTAAATATTTTTTAATCGGTTTCTTTCTAAAAAGTCAAATACAGAAAAAAAATTTGAATTGAAATCGTACGAAGTTGTGCTACATGGCCAAAAACGGTATTTTCAGGGGTTTCAACCCCATTTTTCTAAAACGTGACGTAATGGGAAGTTTTTGACCTCAGATTCGTGTTCAGCATGAAAAATTCATTCGCAAACACTAGGAACAATATTGTTCGTCAAACCCATGCAGTACAGTGTTATTGAATAAGCTTCAAAGTTCTTAATCTTAAAATATAATTAATCCTTTAACCCATTATTGCTCAGAGCATCCGACTCGGAAGATTTCAATGCTGTGACTGCACAAATTTAGGAAATATATGCCAACCTCATCCGGGCTCCTCATCATTGATAATGGCCCAAATACCCACTGATAATCATTTGAAAATAATTGTTCTCTGACTATTTTTGGCCTTTTTTGATAATTTTTTTGAGGTTGGGTTCATTATCAGTAATGGCAAGTCTTTTTTTTTTTTTTTTTTTTGTTTTGGAACAGACAAAAGAAGTATTTAAGAATACAGCACTCAGAAAAGTTTTACGTCCATTGTACTATATCCTGTGTTCCCGTTTGCTATTCTTTAAATCTGCCAGATTTATTAATAAATCTTAGCAGATCCTGCGGTGTTAGAGAGCTCAGGTGTTCGTCTCCCAACACTCCAGTACCAAATATGCTTACTCTGATCTGGCAGAAAGCGGGGCAGAAACTAAGAAAGTGGTCCGCCGTCTCTTCTTGGCAAGTCAATGAGATCGAAATTATGTCTTTCACGATAAAAAATGTACATTGAATAATAAATATTTATTTGAAAAAACTTAAATTGATTATTCTGTGAATTTTTTTTGCCATTTGCGGCCATTTTTTAAGGTTAAGATTAAGAAAATTCGGAAACAAAAATTTTTCCTAAATCTTTAAGACATTTATCCACTTTTCTCCCTAGTCTGATAGGGTCCATCAAATGCATCATCGTATTTAATTTATTGTATTTAAACATCAGTTTCATACAAATTTTATATGAATACTTTCGTCGAATGAAAACCCCCCCGAAAAAAAACCTGGCTACGGCCCTGAACCCAGATATAACGTATTCAACAAATTTTAAGCTGTAAAAAACTGGGCTTAAATCTGGTCTATTGACGACATTGTCAATAGGAATGTTTTTAATGAATCTGTTTTGGACTATATTATATTCATAATAATTACCAGCAGTGACTAAGGATTCAAAAGAGTGAAAAGGCTTCAGATCATCTCGTTCCTTTAAAAAGTATTTTAATTCAGTAACATCATAAATTCCTAAATTGTCTCAAATATACTTTTTGTGGCTAAGTATTCGATATATGTAATTAAGTGCAAGTTAATACGAATAATCATCATTATTCAATGCTATCTTTGAAAATTTCCTTTAAAATCTCTTCATCTTAGCATTATATTTCTACTGTATGTAGTAATATTTTAAACTCTTATGTCACGATGCTCATTATGCTAGGCAATGACCTTTTTTTACACAACTATGTATGCAAAATACATTTCTACTCCATTTAGTTTCCGAAAAAAGGGGGCAAATCTTTATAATTTATGATATTTCAAATCAATTTTCATTTCTATAGTTCCACATCAATTGAAATCTTATCAATTTTCCCATATGCATTAAATCTCAATGACTCACAATTTATCACATACGATATAAATATGTACATTTTACTATGTAAATACAAACAAACAATGAAAATGGGACTGAGAATGGATATGTGTATGCAAGTTATGTAAAGATATATTACACTAAAATCCGAGTCATTATAAATTGTACTAATCTGACCCTCTTTCTTTTTTTTACTTAAATTTTGACCAAAATCAATTCATTTTCTTCACACGAATAACAACCAGAATAAAAATCCTACAACCTGAATAAAATATTTTCGATTCGTTTAACAAAGCAAAAAAAAAACGTTTAAAACCTGCTAAAATTTCCCCAGAGACATTAAAATCTATGCACTACAAAGAAAAGGAAATTTAAATGTATGAATGTGGGTGAATGTATGTGTTTGCTAATGTATTGAAAATTGGTAACAAAAGTATAATAAACAACGTGTGCATGAAAAATGTTATTAAGGATATTCATAAGCTTGCCAGAGACACACACATACATAGGCGGCGCAGCGCATACAAAGAAATATAAGGAAATGCGCAAAGTATTCAAATTGGCACGTAGTTTACATACATTCATATACAGGGTGATTCCGTCTCGATGGTTAACATAAATCGAGGTGATATGAGATATCAAGACAAGTAAAAAATCGTATGGGTGGGATGGGGATCTACTTTCACCCCCTTTCGAGCTATATGTGGTTAAAGGTTTTTGCGTCCTATACCACTCTTTTCGCCATAACCTATCAAGTTACCCACCAATGAACAAAACCTATTAGATATTTCAAAGCAAATAAAATTCCTTATGGATGTTAACCTTTTCTCGATTAATTTTAAGTTCTGAAATAAGCGGACAAACTCCAAAGTTTGGCTGCAAGAACTGAAAATTCTACCCTTGAAGACATTTTATATGAAGTTTTAAGTCATTATTATGTTTTTACGTAAAAAATAAATTGATTGCTCCTAAATTTCCAAAATTTTTATGTCCAAAGCGAAATAGAACCAAATAAATACACAATTCTGTGGCAATAAGGAATAACAGCTAAACTCAAAAGTCGACTAAAAACATGTTGCGTGTTCTTCATTATAAAACCCAAAATATTGAAATATTGGAGTTTAAGTAATAAAAAACTATGAGGACTGCTCAATTGGAAAAATTTTTCAAAAACTTTCAACAGCAGGTTTTTATTCGACTTTTGAGTTTAGCTGTTATTCCTTATTGCCACAGAATTTAAGAAAAACATAAATTTTGCGTAGAAATAACAAAAAAATCCGGTTTCATTACATTTTGTTTTCACTTACTTATAAATTTGATTCGGTTATACTCTCAGGCTAATGTTTGAAAATTTTGAAAATTGAAAGCAATTAATTTATACTTTACATAAATAACAATTAATAAATTCCTGGCGCCGAAATTAGAATTACCAATTTTTCAAGAAGAATTACGTAATCTGCCCGTCTATATGAAAATCAAAAGTATCTTTAATGAATATAAATTTGCATTATTCAATAAATAAATTATGTTCATTGTTATTGTCAATATTGGATAATTTAGCAAGAGAATGAAACAAGGAACGGAAATCTTAATCCCATTATAGCTCGCAAGGGGGTGGAAATAGGCCACCCAACGACTTTTTACTTATTTCCATCCTTCTCATCATATTCTTTCGTGTTAACCATTGGGCCGGAATCACCCTGTACACATATGTGTACACTTAACGGCAGTGAGATGGAGTCTGTGAAGTTTCCAGATCAATTGTTGTAAAATCAAAAACGACAACTAAAAAGAGTTGAACTATTCAAGCTACTTTTAAGACATAAAAAAATCTGATAACTTCCCATAGCAGATCATCTTTTAGCGAATTAAAGACGATTTAGCATGAGCTCAGGGTCTCTTTAGCAGCCCAGATTATACAATTTATCTACATCTGTGAACTTGAAAATACTTAGATCAGGACTGTAACAAGTTTTTAAAAGTTTTTATCGTTATGTTAAGTTCTTAATACCGTGTGAACAGGGTCTGCTCGGTGCATGGAGAGAAGTTCTGAGTTTATTCTCAGCTCATCAGACATTGAATTAAAAGAATTTTTAAAGGGACTCGAATTAAAAAGCCTCCATTTTCGTAATCTCTACATCCGCTAGTATACCATATATAGGTATATATTATATTGTACTTCAACTAAATAGATAGCGGCTTTCGGGGATAGACCATGCCTCCATACATTACGATCAGTGTTCTTGAATTAAATGTCTTTTGAAAGCAACGAACAAATTAAAACGCCGCAATCTCTGAATCCACTATGCAAACACTATTAGGTTTATAGATTTGTAAATTTTACCCCTTCATAATAGTACTATATATGCAGTTAAAGAGAGAAAAAAGGTAAGAATGGGACAAATATCATTCAGTTCAAGCTAGTGATGGATTAATCGGTACCAACGTACTTTTTTGAGTACACAAGAAACATTTTCAGTGCACTTTATTTTCTTTTGTAGTGTATTATTTCAAAAGTGAAAGCACACCTTTTTAATTTTTGTATTTGGTTCCATTATTTTTTCCCCCTTCTACTCCTCATGGGAGCTTAGGTCTTCTACTAAGCATTCTCATCTGACTTTGCTTTGTGGAGTCATTTTACGTTTTGCCATGTTGGTTCCGTTACTAAGTATCTACTAACCTATCGATTATTTTTTCTTTTGTAAAACTATTGTAAAAGATATTATAGTCAAAATATTACTTTTCAAATAGCATTACATATTTTGAAAGTTTCAACATGACGTCGCTTGTATTTTTAGCCGGCTTCATTACATTGTGTGTCTGGCTAATGAAATAAACACGATTGCGATGGACGACTGGGTAGTCTAATAATCTAACAATCAACTGATCAGATATGCAACCCTGTGCTCGACGGGAAAATGGAAATAAATCTAAGTCGGCGGGCATCCGTCGGCGGGAAATGCGTCCTAGCAGTAACCGATGAAGCTGAAATTTATATATATATCAATTTGTAGGCTTTTGATGCATTGTATAAACTAAATTCATCTCAGTAATTAAAAAAAAACAAATAACTTAATGAATTTTGCCTGAGCGCTGACAATTTATTTACTAGTATAAAATTTTCAGTACACTTTGGACAGATTTAATACACTTTTGAGATTCAATTCAATACGAAAAAGATGAGCTCAAATGCCAACACTGATTCAAGAAATTAGCGAGCCTTCGACAAAAATTGCAAAACTATACAAATTGTCGTGAAAATTACTACAAGGTGGGTTTTAGGGAAGCTAATTAGGAATCTGAAGTTAGAATTGCATGATTTTTTTTTTTTTTTTTTTGTTCAAAAGACTACGATTTTCTAGATCCTTTCATATTGGACTCACTATTTTACCTAAGTAATTTAGAGTTAGTTTAGGTTGGAGTGGCAGCCTTCTGCTCGAAAGCACACTTAAGCACATAATAGACTCATTGTGGTACCACAGTTTATTTAGTTAATGTATGATTTTAAAACAGAAATTTCTTAAATAATCAACTTGAAATTCCAAAAAAAAAACTTATTATTAAGTAGGTGTCTTTTTGTTATATAATAAAAATTATCTGTTATACAGTAAAATTACCCAATTTACGTAAAACAACGACAATAAAATAAATAAATAGAAAAAATAGCTTTAACCTCTCTGACCTCAATTGTTTCTATTTTACTCAAAACTAATTTGCATAGGGAAATTTTAACAAGGTCTGGAAAAATTTGAAGAAAATTAAAGGAAAGTTTTAAAATTTATGGACTGGGATGTATTTCCCCAATTTCCTAAAATTTCTCGGTCAAGACCGATCATCGGTTGTGGTCATTCGACGAAAATATTCATATAAAACTTTTATGAAACTGATGTTTAAATACAATAAATTAAATACGATGATGCATTTGATGGACCCTATCAGACTAGGGAGAAAAATGGATAAATGTCTTAATGCTTAAGGAAAAATTTTTGTTTCCGAATTTTCTTAATCTTAACCTAAAAAAAATTGCCGAAAATTACAAAAAAAGTTCACAGAATAATCAATTTAAATTTTTTCAAATAAATATTTATTATTCAATGTACATTTTTTATCGTGAAACACATAATTTCGATAACTCATTGGCTTGCCATTACTGATAATGAACCTAACCTCAAAAAAATTATCAAAAATGCCAAAAATAGTTAGAGACTAATTTTTTTTAAATGATTATCAGTGGAAATTTGGCCATTATCAATGATGAGGAGCCCGGATGAGGTTGGCATATATTTCCTAAATTCGTGTAGTCACAGCATTGAAATCTTCCGAGTCGGGTGCTCTGAGCAATAATGGGTTAAAGGATTAATTTTATTTTAAAATTAAGAACTTTGAAGCTTATTCAAAAACACTGTCCTGCATGGGTTTGGTGAATTGTTCCTAGTGTACCCTTTTTGGCCATGTAGCACAACTTCGTACGATTTCAATTCAAATTTATTTTTAAAATTTTTCCTTTTATTTGACTTTTTAGAAAGAAACCTATTAAAAAATATTTAAAAATCGTTCAATAGATTTTATTTTGACTTTTTTTCCATCCACAGGCAATCAATATCAAAAATTAGGAAAAAGTTTTCACATTTCGGGGGGGAGGGGGGGGGGGGGCGGTGGAGGTCAGAACCTCCAAAACCTCCCCCCTAAATACGGCCTTGGTATGCATTGTCCTAACGTGAACAAAAGGGTTAAAGTCAACTGAAAGAAGGCAAAACCCAAAAGCTAAATACATATAGTAATCGATCAAAAACGATAGAAACTGGATTGACAAAAGTTAACAAAAACAGAAAAAAGAATTATTTTAAAGTGATAATTACAAAAAATGGGAACCGAACACAAGTAACAAAAAAATATGGCAAGCGTTAAAATGCAATTGAGTACATATTGTATGACAACAACAAATAAAGAGTTATGCAACTTAAAGGGGGAAACTCCGTATACAAAAAGCATATTAGCAACATTTTATCAAAAACAGTGAGTGCTCAAAAAGCCTTTTTTTTTATTATTGTATATAACGGATAAAGTACAAACTTGTGTGCCTAAAAAATTGCTTACAATCTCATATTGTTTTTTTAACCTACAACTGCTGAAAAAAATATTCAGTGTTTTTAAGTGCTTTTTATGACAGAACTACAAACATTCAATTTTTCACATGTTTTTAATTTTTTGTTTTGTACTATACAAGTACATAATTGCAGTAATATCCTTTTTATAAAAGTATGCTTTTTTCTATGAATTCTTTAATTCTATATTTTGTGTTTGCACGGTACAACTTGTACTTATATATGCATTTGCTCCACATTCAAATTTCCCCTGCTCCCTCATACACTTACCTACACTTTTACATATTCGCACCCACACACTTATTCATACATACTCACATATAATGAATAAAATGGAAATGAATGACAGTGAATAGCGGTACAGCTTATGCGCACATACAATACCCCCACACAAAAATTCACACCAAAGCACCATTGTGATTGGTTGAAAAGCAATGGTATACATGCATACATATATACAGACATCTCTACACACAAGTGATGAGACAAAGCATACAACAACAATAAAATAAAGCCAACAACTACAACAACGAATAAAACAAAAGCAGGATGAATTGCAAGCGAACGAACCAACAAAAACGAAAGAGCGAGCGTCCCAAATAACGAGCAAAACAACGAGCAAGCGAATGAATATACTACACGCGAATTTATAGAAAGAACCATCATATTAAAAAAAAAACCAACAAAAAACCTAAATAGAGAGCGGAAAAGATGGAATGAGCACAAAAGCAAGGAGCAAGCATGCTATTGCATATACAAATGAATGTGTGTATATTGTATTGTGAATAGAGCATATAATAGAAACGTTAATTCACCGCCTCCCCCCCCCGCCATTATATCAGATTCATTTGGCAGCAGATACTTTAGTTATTCACAATTACAATAGAATTTGGTATGAAACTTGGTATTGTAATTAGTGTAAAAGTATATGACATAGTAGTTAGTATTAACATATTTATATAAAAATAATAGATAGTAGTTTGTATGAAGTACATTTACAGATGTTTCAAAATACGGAACATATTAACAATAATAACTGGCAACAAAAACAATTGGCAATATAACATTTAATAGACAAAATAATAATAGTTGTAGTATTCAAAGTAAACAAAAATGCATTTAAAAAAGTTCTGTAATTTTATTTTTGTATATTTTATTCATATTTTTCTTTATACATTAGTGCATATGCGCGTACAGTTGTGAGCAAAAAACTAGGTTCGTATTACTATAACTAATTTTCAGATAGGTATTCCTTTCTTTGGAAATACCTTTCTAGTTTCTACAATCCTGTTCGTTGTTATTTATAAGCTTAAAACACCCAAAATATTTTAAATACAGTGATAGTCCAGTATAACGAATGATAAAATGTTCATGATTATGCACCACATCTAAAATTCATTGTATCGAATATATAATTTTTTTCTTAATTATAAGCAGAATAAGAAGTTTAATTCATTTTGCAAACTCTATTTCAGTTATGTATAAAAAATCAAATCGGAACGTCATAAAAACAAAAAAACAAAAAACAGTAGCATGAGTCTTGTATAAGGACTAGATTCATGTTATACAATATGTAAATTTATATCAGAGTTTGTTTCTTTATGTAAGTAATGCTGAAGTGAATAGATTTTTCTTGCAAGTTTCTTAAAACAAATATTTACGAATGTTCAATATCATTTTCTTCAGCCCATTTGCATGTACGCAAAGGAAAAACAAAAAGGCACAAATTTGTTTTTAGCAACATCGGAAATACAAAACTAAACATGAAAAACAGAAATCATTCTTAATTTTTCAACCATTTGTTATTAATGGACTTGAAAAAAATAAAAACTTTCGTTATACTGGACTTTTACAGTACGTATACATAAATATAAAAATATTAATCACCATAAAAATAAGATATTTGCAGTTAAAGTTTTAAAGCTCTTCGAATTCTGGGAAAACATTAGGTAAACTCATAAATGTAATACATGGGTTTATATGCTAGCTGATCCCATTTTTTCAGATAAGGAGCAACGATCATAATGGCTAAGATATTTATGGGGAAGGGATGGTTTTATCTCCAGTTTCTTTAGTAATGTAACTATTATTTTGTCGAGAGGTGTACATATACATAATATTACTTGGTACATAATGAACACGAATAAACGATAACAAAAGGTTTTTATGCTCCAACTATGTAGTGAATACGCACTGCTATTCTACTCTTTCTTCAATATTTGAAGCTATTGTATGTACACACCCCTTAATGGTATACAACAATACTGCTGCTATTGCTGCTGAATAAGCCCAACAACTCGCTCTATAACAACAACGACAGAGCAACAAATGCAATAAAGAAGACCATATATAACAAAACTACATTGGCAAATCATATAAAAGAAGCATACAATATCCACACAATAGTATACTGTATTGAGAGAACAGTAGGAGGAAAAAAAGAGTACCACCGCTACTATACATATGCAACTACAACAACAACAACATAATGGGACTGCTTATGTTTATAAGTACTATTGCTAGTCCACTCACACTTTAACTTTTGTGAAAGAGTAGCAACTTATTAATAATATAGTCGACTCTTTTTCGGCGCAAGCATCTATATATTTTTACTGCTCTCACAACAGTATTTTTGAGGTTAGAGAAGCGTATTTACTCTTTTGTAGGTATTTATAAAGAGAAACAAGAAATGGAAGTGTGCAGTTTACCGAAAGTATATTTCTTCTCTATATAGTTGTAGACAAAAGTCTGTATACAATCAAACGTTATTGAGCGCTCGTAGGAAAAACACACAATTACTCATTTCATAGTCGTGGAAAGAAAACAATATTTGTTATTCTTTTTTGTGTGAATAATACCGAAGAAAAAATAAACTGGTTTGCTTCCAGTCGTGTTGAATCTGTTCAAGTGAGCAGAAGAAGTGAAAGAAGAGGTCTAAAGAATATTTGCGAATATAAAGAAATGTAAAAAAAAAGATTACAATACAAACAAAAATCTCAAATTAAAAATAATAAGTGTTAAACAAAAAAGTATAAAACATTAAAGACAACAAAAATAATAAGTTAATTATAATATAAAAAAGTTTTAAAAAGGAATCAGCGCCTGTACTTTAAAGTGAACAATAAAAATTAAAAACTATTTAACTTGAGAAAAGAAACAAATAACAAAATTATGGCAAATTTAGCTCCGCACAGTTATGGGTTTCATTTTAATCAAGGTTTGGATATGTCCGGTGAATATGCATCACAGAACCCAGTCAGTCCCTCGGAAATGGACTTAAAGCGCCTAAATATGCATTTCTCAGCTGTCATGGGCGGTTCACCGGTTGGCGCACATGCTGCCAGTAATGGTAATTCAGTTATGGGCACAGCGAATATGGGTCACATGAGCGCACAAAATAATGTTGGGGTACATCATCCGTTGACCAGCATAGGCAACGTCAATGCAGGACACATTCAAACAATGGGGCATCAAGCAGTATCGCCTAACTCATCTATAGGTTCCGCAGGAAGTCTTAGCAGTCAAAGTTCTTTAGGTTCATCAGGCCAAGGCGGTGGTGTCGGTGGCGTGCACAATGCCGTCGGTAATCCCAATCCTCATCACACACAATCACACACAACCGCCCCTGGCCAGGAGGGTCACATTAAGCGACCAATGAATGCTTTTATGGTATGGTCACGACAAATGCGTCGCGATATAGCCAAAGCTAATCCAAAAATGCATAATTCAGAGATATCAAAACGCTTGGGCCGCGAATGGAAAGAATTAGATGAAGCTGCTAAGCGCCCATTCATTGATATAGCAAAACGTCTGCGCACTCAACACATGGCAGAACACCCCGACTATAAATATCGTCCACGTCGTAAACCCAAGAATCCTTTAACTGGTGGACAACAAGGTGCCATGCATATGCAAACGAATGGCCAGCATCACCAGAAATTAGGCGGTCCAAATGGTGCTCCACATGGAGCATATCAGTTTCATCAACTGCCACCATATTTTGCATCACCACATCTAGAACATGCTCAATATAGCGTACCATATTTTAGTAGTTTCGATCCATTGCGCCTCTCAAAAGCCTCTCTTCAATCACATCAAGCACCTACAGCGCTGAGTAGCTTATATCCCGGCATTTATTCAGGCATTCCAGGATCTTTGTACGCAGCACACCCCGCCAATGCAGCAGCAGCTAATTTATATAATAATTCATCATCATCCCCAGGTTCATCGCCAGGGACAAACGTTACACCAAATAGCTTGGAGTCGTCATCAGCCGAAAATGGAGTCAGGCGATTTTACTAAAAAGAAGACTAAATAAAAAACACAAAGATTAGGAATAACAAATTTTTTTAAATTAGCAAATTAACATAGTCTTTTGTTAATTCAATTTGTTGTTTGTTGATTTGATAGAACTCTAAACATATTACTACATAAAATTAACAAAACTTGTAAATGCAGAAAACTTTCAATTTCTCTCATAATTCTTTAAACATTTTCTTATACAATTATCTACGTAATTATCGTTATTTTAATAAACTTGTTGATTAAGAAATTTTATAGATTTGTATGTTCATGTGCACGGTGGAATCTTCTGGGCTATTTTGTAAATCATATTTTTGCTTAGAACTTTATTGAATCCTAAGCCAAAAGTTTATATTAAAATCCACACATTGACAACATTCAAGAAAATGTGATATGATCTTTTTTTAGATTTCATCTGATTCAAGAGATGTTCAATAAAATTCGATTTACCGGAAACTCTAATCGAATTTCATCTTCTGTGGTTGCTAAGATATAAGCGACAATGTTGTAAACTTTATCTAAAACTAAACTATAGAAGGTAAAATTAAAATTAACCATTCAATCGAAACGCAGCAGTCGAAATTTTAGGAATTAAAAATTTAAATTTCTTTTGATAAAACTCGCGAATCTGATGAAAACTATAAAATCCAAACAAAATCGCAAATTCGACCCAAAATATGTAACCGTGTACTCAGTTTAATAGCCAATTCAGCAGCATTGGAGCTAGAATATCACAAAATGTGATTTGAATTGGCTTATATTTAAGATAAGTTAAGTTAAGATTAATTAAGTTCAAACTAATTAAGTTCAAAATATATGAAAACTCCAACCAAATCTTACAATGTGTTAATTTTTTTTTTTTTTTTACTTTTTTTCAGTAAGTTATAGTTATTTTTGGCGGCCCATATTTTAAACAAGATAGATTTCAGCTATATAAAATCAGAAGGAATTACTGAAATTAAAAATGTATGTCTACAGGCTTCACTATCCGAAGGTGAGTGTGGCAAATTACCTATCAATAGTTTGGTGGTGATCAGTCTATTAAATTTGAAGTTCAAAAATGAATAACAACAATAAAAACTAAAATGAAAAAGACACATAAAGCAGATTTATTTAAAAAATGGGGGAAGAATATATAGTCTGCAATGAACCACACAAATTTCTAATGATCATAATTTTTTAATAAAATTTAGTTATTTGATTCCTTTGCAGACTTAAGCATTAAATGTTTAAGTTCCTATTCAATTTTTAAATATTGATAATTGATATGGGGATGTTTTGGCCTTCGAGGCCTCCATTAAATAGATTTAGGGCTGCCTTCATACCTTCTTCATGATTCAGATCCTATTTATGATAAGTAAAACATTTTTTTGACCACTAATTGTAAATTCAAAAACCAAACAATTCGAACGAATTGGAAATGCAATTGAGTTTGGTACATAATGAAACATAAAGAAAACTTTCCATTTATGGCAAAATCACTATATTACATATACAGTTTTACACAGAATAAACTAAAAGAATTTTGGCACTAAAAAAATAATATTTAGAAATAGTGCTACAGAAATGTTCATTAGGTTAAACGTAATAAAACTGATATATTTTTATGAGTGAATGAGACAATTTTATGCAGCCCTGGCAGTTCAAAAAAGAGCTGGATGGTTCACCACTGGTTCATTGTAGACCATTTCACCCTAAATGTACTTATCAAAATTAGGGTTTAGTCATTAATGCTATGTGTAATATACGCAGATATTCTCGATATTAAATCCACTGGAAAATTTGTTTCTTTTGCCCATATTCCTATAGAAAAGAAGGAAAAAACAAATTTTCCCTGTGATTTCATTCGGGAATATTTAGAAGAGGGCTGATTAAATCAAACTTTGACTTTTGATTTTTATATAATGTATTGTTCTTTAGTTAGAACAAGAAGTAAGTGGTGAAACTAAAAGGTAGTTTGGAAACCTATAACTTTTAAACTGAGCTATGCTCTGATCTGATTTTTTTTTTTTTTTGGAATATTTAAAACAATACTACTGTAAATATGCCAATGTACAAATACAACAACATACATAACGTTTTTTTTATTTAGTATACAAATAACATTTCCATATAAACTTAAGATTTTATTATTATATAATACAAAAAAAAAAAAAGTTCATAAGATAAAAAAGTTATGTGCTATGCAGCATATTTTCTAAGACGTATCTTCATAGAGTTTCTTGAGCAGAGTTTGACTCAGTATTTTTGCAAAATTCTTTAAGATAAACATTTCAAGAACGTTCATTCTCTTAAATATTTCCTAACCTTGAAGTGTTCTCTACGATTCAGAAAATGTATACACATCATCACCAAGATTTATTAGTTTTAATATCTAAAAAAATTTGTTTGAAGTTTTTTATTGTGTTTTTTGTAAGTATCACTTTTCCTTAAAAACAAAATTAAATCAAATGAAATTGTAAATAGTTAAGTAAATATATTTCAAGATTTTTCCTGTACGCATTTAAATAAAATAAAAGTATTATTATAAAGTACATATTATAGAAATAATAAAATAGAAAATTTGAAAAGTCTTCTTTCATTTTCGCTTGCAGTGATTCTCATTTCCCATTTCTGACTTTTACCTCGAAAATTCAATAAATTGTTAAAAACTATTTATTGAAAAAGAAAACCGAACTGAATACCATTTTCAAACAACTTAAATTCAAATACTTTTTAAGAACCAAAATGTAATCATATTGATCTCATTTTTTGTGTTAAAATATTGATTATTTGTATCTTTTTGTGATAAAATACAAGTGAGTATTTATAAAAAAAAAAAAAAATAAATATAAATAACATTAAATAAGTGAATTGGTATTTATGACCCACATTTATAGAATTGTGTATATAGAGACGGCAAATCAGACGGCCGTTTTGGAATCAGCGACGATTCCGCATCAATGATCTTAGTGATAGTTCTTAGTCTTTCAACATCCTATATAAGCTACTAATATTTGGAATCGTAAACCAGAATTATAAGTTTTGATTTCAAATATCTTCACTCAAACTGATGCTTTACTTTGGAGGGTTTATCATCTACTTTAAATTTTATTTCGACTAAAAACTCCTCTAATGTGGAAAAACGATTAAAATTATTTTGAGAAATCCAGAACTGTAATTTTTTATCAAAAGATGTAATTTTATCTCTTACGTTAAAAAATGGTAGTGTTTTTTCCTTGTAGTGATAAGTTAATTACTTAGTAAAAATATCTGCTAAATACGCAACAATTACAAACCGCGAAGAATTTCTTAATAAATCAATAAAATTCTTTGCCAAATTGTTCGACGAAGGGAAAACTAATTCACTACGATGTTCCAAAAGTCTCACCAATGGTTTTCCTTTGGACCGCCAGCCACCTTACTCCGAATTTGACAGAATTGATCTAAATTTTAAAATCTAAATGCAAAAGGATAACCTTAATGTTATGTTTTTAGATTAAAAGTTGAAATTCAGTTGTGGGTTAACAGAAAATGAAAACTCAGCTGATCAAAAACTATAAGTGTGTGTGCGAGCTATTCGCTACGCTTAAATTTTGACAAATTCCCATCTAGTCTCTCATAATTCTTTGTTGAGACTTCATCATATATACGAGTATGTAGGGCAACGGCACTAGTGATCGGCCAATTAACTTTTTCCCAAACTTTGTAACAACATAAATTCTAAATCATTTAAAATATTTAAGTACAATAAGATCATATATAATCCTAAACTTAATCTTAATTGATTTACTAAAAAAAAAATTAAAACTTATTGCCTATTTTTTTATGTTTTTGGTGTTTTTCTTAAAAAAGTGGTGTTTTTCTAGTTATCGGCCACTCCATTTTAGTGATCGGCCAAAAAATCTCTAATTATCGGCCACTTCTTCTTAGTGATCGGCCACAAAATCTCTAGTTACCGGCCATTATCAAAATAACTAATAAATACAATATATAAATTTTTTATCGCTTGTTTTGAGTTTAATTAATATGTCGAAAAAATAAAAAAGATTTTTTTTATAATAGAAACGAGGAAAAACTAATTTAAAACAATTCATTTGGTATAAAAAGAAATCAAAATACTCATTAGCATAACATAACACAAAAAACGTAAAAATTACTCACTTCAAAACAATTAAAAATTGTTCATTAAAATATATCATTTTAGGTACCTCAATAGGGAATCAATTGAGGTTTTCTTACAAAAAATGGTGGATGCAAATTTTTTTGGTATATTTAGATATGTGCGCCTTCATTTTAAAATTTAATTTCGTAAGCCCGTTGCTTTGGCTGCCATCTTGAAAAATACATATCGCTCATTTACTAAAAGACTGTCATAACTCAAAAAACGCGATTTTGCAGAAAACGCGTCTAAAGTTTTCAATTGACACCCACTTTGCAGAATAAAGAAGAAATCTTATAATTCTCACGCGCAGAGTATACAAGATATTGATATGAAATTTTTACACAATATAAAGCGTGACATAATATATAATTCTGCATCATTAACTCAAAAATTGTGTTTTTGACTTATGACAGTATTTTAGTAAATGAGCGATATGTTGTCGCAGCTTTCCTAATACTTAATGTGTTATTTTGAATATCACGACGAGCTAGAGATATTTTTTCCTTGTCAGGGACTTTTTTAGACCTCCCGCTAGTTACAGCATTAGCTTTTTGAGCCATTTTATATTCTTAAAATATTCGAAAAAGTATTAAAACTTTTTGTGGTAGTATATTAACTTAATATTTCAATAACCGGCCGGGTATGGCAAGAATAATTTTATCCGCCCGATGACTAAAATTTATCATTATTTTTAATTTTTTGTTTTGATCTTACACATATAAAATTGTAAATATGCGTCGGCGACATGTTTTTTTTTTTTGTATGTGACAATGGTAGGGGAAATCTTCATAGATACTGGCAGCCCCGTGCTGTACAGCATGCACGATTCACACTCCAGTGTACCTACGTACTAAAACCCCTCCTGACTTTCTCTGTCCTGATTTGTCCCCTTGCGGCACCGCCAATTGAGGCATTCCTTCGCAAGGCAGGATTTTGTTTTTCAACTGCTCACCGTTGTTGAGTCCATTCTGACTCTTGCAGCTTGCTCATCGCGTCTCACTCGTTGCATCATTTTTATCAGAATGACATTCGCCACATTCCATGCATTTTCAGTTGTTAGCATGTACCGTATAACTTATATAACTTATGCGTCGGCGACATGTGTCTGCACCTAACTGTGCTTTTCATATACCCAGAAAAATGTAACCATTATTCTTATTTTTAGTAAAAATAGATAAAAGTGGCCGATCACTAGAATATTTATCCCAGCAGAGTTTTTAGTGATCGGCCACCATGGCCGATTAATGAAATTAAGTAAATGTTTGGCTTTAGTGTCCGGACACCCTGTTAAAACTTCAAGATTAATTATTTATAATATTTTTCATTACGGAATATGTTATTTGAGGTCTTAATTATGGGATTAAATATATTCAGTGTACATTTGCATTTAAATTCATAAATGTTCGAATTAAATCATGCCTATAACTTTTATTTTTGCATGACCTATTCGCATGTGCATTGGTGACATGTGTCTCCATCTAATCGTGTTTTCATGTTTATAAAAATATCAATAGTTTTCTTATTTTTGGATAAAAGTGACCGATCACTAGAGACTGGCCGATCACAAGTGCCGTTACCCTACCTATATAATAATATCTTATTTTGGCCATGTTAAAGAACGAATAAACTTATAAATAAAAATTCCTTTTCTCACGAGATAAATTGGATTTTATCTTCAACGGAACACCAGTGTTTCGCGGAACATAGTTTGGGAACCGCTGGTCTAGTTTCAGATGAGGCGCCAGCTAGGTTTATTCTGCTGTTGATGAGGGCCTGTCGAGGGGAAATTAGAGAAACTCGTGAGGACCTCGTTAGTAGACTAACCAGTGCCTTCTCCATCTAAACAAAAACTATTAATTTTTCCAATTTAAAAAATAGTATACCATTTATAAGCAGGAGTTTCACGAACACAACTGGGGCTCCTTGGCCGCATTCAACATCGAACGATAAAGCTGATAGGAGACAGTATGGTTTCCAGCTCTAATAAATCCTTGGAACATCGTAGAAAAGTAGCCTGCGCGATCCTACTCCATTGCTATTTTCGTTGTAACTGTTCTGCGCGAATGCGTGATTTGATGCCATCAGTCTGTGTGTTCTTCAGAGCTACACGAACCGCAAGCGAATGCGGGATGAAAAATTATAGAAATACAATTTTTTCTTTATATTTATCACTTTGCTCAATCCGGAAGTACTCCAATATATGTTTATTAAATTTTTTTTGACATTTCAGCCAAAATTTCGTAGAATAATGACTATAATATGTAAAAAAAATTCACACAGCTTTGAGAAAAATTTTCTCTTAACTCAAATATAACAAAAACACAAAACGTGTTTGGATTCTGAGATCATGAAATAAATTGAAATCCCAAAAATCCCAAATAATGAAAAGTGTTTCGGGATTGACATCCCTAGCCTGAACATTAACTAACATCTCTGTATATACTTATATGATAGTAGTCACATTTAACATAATTTTTAATCAAGAATATTATGTAATTACTAATTGAAACAAAACGTTCAAAAACAAAGAAGTGAAAATTTAGATGTTAAAATTTCGAGGCCAAAGTTATAAAACAGAAACACTTGTGATTAAAAACTGAACAAATACAAAGCGAGTGTTTTCTTCTTTTCTTCTTATTTTAATTTGTGTTTGATCTACTACATGTACATATATTGTTTATATGTGTATGAATGTAGGTATATTTTGTTGCCAACACTTTAAATAAAAACCAATTCTTTTAACTTAAGAATAAAAATGATTAATTGATTGTATTAAATATACGTATGTACTAAAAATTCCAAAAGTTGAGTATACTTTGCATATTTGTTTCTGCTTTATTTAATTTCGTTTTATATTAAAATTAATTTAGTTCTGTTTTTACATATATTTTAATAGGTATTTTGCTCAAAACCATAAGAAAAGCTGGTAGGATTTTAGTTCTTAATTAAATACAAAATGTACTGTTTTAATAATTTTTTATTTTATCAGTTGTTTTTGATATAATTAATTAAATATATAAAAATACATATAGATATATAAATACTTATAGATAGATGAATATGTACATATGAATATTATAATAGAGTTGTTATTTTTTGGCGCACGACTCTAATGATTACTGGCTATTGTCGTCCAAAATGTATCAAAAGTAGAGATTTGTATTTTATAAGGAGTTTGCTACCGTCGTGAAAAAAAGTTAAAAAATAAATACCCTCCGGATGTATGTACATGCGCAGAGAGAGAAAGAATATCCCATCTTTCCAGAGTAAATTAGTTCGATGATTACAGTAGAAAGTGTATTCATCACAAATATTACACATAAAAATACTTATTTATTAAAACGCTGTATTCATAATATTGACTTATATTTTGCTATTAATATTTTTAAGTTTTTGTTTATTGTTCGATTTAATTTTATTCTATCCATTATTTCCACTTTTTTTTTTAATTTTATTGATATCTCGTTGCATCTTTTGTTATGCAATGGGTGAATATGTTTATATAAACATAATGACAACGTGTACCAAACACAAACATGCTGCAGTAATTACAGAGGCGCTTTCGGTTTTTGATTACCGATTGTTTTAAGAATATATTTATTTATTTTTTTATTCAAAAGTAATACAACACAAAAACATAGCACTGGCATTGAGGGCATTGGCGGGTTAAGAATATAATAGAAGATGATGAGAGTGATTTGATTTGTTCTCTCAAAAATCAAATTAGTTAAACAGTTCGTTGCAGAAGAGTTTTTTTTAGAATCATGAGCAGAAAGAGAAGAAGAGACGCTGATTTAGATTTTTCTTCATTTCTCAATATTTTTGGTTTGCACATATAGTTTATTGATAGCATTCGTTGTTATGTTGTGAGAGCACTAAAAATTGTGTTTGCCGAGTTAGTTATGAGCGCCGATGAAGCAGGGCTTTCCGATTGATCCTTTTAGTCTTCAGACCCATTTTGGTTTAAATTGGCTAAATAAATTTTCAGTGTCTATGACAAAGTATGCATTTAGCGGCAGGAAACTTGTTAAGCAGGCAATACGCCACGCATAGTAATATTAATTTAATAAGCTATTGCTCTTACAGTGCTCAATATTCAATGCAAACCAAAATCTATTTTGATAGCATGTTGTGCGGTTTGTTCCGTATTGTATTATCAATAATCTATTAGTCATTACGCCCTATGCTCCAGAAGGAGTTAAAGGAACACATGTAAATATTAGTCATTAGGTCACCAGCTTTGCCTGCCGGATAGAAACGTCCCTGGCTTGCATATATGCATGCACATTCAGTGTTTTTTCTTCTTCTGTGTTTGGTATTGTTCTAACGCGGTTGGAAGTCGTTTTGAAAACAAAACAAAAACAAGAAAAACTATTTTTAAAACGTCATAAAAAGAGAATTAAATAATTACAGCTATTAATAACCCGAAAAAGAAGGAGAAAAAAATCCACTTGTTATCTGAAATGTGTGAAAATGACAAATATTTATTTATCTTTATTATTTTGTTTTTGTACTTTTGTATACAATAGATAAAGTTTGTAAAAATATTCAATTTGAAATTGGCGTGAAATTGAGTAAATAAATACATATGTAATATATAATTTTGTTTCTGTTACATATACATTTTTTTGTTTTTTGCTGTTGTATGCAATACTAGTAAAATGCGGGAAGATTTGGGTGTGTAGGTGTTTTACTATTAATAAATGAAAATATACATAAAATTATGAATAAGATTAATTGTTGAAAAATAAAACCAATTAAACTGATTTCTGTATCTTTTAAATCTGTTTTTGTGATTTCATAACATTTAATTTTAACAAAAAGATTTAATTTGAGAATCACGCCTTAATAATTAAATAAATATAAATTAATAAAAAAGTGGATAAATTTTTCGAATCAAAATTTCACAACTAACAGTACTGCATCTACAAAATCAGGATGGATCCAAAAATAAATTTAGACAACCAGGACCGTCGAGCGAAAATTCGGGCCCGGTGGTGATAACCTCTGCCCCAACCCCCGCCCTTATCTCTTCCCACCACAAATGATACAATAAATATCTTCGGAATATATAAAAATACAGAGACAAATATCAAAATCAAAAAACACAATTTATTCTGTACTTTAAGTATGAATATCTGTATAATAAGTTTCCATTTTACTTTAATTACATTAAAAGTTTTTCATATCAACTCTCATAATGTGCATAATTCATAAGTACGCCTTTCTTGCTTTGACTGATACGAAGGAATTGATGATCTCTTCAAAATTTAATTTCCTTGCTAATTTTACTTCCAGGCTAAACTTGACACTCTAGTTTGAGTTGAGCAGGATCGATGGAAGTTTTTTATTCTTTTTTAATATAGGGCTCGGGCCCGTCTGCAAAATATATTCACGATTGATAGATGATTAACCCGATAAATAATTTGCATGGTTTGTAATTCAATTTTCAGACGCTTGTTAAAGTTTTTCTGCATTTTAGGACTTGGGTTGAAATCCGGGCACCCTCAAAAACTCCGGGACCGGTGGGAATTCCCCCTGACCCACCCTCCTCTCGTCGGGCCTGTAGACAACCAATATTTCTGTAAATTGGTGTTTCCAAACGGGCAATCATAGTTAGTATACCTTGTTTCTAGGAAATCTTCACTCAATCTCTCTCAATTTTTGACAAAATATAAATTCTGTCTGTTCAAAGACATATAAGTGAAACAGAGAGTGCAAATAATTATTGCTGTTATTGAAAATACACTTACGGGCGCTCTGTAAAACATTTGTCAATAAAATCTGTCACTTAAGCATTGGTCGTATTTTTACACACGGATCCGTCACGTCTGCTGTAATACTTATTATCCTCAACAAATTTTAATAGACGGAAAAAATAGCCAAAATCAAAATTTTTGCACTATTGGACTAAGATTTTTTCCAACATTTATAATTTTAGTTTCAGAGTTTTAGTTTTTTCTAATCCGAATTCTACTTGTTAAAATAGAGCTAATGAATACTACTCAATTTTTGTTCAGGTTTGAAGTCGATACAAATTTTTAGATACATAAAATATATCAGACTTATATTAAAAACTAAATCTAACCCAAAAAATTCAGGTTTTCGGGAGTAGCTTCCAGTTAGTGTTTTTTAATACGATTAAAACTGTTAATACGCTGATTAGTTTTTTGAAACTTCCAATATTTTTTCTCTAATAAAACTTAAAAGTACAAGGAAAAATAAGTTATGAGACATTGAAATTTTTAATTTCGAATTTTAAAACATATAGTAGGCCCTTCCAGTGTTGCCAGAAACTTCGCTTCAAAAATCGTAAAATCTGTAAGCGAAATCGTAATTTTCACAAAAAAATTGTCATCGGAGAAAATGGAAATGTCTTTGATTATTATTATTATTTGAAGGAAGGAGGACGCGAAAGTCAGGCACTGCGACCTATAAGATCTATTGAACCAAAGCCTCAAGAAAGAAAGAAAGGAAGAGAGAAAGGAAGATAGATAAGAAACATAGCCAAGCCGAGAATCGAACTCGGGTCTCTAGAAACAAGAGTCTGGCACTCTGCCACTAGACCACAGTGGCGATGGTAGGACCTACAGTTTAACGCCGATTCCGAACGGCTATGTAGCAATTTTTTATCAGCTCGGTGGTTTTGCCATTACCAGCCAAAGTGTGTACTTGTACACATTCTTATAATTCTCATCCACTTCATATCGATGGTCAATATAAGAAATTTATGAGAGTTAATCACCAGACCAAGACAGAAATTGAACCCGCAACCTTCTAGTGCACTATTCACTAGACTATCGAGGTCGTCAAATGTCTTTGATGACTCACCACGTTTTATTTTGGGAATAGATTTGGAAAGCTTTCTTTAGCTGTAATTTCATTCATATTATCAAAAATTGTTTCAAAATCTACATGACATCGCCAGTTCCCTAAAGTCAATATCTAGTTACTGAAAGTAATTTTCGTCCGCTAAATTTTTAAAATGTGGCTCTATACTGTGTAATGAATTGATTTCTCCTTCCTAGCTAAAGAAAACTTAATTGTTTTAACGCAGCATTATTAAAATCAAATCATTTTTTTATTTGATCATTCTGAAAACAGACTTTAAGATATTTTGTAATACATTAAGAGTCTTCATCAAAATGTGCGAGAGCCTTGTAAAACTTGTAACTGCGTAAGCACACTGTCAAATTTTATATATATAAATTTTGATAAGTTTACAAATGTTATGCGGTTTATAAAGATTACAAGAATTTTTGCATGTTTTGATGAAGGCCCTTATTAATTTTTCTTTGGCGTTAATGTCAAGGTAAATATCTTCACTTTCCAAAAATTTTGCTTTGTTAATGTTACTAACAAAATAATTAAATACTAGATATACCTAGTCCTTATTCCTTCAAAAAATGTGTCAGTTCCTGAAGTGAAAAGCTTATTAGGTAAACTTTTCATTATCTTAAATGCAACGATTGTGCATCAAACTACCTAAAAACGTATTGAAATGTGTACATAATGATGAAGAAAGCTTTTTTTTTAATGATCATCCTTATGCTCTGACTTGTCATTAAATGATAATGTAGGAGCAGATTCAGATAGATTGTTTTAGGGCGCACTTCTCACAGTATCGAAGATTAAAGAAAAATGTAAAAAAAAAAAGTTTGGGGAAGATCGGTGTAGAAATCTTCTTTTCACTTTTGAAGAGCAATTCACCATTAAAGTTTTTGAAAACTTACTTTTGATACATCTACTATCACTTAGTAGTACTGAGTTCAAAAAAGGCAGAATCACATTTTTTTTCTTCATAATACAGTTCTATTTCAATAACTTTCTACTTAGCTTTTTATAAGCATAAAAATAAATTTAAACCTCTCTATTATTGAGAAGATTTTTGGAATTAAAATTTGTTTTTTTAGTGTGTGGAAACTTATTTTTGTGATATATGTACTATATGGCAGAAGAGATTTTAAAACAAAACAGTTTTTTGCAGTTGTCGTAATTTTGAAACAAAAATCGTTATTTTTCAAAAAATCGTCGAATCGTCATTGGGCAAAAAAACCGTCAAAATGACGATAAAATCGTCGTTCGGGCAACACTGAGCCCTTCGTTAGCTTAGAAATTTCTAAAAATCTATTACATAACGCTACTTTAATTTACTAAATCCCTAAGTGCATTGTTATGCAAACGATCTCGATCACATCATGGGCACGAGTTGTTGTTGCTTCAATATAAAGTGAAAAGTTGAGAGAGATAGCAAGAGAGTAAAATTTGATCGGCACGATCACCAAATGATTTGGCTGTCGATGCCGAATCATGAGATCAAACCAGTGTTACCTTTGTGAAATTATTCAGAAATTATCTTTTAGGAGCAAAATAGTACACTTACATTCTCGTTTACCCATAAAAGCTAATTTTTAAGTATTTTCTCATCACTTGTCTGGTCTTATCCGGCCAAAATATTACTTTTTTGGCATATAAGTTAGCAAATTCTAGCGCTTCTAATCCAATGTCAATATTTATTTGCTATCCAGAAATTTTTTAATTTACTTCACAAATTTTGCACAAAAAAAAAAAAAAATTACTACGAAGTTCAAATAAAATAGTAGCAAAAAAGTACTAAAACTATACAATAATGTATTATTGATCGGCGATCAAAAGACTATCTGCATAACATACTTTGGGCAGAGAGTTGAAAAATCAAAAAGGGAGCGTTAAAAGTGACGTGATCGGCGATCATTTGATCGTCTGCATAACATCGCCCTAACACGCATTTTTCAAATTTTACAGGAAAAGTCAAGAACATTTTGATTTTTAGAGTATTACTTCCAGAATTTGTAATTTAAACTGAAATATTAGAACCGTGTGTGCCTCCAAAATTTTCGGCACAGATGAAAGTGGACACACTGTAACATAATCCATCAAAATATATAATATTCAAAGAATTTACATCACTTTTTCTAAACATTTTATAAACAATAAAATTGAACCATCAAGTGAAATTGCTCAATTTCGACTCCGTGAGAATAGGCTATAAGTTTATTTAAAATATAATTTAACAATTGTAATAATGTAAAAATTTCGTTTCGAAACATTAGATTTTTCCGAATATTTTGGTGAACTAACGACCAATAGCTCATAGGAACTAGTTCATTAAAGACAATTGAACAAAGAAATTTTATTCCTCAAGTGAACTAAAATTTTCAACTATACAAGGAACTACATACATAACTGACTGTAGACAGAAAATGCTAAGAAATTAATAATTATATACATACATATGCAATTAAATATGATTATATGTAGTATATGAAATGTAAAAGCAAGAACTGAAGTCAATCCTATTTATTACAAGAGGTCATTGCATTCGAAATACGTTCAACTGGCAATTAAACCAATTCCTGTTTAAATAACCGCAAAATCCTAAAAAAAATCCGCTGAAATAATGAGCGTTGAATAACGAAAACATTTTTTTAATTCTACCCTACTTCACTCTCCGCTGACTGCGGCCAACTATAGCCACTTAAAACGAGAAAGTTCTGTGTAGTACGGCATGGAATAAAGTAGGATTTATAATTTTTTAAATTCAATTCAAATATCGGTGATGAAAAAAAATCAGAAACCCAACAAATGTATGTATGTATATAGAAATAATTCTGACAAAGAAACACCCTCTTTAAATCTAACTGTACACGAGGATGTAAGTGCGTCCGTAACGACGTCACTACAATCTAACACCCTCTCTCAGTCGATGGATTAGATTGAGGCTGTTGGTGGTTGCAATCATAAAAAACAAGAAACAGTTGAAAATACCCACACTTCGTGCGTGAGGACGGAGATGAGAAAAAGTTAACTAGCAACAAAATTGGTGACATTGGTTACAAACAATATGGCGAAGCACCAATTGTTGCCATTATTGTTGTTGGTGGTTGCATGCCGCTTAATTGTGGGTGGTTTGGTGGGTGAATTCTGTTAAGCTGTCACAAATTATTGTAGAATTTGTTGTCGTTACTTTTTATTAGACTTGTAGCATATTCTTTCGTTGTTATGATGTATGTATACGCGAACAATATTTATATTTTTAGCTTATTGGGCTGTGGGGTTGGGTTGGTGGTACAGTAGAATAATAATAAGAAGAAGAGCACGTGTGCTTCCATGGGTTGAACCCGCGGGCAAAAATGTTCAAGTGGTATTGCTTGGCAATAGGTATTCACTGCCATATTTTTCTTGAACATGGTGTTAGCTATGGTGGTTACGATGAAATTTATAAGCTTGAGTATGTAATTATATCATTTTATGGGTGTTTTTAATGATTTTGATTGCGGTAGATTTTTGAGTTATTTAAAGGATATTGTTAAGACCATGGAAAAGATTCCACACATGTACAATGATCGATTGAGATCTGCTTTTAGGGAAATAGGCCCTGTACGTGTGAAATTTCTTACGGGTTTCCAAACGTATACTATGTCAGGGCCAACACTGCTCTAAATAATTGCAAATAATTTTCATATCCACAGAATTATTTCCATACTTCTTCTAAATTCTTCTTTACTCCTCTAAAATTATTGCTATAAGCTACGATTATGTATGGAAAACTTGACAGTATTTGGCCTTACAAACTAGTGGATATTTTATTTTAATCATTCAGCAATTATAAAAATTATGGAAAGTTTTGTGTATATGTATGAAGATAGTTGCAATTGTAGGAGAAGACATGGTGCCTTGTTGTATTTTCCAAATGAATCTAAAGCTATGTCACAAATCCAAGAGAAAAAGTAACCTAAGAAAAGGTTTATCACTTCACTGTTTCGATTTTTCAGATTTGTTAACGAATCAGGAAGTATTAGAAGTATATTAAAAAACCAAAACAAATATTTGAAAACTTGAAAACAAAACTCACCGATGCACATATCCCCTGCATAGATGTCTGCGATTGCAGATACAAAAAGCAGGAGTTCGTCACTTCAAACCAAGGTAGAAAAGATGTTTAAAACGACACCCGAGCATTGATTGATTTAATTGAATAGATCTTCTTTAAGGATTTTAAATTGAAGTGAGTTTTTCATATCCCGCTAAACTAAATCTAGTCGCTAGAATAATTAATACTCTAAGTGGTTTGTCACTACGTGGCACGTTACGTGTTAGAACGACATACAATAAATTTGTTATCATTATCTACATTTGTATTTCCAGTTTTACTAATTAATCAAAAACTTGAAGTCCCGAAACCCTTATACCTTCATTCCAATTGCTTCAACAACATCATCATCACCATTCGCACAACGCTTCATTGAAGTATGAGTATCGGTGTGTGTTACGGTATACAAACGGATGCAAAATGTATTTAAAATTTCATTGAACCGTGTACACTTCGAGTATTATTAATTAAAAAAAAGTAAAGAATTCGAAACTTTAGATTTCCCTTTTTTGAAATTTTTACCAAGGCAACACTAAAATGTTAAGCTCAAGCAGTGTTGCATACAAATTTGAATTTGCTTTTTGCTTTCCATGTTTAATTCAATTTTTTTTTTTTTTTTGCTAATGATGGCTTTGGTTTGGTTGGTGGTGATGTTGACGATGTTGATGATGACAGGAATGCAGCATAAAATTAAATTGCCGTGATTTATGATACTCATAGAAATACACATTTAAAATAATATAAAAGAAAAATTTGTCAAGTTGTATGAATGAATATTACCAAAAAGAAAAGAGTAACAAATATTGTAAATGCAAAAAGTACGTACTTTTGGGTGTTAAAGCAGATGCAAATGCAGCAACCATCAACCACCATCGTCGTCATCCATTGTGGCTGTGAAATGTTCAAGTGGTTGTTTTTGTTGTCAACATCATCATTAACACCATACAGCAACAAATATCATAATCTTTCTGACACTTCTGCTTTTTAAATGTTAGACTTACCGTTTCATCATTGCCAGCCTCATCACCAACACCACCACCATCATCACCATCGCGAGCACTGACACCATTGAAAGTGACTCAAATGGAAATTAAATGATGATAAATTTTAGCACACAACAACAGGAAAAATTATTCATATAAAATTGAATAAAATGCAAATATGCATAATAAATGATATAATAAAAGAAAGTATCATGTCACAATTGTGGACGTAGAATTTTATTTCAATATTTGCTTTCTTTTTTGATGACATTTGTCAAAAGAGAAGCAATTGTAAAAACGAATATGAGAGGAATTTTCAAAAAGTGATATCAAACGGGAATATTAAAGTAAATCAGACCGAATTTCGCCCCTAAGCTGATGTAGCTTTTAGATATAGGACAATAACTGCTTCTATCTCTCACATAAATGAAATCTTAGAAGGCCAAACATATTTTATGATTTTTGGAATTTGACTTTTTTAAAACAAGCTTCAAACAAACTTATTTATGCCTATAACTTACTTTCGCTTTACCCAAATGATTTTGATGTACTACCCCAAAAAAGCCCCAAGAGCCCTAAAAACGTTCTGAGTTTGATCAAAACCAAATCTCATCTGATCCCCCTAATTATGGTGAACCAAAAATCCTCTTTTTCTATTGCTAATTGGCGTTCAAGGCTTCGTTTTCGGTGAAAATCGTGAGGGTAAATTTAGGTTGTCAAAAATTTGATGTGCTGTGCCTTAAATATTGCACTCGAAATGAAAAATCTTTGCTGAAAACTTCAAAGTATCCAAAGTAGCACCAATTTACTTCCGCTTCTTTGCTAATGCAAAGAACGCTTACGCCTCAATAGCAAGCTTAAAAAAAGAAGAAAAAAAACTAAAAATGAATGCAACAAAAGTGTGCTATGAAGCATACAATTTGATCCTTTTTGCAAGGATCAAGTCAGTAAGGAATTTGGTTAACAACTTTTGTATTTCAAATAAAAAATACAATTTTCTACAATGAAGCAACAACAACAAAAAAAAAACACGATTGAAAATTGCGCTACAAAAGCGTACTCCCGACTACAAAGTGCCCTGTTTACATGGTTATACCAAAGGATACGCTTCTATTATCCTTTATTTATGAATTAGTTAATGCTGTTTGTTGTATATAAAAGAGAATGGGGGTGTGGCAACAAATATATATATTGTAATATATGCATATCCACTAGCGGATCCAAGGGGGAGGGGGGTTTGGGAAATAAATAAATATTTTATATTTTTTGTATATTAAAATTATATCAAGATATCTAATAATAAAATATTTTATTTTTTTACTTGTTTACTTAATTACTTAAGTATAGACTTATAAGTGCTTCTTTCTGCCTTAAAACCATGGTTCTAATATCACAGTCCAACAGCATTTTTGCAACAGAATAGCCACCCTATAATCCTGAAAGTGTATGTTGTATAGACCATTTTTGTAAAACAAACTTATAGTCCAGCACGTTTCAGTTTTTTTTTTTATAGTGGGTCAAAGTTTTCTTATTTTGGTCGAAGAGAGCTGAATACTAAGTGCAAAAAGTGTTATAAATTGATGTCTGAGAAAAATTTTATCGGCAAAGTTGTACAGTAGAATTTTACGGGGACCATTTCTGTAGAACATTTTAACTCTTTAGTTCCTCTTTTATGGGACAACTTGATCCCTTTTTTGAAGAAAACCTGAAAAATCCTTTGAAAAGAGACATTTAAGGATTAAAATATTGCACAAAAGTATTTGTCAGAAAATTTCACTAGGGGTCACCAAAGACATAAAAGTCATATATATAACGGTTAAAGGCTGATAAAAGAAAATAGTACTTCTATCAAATTTGTATTTACGCAGAACTAGCACGCGCCTGGTATGTGATCCGTTGGTGTTTTGAACGTTTTTGTTTCTGCAAATGTTGCAGTACTGCGGTAGTACTGAATAACCGAACATACCCTACGTGTCTCTTTTATTTTCGTCCCCGGATGTCCCTTTGTTGGCCAAAATTAATGTAACAGTTATCTAAATTAATCATAATGCTGAATTCACATTATAGTATATTTTATTTCTGTGGGTAGGCTGCTATTTCCATTTAATAACCGTTAACCGTTATATATATGACATTTATGTCTTTGGTGACCCTTAGTGAAATTTTCTGGCAAATTATTTTGTGGAATATTTTAATCCTTAAATGTCTCTTTTGAAAGTACTTTTCAAGTTTTCATCAAAAAAGGGGTCAAGTTGTCCCATAAAAAGAGAAACTAAAAGGTTAAAATGTTCTACAGAAATGACCCTCGTAAAATTCTACCGTACAACTTTGTCGATAAGATTTTTCTCAGACATCAATTTATAACACTTTTTGCACTTAGTATTCAGCTCTCTTCGACCAAAATAAGAAAACTTTAACCCACTATACAAAAACTGAGATGTGCTGGACTATAAGTTGGTTTTACAAAAATGGTCTATACAACGTACACTTTCAGGATTATAGGGTGGCTATTCTGTTGCAGCCAAAATGTCTGAATTTGTTGGACTGTGTATTTATTACGTTTCGAAATCAAGATTGTGTTTTATCACATTATTTTCAATTTCAAAAACAATAATCAATGTTTAAATTTCTAGTCATGATTTCTAGCCATTGGTCATGAATCAATAACAGTTGTATGCGAACGAAAAAATTTCAAAACCCCTCTTCCGAAATCTCTGGATCCGCTAGTGTGCATATGCATAGGTAATAAATAATCTTTTAGCTAAAAAGTATTTCAAAAATGTATACAATTAAAGCACATTAATTGCGGAAGGACAATGCGCAAGCAGAATGACATGCATCATCCTCCTCCATGTCGTTATTATCAGTAATATCACATCTTTAGTGTTGGTGGTATAAGAAAGTAAAAAAAAAGAGTCCTGCCACGTTATTGTTTACACAAAAAAAAAACTTTATTTATTGCCGCTTCTATTTATTATAAATGGCTGCTTATGATTTCCGTTGTTTGCTATTATCCTGCTACCAATGATACTCGTGTATGCGTATTGTTATTGTCTAGTCGCATGTGCAACACTTTCTGCTTTTATGCTATTTACTATTTGCAACTAAAGTGTTTTTATAAAATTTCATAATTTTTTTATAGTACAAAGCCAACATCCTCGTACTTTCAGCGGAATTCCTTGCTTTAGTGAGCATAATTTGTTTCCTGTTTGTCGTTTGCTCAGCAGGATGCCACATAGAAATATTGTAGAAAAATGTTCGCGTGCGCACTCACACAAAATTGTTTACTGGCGTATAAATTATTGCCCGGCAATAAGCCATCAACATCATCATCACCATTTTCTTCATAATCGTTATTATCCTTTCAATACATACAACATTAGTTTTTGCATTAGAGCCTGCGAGTGCTCGTGTCAATGTTGCACATTAATTTTATTTGAATCTGAGAGTTATTCCCTTGTAGGAACATATTCCTTTTTTTTTTGGAACTTCTGAAAAAAAAACACATCATCATCATCAGCTGAGAGGAGAGGAGGGCTGTTTTCTCTCCCAAAAAATTATTTGCATAAATTTGTCATAATTTTATCGCTTATTTGGGTTACATGTATGAATATGTCTGTATATTCTTTCAAATGTTAACATTTCTATTACTTACTTTATTTCAATTGTTGTTGTTCATATTCATTATCTGTGGTTGTAATTGTTGCCATCTGATTACAATTGTCATTATTTCTACCCGCTATTAATATTGCTCTTGCTTTAGCGGGTGTGTTTTCAGGATCTGTTTGCATTTCAATTTGCACGCTTATGCATAATTTCATATCCCCTTTTTCGCTCAAGGAAACTTTTTTGCTGACAAATTGCAATTTTATTATATAATTTATTGCATTTAATTAACATTTTTAACAAATTAATTTTCAGCTCGTAATGTGACAGTAATTATTACATGAAATGCATAAAGACGAAGAATTCTTCTGATTATGGTTTCCCAAAACTGGATCAAAAAGTTAAGTTAAGTTTCTATATTAGCTTAAAAAAAGTTGAAGTAAACCATTTCACCATGTTCGTACGCAGGGGGGTGGGGGGAGGAGAAGGGGATGGAGTAGAACGGTATGAAATAATTTCTTTCAGGTTTAGATAAGCTAAGTGTCAAGACAGCAACCAGGTATTTTATTTTTGTTTATCAAGGGGAGGAAATATCCATAATTAATTTTTATGAAACTCCATGATATATTTCAACTGATCGTGTTGACACAACGCAGCGGCACATTCATCCTCAAGTAACCCAGCAAAATTGTTTAATTAGGTTACTAATTGCTTACTAATCTGCTGTATTCTCCAGATCTTGTGATCATTTTCTGTTTCAAAACTCTTATTTTGGAGAATTTGACAATTTATATTTTTTGGAAGGGTTAAAAAACAGGAATATCTTTGGACCAAGTTAAAAAGGACTAAATGGGGAAAAAATACATGAAAGTCCCGAAATGTGTTTTGTATGTGGTGACCTAAACATATATGGAATGGTTCTTTGGAAATTTAAATATAAAAAAAAAATCTATTAGTATATGACAATAAGTAGTGAGTAGTAGGATTTAGCAAAATTATGATTGAAAAAAAATGGTAGCACTTTTTTCAAAAACTAATTTTAGTTTTTGGTCATTAAAAAATATTCTCTACAGCGCGTTGAAATAAACTAATAAACGTCCCTATTCATTTTGTGGAAAGGTTCCATTGAACATGTTTTATGATATTGGATTGATATTAGATTAGCATGGTATGGTGGACCATAACTAAAAAGAAAACGTATCTGAAGCCTTTGGAAAAGGTTCACGGGAGCCACGACAACAAATCCAACGGCAGCTCTTTAAGCTGTCCTCAACCTGCTTCAAATCGATATCTTCGCAGAAAATCGGGCGGAAAAAGTGGCAGAAAGACTACGAGTTACTGGACAACTTTGCTATAGATCCTTCGGACATAGCTAAATTAGTCGGAACACATCTGATTCAGATTATGTGATTCCGAAACTGAGCTCTGGAAAGAGGATAAAAGCTGTTTATTGAACAGGAAGGCTGGCGTAAGGGCATGGAACTAGAAAGCAAATCCTTCAATATCTTCACGGTTGGCTCGAAAATGGTAGAGGGGGTAGGTGCTGGTGTTTACTGTGCTGAGCTAAACATCAGAAAGCCCTTCAGGCTTCCTGGTTACTGCAGTATATTCCAGACAGAAACATTTGTCGCCAGGGAGGCTACGGAGCTTGCAAACAGTGTTGCCACGATAGACTTAACAATAAACATATATATAGGGTAAAGTAGGGTACCTTTGACACTGGGCCGCATTTGACTTTGCAATTTTTAGTGTGACTACGCCCTAAAAGCCAAGAAGTTAAAATGCAGAAAAAAGCTTAATTTGATTTAAGGTTTTACTTTAACTCTAATTGGATTAATACGTGTTTTTGTAAATTTGCTAACACTGACTTAATTTTCGACAACTAGTATGTGAGCGTTTTGTGAATTAATTGTAATTGCTTTTTTAAAAAAAGTAACAAAATTTGTTTTGGGTCACATTTGACTTTTACAAAAGGGGCACATTTAACATATATCAATTTTTCCTGTTATATATATATATAAATATATATAATATATATTGTTATATTTACATTTTTAAAGATATGGTACGTAGCTAACAACACAAATCGAAGTGAAAATGAAGAGAGTATTTCAGATATTAGAAATAAGCATGAAACGGTGGCATCAGCCTCCGAAAAATATGGGGTAAATAGGACAACATTTAAGGTCTTTCATACAAAATCTTGAAGTCCTACCCTTTTTCCAATCCTATACACGTTTTTCCTGTAGTATGACATTGTCAATCGTAATCCTAATAGTGATGCAGTTTTTATAAAAATATAATTTTTTTGAGGTTTGATCTAGAAAAATCAATGGCAGTAACATTTTTTAAAATCTATCCATAATTTTCGGAATTACAGTCCTTTGAAAATTAAGTGCCAAAGGTACCCCACTTTACCCTACAATCATCCAAAGGAAATCATCCAAAAATTTTGTTCATGCATGGAAACAACGGAGAAACTGTCTACCAACCGCAGACTGTGTATCTATTGGGTACCTAGTCACAAAGGCATAGATGGGAATGAGATTGTAAACAAAATCGCGAAAAATTGAGCTAAGTTGCGGGAAGATAAGATCAGCGAGGTACTGATGCCTCTTCAGGTAGCTAATTGTAACCTGGAAGCACGCATGTTGAAGAAAGCGAAAGCTAGGTAGAGAAATGTACACGCATGCAAAATCGTTAAAGTCATGTGTAACCCCTACAGGGAGAGGTTCGCAAAATTTGTTATATCGTTTAATCTTAAGGACTGCAGATCAGTAATTGGCGTAATTAGCGTACTTGTTTAGTGGCAACGAACGCGTTTAAACTAAAACTAACAAATTATGGAAGGTGCAGGAAATGTATGGAGCAGGATGAGAAGGAAACTCCAGAGCATCTTCTTTGTTCCTCTCCCGCGCTCGTTAGGACTCTCGCAAAACTGTCTTCTAAAGTTTACTAATCATTCTCGCATTTTAAATGATCTCTACACTCGCTAGATATACACTCGCTAAATAACTCCAATAGGACTCCTATCTGGTATCGCTAAGGACCTAATGCTTTATGCGTGGCTTCGGCTAGCCCGTACTACCTAACCTAGTAATTTTTTGTGGATATATTGGAAATAAACATATATTTTGTTTTCCCGTGGAATTGATACATACAGAAGTTGATTAATATTTATGCATATTCCTTAAACCAATATTTATGCGTTTGTTCTTTCAAAAAATATACAAATTCCTGTTTTTTTTGAATAAATGAATATATGATTCTTGAAACTTCCTAAAGTCTAGATATGTCAAATATTTAAATATGTACATACATACATATAAATGTATTTATGTATTTTTAGAAGTTCATTGTTTGTGTAGTATTAAGTTTTTTCTTTAATCTTAATTTAGCTGATTTCATCAACTTATAGTAGATGTTGTTGTTTTTCACTTACACCGACACACACATAGAAACAGTATAAAATTTTCTTAATGAACGATGATATTTCAAATATTTGTATTATTACTTCATTAAAACGCCATTAATAAGTTTTTATTTTAAACTTATATATAGTTTTCGATTTGTTTAAATCAATATATAACCTATACATTTATACAGTGTATGTATGTATACATACAACAACAACAACAAAAACAAAAGAAAAAAAGCAATCCTCTCAATGCCGATAAATTAGAAAATAATGGCAACCATTGTGCATTTGGTATTGTTTCATTTATGAGCTTTATTGTTCAGTTAAAAAACTTTTGTTTAAATAATATACATACAGACATTTCAGAAATGATGCGTAATATTTCCCAAAAAAAAAAAAAAAAAATAAAGAAAAAACATTTTTTGAATGAAAACTGATTTTTGCCATTGTGTTTTGCTGCTTTGGAGAGGTTTCGATTGTCTTGGTATCTATTTGGGGATGTACGACGGCATTTAACCTTATAAAATAAAATACAATAGCAACACTTTATATGCTGAAGAATATAAATAATACTTATTAAAAAACATGATTTTAACAAAAAAACATAAGAAAAGGCCTTATTGAGATTTAATAAGTTAACATAAATTTTAAACGCTTTATTGTGATTTTATTTATAATTTGTTGTTGTTTTGTTTATTTACATGGACACATGCGGTTTTTTGTTTTTTTGGACTATAATTTTTTAAACTTGCCTACAAAACTACAACAAAACTAACAATAAAAATAAAAATTGTTATAATTATTGACAGTAGTAGCCTTATGTTGTGTGAGAAATTGGCGTTTTGTTTTTTTTTTTTTTTGTTTTTTTTTGGTTTTGACTACCGTTTTTTGTTTTTGTTATAAACTTTTTATAAGAATTTTTAATTAGGTTGTAATTAAGGGAAATAAAAAATAAGAAGCATTTAGAATTTAGAGTTGTTCTCACAGAGTTTAATACACATACTAAATTAGCTAAGCATACAAAATTTTAATATCAGCTATTTACTTAGTTTGAAATTCTAAATTCTTCTAGAGATATTTTTTTAAAATTTCGAAAAATAGAGTAAGAGAAGAGTGCGAGAAAAGATTGTATCATTTGTGAACAAAAAAATAAAAATACAATTCCAATACAATGGTGTATATCGAAAGAACTTTTTAAAAGCTGCACAAAACTATTTAAAACATCTATATACCACCAGTTTTTATTTATGATTTAAATGTAAAAATTTTAATTTAATAATTTGTTTCGGTTTCTGGTTTAAAGGCACACAAGCCTGTGTTTGGAGCCAAATTCATTAATTACCTAACTAAAACAAACTATTTTATTCAGGAAATATCAAAATCGAGTAATAGGCACCTACCTTTAACTTAAAAGAAGTATTTTAAGGGAATATGTAAGGTATTTAGGTTTTAACCTCCCCAAACTTAGCTTTCCATCTTGTTTAAAATTATAGTATTTTTCATGCATTTTATCATAGATGAAAGAAGACTCCTCCAAAAATGCACTTAAGTTATTATATCATTTCAATTTTAATAGACTAATTTATCAAACCCAGCTTAAACTAGTGAACCCATGAAAAATGCGTACTAAATATTCTTCGCAGAGTGTTTTTAATATTTTACCATAACTAAGGATTGAAATGAGACATTGTTTAAGAATACTGTTCCTTACGATAACTAGTTGGAAAAAGTGGCCGTTAAACAATCTTTCGTGGAAGCCAAAAAAAAATTTGCAATTTTTTTTCATATAGCAAACTCGCCGAAAGAATAGATGCCTCCCGTCTGAGCTATAAAAGTATGTAAATAAAAGCCATTTACTCAGGGCCTATGCAAAAAGTATTAAAAATAATTTGGCATGTGCAGAGTGTTGTTTTTGTGTTTCAAGAATAAATACTAGACATTATCGACATACAGTGGACTTTTGTAACACCATCATGACAGTGTTTTTTGACAAGAAGAGGTGAATAAAAAATGTTAGAATTTTTTTAGCTTTTTAATTTTTTAAAATTTTGACTAATTAAATAAAGGGCAAGTGGAACGTTATTGTTGTTGGTTGAAATTTGGCGTACCAGGGTTTGAGATAAGAAACCAATTTGTGGCGTCTATTTTTTATATACAAAATATTCCAAAGAGGGTTCCGGAATAAAAGCAGAAAAATGAGGCAATTTCTAATTTTTTTCCTGTACTGGAGCGCTATCTGTGAAACGATCTATTATGTTGAAATTTAGCGCACCAGTGTTTTTTGGGCAAGAAACCTAATTTCTGCCTCAATTTGACCTAAAACATATTTCAAAGGGGTATCCGGAGTAAGTTAGGTTGGGTTGGAGTGGCTGTCGAGAGACACACTATCTTATAATTCTCATACATTTCATATTGATAGTGAATATAAGAAAGTAATGAAAATTAACCACCAGACGAAGACGGGAATCGAACCCGAACCTCCCAGATGAAAGTCTAGTGCACTATCCACTAGGCTATCGAGGTCGCCGGTATCCGGAGTAAAAATAGGGAAAAGTTGAAATTTTCCTTATACTTGAGCGCCATCTCTCGATCGACCGATTTTGTTGTAATTTTTTGCACTTGAGTTTTTTTGCCGAAGAAACCAATTTTAGTACAAATTTTGTAAAGTTAAAGAAAAAAAAAAAAATTCTCACGGGGTATTACAACGGGCCTCATTGGCTTAAGTATGTCATTTTATAGGACAGTCATTCTAACCTAACCTGCCACCTCTTTTCAAAAAACGCTCTTATGATGGCGGCTACAAGATCGATCCTCTATTGAGCACATTGAACACTTACATTAACTCATCTTATTTCTAAATAAGCTTAAAATTACATATATATAGAAATTGTCCCGATTCTTTCATGAAAATGTTTTATTTAAATTTAGCTTATTTAGATGATCGATGGGTTACGTAACTTCGGGCATAGATAGTAGAATGAACTCGGGTAAGTAATAAAGGTTTTTATAGTCACACAGAAAACTGGTGCAGTTGGTGGCCCTAAATGAAGTTAAAAACAATGTGCAAAATTAAGTGGATTAGAAAAAATTGGAAAAATATAATGGAGAATCGCAAATTTTTTATTTTAATTCTTGAATATTAAAAATATTTTTTCAAATGCCTTGGATGGTAAGTGGGCGAAAAGCGATAGAGACAAAGCAGACACATTCGCAAAACACCTTACCAAAGTTTTCGAACCATACGCACCAAACCCATGGTTTGACGATCATGAAATTATCCACTACATCAACTCTCCAAATCAAATGGAACTTCCTATCCAAAAATTTTCTAAAACTTTTGTTAGGCAACATATAAATACCAAGCTTAACGTCAACAAAGCACCTGGGTATGAACTAATAACTACCAAGATACTAAAGGAGCTACCTGATTCAGGAATAAGATATCTCACTCAATTGTTCAATGCCATTCTCAGAGTTGGCTACTTTCCACTAAAGTGGAAGGTAGCGCAAATAATACTAATTCCCAAGAGAGGAAAGCCAATTCACAAACCCTCATCCTACAGACCAATCAGCTTGCTTCCAATCACTTCAAAACTCTTCAAAAAACTGTTCCTAAGTAAACTAATGCCGATTATTGAATCCAAGTGCTTAATCCCTAACCACCAATTTGGATTTCGGCGACTTCACGGAACCATCGAGCAAGTGCACCGAGTAACCGAAGTAATAAGCAGTGCTGTTGAAAATAAACAATATTGCACAGCTGCATTCTTTGATATCATACAAGCCTTCGATAAAGTCTGGCATCCATGCCTGCTGTACGAACTAAAAAAAAAAACAGCTACCTCAAACATTCCATGACATCCTGAAATCATTTACCAGCAACCGACACTTTCTGGTCAAGATAAATGATCAAAACACTCAGCTTCACCCAACAAAGTCAGGTGTCCCACAGGACACCGTATTGGGTCCTGTGCTGTACACATTGTTCACTGCAGATCTACCCCTATCACAATGTATTTCCATCGCTACTTTTGCTGACGACACTGCTATCTTAGCAACGCATGAAAATCCTACAACTGCGTCATTATACCTGCAAGCTCATCTCAACTGGCTGTTCAAATGGAGAATCAAGGCAAATGAGACAAAATCCACCCAAATCACATTTACCCTCAGAAAAGGTGTTTGCCCAGCAGTCTTACTAAACAATACACCCTTACCACAAGCTGAAGAAGTTAAATCTCTCGGAATACAGTTAGATCGTCGCTTAACACATTTTCGCGAACAGAAAACAAATTGGAATAAAACTCAGAGAACTGCACTGGCTTCTAAATCGAAAATCGCAACAATCATTAGATAATAAATTGCTTGTCTATAAGGTCATACTTAAGCCTGTATGGGTTTACGGCATCCAGTTTTGGGGCGCAGCCTCAAAATCAAACATTAATATTACACAACGTTTTCAATCTAAAGTTCTCCATATGATAACAAACGCCCCTTGGTTCGTCTGCAATGAAACCATCCATCACGACCTTCAAATTCCTACTGTATTGGAAGAAGTAAGAAATTATAACTACAAAAAAATACAAAACCACCCCAACTCTCTAGCAACAAGGCTGGTCAATGTACCCTGCGAAACAAAAAGATTAAAACGACTGAATCCTCCAGACTTTCCGACAAGACAATAGAGCATGTCACACCAAATTGTGAAAAAAAACAAACAAAAAAAACAAAATAAATTAAAAAATAGCAATATATGAAACTGAAATTAAAATTATTATAATAAAACAATAATTTAACATTCTAAATTTGAATTGTATAGATAAATATTAAAAGAGGAATGTCATTGGGCATTTCTCTGAAAGATTGTATAAATAAACTGGAGTTAAAAAAAAAAAAATACAAAAACTATGTAGATTAGAGCCGGTCGTCTAAAAGACGTTGTCAAAAATGGTCCCAAAACCAAGTTTTCAATAATAACATACATATATAACACAAAGGTTTAATCAACAATCAATTTAATTTTTCGATAATTGATTTGTAATTTGTTATTTTGACAAGCAGCTGCCCATATAACTATCGATAAGAGTGTGTTTACTTAGAAATTGATTTTTTATTACTTCCTTTAAAATAGAGAACCTATTAATAACAATTTCAGGATTGTGGCACAATCATATTAACAGCATAAATAACAGCAAAAGGATTATTAAACTGCAACAAGCCAATAGGCATTAAATCCTTTAAGTCCCACTGCAACAACAGCAAGAAAAGTAAAGCAGGATATTACAGTTAACCCGGATTAAAACCAAATGCCAGAAAACAACTAGGTTTTTGATTTTCGCTTTAAGTAACAGCAACGTGTTCCAAAACTTGTGCCAAAAATTTTGTATGTCGAATTTTTGTAAAATTGCGTTTAAAATTCACCAGACGCTATTGAGTAATCAGTTGGCATATGTCGACATTACACAAAAAAAAAAAAAAAAAACAAAAAAAAAAGAAGATAATATTGTTGCTTATTTTTGTTTGTTGGTGCTGTTGTTATTGCACAATTTTGTTTTGTTGAATGAGCTAAATAACACGGCATTAAAGTATAATGTAATGCTTATAAATGAATATACGCTTATACACACACACACATATATATATCCTTATTTATTATTCTGTAGACAATTGACAATTGTATTAATCAGCACATAATACTTATTTAAACAGATGTTTTGGATTAATAAAATATTAAATAGTGCATACATACATAGGTATAACAATATTGCACATATTATACATACATACATAGTTGCTGAGTTGCGTAGGTTTCGTACTAAACTTAAGAATTAAATTCTTATACTACGAGCAACCCTCACACTTCAGGAAACAGCATAGATACTAAATGGCAGAGACTGGCGTTTAAATCAACCGGTGGATTAAACGAATTACCTTGAAAGGGGGCAGCCATACCCCTCATGGGGGGAGGGGAGGGCAGTTAGGTATAAACTCTGAAAATGGTTTCCCACTCTGAAGAATGTTTAAAACAATTGGACTGCTTTGGTTTAATTGCTACGTTATCGTTATATAAGTCTGAGAAATGCATTCAACCTATATATTTTATTGGAGTTTTTATTAATACAATTTAATTTGGCGAACTTAGCGAAAATAAATTCATAAAACTATGTTAAATATTATTGAGTTACTTCTCACTTAATATGTATTTAATGTACGAAACTAATGTAATTGTTTTAAAATAAAAAATATTTTTTTTCAGTAATTGGTTTGTCTGTAATATTGTATTAAAAAACCCAACTATTTATTACAAAATTGCAGAATAGTGATACAAAAAATTGCTTGAAAATATTATTAGACATGGATTTTAATTAAAATAAAAAATTGTAATTAGTGCGCAACAAAATATCACGACACTTTGATTACCATTGTTTAATTTTTTATTATCATTATTTTTAGCAATTGCGTGCCATTGTTGCCATATATTTGCTGTATGTATTATTTTTCAAAATGTATCTATTGTAATGAAAAATTTAATTATTTGATAATCTATTATTGCAGTATGCAATGTGATTTACGTTGGTGTAACGAAAGTAACAAAAACAAAAAACAAAACATTAATTGCTAATTTGTTGATTTTATTGTATGAAGTTATTAGAAAATTGCATACATTTTTGTGTATTTTTTGCTCAAACTTATGTATAATGTTGTATGCACAATAATTGTCCTTTATTTGTTGTATAAATTTTTAAGTTTCAATATATTCATCACTGTTCGAAAACCAGTTTGTTACAATCTAAGAAATTTAACTTTTTATAAATTGTAATATATAATATAATACGGGCCGAAGAGCTAAAACAAATGATATCAATTTTTTTCCAACCGTCCAAGTAGTGCGAAATACTGGGAAAATAAGTTATGGAAAAATTATTGCTTTGCTTGAAAAATTAAATTAAAAAAAAAATATTTTTTTTTTATTTATTCCCGGTAAAACGAAATTCTCCTAAAATATCTTTTATTTTCAACTTAATAAATACAAATTGCAAAATAAGTTTTTGTCTAGACAGAAAAGAAAAAATTCCTAAAAATAGATGTTACAGAATTTATAGGCAACAAAGAGCAGATATCGAACGATATCGAAGAGACATTTGACGTTTTTTTTCTTAAAGATCCTATTTCCACGACTTTGTAACTTGAGAACCAGACTGTACTAAGGACTGCGGGAACAAGCAGAATAAAACCCTGCAGTTTAACTTCTAACATAATTTAGCAAACAAAATTTATCAATGGTGCATAGGTGAGGTTCGATTGTTAACATTCCGGAAGGTGACAGATAAATAATAGCAAATTGTTAACATCCAACAAAACAACGGTGGTTCAAAGGAAGAATCGTTACAAATTTTACGTTCCAATAATTACGACACACCATGGAAAAAATATATACATACATACATACATGTGCACAATTACGACAATTAATTCTAAACAATGGATTAACAAAAATAGTAGTAACAAAAAAGAATGTTACCCCATTTACCTAATTTACTATCAACACAGAAACAAATGCATCATGCATGCAATGCTCGTATGGGCACGACATCTCATTATCTAAATGTCAATTGTTGATTGTTGTTGCGCGCGGCATAGATCGATTGCAATTGTCAAAACAACAAAATGAAATAAAAGCGAATGTATACAACACAAATTACCAAATGTTTACGATACACATAAAATAAACATTGCATGCATAAATTGCAATATAAACACGCCCACTGAACATAAAATTGAAACTTATTACTACTAATGCACGCAAAATATCAACATAAAAAAATGAAGGGGTCGTCTGGTGTGATGGATCAAAAAATTATATTTTTTGCTTAAATCGTTTCCATAACGTCGCTAAAATATGTGTGGAAACGAACTTTTTGAAATTCACAGTCGTTCGAAAGCTACAGATGTAGAACTTGGCAAACGGTCAATATTTTGACCTACCTTTGGTTCCGGTTGTAGCCACTTCCTTTACTTTATAGGTCTTGAAAGTAATCAATCTATTAGCTTTACGAAAAGATTAAATAGGAGCAAGGTCGTATTTAGGGGGGAGGTTTTGGGGGTTCTGACCCCCCGAAATGTGAAAACTTTTTTCCAATTTTTGATATTGATTGAAAATTAAAAATAAAGTCTATTGAACGATTTTTAAGTATATTTTTTACTTCAATCGGTTTCTTTCTAAAAAGCCAAATATAGAAATAAATCTTAAAAATAAATTTGAATTGAAATTGTACGATGTTTGTATTTTCAGGGGTTTCAATCCCATTTTTTCTAAAACGTGACGTGATGGGAAATTTTTAACTTCAGATTCGTGTTCAGCATGAAAAATTCATTCGCAAACTCTAGGAACCATATTGTTCATCAAACCCCTACTTGGCTCAACTTGTGATTGAACCACGGTTAAAAAGTTTTTGTTTTAAATCAATTAAATAATTTTTTTTTAAACTATTTTTTGGTTTCACATGGAAGCCTAATGTAATTACAACAACAAAGGATTCCATTATTTGATTACGCAAAAAATTCGGTTTTTACATTATTCTGGAAAAAACGTACCTCGTAGGTTATTCCAATGTTCTGGGACCCCCTATAATTTTTAACAAGAAAAATTTTCTCTGACAACAGTATAGTAGTTTTCTCAACGGTTTCTGTTTTATCGGTCATTAATTGAAAAAGGGGGCTAAAAACCCCATTTTCAAGAGGAAAGGTAAGAGATGGAGGAAAAGTGAGTGCATAAAAATTTTTTATCTCTTTGTGCTTAACAACTTTGTTTCAGACATAAAATTCGTATCTGTTGAAATAAAAAAATTCTTAACAGCCCCTGAAGACCCCCATTTTTCCGACTTCAGGTCCATATTGTGGGAGAACTATATGTGGTGGAGAAAAACTGAGAACGCAATCGTGATAAGCGACCCTAAATTACTATAAAACCGTTGGAAAATCTTGCGCATAAGACAAAAGTTGAAAATTTGTTGCACTGTGTAATCATTTGAAAAAAATTAGCCTCTGACTATTTTTGGCATTTTTGATAATTTTTTTTTAGGTTGGGTACTTTATCAGTAATGGCAAGCCAATGATCCACATTGAATAATATTTATTTGAAAAAATTTAAATTGATTATTCTGTGATTTTTTTTGTCATTTTTGGCCATTTTTTTTTAGGTTAAGATAAAGAAAACTCGGAAACAAATATTTTTCCTAAAGCTTTAAGAAATTTATCCACTTTTTTCCATTTTTTCATTTTTTTTTAGGTTAAGATAAAGAAAACTCGGAAACAAATATTTTTCCTAAAGCTTTAAGAAATTTATCCACTTTTTTCCCTAGTCTAATAGGGTCCATCAAATTCATCATCGTATTAAATTTATTGTATTTAAATATCAGTTTCATATTGTATTTAAACAACAGTTTCAAAAAAATCCTGGCTACGACCATGAATAGGAGTATTTTCGTAAAAATAGGTTGGGGCTGCTATACAGTTTCTAGTGTTTGGTGTGATGCTAAAGCCAAAGTGTTAAACAACACCTATTGGATGTGTCAAATTTCGACCTGGGGTCAGATGAGTGTGGTTTGCTAGTTAGTTAAATAAGTGCAGCGTATTGTATCTCCTTTTCTTGAGAGTTGTTAAGACCTTTCTATCGGAAGCAAATCTCACAAGGAACTGCTGATGGTTTCTAGGTAGTTGCATTTAATTGTATCGTTCAGAGCATCTAATCATTGGTAGGAGCTTGCAGCATTTAAAGGTTTGATTGTTGGCGAGAAATCTATTCGTTAATGAGACAAATTCAGACAATTCCTTTAAATTCTCATATTTATGTAAAGAACGAGTCTGAACGAACCTGGTTAAATGTTTTTTGTTTAAAAATATTTAATGAGAAAAATCTAGACAAGTTCCCGTACAATGCCATCAGGATCAGAAGCTGAAAACTAAGAGACAAGAGGTAGCGGTGGCTGATTTCTAATTTCATATACCTACTTGGCTTAAATAAGTTACAGTCTCAGTGAATTTAAAGGATGTGCAACCTTAATCCGTGCAGACACTATATTATTTTAATAAATTAGCATGGCTTATTGCGACGCCAGTCATTTGTCGCCTATTTATAATCATCACAAAGAAAACATATTAGTAAAGAATCGTAACAAGAGCAACAACATCAGTAGAATGATATTTGTCAAGACAATTTAACAGAATAACCCAAAAAAAAAAAAATAAATAAAATGAAATGAAATGATGCAGTCAATGTGAAAGAATCAAGAGTAAAAAATGTTATCGCTCACTGAAGACACTCAATAAACCAGTAAACTTTTAGAAAAAACAACCAACATTCAAATCAATTTAAACAAGCAATTAACGCATCAATGATGAAACTGAACTGAACTGATGAATCGGTATTGAATCGATGAATGCAACTGCAACTACTGTTTTAGTTGAATACAATTTTTCATATGCTACTACTAAATGATGGTAAATATACATACGAGCACATCAATGAGGAGCAAAAATCCATAGTAAAAATAGGTTGGCAGCGTGTCGCCAACCGATCTTGTCTGCGATCGATCGATGGATCGTTTCGTTACAATGGAAGCAGCGCATAGCGTCAAATGTCAAAAAAAAAAAAAAAAAAAACTATATGGGCTTAGGAAGCTGAATACATACGTATGTTATGTAGGTATGTATGTATAACCAAATATTTGTGAATATTGTTCAGGCTATTTTTTGTTGCTGTTATTACAACGTGATCATCTCACAATCCATTTCATATGTAAATTAAGAGTAACAACAAGATCATTGTTTGTTTGTATTGTAATTTTAATAACAAAATGTTTGCCTGTTTTTTTTTCTGTTTTCTGTAAATTGTTTGCATTCTTAATTTGTATACAAGTGTGGGATTGTAAAATTGTTGAATTTCTGATTTATATTAACTAAGTGTAGACAAGAGAAAAATAAGTTTTAAAAGTATATGCATACATACATATATATATATATATATATTAACAAATAGGCTAAAGATGTTATTGATCGAGGTATTAAGAATTTACATAATGCATTTGCTACCATGCTGCATCTTCTTTTTTTACTTTTGTCTCCTTTGTAAATGCAATTATGCACAATTTTATTTTCACATATTTTCGTTAACAAAAATTAAGACAAGTGTTGAAATTTAAAATCTTGCAAGATGTAACTGATAATCTTATGAATGAAACGCAACCGTGGTACTTTATCAGTTATATGCAATTTCTTAATTGAATTATAAAATATGAAAATAATAAAACCTTTGTATTTATGTATTTCATGTTTTAATCGTAGAGGTGGATGAACGTAATTGCGATGGCTTTTTTTTTTTTTGTTGTAATTAAGTTTAAACTTCGATCAAAGAAGTTTCAACAATAACTTACAAGCAGATTAATATTTTAGAGTATAGAATTGCTCACTTCATTGTTATCGCATTTGTCTTAATTTTTTTACACTTTTTAATGTATTGTATCTGTCCATTATAGCGATAACACTAGTTAACAAATTAAAGAAAATTGTGTGTGCGCACTGAATACGAAAATGAATTCAATAATGTTTGCAAAATTTCCGAAAAGTTTTTAATTTTACTGTGAATTACAACAAGAATTTCAGCCCCGATTTCTTTATTGGACGTTGAAGCCCAATATCAAAATCGGCTGTATATAAAAATCGGCTGGAAAATATAGAAATTCAATTTCTATCAATTATCATGATTTTCTTCAGTATAAAAACATAATAATTCAAATCTGAAAATTTTCATACTACTTTTTTACGTTTTAATAATAACTAATCTGACAATCTGATGGGAAAGTGTTGCATAAAAAGTTGGTAGGAAATGTTTGAAAGGATATCAGCAAAGAACAAAATGTTTAAATGACCTAATGCCCAAGCTAAACAACAAAATACGTAAACACATAAAATCCAGGGTTTAATTACTAAAGCAATTTCAAATACATTCAGTAAAGCTGATCTACTACTACTACTATTATGGTACAACACGGTACAACATTCATGTTGTGTGAGTTATACTTATTCACGAATGGAAGGGATCTGCGGTTTTATGCCGAATCCGAACCGCAAAGAGAAAGACTTTTCATAAGCAATTTTTACTCTTGGAGGTTTTCAGGATGGTTAACATTTTTCTAATCACTCATAAAATTATATTGGTTGTCGAGTTTGGTGCGAACCGATGTTCTCACGTGTAAACCTCTCTTTGGCAAAGCAAGGTACCGAACTGTCCCAATTATGGAGTTACTATTGTTACTCAAACACAACGACGAAATTGCTCTAAGGAGAATGAGCATATATTCTGTGAGAAAACAACAACAATGGAGATCATTTAGTGGCCATTCTCCTTTTCTCTGGCTTACTACTACATACTACTGTTGCGCTTGTTGAAGGCTTTTGGCATCGGTTCATGTTATGTTATAAAAGGTAAAAGCATTTTTCTACATTTTTTACTTTTATAAGTTTTCCACTGCAAGAGGAGGTGCCATTTCCTTTCAATTGTTGAATTTTTCGCCAATAGTCAATTATAAAATTTAATAATCCATAATTTCGCATTTGTTATTATAATTCCTGACGCCAATTTTATTTTAGTGCTTCCTTTAACTTCTTAAAATTCGCCAAGTTTTTTACGTATTTGCTTATTATAAGTACGTAAATAAAATTCTCACGTAATGTGTATTCTTCTATAAAAATTTCTAATAAATAACTTGAACTTTACGAACTTAATACTATATAAGAAGAAAAATATCATTGATATTTTGACACAGTTTTCTACATAAAACACTTCAATTTGATTAACTTCTATTGTACTCTCCAAGCGTATTTTTGTGTGTAAAAGACAATAATCGTAAACTAAATAGTAAATTACATTAATCACCATTCGGCAACATTCGTCTATCTACCTCTTCTGCCGGTATTACTGTTTATTCGCTTCGTTTTGTTTGTAATTTAATGTTGCATGCTTTTTATTGTTGTTACGCTTTTGTCTTCTTATTGTTTATTGTTGTAAATTTTCATCATTTATGCGCTTTTGTTCAATTGCCGCTCGATCGATCGACACCGTTTCTTTTTGATGAACATTACTCACACATACTCTCCCTCTCCATATACATATCGTTATACATATATGTATTTATATACGAGTATGTATATTCACTGGCATTTGATTTCAGCATTTCTGCTTCCCCCATCCACTTTATATATTTTGGAAATGAATTTGCTTGATTGCGATTAGTTTTGCGTATTAGTGTAAAATGCTTGCTGGTCTCACATAGGTGTCAAAAGATGCGCATCAAAAGCGCTTCTGATGCATTCACCAGAATACAAACGCAACTAATAACTTCATAAAAGTATGGGACTGACCCAATAATGTTTCTTAGTTTGTGCTGCTCCATCTCTACAATGACAGTTGTAACTCCATGATATAGTCCGTAAATTTCTTCTGGAATCAGTTGAAATCTATCAAAATTTTTCATCATTGAATTATTTCGTAAAACCTACGAATTACTCGTCATTTTGAGAGGGTTGTATTAATTCACTTCGATTGCTAATTTGCTTTTTTCCAAATATATATTTTACAGGTTTTATTCTTTTTTTATTCTATTTTCAACACCTGATTGCTACCGCGCAAGGTTGTATTATTTCGTGTTTTATTTCTAAGGGAATAATCTGTTTTTTTTTTCTTGAGTATTTTTTTTTTCAAATCTGTCGTGAATCGTTATGTGAGGTGTTATTTTTTTCTGGAGCGTTTTCTCCCATTCACTCAACAATATTTCGTCGATGGATTTTTATGCGCTTGGCTATGTCAGTATCGGAGTGCAGCCAATGGTTCCAACTTCTTCAATTTACATCGTCCATGCTTATTAGACCATAGATTCACGATATTTATATTAATATAAAATAAATAAATAAACTTGCGCATTAAATGCACGACAATTTGAAAATGCCACATTTTCGCCCTGGGACTCTATGCAATAGGCGCCCTCTTCTTTTCGCTTCATTGACTTTGATCGTTCATTTGTTTTTTTTTTTCGTTTGTTTTGAGAGTTTGTGATTTTATATTTTTGTAGTATAGTTTTGTTTTTAGCAAAGTGCATAAGTTTGCTCAGTCCGAATCGCATTCGACTGTAGTAACTTCGTGCAGTTGAGTCATTAAGGTGGGATTATGTGTATAATTTCATCTCTCAACACCCAGGTATCATATTCGCATTTCTTTTTTGTTTGAGAACTCGTCCAAAAATGTGCGCTTCATTGCAATTTCGTCGGCATTGGATTTTGTTTTTAAACTTTGTTGCGATGTTGATATACCATTACAAATTTTATTGTGCATTTTCATGTGTATTTACCTACACTTAAATGGACACAATTACGTCTGTTGTTGTTAAGATAATGTGAATGCGAGTGAGATGAGGGTATCATCGTGATTTATGGATGTTTATGATTTGCTTAGGAATTTATTGACATTTCCACAATTTCTACTTTTTCATCTATGAGATTTATTGTTTTTTTTTTTTTTTTTGAAGAGCAGTTTTCATAAAAACAAAACATTTGGAAACAATTTTTGAAAAACATTTGCAAAATGTCACGGATATTTATGTGATTCGTTTCGAAAGAGTTAAGAATTGCATTTCGCATGTTAGAATGAAGAATTTTCTATATTTCGATTAAAATTTGGTGGAAACTAACAGCTCAAATTTAGTACAAATCTTTTGAAATTAGCTTTATTATATTATATTATACTCTTTATGTTAAAAATTTAATGGAATTCAATAAAAATTATTTTACATCTAGTAAAGATAATATAGTGAACGTATCTTTCTAGCGAAAATATACGCCACTGATAGGTGTGGTTATTTCAATCTCAAACGGAACTACCCGAATCAAAGATTGCGATCCTCACCGACAATCAAGCATTTATCAAGTTGAAATCTAAACAGGTGTTGGTGAACCTTAAAAAAAAAGTTTTGGATCCTTTGTTTGCCGAGACCCTTGGGGATAGAATGTAATAAACTATCAGATTCGCTAGAAAAGAAATGGGCCGAAACTTCTTATGTTGGGGCAGAAACATTCTGTGGAATAGGAAAAGGGGCTCTTTTCGTGATAAAGTGATATATAAGTAAGAAAAAGAATAGCTTAGAAAGCCATACTGGGCCACTCAACTGTCTAATGATTTAAATAGGTTTTGCAAGGTAGAAACTTCAGAATACATTTTAGGGCAGTGTTCTACACTTGCGCATAATACCTTACAAAAAATACCTGAATGATTACCAAATACCAGACCGAATCTTGAAATTCCTAGAATAGCACTATCACTGATAGGATTAATAGAGTTGTTGCAAATTAGTTTATGCCTGAAATTGTAGTTTTGGGAAAATTGCATTTTTTTCGAAATCGTGTTAGGCCGTTAAAGCATAAACGATTTTAAAAAATTATATAACATGGTTTTTAAGCATTCCTTTAAATTGCGGATAAAATAGAGAAATAGGTTCTGTAAATAAGAATATCAATATAACTCAATTTTATCCTATGTCGACTTAAGCGGTTCTGTTTTATTACCACAAATATAATTGGGTTTTACGTCCAAAGACTTAGAATATCTATCATACATAGAAAGAACATATCATCAGCGTTCAGGTAGAATTCATTAAGTCCAATTACGTCATTTGAATTATAGAAGCTTAATAATATGGAAATAAACTTGGACTTGATGATTTTTGCTTGTTTAACCTCTTTATTGATTTCAAAGAAATTGGAATGTTCTATGCACATAAACTTGAAATTAGCTTCCAGGACATGTTCTATTTACTTTCCTTTGAAATAAATTCCAAAAGTTACAGTAGTAAAAATAACAAGTAACAATGTCAACAACATTTACCTATGCACATAAGTATTTCCTTTTTTCTTTCACAGAACAATCAAAACGTTACTAAATAAAAACTGAAAATAAAAAGAAAAAGGTGTTAAAATAACAACAAATAATAATAGATGCACGAAAGCATACCTACCTACATACATAAAAGTATCATTATATATATGTGAATGAAGGTAGGCATCCTTTTACCAGGAAATGTAATCGAATATGTGCGGCAATGTAAATACAGTATAAAATATAAAACAACAACGACAGGATCAATAGAAACAGCAGGAGCAACTGTAAATAAACACGTTTTTTCTTTGTGATATAACAAATAAATGAAATGATATGTAATTAGACCCCACTCTAAAAAGTCATTAGGAACTATAGCCACAGATAATATTCCGTAATAGCAGTACACTAACTACAAAAGGGGCATAACTTAAAATTTAAAATTTTTCAGAGAATGATATTAAAATGTTCTGCTTACCTACGGATGCTTATAATAGCTGCGTTTTATTCGCCACTTGCCTCTAGTTATGTATAACTGTATGGGAAAACAATAACAAATCGGCAGAGATAGCACGTATAATTATAGCTGTTATGTATACTTATTGAACTGTTTAATTACATCAAATTCTATTGCGAACTGCTAATAGCGAAACAAGAAGCATGACAGTTTGGCAAAAAACAGAAAAGGAAAATATTTGAAATGTCTGGCGGTCAAAATAAGTTAAAATAATGGTTAGATATTCTTATAAAGAGTAAAAACTAAATACAATGCCCGCGATTGACCGCAATGACTGGGATCTATTAAAATGTTTCAGCTCTAGCTGCTGAGCAGTTTCATTGTGAATAACATTATAACGAAGAAGAGACTTAACAACTTGATCGTTTTATTCGCACATGTTAAACTGACTGGCGAATAAAACACAGCTAATATAATGTTTTGAGCACCTATTGACACCAACGGATCCAGGGATTACTTAATGGGGCTTAAATTTTCTTCCCTCAAAAATTTTGTTTGGTTTCATGACCAACGATCAAAAGTTATGAGATTTTCATTGGTAAGGGGGGGTTAAAAGTTGAGAATAACCATTAGGGAATCAGACAGTGGGAGAAGCATTGTTATACAATCAGATGGTATCATTACAGAGATCGAAAGAAGTAATTTCGAAAAAAAAGGTAAAAAATAATCAAAATTATACGCGTTTCGTACTGGTTTGGATACAACAACAACAAAAGAAGAAAAAAGAAAAGAGGCTCTGTTAACCCATTAAACACGGGACGGCCGGAATTTCGAAGCTTATTTAAGTGGCTCCGTTAACTATGAAAACGAACATGCATCCTTAACTTCAAAATGTGTCACTTGAAGTTAGTGAGTGTTTCAAAATTTAGCGTGTAAATATGCAAAATGGCGGCTTGAATGAGAAAAGTTGCTCCAAAAAAAAAAAAAAAAAAAAAATTTATGGAACAAAAACTTCTTAAAATAAATTCATGAAAGAATACGTTATATTTTTTAGAATTTTCGAACAGCTTTTTTAATTTTTAAAAATAATGAAATTTTAAAAAATATCAAAACTTTTTCAAAAAATTCTGAAAAAATTATAGCATATTTTATGATTTATTTTAAAATGTTTTTGTTCTACACATTTTTTTTCTAACGCCCATAATTTTAAAATAAAAGTGGCTGTAATTTGAATTTGTTTTTTATTTTGACTGCAGATTTCGAAAGTTCATAAAATTATATGGCTCAAATTTTTTTAAGTTCGTTTTCATAGTTGACGGAGTCACTTAAATAAGCTTTGAAATTGCGGCCGTCCCGTCCTAAATGGGTTAAGAGGCAGCTGACTGAATTCACTTCGCAGCCGAATCGTCTCTGAATATATTGTTTTTATATTAGCAATACAACCTCAGTCAAGATCGACCAATAACATTTCAATCCGGCACTCTTCGAACCAGAGCTGGATTCTTTAACTGGGAGAGAATGAAAAGAACTCAACAAAGAATAACTTTTCGAACATATTTTAGTGAACTTCTGCAAATAAGGCTCATTTTGACATTTAAGGAATCACAAACTCCAAGTTTACACAATTTTAAATGTTAACTTGAAAACTCGCAGGTAAAAAGTCATTACGAAAAGCATTGACGTACGCATAAGAAACTCCAAACGGAAACTTTTTGTTCTTAATAAATGGAAAAAAGTACGCCATTTTACGGAGTATATAGTTTATAAAACGACCGAAAATTAAGAGTTTCGTACTGAAAAGTAGGCTCCGGAACCACTGCTTTTGACCAAATAAAAGGCCTCAAAGAATAACATCACTTTTATAAAATTTTTAAAATCGGTGCCATCTTACCCCGACAATAAGGTTCTGCAACAAACCATTTCCATCAAAATTTAGATAGTTTGGTTTTTGTCCAATTCGAGAGTTTTTTTTATCTTTTTGAATAAGTATTTCATTGCACTATGCGATTTTAATTCAACAAGCATCACTGAAGGGACATTTAAAATTTTTATTTTCTCGAGTTATTGAGCTGATTTTTTAAAATATATTTATTTAAAACTAATAATTTTTGAATTTTTTAAAAATAATAGTATATTTGTGACACGCCCATACGAAAAAAAGTTTTTGGTACCCATCATTTTTGAATTTTGTGATCTTTTATTTGGCCAAAAGTATATAACCTAATGAAAAAGACGATTTTTAGAGTTTTATTCAAACGATTCATCGCAGAACCGAAATATTTTGGGAATCATAATAAAATAAACCAAAGTTCATTTTTAGAAGGGAGTAGTAGCAGTTTTTATCAGTAACGCATCTTATTGCACATCTATTCCTGATCAGCGTCGGCTCTGATTTAGAAATTTCCGTTCCTCCAAATCCACCCACTTTCGAACTTAATTTTAGGTCTAGATTTTCTTTAATATTTTTTCTTTCTCCGATTACTATCTAATAGGTATATGTATTATATTTTGTATCAGTCATGCTAACAAAATGAGTTTAAATACTGAATGCATCCCTCGAAACAACGGACCATAGGATCTTTCAGCTTAACCCTCTAACTGTCAAAAGCTGAAAACGAATACAAAAGAGTCGGGAATTCAAAAGCCTATTTTCGCATCAAAATGAGCACAAAATAAAACAAAAACGTTGAAATGCGTTCAAAACAATTCTAAATTGTCAATAAAATAGTGATTAATGGAAGGCAATATTGCTGAAGTAAGAAAAACTTTTGACGTTCCGGTATTTTTATTTTAAAGGATAGCTGCCTGAGCCCGGCTTAACCGATAGAGGGTTAAGAAAAAAGGTTCAAAATACGAAAAAAATAAATAAAAAATGTATGATTTTGATGCGCTCTCTTGTCGTTTGTATTAGAGTAAGTGTTAGTATATTATCTGTCCAAAATTATATTGAAAAGAAGAAAAAGTAGCAGCATAAATATGTCAAGCGACATACAACAAAAGAGGCTGTCATCAACTTGCTGTTGTGTGCATATACAAGGATCATATTATAAGCGTGAAAATTTTCCTTTTCCTTTTTTTCTTAATTTTTTTTTTTTTTATTTATAAAATACAATCAGGATTATGATTTTTATTGTTGTTCAAAATTCAGTTGAAATTAATACTTTTATATGCTTTTATTTTGTATTGTTCTGAAAGTGTCAAAATTTTATCAAATTTTGAAACATTTGATGAAAAGTGAATTTTTAGTGCTGTTTCCAAAGAAAAGATTTCTTGTTTTGAGAAAGGAAACTAGAGATGACATCACCAAAAAAAAAAAATATCTTCTTGTGTAGTAAGATGCTTGAGAGAACTTAAAGCACTTCGAAAAACAAGCAGACGAAGCCAATCTTATAGGTAGGAACTAAAAAGACAGATACGTTTTTTGCATTGTTGTATGCATACATTCTGTTGCACCCATTCGACATACATTTTATGATCAATTTTATCAATTCAATTGAACATTATTATGCAATGTGTTCTATTGAACTCAAAACAATGCCATATATAACCTCCACTTCTCCTCCCCCACATTGCTTATAAACTCACAAGTATTAACAAAACAATTTCAATGATACTTTATTGAAACAATATAAAAAATATAAAAAAAAAAACCGGACATTGTATCAAATGCAGCTTACAAGTACAAAAAACAGCGATTAATCCCACTGTAGTTCAGTCAATGAGTGAATAAGCGGTTACTGAGGGAATTGATATTGAGAGTTGACATATATGTAGCACCAGCACAGGTGTGCCGAAGCCGGAATTGAATATGTGGAATGTGTTAAGCTATTGGCTATAACAATGAAATCGAAATACAAAAATAACAACAAAAAAAAAAAAAAACAAAAGAATTAATTGAATTTTCTTTTCGTTTATTTCTATTGAAAAATTAGTTTGAATATCATCGAATAAAATAGAATATAAAACAAAGCTTAACAATAAATTTCAATCTTTTGTATTTCATCATGACATTTTGGTAAGTAGCAGCAGTATATATTTTTTTGTCTGTATCATCTCGTTTTAATAAATTTATTTCCACTTTATTGCACTTGATACAATAAAAACAAATCGCCCCTTTTTGTTTGTTTTGTTTATTTGGTCCTTTATGTCATTTTCATCTCACTCTGTGATAGTTTACTATAAATAAATTCTCAGCTATTCGTAAATAGCAACCCCTAATTGCACACTATTTAACTCTTATCACTTTATCTGTCTGCAGTACATGGAGATTTTTTCGCACAGTTGACTATCTAATTTAATTTTTTTTTATCAGCGGTATCAGCAAGTAACCACTTAAGTTGGTGGCTTAAAAAACTGAGATAAAATCTCTAGAATGAATTTAATAGATAAATTGTTACAAAGAGTTATGTGTATGTTCTCCAATAGATTACTACTGTAGATAGTGCTACGTGAGAGTTTAGAGTTTAGAAAAGAGATTAAAAAATTATAACTATACGTATGCATATCGCTCATTTACTAAAAGACTGTCATAACTCAAAAAACGCGATTTCGCAGAAAACACGTTTAAAGTTTTCAATTTACTCCCACTTTGCAGAAAAAAGACGAAAGCTTATAATCATTAACTCAAAAATCGTATTTTTTGACTTATGACAGTCTTTTAGTAAATGAGCGATATATTTTTATTAAAATGCTGGCTTTTTGAATTTTCAAATGAAATGTTAACTTGAAAAAAGAAAAGTATTCAGAGATTGAAGAAGCTGGAAGTTTTAACGAGTTCGTTCCTTTAATTTTTGTATTGATTCATGAACAATGAATAAAATATATGAGATATTTATCGGGAAGGGTTTATTTCGAAAGCACCTCTGCTTCAGACATTCCAAAAATATACCTGGATAATTTTTTGCTTTTTTCACTAAAATACTAGTCTTTGAAATACTATCATGTATAACAAGAAGCATTATTGTGGGAATATTGATCATCTTAATACTTAGGCTGTTCCAGTGGCCGTTCTAGGATTTTACCATGACGGAGGTTTTGATTTTTTATACTTTTTTGCTGATAATAGGAAAACGTTTTCGTAAATACAAATCTGTTTCTAAAAGTTTGGTATTTTATTAGAGAACTGTGGTAGAACGGTTACGAAAATGGACTCGAAACTGAGGTCAAGCTGTTAAGAAAGGGTATGGGCAGTATATTGCAAATGTGTTTGATGATAAAATATGTACATATGTATGTATATTTACTTTATATGTGTTATCTTTTTTAGTTGGTGAATCGCAATGCGTTTGAAACGTGAGCCCAATATTTTGTTTGGGCCAACAACTTTTAACACTAAACCCCACAAGTGAGCCTGAAACAAATTAATTGGTGTACATTTCTTATACTTGTATAATTCTTTATAACTTCAAATATTTTTCGAGCTATTTACAATCAAGCAAGGAATGGAATTTGAAAATCTTTAATACTTTTCTGAAGTTTCCTCAAATGAGAGAATTTCTTGCACTTTAAGCTGCGGGTTTTAGTGTTAAATGAGCTGCTTGCATAATTTAAAATGAAGGAGGGTTTGAACCTGAAAACTCCTCGTAACCTGCTAAGATTTAAAATACGATACATTTTGTTGAAGAACGATACTCAATGTGCCATTAAATTTTTCAATTTCGTCTTTGAAATGAATGCAGACGATACTGCAATAATTGCAACGAGTAATTCGACAGTGTGGCTTCAGATCTGGTAAGCCATCATTGATCAAAAATTTACTATATTGTTGTGATCATTCGAGAGGAAGAATCTTCTCAAGATCTATGGTCCAATATGTGTGTACGACGTGTATCGAAGAAGATGAAACCATGAGCTGTACCCCGACGCTGATAAAGTCAAGTATATAAAAATTCAGTGGTTTTCCTGGCTAGGCCATTTTGCACACATGGGAAAAAAACGCTCTGGCCTGGAAAGTATTCAATTCGAGGATTGGTGGTTGAATGCGCAGAAAAGGCCAAACTAATCTTCTGCGATGGTGGAACATCAAAGTAAACTCCGAAAAATCGACTCATGTAACAATTGCGCTATGAAAGGGCGTGCGCCCTGTATTTCAAATTAGTTCTTTAGTTCACCAAAATCATTGTGTGAAATATTATGAAATATTTCGGTAAGTGGGTACTGCTAGAAACTCAAACGCAGAAATATTTCAATGCTACCAATCAAAAGCTCACAACTGCTGCCCCATGTTATATATCTAATGAGTGTATTCACCAACAGTTCCAGGTTAAGTGAAAGATACCTATAGAAATTCAATCAATTTTTGCTTGCAAAAAACCAAAAAGCTTTAGCTGCATCCTAAATGTATATTTTATAAAAAAAAGCTTTAGAAAATGGAGACTACTTCAAGTATCTTCTCTTGTCACCTTTATCACCTTAGTAACTACCAGAAAAATCAGCATATAAGGTACATACATAGTTTCGAATTCTAAAATGTAAATCTTTCATGTTAATGTTATAAATGCTAGCTAATAAAAACTAATTTGAAACAATAGTTTATTAATCATATCAAATTATCAAACGAAAAATTGCAATATACATTGTCAAAAAATTGTATAGTTGCAATAATAAAAATAATTAGTTAAACAAACTAACGAACTCAATGAACTTTAATTTGCAATTAATTGACAGCGTCTAACAACAATCAACTGTCAAATAAAATTGACAAATTGGTTTGTAAAATAAACACATACATAGTTACTATTAATTGTTATTGAATTTTCATTAAAAATCAATAAAAATGTATACAAGAAGTTTTGAAACTGTAATTTATGTCAATTTATGCAATTTAATAATAAAAAATTAGAATAACACAGTATGAAAATATTGTTAAAAGCTTTCACTCATTGTATGCAATTGTATCTCATAGTTATTGTCTCCATAAGATACATAGATACAAACAATATATACTTACCTATCTATTATGTATATGTGAACATTTGTTATTGCAAACAAATACACTTTCAATAGATGCTGGATGTAGGGAGGCAGCGGGAATGCCCAATGTATTGTATACTTAGGTGTTTTATCACTTCACTTTACTTTGAGTTTTCTTTTCTTCTCAATACTTTTTATTATTACTCGCGTATTATTTGATATTTATTTAAATAATGAACAAAATAAACATTTTATTATTATTTGGTATATTTATTATTATTATTATGTTTTTTTTTTTTTGCTTTTTGCATGTTGTTAATTTTTGTGTGACGCTAATTGCGAAATATCAACGCTGTATCCTGCGTCTCTTTTCAACATCTTTCAAAGCATAAGTACTTATTTTTTCTATCTCTTTCGCACACACATTTTAGTTCTGTTTGTTTTTCAATTTAGTTGCATTTAAAACTTTTCCATTATTATTATTTTTTTGTGTGTAACAAACTTCAATGTGAAGTTGTTGTTGTAGTTTGATTCTTCTTTTTTATTATTTACTTAATTTATATTTTGTGTATTTTTTGCATTTATTATTATAAAATGTTTTTGAACAGGTTTTTCATTCAATAATTTTTTTTATCGTTGCTAGTTCTTCAACAATTTTTTCACAATTGCTAACAATTCGATTATTTTGTTTGGTGTTGTCGAATTTTTATTTATTCTTTATGTTTTGTGGTTGTTATTGCTCGTAATTTATTATTTTTTTTTTTTTTTTAGAAATTAACATTTGTAATAAAAAATGTTTTTGTTATTGCATTGTTGTTAGGTGATATTTGTACAATTGTAAAGTTAGAATTGCTTTTGTAAGTTTTTGCATATTTTAACACCTTTTCTTCTTTTGTATTTTAATAAATATTAAAGAAAGAATTGTAAGGAAAATTTTACATTAGTGTTATTTATTTACATTACAAATGCTATACCAATGTATATTGAGATCGAATATAACGAGATGGCAACTCACATTTTATATAATTGTAAGAAAAGGAGTAGTCAATTCAAGATGTTCTTGATACGCACTGTAAATTCCTAACAGAAGTTTGGCTCAAGAGATTTTTCAAATCACTAGAGTTGGGTAAATTCAATTACATTACATCCCCAATTCCAATTACAAGGAATTGTAATTGGTACGTAAATGTTTACAATTCCTTGGTAATGGAATTGATAAAACTTTCGGTAATTAAAATTTTTGAATTCCTAGGTAATGGAATTAGAAAATTTTTCGATTCCATTACAGGGAATTATATTTTGTAATTAAAAATATATAAATTCCTTAAAGGAATTGAAAATGTAACTGAAAAGAAAGGAATTTATTATTTAAGTGTAATCAATTACTTTCTTGGAATTAAATTCAAATTTAGTTCGAATGATTCCTCGAAAGTAATTGATTCCCTTTCAGTTCAATTCCAAAAAAGCAAAAAAAATAAAAAAAAATATTCGGAAAACATTGTAAAATGCTTCTAATAAGCCGTTACGAGAGAAGTGACCCAAATTACTCGTTGTTGTTTCTTTTGTTATTTGAGTATGCAGATAATCAATGTGGCCAACTCAGCGCTTTTTCCGCTGATTTTAGTGCTTTTTGAAAAAAAGTGATTTAGCGCTCAGAGCGTTTTTTTAATTTAAAATATCTTCGAAAAATCGAAGAAATTTTCATTGCCTGTATCAGTGAAAAAGTTTAAATGTATTGAGTTTTCTCGTACTTTTATAAGGAAAAAAATTTAACGTTTCTTTTCTCTCTCTCTCTCTCATTTATTATTTACTCCCGCTTAAGCAATGATTTTTACAATGATGAATTCAATGCTTTGTTCAATGAGCGAATTTTAAAAAACTTCCGACGCTAATATTTCGTAATCGGCTTAACCGATTTTGAATCTGAATTTTTGGCTAACCTACTCGTCAAGCTCTTTAAAATTATATATATATATAATAGCGTAGCACTTCTGGATCTTCTGAAATAGGAATGTAGTTACACTAATAAATGTATAGATTGCATATGGATATCCGTAAGGTAAAGATTCCAAGTTCAAATTTAAAGCTGAATGTTATATTTTTCTGGAAAATATTGAAAATTATTGCTATCACGATAACAGTTTAATGATCTACCCGGTAAGCCGCTTTCATATACTCGTGTATCCACACATATACAAATATGAATATGAATATTTCAATGAAAATATACATACTTCAATTAGCGTGAAATTAACATGTTATTTCCAATAAATACAAAAACACTGATCCAGCACATACAATAACAAAATTAATGTCTCTAATATAATTCTTGAAATCACAACAATACCGAGCAATCAGATTATTATTTGAATTTTTTCTTTCTTTCTTGTATATTATATTGTGACTTATGAAGCAGGCTTAATACTGTAAAACAATAAACAAAAAGCAGTGGAAGTGGAAGAAGGCGAAGAGAAAAACACGCTTATAAAAAACAATAACGAACAATTAGCCAAGTTATACAACAATGACGGCCGAGAATGTTGACTACCAACATTCACATTCAAAATTGATTAAGACAAAGAGCGCATTTAAGTCAAACAATACAAAAGTAATTCATCATGAGATTGCATGAATTTCTTTCTTATATGAATTCCATAAATCTTCATAATCCGTGAATAAAACAAAAACAGCAGTAAAAAGATATGATGTCTGATAATAGAGTAATTTAAAATTTAAGACCAAACTTTTTGTAAATATTTTAGACAATATTCATAACTGCGATTTATGGTTAAATTTAGAAATGGTCGGTAAAAAAAAATATTTTTTATATAACACTAACTAAATTCATGCAGAAAATTTTAAAAATTATTATTGGTAAATATATAAGTAGTTCTAAATACTTGAGGGGATGTAAAAGATTGTGAAACTTTTTAAAAAAAAGATGTATTGCAAAATCTTTTAAAAATTATTTTTGTATTTTCTGGTCATTCAGAGCAAATTTCGGTTCTAAAAACTTTCCCCATATTTATTTTCTTTTTCTTACTAATTTCCTATAATTTCTTCAATAATTCTCAAGATTTTCTTCCGGGTTTTCTTTCCGATTCTGATCAGTAAAATACTGTTTTTCTTTTGCCTTCCAGCATATCACTTTCATTTAATCCTAATTCTGTTTGATTTTCATTTGATTCCACTTAAATGCACTTTCCGTCCGCTTGCATTTTCTATTATATTTTCGGTATCACGTACAAATAAATTCACATGTTACCAATAAGTATCAGCTCTTATTAATCCGTCAAGTTTTTCAAAAATATCGTTTTAACACATGTTTGCTTACCTTTCACGATACATACTCAAGACAAGTAATCTTTTTGATACTTGTTATTGTATAAATTTTTCTATTATTTCCTTAAATCGTTCTTGTTTTTACTTTATAGACTTTATTCTTTTGTTTGAATTTTATTGTACGCATTCGATCAAAAGCAGATGTATGTAATTTTAAAATTTTTTTATATTTTGATATTGCTGTTGCAATGAACAAAATTTGAAAAGGATTTTTAGAAAGGAGATCTTTTTGATTTAATCAGGCATGCTACCTTTAGTTCCGGTATATAAACTGTGAGCGTGTTTAAGCAAAATATATAGGGTTGGGGAATTAATTTTTGCAAAAGAATAGTTTTTTTATGTTTTTCAAATTTATAATCGATGAAGAATGTTTGACACGAAAATATCAGAAAAACTATGAATAATATTATGTGGATCATTCTCCATATTTTAAAATTGATATGTGGAGTGATCCATAGATTAATAACAAAGTTGAACAGGTAGGTAACAATGGCAGCCTCTTTTGCGCACGTAAGAGGTGCCTTTATTTAAGGCTGTTACTACTACTGCCCTGAATATGATTGACTCTTGGTGTTGCTCAAACGAGCTATCGGTTAACTCTATTAAAACTGGTGTTATTCTTTTCACCAGGAAAAGGAAAATTGATGGTCTTGTTTTACCAGTACTCGGAGGAACCACTATTCAGCTATCCCAAGAAGTGAAATATCTAGGACTCATTCTTGATACAAAACTTCTTTGGGGTTCTCATGTTGAGCTAAAGGTATCCAAGGCATTGGCAGCTTTTTGCCAATGTAAGGTTATTTTTGGCAAAATATGAAGCTTATCACCTTATAAAGTCTTATGGCTTTATAAGGCTATGATTCGACCCATCATCACCTATGCATCCATAGTCTGGTGGAGCAGACTTAATGTTGACAGCGTTAGGAAAGCTCTTGCCAGACTTCAAAGGACTGTGGCCATTTTCTGTACGGGAGCTTTTCCTACAACACCTGGCCCATCCTTGGATGCATTGCTCAACTTACCACCCCTTGATATTTTTGCTAAAGGAGAGAAAATGGGTATTGGTATGACACTTGCTGGGATATTGGTGACATTGTTGAAGGTACTGATATGGACCTAACAGTTCTATCAATGCCATCCGATACAATGCCATCAATTCCAGTTTTAAAACAGCGCTATACAATACAAATTCCAGAGGCCCAAACTTGGCTTTTGCCGGGACCTGGGCCGGGAGTTGATTGTAAGCGTATTTTCACTGACGGCTCCAGAACAGAATTCGGTTCGGGTTCTGCGGTATTTATTGAAAATGATGGAGTGCACCTTCACTTCTCCCTTGGGTTGTATGCTTCTGTTTTTCAAGTAGAAATTTTTGCAATCATTAAGGCAATGGACCATGTTATTGATAATGGTTGGAGAGAAAGGAGTATTTAGTGACAGTCAGGCTGCGCTTAAATCCTTGCTTAATCCTCTAACCACGTTATGCAATACAAATCCATGCTTGATTGTGTTGGAAAACACAATAGCCTGCTGTTGATATGGATTCCTGGACACTCAGGAATTTCAGGAAATGAATTGGCTGACCTTCTGGCCAGAAAGGGTTCGGAAACTGGTTTCTTGGGCCCAGAACCTGTATTGTCTTTGTCGTCTACAGCCATCAAGACCACCATTAATGAGTGGGTCGACTTGACCTACAATCGTAAATGGGAGGAACTGAGGGGCTTTAGACAGACAAAGACCATGTTACCTGTTATCTCGAAGCGTCTAACAGATTTTCTCTTATCACTTAACAGAAAAAGCTGCAGGCAGCTGGTGGGATTATACACAGGTCATTTCTCTTAGGCCAAACATTTGCATATGATTGGCCTAGGAGCTAGTGCCTTCTGTGCTTTCTGTGGTTTGGAGGCGGACCACTTTCTTAGTGTCTGCCCCGCTTTCTGCCAGATCAGAGTAAGCATATTTGGTACTGGAGTGTTGGGAGACGAACACCTGAGCTCTCTAACATCGCAGGATCTGCTAAGATTTATTAATAAATCTGGTAGATTTAAAGAATAGCAAAAGGGAACACAGGATGTAGTACAATGGACGTAAAACTTTTCTGAGTGCTGTGTTCTTTAATACTTCCTTTGTCTGTTACAACAAAAAAAAAAAAATAACTATTATGGCACAACAGCCCATGGATGGCGAAGGCCGCGCTTTTCGCATCCATTCATGTTGTGTGAGTTATATTTATACACGATTGGAAGGCACCTACAGTTTTATGCCGAATGCAAACGGCGAAATGAAAAGCTTTTCATAGGCATTTTTTACTCTTGGAGATTTGCCATTGCCAGCCAAGAGGTGGTGCAGTGTAGAAAATTTTTTATTTTCTATTTTTTGAACGTGCCGAGATATGAACCCGGGCACCTCTGCGTAGTAGTCCAACGGTGGCCTACTTACGGCTGTTAACGGAACTTCATTTATTAATTTCCTGTTGTAACTTTTTGGATACAGCAGACGTAAATGAGTTAAGGTGGCAGAAAATGAGGAAAACCATTTTTTTTAAAAATTATTCAGATCAGAAATGACATGCGTTTATATGTTGCCACGGAAAAATACATGTTGTCAGTATCCATTCAACTTTGTTATTTATCTATGGAGTGATCTAAGACTGTAATAGCTGCTTGACATTTAGTTATAGAAAATACAAAGTGATAACGATATTATTCCGTATTAAAATGCTTGCTCATTTCGAGGTAATTAAGTTCCAAATAAAGTTATAAGTTCGATAATTTTCTGCTCCGATCGTCAGTGAACATTCCCAGAGGCGTTGTTATATTTTTGATGTCCTCCAACCCCCTGTGAGGCATAAATATGGATAATCATAATCTTTTTTTATATTGTGCTTGTTAAACTCTAGCACCTTAAGCCAAATTGAAACCGTTTTTTTTTAAATTAAATACAATAAATTCCCCCACGAAAAACTTTCAAAAAAATTAATTTCAGAGGTATTTAGTGGTGCCAATTTTGTTATTATTTTTTTATAAATAACTATTTTAACTTGGGGATTTTTTGTATGTGCTTGCCACTAGGTATAGTCGTGCTCAATAGTCTAGTGGGTAGTTCACTGGACTCTCAGCTGTGAGGTAGTGAGTTCGATATCCGTCTTTGTCTGGTTGTTAAATCTCATAACCTTCTTTTATTCACTATTGATACCAAGTATAAAATTATATTGTAAGAAAGTATACAAGTACACCAAGCGATAATAATTTTGCTTACTGCCGTTTGGAACTGGCGCTGTACTGTAGGTCTGACTATGTGGTATCACAATGGGCCGTTCAGAGCTGAGTGTGCCCCTAGACAGCCAGCCTAACCTACTACTGGTTGCATTTAAATATTCTCTCCAATTATAACTGAGATTTAGATACTTGCCAGATATTTATTTTAACGTCATTTTGACGATTTTTTGACCCAATGACGATTTGACGATTTTTGTTGAAAAATTACGATTTTTTAGATCAACCATAACTGCATAAAAACTTTTTTGTTTTAAAAACTCTTTTACCATTTTTATACATATAGTATATCACAAAAATGCCTTTGAACACACCAAAAAAAACTTTAGCCCCAAAAATCTTATCAATAATAGACAGGTTTAAATTTATTTTTATCCTACTAAAAAGCTGCATAGAAAGCTGTTGAAATAGCAACTACTTATATTATAAAGAAAGAAAATGTGGATCTGTCTATTTTTTCAACTCAATACTACTAAGTGATCGTATGACGTGACAAAAGTAATTTTCCAAAAACTTAAATATTAACAATTTTAGTGAATTGGTTTTCAATAGTGAAAATAAGATTTCTACACCAATCTAGACTAAGTTTATTTACCAATTGTCTTTATTCGTCGATACTGTGAGAAGTGTGCTCTAAAACAATCAACCTTAATCTGCTTATGCATTACCATTTGATGACAAGTTAAGGCTTGGTGATAATCATTAAAAAAAAAAGCTTTCTTCATTATTATAAACACATTTCAATACACATTGCATCTACTATAAGATAATGTAAACATTACCTATTAAGCTTTTCTCGTCAGGAACTGGTACATCTTTTGAAGGAATAAAGTCTAGATATATCAGTGTTGAACTTGATTTCCAGTGATACAATTTTGATTATGCTTTCCACACACAAATATTTTAAGACCAGAGTAAATATTTAACTCATGATGTTAATTACATTGATTTCAGAGACAAAGCAACATTTTTGGAAATTTACGTTGGCATTTATGCTCAAGAAAAATTAATAAGGACCGTCATTAAAACGTGCAAAGTCTTGTAAACTTGTCAAAATTTATATGAAATTTGACAGTGTGTTTCAAAAGTAGACAATTCATTACAAAGTTTGATGTCACATCTTAAAAATTTGGAGGACGAAAATTAATTTCACCAATCAGATGCAGAATTCAGGGAACAAAGAGATTTTGATTTTGGAGTTTTTCTCTGAAGACGATTTTTTTCTAAAAATGACGATTTTTTCTTACAATTTTGCCGATTTTTGAAGTGAAGTTTCTGGCAACACTGGGCGGAGCTTACATTTGCAAGAAAATTGCCGCAAGTAGTTGCTCTCAGAAAGTCTTTTTTAGAGCAAACTTGCGGGTTGTCTTGCATAGCAATTTGCTCATTAAATGATTGCCTGAGCGAAGATTGCAGATGTAAGCTCCTTCTTAGATCTCGCAAGTGATGTTAAACATTGCTGAAAATGATGAACTGAAACTGAAATTGAAGTATGTGTGTTATCTTTTTTTCAGAATCATGAATTGAAAAATCATAATTTTCAATCATTTCTAAGAAAGAAATATAGATGAAAAGGTAATCCATTCTGTTTTAGAATATTTAGAGATATGGTAAATATTAGATCTAAAAATTAGAAGGCTTGAATCCGAAACGCCAAACCGATTTTTGGTAAATCTTTAAGCAATTGTTCTCTTATGTATTGGGCAACACCCTTAGGAATGCACTAATTGTAATAGTTAATTTTAGTTAGGGGAATTAAATTTTTAATGTGTAAAGCTAAGGCGATTGAAGAACTGAATGTGTACTTTAAACAAGTGATCTTCTCTAACCGTTTCGTAATGGCACATAATTGATGTATAAATATTATACGTACATAAATGTCTATATTAAATTTTTATTTTACGATTTTTCTTTTATAATTGTACTACTACTTTTTGCATAATGTCTCAAGTGTCACTATATAAATGAGTGAGCTACTATAAGAATTACATACATACATTCACATATAAAAACATACGAGTAGGTATGTATGTATAGGTATATCTGAATGTATTTGATGTTTTCTTCTTTGACACTGTCATTTTGGTAGCTGAGTGTTACCGTGTCAAAAAGCTTACAAAGCTAATGTGCGCCTTTTTGTATAAATTATGCGCTTACTTGATTTTGACTTTATGCTGCATACATACACGCACAGACATAATTCCGGTAATAGCATACAAAAGCTACAAAAAAGGGAACTAGTAGCTTACTTTTAATTAAATTAGCCACACCTGACAGTTTGTCAAAGAAAAGCATTTAAGGGCCTTTCACTCTTTGACATATGTATGTGTGTTCATTCGTTGGAGTACGATATAATATATAGAAAGGCTGAATTGTGACACATAAAAATGACAGTTTGAAGAAAAAAAAAAGGAGCAAACAATTTATGAGATCTTCCGCTACAGATTTGCTACTGCTATTTTTAAAGTATCTTTTTGTTCACATTTTTTTTTCCCCTGAAATGTACTTTAATTTTGTGCATGCATATTTCATTCAAGTGTATAACTTCTCATTTTTCATACAATTAATTAAAGTGTTTCACTTGGAACCAAAAAATGGTACATTATTAACAAATATAAAAGTTAATGAATTGTAAAAAAAAAGTATGTACTTGAATATTGAATTCTCATTAATTTGCATGTGTGTATGTATAGTGGAAAAAATGAGCATATTTTAAAAGTCATTGCAAAAAATTAATAAAAAAAAAAAACACTTAAAAAGTTGAATGCGCATACAAATATGTCACAATTGCAGCATAAAAATGTGTGCACATACACCCCATTTGCAAAATTAACTAGAAAAATGTAATAATTTTTCAGAGTGGTTTTTATGTGTGCGTGTGTGTGTAGAAAACAGTGTGGTAAATGTTCTTTAATTGCACTTAATATTTGTGTAAATACACGTAATCATTCGTGTACTCTTTGGTTCAGGGATCTGGTTGGCAGTTTCTGGTTTCTGGTTTCTGCCTCACTTGACTTTTCGCAAAAATTGACATTTTTGTATAATTATTTTTTCATCTTTTGTGTAAGAAAAAAAAATTCACTTTTCCTTTCTATAGAAATATGTAAATTGTAAAAATAAGGAGGTAGGTACTTTAGACTATTCAAAAATAAACTGCACATTTTGTGTACTTGACAACACTTGAGTGCTTAGTGAGTTGTAATAAATAAAGATATGAATATGAATATTATAATTATAATTTTTCATAGTCCTGAACAGTTAAAATTTTGTCGGGTTATTCAATTAATAACAACTTCAGATACAAATAAAATTTGGTCGGAAAAGTGACAAAATAACAATATAGATTAAGCAATCATTACTTAAGTAGATGAAATTTTAAACACCCCCTTTTCTAATTGATTTGACTTTATTCGCCATATATGGTAATGCGGAACTGAGGCATGTTTGCAGCAATTCAATTTATGCTTCTGAGACTGCAGCTGCTATGGTTTGGTTAAAGTAGGGCTGAAATTTAGAATTTTGAGGAACAAGAAAATCTTATAACTTCACATTATAACAGTATTGTAAAATTGTATTAAAATAATATTTTGCTTGAAAATAGTTCTTATTTAGTTAAAGGATATCAAATGATATATCATCCTTAAAAATCCAAACAATCAAGATGTATTTCAGTTGCATTTATTTTTTAATAGTCCTATATATAAGTTATAACTAAAAGTAGATCTCCATTTCCAAACAAATGATTTTGATTACAGTAATTCCCTGTTAATTGGGTAAAAAGTTAAAGGATATTCATATGTCGTTATACAACTGTTATTTAGACAGATTGCTGATGAAATCACAGCGCCTGCCTCACTCATCTGGCTGAATCACATGGAAAGGGTTTTCTCACTCGATAGTCGTATTTTTCTGACGATTTGCTGAAGTACTATACGATTTAAAGATTTTACAATTTAGAACATTCGCCAAACATAAATATTTATTAATATTATTAATTTTAATAACACATATTTATTAAAATTATTAAGCTTTGAATGAAAAATGATGCCAGAAGAATATCAAAAAGTTCATAGAACTAGCAGATCAGACGATCGTTTCGGAACCAGCTACGGTTCCTCATCAGTGATAGTTCCCATATTTCAACAATCTATATAAGTGAAAATACTGTAAAGTAAATGAGAATTACAAAGACAGTTATTTTTACTGAATAGTATTATTGAAAGGAACTACCCGTTCTATGCACTTTTTGCCATTCTTCTTTGACACATGTATTTTCATTTCAGCCATTTTTACAAACGAATTTGTAATTTCTTTCAACGATCTGCTCGTTATATTAATTTTTCTGAGAGTGAAAATATGAGGCTAACCCGACTTCCCCAAAGGTGATTCCGACACCCACCCCATTTTCCTAAGTTTTCCAAAGAAAAATTAAATAAATTAATCTTGAGTTTATGTAATTAAATTTAACTTAGGTCGGGTTCGCCCATCTTAATTTTTCGCGACCACGACTGACGTGGTAAACTCGTACCCTCATCCCCCTCTCATCTATACAGAAGCGGTTTTGGTCTGACCGAGCAATCTAGTGTAAGCAGGCTCAATAAATCTTAGCAGATCCTGCGGTGTTAAAGAGCTTAGGAGTTCGCCTCTAAAAGCTCCAGTGCCAAATACCATATGCTTACTCTGATCCGACAGAAAGCAAGGGTCACACGAAGTCACTTACTTTAAATTTAAAAAAAAGTTTTGTATTTTTCAAGTTTTACTTATTTTAAATTTAAAAAAAAAGTTTGTATTTCAAAAATTTGGTTTTATATTTTTTAACTTATCATTAATCAAAACTGCTTACTGCTTTTTGGCATTAAATTTTTTACATGAAGTTATTGGTACTTAAAGGTTGATGCAACATTAATTTTACATTTGACTAAACATTAAATACCCTGCAACAGGGACAAAAATAAATAAACAAAATTTTAACTCCTACCAAATTGTTAGTAACTAATAATGCTTCTAACAATAAATACAGCACCTCGGCGAGTCTTTCCGTTCTCGAGATAATGAGAGGTGTGTAGGGTTCACCTACAGTGTCGGGTACATCTCATCTTCCCCTACAAAAAAAAAAAAATTAATTAGTTTAAATAAGTGCGATGCTAAAAAATTTTTCGATTGATTTTATTTGTTTTTAATGGTTGGCTTATTAATAATGGTAGTCATTTGATAAAATTTTCAAAACTGCAAAGTTCATGTTGCTAAAATTCAAAAATCATTGATAGTTATCGTTTTTTTAAAATACCTATAATACATTGTCGCTTGAAGTTCGTACTTCATGGAGCATATGCTTAGCGCTCAGCAATATGCTGTAGTACAGTACTCTGCGATAACTCAGGAAATAAATTTCAAGTATCACTTCAGAAAAATACTCGAAAAAAATAAAAAAACAAGGATTTTTTTATCGTCCACTTCAATAAGGAAAATTTTATGCAACCATTAAAGCGTGTTTAATATTATTTATTCATTATCGTGAAGTGTATACAAAATAATAACAGTGGTGAAATTTATAGTAAGAAAATCTAGGATCAGCTTTCCATTTAATAAAATAATATAAAGTAGTAATAAAAGCAACGCGAAAAAATATCGTTTAGAAAATAACAAATAACAAAATGAGATTTGTATAGGGAAATAGGAAGACAAACACCAAAGAACGCGTAAATAATAAAATAATTGCGCGATTTATTTTTTTATTTGTTTATTTTTATAGCGCAGTATTTTCCAAATGTTTTTTTTTACACGCAGTTTGAACCCACTGTAGATTTTCACCAAAAGTTACCCTTAATTCATCGGAAATGGTACTTTTTTTTTATTTGTTGTTAATATAACTGGAGTAGTTTGGATATAACAACAAAAAAGAAATAAAAAATGGTTACACTAACAATATTTGATGGGAACAAGTGGGTGCTTGAATATATTTTGATTTTTTCTTTATTAATAGGAGAAGGGAACACAATGTACATTTTTGGAAAAAGGGATATATTTTCAAAATATGTATGCAATTTGTGTGAAATTTTAAAAAGGACTTAACTGAAAATATCTATGTGAATATGTATGAAAATTAAAGTTAATAATTTCAGATCTAGAAAACGTAATTAATCATTTTTTGTAAGATTTCTAACTACGTACTATTTCGTGCATTTGATTGCAAGCTGAACTCCTTTCCCTGCTTCACCTTCCGCTTAAGGAGGTTTCCGATTTTACCTTTTTTATCTTCGTAATATTTTCTCTTTCTTTTGACTTCAGCTCCACTTTGAAATCATTGTAATGGAAACTAATAAAGATATCATCTTGACAATTGACACTTTTTCTGCGCTAACTTTCACGCCATCTCTGTCTTTCTCTCTTTATACTGCGAATAAAGCATCCTTTATCTATCTTTCATAATTTTCATAATTTACGCTTTGTTTAGCAAACATTAGCGTACTTTTTATATTTTAGGGTGTATTTGTGTATATACTTGTATTCTTTCCTTGTACCACATTCACACTGGAAAAACTGTTTTATTTTTATTTTCTTACACTCAGTGCAATAATTCATATTTATGTTTTTTTTTATTAATAAATCAAAAATGGAAAATACAACAAGAAGAATCATAATTAATTTTTTATGGTTGAGTGCATTTAATAATTTTGATTTATTGCAAAAGAAAAAGCAAAAAAAAAAACAAACTTTTCGAAATTTCAAATTCACGTTTCCTTTTCTAGCCTGATCAAATAATACTGTGAAGACTATGGCTCGTACTTAGTATAATCTGCAGAAACTGTGAAGATGTGAAATAAAATATGAATTGTGAGTAACACTGCCCTACTCTACAAAGGAATGATTTGCAACTCTGGGGCCAGCGTGACCGTTATGAGGCTAAAGTTGCAATTTGCTTTGATTTTTTTAAAATCCTTGCAACTTTTGAGACTTTTTTGCAAAAAGTGTGAAATTATACGAAAAATCCATTGCCTTTAACTTGAAAGTTCGCAACACTAATTACATATATACTTTTTAGTTGCCACATTGTCGTTCTATAAGATTTTTTATAAACTTATTGCTATTTTCAAATTTGCCACACTGACTTAGGGAAAATTATTTGGCCAATTAAAAGTTCACAAATGATAGATACTGAAAATGCTACGGTTCTGCATCCAATTTTTTTTTAAATCTGCTAGCAGACTCGAGAAAATACGATGAAATAATTGTTCCTTTTATTAAATAAATGGGATGAGACTTTTTTATTCTCAGTGACACTTTTTTGCAACTTTTTGAAATTTATCAACGGCCACGCTGTCTGGGGCTACGAGATTGGACAATTTTAGTATTTGCAGCACCTTTAAGAGCATGAACCGCGAAAATAGATATGGATCTTTAAAAAAACGTGCGGTCGTGGTTTTCACCTAAATTAGCTTATTTTAACTCACGAAAAGTGTGGGTTAGCTTAAATAATTTCTATAGACTTTTCGAAATTATAAGCTCGACCAAGTTTAAAAATATTTCGATAAGCTCTCATGATGCAGACATTATCCAAAAGAACAAACAGATAAAATCAAGGGAGTGAAAATTATAGAAATGTTTTTGAACACTCAATCATTTTTCATCAGTTATCTCTGACATATATTGACCTCTAGGTCTCTGATAACATTAAAATATTTATTCGCTGCAAATGTATATATATATATATACCAGTCTTCAGATCAAGTGAAGAATAACTCTTGTCAACAGGTGCTACTACAGGCTCTATGAAATATGGCCCTAAAACCAAAAGTGAAAAATGACGCCAAAGTGATTTTTTACTCATTACAATTATTACAAAAATCGATAAGTATAACCCACGAAGCTCAAAAGCTTTTCTGCGGGTAAGTTTGCTAATTACAGAACTTTTCATTTCATTTTAAAGAAAATTTAAAGAATGATTTCTTCTTACAGTTTTTCTATTTGAATAAATTTATGTACTTTGTTAAAAATATTCATAATGATAATAGTGAAAAAATAACCACCGCAGGCAAAACTTTTTTCGAGAAAACAAAATGCGAGCAGGAAAATTTATCTGCACGATTTTCTTATCAAGAAGGACTACATGTTTAAATTTATCAAAGGCTTTTGCGAAATCAATAGCCCTATTCACGATTTGGTGCAAGTTGTTTTGCATCATTGTAAATACAAAATATTTCTGCTATCATAACAACAAATATATACGATATTCAATTTACATTTGCAATGAAGTAAGACCATTTGCACCAAATCGTGAATAGGGCTAATATAAATATCGTCAAACCGATTATCACTCTCAATACTTTTTAATCAAATATTGCCAAAAAAAGCAAAATTAGTACACGTGGATCTTCCACAAACAAATCCCATTTTTCGCTTCACAATATACTCTCTTTTTCACAACTGACTCGAAAACTTTTGGTATCAGTTCAATTTTCTAAATTTTCGAAATGGGTCCGCAAACGACTGCCTTCTGTTTCGAGCCAGAAGGGAGTTACGGAGATACTTTAAAAATTTCAAATTTTAGCAAGTGGCTCTGCAAATGTTGTAAATACTCTCTCTTTCAATTCTAAGCTAACACTTCATTCTCATCTAGTCTTAAATGATCCAAACTCGTTATCTTTTTACATGTACTATAAGCTTCAGCATAAGTATTATTGCAAATAAAATCATATTGAAAATATATCGCAAGCATATTGCAGACGAACGATTGTGATAAGGTAAGGTACTAAAAACTCGAATGATTTTGTTTTGCTTTCCCTTGAGAAATTGCCAAAATTACCTTTTTTTGATGTTTGACTCAATAGACAACATATACTACCTGTAAAATTTTTTTTTTCAGTTTCATAATATCTTCTGCAGCAAATAATATACTCAGAATGTAGATCATTTGTTGCCGCATCTCTTGCGCAGTTTGCACATTCTGTTTTTTTAAATTACCCAAACTTTTATTAAAACACACTCGCTTGTACCCATACTTCGTCCTTTTGCAAGTAAGTAAGTAAGTTCACATGTAGTTACATACGTTTGTATAGTTACATACGTTTGTATCAACTCTAAAGAAAGAATGCCATCTAAATCGAATAATATTGTAAAAGCTTATTTGCTTTAAGAGTGCTGTCTTTTACAACCATTGGCAATAGTTATAGCTTTGAATCAATCGTTTGGTCTAACTCTGAATCGTGAACAGCGTTGTGTAGTTTCACAGGATGTAAAGTGGCTCTCCAGATCCAGATCAACGACCACTATATGTAACCGAATTTTTGGAACGATATACTCATTTAAAATAATTAACTCATACTATTTTAATACTTATAATATGGCAAACGTATGTTTTTATGAAAATAATTAAAAAATAATAAAAATTTAGTCAAAATATTTATTCCTTTGTATTAAAACAATGAAATAATAAATGAAATAATTTATGGCGATTTTAACAATAACTGCTAAAAATATATTTCTGAAACGACAACAGTTAAACAACGCCACAAAAGTAAGTAGCAAACAAAAAAATATTATAAAAAAAAGTCTAAAATAAATATTTCATTTCAATAATTGTAATCGTTTATGGCAATTTCGGCGCAATTAAAAAAACAAAACGAACAATTTAAAAAAAATATATTTTATAAATGTATTAAGAAAAAAGCACAAAGCAACGGCGAACGCTTACTCAAAATAGTAGGATTAATAAATTGCGAAAACAAAATGCAGACACAAAAGCTCAAATAAAAAAAAAATAACTAAAAAAGATACAAAAGAATAAAGTGAAATAACAGGAAAATAAAAACAAAAACAACAATGCTACAAAAATGACAAATCTCACGCTGAGCTGTCAAACATAAAATATATTTTTAATTAACAGCAACAGTTCAAAAAGTACTTGGCTTTTATTTTTATTTTTTGTTTCATGCAACATTTTGTTGCATTTAAAGATTAACTTCATGAATGCGAAAAAAAATCGGACTCATGTGGAAAAAACAACCCCTCCCCCTCTCCCAAAAAAAGCATGCAGCCCAGTAGCCAAAAATGTTAACTGCTTTGTAAACTGTCAAATGCCTTAAGTCATTTTTGACAGCTGACAGCATTTTAAGACCAATGAATACCAGCAGCAACCGCAGACGGGGACTCGGTTCAAATCGGTCGCTTTGACACACACATACCACAGTGAAATACAAAAACCGGACTTAATTTTGTTGTCATTTGATGTTATTAAACAATTTTTTTTTTTTTTTATAAATTTCTACACTGAGAAATATATGTTTAAAAATCATCTATAACAGCACTTCCATTCAAGGTTCTCAGGTTTTATTGAACATTTTAAATCTTAAAAATCTGCTACCAAATCTAGATACCAGGTCCTTAAATTTTCGCAAAGTTTCGTGATGATAATTTGGTTTGAAAAATGAAATTGACGAAGAAATAATTATTTCAGCTCGGTTGCTTGGTTTAAAGTGACACACCTAACTGAAATGAAGAAGTAATTGGTTAACCCTTTTCATCCTAAATAAAAAATTGTAAAAAAATAAGTTATTCGATTTGCAAGATTCTACATAATGGCAAAAACAATATCAGATATCTGTCCATTTTTGAATAAAGAGCGAAAGCATTTAACTCTTGAGATATTCTACCCGCAAAAATGTGGTAGAAGGTTCTGAAAGGACCATGAATCCATTGCTGCTGGAATGAAAATGTTACTAAAACTAGCCTCAGTTTCTAGGCTTACTCAAATTAGTTTAATGGCTTATATTGGATTCAGGTTATTTAACGGAAAAAAAAATTTCCAGTTCAAAAAACTAAGCATTTGGTTGTTTTTAGTCCCAGTTCCCTTATTTTTATTATAGCTTATTTTAGTTTTTAATTATTTTCAGTGTACATACATATGTACGTTAAAGTAGTTCAAAAATTAAAATATTTTCGTTAAACTAATTTCTGACATATGAAAGAGTGTTAAAAATGAAACTTTTGTATGTGTGGATACTCAAGTTATCTATTGTTTAGGTAAGTACGCATTTTTATTTATTATTACGTATTATTTAACACATTTGACATTTTGTTGACTGACATTTTACGCTTTCAAGTTGTCATTCTTACATGCCTTTTGTGTTTGTTTTTTTTTGTTTTTTGAGGTATTATACTCATAGTTTTTCCTTTGAAAATGTCAAAAAAATGTGAGCTTAAAATGCAATGAAACTTACAATTACAACGAATTAAAAGAATAGTCCATAAATTGTGACTTATTTTCAGATTCGAAGTATGCACGGGTGGGTATGAATGTACACGGGTAATTGAATGTATTCAAGAGGCACGTGCTTTTTCTTTTTGCTCGAGTGTCAAAGTAAACAAAAAACTCGCGGTCAATTTGAATTTTTTAAAGTTTTTTTTTATTGTATTTGTTGGCTTTTTGTCGGCAGGTTGGCAATGGTCTCATATGTAATTAATGATATTTTTATGGTATTAAGTTTATTGTTTAGCTGAGTGTAATTGTGTGGGATTTGTCATTTGGTTTTGTTCTTTTCTGGTTTATTGTGTTATTTTTTTTTTTGGTAGGAGAAAGGTTTTTTTATATGTTTGTATATTTCTACGAATTATGAAATAAATTGAATACGTTGAGGACTTTTATTGAAAATATTAACTTTCTAAATATGCCAGGTTTTTAAAGAGAATTTTTGGATTAAACAAAATAAAATTTAATTGAGATTTTTATCGCTATGAAATATGAAATTGAACTCAAGTAAGTACATATTCATTTTTTTTTTTTTCAATAAAACAACCCAACGCCATTTTTACGCAACCTATGATTTATTGAAAAAGTAAACTGCCCTGATAAGTTCTTTTTTGTTTTTACTGGTAGTTGAAGGTCAGAATTATGTGCTAAGTGGAAATGAATAATCCATTCCTTGTCGGGGAAATCAGCAAATTCCAATTAGTTATGGTGTCTATCGGACCACTTTCAGTCAACATTTTGGCTTGTTTTGCCCAATTATATATATGAGGAAATAATTTGTACCTAGCCTGATTAGGCGCTTGGGCTTAAGTCGGTGAATACAGGTTAAAGCAATATTATAGCTGATGCAATATCTATCCAAATGTTCTATACATCAGTGGCAGTTATCCCAATTGGAATTCTAATTTTATGAATTGAAAAGATAAAAAATTTAGAGTACCAAAGTAAAATATACCCTTAAATATATTAGTTTTTTCACATAGGACAATAATTTGGTGCTGGCAGGGCATTAAAATGTAACCTTGTAAAAAACAATTTTTTTGTTTGTTTTATTATTAAATCGGCTAGAATGAAAACATATGTTGTATTAAAATAATCTTCATTAGAATATAATATACCCACATTATCAATGTTTTTTATTCAATCACATTATTTCTTTTTATTCACATAAATATCTAATATTTTCTAATGATGAAAATTCTCATAGAATCCTTGAATAAAAAATAATAGATACTACCTAAGTCTCATATCAACAATTGCTATCATTTGCTTTGACTACAACAATACTATATTCTTGCAAAGACTTTTTTATTGTGAATTTACTCCACAATCATTAATTATAATTATCGCATGCAATTTTCTCATGGTCACAATTAGCATTTTCATCATCAGCTTACGTTCTTCTACTTCTCTAAAAAATGACACATCATTTTTATGCCAAAGTGCAGCATGAGTACAAATAAATATATGAATATGTTGCAATATAAAATCAGTTGGCACCCCTAGCACACAAGCACACAATACTTTGCGCACAGTGGTCAAAAAGATGCAAAGGCAAACCCAATGCCAGCAGCATTCGCAACCACAACCAAACAATCAAACGGTGATAATGTCAGCTAATCTTTCTTACAATTCATTAAATCGTAGTTTTTTATAACAAATAGTACATATTTTTTTTTTGTATTTGCTGTTTATTTAACTAAGCTAATTATAAACGATGCTAGATGTCACAATGACATATACGGGATTTGTATGTATGTATATTAATTTTGTATGATCATTAATTTCTTACAATATTTGTTTTGATTTTTCTGCGGTTTTGCTTTTTGTGTATTTTATATTTTTTCGACAAGATAAAATCGTTTAATTGTATTTGTTTTTTTTTTTTAAGTTTTGTTTATTGAAACACATGTTTTAATTTTACTTTTGTTTTTGGTTAGTTAAGGCTAAGGGGGGCGGTGGAGGGTTATACATACATATATATATATATATATATAGCGGATCTATTTAGTAGTAGTGCTGGTAAATACAAAATGGCTGATATTTTTTATTTTTTATTTTGAGCATTTTGGGTATTACAAAATTTTTACCTTTCATGGACCGATTGATTTTGTTCAGTGCTTTTCTGATCAAGGAATCCATTATCGACCTGTAATTTGATATCAAAAAAGACTACACCTTGATCAAAAAGTTCCCAGAATTTATTCAGAAAATTAAAAATACAAGTTTATTCATCTAAATCTATATTGTCCCCTTCAAAGTAATCCCCATCGACTGCAACACACTTATGCCAGCGCTTGATCCAATCCTCGAAACATTTTTCATATTCGGTTTTCGCTATGTCCATCAGTGTTTCCTGCGATTTTTCCATTACTTCCTCTCGGCTGCTGAAACGCGTTCCCCGTAATGGTTTTTTTAACTCGATTGAACAGAAAGAAGTCACAGGGAGCCAAATCAGGTGAATTCGGTGGCTGTTGGATGGTATTTGTTGTATTTTTCGTCAAAAAATTATGAATAATGATGGCACTGTGCGACGGTGCGTTATCATGGTGCAAAATCCACGAGCTTTCTGTCCACAATTCTGGTCTCATTCGGCGAATTGCTTCACGCAAACGCCTCATAACGCCCAAATAATACTCTCTGATGGTTAATTTGCGGTTATTGGTCAAAATTTCTTTTACTTTATCAACATTTTTCGTCGGTTTTCGATGTCGATGGTCTGCCACTGCGTTCATCATCTTCGATTGACTCACGACCACTTTTGAACCGCTCGTGCCACTGGTAAACGACCGTTTTCTTTAGAGAATCGTTGCCGAAACACTTTTCTAACATTTCCAACGTTCGCGCACCATTAAATCCGTTTTTTACTCAAAATTTAATACAACAAAATTTGATAAAATTGTAAAAAATCGCCAACACACACAGAGAAAGATGTACTCTTGGCTACGTAACTTTTGCAAATGTCAAGCTATGACGCTAAGATTTCGAGGGGATATCAACAACAAATATACAAATCAAATTGGAATGATGGGAGCGTTACACTGTGGTTATTCCGGGAACTTTTTGATCAAGGTGGTGTCAATGCGCTTTAATTGGAATTGCTGAATTATGTTTTTGGTGCTTGACTGGAAAGAGGGCGTGACACGTTTGTTAAGATAAGATGTTTATAGTATTAACTCAGAAGAGTGTTCACATTATTGGACATGTTGGAGTGGAGCTACCCTTGTGAACGATATAAATGATAAACACAATGATGAGGTTTGGTAATATTTCGTTGGGGTTTATTATTCTCGCCATCTCAGCCATTATGTATTTCAACCTTCTTGTATTTACCCTATCTTCCTTTCTACCCGCAGTCAGGATGGCAGTTACAAAAATCCCACGCATGTCGATCTGCTCTTATATCAAAGTTTTCATATTTGATCGATTTTTTACTTCAACACCCTAAATTTGGTTGCCATTGTTCTCAAACAAATATTTTTAATCCTATCTTACATATTTTACTGAAAATATTTATGTTGGTAGTGGATTATCTATGTATTATTTACAAGTTTCATTTATTCACGGAAAAAAATAATTTATTAAAAATTAATGAACAATCTTTCATTAAATTAAAAATCGGCAAATTAAGGATCAATTTCATGAATTAATAAATTAGTACATTAACATTCATTATTTCTCATGTGTAAATTTAATATTTTTTATATTCTATAAAGCAATAAAATAAAATAAAATTTGAAAGGATGCATGGTATTCAGTGAAACACCCATATTTTATATTATTTACATTACATATTTATATTTCACAATTGTCAGTCTAAACTATTAGATCTTGAGGGGTTTTTCGTTTTAGTCTGCAGAAAGTCCACTGAGAATTCATCAGCTTAGATGCTTCAACATTCGTTAGCTTTGGCTTTATTTTCAACTTTGACAAAAGGAACTTCTAAATCACGATGTAATTGTGAATTAGTAACATACAAAGGTGCGTTGGCAATCATACGCTGCATTTTAGACTGGTAGCGTTGCAATATTTCGACATTTGAATTAGTGGCTGTACCCCACAGTTGGATGCCGTAGGTCCATATCAGTTTAAGGATAATCTTGTAGAGAAGCAGTTTGTTTTAGCGAATTAGTTGTGAATTACGACAGAGCAGGCAGAGGATACTTATTAGTTTAAGCCCTAGAGCTTTCCGTTTCGTAAGTATGTGGGTTTTCCATGTGAGACGTCTATCTAGATGCATTCCTAGGTACTTCGCTTCGCAGAAATTTAAGCAACATTTTGGATTCCGCTTAACCCTTCCACAATCGTAAGAACTGTGGCGGCATTTTAACATTTTTTTTTTTAAATTTTTAACTTACATTTGATGAAATTAGAAGGATTATTTTTAAAACTGTGAAATTGAAAAAACATATCTCATTAAAACATGCACGTTAAGAGTGGTATTATTTTATTATTATTATACAGTTTATTTCACATTTTATTTCATAACAAATAGTATCGGTTTTATTAAATCTAAATACAAAAAATATAAAAATTATAGATTCTGCAGCTATTTTAAAAAAGCAGGTAAGATAAAAAAAAAACAGCTAACTTCAACTGCGAACAAAATTTAAAGTTGAATTTTATTTTTGATTCTTTAAAAAGGAAATGCAGAATTGGATCATAATGAGTGATTCCATACACAAATGAAAACAAAGGGCGGTCAAAATAACTCATTGCGAAATCAATTTGGGACATATTCGTCCCTTGTTCGTGAAAGGGTTAATTGAAGTATTATCTTTTACTTGTTATACAAACTCTTTTCGTTATGACCTTAATATTTGGCATTTTTGGTCAAATGTGAAGTACTGTGCGGCGTGATATACCATTTTGATCTACGTTTATAAACAATTATAATTATTATAATTAAAGACTGTAATCAAACAAAACAAAGCTGGACACTTATACTGGAATAAACGTAGTAAGTATTCATAAAAACTACGGAAAACACATTAATTTCAATGTAAGTACTAATTAATTTATACAATTTTCAGTTATTATGCTCATTAATAAAAGTATCAATGAGAACGCATTCATCGATTTAATGAATTTTTTCGTAGATCTTCCATTGATTTTATGAGCATTTTTGATTCCGTGTAGATTTTAACAAATATTAATTTTTTTCTTGTTTAATTGTACCTACATAAAAATACATAATTATTAGAAGGTTATTCTTTATTTATTGAAAACGAAAACAGTAAAATAATATTCTTCCTTCAGGGCATGCACATATGATATCTTATTTCACAATTTGAACCATGCCGCATTTAGCTTACTATAATATTTGTTTTATAATTTTGTTTTATTAGTTATAAATAAATATTGTTTGTTTGAAGAAAAAAAATAATTTTTGTATTTGTTGTTAAAATTTTTGCTAATCCATGCTGTTGTTTTGTTTGCGCACAAAAACATTGATTAGGTGTCAAATTGCATTTTTGGTACTGTAGTATAAATTAGTTAAACAATGGTGTGCTATAATGAGCAATAATGTGCGCAGTGGGGGGAAACTTTGTATATTGAATAAAATGAATTTGAATGAATGTAAATTTGTACTTGTCCGCTAAGAAACGGGGAGAAAAATGAAATACATTGGTTGGTACATAAAAACTCAATAATTTTTATATTCATATTTTTGTATTTTATTTGTTTTTTTAAGGTTTTATTTCAAACGATACACAGGGTGATTCAATTGGCGAAACTTTTCTATTTTTTTCTTTTTTCACTTTTAATTTTTAATTTAAAATTTAAAGCGAAAGTGTGTAGAGCATTTAAAATTAAGAGTTAAATATTTTTAGGCAATTCAACTGAAACTTTCATAGTGCAGTGGGCTATTTCTTTCTCGTTAAGCTAGGGTTATGAAAGCTGGTACTAAAAGTTTTGATTTTTGATTTTGCATATTTTGGGATTATTGGTCATAGATTAAAATGCAATTGTGAGTTATAATTCATTATTTTTTCAATGTTTCGATTCTTTTTTTGGCATATTCATCAGGGATGTTTATTTATTTTCAGAATTTAAAAATATTTTTAAATAAATAAAACCTAAATACGTTAAGTTAACAATTTTAGCAAATTTCTAAAGAAAAACTTATATTTAAAGACGAGCTTGGATAAATTTACATAATAAAAATAAATAAATAAACCGAAAAAAATAAATAAAGCATTTTTATTAGCTAAATCATAGATTAGCATCGATAACCACTGCGTACAATTATTTTATATTGTCTATGTCTTCCCATTTCTCTAGAACTCCTGAACTTTCCATTGTGCATCTTCATCTTCAAAGCTTTGCAAAATATTTATTTATAGAGGCAGACTAGATTAGGTTAAAGTAACTGCCCTATAACAGCCAGTTGTGATACTGGCTTACATGGGCTATTCTCACAGTTACCCTACCATTTGTTAAAACGACGCGTTCTTGAATCTTTGATAGCAGAAGATTCGATATTAGCTAGGTTGCTGAAGAATAGTTGACTTCATTTTTTAATAAGTGGGGGTAATTTTTTTTTTAATTTTGAGCATTTTGGGTATTGCAAAATTTTTACCATTCATGGACCGATCTCAGTCTACGCTGAGCAAGAGCTGGACAGTTATTTAGCGAGGCAAAAACTATAAAAAATAGTTAAAATAATAGGTAATTTTAATTCGACATAAAGAGGTGTTCAAGTTCGAGTGCAAGGGAATGAAGAAATCCTTAGAATTATAGAATTTTCAAATTATTTTTATTTTTTTTTTGTTTGTTTTACAATCAATTCTTAATTTTGTAGTCAACTTGTTTCGCCTGCCTACGTTAGACATTCGAAAAAAAAGTGCTTCTAGTCTCCGAAATGTCTGGTGTGTATCGTGGAAATTCTTAAAAATCACGCTTTTAGAATATCTATCTATACACATACATACATATGTTCTTATGTTTCGTGTATACTGAAATTCTCTGCGGCCATCAAACTAAATCCAATCAAATTCAATGACATTTTACCAATATTGATACGCATGCGCAACATTTATGTATTTGTAACTTAAAAACGAGTTAAAAATTCAGCAATTCTGATGATCCCCAACACCGCCTTGTGGATCCATTTGAGAATCATCAGCACATTAAAGGTGCACAAAGCAATCAAAGAATTACAACAACAGTTGAGGTAGAGAATGAAAGCAACTGGATGTTGGTTGCTGCTGCATGATTTTGTTGGTGTTGCTGGTAGTTGCTTCTGCTGCTGAATCCCTGCTGTGTTTGGAATTTTGGCGGGTGTTCGATAAATGTGATACAAAAACGTCATAAATTTTTAGGCATCCACATTTAAGAATTTCATTAACGAAATAACTTTTTTTTTGGTTTTTTTTTAAGTTGCATTTAAGAATTTGTAACGAATCGTAACGAATTCAAGAATTGTATAAATATTTTAAGTGTTCTTCCATTGTGTTTTCTATATATCGTGTGTTTATGTTTTGATTTGTTTTTTTTTTGTTGTTTTTTTTTTTTTTTGGAGAAAATCCTAAAAGCCTTTACTCGCATGTGATATTTTCAAATCCCTTACATACGATACCTATATTTTGTTTTGCCTCTAAATATGGAAATACATGCACAGTGCAATTTAATGCAACCCGATTTAAAGTCTAATTTAAATAGTTCTGATTTTCAAAGCTTATTTCCAAGGTTTACACACACCCCTACAATCTAAAATTTCACGGTTTTCCTTGAAAGTTTAACGCCTTTTTCGTAACCTCCAAAAATATCAGTCAAAAAAGATCGACAATTATGTTTATATAAATGACTGCTACCTACAAAATATTTTATAATAACAACAACAAAATAGAAAGTCAACACATATTTCATTTTGAATAAAAAAAATAAAAATTGGCATATTTGTGTTTTTTATTTTAATAAAAAATCAATTTAACCAAGAAAAGGAAAAAAGAAACAAAACGCGCACAAAACTAATCCGATTAAGCTTGACGAAATTAAGATAAAAAGCTACAAGCGTCAATGAATTAATTAAAAAATAATAAGAAAAAAAAAAAACAAACTTACATATATAAATGCATATAAATTTTTGTTTAAATTCAAAATATTTAATAATTTTTAGTTAACAAATTTGAAAGGTGTAAAGATTTGCATAGACTCAAACTCTAACACTCACATTCACACACTGGAAAAGAAAGATGAAGAATTGATTACACATTTATGCTCAAGTTTGTTTGTTACTCAGGCACGGTACTTCAAAAACATAACAACTGACTGACTGACTGACTTTATTAAATTGTCACTGTATCTCTTAAGATTTCCCATGCCAAGCCCATTTTATTGCTTACTACTACATATTTCTACTTATTTCTACTACCAACTGCCAACTAAATTGTATGCATATAAAGGAAAATCTCATTCGAAAAAGGTTACTTTGTAATATTACAATGCCCATGTTGCTGTTTTTGTTGTTATTATTGCTGCTGCCTTTAATGTGGGCGTCGTTATTGATTTTGAATTTTTTTTTTTTTTTTTATAAATAATAATGATGATGCTCACGCAAGAGTCTAAAAATTAAAACCAAAATTTAGTTTAGCTATTTGGCTGTACCCTACACTACTCGTTTATGGTAAATTTATCGATGGTACATTTTTGGATAGAGCTGAGGGAAACAAGTAATCTGGGAGGCTGTTATTTGAACAACGCATAAAACGGTTTGGAAGTGGACCAACACATGACTCAGGTGGTCGACGACACAGTCAAAAGATCGGAAACAGTAAAAAGATATTTTTCTACATGGCATGCCATGGCAGTACGCCTTTTAATGACAAACCCACGAGGGTAAAAATTGTTAAATAATTATTTTTTACTTCGTCGTTGTAGAACTAAGGGATCTCTTTCGATCGTGTGCAAATATAACGCGGTTCACTACTCTTCATAGTTATCTAATCTATGCCAACTTAGAATGGACAAAATTTTATACTTTGGAATATCGTAGACGCATGAACTAATATTTATTTCAGAACTATTATGATTATGATCTCCGAAAATTCCTTATGTTACACTCTTTGTTAGACTAGAGGGCAGGAATATGGTTAAAATCCTCTAAAGAATTGCAGTAATCATTTGACAACCCTGTGTTTTGTTTATCAAAATCAAAATCGCTGATTGAGTGTAATGGTCATCGATTGCTTCGATCGGCAATTAATGCTGGTCCTAGAACTTACGTTTCATATGTATTTAAAGCGAATCTGAAAGTCGAACCGGATCACCAAATTCTTTCCCACTTGTTTTAATTTCGATACGTTTTTCTGCTTCAAATTCTCTGTTACTTGTTTTCTTTTTTGAATTCTTGTTGTTAAAATGAACCAAAAAATTAATCTCAACATTAAAACAAAAGTAAATCATGGATTAGCGTCAAAAATCGAAATTTTATAGCAGCATCTTTTTATTCAACTTCTGTGTTTCTTCTGCTTTAGTTTAAGTCAAGTCACATTCGATTTTAATAATTTTGAAATTTATCGTCGCCGTGGAAAAATAAGCAGACAAACGAAAATTAAGTGACAGAGGCGTGTTTGATTATAAATTTGTGATTGAATAAAATCAAAAAAAGAAAAAAAAAGAAAAAAGGAATATGAAATTTTTGTATTACATATTTTTAGTTAATATTAAAGAGGTGGTTTTTAAACAAGTTTCGTTTTTTTTTATTAATTAATTAAGATAAGTTAGCAAATAGTAGCAACTGATTTTAAAACCAATTAGTTGACATCTTTGTTGCCTTTTTTTTCAATAATTTTCTGAAATTGAAGACGTCTTCGAGCAGGGCCACCCGCAAGTGGGGGTTTGGGATGTTAAAATTGCCCATTTTTTATTCAAACTAACTATCTTGGATCAAACAAAAAGAAAATGAATTCTATATAACTTTGGGAAGATTTTAGCAGCGTGCAAGTTTTTTTTTTCGAATTCCAAAGTCCAATTGAGTTACTCTTTAATTGCATAGTGGATCGTGAAGTAGCTGAAATATCCGTTATACTATTTGCATCGTTTCCAGAACTTCACTCATTATGAGGAACAGATCTCAACATTTTTTTTTTTGGAACCGTGATACTGTTTTTCTTTTAACTTCTTCTTTCGTTGCGTTGCAGCGCAAATGTATCTTCCTTGTTGTCTCCTTTTGTATGAAATATGTATATAATTTAGGTGTCTAAAATACATAAATAAAGAAAACAACTTTTGGCATTTGAGAGTTCCTACAATTTATCATATATATCCTAAAAATTACGACACATTGCAGTTCTTCTTTTTTTTCTTTTTTTTTTTTGACAACAATTCATGTTAATTTCTTTTCAATTTTTGCACAAAAAATATAAAAAAACATAGACAAAGAAAAGAAACATGCCTCTCACATTTGTATGCATTGTCCTCTCCTCATCAACAACAAAAGGTATATGTTACGCTAAAAATAATATTTTTATTATTTAATAATAAAACGTAAAGGAATACAAAATTAACAAAAGGAAGAAAAAGAGTTTCACAAATGATGCCACTTCATCAAAAAAAAAAAACAAAAAATTGTACAGGAAAAAAAACGAAGTAAAGCAAATTTGCAACAATTTGACCGCATATTTTTTGCGGCTTTAAATATAACGTAATAACAATGGATAAGAAAGAAGATCATAAATGGAAACATTTACCCTAAATTACTTTATAATTTAATGTATGATAATTAATATTATTTGTGGGAATAGGGCCTTGCAGCATAATTTGCATCCGTGAGTGCTATCAAAATAATCAAATTCTCATTTAAGAATATATACATTCTATATAAGAAGTTGAAAAAAAAGGATAAAAGGATAACAAGGAAGACTGACAGATGAGCGTCAGGCAAACAAACGAAGAAACACATTTGCGAACTCTTTAGTTTCATAGGTTGCAAAAATATTTTGTGTGAAGATTAATGTGGCATTATTAGCGACACTCAATGTCGCAGGCAGCTTCTTACTTTTCATTCATATCAAGCATTATTTGTTATGCACCTTCAAACCTTAGTGTACATTCGTTCATAAAACCAAAGCAGGACTAACCTGTTTTTTCTAACTTCTTTTTTGGTTAAGGTAACTCTGTTTCTCCTTTTATTTTCGGTTGTTTGTGCTTTCTTTCATTCATTTACCATTTTTGTTGTTAAAAGTCCTAAGGTCATTTTATGCTAAACTTTAAAATTAAGTTTGCTGTACTGTATTTATGATTATTATTGTTGTTGCAGTACAGGTTTTCAGGTTTTTTGTTGCTCTCGTATTTATTTTACCATTTTTTGATTGTTTGTTGTTCTTTTTTTTATTGTTATTGTTGCTGTAGCACCTTAGGCGCATAAATTTGGACATAGCTGTTGATATTTGTTACATGCAAAAACTTTTAGGCGTTAGGTTAAAGGTCAGACAGGGATTTAAACACTTTAGCTAAATGGGTGAGATATTTGTTTTGGTACATGAAAAAAGTTGATAAGCCTTAATGGTTTTTATATATAATGCATGTAGCTTGTGAGAAAGTAGTATTTACTAATTATATTGATTTTGGCTTTTGAGAATATTAGTACTAGAGAATATTAGTATAAGAGTATTAGGGATGCTAGGGTTAAACTATTTGTTTATAATTGAATAGTTGAAAACTTTTTGCACGAGATTTAAATGTAAGTACGGACGACTTTTGATCAGCTCAGCTGTCACTGCACTAGTAGTTACTGCAATTCGGTACAGGGATTGTTTTTAGTATGCTTCCAAACATTGGTTATTTATGGCTTCGGAGTTCTACTACTAAAAAGGACCTCACCATAGTTCTTCAACCGTTATTATAATTCAATTTGGTATGGAGATTGTTCTGAGGGCACCTCCTGTTCATACTATGTAGTATAATTTTGAAGTCATTGAAAATATTGTGATGAAGTTTGGCACGAAAATCGTTTTTAAAATGCAATTGCGCAGAAAGTAGTCATTTTTGGGTAGTCGTGCGTGTTAAAGGAAATACTTGAAATGATATATCAGTACATCAGAGGAACCATAGCCAGAAAAAAATGAAAGTTTGTTTGTAAGTGCGGTATTTTAGGTAGTAGTTATTGGGAAGCGAGTTAGCTGTAGTTATTCTGGAGGTGATGAAGGTTTGTATTTTAAGACGGAGTCTTGTTAAAATAAACTGAGGAGAATGTTGACACTATTAGGCAAGTAGGAGTGGAACTACTCACGTAAACGATAAGAATGAGAAATTCAATAATTAAATTTAGATCAGAGGCTGCAGCACTGATATGGCCACTTATTTTGCATATGTTTTTGTTGTTGTAGGTTGCATATTATCGAAATTTTGCTCAGACCGAATAAGGTGGGGTCCATGCCCAGCTATAATAAAATAAAAAAAATTAACTCTTGGTTCTTGAAAAAATATCTGGAATATTAATTCACTAATTGCGGTAATTGGATGCGATACGTGAGCTTTCAGTTTTATCTGGCATTAAATAGATGTCTTACAAATTTTGTTAATAATAATATATATGGTTTTTTTCCTGTTTGCCGATTGTGGAACATTTTAAATTTCGTGCCCACATTATTTTTTAAAGTTCTTTGAAGTAAATGCAATAATCTAAGAGCAAAAACTGAATAATCTGTAACAAAAGCCCCAACCCCTTTTTGCTCCACTACGACACAATTTTTTTTTTTTACAGTGGTTTGAAACTTTGATTTTTTGGTCAAAAAACGAATCAAACAATGAGGAAAATCATATACAAAATTTTGCTTAAGGTAGTTCTTGTCTTGAACGACCTATATTCAAATTTTCCGAGCAATATTTCCTTAAATTTCTTATGTGTTACCTTTAACTCTTAGAGGCTACTTATCTTCGGTGACCCTTAGTGAAATTTTCCGGAAAATATTTTTGTGGTAAGTTTTGAGCCTTGGCCCTGCCTTTAACTTAGGTTTTAAGGAGTTTTTAAGAAAAAGGCCCAAAATGAGCAATACTGCTGTGGGCGTTAGAGGGTTAAAATGTTCTAAGGAAAAATTTTTTGGGAAATTTAAATATAGGTTACCCAAGACAAGAACCACCTTAAATAAAATTTTACATATGATTTTTCTCATTATTTGACTCGATTTTTGCCCAAAAAATCAAAATTTCAAACAACTGTAAAAAAAAAAAAATTGTGACGTAGTGGAGCAAAAAGGGATCGAGGCTTTTATTACTGAGGTGAAATACTATTGTTTGCGATTGGCTTGGTTTTGTCCCGAGACATTGACCCTCAAATTTTTGCATAGTGTAATTCATTACTAAATGAAGCTATTATTTTTCAGGTATGTTTTCAAAAGATATGAGAATATAAAAATACAAAAATGGAAGAAAAACTGTTAATTGTCTATAGCTTCAGAAATACATTTTTGCAAGCTTTTATAAGAGACATACAGTGAAACTTCTTTATGCTTGTTGTAAAAATTCTAAATAATCATGAATTTACCACAAAATTATCTATCGAGCCCCATTAACAAGATGTAGGGGAAGATGAGGTCTTGTATATGTTTTGAAGAAAAATATGTTACAATTCATCTAGAATCGTTGTGCTTGTGTACTGCATTAAATATCTCAGCTTTGCCGTATATGAACCCGTGACTTCTGACTTACCGTTTTTTCAATATACTACTTTTTTGAAAGTGAAGATATGGGGCTAATGCGACTAACCTGAAGAGATTCCGACACCGTGCCCTTTTCCAAAGAAAAATTAAATAGAACTTATCTAATTTATAAACTTACATTCTGTCAAATAAGTACCCGGAAATTCTCATTTTAAATTTTTCCTCTGAGAATATTTCCAAAAAATTTTTTTTCCAGGTTGGCACAACTGTCAACCACTATTCTGTGAATTTTTATTGCTATGTGTCATTTAGTTTGGTTACGGCATCATTAAGAACAAGTCAACCTTTTGTGTGCGTTGCGATTTTTACTATGGATAAAAATATCGAACAAAGAGTTTGTGTGAAATTTTGTGTTTCAAACGAAATTTCTTGTGCCAAAACGACATGTTTTGAGTATGCGGAAAGTCTCAGCGCGATTGGTGCCAAAAGATCTGAATTTTCTTCAAAAAGTGAATCGCAGTAAGGTGGCTGAAGACATGCTTGAACGCGTAAATTCCGATCCAACGTTCATCGAACGCATCATAACTGGTGACGAGACATGGGTTTTCGAGTACGACATGCAAACAAGTCAACAATCATCGGAATGGCGCGCCAAAAATGAGCCGAAACCGAAATCGCAACGCACACAAAAGGTTGACTTGTTCTTAATGACGCCGTAACCAAACTAAATGACACATAGCAATAAAAATTCACAGAATAGTGGTTGACAGTTGTGCAAACCTGGGAAAAAAAGTTTTTTGAAATATTCTCAGAGGAAATTTAAAATGAGAATTTCCGGGTACTTATTTGACAGAATGTAAATCTGTTTAAATATATTTTTTTATATTAATTATGAAAAACATGGGAAAACATGAAGTTATGTAATTCAATTTAACACTGTTCGGGTTCACCACCCCGAGGATTCTTCTCCTACTCAAAAATTTTGGCAGGCGCAATTCAGTATTGGATGTAATTTCAGTCGCAACCTTGCAAGCATAAATACTACACTAAGACCTTTCTTAATATCTATTTTTCATATATGAGAAAATATCTTTGCCTCTGCGGGAATTAATAATAATTTAAAGGAAATCGAGTAACTTTTCCGATTATTCATTTTTTTTTTGTATTTAAGTCTAGGCTTCTTCAGATGTATCGACTTACTTTTTTATAAATCATATTCAAAAATCTGGGCACATCTGTTCAATTTTTTTTTCAAAGTACTTTACGTAGTCCACATACACACATAATTATTTTTAACTATGTATTATGTATTCTTTGCATTCCTTTGTAGAGGCTAAACGCATGTCCTTTTCATTGTTTGACCTATTGTTTTGTTTTGATAAGCATTTACCACTAATCACAGGACATTTTCTGTTGTATTTTATATTTTCTCCTTTTATACATATTGTTTTTTTTTTTTTAAATAATAATTTACGCCATTGTTTCAATTTGTACAGAATAGAGAAAGCCATAACCATATGAGAAACATAATGTATAGTAGTATACCACTGCGACGGTAAAACACACACATAAAGGACCTCCCAAAATGACTTCATTCAACTGTGTGGCGATGAGACAATTGTGTAAAAAAAAAACAACAAAAAATGTTTTTTTTTTTTTTACTTAAAAATAGCATTTTAAGTACGCAATTGTCTGACAGATTTTTGTACACACACATACATGCTTACAGCAACAGTAAAAATAAAAAAGGGCAAATCGCGTTACATTTGGGACGACGACGATGATGACGGCACATTGCTTGTGATAGTTTTACTCTGTGATATATGCGCATATGAGCTATTGTCCCATTGTCTAATGTTATCTACCAAATAATCGCACATTGTGTTATTACGTTTTAAGCAGACTTTAACTTCTGCAGAAAAAAAATCTACAAAAATTACCATTTTCGATACATAAGAAAAGAAATTCTTCTAGATAAAAAAAGAGAGTTTCTTTTATTTTTACAACATAAGCTTAAAAATTTTTGCCCGGAGGAAGTGCTCAACGACGAACTTTTAAATATATTTTTTTTGCAGTTTCCTAGAACAATATTGATTTCTTCTAAGCGGTGGACCACCGTATATTACAGAGCCAATAAATTCCTCACTCGTCTTCTTCATCTTCACTATCCACAACTTTTTACGATCGAATGTTGTTGGCATGGTTGCGCGTAAATTACTTTTTGCGCATGCTCCACACAGACTCTTCTTCCACTTCTGTCTCTTTTATTTTTTGAGTTATGACGTTTGTAAAATTTTGACAGACATGTCAAATAAATTTTCATATTGTTAAATTTACACACACACAAACACTCACTTGTTGTCGTATATTTGTATACGAAAAAATAATAAAAGTCCTATTTGTATTGAAATTTCGCTTAAGGAGCTCACGCTGTCGTACTAAAAAGCACCTACTTAAGCTTGTATTTTGATTTTATTATCTTTTGTAAAGGTGTTGATTGTTTTTCTTCTCATTTTATAACAATAACCTAAGGCAAACTTTGTGTAATTTTCAATTTAGATTATGCACAGTAAACCTTGGTTAAGTACCTCCTCTCTTAAGTGCCATTCTGCTTTAGTGCTCGTGATTTGCAGCATCTTAACTTTTTCTGCAAATATTCATTGACATTTTCCTTTTAAGTGCCACAATCGCTTAAGTACCTCTGAATTTTTGCATCAAAATTAAATTATTTCTTATGTTCTGCATTTTTGAGTAATTTTAAAAATTAATATGAATGTATTCAAATATAGCATGTGTATGAAATATATTAATATGTACACATTTATTTATAGTTATTGTATCAGTGCAATATAGAGTTAAATCTAAAAATCTAGAAGAAAGGAAAAAATTCAATTTCCCATTTCAATTTGGTTGCTTTACTTGGTCGATGACTCTCCTCTTTCTGTTTCATTTTATACTATTTATTTTTTTTTCGTTTTGTTTATGCTTTCATCATTTCAACACAATCAGTTGACTTCAAAACTTCAATTTTTTTTTATTTTATCGGATTTAAGAAAAATAATTTTTTCGTATTCGTATCGTAAATCGTTACCTTTGTGCGATGGATTCTAAAATAGGGGCCGAAAATTGTTTGGTTTGTTAAATAAAAGGGTTCGTAAGTACATAGAGGCACTTAAAAGGGCCCTGCACGTTCACGGTTCAAAATTTTAGCAATTTTTTAGCACTGATATATTAATAACTATGTATATTTTGTTTGACCAACCAACGGACTGCCAAAATTAGTTTTCTCAAAAATAGGACTTTTTTTCGTAAAAATTACGTTACAAATTGAGGAAAGAATTAACCAAATTTATTTCTTCTATGTAGAATGTCCTGGGGCCGTTGTTGTGTAAAAAAAGATATTTAAATTTCTGACCGATCAGTTCAATTTTTCATAGTACGCCAATGGCAAAAATATTGACTATTGGTTTTAAGCATATAAAATATTCTTCTCATAAAATCAGCATATAAATTGTTTTTCGTCATACTACGCTATAATCGTCTATACGTACGAAAGCACTCGGAAATTCCAGAGAAAAATTTTCACAAAATACTTTTGAAATACATGAAATACTTTCGAATAGGACAGTTATAAGAAATCGATTTTTCCAAAGCGAGAAAGTGCAGGGGCCCCTTAAGCGAGATTATTATAAGTGCCTAGAGATGCTTTAGTGTGTGAGGTGCCTTTCCCGCTTAAGGGGACCTTCTGGTCTAGCGCCCTTGAATTTGACAAGTTTTTAGTATTTTTTTTTTAAATGAAATAATGAGCAATAGTATTTAAACTTTGTAGACATATTTTATTACTTTAACAAAAATAAAAAAAAAAATATATGTATATTTTAGGTAAACTAAAATTGGTGTTACAGTTGCCCTCTTCAAAAAAACGGATCTTACTGGTAGGATATATTTTGGATTTTCCACTGATCTAAAACAAAGAAAAAAGAAGTTACAATCAGTATGAGTGTAGCCATCGCAGGAACTAAATTGGAAAAAAAATTTGACAAAATTGCGCGTTGTTGAAATTTACTTTACGAAAACAGACCGTTTTTTCATTACTTTTTGTATGTAAAAAGTTAGAGGTATTCAATGTAGTTTTTTTAGTTCCTGCGATAAGCACTGGTTTACTGAATAACATAGAAAAATTTGAGACGAATCGGTCGAGTAGTTTTTGTTTTTTGTGCCCCACCGTGCAGAAAAATATAGTTTCGAGATAAATGAGTTTAAACTTCAGTCGGCCATTTTACCTGCTTCTGCGCTCACCTCCTAAATAGGCTGTAGAAGACGAAATACTGGAAATATTGATACGAAAATTTTACAGTATACTTTTAAAAGCCTATACTTTTGAAATATAAAATAAAAGTAAATTTTTTGATAAATCTAGACCAGAAGGTGGCCTTATGTACCTTCAAAACTTGACATCTTTAGTAGAGGTAATGAACTGGGTTTTACTGTATTTTTATTAGCTGTAACAAAAAGTTTCCGATTCCAAGCATGTCAAAAGGTCTAACAGCAACTGTTCCAACGAAGCGCACAGAAAGTTTAATATCGTCATGCACTTAGGAAAATGTTTGGTTACAATTAAAGATTAAACGCTAAAGAGCGAATGTTTTGAATTCTGTGTGAGATTTCGATTTCAAAAATGTAGTGTGTCGGAATCAAAAAAAGGATCCATCACAGTGGCTAATTTTCTAACTGGAAAAACACGTATTTAAAAGTGATTTTGAGAACCTTGAAGAAACCCACTTTCAAATGAGAGCTTAAAATATGGAGGACTAGAAACTATTAACACTAATTTGAAGGTCTTGAAAAAAAAGATTTTCAAGTAGGAAACGAAGAACTGGAGGCTATCGGAGACCGTCAACAGCGATTTAAGAATCTTTGATAAACAAATTTTGAGTGGGTAATGAATTGATGCGGCAACTTTGGACCAAGAGTGAGCTACATGGGATACACTACGTCTTCAAACTTCAATTACAAAATAATGAGAAATAGTCAATTATAAAAATTATCTGTAGTTAGAGTGACTGGTTAAATTGTTTGAACTTAAATTAAATGCAATTAATATTTGTTCCCAGCAAACGTTTTCATCAAATTTATAATTTTTCAAAGCAATTAAACTCAATAGCATAAACGTGCATATGAATGTAGAAGTTGTAGATGTAGTGGCATAGCATGAAATATAAACGTAGAGCTGTAAATATTTTCCACTACTTGATTTTTCATTCATTGAAAAAAAGTGAAGACAGAGAGAGAGAGAGAGAGAAGAAGAGAGAAAAGGAGATAGCATAGAACCAACAGTTGATGGTGATGATGATGAATCAATGCAGCAGAATTTTCCAAGCGTTAAATTTTTGCTACAATTCCCACAATATTTTTTGTTTTGATAATGTTAGACACACACACCCACAGCTAAGCAATTACACCTACAAACATATCCATAGACGTAAACTCATACAATTAATGAAGTAACATATTCATGCCTGCATTTCCTTTCAATTTTTTTGCACACATATGAATGCCAATATTGAAAGGATTAATATTATCCCATGAGAGGGGTAAAGAATCATAAGCTTAGCTACCTGAAGCTATTAATTAAAAGTCATTAGAGATGCGTGAAAAAAGCAGTAAAAAAATATAACAAAACAAAAATACGTTTATGGCTATCGAAGCGTAGACACTGTTTTGGTTATAAAAGGATATATGAGTGTGTATGTATGCATTTGTGAAGAGGTTACCTTTCAATTAAAGTTACTTTATTTTGTAAGTGCATGCGAAATGTATTTACGCTTGAAGCGAATTTTCGCTAATTTAAGAAACATAATGGAAAGCAAAAAGGAAATATTTTTAAATTCAAAGGGTTTTTATGGAAATTTTGCTTTATTGAAGTTACTTAGGGTAATTGGAAATAGATCGGAGCATTTATCAAATAGGCACCGCTTTCGGTGCACTTGCACGTGGATCGACATCCGTGAGTGGGCTTTGAGAACTCCAAATGTTGTCAAGTTATACCATGTCTGGTTTTTTTTGCTAGAAAAATTATCGTTCTTTCCTTTGTTTTTTACCAGGAAGTGTCGTACTAGGAGCTAATCAAAAATCTGATGATTATATGGCGATAGGCGCATTGTTAGGATTCATGCACAAAAGAACGCCTTTGGTTTCAGTTGTTAGATTTTATTGGATAGAGCGGAAAGTCTGAGGAATGAATGCGCATTTCTCTATTTTTGAAACCATTCAGGATTTAAAAATTTAAAAATGCGATATCTCAACGAAAAAAAGAAGATATTTGAGCAAACCCAAAGGCTTGTACTTTAAGATGCTGTTCATAGTTTTTTGAGAAAAAAAAAAAAAAAAAAAAGCTATGCTAAATAATCTTAAATATAGGCTAAAATCACTATTTTTCCACATTTAGGTTAGGATATCTCGAAAACCAGCGCATCGAAAATCGTTGAAAAAATATATTCTGGTTTCTGGGTTAAAGGGCCGGCCTAATTTTGTCGGCCTGTGTTATGTATGTAGTTCGGACTAGTGTAGTTTTCTTGTGGAAAATATCTACATACTTACAATGGGGAAACAAATACTCCACATGAAAACTAATGTTAACATTTTTTCCGTTACCAAAATCTTCAGTGGCAGAACAAAGAATAAAAGAATCTGTTTACAAACTCAAAAAACAAATAAGCATCTAATTTAATTTTCTGCTTAGTTTCCAAGTAATTGGTATAATACTATGAGCAACAACAATAATAAAGAACAAAACAATAAAAAACTATGTACACAACTATATGAGTATATATTTAATTATATGTACATTTATTGTCCTGGTGAGAATCAAGGATTAAATATGTGGGTACATAGAACACGAGAGTGTTAAAAGCCTTAATTTCCCAATAAAGAAACTGTGTGTGTAATGTCCTTTTTGTTAAATAAATATAGTAGGGTTGAGAAAAAAGGCGTACATATTTGTTTGAGCGAGAGTGATTAGCATGTGACCTTTAAACGGAGAAAAAGGATAAAAAAAAGATGCTTCAATGCAGTAACATTTCAAGTATTTGGGAATTTCCCTTACAAACATGCAATGTACATACAACGAGCATTTCCTAAGCTAGACAGAGTGTCGACAAAAATATTGTTGTTACAAACTTATGGCCAGAAGGTCAAAAGATTCTTTTAAGACTTCCGAAAATTTAATTGCTTTTCCTATGAAGTAACTGTTAGTACTTTTGAATGGATACGCATAAGGACCCAATAAATCTGTGCATTGTTTAAGTTAATTAGTATATGTACCTATATATATGTATGCATAAAGAAAAATTATGGAATGCAGTTTTACATGTAAGGATGATTGAATGAAAAAAAAGAAAATTCCTAAATTCTGAAAAAACTCTCTGTAAAAATTGGTCTCATTTGAAATATTTAGAGATTTTTCTTCTAGCAATCCAAAAGGTGAGATTCTCTAGGATCTCTTAGTGATGTAGATACACGTGCCCATTTTTGGCTAGATTTATTTATTCAATTCATAAGAGTTTCCAGGATCTCTGTTTTTTGTTTCTTAGATTTATTTAGCTTGAAATTTTACACTATTGTGAGATTATGTTCGTCCTTCTATTATCTTTTCTTTAGTGATGAGGATGCTAAGATTAAAGCAACAAGCATATTGTTAGATCATATTTCAATACTTTCACACTTCTCTGACAGCAATCGCGATCTTGACGCTTGTTTAGAGAGATAAAGATAGAGAGTGTGTACATTTTTGTTTATATATAACGTTCGTGCAAAGTAGCGTTTAACTACGATCAACAGGGCCGGATTAAGGCTCATGATTATGTTCTCTCTCTTAATGATTGCTTCCGACGGAGTAATACTAAAAGATAGAGCAGTGTGCAGAATCTTTACGACTGATTTGCAACTAAATTCAGATTGCTGTCTTTGCAATGGTGTCTATTTTGGTTCGAAATATTTATTATCATAAATCCGTTAGAATACAAATACATATGCTAAATATTTGGTGCTAAAAAAAGAAAAAAGTGGCGCAGTTCGTCTATTTTGACATAAAAAATATTCCAAAAGAGGTTCCGAACCAAAGTTTCAAAAAATTTTAAATTGCATAAAAAATTTAAATTTTTCTTTGAACCGGACTGACCGATTGTAATGAAATTTTGCACACCGGGGTTTTTTGACCACCAGAAAACTCATTTTTGACTTCTTTTTTTATCTAAAATATATTCCAAAGGAGGCTTCGCAGCAAAAATCAGGGAAAGTGGAATTTTCCTTGTACTGTAGCGCCATCTTGTTTTTGAGAAAATTTGTGCACCGGAGTTTTTTTTTTGCCAAGTAATCTATTTTTGGCTTCTGTTTTGATCTCAGCAAAATTTTAAAGAAAGCAAAAGTTATTGAAAATCTCATGAAACTGAAAATGCGGGGTTTTTTTTTCAAAAAAAAAAAGATAATAATTCCCGACATCATGTATTTACTCGCTGTCATAATGAGAGTTACAAAAATTCCCTGTATTTCGGTCAAGTCTACTATACATACGGTGACCCTTCGTCTTTTTGTCACCATACCGACCTTTTTCCCCAACGTTGCCTCAAAGTTAAGTGGAAGCCCCAATATCTCCAAAAAATTTTCAAGTGTTTTATTTAATTTAATTTAATTGTGTACTATAAAAAGAAACATAATACGATCATTTTACATAGTGTATTTATGTATAGAGGCATTAAACAAAAACTTTAATTTTATTTAAATTTCCAATTCAATACACCTCAATTTTAAAGCGCTATTATGCTCATTATCTATTATGCCTATTTTTACTTTTTGAATAAAAATCAACACTTGTATAAAAGTATCCTTTTATATTGTATTTGTGTATTTATAGTCATATTTTTTATGAATGTTGCGTATAATTTTTTGTTTTGTATTATTATTATTATTATTATTATTTACCCTCGTATTTAGCGAAATACACAGATATTTTTTCAACAATATAGTATTGCAAAACATTACAAAACAATTGAAATACAAGTCCCATACTCAAGCATTATCCTGTTGTATCCTCTTTACATATACAATGCAGACAAACTCATACCATATTGTGCATCTATGAATATGTAGTATAATATTTTATTGTTACTTTGTATTTCGGTGTTTTGCTGTATTGTTGTCGCGCTATTTTTGTTTTTTTTATGCATCTGTATAGGTGAATTGGAACAACAACAAAAAAAAAAACGGATACAATTATTAAATTACATCGACGCGTATTCAATAAAGGTGAATGAGGGGAACAAAATAATTGTGTATGCATTTGAAAATAAAAATATAGAACGATAAGCAAAAAAGTACAAAAGTTACCTTTAATTGGATGATGAAGTACATTGTTAAAAAATGGAGAGTTATGAGAAACTTCAATTAAATATTTAATAGTATTCTTACAGTATATGCCGTAGACCAAAACTACATTGCAAATGTCTAAGTTCTGGGATTGTTAGAAGCTAGTTAATATTTCTTATTAGCTAACATGAATGTTGACAGTATTACGACCACTATATTTTATTGCATTGGTGGTCATGCTATATGCATTCCATACAACTCTGTTTATGGTCGGACTAAGAAACTGGGAAAGGGCCTTCTTCCAAATTTGATCACAAATAGAAATAGAAATTTTTTGAGACTAAGAATCTGCATCTACACAAATTATATTGGTCACTGAACTCCATTCACTGAACATTATTCGTTAAGTCACCGAAGTGAGTTATTTTATTCTATTCGGAAATTTCTTAAAGCTCTTCCAGTCTGGAAATCGAACCTGAGGTAGGTGAGACTTCAGTCTGGCACCCTTTTTACTAAACTAAACCACCAAGGTGGCTTCACACAATTTATAAATACAGATCTAAAGTTACTATCTATATTAAAATGGCACAGTGCATGTTAATTTGGTTCCGAATCAGCACCAGGCTACTAGATAAAAATGCTTCCTTTCAGATTCTGAAGATCATAGTAAAATTTTCAACCAGCATATTTATATATTTTTCAAAAATCCTATTTTACTTATTCTTAAATTAAGGAAAATCTAAAATTTCTTTCAGTGTAATTGAAGTTTATGCGAAATATAATTTTGATTGTTTCGAATCCATTGAAAAATTTTTTCAGTGTAATTGAACTTTGTCCGAACACATAGTTTTGCCTCTTTTTACCTTTTTATTTGAGAATTTGTTTTCCAGCCCAATTTATACCGTTATCTGCGGAAGACCATGAAAGGCGGTCGGATGGGCGCTCTACAAAATCGGAGTTTATCAATGCATTATGAATAGAAAAAGTGGATGATACATACTGACAATGATTACGCCGAGAACGATGATGATTTGATGCATGATGGCACGTCAACACAATGTTTTAACACATAACATACATAAATAACTATCATACATTTGAGGGTACTAGAGAGATTGCCGATCCGATTCGATCAATGCCGGATGTCCTCCTCTGTACCTAATGCCATTTGACATTCATGATGATGAGGCAAGCGAGGAGGCATATGTATGTATCTAATCTGACATGCGTGCATGAATTTTAAGCCATATATAGATTTTCATATAAACAAATTTGCTTGAAAAGAGTCTGTAAATGTCGAAGCGGGGAACTTCTGGGTTATGCAGAGCAGATTAACGTTTTACGCTCGTTTGAATTTTCATTATCCTAAGCTAGGATTTAAAAATATTCTTTTATTGTGAAATAAAATTTTGAAACAATTCATTCTATAGTGGTATGCAGCATATATTGATAGATATACGAGTACAATGAGGGGTTGGCTGCTTTTATGGGTGAAGTGTGTGTATTGTTTTTTTGTTGGAAAAGAAGAGGGAAGAACAATACAAAAGTGTTGTATAAATAGGGAAGTGGTTGTATATACAAGTATATGCTATTGCATATTATCTATAACTTCAATAGAACGTTACTATTGCGATTATGTGCACATACATGATCATTTTAAAGTTTTCAGATAAGCTTCACGTGTACTTAGTATGCTTTTTTGCATAAATACCTATTAATTTTTATTTCTGGTTGGTTGATTTTTATATTATGAAATTTCATTTTAATATGAAGTAGTTATAAAAAGTGAGAAATTTTTTTGATTTAGATAAGACAGATGGACAAAACGACAAAACTGGTTAGGGAGGATTTTAATAACAGAATAATTCTGAGTGTAAAGTGGTTGGTAAAATATTTTGTGTGAAGTCTGTCTTATCTAATCAAATCATATGTGTAAGTATTAAAAGCCGTAATTATTTAAGAGATTTTCTAAAAAATTAATTAGAAAAAGTCAACAAAGTTTTTTCGAGCATTCAATTCAAAAGTTACAAATTGAATTGGCTGGTGCCATCTACTGGTAATTTTTGAAACCAAAAAACATCCCATTTTGGACAATTGAATTTATTTTTTTCTGGGATTTGAAGTAGATTTTGTAACTCTGAAATCTATCTGAAATGTTCTGAAATCGGACTGGAATATTCAGAAATAAAATTTAAATATTTTGGGATCAAAGTAGAATATGAGGCATTTCATGTAAAGCGGACAACGAAAAAAAAAGTAAGGTTCTGAAATTCGTTGAAATTCGGCCTAATTGAACCTTTTTTTTTTTTGTATGTATGTATGTATGTATGAAGTTCTTTTGCCAAGTTATGGGTTTTTAAAGAATTGACGTAACTGAAATATGGATTTTTCAAAAGTGATTTTTAGAATTAAGCAAATTTACAATAAAATATTTAACATGGTAATTTAGATAGAAAATTTACTGTTCTTTTCAATTATGGGACCAGACCAGAAATTAAAATTTTTTTATGCTTGGTGCATAAATAAATAAAAGACCGGAAATAAAAGTTTAAATCCAGAATTTTAATAACTTCGACCATTTAAAAAAAATTGTTTTTCAAAACTTAGCTTAGAGTTTAAAAATGGAATCTGCATTAGTTTAGGAGATACATGAATTAAAGTACATAGCTACCACGCTCAGTGCGACACCTATGTATCTATCTCCTAAACTAATGTAGATCCCATTTCGAAACTTTAGGGGTATTGTTTAAATACTTTAAGTTCATAGAAAAAAACACGTAAATATGCCTTGGAAAAAGTTGGACTTATTTGTCTCTCCAGAGGTATAACTTTTGCTCAAACCAGCCAATATTTTCATTAGCGCTTGAGTTATACAGCATTGATTATACAACCTGTAAGATCTATTGTATGCCCTTTTTCTTTAAATAGTCGAACTTACTTAGAGTACTTCATCCAGTCCAGTCTCCCTTAATGCCAGTTTAAAATTGGGCACTTGGTACATGCCCAGACATTTCATTCTTTTGTGGATCAGGCCTAAGTGTATCTCTAGACAGCCACTGCATTCTAACTTAACCTAATAGTTAATGTGAAGAAACTACTTAACTAATTAGGTCTGCTTCCTACCTCACTATCCAATATCCTGCGCCTATGATGGACAAATTGTAATTTCCTTTGCTACTTTAGAAATAAGGATTACCAAGTAAGTACAAAATATATTTGACTCTACTAGCTTCAGTCCCGACGAGGGGGGGGGGGGGTCGGTCGGGTGGTATTCCCACCGGGCCCGGAGTTTTTGAGGGGGCGCTGATTTCAATCCAAATCCTAAAATCCAGAAAAACTTTAACAAGCGTCTATGCGTCTGAAAATTGAATTACAAACCATGAAAATTATTTATGAGGTTAATCATCTATCAATCATGAAGACATTTTGCAGACGAGTCCGGGCCCTATATTCGAAAAATTTGTTGTTATGTAGAATAGGAAAAAAACTTTATACAACGAATTTGCTCATGCCAGATTTGTTTGAAAAGCTCCAGTATATCGAACTGCATTCAAGAGGTTTCATAAATATATCTGGCGACCAGCGTGAGTCGTTGATAAAAATTAAAATAATAATTAAAATAAAAAAAAAAATTTTAATATACCACGTTTGTAGAACGGACTAAAAGTATAAACTAATTTCTCCTTGCTCCATACATAGATATTAATTGTATCATTTGTGGTAGGAAAAGAGAAGGACAGGGGGGAGGGGGGTTATCACCACCGGGCCCGAATTTTCTCTCCACGGCCCTGACTAGCTTCATTCATAACTACTTACTGGTTAAAAACTGAAAATATTTATGTTTTTCTTTTCCAATATCTTAAAATTGCTTCATTAAACTCTTTAAAGACCGGCAAAACCATTCTTAACTAATCATCCTTTCCCAATATAAATTATAGAATTTAAAAATCTTATTTTCTTAAATAACAAAATTGTTTAGTTTTTTTGGAAAAAGTAGGTATAAATTTTGTACGGTCACGTTTTTATTGATCGTCAAATCAAAAGTGATCAAAGTGAGCGTTGATGCAGTCAAAGAAACTCATTCTCATTCTAATGTCATTTAGTGACATAAAAATGTTCCTCCTCCTGCTCCCTCACCTGCATGTGGGACGTTGCTGTTGTTGCGTCTGCCTTTCATTAGCAATAAATATGGAAGAGAAATAAAAAGAAAACAATAACTAGCTGAAGTTGCAGTATACAGGAAAATCCGATTGATTTCAAACAATGATCCTTATAGATTTTCCAATAAAACAAATCCATACCTAAATGAGAAAAGAAAATTGTTTTCTTTTCGACTGTATTTAATGTCATGTTGCATTGAAAGAAAAATAGAAAAAGAATGATCAAACGTGACCAACAATAAATTAAATATTATTTTTGTATTTTATGAAAGAAAGAATTATAGCAATTTTGGAGTATCATGGTTCATGAGTGTGCAAGAAAGGAAGCAGCAACCAGCAGGAGTAACTTAAGTTATATATACTGCATATGCATACAATGATGATCTTTTATGTCCTGACCAGACAGTATGTCGCCAATCGATATACACAGACGCTTAACTTGTAAGTGAAACCATTTTTTTTTTGTTTGTTCTTGTTAACTGATAGACTTGGCCTGTTTATGCTGGACATTGAACAACTGTCACCCGCACTTTTCCTTTTTGCCGAACAATGAATGAGATACCAACCGAGGGAAATGACACAAAGATATGAAAGAGAAGAAACTAAAAAAAAGATTATTTCATGAATGAAAATTCGACTTTTTTTTTTACTCACTTTTCCAATTCAATTTTTTTCTCTAATATGCTTCATTGCATTCTCTTATTGTCTTTTTGCTTCGTTCTATTCTAATCTTTTATTCTTTATATTTCTATCTATGTATGCATTTCCATTTCTGTAGATGTAGCATCGATCTTGCCAGACTTTCTGGCGACTTGGTCTGTCTCCTGAATGTCTGCCTGAAAAGTGTTGTTATTACCAGCAGGTAGTAAAAATAAAATCAATTGTACGAAAAATTCTATTGATTTCTGTAACAAAAAATATTCATAAACATCGAAATATCTCATAGATACTCGTATGTTTCATTACACTTAAACCAAATCCTTTTGTATCGATTGTTAGTTTTCTTTGAGTTCTTTTTATTCACATTTCTCTTTCTGTTTTTCTATATTATCTTTTACGATTATTGTTTTTTTTTATTATTATTATATAGAATAATGTTGAAAATTAAATCGTGTTTTATTTTTGTTTTGTGATATTGTTAAAATTATTCGATAGTTCTTTTCTTGCTGTTTCTATTAACAAATACAGTCACTAGCCATAAGGGATCTAATGCAACTAGTAGACGCCATACAGTATACGTATGTAATGAACAGAGATAAACCTTGTTGTTGGTGTAATAGTAGTTGGACCTAATATTAAGATCATTGTGAACACTTTTTTTCAGTAGCCTTCAAAGGTTCGGTATTATGTTCCTTTACCTATAAACTCTCTAATCTCTATGATGTTACTAACTATACCAGAGCTAAAATCAATTCAAAACTAATTGTTCCAGAATAGTTTTATGGGTTAACCAAGGAACTCGTTTAGAAACAAAGAAAAATATTTGGAAAGCATTCCATTTTATGGAAGGCGAATATTTCTTAAATGGAATTAGGTACTATAGCAAAGAAGAAATCAGGAAAGCTTATAGACTTACCTTCTTTTCTTTATAGCCTGAACTACGAATTGAGTAAACTCAAACTTTCAGAAGTGGAACAGTCTCAGCACTGCTTAGAAAGTGACAAATAACCAAATTTAGACTCAAATGCACTTAAATCTTATATGTAAATTACACCAAACTAAGGTTTAAAATGGTTTAATATAAGCTTCTACATTCGTTTGTAGCTTATACCAAAACGATAAATGCCACACTTTGCTTTTAACTCATTAATGTCGGACGGGTATTTAAATACCCAAAAAAGAGTGTTTCGGAGAAATTGAATACCTCGGGACTGGTAGCAAATATCAGGCTCACGTTCACTCTCTTTATTAAATCGAGGAATAATGGAGCTAGAAATTATCTCTAGCAAGTTAGGTAGAATTCCAACGTTTTCCTGCCCTTCTCCAAGGCCAAACTTAGAGAATTTTTAAAAACCTAAAAATTGACAAATAAAAAATAATGAAAAATAGGTTAATAGGGAAAATTGTCATGGCTTTTTACTTATCGGTGTCCTTCATTGATTACAGAAAAAAATTCATGATCCCCGAGCTCACCTAGTCTCTGGAACCAATTTCCTGATTTGGGTATTTAAATTTTGCCGGTTGCATTTTTGGGATGCAGAAATGCCTCAAAATTTGTGTAACCAAACTCTGTTTTGACATCACATTGGCAAAAAACGGGAACGTTTTGTCATTATTTGTGCTAGATGACCTAGAAAAGTAGGTTGGGTATTTAAATACCCATTCCAAATCTCCTAAATGTGTGAAGTTACCAATTTGAAATTTAGCAAGGCAATTTCTATTGCCTATGTGAACATCTTAAACGATTTTTAAGAAAATCGTGATGCTGGTTCTATGGGCAGGTTTTAATGGGTTAATAAGCCATGAACTTCGTTATAGTTGTAGGCAGGTAAGCCATATTGACAGATTTATCTGTAAATTATGGTTTTTTCGGTCGGCACACATTTCTACAGATTTTCCTCAAATATTACAGTTTATTCCTAAATTTTACAGTTTTCGCAATAATATGCAAGAAAAAATTCAAGTATATTTTGGTTATCATAAAAATGTAATTGCATTTCAACAAAAAAAAAAAAAAAAATGGCAGCACTGGTTATGAGTTCAAGGAATTGCTATTGCTAAGTATTACTAAATACTTTATATCTATTTCACCGCTTATTTCTAATTGTGTGAATCTGAATTCAAAGATATTTGTGGAATTGGTGGTGCACATAAAAGCCAAAATTACTCCAAATTTAATGTGACTTCAGAATTATTAATAATTCTCGCGCATGCCAAACAGTAATTTCAAAATAAATTAAACATTCTTAAAAAAACATTTTAGCTCTTGAAATATTCATAAAAATGAGTAAAAATTATAATTACTTCAAAATAAGGATTTCATTGTTTGACCTGTGGTAATAATAGTCGAAATATAAGCTTAAAATGCTCTTCATTAAAAATTACCACCATTCATAGTACTTATACTTGCTATTCTTTGAACTTGAAAAATGCATTTGCATTATTAAACATTTTTACTATAGCCAAATTGAAAAAATAAAACACAGAAACCATAGCTAAATTTGTGACCAGTCATCAAAAGGAATTGCTTCATTAACAAAAACGCGTGAAAAAAATGTATAAAAGGCGACAAAAGGAGAAAACGAACAAACACCGACACAACAATACAACGAGAAGCAATGCTACTTGCACTCACTGTAGATATACTCTAAAGGTAGGTACCTGAATCTACTCTGCTCTGAATATGGTGCCAGAGTGTCTGGCTTGAATGCAGACAAATAGACATAAGAATATTGTATCTGTATATATATATAAAAAAGGCGCAATTTAGATACGACATAGGACCAGCACTTGCTTTAATCTGTGTAGCTCCTAAGCCACACTTATGAAATATCTACAACAGCCAGAAGTTGAAGAATATGAACAAAATAAAAGAAACAAAACAACGAAACAAGCAGAAACACACCTTTAAAAAAATATACACTCTTCAGTGTTAAGCTTGAAAAGATACAAAAGAACAAAAAAATGTAGGTATGTATAGTAGTAGAAAAGGAGCAACACTTCAACTGTACAACATAACAAAAAGGAGCAATTCGAAAAAAATTAATTCAAAAATGTATAAAGTAGAAATTATGAATAAATTTGAAATACTCGAGACGAATTTAATGATCGCAAAGTTGATAATATCAATTTGAATAGTCAAATGCGAAAGAGAAAAGTTGAAGAAGGTAGTGGTAGGAATTAGAGGATCGTAACAGAATGAATTGAAATGAAATGAGCGTGGGTTGTTCTTGATTGTCATCTGAATATATGTATTTACAAAAGTGTTTTATAATGGATACTAAGATTCAGGCATTTGGAAGCTTTACTGTTAATGTGGGGGAAAAATGAAGAGGTCAATTTGATTAAGGTATACATAGTTGGGAAATTAGTTCACGTTATGACAGTTGCTAGTTTTTAATACAGTTTACTATAGATATGGGATCATTGATACTCTGTAACTTATAGCAGTAAATGTATCATTGTTTCAGTAAGATTGTAAAATATCAGTATCAGTTTATAAATATCCTATGTTTGAATGGTTTTAGGTCTGTTTTTCGATTTTATTATAAGTCTGATTTTTCATTCTTATTTTAGGTTTGAGTTTTAAATCAGTTTTGGTTTGATTTTTTTGTCTAAATTCAATGTTTTTTGGCCGAATTTTGGTCTAATTTTGGTCTGAATTTCATTTTAGTTTGAATTTTTTCTGAGTTCTGGTTTAACTTTGATTTAAATTCTCATTTGATGTTTGGAATGAATTAAATTGAATTATCTAATAATTTTTTGATCTGACTTGTTTTGGTTTGATTTAACTTTAGTCTGGATTTGGTTGTGGCTTATGAACCAATTTTTGGTCTGGGTTTGGTATTTGGATTTTTGTGTAGTTATTAATCTGATAATTACTCTATAATTTTGCAAAATCAGTCCTCATCAAAGCCAAGTTCTAGATCAGCTACTGTCCAGAATATGATGCTAGGTGCCTGCTTTAAGAAAAATGAATTTTAACAAGATACTTGGCGGATTTAAGTAAGTTTCCAAATAGTAGCATCAATAAATGTAGATTGGCCCTTGCCATCTCTCACGCACGGATGTGGGCAGAGTTCCCAAAAACTGAACTCAGAACTGAAGAAGAAAGCGGAGACTAATATAGATTTATAGTATTATTACTTTATACTTAAGTAAACTAACAATTACAAAGTAATCCATTTACTAAAATGCCGCAAACATGTAACATATTGTGGCCTTACTCAATACCACACCATACTTAATGCACCCCAAAGTATTTGTACCCGAATTAGAAAAAGAACTGATTAGATATGCACAAGAGGCTGCAAAATAATGCTTGTTTTTTTTAATTGTATAATTTTTCATCCACTCAAATTGTCAAAGCAATTGTTTTTGAACAAACCGATTTTTCATATGCGTGTTTGTATGTATGTTTTCCTGAAATAATATTGTCCAGCTGTGCTATTTAAACTAAGGAATTCTTAGTTTTCCTGTACTTATATATATATGGAACGCGACTGTACCCACAAATACAATTTTTTTTACCTGTTGCAGGCTGAGTTTATTCATATGTGTATTTGCTTAACAATTTCCCAATAAAATAAACAATGAAGAAGAAAAATAAAAAATATCAATAGATCTAACAAACGGAAAAAGTCAAAAGCGGATAAGAGCCATTCACACGCCAAAACGATTAACTACAATCTTATAATGTTCTTGTTTTTCCATACTAAAAATTCGGTGCTAAACTTTTCTTTATTAAGGAACAATTTCTTTATTGAAATTAATTGGCTTTAATGAATTTGTGATTCAGTTTTCACCCGCTGTTCTCTGTACTATATATAACCAATGCTTTTTATCGAAATCTGATTCAAGCTTTATCCACTTTTTGTTTTGTGGAGTTAATCGACTTGGCAAATGTAGAGAGCATATTGTATGCTCATAAATTTTATTATCATGCTGTTTCTCTTTAAGCCAAGACACACGTTTCCCTTTCTCTTCTCATAGAACTCGTAGGTTGTCATTGTTTTATGAAGTAATCTTGTAGTTTTGAAGGTAAGTGATTTTATTGCTTAGTGTTTTCTCATAATTTTGCTGGCGACATACTGTCTGGCACCTCAATGTATGCTGTCTGGAATAATTTGGTATATATCCAAGATATATATACAGACATACTTATATATTACCTAGGCGTGTAAATATGTATGTATGCTTGTATCTAAGCAGTTGAGTACAGCAGACACCTCATTTTACTTTCGACATACTGTCTAACATGTCTGCATAACCTGCTTGGCGAATTTAGGGTTTATATACATTGTTGTATTTGCCATTAGCTCAACAATTTCATTGTTAGTTTCGGCCAGGTGCAACTCGTTCTTGTTTCAGGATATACAGTAACTCAAAAAACTGTTTACAAAAAGGAAAGTTTTTGGGACACGTCAAATCGAAAAGTAGACGCACACAAACCAAGAACAATTTTTTAAATTTTTCAGCCATTTTTTTAATTCGGATAATTCTTATCGGTGTGGTAAAATGTTCAAAGTTTAAAAGTTTCGACCATAATTTATTCTTTTCAAACAATTTTTGCTGAATTTCTAAAAACTTATGAGCTTTGAACATCTTACGGCACAAATAAAGATCCGATTTAAAAATTGTTTTTTGCTTAATGCTTGTATTTATAAGGATAATAAAACAACCGTGTAAACAAAAAAAAAAATGTTGGCTAAAAAATTTAATTAAATTCCAATTTATGGCTGAAATTTCGGGACTTTCAAGAACATTTTGGAACCTGAAGATATTACTGGATATTAAAAATTGTATGAAAATTTTCTCTTGTATTCGTCGAGATGAATAGAAGCGTGAATAGTTTTTTGAGTCACTGTATGTTCATTTTATTTTCTTATAGGTGATTTACATGTGTAAGCGTTGTACAGTATGCCAAAAAAAGTTGGGAAGTTTTAAGGGGTTATATACACTTGTTGTCGAAAAAATGGTATTTTCATTATTTTTTTTTTTTGCCAAGGCGATACAATTTTTGCAGAATAAGTTGTTGATGTTTCAAGGTATTTCATAAATTTTTTCAACAAAAAATGTTGACAACTGAGGACGATACGGCTGTTGTGCCAAAACACCTTATTTTATCACCCCTCGCGGTGCGAAAGACAAATAAAGAACGCTTTATCTAAAATGAAAAAAAAAACATAACATGTTTTATTTTGAAGTAATGTATAAACAGGCTTCAAGAACTATATATATAGTCATCACAACAACAGTGTATATAGAGACGCGCAAATCGTACGGCCGTTTCGGAATCCGCCACAATTCCTCATCAGTGATCTTAATCTTTCAATATCCTATATAAGTTACTAATATTTGAAGTCGTAACCCAGAGTTACAGATTTGATCCCAAATATCTTCACTGAATAGTGATATTGAAAGAAAACTACCATTACCGTTCTATATACATATTTGTTGTTGTGTTTTTCTCATTACTACTAACAGTTCGTTATTTTAAATTCTAATACATGAGAGTGTGTGTGAATTAGAAAAATGATTCTAGATGCCATTTCTCTGAATCAGGGCCCATTCAATCAATTTATTGTTTTTTTTGTAGACTATGAAAATTCAATCTAGTTGTTAATTATTCAAATTCTTGACTACTTGTTCCGTGTTTTTAGTTTAATTTGAAGTAGTGTATAAACAGGCTTAAAGAACTATATATGTAGTCAGTTTTCATCGTCACGCTCTTAGTGAACGAAGGATTTTGTGAAATGTATATTTTAAATTTATTTTACTACAATCCGATCTAAACAGCTTGGTACAATGGTGCAATATAAATTTAATCCTGATCCTGAACCTAGACAAATGTAAAGTTATGGGATATGCAAGAAACGTTTCCCTTCCTACAGAATATACAATTGGAAATACTGTCTTAAGCCATTTGGATTCCTTCGTTGACTTGGGAGTTACTATGGACCCTAAACTTCGCTTTCATTTGCATATAAATATACGCGTTAATAAAGCAAAAGCAATGCTTGGTATTGTTAAGCGCTGGTCTAAGGAATCCAACGACCCATATATCACAAAGTCGCTTTATACATCATTGGTTAGACCTATTTTGGAATACGCATCAACTATCTGGTGTCCTCAATATAAGATTTATATAGACAAATTGGAATCAGTTCAAAAACAGTTCTTGCTTTTTGCTTTGAGATCCTTGCCGTGGGATTTACCGTTTAATCTTCCACCTTACGAGCACAGATTAAAACTTTTGAATTTACCTACTCTTATTATTATTATTATTTATTATTTAGGGAAGCCCAACCAGGCAGGCACTGCGACCTAAAAGATCTTTTGTGCCATTCCCCATTTTATGACAAAAGACGTTCAGCTGACCTAATAAAAGTCAAGACATCTTTTGTAGAAGAAGATTTTATTTGATTAGCCGTCAGAAAAGGAACACCAAAAATTCTTCCTCTGAGCCGAGCCAAGGCCGGACATTCACACAGAATGTGAGGTGTCGACTCGTCATCTTCCAGACATAGACGACACTCTGTCTCATTAGACAGACCTATTTTGTTTAGGTGATATCTGAGCCCATAGTGTCCAGACATGTAGCCCACCAGTAGCCTAAGGTCTTATTTGGGATAAGAGATGGGCTTATTTTGGGCAAGCGGAACGATAAGCGCTTTTGCCTGTCTTAAACCTGGGATAGAGTTCCAATACTCTAGCCATTTTGCCTTAGACCACTCCTCAACGATAGATTTCGTAGAGGTCCAGCCGACTCCGCAGAACGGATCGGGGCCAATGTGCTTGGTAGATGAACCTTGTCTAGCCAGTTCATCTACTCTTGAAAGTCGAAGAATTATGAGTAACGTGAGTTTTATTGCAAAATTGTTATCTGGCACTGTTAATTCTTCATCTTTGCTGAGGAACATTAACTTGAACGTTCCGACTCGTATTACTCGATTCTTTATTCCTATCAAGTTATCTTACAAATGTAAGACCAATTATTCAGACAATGAGCCGTTCCGCCGTTCCTGCCGTGATTTTAACAACCTCTATAATGTTGTCGATGTTTCTGATTCGGTAGATTCTATAAAACAAAATGTTATAACTTTATAATCTGTAGCTGAATTTCAGAAGGGCCACTTGTTGGGTAGTGCACTACCCCAACGTCCTTTAAAAAAAAAAAAAAAAAACAAAATGGTGATAATTTTTTTAAAATTCTTGGTTTTCGAGGGTCTGAAAATTTAGTTTCGGTAGTGAAAAAAAAAGATTGTTCCAAATAAAAATTATTTCGTTCACTAAGACGCTATTACAGTTATAAACTAGCCTGTAAAAATTCAGATCGATTGGTGAAATGGTTCTTGAGAGACCTTTCCCACCGCAGCTGAACTTTTTGAAAACAGCATTTCGAGATAATCGCGTTTAAACCTTTGGGCATCATGTTCAGGTAGTCGGAGGTAGCGCGCTGTTGACAGCTGTAACTTTGCTTTTAGTGCTCATATCTCTATGAAATTTGGAAAATATTTTTTCAAGAGGGTGTACTTTGAGAAAATGCAATCAAAAATTTTTCGATTTTTTCGGGCAACACAAGTATATATAATCCTTTAACCCTTAAACGCCCAATACGTCCGATTTCAATTAAAAACATTCCCAGAGGTAGTATTTGTGATTCCAAACAACGTTTGTTCTACGTGTTTTCAAAAAAAAATAGTTTAAGGTGCAGTTATTTTAATTTACATGGTTGACCTCTGTAGTAACCTTTGGCGATTATCTGGAGAATAAATTAAAACACATTCGCTATAATTTTTAAAAACAGTTATTTGGTGTTATCCCATACCGTCTGACACAAATTTGTCCACACGGCAATATATTTATTACACAAAATTCGAAAATAAAAACACCTTTTTTCAGTTAGTTGTTTAAAATTTTTGCAAAACATGCTTTTCGAGTTAAAAATAACTGTAACTGTACGACAGTTGTCATTTTTCCATTCTTATTTATACGTATCGATAAAGAAAACTTTAGACAGTAAGATCAGATGTTTATTTTAAATGGCGAACGTAAAATGAAGGCACAGGCAGCCGCGGAAGTGGTTGGTCACTGCAGTGACCAGTGGGTATTTAAGGGTTAATATCCAATAACATAGCCCTATAAATTAAATTTTGTTCTTGTTAAAGAAAGAGTCATTCTACAAGCATTTCCAGCTATATCACCTAAATCAATGCGTAAGCATATAATTTTCAAGAACTACTGGTCTTAAATCTAAGATGAAGTTGTTTCTAATGCTCGTCACCCCCTATTTTTTGACATTCTTAGTAAATTTTATATAAAAACAATTCTCAATACTTTGTCTTTGTTGGTAGAATATATTCAACTGAGAAATCGAAGGATTCCCTACAAATAATATGTTAGATTTTTGATACTTTGAAATTCATAGCTAACCTTACTTTATAATTTAAGAAAAATAAAAAAAACTAAAAAACCAAACAATGAAATGTATTAAAAGTCAAAATTTTTTGTAAAAAAGAAAAACTAAATTAAAAAAAAATTGTGATTTCAATAATTAAAATAAGTTTTCAATTATCTTTTTAAAATAGCTTCTTCACTGAAAAACACGGGGTCAACAGAGACACTAACGTGTTTGTGGAAATCCCCAAAGATATTAAGCGATTATTCTTTTACATCAATTAAGGCACTTAGATTAATGTACAATTCACCAATGAACAATATATTCACAACCCCAACTGGCAGTAACCTGAACGAGGACTATCCAAACACTAAAATGCCCAGTATAATTTGGAACATAAAAAACGGTGAATTGGAACCTGTGCAGGAGGAGATTGAATTGAAGGAAATCGATGTCAATAAAGAAATTAACTGCCGATACCTTTTGCACTATGCTGCTGATTATGGACACCATCACATATTGGAGTTCTTGTTGAATAAGGGCGCAAATGTGAATGTTGAAGATGACTATGGAATTACACCGCTACTGTCGGCCATCTATGAAGGACACACCGAATGCGTCGAATTGCTGTTAGCCAAAGGTGCCAACAAGAATTATAGCACGCCTGATGGCAAAAGTTATTTGCAGGCGGCGGAGAAGGACGAAATTAGAAAATTGTTGTTGTGAAAAAAAAATTAGCAAATTTTCACAAAATTAATCGATAGTGATAATGATAAATTGAAATGATTTGAATATAAGTTTTGTTTGCAGCGTAAATATGATTTGAAACAAAGATTTCTTAAAATGTTTAAAGAAATAGATAGAGTAAACCAATAAGTCAAATCACTATTTGTATCTTTATCTTAATGCATAGCAAATAAACGAAAGATGCAAGCAACAAACTCGAAAATGAATGTCGGCAAAGTGGGAAGGAAAAATTAATTTGTTTGATATTAATAGAAATTTTTGCAATTATTTTTGTAACATTTTGAATTCGCACAAAATATGAAAGAAAGCAAGGGAAGTAAACTTGTCGCTCCAATCTCTTTCTAACAAATAACATGAGTTTAAAGTTTCATGCGCTTTAAAATTTCTCCGAAAAGCCAAAGAAAAAAATGTAGTTTTGAGTTAAAAATTCTCAAGTCAAAAATGCAAAGTATCACATTACAATTTTGAACAACTGAATTTATCAAATAAAAACAGAACGGCAACGCTGCACAATGAACAATGAAGTGCAAAACTTCCGCAATGTCATTTTCGAATTTCCTTTGGTAATCAGAGCTATTGATTTATGCGATTTATTCAAAAACGTTATGATTAAATGAGAAAATTCACACAAAAAATTTAATGGAAAAATTTATTATTATATATGTACATTCAACATATAAAAAGCAATTTAACACTTTATACAACGAGAAAGCTAACAAAGAAGCCAAAATGAGTTCAAAGGAATCACTGTACAGTAAGAAAATGAAAAGAATTGCATACAATCAGTAAACCAAAAGGCGTCTTCACAAACGCAGAACCCCTTCTTTTCTGTTTGAAAATTGACAGTTTTCTCTTTTCTGTGCTTGATGAAAATAAAGGGTGATCGACCTTCTCACCTGCGTCATGACTTCTGTGCACCCCGGAATTTCTGCCAAAAAGTCGCATTGATCTCATTTCTCGCAATTGCGTTTGATTTTACATTGATCTTATACCAACTTCCCTATGACGATCAATGATCTTCGAACTGCTAAACTAAACTCTAGATTTAATTAAACAATGTGACAATATTTTTTCACCCCTTTTTTTTATCAATTAAGGGTTAAAGTTATTTGCGCGATTTCTATTGATTGAATTTTTCTATTCGTTTTTTTTTTTTTTTTTTTGTTTTGCAAATATCTGATCTCATAGCTGTTGATCCTTCCTTCACTCAATTGTAAATTTTGTATGTGACTGAAAAAAGGGTTTCAAAAATAAAAGAATTTTTGATTGAATTTTTATAAATTTGCAAGCATGTAATTGTTAGGTATTTTTCATGTTGTTGATGGCATTTTTGTGTAACTTCTTCAAAATGTGTGTGTATAAAAAATTAATTAAATAGAGAATATCAGCTATAATTTTGTTTGTTTTTTATTAAAATTTTTCATAATTTCTACAGTGCTTGTATGGCATCTGGTTTCTTTAATAAAACAACAATAAAACATTGATTGCAATTGATGAAGAAGGAATGTTTAATTTTTTTTTTAGGAAAAGCAAAATTAAAAATTAATTTTTTTCATCGAATATTTAGACAATTAATCCTTTTTATGTTTTTCTTTGACATTGAATAATATTGTACAGAGGTCTCCACTATAAAGACATTTCATTAGTATGAGTGACGATATAAGGACAATGCAGAGAAATCCTTCCGCAACAGATAGTGGTGATGAAATATTCAGTGCAGCAATGATGTTTCTTCTAGAGCTATCACCATTCTAATTTTGATAATACGGAATGTGAAATGAAATTGATCATTTTTTTAGCAGAATTTGAAAATTAAATCTAGAGGTTAATTTTCAAAGTCATGACTTAAGTTCATGTCAATTTCGTTATTTGAAATTGGTTAATGAACAACATAAGTGTATAGAACGGTAGTGGTAGTTTCTTTCAATATCTCTATTCAGTGAAGATATTTGGAATCAAATCTGTAATTCTGGGTTATGATTTCAAATATTAGTAGCTTATATAGGATATTAAAAGATTAAGATCACTGATGAGGAATTGTGGCGGATTCCGAAACGGCCGTACGATTTGCCCGTCTCTATACACATTGTTGTTGTGATGACTACATTTGTTCATTAACCTGTTTATATATAACTTCAAAGAAATGAAATTTTATCAAAACATATGCAATGCATATTTTATAACTAATGATTTATTTAATTTAGGTGTTTTATAGGTACTGAAATATAATAACCATATTCACGATGTGATGTATTCGGTATTGTTTGGGTGTTTTTGATAAGCTGACAACAGCAAAATACGACAAATATCAGAAATAGACGGCAAAACCTACAATTGATTTTCCTACTTTCAACAATTCAAAAATTTACAACAAAGTGCGCTCACGATTTGTATTTTTTTGAAAAAGCTTAGAACAAATATCTACAAAATTTCGTGAATAACGCATATATTTTTATTGATGTATTTATATTTTATTATTATACATTTTACCAGATTATTAAAAAAAAAAACACACACAAATTTTTTAATCAAATTATAACCCAATTTACAATAGATCTCATGACAAATTTCCTTTTAGTTTATGTTCAGATATAAATTTTACAAACAATAACTCGTAATTCAGCAAAGAAAAAGGTGAATAAAAAACACTAATAAAATAAAAAATTAATTTGAATATTTAAATAATTCGTTTGTTCGGAATATAGCAGTGAAGCAAATAACTCATAAAATTAGACAACAGTAAAAGAAAAATTAAAATTTCAAACATTTTTACGACTCAACGCATAAATATTTGTTAAAAATATAATAAATATACAGCAACAACAATAACAAATCACAACAACAACAATATGCAAATAGTACCAAGACTCCGTTTTTTCGTTTTTTCTTTTTTATTTTGTATTTTCTACTACGTTTTTGAAAATTAATTGCCTTTCAAAAGCTTTTGACTGAAAACAAAATGCCAGTCAAAATACAAGTAAGTAGTAGTCACAAGTCCAACGATGTCGTTTATGGTTTTTATTATTGGTTGTTGTGGTTGTTGCTGTTGCTATTGTTGTTGTTGTTGTTACTGTTGCTATATATAAATAGTGTATGGTAATAAATCCATGAATGCGTGTCAAACTAAAATTTACAATTTGAAGGCCCACTTTGTATATTTCGTATGGTTTAATGTCTTGCTTTGAAATTGAGAATTGGACCCACAACAGCGTCTTGTGTTTTTGTTTTTCGATTCATACATACATACAAACTACAAACGTGCGGTGGTTTGTCCATGTCGAACTATGAAACATATAAAAAAAATAGTTGATAAAAGCGAGAACGTAAAACGAGCCGCCTTTGAAACTCCTCCTACTTTTTATATATTTTTTGTATATTTATATCTAATGCACATTCATTCAAATTTGTATCTATTGATTTTATATGTAGTTTTTTTTTTTTTTTTGTTTTGTTCATCGCCTATAAAATCTACTACATTTTAGGATTTTTGACAACTCTGACAGCGTTGAACTTTTAAGTGTTTAGAATATTAAAAAAAAAAATAATAATAATAATAAAAAAAACACTGCCGGTGGCATTTGAGGTTTTATTAACAAAAATGCACAAATTATGTTTATAAATGTTTTTTTTTTTTTAAACGAAGTAAAAAACTTTAAAATGCCGGAAATGTTGCTGTCTCCATTTTTTCCATATTATTGATTTTGTTTTTACTCAAAGTCTATATGTGTATGAATTTTGAACTTAGTTAAGTCCCGAGTGAGTTATATTTGAACACGAATTGAAGGAACCTAGTGCTGAATTCGAACGAATAAGTGAAACGCTTTTCTTAGTCAATTTCTATTTTTAAAGATTTACAACTGCCAGCCAAGATGTGGTGCTGTGTAGAAAAATACATATTTTCTATTTATTATAGTTTTAGTAGACTATGACGACCTCGATAGTCTAGTGGGTAGTTCACTAGACTTTCATCTGGGAGGTTCGGGTTCTATTCCCGTCTTCTTCTGGTGGTTTATTTTCATAACTTTCTTATAATCACTATCAATAAGAAGTGTATGAGAATTATAAGATAGTGTACAAGTACACACATTGGTTGGTAATGGCAAAACCACCAAGCCGATAAAAAATTGGCACACCACCCTTCGGAATTGGCGTTCAACTGTAGGTCCAACTATGTGGTATCACAATGGGCCGTTCAGGCCTAAGTGTGTCTCTCGACAGCCACTCCAACCTAACCTAACCTAGTAGACTATGAAAATTAAAACTAAGTGTTAATTTTCAATGTCTTGACTACTGTTACATGTTTTCATATTTTCTATTTTTTCTATTTTAATTTTGAACCATGCTGAACATCGAACCCAGGCACCCTGTGTTAACACCACTGCGATATAGCGACCACAGATTCGTATTCAGCATGAAATTTAACATTGAATAAGAACAATTTTGTGTAAACCAGCGTATTTTTAGCTTAAAATATTTTTCAAAAACATTTTTCAATTTTCATTGTAGGCTAGGATGATGTTTATTAGTGTTTAATTTTAGTTTCATCCGGGCAAGTTACGTTCGCACTTGTTGACAATAAATTCGATCATTTATTCAATTAAATGAAATATATTAAAATTGTTCCCTCAATTCTTCTTCAAATACATGACGATTTATAATTCCCAAAAAAAATGGTTGCTTGGTAGCATAGCAAAGACGAGGAGGAGGGAGCTTGAAGGGTTAAAGCATATACCAAAATTTGATTATTAATTATTTAATGTAAATTATACAATTGCATACCATATCGGTTATTTATTTGAATTGATTGCAATATTCATCAGATTCCTGCTCCATTGATTTTTTTATTGTATTGTTTATTGGTTTAGCCGTTAAACATTAAAAAACGGCTTAGTTCTATGGTTAGTGACAAGAACAAAGCCTCAAATATGAAATTTTATCATTGTATGACCTAGTTCCTCTTACGAAAAACCAATTTTTTAAGCCTTCATATATTGTCTCACGTTTTCCATGAGTTTTAAACATTTTGCAAAATTTGATGAATTGCTTTTTAATATTCACTTTTCCTGTTGACTCCACCAAACTCAAGTCTATCAATATGCAATTTAATATGCACGACAAACAAACAATAGCAAAACAAAAAAACGACAAAACCTCCAGCATTATTGCTCAAGTGGGCTCAATATTCATAGAAAACAGCAACTTGCAAAATATTAAATATAAAAAAAATGCATGCAATGAAAAAAACTGCAAAAGGAAAACTGAAGGAAAACGATCAAAACTTCAATCAAAATGATGGATGACATTTTGATGTGATGCAACAAATAACAACAAAAAAAACCGATGGTGTTACGCAAAATCGAAGCAACCGCACAGCAAACAAATAACAGCAATACCAAAACTAACAGACAGATGCAAATGCAACAATTGTCATAATTGAAGATGAAGCCTAAGAAGACGAAGTAGTCAGAATTGTCAACTTAATATCAGTATGAGAAAAATCAAATACCAGCAAATTGAAAATGTTTTTCTTTCCTTTTTTTCTAGCAGATCTGCGAAATTGTAACAAATCAAAAATAAATTAAAAATCAACAAACAAATGAAATAAACAAAATGTCAAACTTTTCATTTCCACGCGAAAGGATTTAAATTGAATTTGCATCTTTCTGTATGTGATCTTGCTTATTTCATTTTTTGCAAAAGGACTTCTTAAGGATACACACATGAAGGCATTCATGCTAATTCAAGAATACTGCAAATAAAAAACAACTATTGATAGTTTTAAAGGAACATGAAATATTCTTTCTATGAATATGAATCAATCGTTTGAAAGATGGATCGATCGATCTTAAGATCACACGATCCTTTGTCAACGCAAAAGTGTCAAATCCTCCCCAGGCCATCTAAGTATACATATTTGTTATTACGTCTCAAGAGGGTACTGCACATGCAATTTTTGATTAGGGTTCTCTGCATTGATTGCAAAAAAAAAAAAAATCTTAAGAACAAAGAGAAGATTTATTTGCATGCGAATTTACTTTTTCCCCCACCCGATCTCTTTTCACATTTGCTACATAATTTTTCCATTGGGATATTTATAATATCGCAGGCAACATTTTGTTTGCGCATGCGTAACCTCGTTGCGGCTATAACGCACACGTGGGGTGTGAGAAAGAAAATGAAGGAACAAGAGAGAGCGAGAGAGAGAGGGAGAGCGAGAGCGTGTGCAAACTGCAGGAAAGTGTATATCTACTTACACTTCTGTCAATATTTTCTTAGAGAATTTACAATCAGTTTTTCTTTCCTACAACTTCAAATTGAAGCTGAATGCAAATTTGCAAACTTACTTCAAGAATTTACATATTTGTTGATTTTTTTTTTTTTTTTTGTAATGTGATCTATTTTTTGTTTTCATATGCGATTCATGCAAATTCAATTAAAATCAATCGAGTGCAAAGTTAATTTCTTTGATTTGCATTTGATCGATTTGACATTTGTGAGAAAAAAATTTTAAAGTTTTCCTTTTCAATTAACATAAGCTAAAATTTACATATAAATTGCAAATATATAAAAATATCTGATATTAATTCAGTTGTAAATTTCATATGTACAAACTCAACTCTGTTGTATACTTTTGAATTTCTAAAGGTTTTAAGTTATTGATCGAAAAACATTCTTTGTCTAAGAGGTTCGATTTAGTTTATTTCTGGATAGCATTAACACCACTTGAGAATCCCGAGGTTGCGGTGATATTTTAGTTTCATCAAAAATATCGTAACTCAGGAGCATAATTATTAATAATGTCTCAGATATTTACCGCCCCTATGGGTTCATTGGTGTTCAGATCTTATATTGGATCGGGCACTTCGTTGAAAGCAAATCTGATGGATTACATGTGCCTGTTTTTCATAAAAAAATTTTTGCAATCTTCTTGAAAAAATCATAATTGTGGCAGTCAGTCAAAAGCAAAAATAGTGATACTATTTCACTTAAGGGATTGATGGATACCCTAGAACGCACTGCGGTTGACCAATCACCATCGGTTTTCAAGTTAGAAATCATAATTAATCAATTCAGTTTCAAAGTGTGAATACAAAATTTCTGTGATGATTTATGTATCATTCAAAATTATGATTTTGCTGACCTTACATTATTACTCTACTTCCAATTCGAGTTTTTACACACATATGAATTCCTTTTATTTTCCTACATTAGAATTCACTTGTGTGGGCTGCGAGACTCCCAGATATTCACTAATGTGAAGAGTTCATTCCAAATTGATCGCGTTGCACTACTTGCTTTTAATCTTAGATTATTCCTTCTTCAATTTATAAAATCATTTATCAAATGCGGAAACATCTCTACACATGTATCTATTTATCTTCATTCAAAAGATATTTACATTTTCATATGCATAAATATTAGTTTTTCCAATTTGATTCATTGAATGTATTGCATTTTGTACGTACATAATTGAAATTGATATCAATGATCTGCTGCTTCCTTTGTGGTCGTATTTTCTTTAAGTGATCAGCATGCATACATACATACATATACATACTGTGCATGTATAGTACAGTGCACTGCAGAGTTGGGATTGGAATGTATGCGTATATTTATGTATAATAATTGAAATATTTTGTACGCCTGCGCTTTTAATTTGAATGCATTTATTTTTGACATAAATATTTTGATACTCAGATTGAAATTAATAAGCATAGAAAATGCTTCCTTCTAACTATAGTAGAATTATGGAAATTAATCCTTTAATGCATATGTATACGTCTGTCTTTAGTCAAAGGTTAGCTCAATTTCAACAATGTTTCCACCTAAAGACACCTGAAAGTTGAAAACTCTTTACAGTACGCTCAAGATAGACGCCCTGCATGCCCTTGGCGAGTTTGTGCAATAAGAAAATTACAACAAAAAATGTACATAAAAGCCAGTGTCCTATCTAAATCTAATTATGGCACTTTGCATTCATATCTTTTGCATGGGTATTTCTATACTAACTTGTTGTTAGTGTCTATTTTCTTCTTAGTTAATACTATCAACATCTCGCCTTAACACACAACCCTTCATCAACTTTCCTGAAAATGGTTTCAGAGATATGTATGTATATCTAAAAAAGTATTATGATTGTGTGGTAGATGTCACGGCCTCGTAACCAAACCTATTCATTTATAGCTTATGACCTCCTCCAGAGATCTACTGATGTGTGAACGATTCGGTTAAGATACGATTAAGATACTGGAAATTTGTAAAAGGCAATGACACATAATTTGTCACTTTATATATTTATATGGAATATGCCACTACCACTTGTTCCATCCTGCCCGATAACTACTATCAACCTACACACACAAACTGCCATTTTCTTCTATGACGTCTCAGATATACCATTTCAAACATATCACTTGTACGTCTACTTTCTCTTACCCATTTACTTTCTTCTTGTAGAATTCCACTGGTAACTCATGTTCTCACGTCAACTCTTAATACTGTACCACAAATAATTTAGAAAATATACCTTATTAAAAATTAAGGTGTCCAACTATTCAGCATTATCAATTAACCGGTTACCGATTAATACCATTATTCGAAAACTGGTTTCCGAATACCTACTTCATCAAAATTCCCGGTTAACCGGATAAACCGAGTTTTGTTTTACAGTTTTAATGCAAAGTGCAAATATCCACATTATACATACCGACCGTAAAGTTTTTTTTTCGCAAATTCCAATTTTTAAAACATGACATAAAAATCAGCATTTTTTAGAGTTCCATCAACTTTTCGAACACTAAGCCGAACGTTATAGACTTGAACCCACCAAATTATTAGTGACTTATAACGCATCCAACAATAGAAACAGCACCTCGTTAAACCTTTCGTTCTCGAGATAGTGGGGCTGCCTGGTTCAATTCATCTTCCCCTATGCATTATGTGTATAATAACGTCAGTTGTTAACGGCGGATAACGTATTTTATTAAATTAAATTTTAGATTTTAAATATTCGTACATCTCGAATAACCGTACTGAAATAACCGGCTTTCGAATAGTTTCAATAATAAAAGTTTTTAAAGAAACCGTTTCGGTTACATTTCAATTCTAACCGGTTACCCTGTTAACCGGAGCTGGTTTTGATCACTCTAATTAAAAATCAAGTCTGTAGGGAGGTGTCACACCCATTAACTCAACCCTACCCATATTTTTTTACCAAAACACTTTTCCACAAAATTTTTGTACCGTACCATAATTAATTCCTGAGATATCCCATAATGAACATTCAGGTTATATGGAAAGTGCCCCACTCCTTTTCCAATTCCAACCACATTTCTCCTGTAGCGTAATATTATCAACCAACGTGCTTGTACCAAGTTTCAGTACTGAACTGTTAATGGTTCTAGAGATATATCCAAAAGAACATTACAATTGCATAGGAGATGCCACGCCTACTTGTCCAAACCCCTTCATTTATAGCTTACGATCATACCTGAAAACACATGGATTCGCGTAAGCTATTTGGTTTAACATATAAATAACAGAGGCATATAATGATTTTAAAAGTAAAAACCAGGTAATGATATCCCCAAAATTATACTTCAAAAACGGAAAACTATTCCTCACAATAGTTTTTGAATTGCATTGAGTAGACAATCATTTCCATCCCAGATTTAACGAAAATATCGCTGGCTCACCTAACTGTGTACATCTTTTAAATCTTTTCTCTGATTATCCATTTCCATTTTAATGCCATCAAGTTCTTCTAACTTGAACAATGCAAATTTATGCATCTTTATTATCTTTTACTTAATTCGAGTGTAGGCTGAAGTTACTGCCATCAGTTTTACAACACCTGAACACTTTTTCTGCACGTGGGCTTATCTTTTTGTAAGCGTATAGTACTCTATTCATATTCAAAATATATTTATTATATTTGTTTAAATTATATTTAATTTTTATGAGCTGCGATTTTCCACTTAAATAAGTGCAAATTTATGCGTTAATCAGCAGAATAGTAGCAAAGAAGAAACTACTCGTGTGTAGTGAAAGAAAATGAGTGTGAAATTGTGTGATTTGCTGCTTTTGTTCAGCAGAAATTCAAGTGTTGGTTGGTGTTGAAGTGAAATATTGTAAATGAAGTTAAAAATTATTTTAGATTTTTTTTTTTTTTTTTAAAAAACCTTTTCTCTTTCTTTCTTACCTTAATCATATCTAATCAATCTTTACCAGAATAACTCAATTAACTCAATACATTTTGCCACAACAACAACAAAAAAAAAAAGAAACTCATTCTCAAGCGATTTCTACGAAATTCCAATTGGTAACTGTCAAAAGACTCAAACAAAAATTAATAAAAATTTTAAATTCGACGAATTTCATATCAAAACAATATGAAAATGCATTTTTCTTTGGACAAATTTTGTTTATTTTTAGGCAGATATACAATATGCAAGGAAAGCTACAAAAAAAAACAACAACATTAATAAATATAGATACTTTTACATGTAAGCATAGAGGCGCATATAAAAGCTAGTGAAGGTAAGAGCAAGGGAGAGTGGCATTGATCATCATCTTCAAAGTGGCAATATCATTCTTCTTTTCCCCTTACTCTTTTAAAAGTGCTTCAAAGAAACGAAAATTTGAGCATGAAGCGTGCTGTGACAAGCACTTGGTAAATGAAAACAGAGCCATATTTCTATACTGATCGAATGGTCAATGAATAGACAGCGGGACGTGCGATGGAGACTGCTGGTTGCCGGTCACTTTGGGGGTAATGTAAAGAATGCACCGGCACACAGCTGGAGGTTCCAGCCTGTCTGGAGTGACGTAGACTTAATGGCGACTTTTTCGTTTCTTTTTCTTCTGACAGAACTTGCATACAGCATGATTTTGAAGAAAATTGTCTACATGGGAAAAAAATTTGTAAATAAACAAAATATTTAAACATTTTTAATGCATATTTTACGCCTGAAGTGCTAAATTTTTCGTTTTGTAATGCCTTGAAACTAAGAAATTAATAAAAAATTAATATTTCAGATTAATTATGACAGAAGACCCATTAAGGTCATTCTTGAAATCCGACCAACTGAGAAATCCTTGATTAACTTGATTAGCCTGTCATTCAAGTTGATTTTGGGAGAGCTCTTTGATGATTCTTTACACAAAGCTGCGGAAGATATGGTGTTCACAGGTATTTTCTCATATATCTTTGAAGAATATATTTTCTTCAAAGAGTATCTTGCCATATCCCCTAAAAACCAAAGGCCTTTTTTAAAAACATATAAATAAATTTTGTATGCTACCAGAACGCGATAGCTTTCTTCAATGGAATGAAAATTTGTCACAGTGTATGGTAAATAATAAAGTGTCACTTTATTGTTGAATATTGCATTTACATACTTACATATTTATGAATTTATTGCAAGTTATGCCAATCAATGTTTGGTCTGCTCTACCACCATCACTTCAACAATAATATCAGGCAACAATATGCAGACAATGATGACAATAATAAATGAAAGAGGGGGGAAAGCATTCAATAATCTGATTGCAGACAAAACAAAGAAGTCTTCGAAAGTGTACGAAATGAAAACACTCGATTTCTTGAATACTAAACAAAAGTCAAAGGCAGTAAAGCAGCATAACACAAATAACAACAATAGCAGTAACAACACCATAGTCTAAAGAATGAAACCTAATGAGCTGCCCCCAAAAAGTATCATATATAAGTCCATCGGTCGTTCGTCTGTCCATATACTTCAAACACTGCATCGCAATCCAATCAATGCGGCAGCAATCATTGAGACAAAGTGTGCGCAGACGCAATGACGACGACCACAACAGCGACGATGATGACGACGACGATCAGTTGCTCCACACCACTCTACAGTATCATAGAGTACCAAGAAAGATACCAAGAGCACCACTATTGGTGCTTTGTGCGCAACTGATTGAAACCACGATTTATGCGCGTAAGGTTAATCAAGTTGCAAGTTCTAAAATGGAATTCATACAAAAGACAACAATGCACAAATGAGCCTTTGTCTGTATCTGGTGCTTTTACTACACTCCTCCATCAACAAATACTCATCGATGGAAGAGAAAACTCTATAGAAGAAGTTCTTGAAGTAAGAATATGTTCAATGATTAAAAGTAAGAGGAGAGAAAAGGAATTTATAATACGAAATAATATCGAGCGAATACACAAATATTTATGTATGTATGTAAAGTTGATTCATAAAAATCTTTGAAATACCCGTATAACAACAACACAAACAAGAACAACAATAACACAATAACAATCATAATTCCGAATTGAGTACCTAAAGTCTCTTATGGTGTATGTCAAGAATCGCGTAAATGCAGAAGAACGATGAATTTGAATAAAACTGAAGTTGAAGTTATAGTTTGAAAAGTCGAAAGTGTCGAAAATTCAAGCACCGGATGAGCAGGACATTTTCACCCAAATTGCCGGCTATAAATTATTAAATTTATTATTGCCATGATGGTTTTTGTTTTGTTTTGTTTTTATGGGGCGGATTAACGAAAAGTGTGGGCTTACATTTGAAAATTTTGGATTCAATCAGCAGGGGAGCTGAGTGCCACGCACAGCACAGAAACAGCAGCCGAAATTCTTTGTTGTAATTTATTAGAACTTTTTATGCTTCAAACATTTTTTCGTTCGACCATATTATTTACTTTTGTATAGTCAGTTGAATATATTGTTATCTCGTAAAACTTTGTTGAGTTTTGTTTGCAGTTTCAGTGCCTGCCTTCACTGCATAAATTTATTTTTGAGGCAGAAGCCAGAGGCAATTGGCTCCTGCCGCCTTGCTACAGAATAAACGCATAACGAGTTCAAATGGGAACCTGGAATTGGGCTGAATCTCATTCTAATGCATTTTTATTGAATACTCAAACAAGGTAGCATTTCTTAGACGTCATGGCGCATAGTTACGTAAGAGTAGTTATCTTCCGGAATCTACTAAGGCTAGAACCATGGGTATAGTTGACCAGAAAAATTCACACAAAAACTATTTTTCCTTATTTATAAAAACAAAATATTTCCGGAAGCTGAAAACTTACAAGAGAAGCTGAAAGTTTCCATGAAAATCGCTGTTACCACAGCTGTTGTATTTATATCCGACGCTACTCAATGAAATTTACGTAAAATTCATTTTCTATATTTCAAAGATAAAAATTGTCATTTGGGGATAATGATTTTCACAGATGCCTAAAGTCCTCACAAGATATTGAAGTTTGTTTGAAAATCCCTTGTCCATACGAACCTCTGAAAACGCTAACTGATGGGATTTTATCATTGTGTTAAGTTAAAGCATTTTCCCAATTTCAAAGTTTAAGAAATCCCACGAAAAATCTCATGTTTCCAGAAAATTACTTTGCACTATCATCATGAATTTGTAATATAAAATTTGAAGGGATAAATAAATTTATTTCAATGGCGGGTGAAATTTCTCATAAAAAGCATAAAAAACAAATTTTCCACAAATTGGAGTTTAACTGTCATTGTCACTATGTAGCTTAGATTATGTTCGTTTAGGTTAAACATGGTACATATAAAAAGGATTTGCCAACTACCTAATCATTTTGAACCACCCAGTGCCCTTAATGAACCTTTTAAGGACTGGCGGCGGAATTTCTGTGAGGTCCTCCAATTCTCCGAAAAGTCTGTATTCTAAGAAACGGGGTCAATGGATCTGGAGACTCGAAAATTCGCAGAGGAGGTGGTGGATTGTCTCAACTATGTAGCTTAAACCGATACAATTCTTGTTGAATTTAGTTATTTATCAAAATGTCACTTGTATATTTGTTGGGAATTTTAGTTAGTCTCGGATTAAAATGGTAAAAGTAATAGGATATGGACGACATTGAGCTTATGTAGCCATAGAATCGATTAAATATTATATGTAAATAATATTCTCAAAATCTTGCTGCTACTGCAATACTTTTCCTATTATGATAATGTATTTATATTCAAAGGATTAAAATTCATAGTATGATAGCCTTTAGAAGTATCTTATAAAATGTTATATCTGTAGAATTTGCTAACTTATTTCTTTTCTGCAATTAATAAAAATTTCCTATCTCATAATAACAATGAACATTGTTGCCAACCAACCAACAACAGCAACAAACCACTATTTATCATAACAATCAACACAAATATAAACACACACAAACACAATCACACATTCACTCAGAAATGCACCCACACCTACGACAACACCAACAGCAACAAATTCAATTAGATACACTTTGCCGCTAATCGCAAATGAATCCCAACAACGTGTCCAATTCAGCTTCAATTAAGCGCGAAGAAAAATCACAACAACATGAAAAAATCAAAAGCATCAGTGTTATTGGTATCAATGGTGTTTGTTACCAATTTTTGCATCATGATGGTGATGATGATTGTCGTGGCTGGCTGGTTGGTTGGTTGGTGACCATGTGTAACAAGGTGCTAAATCATTGCCATGACATTAACCCAAAGGTATGGCACACTTAATCAATGCTGATAATAAAGCGCGGCATTTGTGTGGCATATGTTGCACAAATTGTCGCATGAACGAAAGTGTGCGCTGCGAACAAATCAAGTGCGATTCACAATTCACGATTCGCAAGAGATTTTGTGCGATTTCAATGCGTCGTTGACTTTGGTCAACAAAAAATATCGTTGCAAAAACCATACGAACAAAGAAGTTAAAGAAAAATGGCCACAAAAATGGTTTACAATAACTGAAAATCAATTGTTTATATACTATAAAAATGTCACTGAATATGCTGAAATAAAAATGGCTACGCTATCAATGCTTCAATGTGAGCCCGTTCAAGTTATTGTGTGTACGAAGAGAGCATGTCGAAGGACCGCCGCATAGGCCAATGAAGACAGTGGGCTGGCATACAATATAAATTAAGCAAATTCGAAATTAAATTTGAAAACAGCATCCTAGAGAGCAGAAAGTATTCTGTAATATTTTGAAGTATTCTGGGATTTGACAATTATGGCATACATTAGCTTAACAAATTTTTACAAATAGTTTTGTTTACGAGGTTTTCTCTTTTAACCCATTTTCGTCTGCTGTTTAAAATGATCTTCTTACACATTTTTCTCTTGCATATTCTTAAAACCAAAATCAAAACAGTTTGAATAATACTACAAAAATCTAAATACAGTCTTTCAGATTTCCAAAAATTTTTAATCAAATTTTGGAGGGGCATAAAATTTTGGGCTAATTTCTTGGCTTGTGTGAGAAACATTCTAGATTATTGTCACCTGATGCCGCAACCTAGATTTTTTTTAATGTACAGCAAACACCTTCGGAGATTTCGTTTCTCAACGGCCTCTTTCAAAGATTTTCCTGGCATTTTCCAATGGGCACCAATGGGTTAATTTTTTTTAACTTTCGAAATGTTATACTTTGGGAGAAGTAAAAAAACAGTTTTTAAAATTTGGCAGACGCCAGGAATTACTTCTAGTTGCTCTAGAGGAAAAAAAACTGTGATTTTAACAGTTTATCGCTGTTGTTAAGAAAATCTGTTATATTGAATGCAATTTGTTTGATTCAACAGTAACATCTCTTCTGTTGAAGTTATCTGTTGAATATTTAGTTCATAACCCTGCCAGACAGGTCTAATGGAAACTCCAATACAGTAATTACATTTTTGGCTTTCACTAACACAATTTCAAAATTTTGTACGAATAATAATGATAAAAGAAGACAGGGTGCCTTGAGTATTTCAAATTTGTATTTCATACTATCTCTTGCATAGTTAACTCTTTAAGGTTAGGTAGGGTATAAATTGTCCCAACTTTTGGTTAGTTTTTTATGCATGGTGGGATATATTTTAACCCACCTCGAAAATTTTAAATTACTTATAGTCATATAGTTTAACATTTTATTTACAGTTTCTCATTCAGTGTCAATGCTATAAACCAATCAAAATTCTGTGCAACTGGAGTTTTTATTTTCTTTAACCTTTAACTTTGAAGGTGGTGGTAAATTTTACCCCACCTTGTGAAATAAAGTGCCAGTTTTGTTGAACTCAAAAAAAAAGTTTTCAAATTTTAGATTTATTTTAATTAAAAATGCTTTTGGCATGTTTTCAAAGAACAAATAATTATCAAAAAACCTTATTTACTAATTTTTTTTAGTAAAGTTAAAAGGTAAAAAATTCACCTCCTTAGTTAAAGGTTAAAATTGTGTTCCTCAAGAAGTTGAAAAATAGTAATTAGTGCTCGAAACATTGAAAGAGTAAAACAAACAAAATTCATTGGAAGTAAATTTGGTTATAAGGCACAGTTGGTAAGCGCGTTGTTCGACAGTCATCATGGGAATGTTTTTCGGCCAGAGGCTCGAGCCTGGGAAAAACTAATTCAAGAAAAAATAACTTAAAACGATAATAGTGAATAAAAAAATGAATTGAACAAAAAACAAACAGAAAAAAATAATTCAAAAAAAAAAAAAATTTTTTGATTTTGAAATTTATTTAAAAAAAAAAAAATGTAAAAATAAATTTGTGGGATTTGAACTTTAGCCACAAGTGGCTGTGTGCTTGCTTGCGCACTAGACAACTAGGCTACAACGTGAAGAATTTTGGCAGTTACTATTGTTACATTGTCTGTTAATATAGCAGAGTTCACTTTTGGATGAGATTTAACAGCAAAATCTGTTGGTTTAATATCCTTTCCGTTTGATATAACAGCATTTTTTCTCTCAGTGTACTAGTTCGATTTTTTTTTTCGAAAAGTCGTTCGAATTCCGTTGCTCAATGCTCAAAGATCCTAATAAACTGCCTGACTATCTACTTATTAGAAAACTGAACCTGTTCTTGCTTTATATTCTTCAATGCTTTTAGACTGCCCAATTTGAACAAAATAAAATATTACAAATTTATTCTATTCCACTGTGCATACAAATATATATGCCCAACACACGTTTCACTCTATTTTATATGCAGGCAGCGTTGAAAACATTTGACGCTTCTCGGTTTATTTTTTCGCATAAAGTCACAATTGTTATACATTTTGTTGTTGCTGTTGTTATGGTACATGTTGCCACACTTTATAACTTTACCCAGAAAAAAAAAAAACAAAACTTCCAAAGTACATTTGGTCACTTTTTGGAGCACTGCAAGCTCAACAACTTGCGGGCAGTTACTGTCCCCTAAAGGGGAGGTTAAATTTTTCAATTGAGTGTTGCATGCCACAGAAAAAATAGTATGAATGCATTTTTGTTTATGCGACAAAATTTATGACATCAATAGCAAAAAAAAAAAAGGAAAAGGCGTGAATGTTTTTTTTTTGTTGCTGTTTCGTTTGGCTGCATTTATTTAAGCCAAAAGGCAAAACTTCTTTTCACTACTCACAGCAGCTCGTAAATGTAGTTGCAGTTTTATTGCTGCCTTTTTACATGCAATAACTACATATTTTTAACACATACTCGCAGTTGTTTCTTGCATTTTTATGCTTTATTTAGATGTTTTTTTTTTTTTTTGCAATATGAAAAATGCGCATGAATCATGCAGTTTTGTTTTATTTTTTATTTTGCAGTCACAATCAAACATTCCAGTTCTTATTCTTTTTTTTTTTTTTTTTTATTCTTTTACGCTTTTGTCAATGAATTTTGTATAAAGAAGGCATTTTTTATGAATATTTACTCTTTTTTTTCAACATATATATTCTTATTTGTATGTATGGTTGTCTGGATGTATGCGAAAGTTTACGTGTGTGAATGTATTTGTTCGTAGATTTTTCGTAACAGTTCATAAATAATGTTTTGAACTTATTTTTTATATTTCTTTTTGTAGGAAAGTAAGCTTAAATGGATTTATGGGGTTGCCATTGTGATTTGTGGCGTAAATATTTGAATGGAAGGAGTGAAAGGCGTTTATTTATTGAAGTTTTTGCAGTGTAAACAAAATAAAGTGATTTTTTTTTTTTTTTTTGTTTTTTGTTCTTCCTTTTGGAAAATGTAAATTCACTTAAATTTTATATATTTATAGCTATGCACTTAGGTGTAGATATTTTGTAATGCGAGGTATGCCGTTGGCAATTAAAATTTTTATTTTGAGTAAAAAACTAAAGTTTCACTTGAAATATCGAAGCATTATAAAAATTCTCTTTGAAAGTGACTGATAATCCCAACGATTTTAATACACTAATTTTGAAAATTATTACAGTCAACTTTGTTTAAATTACGTTCAATTTACGATGATTTCCTAATTTTTATAAAAATTCTAAATGCTTATTACAAAATTAAAAAAAAATGTGCCTTTATTAAGTAACAAGCGCAATTTTAATATAGAAAAGAAGTTCTTACTTATTAAAAAATACAATTATTTGTGAATTCCGAAAAGAATAAATGCCGTTCCCTTAATACCACGACTGTTAAATAACAGTGCAAAATTCTTTCAAATAAAGAAAAGAATCATACTTTCTTAAAACTGAAAAAGTAAAAACGGCAACAATGAAAATATTAAGAAACAACAAAAAAAAACATCAGAGGTAAAGAAAACGTTAGTTGTGTTATAAAAATGACATTCCATCAAAAATTGTGGACAATTTGTGGCCACTTAAAATAGAAGCTATTGAAATGAAAAATTGGGTCATAACGAACAATAACGGTTAACAGCATGGCCAAAAAGAAAAAATAGCCATAGTAATAATAATAATAATAATAATAGTAAAATAAAATAAAACTTAAAAAAAAAAAATAGATAAATAAATAGCAGTACAAAAGAATTCGCAATCAATCAAATTATTGCTCAATAATTCAATAAAATCAACAACAAATAACAATTGACAATAATTCGCTATACGAATTATATTGTCAATAGCGAAAAGTATTTGTTGTAGTAGTTGTGTATGGATTTTTATTTTTTTGGCGAAACAAGATAAAATAACAATGTCAAAAAAAAAAGAAAAATAACAAGAAAGAGAAGAATAGCAGAATAACTTCATCATAATTGTAATAATTACGTAAATAATAACATGAAAATGAATGAGCAAAAATGGCAGTTAACTATAAAAACAACAACGAACAATGTGTAGTGATTTTTTGGTAGTAAGTTTTCGTGGCATTGTTGTTGTTATTATGTGCGACGACGACATTGTAAAGAAATAGTAAAAAAAAAAATGTTGTGGCTTTTGATTTAATACCAAAAAACACTTAACTTATATACATACATACAAATTCAGTTAACAATTTCAATTCCAACAAAACCAGTAACAGCAACAACAATTCAAAATTCAATTATGAGAACTAAGAAATTCACTAAAAAATTTAACAAACAACTACAAAAAAAAAAAAAAAAAAAAAACTAATACTACTTCTACTACCAACAACAATAGTTTGTAAGCAATGTATTTATAATTGAAAAGTTTGCGGTGAAATTGCCAATAATGCCCGAATGTCCAAAAATAAAAAAACTGAAGAAGCTGGAAAAAATGAAATCTTATTAAATTTTAATACGGGCGCATTTGATTCGATTTTTGTTTGAGATATTTTTGTTTTTCTTCTTATATTATTGATTATTATTTCTTTTGTTGTTTCCATTGTTGTTGTTGTTATTAGTTAGTGATTTTTTTTTCTATCAAAAATTATTATTATTCTTTCTAATTGCGGATTTTTGTCTTTTCGTTAGTATCGCACCTCCACAGTTTTTTGTTATATTTTATTGTATTCAATTTAAGCGTGTTTAAAACCCCATCTTGCAACAGTAGCGTATTCAAGAAATATGAGTATGAAAGGGGCTAACAAATGCGTAGTTTGTTGTGAAGAATATCGTTAACCGTATCGTTAAAGTATAAATATACAAATATAATTAGTTGTGACAGAATTTTTGGCGCCCATGTTTAGTAATGATCTCACCTTTATCCCAATAAAGAAATACTTAGTTGAAATTGTTTTGTTAACTGAATTCAAAGCCCTAATTATGCGCACTTTAAGTTGGAAATTTGTTTTCTGTTTTATATTTTAATTTAGGTAATTTGATGGAGATTTTACATTTTCATATTTGCTAGAGTTACACTGGACACATAGTATAATTTGTTGTTCCGTCCTCCAATAGTCGGCATCATGACACATCTGCTAGTTTCAGCTTTCCAAGACAATTTTAAAGACCAATGTGCTAAAAAGAAGAACTCAAAATTCATTTATATTCCAGAAATTATTTTTCAGAATAGCTTTTCCACATCTCTGTTTCCTATAAAGAAAAAAGGATCTATCTTCAATGAAAGGATTTTCGGGAGCTTTGAACTGATTTTGGATTTGCGTTCTTTGCCCTCACAGTTTTATTATCGTTGAATTATCATGTTTTCAACCTACAAAGTTATCACCAGAACATATTTTAAGTGAGTGTGGATCAATGATCCACAAAAGAATGAAATGTCTGGGTATGCACGAAGTGCCCAGTACAGAACTAGCATCCATAGATCCGGGCGCAATACTCAAATTCTTGAGGGAGACTGGACTGGATGAGGCACTCTAGGCAAATCAGACTAGATAGAGAAGAGAGACGTACAATAGATCTTAGAGGTCGCGTTACAACTACATAAACCTCTCTAATACAATAGACAACCTACAAAGTTTAATACTTTCATGAGAAAAACTGTACCAAAAATCGAAAAAATAGAAACACACAAAAACGGATATTTAAAAAAAGTCTACAGAACATTTAACAGTTAGTCCTTCAGACAGACAGATATACAATTTCTTTTTCGATGTAAAAAATTAACAAAATGGTATTATTTCTCAAGTTTATAAGATATTCTTCGTCGATACTTTATCGAATTTAGGAAAAAAAAAGAAGAAAATCGTCGGAAAAAATACTGGAAATACATACTTGTATCTGGAAAAGTAGTCTTTTAAGAGCAAAGTCATTAAAGAGTAATAGTGGTCAATCTCAGGTTGTGTAGAATTTTAGATTAAATTAACCCCGGAGTGTCGAGGGAAGTTTTTCATTATTTTTTTCACTTATACCAAGTTTTTACAGAAAAAGTTTGGGCCTTAATTTAATGATAAAAGCCCCTTTACCCCAGCAGTAGCCATCCCTGCACACTCTCACATACATATGTACATTCATATGTTAAGTACAATGAGCTTATAAAAAAGATACTTCTAATATTATTATTTGTTTAACCAACACAAATACAAATGCACTTATCAAATGACACTTCATTTGTATTATATGCTTGTGTGTGTGTGTTTTAATATTGGTTGCATGTTTTGTCTATATGTGCATATATACAAATAAGCTTTATGCTGCATTACATTACAACAATCCGATTTAAGGCTTTTTTTTTTTTTGATTAGTTTTCTTTTATATTCCGTTGTTTTCTTTTTTCTTTTCTTTCATTTGTTACTTATTTTGTGCCGCTTTTTTGTTACCTTTTCTTTTTCAATCATACTTGTACTTTTTCATGCATATGTGACGCTTTTTTATGTCGAGTTAATTTAATGAATTTTAGTTGGAAAGCAACAACAACAGTAAAAGCAACAACAATGACAATAACAATTGCAGCAACAACAACAATAAACAGCGAACAACACAGCCAATTGTCAAATAACTGTCACATAAGCTCATTTATCAATTTGGCCCGATAAATGACAGTTGTATGGAGAGTGCGTTGTCATAATTCAAAAATGTTGCATATGAGTAAATGTACATACAAATATACAGTGTACAACCGACCGGCAACTATGAAAACGTGTGACAATTGTGACAATTAAAATGCAAAAAAAAGAGAGAAGAAACAATACCTACAAAGAAAGATTGTGAATAGAAAATAAAAAATGTTTGAATAAGAAATGTCAAGTGTTTGCTAATGTACTGTCACTGTGTATGTAAAAATTTATAATGAAGTTGAATCGAGTTTTCGACTATTATAGCTGTAAGTTAATAGCCGCCCTTGCAAATCATTTAGTTTTTTACGACGGACCCATAACCCGTCCGGGTTTGGCAGCTTCGAAGCCAAAGTTATTACAGGCATACAGCCACTTTTCTAATCATCGCATTGCTTTGCAATTGTTTCCGTAAACTCTGTAGATGCCAGTAATTTAAGGTTAATTGTACCTGTTTAAATCTTGAAAATAATTAAGGGATATTAGAGAATTATGAAAATTGATTCATAATTATCTTTAACAAACGCATAAATAGAAAACTTCTTAATTCACCATAAATTTCCAAAAAATTACATGTTTTCTACTTTTTTAGCTTAAACCATTTCTCTGCTGCTGTTCCTTTACTAAATACGAGAATTACTTGTTGGTTTGTTGTTGCTTTAAGGAAAATCCAGAAAATTATGTTCAACACGTTTCCGCACATTAATCACAACTACTTAAGAGACAAAACAACAACAACCACAAATCAAAGAAACAATAACACAAAGTAATAAATATTTATTATTTAACACCATTGAAGGAATTCTTTGCTTAAGTTTTAGTTGTTGCTGTTGTATTTTGTTATGGATGCTTTATTCATACATACAAACATCGTTTTGTATTGTTGTTTTTATTATTATTAACGCTATTGTTTGTTAAACAATTTTTCTTTTCACATTATTCTCTTTCATGAGTTCAAAAAAAATATATATATATATTTGTATTTTCAAAACGCAATTTTTTCATCGTTGTTGTTATTCGTTTGAGCCTACTTTTTTCGGGCACCGATGAGAGTTTGGGGCTTTTGTCGTGTCAGCAATATACTACAAGCAACACCAACAACAAAACAATACAGCGCCATCATTGTGAGTGAGTGATGAACGTGAACCAAAGAAGAAAATGAAGAAGAGAGTTCCTCTTTTCTGCTGCTGTCCATTGAAGACTAAAAATTTGCCTGCCTGTCTGTCTGTCAGTACGATCTGCCTGCAGCAACTACAAAAATTTTGGTATGGACAACTAACATCGTTGCTGCTGCTGCTGCTGCTGCTGCCGATGTTGATGCTGTTGGAGACGAAGATGACGATGATGGCTTCTTTAAGAATTTTGTTGCATATGATGTTGCTTAGCGATGGCGATGAAGATGAATATGAAAAAAGAAGAAGAAAATACTTAAGCTCCATGTCTCACAGTGATAAATCATAATATAAATATACGTTGCATTTAAATATGTACAGAAAATCAATATTTTTATTGTTATGTAGTAAAAGTAAATGGAATTTGTGAATTTTAAAGAACATACACATATACAGTAATCTCATTCATTTGGCCACCAAGGTGCTAGACTTTAGCCCAGCTGTTTTAGGTTCGATTCTAAGAAAGGGAATACTTGGTATCTCGGTTAATTGCGTTCTCCAGTTAATTGAACCAGATTTTGTACATTTTCATCGACGCAATTAAGTGGAAATGAACGTGCATGATTGTGAATAGTTTTTTGAAATATTTTAAGAACTAACTTTAAATTTGATGAGTAAATTTTCATAAAATGAAAAAAAAAACCAAGCCTTTAAATTTTTCAATTCCGGAATACCACAAAAATGTGCAAATCCAAGAGATTAGTTATTTTTTAGGTCATAATTATCTCCACTACACGAATTTTGATTCTTTTTATGTTATATAATAATATCATCTACCTAGTCTGTGCTAGCAAACCATTAAAATAGAGATAAACAGATAAACAAAGGCATAATCTCTAAGCTCCGAAATATATAGGAAGCAATGCCAACTAATCTGAGAAACCACATTCATATTCTATATTCACTGAAAAGAAAACCTTTGAATATAAATTAATAATCTGGCAGGAGATTTATAAAACAAGTAAAGTTCAAAATCTACACGCTTATATCGTATTCTTAATATGACACCTCGGTGGCCTCTGGTTCGATTTGATTCAAGACTGGCAATGCCATGAAACAACGAAGACCCCAATCATTTCCACTAACTATTATCCCAAATGTCAGCCTTAACAAAAACGGGAAAATACAGTTATAGGGAATCGTTTGCGTCTATCAGAGATAGTACTCCTCAGTCAATGCAAAGTCACATTTGAACTTTTGGCCATATTCAATGACATATGAAATCAGTAAAAGATTTCTCTTTGTTGAATTTCTGGTGGAAATTCTATATTCCAAAATTCGGTGTTGCAAAAATCTATAACTTACCCAAACTGCGCATTTTTTTATAGTATTATCATGTTCTTTCATATAGTGCTTACAGATAATTCAAAGAAAACAGAATTTTATAAAACAGGATTTTGAAAAGTAAAAGTTAGTAAACAGAATTTTGCGTCTCCAGAGTTTTGGTCCCAACCTGAAATTAATGCATAAATACTGTCTCGAATAAAATTAAATGTTGTTAAAAATTTTTACAATGAGAATAACTCGAAAATCTGCTTTGATTCATATTTTTAACTAACTTAAACTTAAAATAAACCATAATTAACCGATTAATGAAACTGAAACAAGCCAATAAACCTAGTTTCAGCGATAAGTTTCCTGCATGAGTTAAAGAAAAAAGTGTAAAAATATATTTAAAGAATCGAATATTGTTTAAAAATGAAAGATCAACATTTCTGATGAGATGAGACATCGGTTGTCCTAACTACCTAACATTGAAAGTGAGTGGGGAAAATGCACAAAAAAATATCGAACATTTGTGTAGCTCTTATTTGCCAAACTTGAAGAGGTACACTAAAAATGTTAAATTAAAAGTACAAAATTTAAAACTACCGTGATTCTAATCTATATATCATAGTCCTTGATGCGGAAAAACGCAAAACGCTCTTAATTAAAATGATAAGGAATAAAATATCACACAGTATCCTAAGTTTTTTTACTATATACTTAGGTACCCTTACCTACATATAAAATGAAAGGTAACTTCTTAACATTTCGTTATGCTAGGTTACGCTTAGATATTTTTTTTTCAACGATAACACACATTTAAACTTCCCTATAGTTAACTGAACAAGACACAGTCCGCCTCCGGCAACCCTTCAATAAAAATTAGTATCCTTTTTGTTGTTTGCCATACATTTAACGAATTGCTACAAATCTGATGTTATCCTTTTTCTTTTTTTTTATAATTTTTGTATTGTGGTATGGGCATGATGAGTGAAAAGAAAAACAACAAGTTTGCTAAATACCCCTTAAGGGTCAAAATCAGGATATCATTCTTCTCTACTGTCTTGTATGCTCTTGATATGTCCCTTGTTTTCTGTTTTTTTTTTGTTTTTGTTTCCATGTTTATTTTTATAGCGCCTTGTGATCCTGATAGTTCACAGCTTGTAAGTTGTATTTTTATTACAAATGTATGAGCAATGAATATATTTTTTTTTTAGAAGAAAGAGTAATGACAGCCGCAGGATATTCTTATATGTATAGGAAGCGTAATTTAATGTGTTACGCCAAAAATTTAAAAAAATTTATTCATTAAGGTTAAGCGTTAATTGCTGAAGAAATTTTTGAAAAGGATATTGCACGAAAAAGTATATTTTCTATGTAATTTATGTGGGGATGTATAAGGATATGTTGGGAATTTAATATTATTTAAAGTGTGACGAATTAATGTGAACTATTTTAAATTAGGTTTTAGAAGAGAAACGAAACCAAGGAGTTTCCTTAATTGAAAATTACATGCTTATCTTATGCGTTTCTGTTATCCTGCAGTTTTCCTGAAAAAAATAGCAAGCTTTCTGTAAGTCCTTAATATTCTGTATTTAGTATGTTTCTATAATCAAAATCCTATATTATTTTAATTTCAAAAAAGTACATCAAAGTAAAGCAAATTAACGCTTATTTGAATATAATAAAAAAATATTCCATGCTTTTTCTATTTAATATCCTTTTTTACCATACAATCTTCCTTCTCGTATTTGCTTTCTTATGTATATAAAAAATAACCTAATTGAATTGACCACGAGTGCTAAAATCGCTCAACGTAATCCGATTACGAACACAAATTGACTGGTGACCATTTCATGCATCAACAGATATCCTTACAACAACAACAACAAAAACCACAATAAGCAACAACAGCCAGGGCAACAACAAAAAGTAAGCTAAGTAGTTGCAGAAAAAGTATACTTCAGTTTTTCTAAAAGTTATGTATACCTCACTCTTGTAGTTGGACGTCTGCCCCACATTTTCAAGCTTCAGCTTGGCTTATTTTTCTATTAAAATGTTATCAAATGATTTTTCAAGAAGCAACCCAAATGAAAAAGAAAATATGAAAAACATTATGTCCTTTTTGCAGTAGCATTTTCTTAATATTTCTTTTCTTCTTTCTTTTTTTCTTTGTGTCACCATTCAGGCGCAAATTATAAACGAATTACCAAAGTAAAGTGGCCATTTGGATCAAATGTGGATTTCTTCTTGTGTGCGTTTAGAAAAAAGGACATTTATGAGGAAGTGGCTATATCAAAAGCATACAAAGAATTTTTTTTTCGCATAAAAGAAATGGAGAGAATGCGAGTGAATGAAGGAGGAGATTATGTGGTTAAGTATACTGGACATTTGGGGGTTTGTTTTGTTTTGTATAAAAAAGAAAAGAAAAGAGATTAAATTTAGAAATAAAATGATTAGGCTTAACGATTTTTGCATATTAAGAGAAACAGTTTTTCTTTAAAGAAATGAAGACCTTTAGTAACACAATTGGAACAGTTTTTCTTTAAAGAAATGAAGACCTTTAGTAATACAATTGGAACAGCTTGACAACATGCATAGAAATTAATTTATGTTTTTCCTTTTTTGTCTTCTCAGTTATTTATAGGTGTTAACCCAACTTGATTAAAATTTCATACATTTTGATCGTTGGCCATGAATCAAAATCAAATTTAAGGGGACGAAATTAGTAAATTTGACAAAACTAAAATTCCTACCTTTATTAATACTTCGTCTCAAGTATGCAACGCATGACAAAGAATCGAAGTAGTGGGCAGTCGATGGAGCAAACTGAAGCTGATCCTGCGAATCACAATGGTAAAACGGAAGCTGCGACTGGTATAATCTCCGAAAAACTAGCGAAGTACTCTAGTTAGTAAAAACACCACGTTATGGCTGTTCCGATCAAAAGACTATGTGTGCCCGATAGGGTCCGAAATTGTCAATAGAAAACCGCAGCTTTGCTCGACGTCGAACGGTTTCGAGCTGGCTATATTCTGGGCACAGGCTATCTACAAATCGTTTCCACTAGCTCACTAATACTTACTTCTTATACTGCTTCTATCTGTAGGTAGATTTTGTTTGATTTCATTCAATACTGATCGTCTTCACGTTGTTTTGGGGCGGCCACTTCTACTGATGCCTTGCGGATTGTATTCTAGAGAAATGCGATATCAACAGGAGGTTTACTCAAACTGTGATCAATACATCCCAATTTGCCTTTTCGAATTACGAAACGGAACGTCTGTTCTTGCCCGTGGCTCTTCATTTGTTATACGATTTGACCAAAACATTCTAAGGATTTTGCGAGCGAAGACATCAATTGACAAAGCTACGAAGCTTTTGTTGTACTAGTTCTGTTACGAATCATGTTTCGCATTAATACAACAGAAATGGATCTTATCCGTATTAATGCATCATTGGAAACAGAACATAAACAAACATAACTCTTAAGCTCCTAATATTATTGAGAGTTATTTTGAATTTTGTATATTTTAATTAAAACTGGCAAAACACAAGCAGCAGAAAAGCTACCAACAAGTAGATCTCGTGAGCATTACATTATATGAAATTTAATATAAATTTCTCTAATATTTCAAAATATTATACCGTAAAAGAAACATGTCGAAATATTTTTACTCATATAAAAGCCAGCTTTACAACGCATTAAGAAATTTAAGTACGCAAATTATTTCAAGACATTTTTAAATCAATCAACATATATGAGTATATTTAGGTACCCCTTTCCATGGATATCATATTATCCTGTGCGAGTACATGCTGAAAGTGTGCTCAGAAAATGGAAAGAAGAAAAATATAAAGAAAATCACATGCGTTAAAAAAAAAAAAAACTATACGAAACAATTTTACGTGTTTGGCATTTAAAAATATTTAAATTACAATTAGGTAACGATTTATAAAAGCAACCGAACCAGCCAACCCTGAAAAAAACGAAGAAAGAGTATGGCAAGGAGGTAAAATTTACTATTGCTGCAATATATTAAACGCAATTTTCCATGATGGAATTTGCATATGAAAAAGAAGTAAGAGTCTTACAAAAACTTATGTACAAAATACTCGTACATACATAAGAGTATACCATATTCTTACATTATTCTTTTCTTTATTTTCTTGTTTGTTAAAATCTAAAGTGATCAATAATTTTTATAATGACAGTTTTAAGTAGATAAATATTTGCATTTAAAAAAAAATACTATAAAATGCAGCAAAAGGGAGATTGTATTATTATCACAGAGAATAATAGTGATAATAATGATGATGATGATCTTTTTTGTGGTTTTAGATTGTCAATTAAATTCAAGCGCTGAAATTGTTAGCATTTGTTGTTACTATTGTATGCATTCAGACGAGTATATTGCAATGACTGGTAATCTGCTAATCAATCAAAATTTTAATGTTTTTACATTGGCATTGCTGTTAAAAATGTATCAAGGTACAAAGATATTTTTACTTGAATTATGTAGTGCAAATAACAGCATATACGAATAAACGGTATTTGATTTCATATGATGTAACCTTGAAGAATATTTCTTAAGTAGGGCAAAACTCAAGTTAATTCGTGCTATATATATGTATGTAATATCGTAATACTCTTTAAATTAATGATTTTTCTGAAGATTCGGTATTCAAGAAAATAAAATATTAAAAAATGCAACCATGATATAACTTCTAAAGGTTTTCTACGGTTTCCGGGTAAAAAATAGGTATGTTTTTCAATGTGAATGTGTATTTTTTAAATAAAAATTTCATTATCATCCGAGTAAGTAAAATATTTTTTTAAATAATAAAAACCTGGTCAGAGAACACATCTATGAATATAAAAATTTCAAATGACGTAAACCAGATAAGTGGTTCTCGAGTTATACGGACACTGACGGACAGACAGAGAGACATTGTGTTTTATAACACTGTGCGACACCAAAAATCAAACCGCAATTTAATACATTTTTGCCAGAAGAAGTGGCAAGATATTTGAAATATTTTCGAAATTAGAGTAAAAAATATTACAAAAAATTGCAATTTTTCTAACATTTGGTCTCGAAAATTGCATTTCAAGATATAGGTTCTTCACAAAACGAGGTTATTTGTACATTAACGACATTTCTATAAAGAATCACGATGGCATACTTTGAATACATACGAAAAATATATTTATAGCTCAAAATTGGGGTATTTGAAGAACCCCGAAATGGCCTGAGACTCGAAAAATTCGAACAATAATAAAAAAAAATCGATCTAACTTTTACACTTTTGTTTTGCTATTGGATAGGTATATTCAAAAAAAAAATAGTCCGGTGCGGTTTAATTTCGGTGATCCGAAATATGTAATATTTTTTTTTGTAATTTGGACATTTATTGTGAAAAAGTGATTATAAATTTATTCTTTAAAGTATTGTCCATCGTTAGCCACAACATTTTCCCATTAAAAAATTGTGAAAATTATTTGACAAATCAATTCTTATAGTATATTATTTTATCATAATCTACATACTGACCAAGCAATTCAAGCCGTAGTAAAAAGAATTTTAGTCTCGAAGTGTATAAAATGCTGCTCGTTCAAGAACTCAAGCCGGGCGACTTACCACACGTCGAAACAATGGAACTATTGAGATATGAGTCCAGTGAGCAATTCATCTCAAGATTTGGATCAGTGAGTTGGCCACCTAGATCGTGGGATTTGGTGCATTTAGACTATTTTTAGTGAGGTTATGTGAAATCACTCGTCTATGCCAATAAATCAACGTCAAATGTAGCGTTGGAAACCAACATTACGCGTGTTATTAACGAGATACCAGACGCTATGCTTGGAAAAAGTGGTTCAAATTGGATTTGTCGCATTTAGTGGAATGTCGTCAGGGTCTGGTCACTGTCAGGGTCGGTGCAGTCTCGTTTTCTCCGTTATATCACACAGGCGTCCGTTAAGTTAATATAAAGTATTGTTTGTCATGACGAAAGAAACTTTTCAAGTCATTTCGAATTGGGAGTGTGAAGTGTATACATATATGTGTTAAAAAAAGAAGAGTGGCCGCGTTCTAAAAGAAGAGTAAAAAAATTTTTTAGCAGTGCTAAAAAAAGTAATTTATTAGTTAATAATAACATGAAAACACCAAAGTAAGTTAGCTTAAATTGTTTGATAAGGTTTAATAAGCGGTAATATGTAGCTTTTCATGGTGTTTGCATTGCGCGAATAGGCTGTAAATGATGCGACGCTAAATGACGTGTGTTATCAGGGTGGGTTCAGTGTTTGTAGTCAGGGTCGGAGCACCGAAAATTTTGTTGTAATGATGCGTTTTGACTCCGAAAATAAATTTTTTTCACCGTGCATATGCATAAATGCCCATAACTCCTGAACAATTAATCCAATTATATTTAATGTTCAGCAAAAACATAGTAATTCGTGAGATCTATTCAACGATATGCAGCATTAATAAAAAATTCGGCTTTCAGCGGGAGTTATGAGCAAAAGTCAAAATATGCTCCAACCCTAACAACATTCCCCTATCACTTTCAACGCAGTCGTAGTCACATTTACATAAATTAATCTTTAAAAAGTAAACTGTAAGCATTGATTTGTTCACTAAAATAAATTTTCATACACTTTTATGCTTTTTCTGTTTTTTTTTTTTTTTGGAAAATTGAAAACCAAACGCTTAAAAAATCACCTTTTATTTATTAACGTTGAATGAGGAAAATTTGCGTGGCCGTGACTGTACTACATATATATACACCAATTAAGAAATCCTTTTAAATTTATTCGATACTAAATATTATGTAAACCATTGGTCTTTGCCTTACTCTTAACAATGTATTACTTTAATCCAGTTTGTTTTAAGTTTCTGATTATTCAAAAACAAATTTTGTCTTTTAAGGAGACATTTTAAAAGAAAAGGAAAAATAACAAAACTTGCCTGTTACATTTCAATTATTGTCTTTTCATTGAAAGTCCGTTACTATTTCATTATTTTCACTTGTAACTGTTAAAAAGAATAAGGTATATCATTTCCTTAACAAACAAAAAACAAAAAAGTGAAACTTTAAATGGAAAACTTTGCATGAGAAACAAATTTTTTATTGTTTTTTGTTATCTTTAATTTAAATTCAATCAAAAGGGTCATTTTCGCTTTCAATTAACGCGCGCACACTCATTTACAAACACATGCTTGAATGCATGCTGTGCAAACAATCGACTTCATCAACAACAAGGCGAAGAAGCAACAGCAATCCTTTCAAAATATACAACAGCTAACGAAAATTCAAGATCACGCGGCCTCTGTGATTTGCATACGTATGTAGTTACATATGTGTGGCCACCTCACAGCTCTTTTTGGCATCTTTAAGGACACTTCACAAATTTGACCCTTGCACCCCTGAAGAAACACACACGCAAGCTCGTATATACTACACCTCTACATCAAGCAGCAGCAGCTGCGTGACTCACGTATCCACATCACATAACACGATCATCATTATGTTGACGACGATGCGGCTTGTTGCGCTTGAAACAACATCGCGCACACAATCTCGCGTATCTTAAAGATACTCATACAAATGAATAAATATTTCAGGTATTCTTGTGCCTGAGCGCCTGTCAAAAACAATCAAAGATAGCCTCATCAAAATCGCACAAAAAAATATTGTTGGAATGCATCCATCATTCCATCAAAAAGATACATATTCGTTTTTTGTTTGTTTTCATATAGATGAACTAAAAGTAGAGCAACGAAATACTTGAAGTTGTAAGGAGGGACCAGTTTTTTTTCCAAGTATTCTCGCATTGTGGGAACTTTTTTTTTTTTCAGCGGAGATGTGCGGAAATCGTGAAAAGTCCTTAACAGTTAAAAAGGAAACGTTTTCTCAACTTATATACAACGTTATTAATTTTTAAATAACACTATGAACTTATGTTTCAAATTCGAGTTTTAAAGTTACTTATTTGGCGCTACAACCGATGATAGCCACAAAAAAAAAAACAATGCTGAGCAATGCTCTCACTGGTGGCAGTTGGTAAGGCTAAATACAATCAGGTCTTTTTTAAAAAAAAGTCAGGAAATTATGTGAGTACTCAATTATTATTTCTAACCGGAGCGTTTTCTTCCATTCGCTCACATTTAGGCCTTACTTCCTTCTCATAGTAACAAATTAAACTATTACGTGATCTGAATTATCTCAAACTATTGCAGATCATTGTATTCTGCTTCTTAGATATTTTAACTAATTTTTTAAATTTTGTAGATCATCATAATTTTACTTTTTACTACCGTTTTTCATTTGTATACATCTTTTATTTACAAATTTCAATTACAAAGGAATCAAAGGAATCGTCCGAAAGAAGAACAAACCGCGCTAATTTCATTAACATCTCCTCTAACGCGTTTATGATCACTCCCAGGAGTGATAGAAATCTCATACGCAGCCTGCACCATTGACACATCCTGCTGCTCTTCATGATTAAATCTATGAATTTTTTAAAAATTCCTTAACCCCTTTTTTTTTGTTTTACAATTGCAATTAAAGTGACCCTTTTACAGAAAATATTAACTTCCAAAATTGTTGCAAACCCTTTTTGTGTAGGTACTCAATTTGATGAACTTCCTGAACTGCAGTGATCTTGCAATAATTTCATATACAAATGGGTATTTCCATTTTCCATTTGTAACAAATGTCATTTCAAATGTTCAATGTCATTCTCAAAACTATTCTCAACTTTGCTCTATTTATGAAAAACACAAAATAAAACTACAAAAAAAAAAAGGATGTTGGTCACATAAGTGTACTCGTATGCCGTTTGTCCCTTTGCCTGTCAGTATTGTCTAATGTTCTCTGTGATCTTGCTTTTGGTGTTCAAAGACTTTTTCGCTGATCTTTGTCATTTTCTGTGCCTGATTAGTTGGGATGGTTTTTTTTTTCTATTTCTACTTTTATGCTATGTTTTTTTGCGCGCGTAAATGTTGTTATGTCCTGCATGAGAATTGTTGAATCACCAGCAGCTTCTAATACAGGATTTATTCTCTTCATCTCTACTTTATTGAACATGCAGCTTGTTTTCCTCCAATCCCAAGAAAGATTATGAGCTTATTTCATTTGTTGAATAATGTTTATTTCTTTTTGATTGAGGGTCATCACCAGTAATTGTTTTTGACAAGGTCTCAAAGCGCAAAAAAAATGTAACAGCTTGAAGTTCAGCAGTTGAATGGTGATCACGCAAAAAACAAATATGTGAATGAATTTTCTTAAACACCTTTGAAAAACTTGAAAGTATTTAGAAGATGGCAAGTGGTATTTTTAAATACATATCTACATTAAGGTGCCTCACGAAAAGAAGTTGAACTTCAGTTTATTTTATGATGATCTCCAAAATATTTCAGCTTTAGCGATTACCGCTCGTGAGGTGAAAAATCTCTAAAAATCGAATTTTTTATGAGAAATTTTTCTATAGGCTACTTTTGATGAAATAAAAGTTAGTAAATATAAAATACTCAATCTTTACCCAAATATTTAAAAAAAACTTTTTTGTTCACTTTGTTAACAAAAAATAATCATAAAATAATGCTCTTTTTAATGCTTCAATAGCTTTAATGTATTCGTAAATTAGAAGAACTTTTAATAAGGACCGATCAATTTGGAAATTTTTACTTTATAAAGGTAAGCACGCTAGAATAGAGAGATTGCAAGAGAAAAACAGCCTAGCACGACTTAACCCATAAAGGACAGGACGGCCACAATTTCAAAGCTTATTTAAGTGGCTCCGTTAACTATGAAAACCAACTTAAAAAAATTCGAGCCATATCATTTTGTTTGCAAAATTCAATGAACTTTCAAAATCTGCAGTCAAAATAAAAAAGATATTAAAATTCAAACTAATTCATCGAAAAACATGATTTTTCGATTAAAAATTGTTTTTCTTAAAATTTTTTTGGAATGAAATCACCAAGAATTTGTATTTGATAAAATTCTGGCGTCCATGCATCCTCAGCTTCAAAATGTGTCACTTGGTGTTTCAAAATTTAGCATGTAAATATGCAAAATGGCGGCTTGAAAGCGAAAAGTTGCTTCAAAACTTTCAGGAATTTTTACATAAGATGGGTGAGCTTTAGAAACAAATTTTATGAAACAAAATCTTCTTAAAATTCATCAAAAAATACGTTCTATTTTTTTTTAGAATTTTTTCATTTTTAAAAATTATGAAATTTTAAAAATTTTTCAAAATTCTTTCAAAAATTTCTGAAAAAATTATAGCATATTTTATGATTCATTTTAAAAAGTTTTGTTTTCCACATTTTTTTTATAGCCCAAATTACAGCCACTTTTATTTGAAAAATTTTTTTTTGCATTAAAAATGATATGACTCATGATAGGAGGCACTTAAATAAGCTTTGAAATTGTGGCCGTTCCGTCCTTAATGGATTAAGATGGAAAGTATTTTATCATATATTTTAGGTTATATATAAATATTAAACTGGTGCGAATTTTAAAATAATTTTCGAAATCATATTTAGCAATTTAAAATATATTATCACTCTGGAAATTCCAATAACTTTAGTAACTGATCATTTCGTTCCCTAATAACCAAAAATCCTTTCCCATTTAATGATCAACGCTTTTTGTTTTATTTCGCTGTTAAGCAATTTAATGTAATTGAAACTCGATAGTTTATAGTTTTGTGTGTTGTTTGACATGATTTATAGATCAGTGATCAATTGATTGTAAATATCAGAGATCTATCAAACAAATAAGTAATATGATCGATTTAAATAAATCTAAATCAAAATAAAAATTTTCTCATATTCTAAACAGTAAATTCATAATAGTATCAAGATAAAATCTTTTGCTACCTTTAAAAGAATCACATGACAATTTTTTTGGCATACTTGAATAGCTTACAGAAATCGCGAACAATTTTCTATCATTAGCTTATCACTCAATTGCGAATTTCAAAACACGGGTAATTTTAGATTTTCTCATGCCAAATAGATTAAGATCAAGTTAACTGCTTAAGCTGACAGCCATGGGCATAGACATTTTCTTTTCGTACTTTTCTTCGTTTTAATCCAAGTTATTATTATGCAAAGACAAGCAAAGCGAGTAACCCTTCATATCTTCTCCCTTTTCCCCATATATTTTTGCACAGTAGCGAGAAAAAGGATGTGTAAACTTCAAAGAAAATTAAGAAAAGAACAACATATGACATTTGCAAAATATTAATCCCATCAAACGAAAATTTCTACTTTTTTAGAAGCTGTCATAAATTGTTTGAGTCGTTTTTATATTGTAAAAAGCCCGAGGGTCTGCTTAGACGCCGGTTGTTTGTTTATCTTGTTTTGTTTTCTTGTATGTGGGACACTTTTTTGAGGTTGTGCTAGTTTATAAACAAAATATTATATGAGTTATATGAGTATACCAAAATATAAAAAAGGAAATATTTGCCAACAGCTGAACATCATATACAATAATACATAATAATCTTAATAATATTTTTCATGTTAATCCTTTCAACTTGTTTTGTTTGAGAATAATTCTAAGCAAATTAGAATTATAATAATTTGGGCATTGCTTTCATTGTAGGTCTGGGAAAATATTTATGTTCTGATCGTGGTTTGTTAACTTATGTATCTGCAATTGTATGAATATGTGAAATGCCTTCAAAGTTAGAATTTGCAGTTTTGAGCAACAAATTTTGATGTTCGTTCGTTTATAGGACAATCAATTGATAATTTATAGATAGCAAGACACCAAATTTTTAATATTCTATGGCAAGCAAGGTCTCAAAAATAGGATCGAGGGAACAAATAATACACAACTTAGTTAACTGGTATCTGAGGAGATTTATCTGGAATATGGCCACCTAATCAATATTATTCAAAGATTTTAAAATATTTTTAATTTCTATTTTTCTTATGCGGCATTGTCAGAAATATTTACCAGGAATTTGAATTTTTAAAATCAATACATACTATGTTTAGTTATTATGAAAAACTATTTTTCCTTTTTTCCCTGGCTTGGTGGTTAGTCCCTCATACTTATTTAATCACAACTACGGCTTTCTAAAATTTGTAATTTGCATAAAATACGCTCAAGTGCCTTAAAATTTTAAACACTCTTCGTTTACTCTTCGTTTTCTCTTCGCATACTTTCGAACAACTATGTGCATATTGAATATTGCAAATTTAAAAAACGTCTAAAAAACATGATTTTGCAATTGCGGCAGAAAAAAATACGTTTAAAGTAAGCAAGAATAGATTTGCGCTTTCCGAACACGTTGCCGTAACAAATATGGACAACATTTGACACTTTAGCAGCGAAATGGCGAAAGAAAATTTATGACAAGCGTGAAAATATTATAAAAAATAAATTACAGAAAAACATTATAAAACTTCAATGTGAGAAAACTGAGACAAGAAAGGGTTGCATCAAGATACATGTTGATTTTTAATATGGAGTTTTTAAAATAGTTTTAAATGAATGGTTGCACCACGCCTCCAGGAAGTAATGTAGGTAATAAAATAAAAAAAATTGATAAAGTCGTTTATAAAAAAAATCAAAAGCAATAAAAATTAACATTGAGCTAAAATTTGAACCCTTTTTTATATGAGTAGGGCATCAGACCCATACCGAGCATGTACCACATTTAAAATTGCATTTAAATAAAATTTTAAGTTGCAACTAATTTTCATCATATTTTTCTTCTTTTTTTTTTTTTGCAAATGTAAATAGCACAAAAGGGGATTTTTTATTCGGGGTGAAGTTTACATAGCTTGAGGCTATTGTTACTATCGATTAAAGGCATTAAATCAATACATAATTATAACACAGCGTGTATATTTGGGTATACTTTGGTATGTACATCAATTTATATACTCGTATGTAAGTAAGTGTTAAAAAGTAGGCGTTTTCAAACCGTACATTTGTAAAAAAAATTATCTTTAAAATCAAATTTGCCAATTTCAAAGTAAATGAGAAATATAAAAATATAAAGAATCATTATAAATTGCAACAGCAGCCGCAGAGATACGCCCACTTTTTTTGCAATAAGACAATATCACACATGTCCTAATGATCTTTTTGTTACGTTGTTCCTTTTTTATTTCAATATCAGGACGTCAATCGAAACGGCATATAAATTTTTATCTAGTTTTTGCAAACTGACATTAATAGTTTTGTCTTCATTATGTGTAATAAGTATTTATTACTTTTCAAAATAATAGAAAAAAATCAATTTACAATCGATGAAGGGTTAATTCTCATGTATATTCGTATACTGAAAAATTGTATGGGTTTTTGGCAATTGACAACAGTAGCGAAATACGCAATTTTCATATTGTAAGGCAAACTAAAAAAAAAAATGTATTTTATACAAATGCAAATTCGACATATGCAAAAATTATGAATAATGGAATAGAATTGCAGAAAAATCAATTTCCATTGGAATTGTACGTTTTAATAACCGTTACTAATGTATCCATTTTCTCGCATGACATTTTGCACACGCCATATTGTTTCCGCTTTTTATATGTGCATATGCATCTGTCTGTGTTTGTGCTAATGTGTTTTGATTGTATTCACATAAATGAATATATTGTGAAGTTTTTAAGTTTCAATTCTATTTTGAATTTATTTTTGCATATACTCAACTTATAGATTATTGTAAATTGATGATAATCTAAAGCTTATTCATGAACAAGTTGCAAAAACATAATTAAGGGCACGAAAAAAAATATCGAAACTTTGATCAGAATTGAGTGTTTTCAGTACGATTCAAATACCTATCTTAACCAACGATACTTGGTATTTCATAGTTTCCCACATATCAGTAGGGCAAGTGGGGGTAATTTGGCAATTGCCAATCATTTTGCCTGTATGACAGCTAGATATCTGTCAAATTGTTAATACGTATGCTTTATATAGCGGTTCATTACTCAGAAGACTGTCCCTCACTCATACCATATTCCCCCTCGAAGCTCTAGCTTTTAAATGTATTATAGACACATATTAAAATGTGGTTTTGAATTATCTAATAATTCCAAAAGTTCAACCTTGATTCCCTTTTTTCGACTATATATCGCTGCCTTAATTTGTTAAGGCTCTAACAAACATTTTTCAAATTTTACAGGAGAAGCAAAAAACATTTTGTTATTCAGAGTACTGCTTCGAGAATTCTTTATTTAAACTAAAAGAAAAGATCATAAGATTTCGGTGCAGGTCTCTAAAATTTTTAGCATAGTCGAAAGTGGGCACGCTTTATCATAATCCATTAAAAACTCGATCGTTCTTGCTTTTATTTCCAAAAATTGTATCGTATATCACTAGTCTTCAGCTTTTTGTACGATTTCCTTTTAGCTGAAATATGCAAGTTTTATTTTGACAAGGATGCCGAAGAACAAGTATTATAAATTAATTTCTGTAATTTCTGCAACTGGCAAAACCTCAAATTTAACAGGCTTATGCAATAGAGTCGATGGGTTGGTTATTTTTTTTATTATTGTTATTATGCTTATAATATAATCAATGTTTACTGTTTTCATAAGATCATGATACTTTTTGATTCGATTTATGACTACAATTTTTCACCGATCTGTTTCTAATTTGTAGGCTTTTAGGATTGCTCGACAATAATACAAGACTTTTCATATAAGAAGAAAATATTCTATTATTTTTATTTAGGTAACGTAGGAAAACTATTTATGTATGTACCTGCAAAATAAAAAGAAAATACATAGTCGAAATTTGGGTTTCAATGAAACCACAAAAATGCGTTTCATTCATTTGACAATGCATACACACACACAAGCCCACACTTTATTAATGTCGTCCTTTCATATTTGGAAATGCACCTTTTCTATGAAATCGAAGGAAATTAACTTGAAAACCATGACAACACCTTCTCAATAATAATATGAATATGAATAATTGAAAGACTCCCACTGTGTGATTGTCATTGCACATCCCTCGCTACTTTGCATTACATTGTATTTTTGAGAATTAAAAATTTTGAACTGAAAAATACACGTAAGGATATACCAGGCGCGGATTCAAGGGGGGAGGGGGGGATACAGGGGGGAAATTCCGCCCCCCCAAAGATTTTCAAACACTTAAAAACTTAATAACATAAGCAAGCAAAAAAGTGAACATAATTAGTTATTGTTGTTTTTAGTTATTACGAATTACTTTCAATTAAAAGAATAAGGAATAATCTTGCTCATTAAACTAATTTCCTTCTCTATGGAAATGTTCTGAAATAATAATGTTACCTAAACCATATAAACCTGAAAACTCAGTGCCCTCATATAGACCTATAAGTTTGCTGGCAATATTCTCGAAAATTTTCGAATAGTAGATTGCTAATAATACAAGAAAATAAGAATATAGTTCCGAATCACCAATCGTCATAAGCACGGTACTCCTGAGCAATATCATCAATATAGTCACTGACTTTCTGGAACGCAAAAAAATATTGCTCTGCCATATTTTTGGACATTCAAGAAGTGTTTGAAAAAGTTTGGCATCAAGGGCTGTTATACAAATTTAAAAATGTACTTCCAGCTCCACTTTATTTGGTCTTAAAGCCCTATCATTCTATGTCAAAGTAAATGATGAAACATCAGCCAAATGTCAAGTAAAAGCCGGAGTACCACAGGGCAGTGTTCTGGGTCCTGCTTTTTATTCGATTTTTACCTGCGATTTGCCTGATGGTGTTACTATAGCTACTTATCCAGACGATACTGCCATTTTAGCGTCAAATTAATCTCCAACAAAAGCTGCTAATCTAGTTCAGAAACAGCTCGACGACGTTCAACAATGGTTAGTTCGTGGATGAGTGCTTGACTGGAGTTCCATCTGCCTCAAGTTCGATTCCCAGATGGGGTGAAATTCTTAAAAAAAGGCCAAATGGAGTGTTCTAATAAAATGGATCATTTCGATGATTTAGTTCTTAAATACGTGACTCAAGTACCAGTTCAACGGGTTCTATTCTCAGGTAGAGAATTGAATCCACAAAAAAAAAAAAAAAAATTATAGGTTTCGGGTCGATATAAAGAAAATACCAGATGAGAAAGAGAAAATTTGAATACAGGGTAGGAATCAGCGACCTTAAATTATTCTTAAAATTCTACTAATTCCCGATCCATTATAAACCAATCTAAAACCGAAAACTGAATAAATGTTTCCAATTGTTATATTTTCTACGATTCTTTACCTTGGAAATCGATCATAGAAATTGTGAAATGCTTTGCTACAAGAACAGAGTTTCTCATCGAAATAAAGTTTATGAATAAGCAAAAAAAAAAAACAAAAAAACGAACGAGAAAAAAACGCTCCAGCCCGCGTTTTGGTTCATATGGAACATTTTTATTTTTTATTTCACCCCCCCAAAAATTTTTTCCTGTATCCGCCACTGGATATACACACATATGCACTCGCACACACACACTGCAATATATAAACAAATACATTTACGTATAGTTTACTTGAGCCTTAATCCTTTTGACAAATGTTTGCTGTGCTCATTCAATTTTTGAATTTCGTTCATTATTTCTCATCACTGTTGTCTTGTTGTATATTTTTTTATTTGTTTGTCATTGATGAAACATTTTGTTCATTCCTAACGATTTATATATTTTTTTTACTGGCTGTATTCAACTTAAGTGCAAGTGTGATCGTTATAATGTCATAGTCCCAAAGGACTATTAACTAAGCAGGACATTTTTGATTTTTGTTTGCATATGAAGAAAACTACTTGAAGTGTGTAAACACATTGTGCATTCATTGGTAATGAAAGTAGAGAAGTAGTAAAGGTAGTAGTAGTTTTTAGTTATTGTAAAGAATCTATTGTGATTTTATGGAAATACGAAAAACTGAAACCTCTTGACATTTCTATGAATTCAGGAAGCTGTAATCTTCAGAATCAATAAAAGTAAATAAATATTTGCTTTGATTGTAAAATAAAATAATTTCAATAAAATGTTTATCCTGCTATTTTAATTATACAAAGAGTTTAACAATAATTTTCTTGTTATCGCTATGAAATACAATTATTTATGAAATCCATTATAAAGAATATATACTGCGAATTCTAGTTTCATATTTGTTTCAATTACTGTAAGGTGTGACATTTTAATGCCATCTAAACCTACCACTTAGTATGGTTAATAAAGGTTAGTAGACCCTGTAAGTTGAACGAAGATCAGTTATATTAGAATGGCTTTCCTAAGCTTTGTTAATGTTTAGTCCATTCTCAAAATACCTAGATTATGGGTAACAAGGCCGTATTTAGGTTCTGACCCCCCCGAAATGTGGAAACTTTATTCGAAATTTTTAAGATTAATTGCCAATGGATGGAAAAAAGTCAAAATGAAATCTATTTAACGATATTTTTTACTTCCATCGGTTTTTTTTCTAAAAAGTCAAACATAAAAAATAAATTTGAAATCTTAGTTACACTATGCGATCAAATCCAATTTGTTTTCTTCGACATAAGGTTTGACTACGGATTCAAAAAGAGAAGGTGATACTGAGCACTCCTGCATTCATAGTTTTTCTAGGTCAGTAACTCTTTTTGATTTAAAGTTTCGTCCTGAATCAGTCTGAAAATCTAAAAAATTAAAAAAAATAGAAAAAATTATCGAATCCTTGTAAAATTAGACTTGCTTAAACCCCATTTTTTTCCTTAAACGTGACGTGATGAGAAGTTTTTGACCTCAGATTCGTGTTCAACGTGAAAAATTCTTTCGCAAAAACTCCATCTCATTAGCAAAACCCATCTTAAAATTAATTTTTTAACTCATTATTGCTCAGAGCACCACAACTAGAAAGATCTATTTCAATGCTGTGACTTCACGAATTTAGGGAATATAAGCCAACCTCATCCGGGTTTCTTATCATTGATAATGGCTCAAATTTCCAATGATGATTATTTGAAAAAAATGAGCCTCTACTATTTTTGGTAATTTTTTTGAGGTTGGGTACATCATCAGTAGTGGGAAGTCAATGAGTTAATGAAATTATGTCCCTCACGATTAAAAAAATGCAATAGAATGCACATTGATTAATATTTATTTGAAAAAATGTAATTTGATTATTCTGTGAATTTTTTGTCACTTTTGGCCATTTTTTGAGGTTAAGATTAAAAAAAATCGGAAAATTTTTCTTAAAATTTTAATTTTGTAGGGTCCATCAAATGTATCATCGATTTAATTTATTATATTTAAAAATCAGTTTAATTATTATGAATATTTTCCTATGAAAAAATTAAAAGAATACTCTAAAAATTCCAGACAGCTCGCCGCCTGCATCTTTGAACACATAATTTTACCTTATTTATAGCCATTGAAGTATTTCAAATAAAATCTTAAACATTTATAGCTACCATGCTCACATATTGTAAATAGTAGAATTTGTAAGAAAAATTTCAGTAAAGATGAAAATTAAAATGCAAACTCATCCTTCGCATTATACTCCTACCTATATGATAAATTAACACTTATAATGACGAGGCTTAGTGAAGTACACATTACCTACGTTTTTATCGATATAAATTGATGGACACTGCTGACCTATAGATTTTTGTTGAACATGTCTGGGAACTAAAGCAGCAGACGTTGTCTTATATGCAATAAACGCCTATGTGTGGCCAATAAGTAGTTATGCATATGACGTATGTAAATTTTTTATTGATTCACATGATGCAAATGATTAAACACAAATGTATTCAGCTGATTTTATCGCAAGTATTTCACATGTCATATTAACGAAGGAGCGTGCACGTTGCAAAATACTATTAATCTGCGTGGAAACCGAAATTTGAAGTAAGTATCCTTACCTTTGTACAAATTGATAACTTATAAGAGATAACAACATTTCTTTTTTTTATTTTATTTTGTATAACTTTATTTGAACGAAAAATGTTTTTGGATTTCTGAAAATGAAGAAAATAAATCTTGATTGTATTACTAAGTGACCGGCTTACCAACCAATAAGTTCCTTTCATCGACAATGGAAACTTCTTCAGTTAGAAAATTAGTTTTTTCTAAAAAATGAAAATTCAACTGTTGTCTCGAAACAGGCACAGTGAGTCGACAACCTAGACGAGATCCTTGAATACGTTATGCAAACGTTGGGTCGAAATTGTTCTTGAAGAGATCCATTCTATATATTTTCATGAGATGATTACTGCCAGTTTCTATATGACGTATACACTTCTCTAAATCGAATCAAAAGGCAACGCTTAGTACTTTCAAGGTGGGGCGTCCACTTAAAAGACAAAATATATGAGTTTTCGAGAACTTCTCCTGAAGATGAATGAATGCATAGTTTAAAAATCTTATACAGTATCACTTCGATAAGCACGCCAAATAAAAACCGGGACTGTTTTGATGTTATAGCAATAACCGTGTTTAGTTGATTGTTTTAAAATTTAAAACAGGAAGGAAACAAGATTGGAAAATAAGAAAGGCCTTAATGTAAAAAAATAAGCTCGAGACGCATTTGAATATACAAATAATGCTAAAATTTAAAATGTCGCAAAAATCTAGTATACGCTCTTATTGAGAGTCGAGATAATCGAGGAAGTACTGCTGTAGCGTATAAATGGCTAATGAACAAGGTTATTTTGTAAATATTTATTTTGACAAAGTGGTAGCTGTTGAATCTTGAAATTACTGTTGGATTTAAATTGTATTTTTTACTAGATATGGTAATGCATCAGAAAAGGTCACAACTTCATCCTAAAGTTAATTTAGTCTAAAGGAAGTTTATGTGAATTTCAGCTTGATTAGTTCAACAAGTCTCGCTAATCGATTTTAAAACGCGTTTAGAGTTTCAAGTAAAAGATTAGTTTATATAAATTCAGCAATCAGGTATAAAGTAGCGGTTGTGTAAGTAGAACACATTTAACCCTCATCGGTCCCCTGTATCCAATATGATACAATTTCAATATATTCCATCAAATATCTTCTATAGTTATTATCCGATTCAAATAAAAAGAGGGCTCATGTAGTTAATTTTGAGGAGGAATATAACGCTATATAAAGCAAGTAGTTGTAATATATATGTGCGTCTCTGTACAAAAAAAAGTTACAAATCGGTCCCTGTGTATCCAATATGATACATATATGCATATTTATTGAAATCGTGAAGAAAGTAATTTTTCATCAGCATCAGATGATGAAGATTTCGATTTTAATCTAAATACAAGCAGTTTAGAAGAAGAAAGCATGAGAAAGACAAGTGACATTGAAAATTTATAGCAAAATATCCGAGTTGAAATGGCTGCTGGCCCAAGCACTGCGTATTTATCAAAGAATAAAACAATTCAATATTCTTCTGAGCCAATTGATGTAAATATTCAAGCTTCATATAGAAATTGTGCTGATATTGTCTCAGGCATGTATTTTGATCTATTTCTCTCTTTTCCTTTATTATATGGAATACATATCATATAAAAGTATGCGGTGCTTGAAATGGTTTGCTGGAATGTGTCTTATTTATACATTTCTAGGTCTAAGAATGAACGCCTACTCTAACATCGACACCTGTGCTTCTTTCTGCACTCTTATTGTTACGCAGTTATGAGACGATGAGAATGGTACAATGTCTCTCAAAAAATTCAAATTGATCCGCAATTGCATTCGATTCGATGGTAAAACCAATAATTGAAAGTCATTCTAAAATGCCAACATCATCGCGCGCTCGAAAAATTGTGGAAAATATAAAGCTGGGTTCGAGTCTTAATCTACAGCATTTGGTCGTTGTTTCATATGTATGTACATAGTGTAGTGCACTAGACTAGACTTTCATCCTGGAGGTTAGGGTTCGATTCCCGTCTTGGTCTGTTGGTTAATTCTTATAACATTCTTATATTCTCTATCGATATAAAGTGTATGAGAATTATAAGAAAGTGTAGGAAATGTCAAGGCAAAACCACCAATGTGATAAAAAATTGCCACACCGCCGTTCGGAATCGGCATTAAACTGTAGGTCCAACTATGTGGTATCACAATCGGCCGTTCAAACCTAAGCGTGTCTCTAGATAGCCAACCCAACCCACCCATATGTACATATAAAAACCATCAAAATATACACTTAGACCGCGGCATCTACATAATCGAAATAATATGCCAAAACACTTCACTATTCATTTTTCATTTATTTTCATAATAATTCATTAAAAATGTGAATTGATCTTGAATAATAAACATAATAACTATGCAAATAGTTCTACACACTATATGTGTTGATGTAATCCATTTTTATTAATTGTATCATATGTGATACACTAGGGACCAATTAAGGTAATTTTTTGAGGGACCGATGAGGGTTAATCGGGTCAACTCCGAAATTTCGGAAAATATTCATAAAATATAATTTCTGAATAAATTCATATTTTATGAATTTATTCTTTGAGAAATGGCAAACAAAAATTTTATTTCCTCCGTTTAAGAACTTCAAATGTAAATTTATACTTGAAATAATTTTGCTTTTAAGTATTACAGTAAATCCTCAATTTAACTGAATAAACATAACAAGAGTATGTAGCGCATAAGCAATCACTTTATCATAAACAAAATTTTCAACAAAATCAATTCAAAACATAACAATATTCACAAAAAAAGAACGTAACCTTGACTACTCCTCTTAAAAAAGGAGAGACAAAATTCACACTTTGCTTGCCAAGAAGAAAAGTAACGGCTTGTCCTCCACTGTCACCACAGCTTGTCATCAGCCTAAAATCCTTAAATTTTAGGGATTAGTGGCTGTGAAAATCGAAAACATATGCATGCGCTTTTCTTTTGTGATTTTCTTTTATTTTCTTTCTTACCTATTTTCATAAATTTCTATTGAAAGCTTAAAGCATTTTTGGCTATTATTTTCGTAGAAATATATATATATAAATTTCTTTGTATCGTTTTCAACAATATTTTTTACTTTGATTTCTGTTTTTGCGTGTAAAATTTTCCTATCTTCTTCCTTTATTTCATTTTCTTCATCTCTTCAAAAGAGAATCCTTTGTAGATATGTATATGAAAAAAGGTGTCTTTCTTGCTGCTGTTGTTGTAAGCTTGGAAGCGAGAAACTGTTGGTATTATGCAAATGAGCATTCAACTGTATATTGCATACTTTCAGGCGTACAAACATGCGTTGCTTAACAATATACGTTGCTATGCGATCTTTAAAATATGAAATATATCATATATAAATTTAAACTAAGAAGTTAAAGAGATTTTCTCATTTGGGTTTTATTCCTCGAATAAATTTTAATATGAAAATAGTTGAATATAATCGACAACTTGATTAATCTTTAGAAAACTTTTCTAAGAAATAAAAATATTTATTATCAGTTAGAAAGTGATTCTTTCTACTTCAGGAAGTTAGGGCACATACAAAAGTTTATCCGTACTTCAGATATGAAGTTCCAGTATAAACTTGAGATTTTCTAAGTATTAACATAGCTCTAACATTCGATCAATGTTGATGGGAAGTTTTCTAATCATGTGAAAAAATATTTGTTCCTTTAAAAAATAAATAGTTACGAATGTATTCAGTAGAGTGTGCAGTAACTATGGTTCAACTATACAAAACTTATAATTGCATCCCTGAACATTATAGATATTAAATTAGATTATTAAAAATAAAAACCGATGAACTCAAACTGTTTATGTTCACAAGGAACAGTCTACAGTATGGTTATCTCTTTTACTCTATCTCATTCGGTCGCCCACAAGTTCTTCATTCACACTGGCTTTAGTTACTCCTTCCACTTGTTAACGCATTAATGTTTGGTGCATATAACTAGTTTTCGATAATTCCTTAAGTAAACGTTATTTTCTTAGTTTCTTCTAAAATTCTTTAATGACACACACACACACACACAGCACAGTACGAGTGTATCCTTTGGCATACGTATACTCGTTTTCATACATCCTTTTTTGGAGTTTGTGCCACACTGTGCCATTGTTTTGCTGCACGTTCTTCGGCATTCTTCTCATCTCAGTTGCATTCTTTTCATGTCATTCTTTTTATTTTGTTGGAACACCTTCGCAACATCCATTGAAATTTTTACAATACATAGACAAAGAATCATCTAAATTAAAAATTCATTCATTCATGTGCAACAACAGCAGAGAAGCACAAGGAGCAGAACAAGGCAAGGTGCCACACATCCTGCACAGCAATATCCACATACACACATACTTAGACTTTTGTTTCTTCTCCCACAGTGACACCTTAAATCGGATTATGACACTTTTTTTAATAGTTCTTGCTGTTTTTTGTTATTCTCTCTTGTCCAACCATAACTGAATGCGGCTGCTCCTGACTATTGGTATTCATCATTAAGAAAAATTCGTTAGGCTCCTCTGTGTCTCGATGGATTGGAACATTTGATGAATGAATAGGTTTTGTTGTCTCTGAATGAAATCGCATAAAAGTCAATTATTTGTGTTTTTCTTTCTCAATAGGTAGTTTTCTATATTTTTTTTTTTTTATTTAGAAATTCCTTCATTGTTGTTCTTTTGTCACATTTTCTGGGAAATTCTTATATTTTTCACTTTAATTTCATACGTGTTTCGATTGTGGGAGAACGGGTTTTGTTTCCTTTAATAATATTCTTTTAATTTTTGAAGAGGCGGTACCATCATCATCTTAATATTTACGAGATGACATTTTTAAACGAACATTATTTTGTTCATCTTCATCTCTTTTTGCGAACAATTTTTAACAGCATTAAAAACCATTGACAATTCCCTGGTGAAATTAAGCCCTTTTATTTTATTTTTTAAACTTGTCTAAGCATTATTCCGAAAATGCATAAATATATTTTTTCATTGATGCCAAGATTTCTTTCGATATTAATTATTTGCAACGACAGAAATGAACTTCTTGTTAATTTTTTTAAGATCTCTGTGGAAGAATTCTGGAATACTAGCGGATCGTATTCCTGATGCATATCTCATTACAAACCATATTTTAATCGTTACTTAAAAATAAAATTTCAAAAATAAAAAAAATTTTAAACTGTCCCTGCCGCAATCTCTGCATCTACTAGTGCTCTAAATTATAAATATTAGTTCAGTACAATTTATTTAATTTATTTTTTTTGATACATATGTCTAGATTTCCTCGTAAATCCGGTAGACTCAAAAAGTTCTACAATGAATTTCTTTTATGTCAATTAGTTTTTTAAGGAAAACTCTAGAGTAAAATTTAGATTTTTTTTTCCAAATATAATATTCTTCAAAATTAAGGGTTGTGGAATGATGAAACATATATTGAGATCGTAATGAGGAACCTAACATAGGACATGACAAAATGACCCAGTGTAAAAATAACTAAGTAAACACAGAACGTAGCAATTTCTGATTTCAATTATCAATATTTTGTAAGCAATATTTTTGTTAAAGTATTGTATATAATAAGAAAAACTTTTCCGGGTGTTATAAAGAAATGAAAATCTAATCCATCCAAGTTTTAGCCGCAGTTGTTGACGAGCACTGTCACATTTAAATCTTTCATTTCCTGATGTTCCGTATAAGCAACGTTCGTTTTGAATAGGCATAAAATAGGTGTTTAACAAATTCTACTAGTTCCTATATGTATTCGGTTCTGTTGAATATTCTTGATGTTTGCTGGCTATTGAACATTTGAAATTTGATGCGAGAATATGAAAAAAAAAAATCAGAAATTCAAGAAAAAAAATAATATAGTGGTTGAACATTGGGATATATTGGGTAATTATGAGTTTAGCATCATAAACCGTTTTTCGATTTCGAATACTCCTCGTGAACTGTAGATGCTACGAGCATCAGAAAATTATATATGTGGTTTTTGGCATGAAATTTACTCTAGCCTGATCTCAATAAGATTTATCGATCAGCGTAAAACTAAGAACAAAAAGCTTTCCCTACAAAAACTGGTTTTTATCGAAAAACTTTAAATTTTTTCAGAATATCCAGCACACGAGGAGTGTTCGCAACCGAATAACGGCTTATGGCGCTAGACTCACAATGACCCAATGTATCGATCATGGGGCAAAAACATGAACTTTTTTCTTCCGCTTGCCTTAATGTACATATATATGTAATAAGTACATATGTATGTATTTATGTACATAGGTACTAATAACTTTCTTTTAATCACAATTCATCGCTTAGGTGAAAATTACATGAATACAACTAACAACAATAACAAACAAACCTTTGAATTCAATTGTTTATTGTTATTTCTTTTAATTTTACTCATTAAAATTATGCAAATATGAGAGTAAGTAAGCAACCAACCTGTCATGATAAAAACTATGTTCATACATACAACTAAAAACAATGGCTGCCAACATGCAGTAAAACAGAAAAGAAAAAAATGTAGTAAAAGAAAGAGATAATAAGAATAAAATAAAAATGGATAGAGAACAAAATCAAAATGTGGATACAAAAAAAAAAAAGTACGACCATTGTTGGCAATTGCAATTGTTAATTTTCACAATTGTGTGCTGTCATTGCATGCAATGAAAATAATAGAAGAAGAAGAGCAGCAGGAGCAGCAGTAGAAGTGAAGAGAGAAAAAATTGTGAATACAAAAACAACAAAAAATGTATGCATAAATGAAAAAGTTCATGCATAATGAAGGAAAAATGAAATGAAAAGATAAAACAAGACTGAGTAGGAGGAAGTAGTAGAAAAAGTAAAAAATTAGTATGAAAGAATAAGAATAGCAAAGAAAATAAACAATAACAACAAAAAATTGACAATACTTGATTATTGTGATGATGACTATGAAGAAATGATTAACATAAAATGAATATAAAAAAAAAGACAATAATAAAGTTGAATGTGAAGTTACGAGTACATATATTGCAGATTTATTTTATCATTAAATCCATATGAATTAATTGTATGAATTTCCTACAGATGATAGTGGCCTATATAGGTTAAGGATTATGAGTAAGAAATTTCTTTGCATAATTTGTGTGCTTTTGTAACCACTAATCCAAGGCGTTTCTGGACTAAGACGAGGCCAAAACAATTATCCTTCATCTTCAATGAAATAAACTTGTGACCGCTGTTGACTGCCAAGACTGAAACTTATTTACTTTTTATATTTCTGTTTTATCAGGAAAGAACTCATACGATGTACACCAATTGGTATTGGAATATGTATTAAGATTTTGAAGAATTGTTAATTGATTGAAATTCATGGTGCATTCTTCTTAGAATGGGGGTTTCAATGTTATTTTTCAAATCTACAAAAAAACATGCACTCTAACGTGCTCACAAATAAATAATTATTTTTCAATAAAATTAAAATAAATTTACTCTTAATTAACTAAGACTATGAGAAAAGAGTGATTTATTCTTTATTCAATCTTCAGAAAAAAACCCAATTAGAAACCTTTCATTTGCGTATAGAAATTTTAATTAAAACATCAGAAAGTCCTTGACTTTCAATTGTTTATTTATCGTTTGTTTTTGTTTATATGTTTGCTGGTTAGTTGGCACGGCAAATTTATGCATTAACTTCAACGTTTTTCGTTTCTAGTATTTTTTTTGTATTTTTTGTTTGCAACTAAAATGAAATAAAAGTGTTGTTCAACAAAGTAGACGAAATTTCATGAAAAGCTGGAGAAAACCAAGTTGGGTTTTTGTTTTGCTTTGCTTTTAATTCGTTCTTGTTTTTTTTTGTTTAGCGTCTGGTGGCAACGCCATTCCAAACAAATGAATATGTGTGTGTATGAGTGAAAAGCAAAAAAGAAAATCCTTTCTAGTTGAACACCTCGTACAAATACATATGCACATCCAGCGCACACTCTCCTGCTTTTATGTAGTCCAACGGATATATCAATTGCGCTTCCACTTTGGTGCGCTTATAATGCGCTTCTTTTTGAAGCAGTTTAAAAGCTGATTCCGTTCGCTATGTACGAGTGAATGAATTCAAATTAATTCTCTTTGGTATACACATGTTCCCGGCAGAAAAACAATAACCAAAGAATGTTATTTAATGTTTACGAATTTGATTCAAATTAATAACATTCGATATTGAATAAAATTTTATTATTTAAGAGAAAAACATCCTGATAATTTATTTTGAAAGCTCCTTTAATACGCTTAAAATACTACATATAGAATGTAATTCTTTGGCCGATCATGCCATGTAAATAAAAAAAGTAGTGGGATGCGATCCTGTGTATTACAATATGCGCTTCAATTTTTCATTCTGTTTCGCATCTCACTGCCGTTGGGAAAGAACGAGTTTATAGCACATGCAACATAAAGACATACATACATTGACACACCTGCATGCATGCACACATACATCCTCACACACACATATCAGCACACAATCCCATCAACACTTTCAATAGAATAAAATGAAAAGAAAAAAATGAAAACAATGGCGACAAATGGAGTCGCTCTGGGCAACAGAAATACCAAGCACACAAAAAGTATGAATGAATAAAATGCACGGAGGGAGGAGAGAACATATTTACAAAAAGGACTCAAAAGCATTGACAAAAAAGAAAAGGAAATTATGAAAAAAAGAAATGCATAATTAAAAATGCAACGCATTATAAATGAAAGTAAAAATAATGTCGTTTGCTATTATTGGCTTTTCATATGGATTTTTGTTTGTTTGAATTATTAGGATATTTTCTAAAGGCTTTTCGAAATTGTCAACAGACTTCTGTGATATTATCTGTCATATTAAATGCATATTGCAGACATAACTTGTTAAATAGTTTAATGTAAAATCAATACTTGGCCTGGAAATTTAATTGAATTTTAGTTGCTAAGCACAAGCAGAAACATGAACGAAAAATTCAAACTATGAAGAAAAATTTCGAAATAATATAAACGAAACTAATGCAGATGGAAATTCGTTCACATTAACTCTCTATACAGAAATACTTTGAAAGGTACTAAATCTGTAGAAATTGCAAATTTAAGCCCACTAAACTTTTAGCTGCAACTATGGTATCGAGCGCAATGCCCTTGTGAACTAATAATTCAACTTAACCCTTCGCTGCCCAACAAGGCAAATTTTATTTAAAAAAATATTAAGGAATAGCATTCTACATTCTTAACAACGTTTGTTCTATGACTTTTTAAATATCTTAATTACAGTATCAAGTAAAATAGAAATGCATAACTTTTTTTTTAATCACTTAATTGAGAAAAATAACCAAAAATCAAAATTTATACTAATTATTCAGTGTCAAATTTATAGCAACAATATCTTTCGGCTATATAGAAAATTAAAAATTTTATTTTATTTTTATGAGTAAAACGTATTTTTTTTACATAAAAATGGCAATAACTTTTGACAGCTGGCGTTTTCTAATACCCTTATATATGCGCATCGATACAGAAAGCAATATTGTGGTTGAGATGTTGGACGTAAGATGTGGGCCACTATTACCTCCAAAAGTGGTGGGACCATATATGGCAGCATGGACAGGGAAGGGTTAATCACAATCGATTCATAGACATCATCAATGATTTTAGTTTCCTTGAAATATTAATAATATCTTCTAAGCAGTTATGATTCCATTCACTAGCGGATACAGAGATTTCTTAAGGAGGTTTTTATTTTTCAATCCTTTATAATGTTTTTGGATTTAAGACCATTGTTCAAAATTATTAGGTATTTATTGGTAAAGAGGACGGTGGTGTTGTCTCCAAACGAAAGAAGTACCAACTGTAAAATTTTATTGCTTAGTTTTTGAAATATTATATTTTTTGAATACAAATATAAATTAGTTAGGAAAACTCAATATCTATCCTTTATTTGATACATCATATGATTAACTGATGACATTTCGAAAAGTATATCAAATGGTACAAATCAAATAGAAATTATTCTTTAAACTCTTTTTTTAAAAAAAATGTACCCTTACAATAATTTTTTTCAAACAGAATTGAGTTTTGTAGGAAAATCAGATTTTTTATACAAGCGGCTTAAGCAGTAGTTTTAGGAGCGTCACTAGATTATATATTTTCGGTACCTAATATTATTTTAAAAAAATTAAATTTTATTTTTAAAGTGTTATTTATCAGTCTTAACCCATTAAGGACGAGCGGTTAGGCCAAGAAAGTAACTAGAGAAAAAAACCTGGCTGAGGAACGGCTCAGCAACAAGGTGCCATATGGCACCGCTAGGCATTACTGGGTTAATGAAACGTCCTTTTTGTCGAAGTGACTAAGTCGCAACAGTGTATAAAGAACAGGCAATTCATAGCCCGTTTCGGGACCCACCACGATTCCTCATCAGTGATATTTAAGATGCTTCTTACTAGCATTTCAACATTCTTTGTGTCTAAGATTTGTTTTTTGTTTTTTTCCAAGTATTTTCACTGAACAGAAATGATGAATGGAACTACCACAACTGCTGAAATTCTCATCAAACAATGAAATATGAACAACAAGATTTCAGTTTTATAGTCTCTAGTAATAATATTTTATTTTTCTATTTATTAGAAACGACAATTCTTTTGTTATTTTGCAGCAGTTATAGTTTTTGATCGCCCTAAAAATTATTTTCTTTTCTTCGTCAATCTACTTAATTTTTTATGGGATCAGAAATTGCTTAGGGCGCCAGCCCCTCTCAATCCGGCCCTGTTCGAAAAGCTTTTGTGATATCTTAAAAATTGCATCAATATTGAATAGATGACTTTTTTAATAATAAGATACATATCTTAGAAATTTTTTGAGATATCGGCTTTCGTAACCAAAAATATGGTAGTTTTTCAAAACGCATTGTCAAATTTTCGTAGCAGGAGTCTCAAATTTTTAATATAAAATTTGACTACTACTATTATGGCACAACTGCCCATGGAGGGCAAAGGCCGAGCTTTTCGCATCCATTCATGTTGTGTGAGTTATATTTATACACGAATGGAAGGGACCTACAGTTTTATGCCGAATCCGAACGGCGAAGTGAAAAGGCATTTTTTTACTCTTTGTATTTTCTATTTTTGATTTTTTGAGCGTGCCGAGATATGAACCCAGACACCTCTGCGCTGCAGTCCAACACATTAACCACTAGATTCATACAGTGTTTGCAATTTCAATTAGCTCAAGAATCATATTTGTGTCATTCGGTTTTGCACGCCTTATTTTGTTAGCTTAAATTTTAATAATTTGAGGTTTGCCAAGTGGGTCATAAAACACATTTAATTTTTTTTCATTCTACATTTAGAATTATTTTTTATATGGGTATATATAATTAATGGAATATAAGTTGTTGCAACGTTTTTCACTCAATCAATTTACAACTACATACCTAAGTTCCTATATTTTCGTGAATTTTTGAAAACATTCCTTTAAATTCTGTGACATACAATTTTTTCCGTTAACAAATTGTTACAAATAGGAAAAAAAATTGTTCCTATTGTATTTTAAACAATTCAATACAAAATTGTTCTAGTTTTTCATCATTATTTTGTATTTGTTATTGTTGTTTAACCCTTTTTTGCATTAACATTTCTCTAATGCAAATTTTTGCACTTTTGTTATTTTGAATTAAGAAAATATAGAAGTGCATTGAATAAGAATAAACTCAAACCCTTGCAACATTTCTTTTTTCTGCTTTTTTTTTTTTTTTTTTTTTTTGTATCTTGATTTGTTTTTGCAGTCTTTCTTGCATTCCACCTTTGTGAATACAACTAAACTCCTCCTTTTTTCATTTTATACATATATTTTCCTAGCATCATTGCTCATTTCATGCAAATTGTAAAAAACAATATTGAAAAGTCATAAATAATGCAGTAGAAAACCTAAATCGTTTGGAAAATAATAAAAAATATAGTGAAGAAAAAGGAGGCAGTAGCAGAGAAGAAAGAAACTGTAACGGTTAATGGCAACTCGTACCTACTTTTAAATACATTATTCGAGAAAGAAAAAGTTGAATCTTTTTTGCATCATGTATTTCTAGAAAATGGCAGGCATGCAAATTTCTTTCTTCTATATTTTCTCTTTCTTTCACTCATTCATGTAATTTTTCTCATTACTTTTTCAAAAAGGAAATTGTATCTTTTCTTTTGTATAAATGAAAAAAAAAAAGAAAAACTTTGTAATGAAAAAACAATCTTTGAGATACTTTGTTCTGCTTTGTTGCAGTGGGATTTTGCACAATTGTCTATGCAAAAATAGAATGAAATAGAATGAGCATACAAAAATCTATTGGTAAATGGAAATGAATTGAAATGTTAATTGAAATTTAAATGCGCAACGCAATCATCGATATTGGTAAGAATTGATGGCATCGTCACTATGGCATCGGTATAGCAAAAACCAAAAAACAAAAAAAGATTTCCAATATATTGCGATCATAACGATCGTTTTCTATACTTGTTAGTCTTTTCTCATATGAAACTGATACTTTCTGTTTTATTTGCGAGGAATAAGGGCGCGAAATAGGCGATGGTTTTTGAAATTTGCATTTAAATCGATAGATGAAGTTATCAATTAGTTTTTTAATTTATGTATATATGCACATATGAATTTACATACTGTAAAGAGTTCTTTTGGTTTCCTATAGATGACTTTGCTAACAATATAAAATTATATTTTGAAGTATCTACACTTATATAACTAGAAAAATCTAATCACAAAGTAAGATACTCGGTAAAACTAAAATGATTAATACAAAGATATAAAACATTATAAAACCCTTAACTTATACATAACCTCTTCCCGACATCATCAAAAAGCATTAATCTCATAACTAGTAAAAGTAACATATTTTTTTATCTTTTGATGTCACTGAACTAAAAAAAAGAAAAAATTTAGGTATACAGAAAATAATTACTAAAAAACAGTAGATTCGCAAATTATTAATCACAACTCATATATAGAATGCAATTTTCTTAAGGACCCTTACAATAATACGTAAATATCTCCGTAGTTATATGAGAGCAAAACAGAAAAGAGATTAGTATCAGTTTCATCGCTTTCAATTTCAGTGCCACCAGCAAATCAATTCAATTCAGTGATGATAATTCAAGCATATGATAAAAATACAATTGACCAATTCTACAGAATTCTGGTTTTATGTTTTTGACAATTGATACTTTCTACTGCTGTCACAATTTCTGTTATTGTTTTTATTGTTGAGTGAAGATAATTTTATAGATTGGCAATTGTTGCTGAAATCGGGGGGAAAAATTTGCAAGTCGAAGAAAGACAAGAAACTACATATGAAGTGAATAAGATTTCTATCAACACTTGAGTGCGTTTAATCCTTGAAAAAAAAAAATCAAATGAATGTTGGTATGCAGTAAAAAATGAAAGAAATTGGCGAATGTGTGACATATGCGCAACAAAAAATATTGAAGAAATACACAGAAAGATTTGCGAAAAAGAAAACAAAGGAGAGAAAGGAAAACTACTTGAGATTTGCAAATAATTGATAAAAATGACAAATCCAGAAGATAAAAAATAAATAAAAGAAACCTTTTTTTTAATCAGTTAAGAGAATTGTAACCGCAAATACAGATATGGTCGGAATATGAATAGTTCTTTGCTACAGTTTTACTATAGAAATGGTAAAGGATTAGGAGTTATTTATATGCCTTTGTATATGGAAGATAAAAAAAAAATTTTTTGATTGTGACAATATGAAGATATGATGTAAAAATTGTTAAAATTAAAATTGCTTAAAATATTTATGGTGCACAAAGAGATGCACAAACTTGAAAGTTTACATCAGTTAAAAAAATGACACTGGATTTGTCTCTAAAAATATTAAAAGTTCTAGTGTGTTTTATTTTCTTATTATGGTAAAAAAAAAAAATAAATAAAAATAATAATTGAGGATTTATTCCAAATTAACATAGTAAATATTGTGGATTTTTGAATTAGGGATAGACAAAGACTCTGATCTCAGCAATGCATAAACTTTCTTCGTATGACTTTTCCCCAGTCGCTAATCCACTAAAAGGTCTTAAACTAATATTTCGTGTCCAAGGCGAATTATCGCCCGAAGATGAACGTGCCTATTTAAAAAAAATTATCTTTGACAAAATGGAGGAGGTAAAACTTAAAAACATGTAACCATCGTAGAAATTATCTGAAATGTAATGGAGCGAGGAAAGTAATTACAAATAACAAAATATAATTTTTTTTGTGTCAGCTGCCTCACATATTGTCGTAGAATTAAGGGGGCATGTCCATTGCTTGGGTCCAAAATTATTTTTTTTTTTTTTTGTATAAAAATGTTCCTAGTGTCTAGAATACGTATCTAAAATTTTATTAAAAAAATAATATGATTTTTAAAATATACGCATTTACATAAATAAGTGCATATATTATGAGTGCTGTATGAATCTCATAGTCGCGCGATAGCTGCACTATTTTTAAACGCTTTTATCTCGAAACATTCTTTTGCGAATTGGCGGGTGTTCTAACTTTTGAAAAACTTGATGGATTCTTCTACATAGGCAAATTTTGTTCAGAAATATTTTTTTTTTTTTATAAGATAGACTTTTATTACAATCGGCTGGTTGCTTAATTTTTTTACAGCCTTTAGAAGGGGTCATTTTGGAAAAAAACTGTTTTTTTTGTTTTTAATTAAAGCTTTGCCAATGGGTCATTTTTTTATTATTATAGCTTCATATAAGTCTATCTAACAGAAAATTATATATATTTTTTTTTATATTTTTTTTTTGTTTGTTTTGGAGTACCCGGAGAACTTCTATAAAATCCCGTTTGCAAAATGGAAATTTTTTTTTTTTTTTTTTTTTTTGAGACTTCCTAACCAAATTGAAAACAAAAAAATAGTTTAAAGATAATGGGATGCATTATAAAATAAAGAAAATTTCAAGTCTCTATCTGTTGTACTTTTTTTTATGCAAATTCGAAGTTTTCATTTCTTTCTACTTGAGCAATGGACATGTCCACTTAACGAAACTAAAACTCAAAAAACAGAATAATTTTCGGTTAAAACATTCCATCAAGGTTTTTCGCAAATAATGGTAAGCTAGGGGTTGGAGTTGGCATCACTGAGCTGCAAAATTACTTTCTCTAAAGTATACATAATATCCAATTACCTAATTCTGCGAACTAAAATTTAAATTGTAAAATATAAATATAGTTTTAAAAACATATAAATATTATTATGCATTCCCATTTGTATTCGCATTCGTTTTTTTTTTTTTTCATTATTCGCATAACCCTAATATATATATATGCCTTACTACAAATATTTATTTAATTTTTTATTCTGTGAAATTTTATAGCAAAAATGCCTCCAATATTTTATAGCATATTCCAACTACTTTCTGTATATTTTCATTCATACACAAACAACACGTACACACACTCTCAAAAACATTTTGCTATATTCACTTGTGCTCCCTTGTTGAACCTTGGTAAATAACCAAGCTTGTATCTAACGAATATGTCTCACAGATACAGCAACATCTTGTGTATGTATTTATGAAATTATATGCTGAAACCAAGGTTCGACCTCCACATTCAAAAGCGCTTAAATATGAATGAAAAATCCTCTGTATGCCATTAAGGGAAACGCCCACTGTTGTATGAATAGTGGCAACAAGTGAAGCAGCAATCCGTTTCTACATTGCCCAGTTATATAGTCATGCTACTCTAACGCAGTTGGCAATAATGGCCACCTGCCGTCGACACTTGCAGAGTAAACGCTTGAGTTGGATTGCTGGTGCTGTTGGTGTTTGGTGCTGGTGTGCGCTTAGTAACCACTAAAGAAACGTTGCTCCCAGCACGTGGATGCCATCTACCTAAATGTATGTGTGTTGCTGAGTGAGAGATGTGCATTGTAGACATCAAATTACTCTCTTAGTCTTTCTCTCTCTCTTGAGTTCTTCTCATATTTCCAACAATCACATTTGCATATTGCCTCAACTTAAGAAACTCACAACAAAATTTCATACGCAAAGTTTCAAAATTCACTTTTCTGCTTCTTGTTTTTTGTTTCTTCAGTTACTTTTGAATCTTTGAGATACTCTTGTACACGTGCTCTTTGCATTGAATATTTTTTATTTCTTTTATTTTATTTTGGATTTTATTAATTGACAGCAACTCCTTTTAACATTTTGTTGTTTCGATTATTTATGTATGTTTTTCTTTTCTTTCTTCTACAGCTACAGCTCAGCTCCTCCGCTGACTGTCACCTGGTGGTTAGCTGAACTGGGCTCAGCTGTCGCCTGTCGCCATCGTCAACGTTGTTGTTATGGTTATGCTTGTTGTTTTTGTTTTCTTAGCTTACTCCCGTTTATCTTCTTGTGGATTTAGCTTTATTTTATATATATTTTTTTTTTGCTTTAGCCAATGTTTGTTTTTATGGGCTTTAGTTACATTCGCGTAAAATTTCTTCAGTTTCATTTGTTAACTCGCGCGCGTCCAAACGCAATTCGAATTTTAATCGTTCGTACTAAGCATTAAGGAATAATTGTTGTTGTTATAATTGTAGTGCTAATAACTATGTGTATGAAGAATACTCCACATTAAAAGAAATAGTGGAAATACCGAAGAAATTCACAATAAACACTGGCACTGGAACACTGTGAGATTCAACCACTGTGCATCTAAATAAAAAAAAAACAAATAAAATCTTGAGTATAAATGCAATCAATCGAACTGATAATTATAGTGGGCGTTGCTTACACATCACTTAATGCAACTGTGTAATGGCCCTGTTGTCAAAATATACAGTTCAGTCCTCGGAAAATTAAAGATAGCATTTTAACTGAATGCTTAAAAATATATCTAAGAAGTTTAATTTTTAGCTCTTAAATGCCCAAGCACACCGATTTTAATGAAAAAAATATATGATGTATAAAAGATGAGATAAGAACGAAATCCTCCATGAGTTTTGCGAAAAAATTATTTTTTAAAAAGTTATTTAAAAGTAGGCTTATTCAAAAGATACATTGGGTGCTTAACACACATTCGTTTGAACAACATGAAACTATTGTTTCATTCCTAATAGGTTTTGGTCTCTTTGCTTAAAAGTTAAGTTTGTTTAAAAAAAACGATAAGAAGCCAGTCACAATGGTTTTATATTTAAAGCTACTGTGGGCATTTAATGGTTAAATATATTTCTTTTGATTATGAAAAACTATTTTTCAAAAATCTGATGCTGTGTAAAATATATCTACTACAACTATTATGGAACGAGACATGTAGTCTGGTGGAGCAGACTTAATGTTGGCAGCGTTAGGAAAGCTCTTGCCAGACTTCAAAGGACTGTGGCCATTTGTTGTACGGGAGCTTTTCCTACAACACCTGGCCCATCCTTGGATGCATTGCTCAACTTACCACCCCTTGATATTTTTGCTAAAGAAGAGGCTGTCAAAGCCATCTGTAGGTTTAAATGCAATGGGTATTAGTATGACACTTGCTGGGATATTGGTGACATTATTGAAGATACTGATATGGACCCAACAGTTCTATCAATGCCATCCGATACAATGCCAACAATTCCAGTTTTAAAAAAGCGCTATACAATACAAATTCCAGAGGCTCAAACTTGGTTTTTGCCGGGACCTAGGCCGAAAGCTGATTGCAAGCGTATTTTCACTGACTGCTTTAGAACAGAAATCAGTTCGGGTTCTGGGGTCTTCATTGAAAATGATGGAGTACACCTTCACATCTCTCTTAGGTTGTATGCTTCTGTTTAACAAGCAGAAAATTTTGCAATCATCAGGGCAATGGATCATGTTATTGATAATGATTGCAGAGGAAGGAGGTTCTGTGTATTTAGTGACAGTCAGGCTGCGCTTAAATCCTTGCTTACCACATCTAAACTGGTTATGCATTATAAATTCACGCTTGATTGTGTTGGAAAAGACAATAGCCTGCTGTTGATATGGGTTCCTGGACTCTCAGGAATTTCAGGAAATGAATCTGCTGACTTTCTAGCCAGAAAGGGCTCAGAAACTGGTTTCCTGGGCCCAGAACCTGTACTCGCTTTGTCGTCTACAGCCATCAATACCACCATTAATGAGTGTGTCGACTTGACCCACAATCGTAAATGGGAGACCTGAGTGGCTTTAGACAGACAAAGACCATGTTACCTGTTATCTCGAAGCGTCTACAATTGTTTTTCATCGTAAATGTGACGAAGGTGGCCGTACTAAGATTGTACAAAGTTTTATTCGTTGGATACTGACATTGGAAAAATGTCAATGGCAGGGCTGGCTTTAGACAAAACACCGCCCTCTTGTGCAGTTCTGTAACAAATTTTTTGTTTATGTTTTGTCGTATACATATGATACATATATTGTGGAATAATAGTAGTTAAAATTCATAAACTGATTTTCAGCTTACATATTTATTTTATTTATTTATTATTTATTACATAGTAACTTACAATTAACATTATTAGCTACATGGAGTAACAGCTATAGCAACAATGGCCTTCAGCCTTTCAACTTCCGCGAGATAGATTCTTCTTCATCAAACGGAAATGATTTTAATTTTGTTACTTAGGTGTCTTCAGAATTAGCGTCCCTAAATTTATCGACCTCAAATTTGCCACCCCAGGCGACCGCCCTGCCCTAAAGCCGGCCATGGTCAACGCTTTAATCGACACTAACACATGTCTGACCTGCAATGAGAAGGAGCAGCATCGAATGGAACTTCAGTGAATGAGACCAAGACAAAATACTTTCTGTTTCGGTATCTTGGGAAGAATGGAACTTGTGATCAATAACTTTGCACATCTTGAATCCACTATGATCGTCAACAATAATGTTAGGACAGCCTTTTTAATTTTAAGATAAAAGTGACTCATGCCAACTAAATTAATTCTATTTAAATATTTAAAGAATAGGACAGAAAATAATCAAAAACCTCTTTAAGACTTTTTTTATTTCAACCAACGAAGGGGGTTTCAAGCCCAACCAAGACATGTAGTACAATTTTTTTTTATAGAATCTTGGTTCTTGAGTCAAGGGGATATTTTTTTCATCAACATTTTTTCTAATTCGTTCATGGTATGACTCTCAAAAGCCGGGCGTGGTAGTGTATCCTGTGAAACGTTATTTTCTTTGTTTTACGAAATTTAAACTCAAATATCCAAAAATTATAGAAGACATCATACAAATTTAAAATGGATGAATTTTACCCGCTCTATACAAGCTTTGATTTCAAAATGTTAGGGTGCTTTTGAATTGCAACTGTGTAAACTGGGCAATTTGAAAAAATCTGTATCTTTTGTGGTTTTCAAAAAGCATCGCAAAAGGAAACTTTTTTGAACAACATAAATTTGTTTCCTCATTTTGAAATTTGTAATAAATTTTGAAGAATTCGATTGTTTGTGTGGATGGTTAAATGTTTGGCTAATGAACCGAAAAGCTATTATAAGCCATAGAAAAATTTATAATTTTTCATATTTGTTTTTACATATAGAGCGCGTAAAATTTATATATCATAAGAAGAATAAGATATCCACTTAAATTTTTCGACGTTCCTGGAATGGAACAGTACGCCACTTGCATAAAATAAATATTAATTAATGCTGTATCTTGAATCTTTTCAATAACATAGGCCAACAAAATTTTCAGAACAGCCCTAGCACGTCAGCTTTTAAAGATATTCTAATATAAATGTCCAAGAATAAGTTTTTTTTTGCTGTATCTGTATCTGTGTGTAACATCAAAAGATCATTTTTTGTAAAAAAGATCGTCAAGGTATCTGATAGTTCTACTATTCCATTTCAAAATTCATTTGAAGCGTAAATAAATCGTTGTTTCCGAGAAATCGCCTGTTGAATTTACTGAGTAGCATCAGATAAAAAATCTAAAATAGAAGAAGAATATAATAGGATCGGAAGGTCAATCAAATTTTATCAGCCTGTGCAATTTTCTAGTTTTTATATTATATTTGATAAAACTATCAGTCCTGGGGTTAATCCAGGGATCCCAGGATTGAAATTTACATTCTGAAAATCCTGAATCCCAAAAGGTCAATTCCGCATGGCATCCTTAGTACAAACCATCGATAACAGGCATTTGATTCTGTTCAAAAATTATTTTCGTGTGTTATAAAACAACGTAAGATTTTTTAGTTAGTTTATTACAGTCCTCGTACACTCAAAAAAAAAAAAGTACATGAAACAGCTGTAAAAATAACATTTTTTGTTTACAATATTCATGCAACATTAAATAATATCAAAATTGACATTACAAAATATAATTATAACATTACTAAAAAATGTATATATGATGCGAAAACAATGCAATTTTAACATTAAAAATTTAAAAAATATACATTATTTTAATGTAATATTGATATGACAATAATGTTGAAATGACATGGCAACAATGTATAACTGATATTGCAAAATGTAAATTTGATATAAACTTAACGTAGAATTGAAAACTTAAAATGTATAACATAGAAATAAAACACAATAAAGAAGTTTTTAACATTTTATAAATTTTTGTTTCTGTAATAATAATTATTAATAATAATATATAAACGTAAATAATTCCGATAAAGTAAAATTTTTAAAACATGTTTTAGTTTATTTTATTCTCTTTTATTATTATTTGAACACTTTTTCACAAAATTTTTTTCACACTGTTTTTATTTAAACTATTATTATGACTGCAAATAAATAGATACGTTCACTCTTTCCCGACGAAACGCAAAACTATTTCACAATTAAAAAGTGTTGTCAGTTTAAATTTCTATGTTATTTATACTTATTCAAAAAGTATTACCAGTCTTAATTTTCAATGCTATACTAGCCTGTTTACATTTTGAATGTTAAATTTACACAGAATAATATCAATTTAACAATGAAAAACGTATTACGTAATGAGAACATTATTAATGTAATTTTAATATTATAATTTGACATTACAATGTAAAACGAATTATTATCAATATGATAGTTTTAATGTTAATACAACACAAAACAGATCAATCTGATGTTTTTTACATTGAAAATAACATAACAGAAATATCAAATTTACATTGCACTTTTTTTTTGAGTGTAGTGATATAGATCCGTAATTAATATTAAATACTCATATATTGAAATGTTGAAACTGTTTCCAATTTCCATAAGCATGTATTTTACAGGGTAGATGAGTATTCGATGGCAAGTGCAGATATGTTAATATTTTATTCTAAGTAAAGTTGATTCCCTAGTGATCTTGTAATCTTGTTAAACTAAATATGATTGGCGGCAATAATCTGTTTTTAAGACTGTTGGTTCCGGGCAAATTGGGACTGAATGAAATTAACTCCTTTTGTGGGTCCAGAATCATTCTGCGCGATGGGAAAAATAACCTTCTCACTATTTATTAGGAAAAAGGAAGAACTGCAAAGAAGTTATACAGGGAAAACCTACCAGAATTAAAACACTTGAAAGCACTCATAGAAACATACAACATGAATGTATGAGCATGGCGAAAAACAATTTAAGATTTGATTCTGATGCCAATCTGTAGTCCATAGAAGTAAGATAAGTAGTAAAACTTCTGGGACTTATAAAAGTAGTGCAAGTTTATGAAGGGGCTCAATAGATCTTATAGGTCGCAGTACACTTCTCCAACATTAAACCTGATTCATTTCTTAGATAAGAATTTTTAATCACACTTTTTTTTTATTTGTTAAGAAGGAAAGATACGTTTACCCAACTGCCCGTGAAGATGAATCCTTAGTAAGTTACTAAATATGCACCTAGCTCAAAATATTTAAAAATGTCAGATAAGTAATTTCCTCAAGAATTTTTAAGGCTTAATATTTTTTAAGTTAGTCACCGGCAGTGGCAAAAACTTGTTCTGCAACTATGTTCAAGTTATAAAACCAAGTTCTCAAATCAACTTTTGATTTCCATTCCTATCAAAGTGGATTTCAGAATATAATTGAATGCTTCAGATCTTTAAAAAATAATGAATTGTTGTATTTAAATTTTTATTGTTTGCAAACTGAAATGCTCTTCGCTCGGGTGGTATACTTGTAAAAAACAACAAAGAGAGCATTCTAGTTCTATATAAAATCTTATATAACTGGTAGCAAAAAACTCCACATTTTTCAATGTAATGCTCAAAAATACACCCACAATCTCATATAAAGTACAACTAGACAATCCATAACTAACTATTATGTTGACTAGTTGCATTAAGAATTACAACCAAAAATAAATGTATGGAACAGTTGTGGTAATTTCTTTCATTTCTATTCAGTTAGGATATTTGAGAATAAAATCTTGTAATTCTTGGTTACATTTTCAGAATTATCATTAAGATCACCGATCACCGGAACTATTGTAGAGTCTGAAAAGGTCTTCAAGCTGCCTGTCTCTATCTACATCGTTGTTATTTTGACAAATAACCTTTATTAAGCCCGTTAAATATCACTCAACAAATTTTAAAATATAAAAAAAAAACAAAAACATAAACTGTGTAAATTTGTAAACAATATTCTGTACAAATTTTCAGTTAGAAATTGTTAACAAACCTGGATTGGGGGTTTTATTGACTTACAGCCCACTGTGCATAGGATGTGATAAGTATCTGTTAATTATTATAAAAACGCAATGTTTGATTTGCACAGCACAAAAAGAAATTGAGCTCAAAAAGCTGACATTCGAATGTAAATAAGGTCTTATAAAAGTTTTTGGCAAAAATAAAAATTAATATTTATCGTCAAACTAGTTTAGCTGGGCCTAAACCACCTCTTAGGATCCGCTAATGTAATAAACTATTCAGAAAGTTTTGTAGTTTCCTACAGTGAATTAACATTCGATCGCAACTTATATTCAGTATTCAACTTACTTTCATATATATTATCTGAACGACAATTTCTAAAGTTTTTAATTTCATATCCAATATTCCATTAAGGGAGCAAACGTTATTTTATGATTTACTAGATCTTAAAGGTAATCCACACTGTTAATGGAGATGCCCGATTTTTTAAGAGATTCCCAAAATGTCGCATATTTAGCTATGTACCTAAATTTTTAAAATGTATTTCTGATTGATGTTAAGTATTGAGGTAAAAAATCGTATTATATTTTTTATTCATACATAGTCCCCACCCAGGTTATTTCCCTTTCTGAACTCTCTTCCGGTATCAAATATATAGGACATTATTCCCAACTTTACAACAATGTATGGCATTGCCTGTTTTTGTTTAAGTTCTGTTTCAAAATGAAGTATGTTTACTGATTTGAACAGATGATTAAAAAATTTAATTTTGATACCAGAAATAATGAATGAAAGGCTTAAACGAAATATTGAATTCGACATTCGATTTAAATTGATTAAACTCCAAGTTTTCTTGAATAGCCATTTAGCCCAGTACTCCTATTTTTGTTGTTGTTATGTGAGCTTTAAATTTATGTACATAATGAAAGGTGTAGGATAATATAAAATACGTCGTTCAGACCCAAGAACCAAAACACTGAGGTAATAAGTATTTTATGTGAAGGTTTGAAGATGAACCCCCTTCTCCCCTGGATTCCCCTAGTGACTACTTACTTACAGAGTATTAAAACTATTTATTTTTTATTTCTCAATCAATGCACGCCAAAAGACACCGATTTTGGATTCGCTAGTAGTGAAACTAGCACAAATTTTTTCTAAATGGTCAAAATCAGCAATTTGGTGTATACTCGAAAATGAGTAGTTATTTGATTCTTGCAATATCTATATTTTGCAGTTTAGTATGACTTGAAAGAAACTATCTTATAAAGAAGACAGTGTTTTCCTAGGAATTTAATGTCCCCTCATTTTTTTGCCTTTACTTCTACAGCATATAATAAACATACATTTTCATCTTTAGGTAGAAAATTTACAGAAATGTTGTGAATATTTAAGTTATTAAAAGCGTTTTATTAAAGCACCTCAGAATATATTATACATAGTACCCACATGAGTTTAAAGTTCAAACCTTGCCCTAGAAATTTTTTACCAAAAAGAAATTTTTTATGCAACAAACTTCATTGAAACATTTTTTCAAATATTGTAAGTATTGTAGACACACAAAAAAAAAAAAAAAACATTTTAGGCCAAGAACTGAAACAGTTGAAACAAAAAACTTTCAGTATGAACCAGGAAAAGAATTAACAAAATGTACATAAACATGGAAAATCGATAAAAAATATTTTTAGCTGAATAAAAATATGCAGTAGGTACCTACAACCAAAAAAAAAAAAAAAAAAATAGGGAGAAAAAATAATTAAAATAAAACTACTAAAAAGAAGTAGTAGTAAACCATAATTCACCACCACATTAGCAAAACCTACTGTTTACTTTAGTATGTGTGTGGCAAGTCTATGAAGCAAAATCATATGAGAGTAAGAGCGCATAAGTAAAAATGTTTTGGGGCTGGGCAATGGTTATATACCTATACTAAAAAAAGCTGCTATATAACTATGTATGTGTGAGTATCTATGTGGCTGTGTGCGAATGTAACAAGTTTATTTGTTTTTTCCCTTTTGGCAAATGCGGCATTTGACAGTCAGCCGAAGTTTGTATTACCAACGAACAAAAACGAATGAAAAGAAACAACAAAAACTCATTGCTGCTGCTGCTCCAACGAATGTTTGGAGAGGAGCGCCACCTACATTAAATAACAATAATAATATTGGGAAGAGAATTTGCTAACGTTGATAATGTATATGTGTGTGTGTATGGTGAATTGCCATGGGGACTGGTGAGTAACTTTTTGCAAACAAAAAAAAAAAAAAAAACAAGTGGAAAATGTTGTTGTATACCTCTACTGCTAAATATTAACTCGTATGTGCCTTTTTTCTTTGATTTGGTAGACTCGGTCTTCAAAACTAAGCGTAACGAATGCGAAATAGGGACAAAAGTGTTTGGTACGCGCGCGAGATACAAAATATAAAAACTATTAACTATTAAATCTCTATCAAAAAAAAAAAAAAATACCTCAGAAAGATACAATACGGGATAAAGCTTTTCGCACAAAAATAACAAATATGCGTAACGCGGCAAAGTGTTGAGGTGAAGTTTTTAAACGCGCAGCGCGTGCTATCAACAAAAATATAAACAAATATATGTACACGTGAAAAATAAACAAAATAATAAATAATTTTTTAAAAATATCAACAACAAATATTAAATAAAAATATGAAATTGTTAAAACATTTTTTGACGCAGTAAAACATAAATCGATTTGAAAAAATATAACTGTTTTATAGAATCTCATATCTCAATAATTTTGTAATTCAGATAAACGCATTTGTTGCTTTCGTATTGGAATCTCAATTATACAGGTTAAGTTTTTTTTATTCTTAAATTAGAAATATCCATTTGAAAGTTTTATTTCATTACTGCATCGATTTAAAATAATTTTTTTTGTTAATACGATGGCACACGAGCGTTTTTGTTTATCATTGCTTACCGCGACATTTTTCATTGTTGATACCTTTACGGAAATTAACTGTATGAATTTGTTTCGATAAATTTATTCATAAAGGAAAATTAAAAAAAAGAAAAATCGTCGACGCTAATAACTGTACAATAGTGTGACAAATTCAAACAAATATAACTCAAAAGATGTAAATAAATAAAATTAAAAATTTATGAAGTAAAAACATAAATAAAGAACTTTTTATTGAGGGTATTGCAAAAAATCAAATATAATTAAATAAATTTTTGTTTTATACCTGTTACTAAAAACTAATTTTAAAAGTTAATAAAAAATGTATACATCGCTCCTATTCTTTTCTTTACTTCTATACCATTTTAGCATCGACTTCTATACCATTTTACCGACGGCATTCTCATTGCGCTACGCTCCTTCTTGGTGGTGGTGGATCCTTTGCAATTTAATAAACCGCTGTAAAATTGTTAGCTGAGATTGGAAATTCTAATTAGATATATTCGCATGAGGTTGAGGACTTATTATTTTATTTTATTTATTCAAATTGCCATAAAGTGATAGAGTTCTGAAGATTTTATTCTTCTATTTTTGATGAATTTCTCACTTTGAACCTTTGTGGTTTTTTGTTAATATTGAAATACTCAAATCGCTTTCACTAGCTGCTTTATATATATATCATATATATATATACTATAAACCATTGAAGAATTATTACTCAATAGATGTTTAGGTTCCCAAAACAACTGAAAACAAATATTAAAGAATTAATTTTGACGCATATGTTTATGTATTTTTTTTAGGGGATTTCTCTACTTTTCCAAAGAATATTAATAGTAGATGTATACCCAACGGAATGCGAAAGAACTTTTGAAGAATTAATAGATTAGATTAGAAAGTACCGTTGTTCGAGTAAAGTGAGAATTTGAAAATATGATTGAAAAAATATTGACTAAAATTTTTGGAATTTTAATATTTCTTTTTTTTTTATGCAAATTAATTGTTTCTCAGCAGCGTTTATAGTTAGTATTCTTAGCGAAGAACATGACCGAAATAATTCCATTGAGCAACACTTGCGAGTTCATTTGCAATTTATCAATCTTGCTTTTTTTAATGGAAAAAATCAGAACCAGAATTAAATTTTTTGTGATCTATAGAGCGAAAAGTTAGATTTGTAAAAAAAATATTGTTTAATCAATCTGAAAATGGTGCCGTTTGGTGGCCTAAACCATGTTTCACTTTTTGACTGGAATTATCCGTCAATAAGATTCTAAATTCAAAACTTTGCGCATAAGTTTTTGTTTGCAAATGCAAAAGTTAAAACTTCCAAAATAATTATTAAATTGCAACATACAAATCCAGTCATCACATGATCACATGAAGGGATTAGGCCCAGTTAGAGAATTTAGAATTTGTTTTTTTACAGTATTTACATTTATTTCCGAAAACTGTCAATACAGAGTTATTATATCATGTTTTATTTTTACTTGAGCAAAATTAAAAAAAAATAAAATAATTGATGACGAAGTAATCACGTTTCTCTGGAAACTATGTTTTCAAAGTCGGTGACCACTCTTATTCGAAAACCACTCAATGGATTTCAATAAAATTTATATTACTTATTGAAATCATAGTGAAACCATTTTCGTTGAAAATCCACGAGTAAACTTTCAGAAGTCGCCATTTTGTGTATTTTCTAATGGTTCTATTAAACTAATGATTTTTTTTATTGGGTGATTTTAGATGAACCAGTAAAATGTTATGATGGTCATCGCAAGGCACTACTTCTGGAAAGGGGGAAAAAATGGCGATAACTTCGTCAACAATTAATTTTTTTTTTTAAATATTGTTCAAGTAAAAGTAGAAGAATGTCTCATCTCAAAACTTGTAAGCTTGATTTATAATTTGTACTCTGCTTATTCTAGAAGAAATATCTAAAAATTTCCAACACATTTAACTAAAAATTTCCAACACATTTACAAAAATTTTTATTTTTTAAGAAAATGTCTTTTCTCCTTCAAAAAATGTCAAAATAAATTAAATCCCGATTACATAGGCATATTTTAAAGAAATCGTACGCTTTAATCTCCAGAACTCGTGGATAAGCATTCGAATTGGAAAAGGTTAGGTATCTTTCTTTGTTTAATTCCGAAATTTTTTTATTACTGTAAAGAAATAATTAACTGGATTTAGATTTTGCAGGTGCTTAAAAAATAGAAAAAAAAAATATTCCATTGAAACCCATAAAATTAATATGTATTTATAAAGGGAAAAGTTTTCAAATATTAAAATCAAGAAATAAAATTTAGTAAACACACAAAAGCCCCAAAAATATAAAATAATATGTATGTATCGTAAAAAATCAGAAAAAGAAACCAGATCATAAAAATATGATTGCATAAAAAGCAATCGAAACAATATAAAAATCAATAAAAAATTCAAAAAAGCTACTTCGAAAAAAATGAAATAATAAAAGAAAAAATTAAAATCAACAAATTTTGTATAGATAGTGTTGAAAAAAAGAAATTAAAATAAAAAAATATATGGAAAAATAAAAATCTAGAAATCATAAATATGAAGAATGTGTCAAATCAACTCATAAAATCTTAAGAAAATAAAATACACTAAAACAACAACCATAACTACAAGTTATAAAGGCGCAGAAAACGGTAAAAATATTAATTTAAAAAAATCCAAACTAAAAATTCAAGAAGTTATAAAAATGAAACTACAACAAAAATAATTATCAATAAAACCTTAACGATTTTATTGGGTCCACTAAAATAAAACAAAAATAATAATACAGCAAGTGAGATGAAGTGAGTATATGTGAGATTTAACTATTGTTTAAGTGAATTGTGTTTAACGAAGGTATCAAACTAGCAACAAAAACTCTACAAATCCAAAAACAAAATTCAATTAAAAAATTTACCCTAATCTAATCGTGCTCATAAAATTCTGTAAGCATTAAATGGAATTATAAACAAATTATTGAATTGGGCTTTTGATGTTACCAACAAATAGCATGAGCGAATGATAAGAAGAAAACCAAACCAACAAAAAAAAAAACGCAATAAAATATTAACTTGAATATAATTTGGAATTTTTGTGGAAGAAAACTTCATGGAAATGACTCAATTTTTAAGGTAAGTTTAGTACATAAAGCCTATGCTACCAAATGACTCCAATTAATGACATAATATTAAAAAACAAGTAATTAATTTTAACTATTAGCTGTCGGAATATTTTTAAAAATTTATAAAATTATATTTGATATATAACGAAAAATATGAGACTCTCCAGTGGCGGATACAAGGGTGGAAGGGGGGGCCGGGGGAGAGCACAGGGGAAAATTTCCCCTCCCAAAAGATTTTCAAACAGTTAAAAATTTAATAACTTAAACAGGCTAAAAGGTGAACGTAATTAGTTATTGTTGTTTTTAGTTATTACGATTTACTTTCAATTAAAAGAATAAGGAATAATCTTGCTCATTAAACCACTTTCCTTCTCTATGGAAATGAGTTGAAATAATAATGATACCTAAACCAAATAAACCTGAAAACTCAGTGCCCCCAAATAGACCTATAAGTTTGCTGACAATATTCTCGACAATATTCTAAGTAGTAGATTGCTAATAATACAAGAAAATAAGAATATAGTTCCGAGTCACAAATCGTCATAAGCACGGTAGCAATATCATCAATATAGTCACTGACTTTCTGGAACGCAAAAAATATTGCTGTGGTATATTTTTGGGCATTCAAGAGGCGTTCGAAAAAGTTTGGCATCAAGCGCTATTATACAAATTAAAAAAGCCGGAGTACCACAGGGAAGTGTTCTGGGTGTTACTATAGCTACTTATCCAGACGATACTGCCATTTTAGCATCGAAATAATCTCCAACAGAAGCTGCTAATCTAGTTCACAAACCGCTCGACGATGTTCAACAATGGTTACTTCGTTAATGAGTGCCTGACTGGAGTTCCATCAGCCTCAAGTTCGATTCCCAGATGGTGTTAAATTCTTAAAAAATGTCCAAACGGATTGTTCTAATAAAATGGATCTTTTCGGTGATTTAGTTCTTAAATACGTGAATCAAGTACCAGTTCAACGTATTCTATTCTCAGGTAGAGAATTGAATCCACCAAAAAAAAAATCCAAATTATGGGTTTCGGGTCGATATAAAGAAAATCCCAGATGGGAAAGAGAAAATTTTGAAACAGGGTAGGAATCAGCGACCTTAAATAAAAAGTCTACTAATTCTCGACCCATTATAAACCAATCTAAAACCGAAAACTGAATAAATGTTTCCTATTGTTATATTTTCCACGATCCTTTACCTTGGAAATAGATCATAGAAATTGCGGAATGCTTTGCTACAGAACAGGGTTTTCCCCAAAATACGTAACGTACCAGTAAGTTTTCACATGGCCATACCTTTGAAATTGTTAGTAATCGAAATAAAGTTTATGGATAAGCAAAAAAACATGAACGAGAAAAAAAAACCAGCTCGTGTTTTGGCGTTTTGATTAATTTTTTTTTGCCCCCCCAAAATTTTTCCTGTATCCGCTACTGTTTTCCACAACGTATTATATTTGTACACGAATTGAAGGAATTTACTGTAACTTTTGTGACTGTGTGATTTCTTTGACTACAATTTGATGAAAATGACAAAGAAGTGATTTCTGTCCTTATTGCCCCACTGTCCCAAAAACTGGCCATGGTAATCGAAATGATTTACAAAATCTCATGGCCATAGTTCGTGTAGGACAATCAAAATGAAAGGGTAAGCATATATTTTGGATCAAATATTACGCCATGAATTTATGCTTGTTTGTAGCGTGTATTTTCAGCATTCTCGCACATATATGAAAAATTACTAAATAAATTCATATACAAATTACTGTGCAAAATATCCGAAACTGAGGTTACTGTAGCCTAAGTAGTAAGTGCGTAGATCCAGAAAATCAGGGTTCAATTCTCAGGCCAGACTAATATCAAAAATTTAAAATGTGAAGACGGTGATCTTAATAGCGTATCCAGTTTCTCATTATCATGTGTGGGTTTTGAAATATTTTTAAGGTTATTTAAGCTAATCATCGTCGTGGCGTAGTGGTCAGTATGTTTTACGCAGGGCGAAACAAAATTTCCTTACACTGCCATCTCTTAGCTGGCAATGACAAATAAGTTTTAAAAAAACTTCTAATTTTCCGTTCGGAATCGGCAAAAAAAGTGGACCCCTTCCATTCATGTAAAAAATACAACTTGAGTTGATGCGAGTGGCTAGGTCTAGGCCCACCATAAATGAAGAAGTAATTGTGCAGTAAATATAATTTTACTACGTGATACTGTATATAAAGTGAGAAACCGTAACTATTTGTTAAAGTGTTTTCAAAGAAATATAAGTAATGACGTTTGTTTACTATGAATTAATTTCTCAAGATAAATATTAATTTAATTTAATATTTATTTTATAGTGAAAAATGTTTGATTATATCCTCCTCAATTTATTTTTGTCGATGGTGATTTCCCTTTAGTTAAATGTGAATAAAAACATCTTATTATTAATGCACTTGTTTAAATAATCAAAATACATAGTTTAATTATTTTTTATGTGACTAGACAGAAAAAAATTAAAAACAACTGTTTTGCAATTTTAAAAATAAAGAATAAACATACGCTCTCGTATGATATTCGATTATTAACCCTTATATGATCCTACTAAAAACAAACGATGCCATTAAGGACCCTGTTTTTATTTGATGTAGGAATTTCGTTCATTTTGATTATTATATCAGAACCTAAAATCTATTTAGAACTAATCATCTAACATTGATGGAAAGCCTTTTGAGAAGCACCATTGCTTTCGATAAAAATATATATAATTATTTTCAATGGATCTAGAGATGGCCTATAGAGGTTCAACTCCGTTCAAATATGTCAATGCTTATATCCATTTAAAATTTTTATTCGACACAACAAAATGCACTGGGATCACAATAAATCTGAAATTTTAGGGTCAGTCAGGTCGAACTTTTGGAGAGCTTGGTCTGGTTTTGATCTGCTTTCAGATTTGATTTAATGGTCTGGTTTTTAATATTTTAACTTGATATGAGGTTTGTTCTGAATTTTCACTTGAGATTTGATCTAAATTTTACTCTGCGTTTTCTTTAAGTCTGACTTTTATTTGGTTTATATTTTGGTTTCCAGTTTTGGCTCTAGTCTGGTTTGGTCTGCTCTGGAATATCACAGGGTACAAGTTAACCTTTTACTGCAAAGTCAAGTTTCCAGAAGTTGAAAAAATATTTGAAATCAATCATGAAAGTAAATCAATTCAATAGATTTCATGTTATTCTTTAGAATACTCATGTCTCAAAATACATACCTATTTATATTCAATCCTCTAATCCAAATTCTGTAAATAGGTGGACTTTATATTAAATTCAGAGTATTGGGTTTATTAAAATTTAATTGAAAATTTTGTTTGTTTGAAGCAAAAGGGACTAGCGGCAAATTTCGGTTCCGGGTATTAACGTTTAATTTTTGTTATTATCACCATAATTTCAACGTCCCAACTCAACGAAACTTAAAGTTATTACTAAATGCAAACCAACATTTGTTAGTATGTACTTTAGTAAGCGTAGTCCGCCATATTTGTTTGACTTCCCGCTGTGTAATGTTTGATGATGGTCATACTTTGGCGGCCAACAAAAATGCAAGACAATGAGAGCCAACCATAACAAATTTTTCAATCATGAAGAGTGGGAACACTAACGAACATTGAACATTTTAGGGTTGTTATGAAAAAAAAAATTCAAGGGGGATTTATCTATATATATATCTGTTGAAAATGGTTAAAATTAAATTTTAACGCCATTGTCATTGTTTCAAATTGGAAGGGAATATCAGCGTCCTTTCCTGCATGCACAAATTCTGCTTACTAGATTAAAGTAATTTCTCACACCTGCTTTTTTATATTTGTAGTCTTCTTCTTTGCAGTTAATTGTGGTTAAATTTTATCTGCTTAATACTAACCTTGAAATTTGTTCGTCTCAAAAAAAAAAAAAAAAGAAAAAAAAAATGCTAGTAACATAAACTTTGTTCAAAATGTTAACTACTCGCACTACTAAATTGTGTTGCTAAATACATAAAAATGTTAATTAACGCAATTAGTGTCGTCGTTGTTATTTGTTAATTTAGTTAAAATACCTACTATATTTTACATTTATAATGTTAGCTTGTTACTTATTCGTGATACTGTAATAAAAAAAAATATTAGGTTTTACGTATATATCAAAGTTGGCAAATTATAGTAAATTATTCTTGAAGTTTTATTTTAATACTAAATGTGTACTTTGAATTATGGTTTTTCAAAAGTGTTTTGCTTTTAGAATGCATACACTCGAGTTCTGTATTTAAAATTGTATTAGAATAGAATTTTCGGATATATGGGCAGGATTATCATGAACTTAATTGGAATTCCTGGGTCGTATTCAATACGGTTCGATAAAGCTAATAAAAAACAGTAGGATTTCTAGCTCTATTCACTCTTTAGAACATCGTCGAAACGGATCTTACTTAAATTTATTATATCGTTATTTTCTTGGAGGATGTTCTACGAAAATGCGTGATCTGATATCATCAGTTTGTGTTTTCCCAGGAGCTAAACGAATCTATAATTAAACTCATGCTTTTCGCTTTGTATGGAATAAGCTCCCAGATAGTTGTGGTCTTTCCCAATTTAAAGCAAACGTTCACTGACTCTTCCCCTCTTTTCTCCTCTTGCTTACTTATCTTCTCAATCAACTCTCGGTTTGTTAATTCATAAAAGAATAAAAGAAGAGAATTTAACGTATCCTGTAACTACGGCTAACTACATTTACGGTACTGTAAAAGCATCCGTTACATCCAATATAGAAACGGAAAGCTTACGTGTTGTAGAAATCACGCTTATACTAAACTTTCTCTTTTTGTACATTTCCGGATTCATTTACTAATACAAACCGTGGGTACTTCAAGCTATGGGTATTCGAACATGAAAATGTCCGTAATGAAATTACATGTGATGAGTACTACATTAAAATAAATTAAGCATGATATATAATCATAATCAAAAATTTCTGTGTATTTTTTCGATTTTGAAAACGCTCAAAAAAGCTAATAATTTGAAAAAGTTTATCACCCTTGGGACGTTTCGACTAACTTTTTCAATATTGAACCGTAGACCCTTCACGCTCCTTCAAAACACGAACCACTGAGCTAATGCGACTACAGTAAGTAGAATATATAAATATGAGCTTCAGATATTTATCCAATTAGTTATGTATGCTCTAAGACTTTCATCCAGAAGGTTACGGGTTCGATTCCCGTCTTGGTCTGGTGGTCATAAACTTCTTATATTCACTATCGATATGAAGTGGATGAGAATTATAAGAATGTGTACAAGTACACACCTTGGTTGGTAATGGCAAAACCACCGAACTGATAAAAATTATGTGTCTGCAAGCACTCGCTGTAGAAGTGAAACAATGTTGTTGAGTTGAGTGCAGAAGTGGTGTAAGTCAGTTTTTTTTATTATTTGGACTTTCACCTTCAGGCAATAATTTAGGCCTCATTTAGTTTCCTACAAAAAAGGTGTGCATCTAGGGAAAATAAATTTTATGAGAGCCTTACTTTCCACAGCACTTCTACAAAGCCAATGTATTTTCAAAAACCTGATTTTGACTTACACCACTTTTGCACGCAATGGCTCAAATTATTAAATTTATAAAACATTCTGTTGAAGTTTTTGCAGTCCTCTTCTCCCTATTTTGTTGTTGCTTTTCCTTTGTTGATACTGTCTACACTTATCGGCACAAACACGACTTAGTACAAGTATATAAGGCTTGGTTTTCACTATGTCAAATTGAATAAAATTGGCCAGCATCTTGGAAAATTTCATATGGGAAATTCTCTCTTTTTCTTTCTTTGATGGCAAATATGACATAGTGAAAACCAAGCATAACATATGAAAGAAAATATTGAATCAAGCTCTTTACAGCAAATGAGGTAAAACTGCAAGAAGTCGACTCTCTGCATGATTGTATGCAGCCTATCCCCATATGACTTCGTTCGCTAAACACAAACAACAGCATAACTTCATTTCTTATTAGTTTTATATGAGTGCGAAAACAACTCAACTTCCGTTGCAAAATTTTCGATTTACCCTCGCTAAAGAAGTTTCACTTCCTACCATCGCCACTGTGGTCTAGTGGCAGAGTGCCAGACTCTTGTCACTGGAGACCCGAGTTCGATTCTCAGCATGGGTATGCTTCTTATCTATCTTTCTTTCTCTCTTCATTTCTTTCTTTCTTGGCGCTTTGGTACAATAGATCTTATAGGTCGCAGTGCCTGACTTTCGAGTTGTCCTTCCTTCAAATAATAATATGTATGCTCTAGAAAAGCCTTTCATTCATTTCAGCTTTATAATCCAGTGCACCATAATTGCTCGGGAATGGATTTTTTTATAGACTTAATAACTTACATTCATTTTTAGGTAAAAATAAATCAAATACAGAGAAAAACACTTGAGTTCAAGACCAGATATCGTATCTGATTTGGGTGCTGGCAGTTTGAAAATAAATACTGCAGGTGTAGATGAAGGAAATAGTTGATCCACATTCTATCCATAAAATAGAGTAGCGAACTCTATTTTTGTCTTTTGATTCCGCACCAACGATCATAGTGTATGAGATATTCATGTTTTATTTTTAACCTATAGTATACGCGCGGATCAGCTGAATCGAATAATATCAATTTTTGATGTGATAACATCTTTACTCGGGACTGAAGGAAAATTTATAGTGGAGTGAATTGATAGAAATTAAAATCAAATGTCACGTCGATGTCGTGTGAGGTTTCATAGTATGTGTGAGTTTATAAGTGTGTGTATAAATAAATAAATGTAGTGGCGATTATGTTAAACTTCCGTACCGCCGTACCGAAAGTATGCTGTCTCATAAAAATAGGACTCTGAAAGTATACCACACTTGTATTATTTTGTATGTAAATATTGGGGTGGTTATGTTAAATAAACTTTCGCACCGCAAGATGAAGTGTGGTCAATTGCCCCCCATAAGTATGCTGTCTTATTATTAGAATAAACAGATTAAAGTGAATTTTTTAATATTAAAAATAGGAGTCTAAAAGTATATTTTCTATGTAAATAATACGGTTGCCAATTTAAAATTTAGTACCGCCCGGTGAATGGTGGTGAATTGCACACCGAAAGTATGCTATATTATTATTAGTATAAACGGATTGAGAAAGGTGAATTTTTAATATCAAAAATAAAACACAACACGCCCAAAAGTATGCAAAACTTAATTTATATATCAAAAATGGTTGTGAAATATACTTATATATCAATGGAATTAGTGGAATAAGTATATCAAAATTGTTTTTATTATATTTTTTATTGTATAGTTTATTTCAGTTTGCCAAATTAGAATTGTAAAATAATATCAACATTAGTCGATGTAGACGAGCAAAAAGCGAAGAATATGCGTTGAAAATAGAATACAAAAAATTCAAAAAAAAAAACGCATGGGCTTTGCCCTTTTTGGAATATAAAGACGAAAACTTTTATATGTTATCACATCATGTGACGAGTACAGAAGGGACTCATTATAGTTTTTTTCAGTTGCTCAAGCCGTTTGGTTATAAATGGTCCAAAAAATGAAAGTCATGAACTGTTTTTTTGGCCGACGAAAGAAAAGGCAAAAAAAAACTTTTTCTTTCTAAAAAATTCAATAATTTGCAGTTTTATTTAGCCCATTATGATAAAAGACATGTACATATTTAAAAGGTATACGATATTACTGAAGTTTAGTCCGTTAGGATCACAACCAAACACTTGAAGATCTCCTACTGATATTTTTTCCGTATGCGTTTTTTTTTTTAATTTTTCGATAAATATACATGTATATAAGTACATATGCATAACTAACTTAAAATGATATCATTTTACTTATCTTTTTAAGTTTTAAAATGTAAAATTTAACAACTTCCGTTTTCAAACATAAATAATCATATTTCAACCTCAATAAAATCACAGTTAAAAGTGAATTCCCATTGATTTTAGTAAACCTTCTTTTGAGTTGATAAATTTTTAAACAAATTGCTTATCAAAAATTACAACAAAATCAAAACTAAAAAAAAAAAAATTCATTCATTCTTTTTAAAAATCTACAACATCAAAAGAAGAAAAAGTAACACAGTCTGGTTCCAAAGCGTCTGCTGTGAATAAAAACATCTTTCACACCAATTCTATTATACTACGCACGAACGGATAGACGGACAAGCAGATAGATGGACAGACGAGCTCAGGTACACACATATATATATATATATATATATATAAATTAATCTAGTAGTAACACCAGTTAAGCGGTAATAGATATCGTCTAGGAAATTTATATCTTCACAGCTAAATTACATTAATATGCAAATGTAACACACGCACAGTTGCAGCTTCAGCAGCAACAGCAACAACTAGAAAATCGACCAGCATTCAACAGCAGCAACAGAAAAACAGAAATCTGAGCACAACCAGCAACAGTTATAGATACAAATACTTCTTTCTTATTTTTGTTATTGTAGTTGATATCTACATACACTGAAACTGAAGTGATTTAAGCACAGTGGGAGCAAATTGCCTACAGCCACTTGACACATGAGCAAATATTACTATACATAAAGCAAGCAGCAAGTGAAAGAAAGAAAGAAGAAATAATAAAAAAAAGAAGTAGGCACGAATTGAACAAAAACCGTGGATATAAAAAGTAACTGCAGCTTCAGACTACATGCCTATCCATTCGTCTGTCCACTCGTCTGTCTGTCTGACAAACAAGAATTATGATCGGCTTAGCCACATGCTGAGCCGTCGCTTAAGCTCAAGAGTCAACAACAAACACCTCTCTGTCTCAGTTCTTAGTTTTAGCTCCAACATCAGCTTAGTTACAACTACAAACAAAAAACAGAATTCAGATGCCAAGTTTATTATTACGATACGTCGTTACCCCACCAGAATACTGCGCCTCTAACTACTGCTGGCTGGTTAATACAGTAGGGCTTAAATGTCGTATTTTTAGTTTGTTCTCTTCTTTTTTTCTCTGATTTCTTTGCAAGTTAAATCCAAAACACGACATGCCTTCATATTGGTTACTCATGGTAGCCCCCCTAATGTTTATAATTAAATACTTTCACACTCGCAAACAATCGCCGGGCAGCAGCAGCAGCGTACAACCAGCAACAATGCCTACTACAAGGTTGCAGTTTATGCCTGAAATTTCAGTTTAGTTTTTAGCCACTTTAGTTTAGTTTGGCATGTGTTTATTGTTTTAATTAAAAAATATGATGGAATTCCTTAAGTTTAATCAAGGAGCACTGTGCGACAAATTGAGATTTTTACTTAAAAATTTGTGTCATTTTACAAAATTGGTAATACTAAGTAAGTTGGTCTGACGAGAAGAAAGAAGAAATAAAACGAAAAAGGAGAAATTATTGACAATTTGAAACCATGATTTGAAATTTTGTAAATGTCGTTAATCTCTTTTTTCTTTGACACCAACTCTTTCTTAGATTAGCGTATAGTTTTCCATTTTTACAATTCCTGTCAAAGTGCGGGAAAAGGTTCCATTTCTGCGATTAGAAAATCTTGAAAGACTGTGTTTGTAATATTTAATTGTAACTTTCATATATCAATAAATTTTACTTTTGTTTTTAATAGTCCTAAAAATTATAATTACTTGGGACCAAGGTGGGAAATCAGAAATTCGTTCTTGACTTTTTGTGTAGTCTCCTCAGGCTTTTTAATATCATTAAAAATTAAGGATTTTAAATAATTTTATCAAAACTCTTTTGAGATTTTTTTTTAAACAGGCAAAACATTGTAATGATTGGGAAGGGAAGATTGGTATGAGAAGGAGCAAATAAGGAAAAGTATGTATTCAGGGAGCTTATTCCATAAACTAACCATACATCAAAGAAAAGAATTCTGGAGAACATACGAATTTGTGCCATCAAGTCGCGCATTTCCTCAGAGCGGGACACGCGTAGTTGAGAATAATGTAGGCAACGTCTCTATGATGATCCAAGTAGTCAATATAGCTGGAGACCCTACTGTCTCTTATTAGCTTTATCGCTTGAGGTTGGATACGGCCCAGGATCTCAAATTGCATTCGTAAAGCTCCTGCACATAGATACAATTTAAACTCCATTTTGTTACCAAATTTGAGTATTTCAAAATATTTGTTTAAAATTCTTCATAAATAAAAATACTTTAAACTCAAGGCAACATCAGCTATAACTTTAAAACCCTTTACAAAAAATTTTGAACTAAAAAACTTCTAAAATAAAGAATACGAATATCTTTTATACGATTCTTACACAGCAGGACGTACTACTGTGAGGAAGCAGCAGCATCAGCAACAGCCACCAGCTAAGGAAACAGCAGAAGAAGAAGCTGTAAGAGAATCGCCACAATTATTGCACTAACTTGCGCAGCTCATGGCATGTGGTCTGCAATGTCAGTGTTGCCAACAACTTGGCTGACACTTTTGTGACTACGTATAAAAAGCACCAACAATAAAAACAAATTGCTAAAATAAAAATATACAAAATGACAACAAAAATTTGTTTGCACTCAATAAGGATTAAGGCAACACAAATTCAGGGACATGTGGTAATATAAGTTCTCAAGAAAAATTAAGCAGAAAAAAAGGAGAAGTAGTAGAAAAAGAAAATACTTTGTCCATATACTTACGCAAGCTGTTTTTTCTTTTGTGGTTACTTTTCTTCAATTCAAATAAATTTAAAGCTTAATCCGCAAGCGTTTTGAAGTTATTATTTTTTTATTCGGTTGCATACTATACACAACAAGATGAATTCAAAAATTCAAAAATCCCAAATTTCAATTCTGCACATAAAATTTAAAACAACAACTATAATGTGTTGCTGTTACTGTATATCAGCAGCAGTAATGGAATTGCATGTTGACGACTTTGTGCGACAATTGCTACAGTCAGCATGAAGTTGCAAACGCATGTGGTGTTTTAAATAAAAGGAAACTTAAACGAGAAAAAAATTCAAATTGTTAAATTGTCAAAACGCAAATTATAACCAACAAAAACGCCAACACATGCTACTACATGCAACCAGGGCTCTGCAACAATAATAACAAGAACAACAATCGTAAAAATCAACAACATCCATTTTGTAAAACTGTTTTATATGTAGCAATTACAAGCATATGATTATCACAATTTACAAAGTGTGAAACAAGTGCAGTGGAGCCAGTCGCATTTGGTCATTTGAGACATTCTAATATTTAATGTATTTTCGACTACTTAGTAGAAAGTTTTACGGTGTGTATATATCTAAAGGGAGTGCCAGCAGAGGAGTAGAAAAACGTAGGTTCAAACTTACAATTTCTATATGTATTCCCAATATATTTTCTTGTCATCATATTAAGTTACACTATTTTTAGGGTACGGATATGTAAATATTATTTTAATCCCTCATTTTTAGTCGCTCTGCTATTTCAATTCCTGAAAATAAAAATATTTTTGTTTTCATGATGATAAAAATATAATATCGATGATAAAAAAAAATATTTTAAATCTTTAATTATCGAAATAAATAAATAAATTTCGTTCATTGAACGAAATAGGAAACATTTTCAGTTTTTGACACAACAACAGCATTGCGCTAAAACGTGGGCGATGACGAAGAATGATCAGAGGCTGTTAGGAAAATTAGAGTGAAGATACTTTGGACTTTCAATATGTATGAACGAACTGTATCGAATAACCCTAAACCCCACTATCTCCGAGGATATACTTGTATGTGTGTAAATTTATTATAAGCCAATACGTACCTACATATGTACATATATTCATATTAATACAATTCAATTATACTTTTGTTGGATTGAGATTTACATTTGTATTATATGCTCAAGTCCAATAAAAGTCATCAGCCCATTAAACAAATTAAAATCCATTTACATGCAAGTACACACATGTGAATGACCCCTTTTGCTTATGGCAGCCGACATTTAAACAAATTTACCCTAAATCAAAATTTTTCTTTTCTTTTTTTGGCAAACACTTTAAATGCAATTCAAGTGTATTTAACACGTTCGGTCAGAACAGACTAAATACATACATACTTACAATGCCGAACAACACAATCCTATAATAACAGCAATTCTACAATTCCGGAGAAAAATCTACAATCTAAATATATAGAAGTAATGAAATGCTTTATGAAAAAGTGGGGCAACCCTTAAATCATATAAAAATATGTTTAAAAATAAAGAAAATGTGTGATAAAAGAGGGAGGGAGGTAAAGGAAAAGAGAAGATTGGCCACACATATGAGATTATGTCTCTGGCATATGTAAGTATGTCTTGTGGGTCGTAAACAGATATCATTATCATCATTATAATTATTATTATTTGTATTGTTGTTAGGCTGGTGTATGTTGTTGCTATTGCTGCTGCTAATGATCTTAATAACAATAATAACACAATGCGACGAAATTCGATTTTCTCTCTGTGACACGAAGTTTGTGTTCGAATTCCTAAAGAAAAAGTACTACTGGACAAACTTGCATTCATAGTATTTGTAGCTAAGGATTTTTTTTCGTTTGAAATCCTTGTTCTTTGAGTCTAAAAAGAGTTTAAAATTAAAATAATTATCGGATCATTATAAGTTTTAGCTTATTTGAAAGATAATGTATTTTGAAAAAATGGTCACACCTTCACAATATTTCTCACTCTTTATACCAGTGTCGAGTTATTATTCTTGAGGCTTGAGGCAAAAATTATTTTGGTGCCCCTTGTTCAGCTTCAACAAAATTAATTACAGTTACCATATTGTAATATATCACTAGTCGCTAAATCCCCAATAATCGGGGTATATTTCTCTTCATCATCAAATCTTTTGAGCAGAATTTACTTTTAACGTTAAATAATGAATTTATTACGCAAAAAAATTAAGTTTATTTAGAAAATTTATTATTTTTTTTTTTTGTGTAAACAATTACAGAACAACAAAAGACAAGCCAAACAGCTTGTCGGAAAACTACACAATTTAATGGAAATGATCTTTCCCGATTTTCAACCCAATTCCCCATCCCCCGATTGATTCAAATTCCCCGAAAATCTATTTTCTCAACAAAAATTAAAAAAATAAACTTATTTTAAACTTATTTACATTTTTTTGTTCGTTTTATTGCGTTTCCACTTCCTATTTTAGATTTTTTATTGTATTATTATATCAGTGCTGACATAAAAATGTAAGTATTAAGTTAGAAAATATATACCAAATATATATACTCCCATTATGAGTGGATATTAAAAAAATTTTAAGCGTGAAAGCAAATATAAAAATTCCATAAGACCTGGAAAAAATGTTGTTCCGGCGGGACATTTATAAATTAACGAATTTCCTGGTAAAAACAAGATTACTCTATTTCACTTCTTTTTTTTTTGAGATATCGAAATCGTATCGCATATCAAAAAACGAAAATTGTTGGACAGTGTAATATTTAAAAATGTTTGAGAACACCAGTTTGGCATTGATGAACACGACAGCTTCTGACCACAAAGTAGTAGAATCAATACGAAAATCTCAAGCACTTTACGGATAATGAATTTTGTATTATTCAAAATAAAAAAAAAACAACAACAACAAACCTTCCCTTAAATCCAGAAAAAGATGAACGATAAGGGGTTAAGTGTGACTGAAAAAATAATACAGGAAAAGGATTTTCAAGTACATACACATTTTCTTTCGGACGCTTTTAATTTTATACAATAGATTCTAACTCAGTTGTTTGTTTGCAGCAGTCATAAAACCTTAGTTTGTCAGCAAACCGGAAGCGGAAGTGCGTTAAAAAAGCAAAAACGAAAGAAAGGAAATGCCACTGATGGCGTTGGTCGCTTGCCGTCACTGGCAAACGACAGCTTCTTCAAAATGTATTATAGAAGAATTTTTTCCTTTTTCCCGAACAAATGCTTCATTGTGTTATGCATATTTTTAGGGGGTTAAACGTATTCTCATTGGGTTTGACTGAAGTGGTAAAAGGCTTTTAAAGGCTTAAATCAATTAGTTAATTGATTAACAACAACGTTGTTGCTGCTGTTACTACTCTTGCTTTTTATGGGTGTGTATAACGCTAGCAGTCCCACCTTGGTCGCTTCTCCTCCTCCGCTTTCTGTCCGTATTAAAATTTATTCTTATATAATAAATTCGTCTTTTGTGCATTTTTTTTTATTTTGACTTTTTTTAGTGTAGTATGTCTGTGTTTGTGTCTGTAAAAGTGAATGAAGGATAATAATAAAGTCTGTTTTAATTTGGCCGACATCTCGCTCTTCTTTTCTCTTTTGACTGAAATGTGTCAAAATAAAAGTATACATTTATTTTTAATTTTGATGAGGCTTAAGTAAAGTGTTTTATATGCGGCTTACATTGAGGTTTATTGTGGCATTAAATGTATGTATAGGATTTGAAGCTCGTTCTTTTTAACTGCTTTTGTTTAAGTTTTGTGTGTTAAGTTATCGTTTTAATGCTTTAAATATGGCTAATTGAATTAAGTCTTTACGAAACTTGTTGCAGAAATGAGTTTCAATTACTTGAAACGAATTGGAGATGCAGCCAAAAAGAATATTATTAATTTTAATAAAAGCAAGAATGTGCTGTAATGATTTTAAGTAATAATGTGTGAAATAATTTATGTTGAAATGAGATTAGAAGGTATTCTATGCAAATGATTGCATTTGTAAATGAACCAGAAACTGTTCATATATCTACTGAACAGCATACATACATTGACTTTTGTTCATTGTGAGAATGTATTTCGAGTAGAGTATATTTAGAAAAATTATTATTTAATCGACACGGTTCTGTTTATGACCAATTAAGGTTTTGAAACGCTAAAGCAAGTTCCATTGCGTTATTGTTATAACAACAAAATACCTCTGGTATAGTTCAATATAATTACAGTTTTATTAGAATTAGTTTATAAATTCAAATGAATGACAGCAAAAAAAAAAAATTCTTTGGAGTATTCCAAAAACTCCATAATTTTGTCAATTAATATACATCATCTTAACACTTCAGCAAAGTACAAACAAAAAATTAATTTTAATAAATATTAAAACCTTGTAAACCGAGCTTACACCCAAAAAAAAAAAAAAAAAACCATGCTTCTTCGAAAACACTCGAAGTAAAAGAAAGAAACTCCCGCATATAAGACACACGAAAGACGATTTAAATAAGACGACATTGATCAATGGCAATCGGCGGCAGAAATATGAATGAAAATCATGAATGAGTGGAGAAATGTATGAATGAATAAATGAATAGGTGAGTCAATAAGATTCGTGCAAGTGAAGTGGTTCAAAGATACTTCCAAGGGTTATTAATAAATTAAATATACGCTCACACGCACGCATTTTTCATTAGGTATAAATCAATTCGGATTTATGAATAAGGTGGACAAATTAGATATTTAGTATATGAAACAGAATAACGTGTTCAAGTTCAGAGACCTCAATAATCTATATTGAGGTGTTTAGGATGGTTTCCATTCACTTTTTGATCCAGCAAGTTAATTTTATATTTTAAAACTATTTAAAATCTAAATGTAGTATGTTGTTAACTAAATTTTGTTTCTCTTTTTCTCTTTGCAGTTCATCATTTACACCTTTTGTCAATGCAACACCTAACTCCAACATAATTCCTTTAAACCTCCCTGGAACAGCAGCAATAAATTGCAGTTACTTTCTTGCGCTCAGCAGCACAAAATGATGGATCGTATGCCATCGTTATCGCTCTCTGGCATATCGCTCGCGCATCCACTCTCAATTTCAACTGGACAAACATTACAAAACCATCTCAATAACGCCTCGTCAGCGGTTACATCTTCAACAGGTGGACATTTAGGACAATTAGCCGCTGCGGTACATCATCATCATCAGCAACAACAAGCACAAGCACAGGCACAAGCACAACAGCAACAGCAACAATTGCAGCAGCAACAGCTGCAACAACAACATTCTCACCATCATCACAACGCTTCGGCACATCAACATAATCATCAATTATCATTGAATTCCTTGAGTAGTCTACAAGGCTTACACTCGTCCAGCGCAGCATCAACACCAACTTCTCTAGCGCACTCGAGCAGTTCACCGCCAACAAGCTCTTCAGCAGCCTCGTTACACCAACATCATCATCATACGCATTCCCATCATTCGTTGCTTTCAGGTAATTCAACAACAGCGCATCATAACTCACATCAAACGTCTGCCGCCGCTCATTTGCATAACTCACCGACAACACTGTTACATCATCACACTACATCGGTGTCTGCTGCCGCATCTTCGTCAACCTCAACATTGCCACAGCTATCGTCGGGATCGTCATCACATCATTCGCATCACAATTCCCATCATCCTCATCATCCTTCATCACATCATCATCATCATCCAGCACACAACCACTTGTCTTCAACAGTACAAGGCTCTAACGCTACTTCCGGTTCCTCTTCATCCGCCTCAACCAGCTCCACAGCCTCTGTCATGGCAGCCGCTGCAGCAACGCATTTACATCACAATTCGCAAAATTCACCGATGACAAATTTACATCAAAATATGGGAAGTCTCATGAATAGCGGCAGCACTGCCAGGTAATTATCATATGGAATCGTATAGAAAATGGGGAGTTAGGAGCTTAATGTCGTCATATTGTCTCTTCAATTGCTTTGTGATTCACATAATATCTTACACTAGACGTTCCTCTGAACGTGTGTGTTAATTGAAAATTTCCGACATTATTATTTTCGATTTTTGTTTGAGTTGGGGTCTTATTAATTTGAAGCTTCTATGCCACTATGGTTAGTTTAGTGTTTTGTTCGTGATTTCAATGATGTGAATATAGTTTCTGCTTTTCCAATTAACGTTATGTAAATTTACACAGTTGGAGAAAAACCAATATACTCGTATTTTAATTAGGCGACTGCCAACGTGATAGCACCAGCGCTTTTAAATTACGCTGTGATTGTTATTTTAAGTTGAAAATTACTTAAACCATTATCCTCAGTTTTTTCGAAACTAAAATTCGGCGGACTTAAAGAATTGAAACATAACAGGATGGTGAGATCGATCAAATTTAAAGGAAAGGTAAGTGCTCCAGAAAATGCACTCATAAGTTATTAATACCTGCTGAGTAGGGATAAACAAAAAGTAGAAGATATTGATATTAAAATAACAATGACAATTAGTGACGACGAAAAGGCAGGCAGATCCAAACATATTACTCATCAACACTAATCAAGTAGGTTGTAATCATAACTCACTCTCGTTGGTTGTACTCAAATCGGTCAAAAAACTCGTAAATTCTAACAAAGTTGAACGAAGTAACATTATAGTTTGCAGCTGGTTAGTTCCACTTTATCAAAATGGTTGGCCGTAATTGCTGATAGGATCCAGTCTATTTCGTTCTAAAGTACGAATTATATAAACTCAAGACTGGTATTAAGTACATAATGCACTTGCTATGTTTCTTTTGTCGCGCATATAAGACAATCATAGCAGTGGCAAAAGAAACGCTCATCTTATTTTCTCACTTTTAATGTCCATCGAGGATTTGGTTATTTTTGTGATCTCCCTTCAATTAAAACGCTAGCAGTAACTCTGATTACTGTTACACTGTGTATTTTTTAATGCTCTACGTTTGACGAATATACACTAATAGAAAATTAAAAATGATACCTACTAAGTACTTTGTTAATGTATTTTTCTTTATTTCCCCTCTTTTCCACAGTGATGTCTTTTTCAGTCTAATGATACAAAATACAACGAAACGTCAAAATGAGGAGCATATTAAAAGGCCAATGAATGCATTTATGGTATGGTCAAGATTACAGCGTCGAAAAATAGCACAAGATAATCCAAAAATGCATAATTCCGAAATATCGAAACGCTTAGGTGAGTAATAGCAACAACAAATAAACAAAACAAATTAAAACTTAAACAACTCGAACATAACCACATATGTTCCAACAGAACAATATTTTTTCTGGATATTATTTGCAATGCAATAATCAATAATATCACAAAAGAAAACAAACAAAAGTTGAATTAAAAATGTTTGCTTTTTTTTGTGTGTAAAATTTTATATGAATTCAATATGAATATGAATTGAAGATGAATAAATTCAACAGCAAATAAGTCCAAAGGTTTTTTGTGTGTGGAAACAATTGCAAGAGGGTGCAAAAAACAACACAATGCTAACAATGCCCCATGGCATTCTATGAGTACATGTAAACATGGTATAAAAAAGTACCTAAAGTGAGGTTATAGCAATAACAAAGTGAGGTTATGCAGTACGTATGCACATGTGAATAAAAACAAACATTGGATATTTGGTAGAGCGCGCATCTAGTGATTTAGAATAATGTGAACTTTTTTTCGAGGAACTTAAATGAATTGCAAGTTGTGTTTGGAGACAGGAGAGGAGGGGTGCAAGGTGCACATATTTCATAATCATAGTCGGCAGCAGCAAATCGTCATTTTCATCATCATCATCATCGAAATCACCACCCCAATTTTTCTCTATGCACTTGAATCTGCTGCTGGCTGCTTTTTGACCTCTACATATGGTGGTATATACATACATAAGTACAAGGATTATAAGTATTATGTATATTAGTGTGTTTATATGTATACGAGAGGAATATTTTTTCATCTTGCTTGTTTTTGTTTTCGTAGTCTCTCCATTATGTTCAAGTGTCAGTGAAATATTTTAACAAATACTCTTATTGCATTGTTTGCTACTGTTAGTGGAGAAAATCTGTTAATAATTCTATAGAACATATTTTTTTTTCTAGTTGAAGTTGTTGCTGAGATTTTTTTTTAACCTGGGGCTAACGTTATATGTATGCAAGTTCTTCAAATGCTATGGTTTTTGTAATGGATTTCATAAGCTTTTGTTATGCTATTTGGGGTTATTAGTCAAGTGGCGGCAAGGATGTAGAAATATTGAGTGTAGGTAGAATATTTAAGCTAAAATAATGAACTTGAAGTAATTATATCTAATTTTATTTGTATTTAAAAAAAAAATGTTTTAAATGAGCCTTGTATACAATGACCACCTCGATAGTCTAGTGGGTAGAGCACTCATCCGGGAGGTTTGGGTTCGATTCCCGTCATCTTCTGGAGATTAATTCTCATAACCTTCTTATATTCACTATCAATATGAAGTGTATGGGAATTATAAAATAGTGTACAAGTACACACCTTGGTTAGTAATGGCATAACAACCAAGCCGATGAAAAATTGCCACACCGCCGTTCGGAATCGGCGTTAAACTGTAGGTCCAACTATGTGGTATCAAAATGGGCCATTCAGGCCTAAGTGTGTCTCTCGACAGCCACTGCAACCTAACCTAACCTTTGTATACAATAGTTAATAAAATAAACCAAAATGAGTGGCGGCATTCTCGATTGATGATGTTTAAACATCAGTGTTTAAAACTGCGTATATACTTTAAACTGATATTTATTTTCTTGTTTCATTTAGTTATTTATTTGCTTAGTTTATGAGTATCAAGTTCTTATACTCATAATAATTAAAAGAGATTTAAAGGCAAAACATTGAAATTCTCAGAATTATTTGTTTATTTCATCCTGAATCCGATGTACGTGCTTGTCAGCGATCATTATGACCTTGTTTTCATTTCCTAAATGTAATATTTAGAATATGCTTATATTAGATTAATTATTTTACAGAGACTTCTTAAGTATTTTCTTACATGTTTAAATTTGTTTCGTTTTTTGAGGTTGATAAACTAAACTTCAAATATCATGCAATGTAGAGAATTTGACAGATGTTTTATTGTATAATTGTATAAAAATATTAAAGACCTTCACCTAAACGTGTAAATGCCTTGTAAGCACAGTAAACTGCGTAAATTATGTAAATTTGTCACAAGGTTTACAAGCCTTTTACATGTGGATGTTCAGGCAGAATTCACTTATTCAATTTCTAAGATTAACTTTATTTGTGCAATGCATAATCGCTATGAGCAGTGATAAACTTAAAAAAAAATTGAAATATACACATAAGTATGTATATACGATTTAACTGTATGTATAATCAAACAATTAACTTATACAGACACAACAAAAGTAATAATCTGGGCTGAGTGATTTCTCCTTAAATGCTCAAGATATTCAAAATCCGTAAAACAATCATTTGTGAATACTTCTTCTTTTACCCCTAAAATTATGTTATCTTTGCTATATTCTATTATGACAATTGCTTTAAATATATCATTTCTTATTTTTCGGGCATGCAAAAAAGACAAAATTTCTCCTTAAAGCATATCCACCTGCACAATAAAAGTAAAAGTAAAAATAACACAACCACAATTTCGTAAGCCTAAAACTATGCTTTATCTTTATTATGACAGCTACACATTGAGAAGAGACTTAAATATGTCAAATACAATAAGATTTCAACTATAAACTTCTTATAAAACTTATGCATATTTAATAAAGTGACGATGAAGATGTGCGTGAAAAAAAGAGGAGGATGGATAGAACTGTTCAATACATGCGCGCGTACTTAAGATTTGCGCCTATTGTTATGCTAACGAGTAGCGTTCTTTTTAAATATTTGTAACTGGTAACTATTATAGCATACGCTTTTCTATACCAAGTGCCACGTGCCACGTGGGCCACATAACAATTGATGTGTGTGATTGAAATTGAATTCGTCGTGAATTGTGAATTTGAGATTTGAAGTGCGATTGCGAGTGAGCGACGACGAACAAGACACGCGTCGTTTATTTTTCACCCTCGCAACTAAACCAAACTTAACCTCACTTCACTACACAACACTTCCATCATATTTGATTTCGTTTAGGGATTAGCTTAAAAATAACTATTTAATTATGCAACTAGTTAAGGAGAAAGAAGATGAGTTGGCGTATTTGTGTGACAATGATTTCCAAAAAAAGAAGAGAACTTTGTTGTACCAAAAGAGGCGGGAAAAAACAAACAACCCTTCTGTTTTGCTTGAGCTAGTATTATTGGTTGCAAATCTCTCTAAAACAGTATGCTTGTTGTCAGTCAATGCTTTTAAGAATTAAATCAAGAAAATTGAGCTTAAATGCTGTTGTCTGTCTCCCTTTCTATGCTTGCATGTGTATTTCTTGTATCTTGTGTCATTGTTTGACAGCTTGTGTCAGTTTTGACATTTCAACCGTACGTTCATTTTGGATTATTCAATCGCTGCTTTTGGTTTTGATTTAAGTTGATTATGTTGAGTCACCATTAATGTTATATTATGTGGGAAGCTAAAATTTTGGTTGGGAGTGTGCAATGTAAATGTTTTGATAGAATTTCAATTAGAAAACAGATGCAAAAGGTTTCTCGGGTGACTTACGTAAGTGGAATATTAAGAAGGACATTTTTCTTAATCTTTTCTAAATTGTGTGTGGAGGAGAAATTTAAAGGTTCAAAAAATATGCGGTTATGTATTTAATACATTTAATATATAAAGCCTTAAAATATATGCCAAAATCACATATTTATAATTCCCGGAGATAAAAATTTTCATTATCATTCCTTTTAATTACTTAAAGAACTCATTTCTTTATAGCTATTATGTATTATATAATTTCTTTTGCAAATACAGAAAACATTATAATAAAAGGGAAGACAGAAAACAAAACTTCTGCCATTTAAGCAATATGTCTGCTATATTAATTTTTTACACGCTCAAGTTTAATAGAAGAACAACAATAACAATAATTAATAACGAATGAATTGTTATGCAGTTGAGCAAATACAAACAACTTCAACTTCCATCTCTAGAATGCCACAAACAGTAAAACAAACAAAGACAAAAAGCGGGAGTGAGGAGAAAAAATGTAAAAAAATGCAGCACTGCGCTTAGCAAAAGGGTTGCCATTTATACGAATACAAGAATGTATGTATGTAAGTAAAACTGGCGCTTTGTTTTAGTGAAAAGAAAAAACGGAAGAAATATGTAGAAAAAGTCAATTGTCATTAGAGAAAATTAATAATGCGAGTGAGAAAAATTATTAAGAAGAAGATTAATTAAAAGAGCATAATGCACAATTTATAAATACTTATCGGAATAAAAAAAAGAATGTAAAGTATGAAGAAAAGTGCGATAATGTTTTCTCCGAGGCATCGGATGTGAAATCTTTTGCAGTGGAATGAGAATGGCAAGAACGAATTCACCAATATCTTTTCGAAAAGATCTGGGGTAATTGCTCCTGCCATGCATGCATATCATAGATCAACCAGAAATTACATCAATGCAATCCCGAAATTATTAGGTAAATTTATGATCTGTTACAAAAGGTTTCGCATCGTTGCAAATGAAAAATATTTCTGGTATCACAGCAACAAATGTATGCAATATATAATCAAAGTTTGCATTTGCAACGATGCAGGGCCATTTGTAACAGATCATGAATACACCTATTGTAAGAATTTTTATATCATAAAATTTCTCAAATTAAACTTTTCATCATTTTTTGTCTTGAGCCCGACAGAGTAATCTTCGGGAGTAGAAGAAGTAGTCTTAGGGCCAGTTTTTCAGTGCGAGTTTAAACTCGGTTTAAACTAAGTTTGCTTAAATTTCGCTTAAATCTGATCTACGTTTAACTATAGAATCAGTTTTTCAGTGTGAGTTTAATTTCAACTCAGTAATTGATTTTTGTGTATGGCAACACCGAGAAATATTAAATAATTATCGATATTTTTGCTTCTTTCTAACAGCTGATCATTTTTTTGTCGACAGAGAAAAATTTAAATCTAAAATTAAGAAATGGATTTCAAAGAAATAAATATTAAAAACAGTTTTAATTTTACCTCCGCGGAGATTTCTTTCCTACTAGAAGTTGTAGATAAGCACAAAATAATAAAATGCAGGCAAACGAAGGGCAACAGTGAAAGAAAAGTCGAAAAATTCCTTATATATGGGCCAATAAGTTCCAGGACGCTATGCGCAGGAGATTTTGTAAGACAATCGTTCATAAAAACCTTTCTCTCCAAATATATGAAAATGGTTTAGCAGCGATTTTATTGTTCGAAGTCTTCTTAAAACTGTAATGGTTAAGATTCGTACATTTCAGCATCACTCACGTTCTCTTCACCAGAAAAATTCATTTTGCTTCTTTTTTTAGATTCACAGACACTTTTATTTGAAAGAAGTAGCTGCCAAAACATATGGCAATTTAAACGAAGTTTAAATGTCCAATATTGGACGTTTAAATTGAGCTTAAACTTCAATCAAAATTGACTGAAAAACTAGATGGTGAGTTTAAACTTAGTTTAAACTAGAAACTGAGTTAAACTCGTACTGAAAAACTGGCCCTTAAAGTAGTAGTAGATATGAGAAATCTCCATAAAATGGTGGCACATGTCACTTTTTGGCTGAAGCAAAAAACGACGCATAGTTTACTTTTGAAAGACGTCGGAAATTTTTTAACTATTTTTACAAGTACCAATGAAATATTTGACAAGAAAGATTTATAAAGCTTGTTATAGCAAATGTCAAGAAGACTGGACATAAATACATTCGATTTTATATCTTTATTATCATCCCTTTTTTTGATTTTTGATGTGTAAACATTTTAGCTCACGGTATGGGCAAAATTTTAAAATGTGTAAAATGTAAGAATAACTGTAACGTAAGATGTAAGATAACTGTAACGTCCAGTTCCCTTCTCGCTCGCACTACTGCGCGACATGACTGTGCTACTCTAAACAACAAAGAGAGAGGAGTTTGTTTGTTTATGTTTCGATTACTTTACTCACACATATATGTACATACAAAAACAAAATGTGTGTGTACATTTATTCGTGGCAGAATTATTTGTTGGTGTTAAACGTATGGAGATCGACTATACCATACAAGCAGAAAAGTCGCCGTAGCAAACACAGGCGTTTGATAGGTTTTGCATTCGGTTAGTTAGATTGCATTAAAATTAAATATTTTTTAAAATATAAAAACAATACAAAATGATAAGTAATAAGGAATCTAGGTTTCAATAAATGTACAAACAAAATGTAGTGAGAATGATAGCAAACCACGGCATTATAAAAATTTTGCTTTGTGCATTAACCTTAGAAAGGCAACACTTTTTTATCTATGTAAATAGCAAATATGTCAAACAGAAAAAATCAAACTTATTTAGGTATTATAAAATCACTTATTTACTTCAATAAAAATACATTGTTTCTTATTTTTATTAAATGCAGTTAAGGCAAATCTCTTTGCGGTGCTTTTAAAAAGTAGTGAGGTGACTGGTCACCCCAGTTGCCTTTCTAAGGTTAAATGCGAAAAGCATTTATCGTCGCCTGAGAATTGATTTGGCGTATGTGTGTACAAATTCATATACCTATACGCCAAATCAATTCTCAGGCAACGTTATGTAAAATTTTTACATCTAATAAAATTTCAAATCGACAGGAAGAAAAACTTAAAGCGCGGAAAAAAGATGCAATTACAGCTGCGTATATGCGAACATATCGTACCCGATGCATTAAGTAAAAGAAAAATAATGCAACTACGATTTGGTGCAATTGCAAAATACTTTTGATATCACAAAAACAAATATATGCGATATGGAATAAAAATTTGCATTTGCAATGATGTAAGACCATTTGCAATTTATAGTGAATTGTGCTATTATATATAAAAGATAATGATATGTAGTAAATTTTTAAGTTTATAAAAGAATTGTTTTATTATTTACCTAAGTATATAGATTATACATCAAGTCCCTATATACGACTATACATATGTGAACTTATAATATCTTGCGTGCCTTGCACACATCCATTTTTATAGCCAATTTTACAACTCTTTTTTTTTTGTAAAATTATCCACTAATTTCATAAATTGAAAAAAAAAATTAAGAAAAGCTTTTAATTTCATCTTACGGGCTCTGCCTATATTGTTGTGTGCTTTAATTCGCATACAAATAAAATATTACAGATTATAAAAATAATATTTAAAGTTTCTATTGCAAATTCCACTCTCTGAATAAAGAATGCTTTAGTCTGTGGTTGATAATACACACAGATTAAAATGATTTAATTTCCTAATCAGAAAATGTAGACTGACAGACAGCCAAAAAATACAAACATTCGGATGGATAGCTCGACGATGGAGTCAAAACCCAAAGTAGCGACTTCAATTTCAACAAAAAAGAAAAAAAAAACAATTTTCAATACAATTCAATTTACAGAGTTCGTTATTCTACTTCCGCTTGCAGCAGAATGAAAAAAAGGGAGTTTTACATTGTTATTGTTGAAAACGTAGTAGAAACAGTCGCCGCGTCATTGTGTGACATATTTTTTCAGCTTTTTGCTGCAGCACAGCACGAACAATAGAAGGAGACAAAAAAACTAACGTTTTCAGTGTGGAAGAGTGGCGTCTAAGGGGGAAGCAAAAATGAATGAGGTGAAACAGAAAAAAAAATTACTTAAAAAAGTGAATTTTTAAATGAAAAAAAATATGCCTACAAAAAAATAGGAAAACTTTCATAACGGTAAATAAAAAAGTAGGCACATGAGGGCTACTTTTTTTTTGTTGATTGTTAAAAAATGTCCTTGTTAATAATAAATATAAAAAATATGTTTGTATATACCAATATTGGTTTTCAATAACCAATTTTCACAAGTTTTTCCATTTTTCCACTAATATTTTCCTCTTCAGTTTACTTTTCCATTCATTTTATATACTACAATATTTTTTGGCAAATCCATTATGTCAATTGACAGTACTATAATATTTGCTGTCAGTTGCAGTCATTGTGTATTTTGTTTGCTTTTGTTAAGTAAGTAAAAACCGTTCAACACAGCACAGAATAGAGAGTAAAAGAGAGAATGAGAGTGAAGGGCGTGTAAAAAGGATATAACTTGTTTTATAATATTTTTAGGTACTTCTATTTACATTCTACTTTTCTTATTTTTGAAAGTGAATTGAGATTGAAGTAGCACAAAAGTCTCAAAGCATTAAAATGCCGAAAAAGCTTTAAAATCATTGATAAATACATATGCAGCATGTGCAATTGAAATGTTAAAATTTTGTGAAGTGAGGTCAAAGATATGAGTGACAACATTGAAATTTTTAAACAATGTACTATAAAATTGTATGTTTAAAAACCTCTATACTAATATTAATAAAGATACTGTTATACAACTTAAAACTGATAGTTCTGTATATAAGAAATGGGTTCGCTGAATCAGTAGCGGATCCAGAGGGAGGTTATGTAATTTGAAATCTATGCCGCTCCAAAACTCTTAAATGCAAAAAAAATATTGTTTTCTCAAAGTTTATTATTTGCAAACTTGAATGAAATCATAGGACTAAATTTTATATACAGAGAATTTTTTAACGAAATCACAATTTAGTTAATTTTTTCTGCATTGAACTTACAGTTTGACTTATACTTATACGTAAAAAAAATTAAAAAAAAAACAGTATTCGTCAGTATTTCTTATAGCATTTGTAAGACACTTGCAAGTGTAAAGTGGTGACCTTAAATATAATCCCCAACATTTAAGACATACAGGGTCTTGAAAATGGACATGATTAGTGACTGGGTAAATAATACAGTAGAATCCCGATTATCCGGACTCATAATCCTCTACTACCTGTAGGTACATTTTCTTAATTCACAAAATTTTGAATTTGTAACGTCATTTTCAAAGTAAAAGCGCAAAGCAGCCTATTATTAACTGCAATGAAAATATGTGATTCGTTACGTCAAAGTCAATAACAAGTATTTTCTAGCATAAGGAGTGAGATCGAAAAAATCTTAACACACGTTTTAAATAATAATTTTTTTGGGTCTAAAATTTAAAAATTTCTTTGATCTAGTTATCTTTGAATAATATGTCAGTTGTTATTTTTAATGTAAAACATGTTGATTTATTGTGAGTTTGATCAAAATGAGTGAAGAAAAAGAAATACGTCTTCAAATTATTGAAAATTTTCAAAAAAATCCAAATTGGTCCTACAAAAAAGTGGCCAAAGAATTGAAGGTCTGCCATCAAACTGTTTCCAATGTTATTAAACAGTTTCAGGAGAATTTGACCATCGATAGGAAACCTGTTTCGGGAAGAAAACAAGGACCACATGATATTGGGAAAGCCAAGAAAATAGAAAGCATATTGACAAGATCTCCAAACACATCTGGTAGAAAAGCTGCCCGGTTAGCCCAGTGCTCTAACTATTTAGTGCGAAAATTTAAAGCCAATGCAGGTTTGAAAACATATAATACAAAGTCCAAAAAGTTCCAGACAGGAATGCTGCAAAAAATTTAGACGCCAAAAATAGGGCTCGGAAATTAAAATCGAATTTCATACAAAAATATTCATGTTGTATAGTGGACGACGAAACGTATGTACTGGCAGATTTTACGCAGCTTCCGGGTCAAAATTTTTATGTTGCTGATGCTCAAGGAAATGTAGAAGAACAATTTAGAATCCAAAAGCAGACAAAATTTCCTAAAAAATTCCTGGTACGGCAAGCTATATGCAGTTGCGGCAAAAGAAGCAAGTCATTTTTTACAGTGGGCTCTATAAATACCGAAATATACATCAAAGAATGTTTGAAAAAAAAAAACTTCTTCCTTTCATAAGAGAGCACAATTTTTGGCCCGATTTGGCACTATGTCACTACGGCAAGAAAGCTCTGGAGTAGTACCAAAGTAATACATTAGTTTTTGTACCAAGAGAGGCCAATCCTCCAAATTGTTCGGAGCTAAGACCAGTAGAAAGATATTGGGCTCTTGTGAAAAGAAACTTAAAGAGCACAAAAAAGGTGTCCTAAAATATCGAAGATTTTAAAAGGAGATGGGCAAACTGTTCCAAAAAGGTGTCTGAAACAACTATCAAATCTCTAATGGAAGGCTTACCAAAAAAGGTCCACGAGTTCATAAATAGTGGTTAGATCTATAAAAGTTATATTTTTCTGTAATTCGTAAAATATTATCAATTAAATATCAACCGTTAAAAAATTATTGAATTTTATATATGTTAAGATTTTTTCGATCTCAGTCCTTACATCTTTGTTGCTCGCATTTTTTATAAAGTATCTTATTGTCCAAAGGTTCTTTGAATTGACTATGAAATCGATTATCCGGAATACCCCGGATTTTAATTGATCCGAATAATCGGGATTCTACTGTACTTGAAAACGTGCTATGGAATAATAGTTGATTAACAAGATTGATCTCGGGCTTAATGAGTTTTAAAAACTTTCAATTTACTGTAAAATATTTTAGCAAGGTTGAACAAAACATATGGATCGTCGCTCTAAAAATCCGAAGAGATAATTGCAAAAGAAGCGCCGCTTTATTGTAATATAGAAAACTCTTCAACCTAACCTGAATTGCCTTCCAATTCTCATATATCATTTTACACTCTCTTAAATTTTATTCGATTTTTACATTTTTTAAATGTCTACCTGTTTATATGAGTGACTTAAATAAGGTAATGAATGCATTAACAAAAATTTATTATTTAAATTTGTGTTCGAGTGAATTTCAAGAGCCATTAGTCGTCATCGGTAGTGAGTGGAGTCGAAAAAGAAAAAGTTGGCGTAATTGAAAACCGCTCATTTATTTTATACAAAACAAAAAAAAGCGTTTCTTTTGTTTTTTGTTTTGTATTTTTCATATATTTATATAAAAAAAAAAAAATTCCAGACAGTAATTAATGACAGTTACAATTTCAATTACGAGTGCGCGCCAAACGAATGGAGGGGCGCAAAAACAAAAAAAAAAAACAAAAATAAAAATGAGCTGAAGCACACTTCATGTTTCCTGTTTCCTTTTTGCAGCGTTGCTGTGTACTCTGTATAGAACATCCTGAAAAAAGAGAAATTCGCGCCGCCATTTTTTGTGCGCCAGCTTTGAGTTTTTTGTTTGTTTATTTGTGTATGTATGTGCTGGCTGTTTTCTCATTTGTGTGTTGTATTGTTCGAAATTAAATAATGAGCAGTTTTTGTTTTCTATACAAAAAAAAATAATAAAAACAACAGCGAAAACTTTTCAAGTGCAAAACTTTGACATTTGTATTAATGTGGCAACTTTTAATTGTTAATTTTGTATAGAAAAAATAACCACCAACAATAGAAACAATCATTTGTAAACATTTTTTATTTAAACTATGTAACGTTTTTATAATTTTTTTTTTTTTAATTTGTATAATTAATGCATTAATAGTATTTTCTATTTATGTTTTACATATATTTTAGAATTTTAATAAATTGATAGTGTCAATTATGTGTCATTTTGAAAATGGGGGAAAAATTGGACATACTGTATCTTACGGATGTGCACGTAAGTAGCCCATCTATGTAGCAAATTTTTATGATGGCACACCTCCATAGTCGTGTTTTGTATGCAAGCACATTAGAGGAGCCCAAACAGTTAATATTTCTTTGGGTTCATTTGTACCCCCAAAAAAATAGGTTCTTGTTGTCCTTGAAAAATTGGAAATATTTTTATTTGCCAAAATATCAGCATGGCTCATAAACTTTAAAAACTACTACTTCTGTAATATTTGGACCTTTATTTGCTTGTATTATAATTTTTTTGCTGGTCGCAGTAATTATTTGTTTTTTTTTTAAAAGAGTTTTTTAAATGTATCGTCATAGAAACTATATACGTACATACATACATATATATATAATGTTTGTTTAAATTTGCGGTTTATGAGCAATGTTGGTATTTCATAAAATAACGGGATTTTCAACTATTCAGAGAGCGCCCAACAAATTTTACATTGACATATTTCGATACAACGAACATTTTTTATGCACGCCCTCGAAAATGAGAAGAAATTTAGTTTTTTCATACAATTGTGGGCATCCCTAAAGTTCATACATATAGATTATTAAAAAATTAATGCTTCAGTATAGAGATGTTATGGCAAAAAATTAGAGTTGATATTTAAATGGCAATCCAACTGTCATAATTTTGACACATTTTACATTTTTTCATGGATTTTATAGCTGAAGTTTAACAGATGTTGAATAGTCAATGTTAAAGTTAAATTAACCTAACTAATGTTAAGGCAGCGTTTTATTCGCCAGCTAGTCAAACAGCTGGAGTTGAAACATTTTAAAAATATCGATTATTGTAGTAATGGATGCCAGGCATTGCGATTAATTTTCGACATTGTTATCTATACATTTATTGTGTAACTACAATTTTATTCCAGAAGATCCAGAAGTGCTACACTATCATCTTATATATCAATTTGAAGAGCTTGCTGAGTAGGTTAGCCGAAAATTCAGAAAAATCAGATTTAAAATCGGTTAAGCCAATTCCAAAAACTTAGCGTCGGAAGTTTTTTAAAATTCGCTCACTGAACAAAGCATTGCATCATCGTTGTAAAAGTTATTGATTAAGCGGGAGTAAATAATAAATAAGAGAGGGAGAGAGAAGACATGAGTAACGGCATCTCTCAGAATTATCTAACGAATTATCTGCATACACAAATAACCAGTGGGACCAACTCAGCGCTTTTTCCGCTGATTTTAGTGCTTTTTGAAAATTAAAATGCGGAAAAAAGTGATTTAGCGCTCACGGCGTTTTTTTTTCAATTTAAAATATTTTCGAAAAATCTTCATTAACTAGAAGTATCAGATGTGTGCCTGTATTAATGAAAAAGTTTAAATGTATTGAGTTTTCTCGCACTTTTATAAGAAAAAAATTTAACGCTTTTTTTAAAGAAAATACGCGTTTTATTCTTCATTTTAGCGGATTTTGAAAAACAAAAGTTGGCCACATTGCAAATTACAAAACAAACACCAACGAGTAGTTTGGTTTTCTTTTCATATTTGTTTTTCATAAAGAGATTTCTTTTGCAAAAAAATAGCCCCAGTTACTGGGACCTTACCGACTAGTTAGTATTTACTCTTCTACTCAAATATTTGATGGAATAAAATAGTTTAACAATGTTCAAAGGCATTCGATTCCAAAATGTCCTAGGCTGACAAAAAGTTATCGATAAACTGTTAAAAATAAATAGAATTCGTTAATGATAGCTGATGCAAATAAAAAGCAAAAGGAACGATTCACGATTTAATGTTTGTATTTTTAATTTTGGGGAGGGGCTACGTACGTTTTGTTACGATGTGTTACGACTAGGGTGACAATTTTGCGTCACGTAATGTGTAAACGGCCACTAAAACATACATTTTCCAAAAAAGTTTTTAATTTCGTCTTAACATTTACCAGAAAAACCACGACTAATAAATCTAATAAAGTTAAAGTTATATCGTATCATTTCTTTCGATAATTGCGTATTAATCTATTAGTCAATCAATTATAAGAACATCTTCAATTATGAAATTACTTCATGAATTTATTAATAAGAGAATCATCACACAATTAAGTATGTCAATAATGATAATTGTAAGTATGTAATTGAATTACTTCAATGTCACTTACAATAACTCAATTTCTGCACAATTGCAATAATTTATCAAACGAACTATTTAACAAAAGAACTGCCACATTTACACAAATACATACATTTTATATATGTAACTACGACACCACATTCACTTTATATAAATTCTAGAAGTGTGCAATTCTCCAACTATTAAACAAAATGATAAAACTCAAACCACTTACATTGTACTATGTATAAAACATGTATGAAAGTAATTTCGGTATTATATGTGTAAGGAAAATAAGTTTCTTTTATAAGGATAAAATCATTTACGGTGAAAATTATCACAATCTCCATAAAGGCCACACACACATACTCTCACTCATAAACTCATACTCGTATTTGAACAATACGAAATGCGCAATTTGACGCGACACCTTTTGATAGTGAGTACAAATATAAGAACGTCCTTAAATCTACACTCCACAATACAAACACATACTAAATATATACTACATAAGACGACATTAATGGACACATAAAGATACCAAATGTGTAAATGCAAAAGGACAAATGTAGAATGACAAAAGGACATTTTGTATGAAAGTGTACTATAAATGAATGGAATGGTTATGAGTACAGAAATATTGTGGTACATTTGTATATACATATTGGAGATATAACAAACTTAATAATTGATATGGAAAACAAACACAATTCAATAAACGTGCTGCTGTTGAAGAGACATTGAACAAGAAACATTCGAAATGTCAAAACAAATGTGTCGCCTATAAGTTGAACTGCATGTATTTGACAATTAACAAGTTTTGCCCAAGAAAACTGAGAAAACCAAAACATGTCAAATGTATGAACAAAGAAAGAAAAGTTGGGGAGAAGAAGTTTTCAAAAATTGTTTTCTTTCTCTAAACATACACACTTACATACCTACAACTAGTTATAGAATTTTCTCATTTTTAGCTTGCAGGTACTTCTTGACATAACAACTACGAATGTACATAGGTACTTGTACATTGACATGACTATTTGCTAACCACAATGCAAATATGTGGCAACTACATCATACACATTCAAGTTTGTTATATTGACAGTAGTTATGATGTTAGTTAAGGCTACTTTTTAATGCACTCTTTATATTCGAACATTGTATATTTGTCTAGTTGTTAAATTCGTGAGAGTGTGTAGATTAGGAGGATCAATACAGAGTAGCAGCCACTCATAACTGATGCGTGATGAAATGAGTACCTCAATGTAAATAGAGACAGATGAGTTTGTACTGAAAATTGTACACAAATTCAATAAAGAACAACTTACTTTATTGATTTAAGTGGTTATCCAAATGAAGTAGAGTACAAGAATGTACTCTATATTTATCAAGTAGTATATCGTTGGCGCCTTAAAAAATTGTGCGATAAATATTGAAGAAGTTACAACTTTTTAATTGAAATCCCATTGAATAGGTTATAGCAAAGGTATCAACTTTTTGAGACCTAATTTCAAATTGAGACTCGGCTCAAATCAACATATTTAAGTCTGATAAAATATACTTTGGAGAATTTGATTTTAGGAAAAACCGAATCGGCTTCTTCTTCGGCATATGCGGCAATTTAATCGCAGCAATGAGTCATCTAACTGCAAAAGAGTTATTTAATAGTTGGCAATATTGTAAAAATCAAAACTTGGTGATTTTTTCTATATTTTACCACATAACTACACAAATTTAAGGTGCATGATTTGTCTATAACAATTTCTCTTTGAGAGTCATCAATTCAAAAATATCAATTTATGAAAGGTTTTTCTGATTTTCTCTCTGGATTGTGTGATGCTAGCTAAATCCGGAAGCAAAATGCTGTTGACATCTAATTTCAACCCAGTAATAGTACATATACCAGAAATATAGGAAGCCGGCCGTTGGTTTCAATGGAGCGTCATAAGTTTTTAACAGTTGTTCGGTCCGTCAAAATTGTATAATGCAGTAGAATACTACTACCGACCAATGAACCTGTAATATAGCTGATTTATAGTATTTGGTGTAATATAAAGATTTAGTTAGAATGGGTTGTGTTACTGATTGCTTAATGGATGTATACCACCTTGATCAAAAAGCTCCCATCGTTCCGATTGGAGTTCTGTTTTTTGTTTTTGTTAAGTTGGTATCTGTTGTTGATATTCCTTCTAAATCTTAGCGTCATAGCTTGACATTTGCAAAAGTTACGTAGCCAAGAGTACATCTATCTCTGTGTGTGTTGGCGATTTTTTACTAAATTTTGAGTAAAAAACGGATTTAATGGTGCGCGAACGTTGGAAATGTTAGAAAAGTGTTTCGGCAACGATTCTCTAAAGAAAACGGTCGTTTACCAGTGGCACGAGCGGTTCAAAAGTGCTCGTGAGTCAATCGAAGATGATGAACGCAGTGGCAGACCATCGACATTGAAAACCGACGAAAACGTTGATAAAGTAAAAGAAATTTTGACCAATAACCGCAAATTAACCATCAGAGAGTATTATTTGGGCGTTATGATGCGTTTGCGTGAAGCAATTCGCCGAAAGAGACCAAAATTGTGGACAGAAAACTCGTGGATTTTGCACCATGATAACGCACCATCGCACAGTGCCATCATTATTCGTAATTTTTTGACGGAAAATGCAACAAATACCATCCAATAGCCACCGAATTCACCTGATTTGGCTCCCTGTGACTTCTTTCTGTTCAAGCTAGTTAAAAAACTATTACGGGGAACGCGTTTCAGCAGCCGAGAGGAAGTAATGGAAAAATCGCAAGAAGCACTGATGAACATACCGAAAACCGAATATAAAAAATGTTTCGAGGATGGGATCAAGCGCTGGCATAAGTGTGTTGCAATCGATGGGGATTACTTTGAAGGATACAACATAGATTTAGATGAATAAACTTGTATTTTTAATTTTCTGAATAAATTCCGGGAACTTTTTGATCAAAGTGGTAAACTGGCAGATTCAGGCCAAAAAAGCACAGTAATCTAAAATTATGTTCTTAAGATTTAATGCCTGCAAAATAAAAAATATAAAATTTGTGTAGTTATCGAGTCCATGGAAGGCATTTAGAAATAAAACACTATCCGCTAGTAAGCGTATGCATATCTGCTCTATTTTTTGAGGGGCTTTTCACACCAGCCGACACAATCTAATTTGTGAACATTATGTTTTGTGTAAATGATTTTCATGTTTAATTTAGCTTTTCTTTTAAATTCTCACATTTCCCTAAATCTGTTGTATTTTTAGTTTAAGCTACAGTTCTTTAACTAAAAAAAATCGAAATTTGGAGAAAAGAGCAGCAAAAACGGGTCGATTTCGAAAAAAAGATAAAATCTCATAAACTGAAAGTGGGAACTCTGGGCTCATAAAATCATACCTGCATAACTATAACTTAAGTCCATACGGGTTTCCCCAACAACACATTATTCTATGCATTATTTTTTCAGTTAAAGATTGCGCTCGAACGTATTCAACACTTTTTCAATCAACTCACAATCAGAAATCGACAAGAAAAAAATAATTCCTAGCTCAAACCATACAAAAATATAAAGAATAATAAAAAGGGTTTCGACTTGATTGAAAAGAAAATTGAGCATAATTCGACTCGTTGATTTTAATCAGTACAACCTGGCAACAACAACAGAAAAAAAGCATCCTTTGGGGATATTAAATGTTCAACAATGCATTTTATTCTTGATGGTATATATCACAAGAAGAGTCACACCAAACAATAGAGCAAAACAACGCAACGAAACGCAACAACAGTAAGAGTATTACAGCTTCTATGACCGACATGGGCTAAGGGATAGAAAGGGGAGTCAGGAAATAATGAAATTGCAAAAAAAAAAAAATACATATTTTTGTGCGAAGAAAAAACAAAAAACAACGTAGCGAGAGAAAGAAAACAAACAATTGATTAGTTTGCAATTGGAAATTGCATTTTCATTGAAATCGTATTGAAAAGTTGAATTGATTTTGTTTTCGCTTTGTTTGTTTGTTTGTTGGCTTGGTGGTATGGTGTGGTGGGTGATGGTCTGATGGTGGTTGTTATATGAGCGTTAAGTAGGTGTCTTTCTAATGGGTGAATGATTGCTATGTTGTATGCGATTGTGGGTTGTTTATTGCGTTGACAGGCAATGGTATGCAATTGACAGGTGTTTTTCTTCCTTCTTACTTTCTCTTTCTCTCTATCTCATCTTGCTTATTCAATTTTTTATATGAATAGTGTTGCCTTCGTCAATCGTAAAGTGAGTTGCTTCCTATTATATTTGTTCTCATTTTGCGTAATACGCCTTTTTGAGCTATTGTTATATATTCCTTTGTTTTTTTTTTTTTTATAAGTTTTAATTATTTTTATACAAAAAATTTATTCTACTGTGTTTGTAGACATGTATTTGGTATTAAATTAAAATGAAGCTTGGAAAATTGATATCCCATATGCGTAACACGCCTCTCTTTGCACTATTTAATTTATACTTTTAGAAAATGGGAATAGAATGAATATCAAAACCAGTAAACATTTTACATTATTTTATGGTCAACTGCTAGTTGGCAGTAACAATAGTAGGGGAGGAAGGGGCAACCATATTCCTATAGGTTAATGGGGTAATTAAAACCACATTAAAAATTCTAAACCGAAGCGTGAGTTATGCGTAAAGTTTATTACATCGGACTTCATTGTTATTGTCATTTCTAATATCAGAATGTTATTTCTTCGGTCTTCCTTTATATGTAAGAAAGAACCCAAACAAGTTTTGCTTTTTTTTGTTTTTGGCTGCCTGTATTTTCTTAAGAATGTAATTAAAATTGGGTTGCTTAAATTTCAGTGAAACTATTTTTGCTGTAGAATCTGCAATATTTAGTAATGAAGTTAATAGAAAACCACTTTGTCTGAGGTGTTAAAATTGTAGCCCTTCAAAATAATATACTTACCTATTCGCCGGTTTCAATAAGCTCACCACCCTGAACTTGAACATTCTGTAAAAGAGATTACGTGGTTATAGTTTGTATGTATGGGCTGTGTTTTCATCATCGATTCATCGTCACGGAGATTAACAAGTGGTTGTTGTCTGTAATTGTAAAATTTGAAAGTTTAGAATTTTGTGCCTGGGTTAAAAAGTGAAATAAATTGAAATATTTTTGCTTTAAAAGAATTTATCGTGAGTCAATTATACAAATGAGCCTTCTAAATGGTTTTTTTTAGAAGATGGGATCGTAATTTTTATGACTTGTTTCTGTTGTGATAAAAAATATTTATTGTGAAACAAATTAAGTAAATGTACCTAAGATTTTTTGAATAAAAAATTTTGAATAGTTATGAAGGGAAATAAATATCTTCTCGTAAAACGCATTTTTTAGCAATCACTTAAGGTGACCATGGTAATTCCCGAACTGCTTATCTGAAATCAAAACCAAAGTAGATCGAGCTAGGATATTATATTGGTTAGAGCCACAGTGAAGCGTTTTGTGAAATTTTATTGAAATTTTAGATTTTTTGGAATAAAAATCAACAGAATTAATGTTTAGTCCCTGCTCAATATCATGAAAACTTATGATTCAAAATATGGAATCGATAGGTCCAAAACTTTTTAAGAAATTTTCGGTTACCAAGCGACGACTTTTAAAAAAAAATGCTGTTTCGAAAATCCCGTTTAAAGTTTTAAGCAATTGGATGTGGTGATCTGAGGTAGCATTTTTGGAACGCTTATTACTTTGGTGCTTCAATTCTAAAATAATATATATGTATGCAAAAAAATAGCGTACCAAACTAGACATAACCCCTTTAGCACTTTTTTTCCTATATCACTTAAGCGGTGCCAATTCTCCCGTTTTTCCCCATATTATGTATTTTAAGTTTATTGTCTTTTGACGGTCAGGAATAAAAAGTTTATTTTCCAACTAAATATAACAACAGATTGATTTTGCAACCCCCATCCGGACAGCGTTTTTTGAGAAGACGGGCTAAGTACGTACTTTTCCGCATTTTTAGTTTTATTAAAATTTTTCTAAATTTTTTTACATCAAAATAAAGGCAAAAAATAGATTCCTTGGGGCACAAAATTGCAACATAATCAAAAAAATAAAAAAAGATATGTCAAAAATCATGTGTTTACCCTCTCTTCTTAAAAAGCGCTGTTTTGATGATGGTTACAAAAGGCAGTCTCTAAATATATCTCATAACAAATTTGGTGCAAAAGCTAACCCTCTTTGCATTCGAAAAACAAGAAATTTATTTGTGTGTGGGTTAGATCAATTTTTATTTTAGTGTTTGTTATTTATTCGATTTTTTCTGGTCGTTGATTTTTCGAAACAATTAAATATTGTCTTCAATTTTCATTTTCTGGATGGTCCTAAAAAGACCGAAACGCGAGGAGAAAATGAAAATTGAAGACAATCTTTAATTATTTCGAAAAATCAACGACCAGAAAAGCCCGAATAAATAACAAACTAGAAATTTCGTTATTTTTCGAAAAATTAACATTGGAAATAAGCCCAAAAGATTACTCTTCTGCAAAAATTTGGATTCTCTTCTTTTCGAATCCGCTAAAAAATCTCATTCCAAATTTTTTGTTCTATATTTAAGAATTTTTCAAACTTGGTTTTTCAAAAAAGATTTTATCTTTAGAAGCGATTTTATCTTTCGAAGAGTTTTTTTATCTAGATATTCTGCATTCCTTCTAGATCTATTTTTTTTTTTTTAATTTTATTTGAAATTGTATCATTTCAGTGTAATTACATTTAAAATATTTATATTGCAAAGGAAATTTTATACAATACAAAAGACATTTCCTTTTTTTCCCGTCAACATTACCTACTGCCAACATTCATATGAATACATACTCATATGCTCAAATGCTTGTGTATAGAAACATATGTATGTATTTTCAAACAAACAACATGTCTACCATTATCCTTATTACCTGCTGTCGTTGTTGTTTCCTGTCTTTATTTTCATTATATTAACATTTGTTATGTGCATAAGTACTAGCACACGCTCCTCTTTTTCTCTCTGCCCCTGTTCACCATTTTACAAAAAAATTTCGGATATTTAGTAAAACATGGCATACAACCTGTCATGTTAAATTTTTACAGCACATCTACAAAACTCATCCTACATCTGCACTTATGCACTCCTTTTCTATCTACTCATTCATTCCATTCATTTCGTCTTTTTCTCAGTTTTGTCATATTGTTATATTGTTGTATATCAACTGAAACATTATATCATTTCTATGCTAGGAGAATAGTACTCTGCATTTTACGTAGGTATGTAAATTCATGTCATTCACTTGTGAACATTTTCGTAAATCCTTGCTATATACACACATACATATAAACACATACATACATACATACGTATGGTTGTATGTAAGTATATATAAATTCATACACTGTCAAGTGTTTGTACTTCTGCATCTTCTACTTGAGAACTGTTTCCCATTCATTCATATTTACAAAACCTACATTATCTTATACACCAACAACCAACCAACCAGCCAACGAACCACCCACTCATCCACCTACCCACCACCCATTTATCTATTCAATATAATTTTCCTTGTATATCCTGTTGTGTATGTCCTTGCGCCGTTGTTTTTCACTTGTATTCTATTACTTTATTTCTGTGTTTCTTTTCGAAAATTTGTTCTCCCTCATAATAGCTGCACTAACGTCCTTCTGTACTCATATAAATATTCTCAGTTTTAGAAAACACAATAGATATTGTTATTTTCTATTCGTACTTGTTCTCTTTCTTCTTCTTCTTTTTACTCTGCTACTACTATTTTTCCATATTGTATATTCTTTCGTTTTTGTCTCATTTTGTTTACTGTTACTGTATATCTGTTTGTATTGTGGCATATCTATGCGCTATTCAACCAATGTATATCTCATTTGTTTGTCTCTTTTTCTTTTACATTGAAAATTATCTTTTGTTTCGTTTTGCTACTAGTTTTTTTTTCAGTAAGGAAATACTTTTCATTTTCTTTGCTATTCAAGGAAATTGTGAATGTTTCTGTTCTAATTTATCTCGCGTAACCCTGCCCGCCCTTTTCCATGGTATTTGAAGACCTGAGAGATAACTTATTACCATTGGTGAGAAATTTTTCAATAGTAAAACTTTTAATGTTAACATTTTTAGATATTTTTTTAACGTTTTATAAACTTTGTTACCACAATTGGTGAAATATATGAGCTGGTTAGTACCAGTATCTAAAACTAATATATCTTTCAGTGATGGGTTAATTTTTAGCGGAAGCAAGTCCACTACTTACAAAACTTAAAGGTTGTAGTAAAAAAAGCGTAGGACACTTTCTAGTTAAATTATTTTTATGATCCTCTTTATTTAAATATTTTATTTGATTTAATTCCAGGTGCTGAATGGAAACTTTTAACCGAAGAAGAAAAACGTCCATTTATAGATGAAGCAAAGCGATTACGGTAAGTTTAGTAAATAGCTGCATAATCATTAAATATTATTTGTAATTATGCTAATGCATAATGCTACCTGCTTATTAATTATTCTTAGAAATGAATCCCAGCATGTTTCTTAATTGCAATTATTATGATTATTATTTTTAATTATTAACAGCGCTATGCACATGAAAGAACATCCCGACTACAAATATCGTCCCAGAAGAAAACCGAAAGCGTTACGACGTGATGGTTATCCATATCCGATGCCATATCCATCGGTGCCTGTGGAGGCTTTACGTGCAGGTAACTATGAGAAAAAAAAAAACTGTGACAAACACACTTTATATGTGTAATTAAAATGCAAAGTATATGTGTATTTCAAATAAAAAGTAGTAGGAGTTCTTAGTAGTAGCTGTACTATGTAGTTAGCAAATACTCATTTGTAAAGACACCCTAATTTATGCAGAGACATCAGAAAACAGAAGATACAAAGAACACTCTACACATCCTTCACATGAATATAAAATAGGAAGTTTACTTTAGTTTTCGATATGAAAGACAAATTCCTGCATGACATGAACATTTATGAATAAAGCATGACAACTGACTTAGTTACTCCTCCCCAACCCCATATCTCCCCTCTTGTTTCTTTCAAAAACGATGTAGTGTAAACATATGCTAAACTGTAGAGTCATCAACTTACTTACCAGAAAAGTGGAAGGAGTTTTGATAGTAATTTCTCTGTTGTCGTTATGCATTTCCATAACTTATCTAGTATTTTTTTCTTTAGACTGTATGTTGTGTGTGAGGTTTTAAATTAACATTATTTATTTTTCAACACTGAATTCATTGAATTTTCTACCCAAAAAAAAAAAAAAAAAAATAAGAAATTAACTGAAATTTGTAGGAATTTTACGCAATATGTATGTATGTACTTGTTTTGCTTTCCTGCAAGGATTTTTACTGTACTTACAGTATGTTTCCACGCATATTGCTTAGTAATTCTTTCATTTTGGGTTAGTTTCTCGATGTTGTGATTATAATGTTGATTTATGTGAAGCGGAAATGATATCATTACCGTATGAATTTCTAGTACGTATGCACATATACCTTTAATTTGTTTATAATTATAAATTTAAGTATTAAAGTAACAATTGTGGAAGCAATAGTTATCATAATAATAATAAAGAATATATGGTATAAAGTCATCAAAATCGGTTGAGTAAGTCTTGAGATATTTTGTTAAAAAAAAAGTAGTTTCGAGAAAAAAATTAAAAAAAATATCGCGTGAGTGGATGCTCTGCTGAGCACACTTCAAATAGCTGCAATTTGGAAATTTTTTTGAATTTACATATGATTAAGAGCTCAAAATATTCTTAAAAGTATTAACAATAAATAAATCTAGCCAAAAAATACTTATTTTTTTGAGCACCGAAGTAGTTTTATCTCTTAAACTGAAATTTTTATACTTTTGGCTTTCTAGTCTTGAATGAATATATATATGAGCTGCAAAATCGGATATAGTTAGCCACAATTCTCAAATTTTGTCTTTGCTTCCACAGTTGCACGAATCAAGCATTATGGAAAACATTTGGGGTGACTTCAGCGTAAAGGGAATAGGTTAGGTTACGTTAAGTAGCTGTCTTACGACTCACTTAGGCCTGTTCAAGGCCCATTGTGACATCACTGGAGCTTTTCCTCTACGCTACCGGATCGTCTTTAAACCACCCTGTGGATTTGATAAAAGTAGCCACTTTCTGTAGCTTCGACCTCTCGACCTCTTCAACACCACCAAGAGAAGCGAATCCAAGAGCGGAAAATCTTTTCCTGCATAGAGCCATGCAACCACACAGGAGATGTTCCACGGTTTCCTCTTCTTCGATCTCTTGGCAGCTTCGACAAAAGTCATAATGTCTACTTGCATCCTTGCCAATTTGGCAATGACCTGTTTGCACCCTTATCGTGTTTCTTACGTCCTGCCTATTAAATTTCAATAGCAGTTTAGTACGGCCGTGGTTTCACTCTGGCCACGTTTGCCTGCTTATTATGCAAGATGATAGCCATCTCCAGTGGACATTTGCAACTTCGATACTGTATCTATCTATTTTCAGTTTACATGTAGCTAAAAGCATTGGTACAGATACTTTATCCGGCTGGATATTTTGAGTTGTACCTTCCCTAGCAAGTTCATCTGCTTTACAATTACCTTTAATGTTTCTATGAACTGGCACCCAAACCAGTTTTATATTGAAATATTGCGATAACTCTCCTTATAGTTTATGGCATTGTACTACCGTTTTTGAAGAATGTCTTACTGACTCTAATGATTTCAAAGCCGCTTGGATGTCCGAGTAGATATAAATTTCTTTCGTGGATACCAGACTATTCTTTATAAACAACAAACCTTCTCTTATCGCTATTACTTCTGCTTGAAATACACTGCAATGATCTGATAGGCGGAAAGATAGACTGACGCCCAGTTTTTCAGAATATACACCTCCACCCACATGGTCATTGAGTTTTGATCCGTCAGTATAAACGCTAACTTTATTCGTACAATCCATGATACCACTATCCCCTTTAAGGGAAATATAGTGTTAAGAGATTGTTAAGAGAATGCAGTTCTAGCGGATAACAATAATCTGTAGTACTGGGAATTATGGAAAATTTTCCTAATATGGTCGAGTGACCTCTGTTACTCGTAGTTAAAAAAGATAGTTCTCTAAGTCTCAGAGCCGATTTGAACGCAAATTGTTTACCGTACAGGTCAATTGGCAGTGAGTCTAACATAACGTTTAGTGCTGCTGTGGGGGTCGTTCTGTGAGCTCAGCTTATACCTAAGCTAGCTGCTTTTTGAATAAGATCCAAGCTTTCCACAACATAGCGTTTATCAAGTGCCGGCCACCATACTAATATGCCATACATCAAAATCAGTCTAACCACTGCTGTGAAAAGCCAGTGTACTATTCGGGGGTCTAAGCCCCATTTTAGTCCTATAGTTCTTTTACACGAATTAAATGATATTGATGCTTATCTCACTCTATCCTCTACATTTGATTTTCAATTAAGCTTTCTATCTAGAATCAGTCCTAAATAGCGAGCCTTATCACTAAACGACAATGTGATTCCATTCAATGTCAGGGGTCTTACATCTGGAATTTGATGTTTCCTTGTAAACAATACCAGTTCTGTTTTGTTGGGATTAACGCCTAAACCACATGATTTCGACCATAGATCTAGCTCATTTAATAAGATTTACATAACATCGCAAAGAGTGTTGGAAAATTTTCTTCTTACTGTAATAGCATAGGATGATGCATAGGCAACAACGTGGGCTCTTCTCTCCTCTAGGCTCTTTGACAATTTATTCAGTGTAAGAACCCAAAGGAGAGGAGACAGTACGCTGCTTTGAGGAGTACCTCTGCTGACAGGTTTTCGTGTCTCCGAGGCCTCCAGTGTTGAATTCACAAACCTGCATGTAAGCATTTGTCTGATGAAAAAAAGGGAATAACTATAGAAAACATTACAATTATAACGATGATCTTAAAGTTGGATATAAAACTTTCTGGAGAGAGATATCCTTCAATTTAACAGAATCTTATTATTTATTTATTTATTTGTTGACGTCTACGGATACAAAGATCTTGCAGACTAATGACAATTTTGGTATAAAAATAACTTACATACTAAATATAACAACATAATAAAATTAATTAAACAAAATAAATAAATTAAGACGAAAGCGCGATTCATTAGCAGCTTACGTCTGGCAGTATAAGGTGGAAGACCGTCAGGCCAATGCTTTTTACGAAGGGCGTATTTAGTGCACAATCTTTGAACTTTTTCAATACGCAATGAGTGGACATTATAAAAAGGATCCCAGATGATGGAACAATATTCTATGTGACTCCGAACTAAAGATACATATAGTGCTTTAATGGTTAGTGGGTCTCTAAAATCATGAGAATTTCTTTTGATAAACCCAAACATAGAGTAAGCTTTTGATATAATATAATCAAAGTGATTTGAAAAACTTAATTTAGGGTTATGAATTTTATTAGGGCACATATTTACAGCACATTTCGGAAACTATACAAATATAAAATAGTGAAATCAGGTGTTAGTGCCACGAAACCCCAAGCATCCCTAACTGTAATCCAAATGTCAGCCTCGTCATTATCCGGATAATATAGTCGTAAAGAATCACTCACCAAGACGGTAAATAAAAGATTAATTAAACAGAAACTAATCAATATGCCTATTTTCAGCCTTAAGCTCGTTAGATGAGTTAATAAAAATAAATTGAAATAGAAAATGATATATGGTTCAGGCCAAAAATTAATATTAATATATCATTTTATTGAGCACAAATACCTAAATAAAAATTATTTGTCTTTTTCTCAACTTACAATCGGAGATCTAAGCTATCAAATATTAAAATACAGATCCTCTGATCGTACCTAATGAAATCATCCTAGTTTAAAAATCTGCAGTGATCTGCAAATGTGGCTCTCTAAATTCATTAGCTACCGTGCTTTTAAATCAATGGCTCGCGGTTTCCTTTCAACATAAAACATTTGTGAAGCTTACTTCCACCCACAAAAATTTATTTGTATTCTATTTTTAACAATAAATACTTTAGAATTTTTTTTGGTTATTTATTTTGTTTAACACAAAAAAAGTAGTAGGCCGCAAATGAGTAGCATTCAGTTTAATAAAAAAAAAAAACAAAAAAAAATCAAACAAACATTTAATTATAATTACTAAAGATGAGATGAGAAAATAAATTATTAGTATGGCGCTTGTAATTATAGTCTTACAAAACCTTTTCAATACAAAGAATGCATAAAAGAAAACAATTCAATTAAAAATTTTACAGCTACTACTATTTTTTCATATACATATGCACAATAAACAAATAAAAATGCGCACTTGAACGATAACAATAAAATTTCCAAAAAGGTTTTTAAAAAAAAAGTAGCTGAATCACTACAATTAGATGAGCTCAGCAATTTAACTCTTTATCAAAAAAGAAGTATGTATGAATGTACTTTAAATAACAATTATTAAAATAAAATGAAGCGATAACATACATATGCTACTATTAAAATACCTTTCATTTTAACCAAACTTTTGATATTTTTGGATTGTTTCAGGCATTACACCCAGTTACTTTGCACCGGGGCCAGCAGCCGCATATCATTTGGGTAGCCATTTAACGCAAACGAATCCACCAACATCACAGGTAAGAAAGCAAAACTAATAATAAAAACGTAGTTAAAAAAATTTAAATTTAATTCAACTGTCAAACTGAGATTATGTGTATGCACTTTAATAATTATGTACAGTAGCAATTTGTTTAAAATACTCCATTGGAAACATTTAGAAAAAAACCCAATTAAATCAATCATACTAAAAGCATTGCAACATTTTAACAACCAAAGTATAAACAGCCAGAAAAATGGAATGGCTTACGATCACAAAATCATGAGCGCGCGAGTTTCTGTTTAACCTTTTTACGCTTTTTTTTAACTTAACCTCACCTGCAATCTTCTTCTTCTTTTACATATTAATATGCATTTAATAACATAATTACAAAATACTCCTTCAAAATAACGCCTACCTACTTTAAAAAGTGGAGTAGACAACAACAACAATGATAATAAAAAACAAATTCTAAAATATAAAAAAAAAACTGTTATCATAAATGGGCATCGCATATTTTTCTTTACCTCATCATTTCAACCTGTAGTTTTTATCCTTTAAACCTTTTTTCACACCAATTTGTTGTAGTACAACAAATATGCCAAGTCATCATTACTAAATGCAACTCTGTCATTTTTTAGTATGCTGTAGTTTTTTTCACTTCTGTTTTACCTTAATGCTAAACTAAAAGAGACAGTCAGACAGACGGAAGACACCTTGTTATTATTCAATTATAATATTTGAGCAAGGATATGCAAGGATATTATTTTGAAAACAAATATTCATAATTTTTATGGTCAATCATGTGTGCGCGCTTAATTTGTTGGAGGGAGGGTGGAACGAAATACGGTGTTTGGCGTGACAAGTGTATTTAATTGTTTATGTTTTTGTTCAATAATAATGACATGTGGGAGTTTCGTTTTTTTAAGTGATGAATTTTTGACATTTTTTATAAAAATTACACCTGCTAAGCTAAATGCCGATTATAGCAGAAGACTGTGTATTTCATTGTAAGCAGATTATGTGATTATGAAATTAAAATGACATGCGCCAAATGTATTGTTGTAAAATGATGCAACATAACATATGTCTATAGTACTTTTTCTCGAGAAGAAATGACTACATGAAGAAGCGCAAATAGCGAAATAGCACCTTTTTGATACCGTTATCTAGATGGGTAAGTGCTATGAATTTTTCCTAGCAAATCCAATGTGTTAGGTCTCCATAAAGCATTTAGTCAAATCACAAAATTCCAGCAGTATATTGAAATCGCTTAGCAGCTATCTCCTATCTCCTATGCTACAAAGGAAAAGTTTGCCAGAGGTTTTGAGTCTATATCTTGCTAAAGCCGAGCAGTATCATAGGAAGTGTTAGAGACTTTCGATTTCTTCGATGTCATCACAACTACAGCAGAAATCACTTTTAAGGGACACCCAGTTGTCGAGAAAATCACCCAATATCCCGTATATAGTGCTGTTATTCGTGCGACCTCCACCTTGGAAAAAGATAAGAGTTGTTAGTTTTGGAGAGCTTATATAAGGTCAAATCGTTTTTGATGGGACGCAAGTAGTTAAGCCTCTCCATTTTAATTCGGGTTGTAGAAGAAAGTATCAGAAAATGTCATCCGTAACGAAAATTTAATGTAGATAGAATCCGTTCCGGCTAAGATATGTTCATCGAAGCACCATGTCTAGCCAGAGCATCAGCATTCTCATTTTTGCTAATTTTCCTATGCGCAGGTACCCAAATAAGAGTTAAACTATTGTATTGTACAAGTCTGACAAGTTCATTCGTCCACTTTTTTTGGATTTCGTAATTATTAAGATCATGACTTTGATCTCGAATTGGCTACCGGAAAGAATTGCTACATTTTTCGCTCTCGGTACATTGTCCGAAATTAGCTTCTAAAATAGTGAACACGCTAGTAAAGTCTGACAAACGGAAAAGCTAGATAGCTCTTAAGCATGCGAGAAGACACCAGCGCCCACTCCAGAGTCCATTTTTGACCTAATCGTGTAAAAAGTATAATCATAATTGTTTTCTAGTGACTGATTAACCCAATCGTGTCTCGTAGGAATTAAAATTGTTAAGTTTAAGTTAAAAAACAAAGTTTTGGGATGTTATAGTCGATTGTTTGCGGTACCAGGCCTACTACACCGAGAAAAAAAAAAACTGTGATTTTAACAGTTCATCGCTGTTGTTAAGAAAATCTGTTGTATTGAACGCAATTTGTTTGATTCAACAGTTTTCTATTTTGTATTGACAATTTTCGTCTGTCGTTATCTGTTGAATATTTAGTTTATAACCCTGCCAGACAGGGCTAATGGAAACTCCAATACAGTAACAACATTTTTCGCTTTCACTAACACAATTTTAAAATTTTATACGGTCTATTTTTAGAAATAATGATAAACAAAGACAGCCTGATTGAATATTTTAAATTTGTATATCTTACTCTCTCTTGCATAGTTAACTCTTTAAGGTTAGGTAGGGTATAAATTGTCCCAACTTTTGCTTAGTTTTTTATGCATGGTGGGATATATTTTAACTCACCTCGAAAAGTTGAAATTACTTATAGTCATATAGTTTAACATTTTATTTACAGTTTCTCATTCAGTTGTCAATGCTATAAACCAAAAAAAATTCTGTGCAACTGGAGTTTTTATTTTCTTTAATATCGTGTGCCTCAAAGAGTTAAAAAACAGTAATTAGTGCTCGAAACATTGAAACAAAATTCATGTTGAACAAGATTGGTTATTTGGCACAGCTGGTAAGCGCGTTGTTCGACAGTCATTAGGCGAATGTTTTTCGGACACAGGTTCGAGCCTGGGAAAAGCAATTCAAGAAAAAATAATTTAAAACGATAATAATAAATAAAAAAATAAATTGAACAAAACACAAAGAGAAAAAATAGTTCAAAGTAAACAAGTTTTTTTTACTTAGAAATTTATTTTTTAAAAATTTATGGGATTTGAACTTTAGCCACAAGTGGCTGCGTGCTTGCTTGCGCACTAGACAACTAGGCTATTGCGTGAAGAATTTTGGCAGCTACTATTTTGTTATTTTTTTTTTCAAATCAACAGCACATTGTCTGTTAATATAACAGAGTTCACTTTTGGATGGGATTTAACAGCAAAATCTGTTGGTTTAATATCCTTTCCGTTTGATATAACAGCATTTTTTCCCTCAGTGTAGTAGGGCATTGATTATGTTATCATGGTCATATGATCTAGAGCTCCAGTAGTCTGACTATCTCTGTTTGAGTGCACTGCTAGCCAATGAGACTTTGGCGTACAAACCTAAAGATGTGAATGGGAGTTAGGTAGGATCTTATTGTACCGGTGACACAAATTTTCTCTTTACCGAAGAAAGTTTAGAGAGACAGCTATTTTTCTTAAGTGCTGTCCATCAAACTATCGCACCATATATGAATATAGGGCGAATAGGGAGTTGATTGTAAGCGTATTTTCACTGACGGCTCCAGAACAGAATTCGGTTCGGGTTCTGGGGTCTTTATTGAAAATGATGGAGTGCAACCTTCACTTCTCCCTTGGGTTGTATGCTTCTGTTTTTCAAGCAGAAATTTTTGCAATCAACAAGGCAATGAACCATGTTATTGATAATGGTTGGAGAGAAAGGAGTATCTGTGTACTTAGTGACAGTCAGGCTGCGCTTAAATCCTTGCTTAATCCTCTGACCACGTCTAAACTGGTTATGCATTGCAAATCCACGCTTGATTGTGTTGGAAAACACAATAGCCTGCTGTTGATATGGGTTTCTGGACACTCAGGAATTTCAGGAAATGAATCGGCTGACCTTCTGGCCAGAAAGGGTTCGGAAACTGGTTTCCTGGGCCCAGAACCTGTACTCTCTTTGTCGTCTACAGCCATCAAGACCACAATTAATGAGTGGGTCGACTTGACCTACAATCGTAAATGGGAGGACCTGAGGGACTTTAGACAGACAAAGACCATGTTACCTGTTATCTCGAAGCGTCTAACAGATTTTCTGTTATAACTTAACAGAAAGAGTTGTAGGCAGCTGGTGGGATTATACACAGGTTATTTCTCTTAGGCCAAACATTTGCATATGATTGGCCTAGGAGCTAGTGCCTTCTGTGCTTCCTGTGGTTTGGAGGAAGAATGTGAAGAGACAGCGGACCACTTTCTTAGTGCCTGCCCCGCTTTCTGCCAGATCAGAGTAAGCATATTTGGTACTGGAGTGTTGGGAGACGAACACCTGAGCTCTCTAACACCGCAGGATCTGCTAAGATTTATTAATAAATCTGGTAGATTTAAAGAATAGCAAAATGGAACACAGGATATAGTGCAATGAACTTGTCTGAGTCCAACAAAAAAAAAAAAAAAATAGGGCGAACATCCAAAGCACTATCATTGGATGCAGCTCCAACTTTTTATTAAAATTTTTTTCCAAACTTAAAAAGCGCAGCATACCTTTTTTACCCATTCTACAATATTATTTTTTCAACTTAACTTACGAGATTGAAACTTAGTATTTTAATGAAAAGAACTAGGCTATATTTAATATGAAGACAATGTGTGCACTTGTACTCTAACTCATGGTCCTACAACGGGCTGAAATTTCTCATTAAAACTGTTATTTCACCAATTGCAACTTAGAATATCGAATTTATTCTACATATCTAAATATATTTTGCTAAACTAAGTTTTTGACCCAGCTTCACAGTCCATTATCTAGGAAAGCCAATTAGATCTTTATCCACCGCCATTCACACACTATTCAGTTGTCCTTACGGGTAAAGGGGATATATTCCTTGAGTTCTGTTGGAAAAAAGAAAAGTTAATGAGAAGAAGTAGGAGGAAGAAATAATTGTAAACATTAGATTCTATAGTGCCACAAGTGTTGTAAAACAAGACACATAGAGCTCAACAAAGTGCTCCTTGTTCTGCAGTGAAATTTTTCAATTATTTCATATTCTTTTTCGCAAAGAAAATTTCTAAGGTAACCGCAAATTTTAATTACATTTTTGTGGTATTTATCACTATTGGCAACGTGCCACAAACACAGCACCAAACGGCGAAATCCTCAAATGCTGCCAGACCATATGAAAAGGAAAGCAAGGCTAGAACCAAGAAAAAAAAAACAATGAGAAGTCGATTCGCTTGCATACGTACAAACCAAGCGACTCCCAGCGGCTTGTTAACGCTTTCTTATTGTTTTGTTTAACTTCTGTGCGCCTTTAGAGTTACAATAAATACCTTGTTTTAATGGGTTGCTTTCATCCTCACACACACATATACACACACACATACACCCTCGTATTCTTTCTTGTTCAGGAAATCTTTAGAAATACAGGTAAACTCTTTCATTTCCATCGATGTTATTAAGTTGGCTGCACATGTAATTAAAGTCATCTCTACTTATAACGTTCACCTTTTTAATGTTATGATGTGGCGCTTTTGATGTGTTTTTTGATTGCTTTGTTAGTATGTGTGCATGTGTGTGTATGTGTGTGAGTGTGAGTTTGTCTGTCTTCAACTCTTTTCATTTGGCACAAAAGCTAAGGAAAAATTCCAAATTCGTATTGTGTTGAGCTTTTAATGATAAGGTTGGCAACAGTTGCCAAACAATAGCAAACATGGAAAAATACAACAATAATAATAAATAGTCGTCCACATACACACGCGTTGCCAACTGTCGAAAGTTACTCATACATGTAACTACATAGTTAAGTTTGGAAGTTGCTTGTTAAGTGTTGGGGGATTTTTCGTACTCGTATTAACTACAACGACTTATTAAAATCGATGACTTTTATAGTCTCACTTCTTATGAATTGATGGAAAGTTGATGTTGATTTAATGTTGAATTGATTGATGTGCGGGTGTTGTTGATCGTTTGGTTATGATGTTTTGATAATTATAGGTCAGGTTTAAAACAGCATTACAAGCGCTTACATCTTGTTTAACATTTACATTTTTATAGAAAGTAAACAAAGTAATTACAAAAAAAATTAAATATTTACCAGTTAAAAAATATGGTCGAATATAATTCAACTTCCATAATTTCTTAAAATGTAAGGGCATGGTGGGTTGCTCTTTTTTTTTGTTGGAACAGACAAAAGAAGTATTCAAGAATACAGCACTCAGACAAGTTTTACGTCCATTGTACTATATCCTGTGTTCCCTTTTGCTATTCTTTAAATCTACCAGATTTATTAATAAATCTTAGCAGATCCTGCGGTGTTAGAGAGCTCAGGTGTTCGTCTCCCAACACTCCAGTACCAAATATGCTTACTCTGATCTGGCAGAAAGCGGGGCAGACACTAAAAAAGTGGTCCGCCGTCTCTTCACATTCGTCCTCCAAACCACAGGAAGCACAGAAGGCACTAGCTCCTAAGAAATGACCTGTATATAATCCCACCAGCTGCCTGCAGCTCTTTCTGTTAAGTGATAACAGAAAGTCTGTTAGACGCTTTGAGATTACAGGTAACATAGTCTTTGTCTGCCTAAAACCCCTCAGGTCCTCCCATTTACGATTGTAGGTCAAGTCGACCCACTCATTAATGGTGGTCTTGATGGCTGTAGACGACAAAGAGAGTACAGGTTCTGGGCCCAGGAAACCAGTTTCTGAACCCTTTCTGGCCAGAAGGTCAGCCAATTCATTTCCAGAAATTCTTGAGTGTCCAGGAGCCCATATCAACAGCAGGCTATTGTGTTTTCCAACACAATCAAGCGTGGATTTACAATGCATAACCAGTTTAGATGTGGTTAGAGGAGTAAGCAAGGATTTAAGCACAGTTTGACTTTCACTAAATACACAGATACTCCTTCTTCTTCAATCATTATCAAAAACATGGTCTATTGCCTTGATGATTGCTAAAATGTCTGCTTGTAAAACAGAAGCATACAACCCAAGAGAGATGTAAAGGTGCACTCCATCATTTTCAATGAAGACCCCAGAACCCGAACTGATTTCTGTTCTGAAGCCGTCAGGAAAAATACGCTTGCAATCAACTCTCGGCCCAGGTCCCGGCAAAAGCCAAGTTTGGGCCTCTGGAATTTGTATTGCATAGCGCTGTTTTAAAACTGGAATTGTTGGCATTGTATCAGATGGCATTGATAGAACTGTTAGGTTCATATCAGTACCTTCAATAATGTCACCAATATCCCAGCAACTGTCATACCAATACACATTGCATTTAAACCTACAGATGGCTTTGACAGCCTCTCCTTTAGCAAAAATATCAAGGGGTGGTAAGTTGAGCAATGCATCCAAGGATAGGCCAGGTGTTGTAGGAAAAGCTCCGGTACAGCAAATGGCCATAGTCCTTTGAAGTCTGGCAAGAGCTTTCCTAACGCTGTCAACATTAAGTCTGCTCCACCAGACTATGGATGCATAGGTGATGATGGGTCGAATCATAGCCTTATAAAGCCATAAAACTTTATAAGGTGATAAGCTTCATGTTTTGCCAAAAATAGCTTTACATTGACAAAAAGCTGCCAATGCCTTGGATACCTTTAGCTCAACATGAGAACACCAAAGAAGTTTGGTATCTAGAATGACTCCTAGATACTTCACTTCTTGGAATAGCTGAATAGTGATTCCTCTCAGTACTGGTAAAACGAGACCATCAATTTTCCTTCTCCTGGTGAAAAGAATAACACCAGTTTTAAGAGGGTTAACTGATAGCCCGTTTGAGCAACACCAAAAGTCAACCATATTCAGAGCAGTTTGGGCCTTCCTACAAACAACGTCATCGCCTTAGGCCTATGTGGATACCCGACTCATTTAGGGAAACAAGCGGAGAGTCAACCATCAGACACAGCAGTGGAGAGAGTACGCCCCCTTGGGGACACCCTCTATTCACGCCGCAAGTCACAGATTGACCACAATCAGCTTGAACCATCATAGAATCCAAGGTTAGCATTGGCTTATGTTTGATTTGGTTTGAATCCAAGTAACTAAGTCGACACAATACTGGATGTGTTGTTCAGTGACGTACAGTAAAATTTTACGAGTAACTTATTTCTAGAACTTATTAGCTCTGTATCAACTCACATAATGAGTCAAAAAGTGATTTCTTGTAAAAAGGGCAAAAAATACTTATAAGGTAGGTGGCTAATGGGTTAATACATTCGAGGCAAATATTCTACAAAAAATTCTGCTATAAATTGCTAAACACACAAACAATCTTAACTTAACATGTTATCTTATGTTTTATTATACTTAATTTATTAGAAATGGGAAAACTTTATTTAGGCCCGCGTAAAACAAAAAGTGGATGTACACTTATAAAACGGAACTTTGTTATTTTTTTATGTTTAATTGTGCAATTTATCCATCATTATTAGGATTATCAGAAGTTGTAAATAGATAGTCTCTGACAAATTTCGTTTTCTATCTAGACCGTATCTAGACCGATTTCAACCGAATCACATCTGCCTATTTCCAAACGTCTCACGAATACTTACTGAGTTCTCCTGCTACACCAATTCCCAAAAGAATAAATTTTTATCTAGTAGGTACCAATATAATTGTAGATTTACTTCACTGTGTATCTTCCAATTCAATTTTTATATGCGAAGGCTGTAATAATTTTCTATTAATACCATACAAACTAGGGTGACATTCTCACAAGTTTAAACAAATATTTAACTATGTGCCTATGTACTTCAAAACGTACAAATAAAATTATTTGAGTTTCTGATTAAAAATTGCAATTGTCATCCTAAAGTATGAAAGTGGAAGGGAGAAGACGAAGATGGAAAGAGAGAAAAGGGAGTTTAATTGCGCATGATGACACTGTTTTAATACAATAACCCCCTCATTTCAACCGACAACTCTTCAATAAAATCCTTTACCCACAATTAACCATTGAAGCAGAAAAACAAACAAATCGAGCAGGTTTCCTAAAATAAATAAATACATTGAAAATAAAAATTTTAATGCAATGTAATCGCATTTGTTTAAATGTTGTTATTTTATTTTCACATTTCTATTTGTTTTGATTTGAAATGCATTTTATGGCTCGTAGGCCTCGTGTAAAGAAGAATGCATACGTATGAGTAGTTTCTGATGAGGGGTGGATATTTGAACTCCTGTTTAAATTGTTGCAAATCAACTGCGATTGAACGGGAAGCACAAAAAGAGGAGGGATGTTTTTGAACTATTTAGTAATGCTTTAGGCTATAATTATATTGTTAACACACCATCATCGTCCTCACTGCAATTCTACATTGGAAAAGAGTTTTGGATTACAATTTCATTTGAATGCAATTGGGAATACGGTGTAAATATTTTGATTGGATTTACATAGTGAAATTTGTAGTCAATTTTCGAATTGAGAACTTTTACAAATAACAATTTTAAATGTTGGCTTGAGTCGGGATCTAATTTCTGTAGAGACTTAATAAAAAATACATCATTTTGTTACAAGATCCACTTAGAGTAGTTTATTTGAATATCATACTAGTTTAGGGCCCCGACTAGAGTCATGCATTTATAAAAGTAAGTTATTAAGTGCATTTCCCCTCCGAATAGTGGAAGTTATTTTCAGTACTGAAAATTTACTTCTATTGACGAAAATGAGGATTATATAAGGAACGGATCCAAACTTGATATTGCCGATTGGGTTACTTAATACCATAATTTGAAGCTTACTAGGTGCAGTTCAGAAATACGTGAGTTATTGCATGAAAACCATTCAATGTATCGGAAAGATGCCGAACCTAGTACAAAAACTTTTCTTATAAATGCCTGGGTCCGGGTATGCTGTAGTAGGACTAAAGCTTTATCTATTCTTTAAAATAGTTTTCACGAGCTGCTTTAAATATCCAAATAGATCAGACAACATTATCAAGCTTACTTCTATTTGGAAATAAAAGTCCACAGTACATATACTAATTTATTCCAACTTAAGCCGATTATCACTTAGAATGCACTCAGCTAAAATGTTCGATTTTCTTTCTTCCCATTAACAGGGTTCCATATCCAGTCAAATGGACGTGCCGAAATTTGCACTCGATCGCAGCTCGTACCTAAGTTCAGCCGCAACGGCAGGCTCACTTTATGATACATCGAAAGCAGCACAGGCAAGTGCTGCCTATAGCGCCTACTTGGATCCGACTGTATTCACGAAGCATTTCTTCGATTCGAAAATGTATCAAGATCGTGCAGCAAATTATGCATTTGATATATCGAAAATCTATGGAGCACAACAAGCGGCACATGGTTCAACAGCTGCAGCTATGGCGCATCAACAACAACAGCAACATTTGCTCAATGGCTTAGGTAAGCTTGTTAACCATTTTTATAATAAAATGAATCGTTTTAGACGCTAATTATAACCGGTAAATAATTTAGGAGAACGTGAAGCTACACCACATTTGGATAGTGGCAGCGGTGGTGGTGGCCCTGGCAGTGGTAGTCTTTCAGATTCTAAGCCTCATCTACATTCGCCCAACGATACACAATTGGATTATTCACAGTATGCACAATATGGGCAGGTAGGTAGTGCCGCAGCTGTAGGACTTGGCAGCGGTGTTGGTAATGGTGGTCTTGGTGGTGTTGGCTCAGGCGGTGTAGCGGCTACAGTTGCCTCTTCCTCAAGTGGCGATTTTCGACGTCCAGTTGCTGTCATATTTTGACCGCCATCCGTTGAAAGTGAAGAACTTAATTTGTCCATGACGAACTAGAGTAAGTCAAGTAGAAAAACGATGGTCGATGTTCAAAATTTACAGTTAAGAAGTTATCATTCTGAAAGAGTTAAAAGTTGGAAGGTAACAACAGTTAAAAAGCAGGAAAAAATATTATGGCACATTTGTTTCTCAACCAGAAATGAAACTTTAACTCAAAGTTTGAGCACATCTTAATTGAAATTCTGAATGAATCTAATAAAATCAAATAATGAAAATCAATTAAAAAATATGCTGAAAATATAAAATATAATGAAAAAAAAAAAATTAAATTAAACGAAAGTGTAAATGTAGATTTTATGTAGTTTAAATAAAATATTTGATTAGTTTTGTTTTTTTAATTTTTGTTTAGTAATTCCATTAAATGTTTTTAATTAATGTAACAACAACGAGCGGTGCAATTTGTTTAAATTAATAATAATTTTAGTATTTAAGAAATATAATGAGATTATATACATTAAATACATATACATATTGCTATGTAAAATAATATTTTTAAGTTATTGATAATTTTTTAAAAATACATTTTATAATAAATAATAGAAGAAGAATTTCACAGAAACAAAAAAAAAGTATAGATATACATACCTACATATAAAATACAAAAAACAAAAATAACAAAAAATAGTTTAAATTAAAACTAAAATAAAAATCAGTGTAAAGTTAAAGCAAATTGTAAAATTTAGCATATAAAGCATATTTATGCTTACCATAATTATAATTAATAATGCATTAAATATAAAAGAAAAATATTGCAAAACGAATATAAAATAAATATTATTATTTGAAGCAAAGCAAAATCGATTTGTTTTTAACTAAGTATTTAAATTGGAGTGTAACACAATCATACTGATCTACTTCAAGACTAGTTATTAATATTTCTCGGTGTTTATTTAAGGATATGTTAATGGAACCAAGTTCATTGGTGCATTCATAGTTGTTATTGACTCTTCCTGACAATTTTTATATGATGCTTGCGGTTAATTAGAGTCTTAAGGTGAGTATCTTTTGGGAAGTTACTGGTTGCCATACCGAAAGATCAAGAAGGTTTGAAGATGAAGAGGAATAAGGAACTGTGTTTCAGAGGGAATTGAAAAAAGTTTATACAAAAAAGTTTGTAGTACTCGTCAGAAATGTGCTATGGTTAACAAAAACTTGCTTTATGTTCAAAGTATGCACAGAGGCAATACATATATACATAAAGGGCGAGCGGTAAAAAAACTTTTTAATGAGCGAATATCCTTCTCCATTTTTTGACTGGTGAAAATTTTCGTTTATTTTTAAACTCAAACTCAGAAGGATACTTGATGTACTCTGTGTGAATTTTATATTAGTTCAGGTCACTTTTGTGCAGCTGGGGCTAGTTGCAAAATTTCTTTATTTTCCTTTTTTAGAATTAGGCTTAAACATAAGATTGAATGACGCTCGTTGAGAGATTTGATTATCAAAAACTCGAAAAAAAATGTAGAGGTTGTAACTACGATATCGTTGCAAAAACATTAACCCATTAAGTACGGAACGTTTGGGGTTTTGGGTGTACTAAGCCACTGACTGAAAACAATTATTTAGAAATTATTGGAATTAGGTTATAATTAATCATTCTAGATTATATTAAATTTATATTATGTCGATTTTTCAATCTTGATATAACCTTTCTGATCCGTAGTCTCACACATTTTTTTAACAAATTTTAAAAAATTCAGCTAAAAATGTAAAAAATTTAAAAGTGAGTCAATCCTTTTGATTGTAGCATTTTATTACCTTATATTTGCTATAAATGCCACTTCGGTGGCTTGGTGAATGAGTGCTAGACTGGAGTTACAGCTGTCTCAGGTTCGATTCTCAGATGGGGTTTATTTCTTAAAAAATGTCCAAATGGATTGTTCTAATAAAATGAGTCAATTCAGTGACTTACTTCTTAAATGCTTGACTGCAGTACCAGTTCAACGGGTTCGATTCTCAGGTAGAGGATTGAGTTCACCAAAGAAAAAAATGCGTTTTCCACCAACAATACATTGATAAAAAACATTACATTACTCTATAAAATACCAATTCGTAAAAGAAAGGCACACTTAGATATTTTGATTATTTAGGGGGTGTCTAATACTTTTGTACCCGATCAGGGCCGTAGCCAGAAAATATAATGACCCTAACAACTAACAGATTATGGTTAATGACGAACGACGACTTAGATGTGATAATATCCTTTATGAAATATGGTGGTTTTAAATAAAAATATGGTGGTTTTAAATAAAAATATGGGAGGAAATGAGACCAATGACCATATTGGGGAATTTTTATTCCCAAAATTCGTGCATTCACTGTATTGAAAAAGGTCTTCCGAGTCGGGGTGCTCTTAGCAATAAAGGGTTAAAGAATTAATTACATTTTAAGATTATTTCCTAAACTGTTGGAGCTGATCCACTACTAGTGCCCTCTGAGCTCTGCGAATAAAATGGTTCCTAGTGTTTGGGAATGAATTTTTTATACTAAACACGAATCTCTGAGGTCAAAAATTTTCCATCACGCCACGTTTTAGAAAAATTGGGATTGAAAAACCTAAAATAGAATTTTTATCCATATTTAAAAAATGGAGATCTGAACATTGGCGTGCTAAAAACTATGAAATCAAGGAATTGTAGGCTGAATCATGCCCTTCCAAATGAGCCCTAAACCCGAAACTTTAAATCAAAAACAGTTACTGACCTAGAAAAACTATAAATGCAGGATTGCTCAGCATCACCGTCTCTTTTCCGTATCCAAAGTCAAACCTCATGTCAAAGAAAACAAATCGGATCTAGTCGCATAGTGTAACTAAGATTTCAAGTTTATTTTTTTATATTTGACTTTTTAGAAAAAAACCGATGGAAGTAAAAAATATTTAAAAACTGTTCAATAGATTTTATTTTAATTTTTTTTTCATCCACAATTAATATTAAAAAATATAATAAAGTTTCCACATTTCGGGGGGGGGGGGGGGGAGGAGGTCAGAACCCCCAAAATCTCCCCCCTAAATACCGCCTTGTTCCCGACTGTATGTATCGCAAAAGGAGACGATTTTACATTCGTTTGTTGTATTTCTAAAAAGAATTTATTTTTTGTTTAGTAAATACTTGAACCATAACTTGAGTTGAAGTCTGTGTGAAATGTCATCGATTTTGCTTCATCCCTTCTAAGGTCAGGACTTAATGGGTTAAACTTAACTGCTTGGTTGCGTTCCGAGTTAAGTAGATAGCGCCTCTCAACTATATTTCTTCTTATAACCTCGGAAGGAACAGTTGAAACAATTTTTGCATAAGAACTTGCTACTAGTAACCCCGTTTTAACTGCTGGCATCCTTTCAGATAACTCCTTATCCAACTTTGTAAATATAAAAAAAAGATTCTTATTAGAATTTCGAGCTTCTTTTAATCTAATACAAAAAATTTCAGCAAATGGATATTCGAAAAATATATCCTCAGTAAATTTTCGGGAACAGAACAAATCGCAATACAAAGTTCTCCTTGAAAATATTTGTGCATATCGAACGCTTTGAAAGGTAAACTTTTCTAAACAACGCCTTTAATACTCCGCCCATATTTAATGCAACCGAAGCATTAAAAAAAAATATAAGTTAATTTGCTTCTGTTGTTTCTCTTCTAATTCCCCTTTTAATTAAACTAATTTTTTTTCCAAAAGTACCGCAATTTCTGTAAATCGTCAAATTGGTTAACTTAATTGGTTGTCGTTTCACACTACAACCATCTACCCACAGCCATTACTAAATTTCTAGCGCACTCACTTTTCGTATTAAGTGCAATTAGTGATGTTTTTTGAGTGAATTTCGCGCATTTTGAGCTCATGAAAGTAATTTGCAATTAAAAAAATTACACTTTTTCGCGATTATTGTTTTATTGTTATTGTTGTTGTTGCTGCTGTCACCAAAACAGTTAATAATCCGTTTTGCTTGCACACACGCACACCGAAGTAGTATTTATTGTATATATGTGAAGCCACCCCTCACATTGTGGGCCAGTCACTGAAGTCGTTTGGTCGCGCAAAGCGTCAAATGCCTTCATTAAAAAATCGTTTAACTTTTCGCACACTTGAGCTTACGAGATTTTTTATGGTTTTTTTTTTTTAATATTTTGTTTTCGATTTGTGGTAGTTAAACGATAAACGATTGTGGGGAGGAGAAAGACAGGGGAATAAGAGATACTAACTACTCTATGTGATGATTTTCTGTTTAAATTTCCGTTAGTATGACCCATTGATTAATTACAACCAAAACTGGACTAAAATGGTAGAATTATTTTGATATTTTACCTTTCAAATCCATCCTGGGTTCTGTTTTATCTTGACGCACAGTGGTTCGTCCCATAGACAAAATTCAAAAAATTCTTAATGTCAAAACCAAACAAATTTGGTTTAAGAAAACCCCAAAAAATCTTTGCAAAAATAATTAGTGTGAGTGCAAGAGCAGCTCAAAGTCGATAAACTTTTCACTAAAATGTGGAATTGTTCGATTTTCGTTTTTTAGCTCGTTGAGTAAAATGCATCTGAAAAATAAGTTTTTAATGATATTCCGGCGAAAGTTCCGAAGGTCTGCATTGTTTCTAAAGTTAAGTAGTTTTGAAAATACGAAAAATGAAAAGTGACGAATTTTGGAAGGGAAAATCTAAAAAATATGTGAAAATATGTTTCTGGATTTTTTCTAACTTTTCGAAGGCACCTTTTTATAACGGAATATACAAAAATATGTTCCGCTATCTTCAAATTCAATTTGAAAATAGGTCTGAACACGATTTTTTCTACAAAAATTGGAAGTAAACTAACTAAACTACGCTGCAAAGTGGCAACATGTAATGTTTGTATTGAAGCTTCTTGCACGGTTGCTTTAAAGAGGAAGGTCATACCACCCCGTAAGTACTTTCCGCCACTTTTGGAAGACACGGTCAAAATGCAGAAATTAAAATTAAGAAGATTTAAAAGTAAATGTGAAATATGGTCCCAAAATCTAAGCCATAGTGAAGGCAAAATAAATAATGCTGTTTTCTGCTTAAATGTAGGCAACGAAGACTATAAGCCTTTTTTCATAGTGAAGGCTAAAATAACAAGGCGGACGAAAACGTCAAGGTCATTTGAAAATTGACCGGTTCATTCACCATTTGGAACAGTGCCCTCTAACGAGTATTCGTTCATATTAGTTCAGTTTCGCACCTTACCGTTTTCTTATCGTTAGATGTCACTGTGCACAGATACAGTGTCATCTAACGTTTAAACATAATATTTTATGTAGTTGAATTATTTTTGCACAGAGTCATCTAGTGGGCAATAGTGTACACTCAGTAATAGTTTCACGTACAGATGGCACTTTCAATAAAACCGTTTGTTTGAGTCACCCAGTGTTAAATATGTATTCTGCACAAAGGAATACAAACATTTTAGAATTTATAATCAAATATAAATTATTTGTCTCTCTACTGTAATAAATGTACAGATCTCCTTGGGTAGAATATTATCTGTGTCTATGGAAGAATTCATTTATAAAAAATGTAGTCAACTGAAATTGTTAAGTATTCAAATTTAAAACATCTGAGTCAGAAGCTGGATGAGATCCAAAACCTTTCCCTAAAATATTCTTAGAAATAATAGAACAAATTTTTTTTTTAATATTTAGAAGTTTTATAACACTTTTATTCTGTCAAATAAACACAGTGATTATTTCAGTTAAAACTCCTGCGCAAAATTTATGAAAACAAGTTTTTGCTGCAAGTTGGTGCTCGTTAGGTATGTTAAGTATTCGGCACTTTTTGGAAATCGGATTTCGAATATTAAATTTTAAATAAGTTCGAATAATTACGAAAACCAATTTAACACCTAGTTGAACCGGTTAACCGCCATTAAAATACAATTTTCTTTTTTTTCGTTCAAAAAAATTCAAAAATTCATGAAAACAAAGGAAACATTAAAGCACACAAAAACTTTGAGCTTTCATAGAAATAAAATGAACATAACATAAAAATCAATCAATTCAGTCAAAAAGCCTGCTCAGGCCATAAATGTTCAAACACCATTTTGAAAATAGTATTTTTGAAATAAAATGCAGTTTTGAAATAAAAGTGTTTTGGTTGCAATCCGTTTATGGTGTTGTTTTTGATAAAATTAGAAAACCCTTATTCACTTATTGACGATGTTGGAAGATTGACAACAACGCATTGTGCAATAATTCAAAATTTTCAGTTCTTCTATCTTTTGATTTTTTTTTTTTTTTTGATTTTTGATGGATTATGTTTATTAATATCAATATAATTGTCAGCGTTGTGTGATAAGATATGCAACAAAATATAGGGAACTTTTCCATTTTTTAACTGTTCGAGTTATTCGAAAAACCGTCAGAAAAAACGGTTTCGAACAGTAAAATTATTCGAGGAACCGTTTTCGGTTAGGAAAAGAAAAACCGAAGCACTAAATATCCAATATAATTTTTTTTTTATTTAAGCAATCAACACTCAGGGGGCACCCTGCAAAGCATTGCGTTGATTGAGGAAAGAAGATAGATTAGTGGTAGAAGGAAAAAGGGTGAAAAAGTTGTGATCGTTTGTTTTAAATTTGGAAAGATCGTAAAAGTTAGGAAAAACGGTTGCAGGGAGCTTATTCCATATACGCGCGGTACGGCAGAGAAAAAAAACTATCTCTTGGTGGTGCGTTGGGGTACCATATCCACGTGGAATGTGTGACTACCGTTTGCAGTGCGAGTAGTTCTGGTGAACACATGAACTGGTGGAATCAAATTCCGTATCTCAGCAGAACATTTACCATGAAAATACCGGTAGAACAGAATCACACAAGCCACGTTTCTACGGTGTTCCAAGGAGTCAATAGAGCTGGAAGCTCTACTGTCTCCTATTAGCTTAACGCCCGATGTTGAATACGGTCCAGGAGCTCTAGTTGCGTTCGTGAAGCTCCTGCCCATAAGTGCGAATTATACTCCATTTTGGTGGTGTAGATCATGCGGAGATCAGTAGGAGTGAAGTATTTCTTACACCGCTTTAAAAAGCCGAGACACTTGGCTGCTTCTTTCGACACGTCAAAAATATGTTTATTCCAATGAACGTCACATTGGATGGACATGCCCAGAACATCAAGAGTTTCTGACTCCGCAATAATCACCCCACCTATGACCAGGGGGTTAACAAAGGGTTGGGGCACTCTTTTGTGAGATAACAAACAACATTGGGTCTTACGCGCGTTGAATTCAACTCTGTTCGTGAGACCCCACTCAGAGATTGATTGGAGATCATTACTGAGTGAGCCATTCATAGCATGCCGTTTACTCTCAATCTCCAAAGAGTTAGGGCGTTTTGAGCAGATGTATGAATGACAAATGGTGCTGTCATCTGCAAAGGAGTGAATGGGATTCCTACTCAATGACAGAAGGTCATTGATAAAGATAAGGAAAAGTGTTAAGGAGAGGACCGAGCCCTGCGGCACTCCAGCATTAATGGCACGAGCCTCCGAAGTAACACCATCTATCACAACACGGATTGAGCGGTCACTTAGAAAACTCGTGATCCATCGGGTGAAGTTATTGCCGACCCCATACGCAATCAGTTTTGACACCAGTGCTTTGTGCCACACTCGGTCAAACGCCTTGGAAATATCCAGAGCAACCGCTTTGCTCTCACCTAAGCCATGGACACTATGGTTCCAGTTCTCGGTGAGAACCGTCATGAGATCGCCTGTTGAGTGATTACGACGGAAACCGTATTGGCGGTCATTAAGCAACTCATTTCGTTCTAAATATTTGACCAAGTGAAAGTTAACTACACTTTCCATGACCTTGGCTAGTGTAGAACTAATCGCAATGGGGCGGTAATTCGCAGGGTCCGTAGTCTTGCCCTTTTTAGGAATAGGTTGAACGTTTGCAACTTTCCAACAAGTCGGAAATACACCTGCAGTGTATGAAATGTTAAAAAGATTGTGTAACGGTCGCGACAGTGTTGACGAACATGCTAGCAAAACATGGGCTGGAATGCCTTCGGGCACCGAAGCCTTACTAATGTCGAGATTCGCGAGCACTCTTTTAACTACACGTGTTCGAAAATTTATCTCAGGCATAGTACAAGATACAGGATCGATAACGGGTAGTGGCTGATTGCTATCTGGTAGAGAAGAGTTCTGTGCAAAAATGGTAGATAAAAGATTCGCTTTATCAACCGAGCTAGTGACGAGGCGATCACCTAGTCGTTTGATTCTTTACTCTCTTTATAAATTACCAAAAGTTCTTACTACCCTACTATGGAATTGTAAGACTTTATGCCTTTGCCGCTGCTTGTGAAGAAACTTTTCGCGCCTTAAAATGGTATTACAGCGATTTCTTGCCTGCTTACGCAACTTTTCAGTATTGGCATTCTTGTTTGATTGCCAGTTCCTGAAAGCAACCTCTTTGGACCTGGCTGCTGATCTGCAAGCCTCATTAAACCACGAGCTATCTTTTGGTTTAATGCTAACCATTTTATTAGGAATGAAAGATCGCATTCCTAATTGCCATCACTAGCGGATATCAAACAAGTTTGGTGATGCCAACCAAAGTTTTTGTGTTGAATCGTAAAAAGAAAAAAGAAAAATGTTCGGTTAACCGATTTTTTCGCGGTTCCAACCGTTGCAATTATTTTATGATGATTTCTAAATTATTTGCTTTCTAGCATATCGTTTGTGAACTGGGTCGTTTTGAAAAAAAAACCTTAAAAAATTGTTTCGAAAAGTCCCGTTTTATATCTATTACTTGTGAACTTTTCTTTGACCAAAAGTTGCCGACAGAAAAATTTCCCGATACCCCCGATGTAAATTTTTAGAGTTTTTTTTTTTCAAAACAAATCCAGCCCACTAACGAAAATCATCATTAAATAAACCTAAGCCTCGGTTTAAGAGGAGTATAGCAACAATTCTTTTGTGAAGCACCTTAATATTTCTATGTAACATACTTATATGCAACCTGTAATTATTTGTTGCAAATGAAATAGAGATGACAATGTTGATAGAAACTCGCCATAGCGAAATTAAGTATACATATGAACATTTGTTATATCAATAGCTATAACCGAAAAAATAGGGCCGGCAAATTGTTTTTCCAATTTCTCAGATTATAACCTTTGAAAAAAATATTTAATGCGAAATATTTCAAAACTGCCAAATTTATTTTTAAAAGTACTCGATAAACACCGAGTCTTATCACAAAAAATTTATTATTCGGTATAACCCATCGGTTTTTGCATCCCTAGTTGAGTAATGCTTAATGTGAGCCAGCTTTATCAGAAACACGAGAAGGGCGCAAAGTGGCATCGGACGAATATCATCAAAATGTAGGAAATGGTGATAGAAACTCGCCATAACTTAAGAGAGTTAACTCGGGATGTGGACATGGCTTAAAAATCAATGCGGATTATTTTAATCGATGTTTTGAGTATGAAATGAATCGCGGAACGGCATTCTCCGAATGAGCTGAATTTTCTTCAAAAAAAAAAGCACCGCAAACAGGTTGATAGAGACATGCTTATCCATGAAACCCATCATAACATGTGACAATGGGGAATATTGCTTCAATAACGAACCCAAGCCTACAATTTTTTTTAACCGTTTTAAAAATCTCAAAACGCTCTTAAGACCGGCAAACTTAATCAACAGCTGTATATAAACTGGTTCTGGCGATCACGTTAAAATTCTATGCGACGGCATTCAGTAAACGTTTCTGAGCTCTAACGTGACCTAAGACAAGTAAAATCAGAATTACGACCCGCAAGGAAAAACACTTCAGGAAAGCTGCATTACTATCAAGAATTTATTTGAGATTAACTAGTATTTCATCACATTGTTTATTAGCCACACTCAAAAATCGATTAAAATTTGTGGAAGAATGCATGAAACTTAAATCAAATAGAAACCAAGTCTAAAACCGCTTAAAAGTATGCTAGTTATGTGTGTGCGTACCACTTCTGCAAGCACTAAATAAACAAAAGCCCACAAGTAAATAACAAAAGAGAAGAACAAAATCCATTTAGGATTGACAGAAACAAGAATAGAATTAAAACAATAAGGGATCACGGTCCATTCTATGATACTTCCATTGTACTGTGATGATGAGCAAATAATGGAAATATCTCAGGAAATAGAAGAAACCAGCGGAAAATTCGATTAAATTGTCAAAATTGAATGCTGGTCAGTGGCCAGTGTACAGTGTCTGTACAGTGAAAAGAGTAAACAATACCAATGTCAAATGACAATAGCAGATTAAGAAAACAAGAGGTATGCACGACAGGCGCTAGGTGGTGCATTTGATAACAAAAGACAATGAGCCAATATATTTTATGTGAGTGTGTATGTATATCATACATACAGTGTGTGTAGATTAGAGAAATAATAACCGAGTTATGGTCAGCATTTCATTGAAAGCTTAAATTTTAATTTTAAGTTTTCACTTGAAAAACAAAAGGAAAATTTGGAGGATCTGATGTTTAAACTATCTAGATTAGATTAGGTTGGAGTGGCAGCGTTATGTTTAAAAGCACACATAACGGTTTAATTCCTCTATTTACGGAGTGGAGAACCATGAGGATTCCATAGTTAATCTAGCTATTCCCCTAATATTTATAGATGATAGCTCGGGCAGACTAGTGAATAAAGGTGAGCCTAGAAGTTTTAGTCTCCTCCTAGCCAGAGGTGGGCATTCGCACACGAAATAGAGGAATGTTACTTCTTCTTTCTCAAAGCCGCAACTCCGACAGGAGTCATTGAATGGCAGTCCCAGTCTTGCAGCATGTCTCCCCATTATGCAGTAAACCGTGAGCAACGAGTCGTAATAATGATAACATTTATGCATAGTAGTCCATGTTAGCCTGGTAGTATTACAAGTATGGTCTGCTGCCCAGGATCTTTTTACTTCCTCAAGATAGTTTTGCTTAATGGCGAATTTAATAAACGTGAGAGGAGCACCAGCAGTGTTGGAAGGTGATATATCGGTTAACCGCGAGCCCCGTTTTAGCTAACTCGTCAGCCTCACAGTTACCTGAAATATCCATGTGTCCAGGTACACAATGTAAGTGAAGTTGCGAGTGAGTCGACAAAAAGACGCTGCAATGCTCAGGAAGTCATGAAGAGAGTTTGAGACACAACTTGCTAGAGAAAATGGCACAGCCGACTCTTTCCTTCAGCTTGGACACACCTGTTTAGATGTCAGCAAACATCTTGTGATTAACTCATTCCTCTCTACTGTGGATATGGAGTAAAAATAGTCTACGTCAGTTGGTACAGACAGACTTATCCTGAATTAGAATCCTGGCATGACCCAGGTTCGACCAACTTCCAGCGAGTTAAAGCACTGAGTCTAGCAGCAGAGCACTTAATTTGTTGCTTAACCAGAAGTGAGGAAACCAGTGAAGGATTACAAAGAAAGGTTTCGTAGAGGCAGTGCGGAAAAAAATATAAATTTGCCAGATGAGTATTTTCTATTGGATTTTTGTTTTTGGTAAATATCAAAGCTTATTTTCTATGTGAATCACCACGAATGTATTATGAAATATATGTTACAATAGACAAAGTGGATACGGTTGGCACGTAGTACAGTAGCAGATGACGAATTTTATGGCAGATTAGCAAATGTGCCAGTAATTGGAGATTTATGATAATTACTGGAAAAATAAGTGTTTAACAAAAATGGGTTCAAAACTGTGCAAAATTATGTTCAGAGAGCATCTTGTTGCTTTGCTGGTCATAACTAAAGGTACCCTGGTTTATTGAATTTATAAAACAGATGTACTAAACGTTGATGCAATTTTTAAGGAACAAAATATTTACATTTTGTGAACCAAAATAATCAAAATTTTTAAACAAAAATTGCGCTGTCACACAGTGGATTCTAGAATTCTTGTTCTAGAATTCATTTTTTGATCATAAATAGTGATGAATTCTAGGATGGTTCTCAAAAATATATTGAGTGAACACATCACATCTTAGTGTTTTAAGTCGCACTTTCGCAATTTCGCACTTTTGCATCAACGCGTGAATACCCATAGTATAGTTGCCTATTGGTTTTTACTACTAGTGCACTGTTTTTTTAGTGATGGTCATTATTTTGTTATCGGTGATTTAATTATTGTGATCAAGAAACCATTAATTTTCATTTCGTTTTTTACATATTCATATTTTAAAGACAAATTGGCCCTGATGTATATAATATTGCCAACGGCAGGGATATAAAATAGTGAACAAAAAACTGGAACGCACTGATGTAAGAAAACAGTGATTAAGAAATCACTATCACTATCACGGTGACATACACCGTTATTTAAAAATCAATGTTTTGCTCATCACTAGTCCTTTTGCTATCGTGCGGTTCCCCAAATTTCGAATTTTTTCGTGTACATTTGTTGGTACTTTCTTTTGCATTTTAATTTCATTAGGAGTGAAATTAAAACTCGCAGAAATTTGATTGGAACTGTTACTTCTACAGTATATTCGATGCTTTTTTCGATTATGGCAATCTCATCAAGAATATTAACGTAATATCCATAAACATCTTCAACAATAATATCCCGACTACCCTGGGGGTAAATCAGTTATTATAGCTTCTGAGATCTATCTAAAACCAACATCAATTACCTACTCAAGTACTTAAACCAAGCGAAATGATTGTAACCAGGATGTAAACAAATCACTTAAACATACCAAAAAAATAACTGAGGATGTGGCAACAAACCACTATTTAGTAATTGTACTCCATGTGTAATTAGATTGCAAACATAAACAATATCGCTCAGCTCTGCTCTTTACGACTGGAGCATGAAACTGAGGCCTCTATCAGTGGTTGAGGAAGGTATTTTGTCTACGGATGAGAATGAGTTGACTTCTGTAACCAAACTGTCTCGTTCAATGAAACGCTTCTTGCTTCGCGACAGCGAAGTGGTCAAGATGGAGTCGGCTGAGATGTGGGTGATCTAGATAATCTCCTTGAGTGCCGAAACCACGATCGATGAAGTTACAGAGACTAGCGCGTAATAACTGGCTATGGTCTCAGGGACAACGGTTGAATTGTTGTTGGTAAATCTGAAAACGCAGTGGAATGCATAAGATTGAAACTTAGAAGAGTTGAAATAGTTACAGTGGCGGAGGCAATCATGAATGCTGGTACTTTCCAAATACGCTCATCCATAGTAGAAACTGGAAGGATAACATAACGGAACACTAGGTTCCAGGCGGGGCGTAATGCTTCAAAAAAACTAAATCTAAGTCTGCCATCGTCTTCAACATTTTCCTTATTCTTATATTTTTAAGTTCATTGCACTCTCCCAGGTCATTTGGAGGCGTCCACTTATTTCTTGAGGAGGGAAATTAAGGTGAGAAACCGATTTATTTCCAATTTCGGCTGTTAATTTGAACAGCTGTCGAATGTTGTTGGCACTGAGTTAGCAGGTCAATGTTCGAGACAATTTTTATCCAAAATATTTTTACGGAACTATTCTATTTACTCAAGTTTTCGCTGTCTTTTTTTTAAGTTTTTTTTTGTTTTTCAAAAATATGAAATGTATGGGAATTTATGGTGTTTCCTTAAATTAGATATAGAATAATTGTGATTTGTTTTACATCTGACGATATATACCTATATGGATTTTTCACATCCGAACTTGCTCATATTTGAGATCTGGATCTTTGAATTAACTGGTGCACAACTCTAGTAAATTTTTCAACATTTCTTAATGTTTTAAATTCCTCTATAATAAAAGTTTTTCAATAACTCTATGTGAACCATAAACTAACCGCAAGCTGAAAATGCCCAGTACAATCTACTTCATATATTCAGAACCTGTGTATGGTATACTAAATGTAGTTGTGAAAAGGTTTTATTGTATTGCACGATTGCATTTTTTGTATTAAATCATGAATTATTAACTTGTTTTTAAACAATAAATTTTGGCATTAGCTAAATGGCTTTTTTGCACTTTTTCCCTACTGTTGCTATGGTGAATGGCTCTAGTAATATGAAGAGCAAGATACAAGAGGCGTAAAAACTAAACTTAACACAAGGACATCCACCAAATGATAAGGTCATTTTTATTGTACGAATCTTTTTATAGAGCATAATGGCACCATTCAGTGTTAATTTATTGGGTAACATTGAAAATTCTTTGAATATGCTTGAAAAAAGGAAGAATATTATAAAACAGTAGAGAAAATTATACTTCTCCCTCTGAAAGTATGAGTAAAAAAAACGTTTTTGTTTTTAATTTTTTCTACATTTATGAAATATTAAATTCATATTGAAATAATGCAAAATTGGGCAAATAAGAAACTAATGTTAGTATGTATATATCTACATCAGTTTTTGCCTTAAAAACGTAAATAAAAATATTTACTAATTTCGATTATTTTCAATTGATAACAAAAGATTAATCGAAAGCATCTATACACTTACATAACTACCTAGAACGAGTCCCATATCCTTTACATTAAACACTTAAATTCTTCTCAAAACATGCAGCAAATTATTTATGAAATTTAAAAATGTTATGCCTAAATATACTCTCTTTATTTCCACAAATCATACTTAAAAGTTTATTTTTCTTTTGTATGTGTATGTATTCTCATTCGAGTTTTCATGGTTTTATATATTTTCAAAAAGCATCCACGCACAACGAACGAACAAAAGCACACACAAAAGCATTTTTAGCCAAGCTTCTATTTCGGCGCGCTCGACACTTCATTGGTTTGCTGCAGCATTCTCATTTCTCCCTCCAATGAAATCCGAAAATATCCTAAATTATGAGTTGAGCAGATGCTGACGTTAAAAGTTCTTCATTCCCTCCCTCTCCTTCCTACCGCGCCGCAGTGAAACGCATTTGCATGCATGCTATTCGAAATGGAGGAGACGAGAATAATAATGGGCATCATCATAATGTCGTCCATTATTGCGAAAACAAATGTGATTTTTTGGGTATAGTGTGTTGCTATGATAACGACTTTCAAAGGACATTATCAGTTTAGAGTCTGTGGAGGGGAAAGGAGAGAAAAGCTGGACAGAATAGGAAATGTAAATGAGAGAATTACTTAGAAGAGCATTTTTTTTTTTTTTAAGGTGAAAGTTATTTTGTTATTTGATTTTCCATAGTTTTAATCGTTCTCCAATATTCATTAAATTATTATTGCATTGTATTCTGCCTACAAGATTTGATAACAGTAAAGTGGGAATTGTTGTGGTTCAACTTTTTGTTTTTAATTGTCACCAGAATGACCAGTATGAACGTTATTCATGAAAAATATTATGTTATTAGGAATAATGGAGACTAGTCGGTAAGGCCCAAGTAATTGGTGCTAGTTTTTTGCGGAAGAAATCTATGAAAAACAAATATAAAAAGAAAACCAAACTACTCGTTGGTGTTTGTTTTGTAATTTATGTATGCAGATAATTCCAATGCGGATTTAACATGGTGGTAGCAGCATTACAACAAGTACAACGTAACAATAACAACACGCTACTTTGTTGTTGCTAAAAATCGTAATTGTCAAAAGCACGAGAACAAATGCATGCAAAACAAACAAAAAAAACAACAATTTTGACAGTTAAGATTATCTTCATATAAAAAAAATTAGAGAAGAAGAAGACAGAGCTGACGCTGCTATCACCTATTATAATTTCGCCATGGATAATTCGTTAGATAATTCTGAGAGATGCCGTTACTCATTCTTCTCTCTCTTTTATTTATTATTTACTCCCGCTCAAGCAATGATTTTTACAACGATAAATGCAATGCTTTGTTCAATGAGCGAATTTAAAAAAAAAAATCCGACGCTAATATTTTCGAATTGGCTTAACCGATTTTAAAACTGAAAATTTTTGGCTCACTTTTTGACTTACTCATCAAGCTCTTTAAATTGATACATAATATGATAGTGCAGCACTTCTGGATCTTCTGGAATAAAATTGTAGTTTACACTAATAAATGTATAAAATAAATGTATAGAATAAATGTATAGATAAGTTAGTGGGAAGAGAAAAAAATGATGAATATCGATTCAAGGCCTGTCATTGGAAGCAGGAAAAATATTCTCAAGAGATTACACCATAAACGTACGACTGAAAAACTATTATACACCATGTTATGGTGCATACAGCGTGTAATCTACACTAATGGCCAAATTTGCACGACGAACCCCTTTTCTTCAATTATGTGAATTTGACTTTACAAATAAGAAAATTATTTTTTAAATTACGAATATGAAAAACTAAATGCCTTTAAAATTAAGACAAATTGGTCTTTGATTTTAATATGGTGACGGTTTTCTCTCTCTCATTTTACTTTGTAATATTCAAGGCACATTTCCTTGTTTCCAGGAAATGTTTGTATGCAAAAGTAAAAATAACTTATTCCAGCGAAAGGAAAGCGATATACTTAAATGAAAGAAAATTTACCTAAAAAAATAAAGACCGAACTAATAAAAATTTTAAAGTCAAATTTATACGAATTGTAATAATTGAGTGTTTTTGGCTATATTTCAACGCCCTTTTTTTAAGATTTAGAATATTTTTCTCCTTAAAATTTAAGTAATTGTTTTTTTTAGTGTAGCTTAAACATCACAAACGTTACGACAAATCATAGATTAACGCAATAAATATACAATTTTAGATACAAGAAAAGGAGAAAGAGAGGATTCAGGATAAAAGTGCCCCCCCACCCTCACTTTTGGTGTAATTTACTTTTTAACGAACGAAAATGGATACCGAAGAAACAAAATCCAATAGACCCCAAAATTTCTGAAAAAAAAAACAATCCAAAATTTAAAGTGTTTCTTGTATTAAACTTTTTGAATATTGTATATCTACTTCGTTTTCAGCGAGTCCAAAAATCAATCAACTTGTAATAAATTTTAATGAATTACTTAAGTGTGAAGTCCCTAAATTTTAAAGGACATCTCAGATTAAAGCCACATTTTTTTTCAATAGGCCTATTTGATTTGGTTTAACTCAAAACTGGACATGCTATGAAAATGACAGTAGTACTCTTAATATATGTGAAATTTTCAAAAATTGAGATCAATATATATAAAATCAAATGGAATCATTTTTCGCATTTCAAAACGTAACCTGAATCTTTCTATAAGGAAGCTTTCATTTACAAGGATAACATATCCTCTGATCCTGTTACTTTTTATGCGTTCTCTTATTAAATAATAGGTTGGAATTTTTTCTATAAAATAATTTAAATATAAAAAATTAGGAGTTGAAGTTATTGTTAATAAAACGTTGAGTTTTTTGAAAAGTTGCAAGACTTAAAAGCATTGCATTTTCAAAACAGGCGAGGTACCAAAAATAAAAAGTTCTGATTCCAGCTTTTAAGATTTTTAAAAATAGAATATCCTTTCATCTTTCACATTTTTTATTTAAGCTTTATTTTTTTACATATTAATTGGATATTTAACAGCCTTTGGTTTTATAATTGGGAATTGAGGTCAATACCAAACAAAAATTAAAGTTTTTTTTATCAAACGTTTCTTTAAAAACTTTTTTATTTTGTCTAATAAATAAAAAAGTTTAAAAAAAAAACAGAACTTTTTCCAGAGTCTATACAGATAATGATTTGGACATTCACTTTGACCACAAGTTACCGTTCAACGCTCATAGAGAGTTTGTTTTCAAAGGCGAATTCATTGCTTGGATTTTTGAAAAGGAACCCAAATGAATTTTTCGATCCTCAAAATTTGAATACTGTTGATGTGAGCTTGGTAAGATCGATCCTCGAACACTTAAGTATGAACTGCAATCCTTTATTTGAGAGTGAAATAGTTTGTATTGGAAAAGTACAGATGAGATTTATGAGATTGGTTCTTCATCGTATATTCTCCCCCGAGAATATGGCACCCTATGATGCTAGTTGTCAACTTCTAGGCATCCAAAGATTAGAAAACAGGCGCAAAACACGCAGCATCTTATTCATTAAAGATGTTATATAATATCGGTTCTCCGGATTTACTTGCGATCATTCCGTTTCACTCAGCTAGAATTTCATCTACTGGACTCAACTCTTACAGCCAATATACTTAAAACTAGAATAAAATTACATAGAATCAATATTAATATGTAAATTTAATTTAAATAATGCTCTGTTGAGTGTGAAACCTGTGTGGCTAGCAAAAGAATTAAACAAAGACAGACGTCTAGAAACTGGCCAATGTCTTCCATAACCAGTTCTAAATAAATGCGTGAGGAATAAATGCTACACTCGGAGTGGCATAAAATGCTAACAACTCCAACAGCTGAAGTGAATCGATACGATTATCAAATATGTCTTTAACAAAGAGGATATCTTGAATTTTTCTTCTTTTAGCTAGAGTTTTAGATTCAAAAACTGTAGAATTGCATAATATCGCCAGAGTATAATCTGCGAAAAGCATATTTAGTGAACCGTCTCTGAACTCTCTCTCAACTGCTACTATCGGCTTCAGATGACGGTTCCCAAATAACAACAGCATACTCTATTTGCTTTGGATATTATTCTTGTACTTCTTATGAGCTACACAAAATAGCTTTGAAGAAGTGGTTAATATTGTAAGAATATTTATGCAAAAGCGGTTAATTTGGGGAATACATATATGGTATTACATTGCGTTTTAAAAGCACATTTTTCTCACGATCAAATGTCTTGTTAAATTTTTAGGTAGTCCCCAAAATTTTTTACTATCGCCACTAAACAAAAGGGATTTACAGAAAAGAAAATTGGAAGGGCCTAAATGGGTACCTTGCTTCTTCGCTGCCAAATTGTTAAAAAATATATTTATATTGTTAAAAAAATATATATTAATACATTTATATTAGATTAAAAATTAAGATACTAACCTATAATGTATACACCTGATTAAATAAATAAGCCCCCATCTTTATCAGCCTTCTATCTACAAACCCAAAAGAACTTCCAATTAGTGTTGGAACTTTTTTTGTTTTTAAACTTAGTCTCAATAGCTTATATTTATATTAATAACATAGCAGGATTTTGCAAAATGATGAAATTAATTTATCGTATTTTCTTTAAAAACTTTCCAAGTGTACACGACATGCCAACCTGTTGCACATCAGTCTGGCGCATTTTTTTTTTTTTTTTGACAATCGCCATTGTTGCCCAATATCATGAAAACAATTTAATATTTCATTGTAAATAACGTTGTTATTCATATTTAACCACATATACATAAAAGAACGTTACCAAGGAATTCCTCCCTATAATCATGTATACATAAAAATACGAAGCTGCTACCCTACTATCAGACAATGGAGGAACAGAATTGAGAAGATAAAGAAAAAAAGAAAGTGAAAATTTCTAAGCATTCACCTCTTCCCTAACCTTTCCATATCCATAAACCCCCCTCCCCCTTAAAAAAAAGGCAATCAAACACCCTCACAAACATTTAGAAGCGTAAAAAAGAACGAAGTAAAAAAGTGTTGCCAATTTTGATGCCTCACTGCTTGTGTACGCCATTGGCCAAATTACTTTGAATATGTGGTGCATGCGCGTAGACGAGCACGTTCAAATGAAGGCATGGGGTTATAGTGGGGGAGTAAAAATTCCCGCACAGTTGCCATTTTCATTTTCACTGTTGTGTTTGGTGTATGCTTTTAATGGCGCTGGAGTGCGATGAATATTTCCTTTGATTTTATTGTGTGTGGATATTTTTTTTTTTGTTTTACTTTTGTTTATTTCTGTTTATTTTCTTCGAATGTGGGATCTGGAGACAGTACCGTGAAAAAGTCTACAAAAATTGTAGACTTTTGAGAGTGTGCGCTTTGGGAGAAAACTTTTGGCGCGAAATTTTGTGCTAGCAATGAACAAATTTTTGTTATTGTTACAATAACAATTAAATTAAAAAAAAAAAAATTCACATATATCATTAAGCAGTTTAAAACTATTAATAACATTGTATGAATGAAGACAAAAATTAAAAAAAAAATTTATCAAAATATAAAGTTGTTTAATATTTACACACAACAAATTATTAAGAAAAAATATTAAATAAGAGTGGAACAAAAAAACTGCTTTTTTTCTTGCAAATACATAATGAAAAAAAAATAAGTATGTAACCTTATCAATAAAGTAAATAATATTGAAAATATTGTTATTTTTATTGAATCGCACAATTAACAAAATGTCAAAATCAAACAGAATAATTTGACAGTGGAACTAAAAAATATGAAGCACGTTTTGTTGTTGCAAGCAAATACAGATCAGTTGCTGTAGTTTACATGTGGTTGGTACAAAAACGAAAAAAAAAAACAAAATAAATACAACAAAAGTCAAATAAAACCCTCAAAATCATAACAAAAAAGATGTTCAATCGGTCAATACCGATTTAATTTGTACTGTACATATAATACATTCAATTTATTTTTTAGAGCTTTTTTGGGTAAACGCAGCGACTAAAGCTTGAATTAGCTAATGGGCAGAGAAATAGTTTCTCGTAAAATGCAGATATCAGAATCAATGATAAAACGACTAGACCAAATTGCACATAAGGAGTCGAATCAACCAAGCCAATGCAATTTTCATATGATATTGACTGAGAACGGGGTGGAGTTGAAAATATTTACGGTTCTGTGAATTTTGCTCGAGCAAAAGAATCGAGCTTTGAATCGTGTTCGTTGAGGAATAGTCACGTTATAGATGAAAAGAACTGACGATGATGATAAATTTGCACCTAATAACCAAAATTGTTTTTCAGATATGAGATTTAAGTCTTAGTTTGGGTTTTTATTAAACTCAGGAAATCGACAAAATTGTTTAAAGAGCATCGCTTTGCAGATAGCTCCATTAAAAAAAAAAACACTGATACCACATCAACCTCGTGTAGCCAGATTTTGAAACTAAGAAATCAGTACATTGGATCGAATTGAATAAAAAAATCAATACAAGTCAGTACATTTTCCAGATATATGTAGATTTTTACTTTTAATTACTGACTTTATATACTCACTAGGGCAAGTCTGTTTCTTTCCGTCTTCAAAAAGTGAATAATAAACTGAAAGTTCTTTCAGTGGATTCAAAAAAAATTGCACATTTTTTCTACAGTTGAGAATATTCTACTATTATTATGCTAACATTAGTTCAATTTTACATTTTCATTAAAAGAATTTAAAGTAGATAAAAATTTAATAAAAAGACTAAAAATGTTATTAATGCAAAAACCAAAAATAAGTAGATTTGTGTATTGATTTCAGAATTTTAGAATCAGTATAGTACTTCAAAAAAAAAAATCTAAGAAAATTAGTATATGTTCTGACTAAATCAGTACGTCTAGCTACCCTACATCTACCAACCAAAAGGGCATTAAAACAACCAGTATCCAATCTTGATCAGACTGCCAACAAAAAATATATAAAACATAATATAAAAAATGAGATAAGGAAATTATGAGAGCTACTTTCAAAGCCCCGGTTTTAAATTGGCACCTACACGGACGGATTGAGGACAGAAGAAAGCACGTATGAAATGATATTTAGGACCAGACACAGACACTCAGAGCCTATGTAGGAAACCCTCATTTTTACCATGAGGCTCTATGTAGAATTTATAGTAGATCTTACTGAGATTCCTCTGAAAATTACATTAGTTGAATACTTATAATATAGTGCTAAATTGTTAGTAAAATTTACCGAAATGGTCGCAATAGACTATACCCAGGCCGTATTTAGGGGGGGGGGGGGGGGGGGGGGAAGGGGGGTGGCAACTTTATTCCAATTTTTAAGATTAACTGTCAATGGATGGAAAAAAGTCAAAATAAAATCTATTTAACGATATTTTATACTTCCATCGGTTTTTTTTTTTCTAAAAAGTCAAATATAAAAAATAAATTTGAAATCTTAGTTACACTATGCGATGAGGTTTGACTACGGATTCAAAAAGAGAAGGTGATACTGAGCACTCCTTCATTCATAGTTTTTCTGGGTCAGTAACTGTTTTTGATTAAAGGTTTCGTCCTGAATCAGTTTGAAAAGTTTAAAAATTAATAAAAATATAAAAAATTATCGGATCCTTTTAGAATAAGACTTGCTTGAACCCCATTTTTTTCCTAAAACGTGACGTGATGGGAAGTTTTTGACCTCAGATTCGTGTTCAACGTGAAAAATTCTTTCGCAAAAACTCCATCTTATTAGCAAAACAAATCTTAAAATTAATTTTTTAACGCATTATTGCTCATAGCACCACAACTAGAAAGATCTATTTCAATGCTGTGACTTTATAGGGAATTTAGGGAATATAAGCCAACCTCATCCGGGTTCCTAATCATTGATAATGGCTCAAATTTCCAATGATGATCACATTTGAAAAAAATTAGCCTCTACAGTTTTTGGTAATTTTTTTGAGGTTGGTTACATCATCAGTAGTGGGAAGTCAATGAGTTAACGAAATTATGTCCCTCACTATAAAAAAAAAAATGCACTAGAATGCGCATTGAATAATATTTATTTGAAAAAATTTAATTTGATTATTCTAGGAATTTTTTTTGTCACTTTTGGCCATTTTTTTGAGGTTAAGATTAAAAAAAATCGGAAAATTGTTCCTAAAATTTTAACTTTATAGGGCCCATCAAATGTATCATTGATTTAATTTATTGTATTTAAAAATCAGTTTGATAAAAATTATTTATGAATATTTTCTTCGAATGAAAACCGCCTCCCGAAAAAAATTTCTGGCTACGGCACTGGACTATACCCATTGTGATATCTATTCCACATCTTCATAATGGTTTGGATTGTTCCCTGTTTTTAAACAATCCAGAGAGTATTGGAATACTAGAAACGATTGATCTTAGACAACTCAACGGACAGAATCTATAACTTTGTTATTTATATTATGGTAAAAATGGCTGCTTCGATTTTGTAATCTTTAATCAGAAATACCGTCAGAATATTGCCAAAATTACTCTCCGAGTCCAATACATTCTTCACATTAGAGTACAACGAGCCGAAGGCGTAGGGTGTTCAAATTGATAATCACAAAAATATCCAATCCAAAAACAAAAAAAACATGGCAACACTAACACATAGTTACAAACACAAATAAAATGTAAATATGCACACAAGCAAAAACCCCCAAAAAAAAGAAAAACACTTCGCGGTTTCCTTCGTCTCACGCATTTTTTTTTTTTTTGATTTTACTGCTTCTGCTGCTATAGTGCAGGCAATGTTGCCAACTCTACACAAACGAGGCAGCAGCAGCACAATGCAATCGCTCACCACTTTGCTGTAAGGGTATGTGTCAGTGTGTGTACTTATGTGTGCGAATGTTGGTGTTGTTGTTGGTGGTTAAGGGTGCTGGTGGTCCGTGCTCGTGGTGTTCCGTTTATTACACTTTTATTATTACTGACTGTCGACTTTCTGCTTCATTGTGTTACGCTGCGCCGCTCATTGCTGCTGCCGCACACGGCATTCGGAAGGAAAAGCAAAATTATTGTCGTAAGTTTTTCAAAAACATTTTCAAATTGTCGTGCATTCGATGCGGAACGTTTTCAATTCGATCGCAAGGTATTTTCTGTTTTTCTTTCTTTCGCTTCAGATAAATGAAAAACAAATAACAATAAAAGGCTCAAGTGTTTTTCTTTTATTTTGTGAATATAAAAGAAATAATAGTTTTTATTATAAATTTATACAAAAGTTAAAAAACAATAGAAAATAGAGAAGTGAAGCAATATTTTAAATACAATAATAGTGAAAGTTGCAAAATAATTAAAAATTTCAGTTGTGAACTTTGTAGTTATTTTTCAATTTCTTTAAGGATAATAAAATTTCTAAAAATTGGTAAGTAAATTTAATTTTTAATTTAAAATTTTTTTCTTTCTTGCTTTAAAATTCCATGTTTTCAGTAAAAATGATTGTAATTTAAATACATAATAATTATAAAACAATTTGAGAATAAAAACCCAAAATCCTTATTTAATATCTACATGTTGTATAATCAACAAAAAAGATTTTCGTGATCCTGAAAGGGAATAAATGGCCTAAAATTTTAAAAGTTATTTTGTAAAATTACATTATTTTCAGATACTTTCATACTTTCTTCGAAACATTTTTGGATTTTAAAGCTTGCTTTATTTAATAATTCGTACTTTTGATTTTGTAGGAAACGGAATAATCCATATCTCTTTGCCTTCTTTATAGGATTCAATTTCACAAATCTCATTTTATTTAAGTAGTTTATCTGAGGAGATAGAAAATGTGCAAGTTTTAGTTTTTTGTCTTTGGTTTAAGCTAGAGATTTGTTAAGCTTATTTTTAAAAAATAGCGCAATAAATACGATGATTATATTTTCAGATCAAGATATAGAACAGAAAAAAATGAAAATCAGTTGGACATGAATAACAATTTTTACTTAATTATTATTATGTACTTATTGATAATAAAATTTACAAAATTCAATTCATAACGCTTCAAAGTAGCCACTATATATTTTTTTGGCAATTAAAAAAGAAAAATATAAATATCAAAAAATATGAGAGTTATAAATTCCGTTTACATAAATATCTTTTGTTTTGTATTATTTTAAATTCAATTTAAATGAAATACAGTCCAAATACAAAACACAACCTAAAAATTACTAGGTTCAATAACTACTCAGCACAACCTCTTGGTTGGCACTGGCAAACCACAAAGAGTTAACTCTTTCATACCCAATGTTGCGTATATGCAACATTTACTTTTATGTGCCATAAGTAAAGTGTTTAACAGACTTTAATATTAACGCTGTATGTATTCAGTTCTGTTGGGTATTCTTCACGTTTACTGATAGCCGAACATATGAAATTTGCAGCTTAAGTAATTGTTTTGTAATGTTTTGTCTTTGAAGTCCAGCAAAAAACCTAAGTGCAGAAATGTGTAGGAAAATCTTTTGCACTATTTTTTGAAAAAATGCGTTCAATTATTACTAAGTGGAAATTTTCTTTATCAATAAAAGATAAAAAATACAAAAATCAAAAAATTTGATGAATCGTATTATCCATTGGTTGTCTACAGCTCCTTAGCTATTTTTTTTTAACTTTAATAAAAGACAAACAAATCAATATAGAATCATCAAATGTAGTGTCATGAAGACCTAAGTAACCATAATTTAAAAACAAAACATTTCTATAAAGCCCCATTGAAATTCGGGCGTCAAAGGGTTAACATTTCCTAAAGTAAGTTTTTCACTTTACTATTCGCATCCAGCATAAAACTATAGGCCCATTCCATTCGCATACAAATGCAGTTTCCAAAACATAAATGGATTCAAAAAGCTCGGTCTTGGCTTTCCATGGACTGTTTTACCATAACAATCGATTGATTTAAAACAAGAATACCTTCCTAGCTACAGTATTTTTTCCATTCACTCAACATGACCCAGTCAACGAGGCCACTGGATTTTTATGCGTTTGATTAAGTTAGTGTCGGTATATAGCTCATGGCTTTATCTTCTTTGATACAAGTCATTCATCCATATTGTGCTACAAAGTATCTTTCTCTCAAATTCTCCAAAAATATTGGAAATTTTTGTTGACATTTCGGTCAATTGTTGGGAGATATATCTGTTTTTAAATCTTGGTTGTGGCATAGTGTGCTGGACTGCGACGCTGGATGTCCTAGTTCGATGCTCGGTACGATTGAAAATAAACAACAAAAAATAAATTTTCTACACTGTACCACCTCTTGACTGACAATGTCAAACCTTTAGAGCAAATCCTCCATGGGCTGTTGTCCCATAAAAGAAGAGGAACCTCTAATTTAGAAAAGCTATTTATATTCATCGTATATAAGTAATTCATGACTAAACTTTAAAATTCCCAATTTCGTGAGGTTCATTCATGAATTAAAGCTTTATATCAGTTCAAAGCAATGGGATTACAAAATATATTAGAGCTTCGGTAACTTAAATAACTTGGAAAGAGTCAAATTCGTTGACTAAAAAAGTTTATAATTTATTTAATTTTTCTATTCAGTCTAGCCTTTTTTGTATTGACCAGCACTTAAACTTAGTAATTTAAATTTTTTAAGTATTTTGTCTTTGAAATCAAGTTACAGCCTAGGCGCAAAAGTTGTTTGTAAAGTCTTAAGTTATGACGATGCGAGCTAAGGAGTTTTTTTAAAGTGCCCTATAAAAAGTTATAAATTAATTATAGATAAAGAGAAAAGCTAAAAGTTTACAGTTAAAGAGATAACTAAAATACTGAAAAATGGTTGGAGGAACAACAAATTTAAATCTCAGTTGTAACGGTTATCTTTCCCTAACGAAAGGGAATGAAAATTAGAAATTAAAACTGATTCCAATTCGGATGAACTTACCCTACACAACTAACAATTCTTCATAGTTTTTCAATGAAACATTTTGTTATCGGCTTAAATAATTTTTCGAAATTTTGTATTCGTGTATTTGTACGATAGATGGAAGATAGGCGCGGTTATTACCTGATTACGAAAATTATTCAAGAAACGGACTTACCAAACTTTCCTTCCAAAAAATTTTTTGTTGAAAATTTCACTTGCATGGAAGTTATTACGCCCACTGGCCGATTTTGCCCATTTCAGAACTAAACCTATTCCTCTTGGCGTTAAAGTTATTATTCAGTTTGGTGAAGATGCTCAAACTTTGTCCAAGATATCATGTTTACCCACAGTCGGTCGAACATTCGAACAGCCGGACATACCTAGATCGCCTCGACTGTGAACGCTGATCATATTTACATATATAGGCGATTGCCATAACATGGGTGTGTCTAACGACTGAAGGTTGCCTTAGAGCCAAAAAATCTATGAGAATGTCTCCTCCGTCACATGCCCGTTTTTAATTTTTCGCGTTATACCACTACGTTTACATGTAGTGGTATGTTGGTTGGCGCACATAGTACCCCAAATGAGAACGGTGGGGTGTCTCAATCGATCGTCGCTGTTTTGATCACCTGATTTAAAATCTATAAAAAAAACGTGCAGACGTGACGAACAATGATCTTCAAAATACGAAAATTACAGAAAATTACTTCTAGAGAGTGGCGCAATGGAGGGAGTAACAAAAGTTTGCTTAGTTGGCAACAAGAAAAGGCCAAAAACAATTCTAATTTCATAATTTTAATATTTCTATAATAATTTCTATACATTTTTGAAGCAAGTAGATCCACTTCGAAAAACAGTCCACTAAATCTCCTTATTTTTGCCGAAGACCTTTCCCATCAATTTTTTTTTTATTTTTGGAGAATATTGTGCTGGATGAATTTCTTCATCTTTTTTCTAGTTTCCTAACAAGATGGTAAGCAGATTTCAGTATACCATTTAGCAGTTACCGTCCGACCAGTTTTCTGAGAAATCACAGCTAAAAATTTTTGTCTAGGTCAATAAATTATTTCTGCTACTCTGCTTTAATAGGTGGATTAAAACCTTCTGCACTGATTTCTCCGTGTATCCAAGCTGATATTTACTATGAATCACAATACAATGGGCAATCAAAGAAGCGACCTGTACATTGGGATCCAATATAGCTTCCTTTGAACCATGCTTAAAATTAGACACTTGTGGAATATTTGAGTCTATCACATGCAAAACTACTCTATTTCGCAAAAACATAAATTTGCAGGAATATATTAGATCCAGTAAATTTGGATAAATTTTGAAATGGGTTAAATTCAGTTTAAATCCTTTCTCGAGCAGCTTTTTGCACATGATAAACTAAATTCTAAATTCACAAATCCAAATCCATAATTTTGATTCGGTCTACCGGTCAGACCAGAATTCAGAAAATGCTCTAAAATTTCAAAATCAACAGTGATGGAGTAATATTTTAAAGACGATTTATCATTCATTTGTATTCTTCAGTTTGGGAAATTATTTTTGTTTTTCTTTAAATATTACAGATAATTTACAATGAATGTGGACTAATTTAGAAACATAAACAAGAACAACATCAACCAAAAAAAAAATTTTAATATTTAAACATGAAAAACAAGTGTAAATGTGCAGAAAAAGGAAAACATTTTAATTAGATGAAGAGAAAAATTAAAATAAACTCAGAGAAAAAATCATTAAATTAAAAAATTCCCACCGAGAAGTAAAATTCAGAAAAATAATAACAACAAATAGCAACGCCAGCAACAACAAAACAAGTAACAACGTTCTATAAAGGATAATACTTGAAAAAGTCAACAATATCAACATAATGACAAGCATCTCAACAATGCTCCATCATCACAACAATAGCATCAACAGCAGCATCATCGCCAGCAACAACAACCACAATAGTAATAGCAACGGCAGCATATCTCCGCAATTGCCTGGATCAGTTGTTGGTGTTGGTGGTATACTCAATATGACGACTTCACCACTGAAACAAACAAACTGTACGTCCAACACATCCGCTGTTGCCGCAGCCGCTGCTGCTGCCGCCATTGCTGCCTCCACACAACACAGCAATAATGCCCATCATCAGCATCATCATCAAAATCAGCATCAACATCAGCAACAGCAACAGCAGCATCAGCATCATCACCAAAATTCACATCATAACAACAGCAATAACAATAGCAGCAACAACAACAACAGCAGCAGCAATTCTCATCATCAAAATGACCACATTAAACGACCAATGAACGCATTCATGGTTTGGTCACGCGGACAACGACGCAAAATGGCGCAGGATAATCCAAAAATGCACAATTCGGAGATATCAAAACGTTTGGGTGCCGAATGGAAATTATTGACAGAGGGACAGAAGCGTCCTTTCATTGATGAGGCGAAACGTTTACGGTAAGTTCACTTTACTTATATGATGTACCCACTCCCTACTACTCCCCAATTTAAATGGAGCATATTTTCAAATGTGTCTGCGTGTACGTTAGTATATGTGTGCCTGTGTAGATGTGCGTAGCTATGTGTTTATGTTCAGGTAATTTTCGTTTGTCGAACAAAGGGTTTTATTGTTAGGGAGTTTTTGTTAAGGAATTATTGTGTGCTTATGTATTTGTGCAGTACACCCTCCCTCACTATCAAAGTTTCAATTAAATTACTTTTTATTCATTGGCATTTAAAGTTTATATCTTAAGTAAACATTTCAAATTCACAAGAATAATGAGTTTTTGTTTAAAAATAATAAATTATAAAATATTGAATTCGATTATGTATGCCTCAATTTAATAAAAATGATGAGATAGCAACTACTAAACCCCTTTGACTATTTTTTTTTTTTTTTGCATTTTAATATAACTGTGAAATTGTCGATGATTATTTAAGAAGTTATTTATATTAAATACTCTACAATCGGTGTGCTGTATAGAATGGGAAAATGCAATAGTTCCAAACTGGAACGTTGTGAATAAAAGTTTTTATTAGAGAGAACAAGTTCAAAAGAATTTAATTCTGTATTAAACATTCCAAAGATATTGCACACTTAATAAGCTCTACAGTAATATTAAAATATTCACAAATGGTACATATTCTAATGAAGAATTAGCAATACGTGAATGATACTAAGGAATTGATAGTTTAAATACTGATAATTTTGGAGAAACTAGTCATAGCTAAGATGTATACTAATTGTTATATTTCTTATCTATAAATAAAACTGGAAGTTAATTTGAAATGTTAGCCTCGATTTTTCCACTCATTTAACCTGTGACAAAACGATTATCGCTGAAATTTTTTAATAGTGTTCAAGATCTCCAGATATAGGTATTAGGGTGCCACACGATTCTCTTCTTGACTCGACTAAATAAGGAAAATCACAGTAACTCAGTTACAGGCTATTTGCACCATTACAAAAGATAGTTCTTGAAAAAATAGCACACGTGCAGCACTATATCATACGATATTAAATCACCCCATCACTTGTAGTTTAACCTAAATTTTCTACTCAGCTTTAATTATTTGTTCTTCTACAAAATACATATAGACATGTAGCAATAGATTAAAATATGTTTGAGTATAACCAAATCTAGTACCAAATAGATATTTTATTATTTTCAATTTGTTTGCTTTTTATTTTTTATTTATTTACAAACACTTAATTTCAGCTGTCATAATCCTTTTATTGATTATTATAACTTAATGAAGTCTTAAGGTCTAAATTTCTATTGCTAATTTATTAGAGTTAGTATTAAAGTGTTACATTCTGACATGTATTAATTAGTAACAATTAAGTGGGTGGAAAAACCCAATCTAATAAATTATAGGTTTAGGCTCGTCTTGTTCTTCTTCTTCATATTAGATTTGGTAATTTTAAATATGTCAACTCGTTAATATAATAGTTAACTTGTGATCCAGATTATTTTTGTGATATGAGGAGTGATAAATCTGAAGGCTGATAAGGTTTGAAGAAGAAATTAATTTAATACTTATGAGACATCCAATACCTCGATGTTTCAATACAAATATGTATTTTTGAAACTTATTTAATATCTTTGAAAGGGCTTTGATATTTTCATTTTCAGAGGTGATTTCTGTGGCAACAAGGAATAACAGCTAAACTTAAAAGTCGACTAAAAGTCTGTTGCGTCTTTTTTATTATATATTGAAAGTTCTGACATAATTATTGGAGTTCAATTAGTAAAAAACTATGGAGACTGCTAAATTGCAAAAATTTTTGGAAAAACTTCCAACATTTTGGGATTTATAATAAAAAATACGCAGCAAGTTTTTATTCGACTTTTGAGTTTAGCTGTTATACCTTATTGCCACAGATTTATTCAAACAAAGTTTTTGAATATTGAATGATGACGCTTGTATTTTCTGTGTTGTAAATTTCTTCATTTAATTTGGATACATTCATCCATGTTCTAAATTTCACTTTCGAGTAAAATTAAATTTGCAGTAATATGAATTGTGCTGTTTCAATTTTAATTTTACTCGAAAATGAAATTGAGAACATAGCGTATATCTTATAATGAGTTTTAAGAACTTAAATAGTTTCTCCATTCTCAATCTTAGAGAGAAAGTTGGTAATGAAAAATATTTGAATATTAAAATACAATATAATTTTATTAATTACACTGCTCAACAAATTTTAACTTATTTTTTGCAACAGACACTTCATACACCTTTCTATATAATTCGCGGTTTTTCTATTATGACTCAGGTTTTTGAGATATTTGCACTTGAAAAATATCTATATACATATCTAGCTCACAATAAATCAGATTAAATAACCTACGACAATCATGGTTGTATAGCTTAATTTTTTAAACTTTTGTATGTCTTAAAAATATGTATTAAAATATAAAGACAAATGGCAAGACGGTGTTTGTAAAATAATTTAAAAAATGGCTAAATGTAGTCAAAAATTGTCTTGTTTTTGTGACTACAAAACCATATTCCTAGAACACGTTTGCACTTCAAAACGGTATGTTAATTTCGGAAACCCCGTGTAAACACGATACCACTATAAAACGATTTCGATTCAACACGATTATATAGCGGAATCAAATAGCGGAATCCCTCGTATATACGGACAGTGAAAATAATTTCGAAATCCAGAATTCACAACTATTTAACTGCAATCACCCGTTTTTTATTTTTATTGCTGGCACTTTTCAAATTCAAGTTCACTCTGTATTCAAGTCTCATTATCATTCTTGTTTGCTAAACTTAAATTTCTACTTTAAATCTTTAACTACATTTTTTGGTAAGTCGGTATTGTTAAAAATTGCTTAAATGAAAATATTTATTTTTTTCTACCGAAAATGAATTACAAAGCAAAAAAATTGCAGATTGCAAAACAAAACCAACTTAGAAATACCGTTGTATCATTTTACAATGAACAAAAAAATATATTATTTTTCTTCAAACTTGAAAAAGTTGCAAAATTTTAAATATACATGGAGCCACCATCTGGACAATACGAGCAAATGAGCAGAAAAGAAAAAAATCTGTTGCTGATTTCGTAAATATGACAACAGGAACGATTACTTATCCCAAAATACTGCCTCCCTGTTCCTTATAACACGAATTAAAATAACACGGTGTTTTTTTGGAATCTAATTATTGTGTTATATTGGGGATACCTGTACATGTTTAAAGATCTTTACATGTAAATGACGTATAGGGGTAAATCTAAGCACGCCAAAAATCTTGAATTAGAAGAACCGTATTATAAATCAATAAATGATGTGTGAGGTGTCTGAAGTGAATTTCATGTTGGCAGGTGTCTCCAAATTTCTTAGAAGGTTACGTAATCAAATGACCTCTTAACTTAAATACCCTTGCTGGAAATCAAACTTGCATTCACTAGACTGACAAGGCCTGTGCAAAGGGTTCGATAACTTTGAAAAATAAAAAGCTCCTTATTTATAAAATATAACTCTGACAATTTGAAAAGCACATTCCGAGTTTTCGATTATAGGTTTGATAGCGATTCAATTAATTTCTCAAAATTGTTTATGAAGTGGTAATCAATAAAATTTAAGCTAGGTTATACTATAGCAGCCTTGTTTATTTACAAGACACCACAAGATAAAACTTAAACTATCTTTACTTTACCTATTTTAGTGTAAACTAGAGATGAAAAGCCATGATTTTATAAAACAAAATATCTGATCGTGCGTGATTTATTTTTCTTCGTTCACGATCGTGCGTCAGGTAAATTTTTTCGTAATTCAGAAAAAGTTTATTCTTATATTTTCGTGTTTTTATTTTCCAATAATTCTGTCTAAATATTATATACGGGAGAAGCAACATCACCTACGCGAAAACCTAACAAACTTTTCAGTAAAACTCTTCCATAAAATTTTCTTTAGTGGTCATCACTGCCTGGTTCAGTTATTATAAAATAATAGGAGGAAACCAAAAAAAAAATATTTACAAATCAGCGTTGAATTGTTCATTTGCTTTTGCATGTGAAGAAAACTTTTACGATTAACTTTATTAAAAAATTTTTCGCATTACGTTTTATATGAAAAAAATTAGTGTATTTCAAAAACTATTTTTAAAAATTAGGCGTCTTGAGCATGCATGAGGCTGAATTTAGTACATGAACAGGAGCCGAAATCACTTAAGAGGCCATTTCTAGTGCGAACTAACATTTTGTGGCAGTATTTTTACTTAATATAAGCATTCAGAAAAAATCATCCCATTAATTACGAAAGACGTTGCATTACTTTCTATTATCATTACATATGGAGCATTAGCGTGGGCAAGGAGAACTCAACTAAAAACAGCAAAAGCTAAATTGGGGAAAGTTCAAAGGTTGGCATGTATCTGTATAACAGGAGCGATGAGAACATGTCCGACTGCTGCACTAGAGGTACTATTGGAGCTCACTCCATTACACCTCGTGATAGAGAATGCCTCCAAGGCAGCAATCGTAAGAGGAACAAGAAATAAAAGGTTGACGAGGAGATCTATAGGGCTTGGAGACCGAGATAACCCGGCGAAAGACAACTATCTCTTGCACTGTCCCCAGGACAGAATGGACAAACAGTATAGTTTTGAGAAACACTTCGTTGCAAAACTTAGTAGTAAGAACGAATGGGAGGGTGTAGAGTATAACTACACACTCAAAGAACACACGATTAAGTGGTATACAGATGGGTCACGTACCGAGGATGGAACTGGGGCAGGAGTATTTGGGCCAAGAATCAAACACTCTGAGCCGATGGGGAAGTATCCTAGCATCTTCCAAGCTGAAATTCATGCAATTAGCACATGTGTGCAATTCAACCTGGATAGACAGTACAAACGGCAAGATATCGCTATCATGTCGGACAGCCAAGCAGCCATTCGAGCATTATGCTCCTTTGAGATCACCTCTAAGTTGGTGTGGGACTGTGTGAGCAAGCTCAATCAACTGGGCAATGACAACAAAGTCGCTCTATGTTGGGTCCCTGGACACGCAGGAATTGAGGGTAGGCAGACGAGCTTGTAAGAAAGAGCAGGCAGACGAGCTTGTAAGAAAGGGGGCAGCAACCACTTTCGTGGGACCTGAACCCTTCTGTGGAATAGGAGATAGCGTAATCAGGGAATTACTCAGGCAGGAAGAGAGGAACAAGAGGCAAGAACTCTTTACCAATCTTACGGGACTGAGGCAATCCAAAGCGCTTTTAGGTAATTATAATAAGAGTAGATACGCATTCTGCATTGGTCTCAACAAAAACAGTTTGCGCATATTAGCTGGTATTCTGACTGGGCATTGCGGGCTCAGAGATAGGGGTTGTAAGATAGGGGTTGAGCAAAGCTCAATTTGTAGGTTTTGTAATGAGGAAGACGAATCATCAGAACATATTTTTGCTCAATGTGGAGCACTGATCCACAAAAGAAGGAAATGTCTGGGCATGCACCAAGTGCCCAGTACCGAACTGGCATCCATAGATCCGGGCGCAATACTCAAATTCTTGAGGGAGACTGGACTGGATGAGGTACTCTAGGCAGATTAGACTAGAAAGAAAAGAGGGACGTACAATAGATCTTATAGGTCGCGGTACAACGACAGAAACCTCTATAATATAATACAATACGTTGCATTACTTTCTATACCATGAAATTAATAGTGTCACAGCATGAAATCAATAGGGCTGCACTGTAAAATCAAAAGGGTATACCATAATATGGCTGTATTATATCAAAAATGCAATCTAAAAAATTAAAACTATGGGGAAATACTATTGTCAAAATCTTATTGAAATACATAATAGGGTTTACAAATTGATTCAGTTAAATAGAATCTCTCACCAATTGGTCTCATACTAATTTTTGGCAAAAAAAATTATGTCGCATAGTGTAACTTTCTGTTGATCTTTTAATAAACATACAAATATTCAAAGCATTCAATATTAATCTCACACGCTTTCAGCACATTTTTTCTTTATCAAAAATTCCTGTGTTTTTGTTGTTTTTTTATTGTAATCATATCTATCAAATTTTATTTGAACTAAAGCAGACAGACCCATTCTTATCGCGCTATTGACAAAAAATTTTGCATAATTCATGGTGTCTAATATTTTATGCCACCAAATAAACATGTCAAAAAATTAAAAAAAAAGATATGTAAAAAAATTGTGTCAATATTTGCAAAATATAAAATGAATCATTTTCTATTAAGAATTCAAAAAATAATGAAAAGAAATAAAGTAAAAATGGTGTGAAAAGGTATTTGAAAGATAAGAAATATTTTTTTTAAAGTGCACCATATAGTAAAGAAATACGAACAACTGAATCGGGACAATAAATATATAAATGTACATGTAGAAAATAGAATTCAAGGTTTCACATATACACAATAATGATAGAATAAACATATCTCAACAAACAGAACAAAAAAATTGACCATTTTAAATAAAAAAATAATAATAATAAAAAATATTAAACGTGCGAGTCTTACAGATTAAATATAGTTTTGTATGAACATAAAGTAAATAATTCCCTTCATTTTTTGTTTTTGTTTTTTGAAAACGGAAAAACAAAAACAAGAATTTAAACAAGAAAACTTATTGTTGATTTTTTCAAAAGGTGTGTTTTGTGAATACTTTTTAAGGTACGAGTACTATGATTATTGACAAAAGTGAAAAAGATAAGGAAATGGATTTATGAAAGAAAAGAACAGAAAGAAAAGGAATTGAATCGAGCATTGAAGAATAAAAGGGGTTCAATTGTAAACGTAACAATAATAATAATTGATATTATTTAATTACAATCCAACTTTATGAAGTTTACAGAGAAATAAAACGAATTTCAAATAAATAAAAGGTTTCAGTTGACTGACTTTTTTACGATCGATAGCGTTCGCGTTTGATCGAGTCGATGATAAAGAAACTTTCAATTTTCATATCGAAGCGTGCGGCTAAAAAGATTTTATTAAAAGTCATTCTTGTACACTCATAAATGACTAATAAAAATATGTTATTTTTAACATTATTTGATTTCTTCTCTTTTTGTTTTCTTTTTATTCTTCACAGCGCACTGCACATGAAAGAACACCCCGACTATAAATATCGACCACGTCGTAAACCGAAAACATTAAATAAAAGTCCCGTGCCCGGCGGTTGCACATCGAATGGTGGAAATCAAAAAGATTCACATTCCTCACAGCACCATCATCACCATCATCAAAATAGCAATACACATCATGCCCATCAGCAGCCGTCCCCCACATTGGGCGCTAAATATAGTTTCGGTTCACCGCTTGAGCTAACATTAAATATGCCACAACGCGTGCCCAACGTTTCCTTTCCTGCAGCGCTTTCCCACTATCCACTTGATCCAACAATCGCTTTGGACTTACAAGCACGCCTACAGGCTATGTACGCAGGTAGTTTATATCATCCGTGGCGTTACTTTGGCTGTACACCACTCATTAGCCCCGAAACACCGCCTTCACCACCTAGCAGTAATGGTACCGGTATGTCCTCATATGGTTGCATTAAATCGGCCAAATCTTCACCGACTCTATCGTTGGTTGCAGCACAAACAGCGCCTCCGAATATTATTTGACCAACTCCTTTGCGGTATGGCGCAGCAACGTGTGGAGTGAAAGAGTAACGTTAGCACGTGTAGCTCCATTTTTAGTACTTACTATTGTACAACAAATAAACAAAAAAAACGAAACATTAGTAGTAGTCTATATAAAATAGTAGTATGTTTATGTTAAGTGGTAAAATTACACTTTTTAATTATATTTTAATAGGAAAACAAACAAAGTAAGTAAATTTATACACGACAATTTAAAAGTCTATTATTATTATGATTATTAAAATTTAATGTTGCTGTCAAATTTTAAAAACATCATACTTGTTTGGTATACAGAAAAAAACATATGTTTGTATGTAAATATTATGTTCACCTTTGGAATCGGGATCGGAGTCGGCTTATAAAAATTCTGAGAGTTGCATTTGATGTCGAATTTTGAAATTCCAGAAGCTATTCCCCCACAGCCTTGGTTATGTATAATTAGTTCTTTTAATTCAAAAACTATTCAAAGTTATAATATCTTTATAACACTGATTTAGTTTATAATTTGTTCGTTTAGTAAAAAGATTTTGTGAAAATATGTCTTGAATTATTTTTGTTTTTAGTTCTCTTATATGTGTGTAGTAAATTTTGATTTATATTAAAAAAATGCATTTTTATTGTGATATACATAAGAAAGGAAAATAAAGTCAAAATTATTTGAACAATTATGTTGGTTTTATTATCTTCTTATTGCTGCCATAGTTGATCAGAAATTTCATTTTTTAAAGTTTATCCTGAAATTTAAGGTTCACTGCAATACTAAAAAAAATATCGAATTTTTTCGAAAGACTTTGAGATTTAGAGTGTCAAATTTATGGATCATATAGAACTTATTAATTAATAATATTACAGTGTATCAAAAAAAAAAAAAAAAAAAAAATTTAATATGATATTTACGAGATTTGAACGAGTTGCAGAAAAAAGCTGCGTACCCTGAATTTTGAATTAATCGTCAAAATCAGGACTTAGGTACCCAAAACACCATTTTTGCCCGTAACTTTATTTTTATTCATACGGTGAATAAGTTTTCATAAGTCATTCAAAAGATGTCATTTAGCTACTAATATATATATATAGGTGGTTCCATGTCAGATTTACAACTAAAATTTTAATTTCAATAAATGAATCGATATGTATTTTTTTATTTCAATGTGATATTTTTTATTTTCAAGTTACGATATTTTAAAGTCTTGGAGTTGTAAAAAAGGAACGTTTTTCAATCCCTAATTACTCAAAAACTAACCGTTGTAGGAAAAAAACATATGCAAATTTATGTGCGCGCCGCTCGAAGCCAGGCGACTTTAGTAGTAGCTGTTTTGTTATTATTTGAATATCTCAAAAAATCTCATTCCACTCTGAAATTTTTACACAATTTTCCTAACACATTAATAAATACTTGCAGATCAAAAAAAAAAAAAAAATGTCCAAGTTTGGAAAAATTCAATTTGTTTAAAAAATTTCCAGAATTCATATGTTGAATAACAAAAACAATTTTATGTTCATATTTTTTCGATAAGTTTGTGCGATATACGAGCTTTCATTAGTTGGAAATTTTTTACTACAACTGTTTTTTTTTTGAGTAATTAGGGATTGAAAAACGTTCCATTTTTACAACTCCAAGACTTCAAAAATCATAACTTGAAAAAAAAAATACGTGTCGATTAATTTCTTCTCAAGAATGGAAGAAAAACTTTTGGTTAAAATTAGAGTTTTAGTTGTAAATCTCACATGGAACGACCCATATATATATCGATATAAATTGATAATATAAATAAAAAACTGAAAACTTTTTTCCTTAGGGATTTCTATAGATCAATTTTAATTTTAGGAATTTTAATGGCCAAGACAGAGTTTCTTCGAAAAAAAAAGTAAATATATAAATATGAACTGAAAACTACTATATATACCGGTCAAGAAAGTAAATTTTCCCCTCTTTTTAAGAGAAATTTTTAGAATTTATTTGGTTATAATAAATATTTTGATTTCTATATTAAAAATGTTTATATTTACTTTTATGTATCCTATTATTTGAAACCAAAAACTTGAAAACGTGCTATGCCATCTTACAATAATATAAAGCAAACCTTTTAATTTCTAATAAATGTATAAAATATTCACTTAACACAATGTTTCACATAATTCCAAATACTCATAAGTACATAATAATGCTACATATCATTCCCAATGTCAACAATTATTCATTGTCTCTTGCATCATATCTCCGTTTTGCCTGATTAATTACAACACTTGTAACCACTCAAACACAGCACAAACACAAAAGGAAAGAAAAACCTTAACGGTATAACATAAAATACGGCAACTGTCAGACAGTGTTGCCAACTGCATGAAGATAACAAATTAAGAAGACACACAGCTAACTGAACAAAATCAGAACACACAGTTTACTGATGCGTTTATTATTAGGTTAAATTGCTGCAGTATAAAAAAAAGAAGAAAAACCAAGGGGGGATGATTGCTACATAGACTTAATTTTTCATGGTATAAACATAGGCGTTTATGCGTGCTAAATTGAATTTAAACGCCCACTTGTGTATTCGCTCAACTGTGGGATTATGAATCGTATCGTACTCTCGTATTTGTAAGTGAAATAAGAGAAGGGTGGCAAAAAAAATATCTCAAAAGGAAACGCTTAAATAAGCAAACAAAAGCGTGTATTATAGAATGAAGAAAAAGCACCGAACAATTGCATATTTTTGTGCGCGAGCGTAATTGAAAATGGGGTTGTATGTGAATTGATAAATAATTTATAGTGAAGTGGAATTGCATTGTTAAAGGATTAGTTTAAAAATTTGGACGAGTCTTCCTGACAAAAGAAAACAAATAGTGAAAAGTGTGAAAATTATTTTAAATTTGCGTCTATAAGTAAACATGTGTTATTAGTTAGTTTTGTAATACTTTCGCTTATTAACTTTCTTTAATAATAATAAAAAAACAAAAAATATATTCTAAATTAAATTCATGACCCTCTTTATTTTCTTTGTATACTCAACAATCAACACAGAACAAACTAAGCAGACAAAAGTTCACCCAGACTCCCCCAAAAAAATTTCATACAAAAGTCGTAATATTTTCAATTGTGGCACATAAAAAAAAGTAACAAAAACTGTGACACTGATAAGAAACGATTTCTCTGTAACTGAGAAGCAACCCCAACTACTTCCAACGTAATCATCATCATCATTGCCACCTCATTCTCGTCTTTGTCGACGCAAGGTCATTTTCAGTTGGTTTGTGTGATGCTTGCAACCGCAAATATTTTCATTATACCGATGTCTACTATGTTTGTATAAGTATATGTGTGCGCGTATGTGAGTTCTACCACTACTACTATACTACCAATAATAATACAATTCCTATTTAACCTCAAACAAAAGTTCACTTGTGACAAAAACTGAATAGTCATGAGATGCTATGAAAATATTTACACAATGAAGATGTCAACGATTCTATGAAGTTTTTTTTTGAACACACTCACGCCCAAAACAAAAACATAGAGCGTGTCGTCGATGTCGTTCAGAAATCTTGATAAAACAGTAAGTTTCTTATTGGGTTTTTTGTGCGTTAGGGGAGGGTGCCAGAGCATGAAATAGTGTAGTCAGTAACGAAGCGTGAATTAAATGGTTATCGAATGAGTATCAAAATATCCAAAGAAGATTTCGTAGACTTTTGTAAAAATTGTCGATGTTAAGGAAATTTAAAATGAGAAACATTCATCAGCTCTTAAGGGTTAGGATGTCAACACAACTGAAGGTAAGGCGGCATATTCTACACTGCATAACGTGTAGAAAACCATTTGTTACATTATGGTCCAACAAGCAGAGCCTCTGAGTTTTTCTGGAGTATTGTATTAGCATCGGAACATAATAAGTACAACATGTTGGCATTTTTAATAGATCTAAAGAGAATTCGAATTTCACTTGCACCTGCTAGGAGACTAAGAATACAAGACTTGTTGGCACTTAGAATTAAGAAATTAGATTTGAGGTTGGGCTGGACCAAATCAAAGCACTCAGTTTCAAGGACCATTGTACTATACTCGGGATAGAGCCAGTAAAAGAGAGTAGAGAGACAGGAAAGAATTATGAAGGGATAAGAAGAAGGAAAGCCTAAGCTCTCTCAACCCCGAACTTCTTAGTTTCGTTGACGAACCTTACAGATTCCACCTTACAATTCCAGGGAATTTGTAATTGGTACTTTTTGTTTCCAATTCCTTAGTAATAAAATTGATAAAAGTTTCAATTCCATTACAAGGAATTGTAATCGGTAATTAAAATTTTTAAATTCCTAGGTAATGGAATTGAACAAATTTTCGATTCCATTACAGGGAATTGTATTTTGTTATTAAAAATATATTGAAAATGTAATTGAATAGAAAGGAGTTTAATACTTAAGTGTAATCAATTACTTTCTTGGAATTAAATTCCAATTTAGTTGGAATGATTCCTCGAAAGTAATTGATTTCCTTTAAGTTCAATTCCAAAAAAGTAAAAAAACTTTTATAAATTCCATTACTAAGGAATTGAAAACATTAAAGTACCAATTGCAATTCCTTGTAATTGGAATGGAGATGGAATTTAACTCCTAATGTAATCATTACTACTCAGCTCTGGAACCTTAGAAGCTCAGGAAGAGAAAGAGTATGGATATTATTTATATTCAAGTCTTCACAACCCAACAACCTTAATCTGATTGTTGCGAACGCCGGGCAGTTACAAGGATAATGTTATGTAGTATCGTCGTCCTCAAGACACGATTAGCACTGATTTTCAATCAAAAGTATGCAGTATTTCAACAATCAGAGCAATTTCTACCTTATGTGCAATTTTATATATTTTTTTATTAATGAGTACATGGTTATAAGCTGACAGAATTGGTCAAAGTGAGTTTGAAAATATATCAGGCACACAATCAATAGATATTATCCTTATGTCTATTTAACATTTTTATTTAATGTCTGATATTACGTGGATGATTTGCTGCTGCTATAGGTTTCTTCCATAAAATGTTTCTTATTTATTTATTTCTTTACTAAATGTTAATTTTTGATTAAAATGAGAAGCTAACAGAGAAAGGCTGTAATAGTACAATGGCCTTCAGCTGTGTTTTTTATTAATGTTTCTTCTATCGATGTATTCTGTATGTATGCACGAATATATTCTTCTTCATATTTTCAAAATGTCCACCATTCTAGAAACTTTCTTCAAAACGTAATACATTTTCCATTCCATTAATGAAATATTTTACCCGATTCAACAATCATCATCACCAATACCAAATTCTACAACTTCATTGGCTGAGTAAATAAAAGTAAATAAATATTCGATATTCGCACTTGTTTTGCCATTGTACTGTGACTGGCTTTTACTACAAAAGCTGCTACCTACTATTCCTATTGCCATCGTAAAAAAGTATGTAGCCAAAAAAATATTGCACTAATATTTGATTTGATGCGTGTGGTGTGGGGGGTGAATATTTGGTAGGAAATGTTGTTATTGTTGCTCTGTGGTGCGTTGGCTTCTTGTCTTGTGTTTTGCTCATTTGTAACTATATTTCTTACATTTTTGTTGGTGACATTATAGCAATTTCTTTTTCCTTTTCTTTTTTTTTTAGAAATCTTTCCTCATTTATTTATTTTTTTTTCTTTGCACACTTACATCCGTTTTGATAACAAAAAAAGAAGAAGAAATAAATATTTTTTTGGTAATTTTTTCTCAATGTTTTTCTTGTTTACAATTTGGCTTTTTATTGGTTTTTTTGTAGGGTAAGTAGAATGGGTAGAAAAGAAAAAGTGTGAGAAAGTTATATTTTGTATTTCATTAGGTATTTGAATACTTTAGTGCTTTAATAGAAAATGTAGAGAAAAGTCTGAATCCATTCCTTAGTTTCTTAAGAGCTTGCGACCTAAAGTGGCTTACAGATGTCTCAAAAATAGGTGTATATCCGACCTAGTTAGTAGTGTATGAGATAAGAACACTTGGATCTGAGGAGATATATAGATTAAAATTTATTATGAATCATGAACAACAATCAAAATGCATTTCGTTGGAAAGGGGGTGGAAAAAAAAAACTTTACAAAAACCCAAAAATATAGCTGTATTCCTGGTAAGACACACTATATATGAGGTAAAAATTTGAACTAAGAGTGGCGGATCCAATATAGCAGACATACTACAAGAATGTTAAATTCATTATGCTAGCAAGAAGAGATTTTTGGTTTTGAACACAAATATAAAAACTTAACAAATTTTTAATAATTAGTAACTCTAATATAAATCACAGTTTCTGATCTTTTTGGAAACGCCGAAAATTTAAAATTAGGGATGGTAGAGATTCTTATCACATACATTTGTAAAAAAAAATATTAAATATGTGTGTTGATTAAAAGGGAGCAGTTGAAAGCAGAAGGTGTGAAAGTAGTTTCAATTACAAAAGGAATGTTATTCATTAATTTAAAGTTGCATAGGGGAGTCTCGTGAAGTTTTCAATAGGCACATACAAATTTATCACATATGTATTTATGTGAATTAAAAAAAAAAAAAATTTTTTAAATAATTTTTCTTCAACAACAAAACCTGAATATTATTTTATTCTCAGTTCTTGCCTTATAGTTTAAAAGGTTCCCGTGAATGATATTGATGATATGATGATTTGATTTTTCGCTAAGCATATGTCAAATTGTCCTTTGTATAATTGACTATGTATTGTAATTTAATCAACTTTGAAATGTGTGTTTCGGATTTATTTCATATTTTCATAAAAAAGCCGATCAAAAGCAATTCGACTTCTCCGTATTGCTCAATGCAATCAAAGAAATCGAGATCGAAATCAAGCTCATCGCTTGCACCTTCAACATCTCAAAAGCAGCAAATCGCGTCACATCCGAAAATTGGATATACAGGGTGACAATCGTAAAGTGACGCACACATTTCAGCAGCTATTTTCAAAAGGACGTACTTCCATTAAGTACAATTAAGTGTTAACATTGCTGAATATATAAGCATTCATTTGAACCCCACCTCATTCAATATAACCTCCTTTAGCCTGCACACATGCCTTCAATCGATCCGGAAATCGTAGGACTGTTCGCCGCAGGACTTCCTGATCAATTTCAGTCCAGGCTTTCTCTAATGAATTTATCAGCGACTCCAGACTGTGGTGTTGAGATGCACAAGCCTTACTCTCTAAAATACTCCAAATAGAGTAGTCCATTGGATTCAAGTCTGGGGAGTATGGTGGCCATTCTTGAGATGTTATGAATCCAGAAAAATTGTCTTTTATCCATGTTTGCGTTCATTTTGTCATGTGGGAAGGTGCAGAATCTTGCTGGAAAGTCCAGTTTTCATTTCCAAATGTATTTTGGGCCCAGGGAAGAACATGTTCATTTAAAATGCTCCGATAAACAACCTGGTCAATTTTAACACCCTCTTCAACGAATATTAGAGGGGTTCTGGCATTAGCGGAAACTTCAGCCCATACCATAACGAAATCTGGCTTTTGAACTCGGCCAACAGTCCTATTTTGTTGCGATGATGATGTTAGTCAGATTCGGTCATTTTGCGCATTGAAATGTTGTTCAACCGTGAAAATTTTTTCATCTGTAAACAAGATATTTTCAACATTTTTTAACACGGAGGAGCGTAGCAACGCCTTGCATCTTTGCAGTCGCAAATCTTTCTTTTTTTGTGTCAGTTCGGAGCTTTTCGGAGCTTGTACGGCTTAAGATTAAGCTTTGATTTTGCAATGATTCGCACTGTTTCACGGTTTACTCCCACTTCCTTAGCGATTTTTCTCATTGAGCGCCTTGGATTTCGCTTGATTCGTTTACGAATTTTTTCTGTTAAACCAGTAGTGGCAACTGTTGAAAATTTTCCCCGGTCTCTATCTCCAAAACCCCCAGTTTCATTATATCGAATAATAGCTCGGTCTACCGTACGACTTGACAAATTTAAAGCCTTTGCAATTTGACGGCTACTATAATTTGCCAAATGAAATTTCATAATTTCACGACGAATATTTTCCTCGTCCATTTTTATGGAAATTTTAAAATGTAATAACAAAAATTCAAATGAAATTAAAAGCAAAGCTAATGATGAATGAATTTGCTTTTTAAATTAAAGTAACGGTAAATGGCAAAGCTTGCTGCAGAGTATTAAACTTGCGTTACTTTACAATTGTCACCCTGTATTACATTAAAAATTATGCTCTCAACCAACAAAACAAATAAATTATTCAAAAAATTTAAAACATGGTGTATTTATTTAATTGTTTAGCATTTTCAATGGAATTTCTTGGTTGCTCCACAACTTGTATGCTAAATTTTTTTTCGGCACAAACTCGCTTTCACAAAAATGACTGAAATTTTTTTTTTATCATTCTCCAAAAAAAATCTTTCAGACTTTAAACAAAACATATCCACAACCGGTAACTCTTCCTATAAATATCCGAGAGAAAGTCTTCCTTGTTGTAATATTGTTATAATTTTACCTACTAAGTTTTTTTTATTCCATTTTCAGAAACTCAAACTACTATTTATTTTTCAATTGAATTGAATGTATGTAAAGAATTCATTCCTATTTATAAAAGGATATTACATGCTGTTAATCAATTGAACTGTCAAATGCGGAAATTTATAATAAATTTTGAAAATATGTATTTAAAATAAATCAAAAACTCCAAGTAGAAAGCAATGAAAATGCTACATATATTTCGTTTTAGTATAAATAATATAGTGTCAGCAATATTTTTTCCCCCCACATTATTTTTATAACACAATTTATTTTAAATATAGATGTTTATCAATACAATACATTTTTGTTATGCAACAAAAAACTCCAAACAATAATATTTAATTTATTTCATGTATTTTTTTTTTTTTGTTTTGTTTTGAATGCAATTGAAATTTGATCAATTCTAATCAAGCACTTTCAAATTTAACTACAAAACTCTCTTGTTCTTTCTATTTCAAATAAACCAACCACCCACTGTATTCACAAAATGAATACCAATTCACATTAATCGAATTTTATATACAATAAAAAGTGCATAAATAGAATGCATCATTGGCAACCCGCAATATTACCGCAATTTATGTAGAATTTTCAAATATAACCGCTAAATTTTCATTGTTCGGCACCATTGCATAATATTAGCATTTGTATATTGTAAAAATCCTACGTGTTTGGCATGTACAACTTGGCTCATCAATCAAATATTTATACATTCATATGAACCATTGTTGCTGATCAATTTGACTATTTTGTTTAGATATAAAAATTTAAAAAGGGGCAACAATTTGATTTATTTTTGATATATCGGAGATACACAGTGGCGTATCCAGGGGGGTAGATATGGGTCCTGAAGCTCCTATAGCTCGGCCTAGAATTTTTGTTCGAATTCGGCTTGAATTTTGGTGCAGTTTTTGTTTAATTTGTTGTCTGAATTCGGTCTAAAGTTTTGTCTACTTTTGGTCTGTATTTGAGTTAAAATTTGTTGGTGAGAATATTTATCAGATATTTCCACTGGTTTTTGGTCTGAATTTGGTTTGTGCTTTCGTTCGGTATTTGGCATCCTTTCGGCATAAAGTTTTGTCTAAGTATTAGTTTGAGTTTTGGTCTGAACTTGGCCTCATATTATTTTTTTTTTAATCAAGGTTTCGGCCTGAATTTTGTCTCATTTCGATCTAGATTTTCGATCTGGATTTGCTCCTTTTCTTGGTTTGAACTTCGTTCTCAGTTTTGTTCCAGTTATCCTTTAATTTTTTATCTTATTTTTCGGTGTGAACATTGATGAAATTTTTACACTATTTTTTGGCCTAGATCTGGGTTTTGGTCGATATTGAATTTGATATTTATCTTTTAATTTAGTAAAATAAGCCTCCCCAAAAACCCAAATCCTAGAAATTCAGAAAAATTTAAAAGAAGAATTAAAAATTATGCATTGAAACTTAGACAACATTATACTTCATACTATTAATGTATTTCACATAAATTTTCATCGAATCATTATGTAGTAGAAACATGGTTTGAAATATGCATTGACTGTATAACACCTAACCGGTCTGTTGACTTCGACTCTCCGTTTCGCCAAGAACCCCTTTATATCCATATTTGAAGCTCATCCTTTTTGTGACTAATGCTAATGACAAAACTTAATGTCTGATCCCTGCATAGTTCAAGTTATTTTGTTTAGAAAAAATTTTTATTTTAACTAATTGACTACACAGTTCAACAAAAATTTTATGCGTGAGATTTTCGAACGGTTTCATAGTAATTTAGTGTCGCTGATCACGACTGCGTACTCAGTTTTTTTTCATCACATCTAATTCTCCCACAATATGGACCTGAAGTCGGAAAAATGGGATCTTCAGGGGCTATTAAGAAATTTCTTTATTTCAACAGATACGAATTTGATGTCTGAAGCAAAGTTGTTAAGCACAAAAAGATAAATAATTTTTAAGTAAACACTTTTCCTCCATCTCCTACACTTCCTCTTGAAAATGGAGGTTTAAATCCCCTTTTTCGATAAATAGCTGATAAAACAAAAACCGTTGAGAAAACTATTATACTGTTTTTGGAAAAAATGTTTTTTGTTAAAAATTATGATGGGTCCTACAACATTGGAATGACCTACGAGGTACACTTTTTTCAGAATAATGCAAAAACCGAATTTTTTGCGTTAGAACTAAGCCTCTCATACTACATAAGTAAATAATGGAATTCTTTGCTGATATAATTACATTAGGCTTCCATGCGGAGCCAACAAAATTAAAAAAAAAATTTAATTGATGGTTTAATCTTCAAAATAGAAACCCTGATAGAAAACTTACAGTCTTAAATTCGAAATCAGTAGATTAAAAATAACTGAAACTTAGTTCAAGGATTTCTGCATTTATCATTTTTTTTTTCAATCAAGGAATCTAAATAACTCCAATCTAAACTAGCCATCCAAAATAATTTAACATCACTACTGTCACATTTTCTTCTCTAACTGGGTATATAAAAGATTTCACCACAATAATCTATTGTAATAAATTTTAAAGTAAATTTTTAAGCATATGTAATCACTTCATCACATTTTATTCACAAAAAAAAAGAAAATATTCGGGTACAAAGATTGCGTAGTAAAATGAAATTTCCACATAAAGAAAAGACGAAAATAAATAAAAATCATAGCAAATTAGTGCCTTCTTCTTCTCTTCTTGTCTTACAGAGTTAACATATTCCAGCAAAGCTCTCAATGACAACACCATACAGCCAGCAAGCAAATACAAAAGCATCTAAAGGGGAAGAGAGAGGAATTTCTTCCCCCCCCCCTCCCACCTTGAAAAACAAATACGAAGAAAACGAAGCAAAAAAAAAAGCATTAAATCTCATTTTGTTAAACCGCACTCAATAATTTTTTCATTTAAAAAAAGCTTGAGAAAATAGAATTTTATATTCTCGCTCTACCAACAACCTTCTCTTCCCTTTTACTTCCACTTTGCAGCAATATTTAGTATAATCGCATATGAAAAAGGATAAAAATGTGCGTGTGTGGCAACATTGTATAAATAAACAGTGTGATGAGTAGAGTACGATGTTAATTTAGTGTACTTTTGCTACTTTATACGCGCTACTTGGTAGTAGAGGAAGAAGGAAAAGTAGAAGAAGGGGAAGAAAAGAGAGGCGTTAGTATGACACGCTCGCACCGACTTCCTGTTTCGCATGATGTAAACGGATTTCGAACGTTTGATAAGAAGTAAAAAACGAAAATTATACTTTTTTTCTTTTGGTAGATTTATTTAAGTACTTTTATATTTTCAGTATGAGAGAAAATGTTTAAATTTACAAAAAAAAAAAATTGGAATAAATATCTGTCATTCTTTTGCTAGTCCTTAAATACTGCATTCAAACTGCTTAATTATTTTATATAATTTAATTAAAGTTTTTAAAAAGTAGTATTTTTTATATAAGCACAAAAAAAAAAAAGAGTCACATCAATACATGCAATTAATTAAAAACATCATCACATATTAAAGCACTCTCAACAAAAAAATAAATAAATAAATTACAGCAACTGTAGCAAAGGTACTTTTTGTTTTTAACCCTCTACATTTTTCACAAAAGAGCAATTAAATTGGATGAAAATTGTTGTGTTATCATAATTGCTGAACATGCAACGCAAATAAAAGAGTAATTAATTGCGCCGAAAATGCGCATTGAATGCATACAAATTTCACAATAATTCAAAGTTGCATTTTTTCGTACAAAAATCGGAAATGGAGAAATGGTCGTTCATCCTTCATACAGTTGTATGGGAATGTGTACATATTTTTTTTCTGTATATTCAGAAAAAAAAGTGGTTGTTTTTAATTTCATTTTACTCCCTATTATTCATGCAATAAAAGATGAGAATTGTAATAAAATATTTCAAATCTTTAGTGTTGCTAACGATGCATTTTTTTGTGGGAGAAATTTTGCTGTGTAAATGAAAACGGAGTAAACAATGCAATTTAAATGTAATTGTTTCTTTCACTTATTTGGTTGTAATGGACATTTGTCATTATTTATAATTCGGCAATAACTTGGTCCAACTCACCACATCAGTGTGGCCAACTAAATTTAGTACTTTTTGAAAATTAAAATGCGGAAAAAAAGTGATTTAGCGCCCAGCAGGTTTTTTAGCGCGTTTTTTCAATTTAAAAGAAACTAAATGCTCCGCTAAATAATCCATTTCCGGAATAATCTTAACAACATTTTTTGCCGAAACAATGAGCAATGAACTTATTTAAAACCAAAGTTCGTAACCGTAAGTCACTCAATTCAAAAAATTCTTTACTTCATATAAAAAATTGATTAAAACACGAAAATTCATTTTGTGAAAACTACCTAATGACGTAAATAAACAGCACTAGTGTTTACAACGCTTTGAATTCAGACTAAAGACTGTGTTATGGCCAGAAGAAGCTGATAATTTTTTTCCATTATTGTGATTGTATAATTTAGAAATGCTGTGAATTAAAAACTGTAAAAATGCACATATTTAATTGATTTTATTTTTAATACAGCAGAAACCCAATCATTCGTAATAGCATTTTTTACGATTTACAGAGGTTTTCGATTTAACCCTTTCACCCTCGAATTTTTCTTCAAAATCTGGTTGAGTTTCTTCAATATTTTATGCAAATATTAAAATAAATTTTAAAAAATAATATGTCCAGGACTCTTAATCCTTACAGTTATCCTTAAGTTTTCCAATGGGGTGTAATAAGGTCTGTTATAACCTTTGTAACCAGGAATTATAGCAAAGCCAATGCATGTATACAATCTACAGCCAGGTCATTGACAGCCAAGTCATTGACAGCCAGCATCCGTATTTTAAAGAAAACTCAAATAAAATGGAAACCGTATCCCCCATTTTATTTAAGTTTTCGAACATTATTGGGATATATAAGAAAAATACGAATTAACTGTTTTGTAGTTTAAGGCTCTTCTGGCGTATCTTGTCAACCACGAAAAACACAAAAATTCCATAACAAAATTGAACGTAGCTATCTACAATGTTTTTTTTCGAATCATGAGTTCCATAGAGTTTGGTTTGCATTAGGGATTATAAGAGTTTGCTAACAACCAATTTCGATTTATAAGAGGTTAAACAGACAGAGGGGGACCAAAATGTGTAAAATTTTTGCGAATCAAAGCGATTTTTTCAAGGGACCTGCAGTTTGTTACAAATTATTGAGATTTTCGAATTAACGGGGTACGAACTATCGCGATCAGCGATGCCAACTTGCGGGGAATTTTACTTAGTGTGGGGAATCGGGGAATGAGCTGTTTTTTGCGGGGAATTTGAAACCGTTCAGCTTTCAATATTAAAATACCCCAAACAGTCTGTAGAATATTTTTTGCCAAATTTTATATTCCTAAATACAATTCAGGCACATTCGCAACCAGCACCATAAAAACATTGCTTTATGCAAACACTATTTACGTTTAGTATTCAGACAGTTCAACGCGATCGTACAGTGCTTCGGCTTCTCTTTCAGTCGTCCAGAAAGGCTTAGCTGTGCCTTTGTTCAGCACCTTCTAATTAATAACTGTTAGTTCTTGGTGACTGTAACCTATAAACTTGCAAATTATGGTCAGCTATTATAAAGAAGAAGAAGTATATTTTATATGTTTAAAGCCGATAGTCAAAACTTTAAACCAGTTTTTCTAAAAACAAGGTTTTTGCCATTGGCGTGCACGATAACTGAAATTTAAATATGTTTTTCTACACAACAATGGTCCCAGGATATAAGTTTGGTTAATACTTTTCTCAACTTGGAACTTTGTTTTTAGGAAAATGTCCAATTTTTGAGAAAACTAATTTTTGCGGTCTGCCATTTTGTGAATTGTTGGTCAAACAAAATAATCTTAGTATGTCCTGAAAGTACAGTTAAAATTTTTCTAATGGTATTTTTTTAGATGTTCCAGTGAGGCGCAATCACGCATGCCATTGCGTTTGACGATTTTCAAAACGTCTTCCATGAAGCTGCAAAAAAAACCTTTATATAATTTTTTATTAATTATCTTGTACTTGAAGACTTTAAATAGATGTCAGAAAAATTTTTTTATCAATTTATCAATCTAAAAAAAAATTGATAAAAAAAATTTTAAGTAAGAAAGTTCAGGGCCCCTTAAAATAAACTCTGACCGAGAGTAACTCTAAGCCTACGTAAAGGGTATTTTTCGTTTATATAAAATGTTTAAATGAAAAGTGCGTATCGTACTGTTATAATATGAAATTATACCGGTGCGGGGAATTTAGTCGGAGAATTTGGCGAGAGTTATCGGGGAGAAAGAAAAAATTAGTTGTCATCCCTTATCGCGATCCTACTGTATATAAAAAAATTTGTGTTCAACATTTTCAGATAGAAAATACGCGTTTTTTTTTTCTTAATTTTAGCGGATTTGGAAAAACAAAAGTTGGCCACACTGCACCACATAAATTTAATTTTTGTAGATTAAAATGAAATATAAACCTTTATCAGTGGCGGGATCCATGGGGGAGCGGAGGGTGGAGGTATATTAAAAATGTGTGCCTTGGACAGCAAAGAGGTTAAAGGTTAACTATATCGAAGCAATTTTGCTGTAAAAACCGAGTTTATACCAAATCTCACTTAGTTAGGTTTTTTTTTCTGAATTCACAGTAAGTAATTTTTATAAATTTTTTGTTAGTCTGATATCTCACAATAAGAACTTTTTATTTGAAATGCATTAACGATGTCGGGACGGCGCGAACGCCATTCCCGGCTACCAAAAATTATACGCACGAGTTATTCGCATTAGGAATAATCGCGGAGGTCAACTCAGCCTAAGTGCAATGGCCAAGCCTCACTCCGGAGGAACCGCCTTTGTGATCACGGTAACCTCTACGCCAGGTAAGTATGCTTTCTGCACCACGATGGAAACAATTTAAGTAAAACAAAATATAAAGTGGTTGAGAATTGCAGTAAACAGAACGTGCATAACAAATATAACTGCAAAGTAAGATACGAAAATAGAATTCATAACAGAACACATTTCATACGTATGCATTTATGTAGGTAGAAAAATCGGTGGTTGTTTTTTGTTTACAAATACATCTGGTACGTAAAGATTATGCGTAGCTTATGACCACACATTTTTTTGTGTGGAATACATTGCCAAAATATCGATTTCGAAACACTTTTCGGGATTTGCGGGACTTAAATATCAATCCCGGAATTAATCCCGGGATTCATAGTTTTTCTCCATGAAAACAATAAAAACTGAAAAATTATTAAAAGATATATGTATATAACATAAATTACTGTATATTTCATGATATATATGTATGCAAATTAGAGTGGTGCACTTTTGCAATCATAGTATGAAAATAGAAACGTGTTTCGCGTTTTGTTATCTCTTATTTGAGAGACTCTTATTTGAGAGAACATTTTTTCTCAAGTCGTTCATTGTTTGACCTTGTAAAGTCGATTAAATTTGAGACAATCTTTTGTGATAAATTATTTTCTTTGTTTTACGAAATTTTTAAAGGAATATCTACAAATTTAAAGGGATATTGCATTCTTCTTATAAAATATAAACTCTTTTCTTAAATTGTAGGATACTTCTGGACTGATGAAAAGTGACAAAAATTAAGAAAAAATTAATTAAATGTTATGCAGTGATGAAAATATATATATTTTTTTTTTTGGATTTAGCGAGAAATTTTTCTTAGAACATCTATAGAAATGAGTTGTAATTAGCTTTTCGGTTGATTTAAACCTTCTGTCAAACAACCAAAATAGCCGAATTTTTCAGAATTGCTTAAAAATTTTTTAATGGGGGTAAATATGTGTATATATGATATACCTAATGATCTACCAGATTACTACACAATTTTGAAAGCAAAGTATACAGAAAAGGTAAAATTCATCTATTTTAAGTTGAAATAAGTTAAGTTGAGTTAGAGCTAAAATTCCGCAGAGCAAAAAAAATTAGCATATTAAAAAATTCACTGTCACAAACTTAGATAGCTTTTTGGGAGGTCTTACCCTAAACAAATTGGGAAAAATTTTGTTGGAAAAACTGCTCTCTTAAAACTGCTCTCAAAGAACGAAAGTCATATAAAATAAATAATCTTAATTCCAATAAGTTTGTGAAATTGCTTACGAATACCGAAAATACCAAGATTTTTTAATCTAATCTTAGACCGAAACTCGGAATTCTGGGATTGACATACTTAATTGCTACTTAATAAATTTTGTACACATACACACGGCTAAAGAAAAATGCAACTGCAACGTATTAGCTGACCCCACCACAGTAGCTGACTATTTGGTATGAATTTGGATCAACAGCTATTGGCTAAAATGAATATCATCATGGGATATTCTATATAAAACCCAACGTGGAAGAATTTTCTGCCGAGTGCCAAGTAAATTTTAAAGTCACTCATCAATTTTTCACATTTCCCTTTCGTCAAACTGCAACTCTACTCTAGATGACTGACAAATTTAAACTGTCGCTACTTAGGTTGGAGTGGCAGCCTTCTACTTGAAAGCACACTTAAGCACATAATTAGGCTCATTATGATAGCAAATAGTATAGTATGCCAAATAGGTGGAAGCATTCTCCTGTATTCTGAATTTTAACAATTATGACTCAAAAGTGAGGGCAAAATCTTCAAGGTCGGGGGACATCAGGGAACCGAAACATCCACTTATTACACTTTATTTATTTCACTATAATCTTGGCCAAATGTCTATTTTACTCTAGGACTTTAATATTCCTTTTAAACGTCAAAACAATTTGGAATAATCTCCCATGCTGACTTGCAGTCCTTTCGTACGCATTTCAAACTTCTAAATTCACAAACAATTGCACTTTTTTTGTGAACTAAAAATGAAGTAAAAGAAGTGATTGCTTTTGACCACGTTTCAAATGCTTCCTGCATTGTATTCACGTCAAATTGTAATGTTTCCCGCACACTCACAAAAAAAATAGTGGATTTTTACATTGCATTTGACAAAGCTCGTTAACAATTTTTTCCCAACTATGTACATATATGCAGTTGGAAAAAGTAACGAAAATGCTTCTGTTTTGCAATTTTCAATTTGAATTTGTATAGAAAAATTGCATTGTTTTTTTCTGCGTATGAATGTATGTGAGCCAGTGCGTTTTTGTTAAAATAATTTTTGCAACGTCAAATCACAATCGCCAATCACAGTCAAAATCACAATCACAGCTTTTTTTCATCTAACGTTCTTACTTTCTTTTCTGATTGCAACAATGGCCAAATGTCATTTTGCAAGTTCGTGCTGTCAGTTTAAGTTTGACACTTGCATACTGATGAGTTGACAACAAAATTTTTTTCGTTTACTGTTGCTTAGTACGTTTATTGTTTGCTGTTAAGCTGCATTTGTGTATGGCTATGTACTCGTAAAGTGGGTGGACGATGATGATTATGGAGGCGTTTGAAAAAACATAATTGCATTCATTTAGAAGCTTTCATTCGAAAACAATTTCATTATATATACATATATACATACATACATACGTACATATAATATCATTCGAATAAAAAAATCAAATTCAGTTTATTATATATGGAATGACATCTTTGAAATAAGTATTATTGGAATGTGTGCCTAAATATGTTAAGAATTTACTTGTTTCCTCTTCCGGAAATTGAATTTTATTTTTTAGAATCTTAATGCTCTTAATATTACTAAAAAAAAACACTTAATTACAATTATAAACCTAATATTAATTTTATTATAGAATTTTATACATTTTTCTTTCACCGAACGTACATTTAATACATTTGTATCCACTTTGGGCTATAGAATACCTATACTCATTATACATATGTACAAAAAATTTTCTACCATTACTATTGAATATCTTTATAGAACATCCGGATATTCAAAAATCATCTTACCTTTCAGATCACTCCAGTGCACGTAGTTCAGGCAAGGGTTCTAACCTTAAGAGGAGCTATGAAATTCCTGAAAATAATACCTCTTTCCGAAGTTTTTATTTAAACTGGTAGTCTCAAATAATAAGTTCCTTGGCAGTATATCTACTATTTTCGAAATAATTCAGTGGATGTCGATTAATAGATATCCAGCATCGTATTAATCTTAAAGTAGTAAGCTTTAAAAGATGGAGATTTTTCAACTTTCGTTTACGTTTTTTTTTTTAACTCTAGAACAAATACTAACATTTAATGAAAAGAAGCTTCTTTTTTATATTTCTAGCTCTTACAAATTCAAAATTAAAATGACAATAAATAAGCAAGACCCCAACCACAATTATCCTCCCATGTAATTCTCAATATTTACTGAACTTTTAACTTTTTGCTTGTAAATCTGAATGAGAAAAAGAAAATAATGCTTACTTTCATTTTTCATAAACAAAATTTGCATACGTTTTTTCTTCTATTTCTTCATTTTCTTTCATATAATCCTCCTAATTGTTTGCAGCCAACTTTAGCTGTGAATGGAAAAAGAAAGCTTAATAAATGCGACAACAAAATGAATAGCAACAAAATCCCCTTTCTTGCAATTTTTTCGGGTAACACAAATACCATAATTAACGTCAAAAATAGAAAAAAAGGAAAAATGAAAAAGAAGAAAGTTACTACCATAATTCTATTTTGGCTTTTATGCTTGACAATAAAAATTAATAAGCTGCGCGACGTTGATTTTATATGCAAGAATTAAAAATTAAACAAAATATTGTAATGAAAAGAAAAACTCACTCTACACCCACCCTCTTAAAAAATTTTCCAATTTTTTAGCCACAAATTAAGCGCCAAAAATCACGTTGATTGTTTCCATTATTTCGAAAATCTTCATCTCTTTTAAGAAAATCCTTCAAATTAAGTGTAGAATTAGAGCATCCTCCCAATCTATTTAAAGATTTTTACTCCCTTTTTTCAAAATTACAGCAACAATTTAAAAGTGGTTGCAATAAAAAAAAAGAGTGTGAATCAAATAATCAACATTAAAATGCGCTTCTTTTTTAGCCAATTAAATACACATACATACATTTATCCAAAAACAATTGCCAACTTAAATACGCACTTTAACGCATTTACTTTTTGTTCATCTTTAGAATATTCCCCTTTTCGTTACATTTTTTATACTCACTCTCACTATTACATACTAAATAAAAGACTCTACTACTAAATACTTTATGCTACGATACTTTGCTTTCATATTCAAAAGTCTAAATGTGCACCATTATTTTGGTATTTGTACGCTTATCTGTCAAGAAACACACGTCATATCTTTTGGTTTTAATATCCTCCGTTTGCATTCGCGCGCAATTTTCTTCCCTTTTATAGTCATGGAAAAAAAAATCCCCCTCTTTTGTTTGTGAAGTATTTGCTCGTTCGTTTAGATTTCGGTTTTTTTTACTTCTTTTGTACATTTTAGACAATTGCGAATCTAAATGTTTGCATTTGTTTTTATATTCATTCATACACACACACACACAGAGTCATACACATGCATGGTAGCATCACTCCTTCCCGTATTTTAGTACTTATTTCCTTTAAATAGTAGTATTTTTCTTATACGATTATGTTCTTCTGCATACAATCAGAAGGCAGTGTTGTTGTTGTTGTCTTCCTTTCTCAAGTGGTGCTCCTCTTTGAAAATCACAAAACACACAATGGCGTATACACTGGCATTAGTGTTGTTGTTGTTCTTCTTCTTGCATGATTATTGTCTCTTGAGGATGTATTTGTGTTTGTGTGTGTGTGTGGTTTTATGTCTGTATTGTATTTTGGCATAAAAGGCACATTTAATTTTACTATTATGTCTTTTTTGTTGTCGCATAATAAACAGTTTCGTTTTCAAGTTTTGTTTGTCGAATGGCATTAAATTTGTTCCTTTTTTCAGTGTTTTGTGTAAGATAGCATGTATTACACACATACAAGCCTACATACATACGTACCCATACATATTTAACTTCCTTTCTTCTATGTCAAGCTCTTAAGTCTTAGAGTGTTGTTAAAAGTTATAGTACATCCACCATACTTGTCTTTATTGAAGTGCTCATAAGAGTGCTTTGAAATCGTGGTTTTTAAGATCCTTTGAAATGTCTGGTTCTCTGCTGTAAATTTTTCGGCACACTAAAGTTCTTATCCACATATTGTGAATAGTAAAATCGAGAATTGGTCAATTGGTCAAATTGTCCCGGCCGGGACTTATGCATAATTGAAAATATTTAAGATTGGCTAGCAATACAATATAAGAATGGTCTTAAAGAAGGAATTTAAAATTCGTAGGAAGAAATAATTAATCCCTAAAACCCCGAATTTTCGAAGAAACTTTTCAACATCAAATATTCTAAAATGCAGTAATGCATTCAATTTTATTAAGTTTTATTCTTCTTTTTTTAAAACTAAGTTTCAAAATAATAACCCCAATTTAGCTTCCTCTAATCGTTTCCGAGTGTGTTCTAGAATTTTGCACAGTACTTTATGCAATTGTATTTATTTTATTTAGTTTTATTTTAGTTTAAAGAAATGAAATGAAATTTAGGCTTTTGACAAATAATCTTTCAGGAAACAAAATATTTGTTCTTAATAACTTTTTATTTTGCTTAGATCTTTTTTACATATAAGATGAAGTATAACGTGGAATAAATGTGAGCACAACTGTAATTCTCCTTTTACAGTTTCCATGTCTGTCTCGACAAATTAACCATTTGTACAATTCCCAATGATTCAGCTTTAAAATTGTGGGTTCAAAGACGCAAAGTATTGATATATGTAGGTAGACAATAACATTGACAATGAACATAGCCTTAAACGATAAACTTTTATTTAAGGGGTTATAACAGTCCTGATCTAAAAAATGCTTATTTTTGAGGAGGTCTGGACTAATCAGGACTAAAAATCGGTTTTGAGGCCACAAAGTTTCTAAAAACATATTTGCAAACGCGTTTTTTCAAAACGGTGGCGCTGCATTTAAGAAACAGGGTGCGAAATGAGCAGAAGATTTTCTCTGTGCGTTTTAGACTTACGACAAAAAATAGAGCTTAGGACTAAATGGTTATTTTTGAATAGTAAAACACATGGGAGTACAGAACAGAGTATGCAAAACACTTTTTTGAAAATCATGTCAATCTAATGTCCATGGTATCTAAATATCTACATTACACTTAATCATGATTATTGGCTAACTAGCGCTTAAAAAAAAAAAAAAAAAAATTCAAAAAAATTGAAATTGAAATTAAAAAAAAATATATTTCATGCTCATCTGTGGAAGTTATAAAGCTTTTATTTTTATATACTTAGTAAAGTTCAATCGATTCCCTTCTTTCGTTCTTTATACGGCATGGCATGTCCGGGAAAAGATGTACATCTATTTTGCTTCTGCCAAAAACATCCAAGATGAGGTTTATCTGTTGTAGAATGCTTTGTGTGCAATGCCAATTAAACCAAAACGGAAATTAGGAATGAAAGGATCAAATGGAAAGTCCTGCTCCACCATAGTTCATAAAATTTAGCAAACTCTATACTTCGTCGTACTGATACTTGTTTGGCATACTTCGAACATAACAAAGAATGCTAAACAGTAGTGAAGATTGAAACCTTTCGATGCCGTTGACGTTAAAAAACGTCATAAGGACCCGTAAATATACGGGAATAATGGCAGAGATGATTACCCGCAACGAACATGTTAAATTAATTGTTTTTAAAGTGCTAGCATTATTATGATGGACCTTTGGAAAACTTCAATGCTACCTTCGTGCCCTTATATAAACAAAAGAAACAAAACTGAGTTGGATTTCTTTTACTTGCATATGGTAAGTTGGAACAGCTTCCAGATTGCTTCCGAAAGAAGCACATTAGAACGGCAGCATAAAAATAGCGTATTCAAAGTAGCTGCAAAATATATTTCTCGTAAATACTTAACAAGCTTAAAAAGAAGCTAATTTCAGAGAATCGTATGAATATCGAATGCGTTCCCCGAACGTTCTCTCACTTTCTTGTATTCTTATTCGTATTGTATTTCATTTCCGTTTTATTATTAAGATTTCTTCTTGTTTTCTTTGCGAACGTTTTATTTTATGATTACACTTTTTTCTTTTTCCTTTGATTCGATGGTGTACGGGTACGTGCGCCGTTTTGTCGTCTTTTTCGCCCCATTCAACGTCAACTTCCTGCTATCGTGCTAATTTCCGTTTCTTTATCTTGACACAATGGCGCGCATTAAGACACAGTCACAATAAACATCAACACAACAGCAACAGAAGAAACATCAGCATCACTATACACTCACACTCTTACAAAACGAGCACAAGAAAGAAGGACTTCATAACTATCGCCAAGACATTTTGGGCATAAAAAATAAAAGAAAGAATGAAAGTAGTGAAAGGAGCAACACTGGACAACAGAAGTAGAACTAACGAACAAATGAACAATGCTGCTTGCCAACCTTTATTACATACTAAATATATACAAATAGAAAAGTGCAATAAATGCTGGCAACATCAACACAAAAATATAATATTCTTACTGTCTTTTTAGGACTGTATATATTTGAAGATTTTGTTGTTGCTTCTTGGTACGTCCACTGAAAATGACATTTTGTTTCCGTGCGCCATTTCCCTAAAAAGAGACAAATAAAAAATAACGTTCGTGAGTGGAAGGGGTTGGCAGGAAAACATAATAAACCGCAAAAACTCATTGTAAATGTCCTTCTTTTTTTGGTTCTAGTGTTTTTTGTCTCCACCGAACGCCATATTAGCTTCCATTTTGTTTTGTTTTGTCTGTTGTTGGTTTGTGCTCCCTTTTTTCTTTGTTATGCTTGTCGCTTGTGTTTTGCATGGCAGTGGTGGAGCGTCACTTTTGCCTCCTCTTGAAGCTTTTGTCATTCGTTGCATTTTCGTTTTCACTGTTTTCATTTCGTTGGGCGTAGTTATTCTTTGTTGTTGTGATTCTTTGTTCTTTTAAAGAACTGTTGTAGAGATGTTGAAAGATTTCCGTAATGGTGCTTTCTAAATTTGTTCATGAAGAAGTGAGAAGGTGTTTCCTTGTTAAGCAAATGCAATTTAGGAAGTGTTGGAGTATCTATTTTTTAGTAGTTAGTGGATATTATGAATTTTGACCTTGAGAATTTACTTGCTTAATCTGATTTCTAATAAGCTTTACTTAACACTCACTTACTTAAGGGGAATATACACCTAGAATAGTCTAAAAAATCGATTTTTCAAAATTCGAAGAAATAACGGCTGTTTGCCGCCACCAAGCAGCCGGATTTTCTCGAAACCATGTTTTCCGAATCATTGACCCAAATATCTCGACATCCACTGAACTGATAGACATGCAATTTTTTTGTGGCTATTATATACATAATCATCTAGTCTTTGCAGTAGTGACTTAGATTTTGTTTTATCGGTAAAAAAATTTCGAGTTTTTGGCTAAAAATCGCTACGTTAAGTTCAAACGTTCGCCATTTTGTCAAATATAGACATTTTCAAAATCCCCTACGACAAAGACTACATTACACCACAAAAATTTTCTGATGATTACAGTTGAAATGAGAGTGGTCACCTCGAATGACTTCTTTTTCGACACAGTTGAAAGAGGACACGAATTTGTTCAGTTTATACCTTATATTTTATCAAACAAGACAATTTCCGTTCATCCATTCCCCCGACATAGCACCAGCTGTGGAACACTTAATCTTTCTGCAGGCAAGACTAAAATTGTCATTTGTATGATTAACTATTGTTATTTAAATAAACAACTATTCTGATATCGCCAGAGATTAAAACGGCATTGAACGGCAAACGGCAGAATCGAACCGCATCAAAGACACCACAGAAATCACACGGAAAATATCAATAGTGACACCTCCAACAAAACGTGAAAAAACACAACAGCGAAATTAATAGACTTCACCATTTTTCACAATTTTTGCATTATTTGTTTAAAGGAAATGCCACGGAAATTGACCAACGTCAACCCGGTTCAATGTCATGCATGTAAAACAGCCCCTCAATGCGTCAATATATTGACCAGTTTTTTATACATCGAGAATAAAATAATAAATAAATAGTTTCAGTTTTTTTCATGTTCTCCGCAAACAAAATAAATGAATTATTCGTAAAAACTGAAAATCGGTTGTGTTTGTTTAATTTTTGAGCTTTTGCATTGGGATTTTCGGGGTGTCCCACAAAATTACAATAAAAAGGTCCACTAAATTACACTTAATTTTACGGATTCAGCAACATGCTCATTCCCGGTTCCCTCCCAGCTTTTCTGTACCATTTATGGTCCAAAAATCGAGTATAATGGTCCATGGACTGGTACTTCAGCTCTGTTTCTAAGGCATTAGTATTTACTATTCACACCACAAAAAAGACAAAACAGACAAGGCATTCTCCCTCCAAAAATATAAGTTTACTATAACTTAATATAAAAAAGGAAATAAATTCGTATTACAATCCCTTGCCACCTCATAAAAAATCCGACGAACAAACAATATCACACTAAATTTGCTCAAAAAAAAAACAAAAAAATAAGAAATCAAAAAAATTTCAATGCAATATAAAAAAAAAACTTTTCGCGTGCCTAAAAACAACAATAACAAAAAAAAAAAAAAAAAACAACGTGGACAATAGGACAAAGGCATCATATCAAAATATATATAAATACACGCATAGCCACACTTACATGAAGTGAATAAAGTTGATAATCCTTTTGAATATTTTTGACACGTGCACTGCAATTATTTTATTACTATTTGCATGGGTATGTTTTACTACAAGTGAATGAATGCATTTGCTGGTAACCCTCTACACTCTCTCGCAAACATACACACATACGCACACAAGCTTGCACACAATCAAATCGAAATTTGTTATGACAAAGCAGCACACATTGAAGAAAAAAGGACACCGCTCTTCAAGGATAACAGCAACAATAATAAAAATGAAACTCCTCTGCAATTTGTACTCGTGACATTTGAAATGACACAAGTCACAACACCCATTGGTTCTCCACGACTTTATACGTGTTTGTGTAATGTAACAGTGATGTTTATGATGATGCTGGTGATGGTGGTGGTGGCGGTGGTAGCGGTGGTAGCGGTGGCGGTGGTGTTCGTGATAATAATGTGCGTGGTGACACAACGTTGACATTTTGACAATTGGTGGCACACAAATCATCATCATCATCATCGTCAACATTGCAATCATCAAAATCACACAATCAAAGTTCATGCAATTCATAAAAAGGTATTTATTTATTATTGTTGTTTTTTGTTACTGTTGCTGTGCATTTACAAATTGCATTAGATTTGTGAAAATTCAAATTGAAAATAAACAATTGTCAATAATTTTCGCGGGTATTGTTTGGGAATACACACACACACACATGCAAATAGAACTCTTCTTCTTTTTTCTGGCCATGTACCTATTGAGGTTTCTATTTTATTTTATATTTATGTACCGTGCATATGAGGCGTGAATTTCTCATAATGACTTTATTTGTTGTTGGTATTGTTAGCTGCTGGTTGGCAACATTAACATTTTACTGTTATCCACCATACGTGTGTGTGAATGCATGAACAAGCGCGAGGTAATAAAATTTGGATTTGTCGCATAATTTATGCAGTTAATCGTTTTTAATGGACCTAGCGCGGTATGGTAATGGGATTTTGAAAAATAAGTATTTTTATTGCCATCATTCTTTGTGGTTTTAAATTTTTAAAACGTCAGAGTAAATGCGGCATTTTTTTTTTTGACTGAGAACACTATATTCTTATTTGTCAAAAACGATCCTCTGAGCAATCTTAAATTTTCGTTGCCGGTAATTTATATTTTGATTAGGCATTGCGAACTTTTTTTCAACTTAAGCAATATTAGCCTCATTAGAGACATCGGGTATCCTTAACAATGGTGCAGTTCAATGTTTTTATTTTCGCCTATGGCCATTGGAATCTAATTAATCAGCTTCCATCACTAATAGTGCTATAGAGAGCGTTTATTGTCAGGAAGTCAATAGAAAAAGAATATATGGGAAATATGGTAGGGATGTGTTCCAAGGCCGCTATGTACTATATAAATGCTATATAAAAGATATTTCAGTTGGAGCATATAAGCCTGTATCAAAAATCATGGAATTCTGCAGCCTAATTTCGCCTTATTATAAGTTGCAGGAATTTGTCAGGGTTGCGAACTTTAACCTCTGCTGTTGGACATTGTCCAAGAAATTCAGCAAGTTTTTTATTTGTAGTCGCTTCAAAATTGTCAAGTATTCTAGCGAGTGTTATAAGTGGAAGCTGTGTACAAAGCGATCAAATTGTTGTTGTTCTTATCTTTACTCTGAAAAATAGTATTGATGGTTCAAATTTATTCAGGTTAATTTAAATTAATCGCTCTCTGTGCCGGCAGAAGTTTCGTTCAATTATATCCGTGGTATAATATGCCTCCAGCATTACATAAAATTGTATTCAAGGCTGTGAAATAATTTTACATGCTTTGCTATCTAAAGGCAAAGCTACCGAGGAGTCAAAACAAGAACTTGAAATTGCTGAGAGAGCATTATTCAGGAAATATAGAAATAGAATGAGGATATCTTTAATCATCTTTTTATCAATTCAGATGAAAAAATTTCAAATTTTACCACAAAGAACTCAACAATTACATGTTCTTATCAAAACTTATTTATTTTTTTCTTATTTATGAACAAAAATCATAAAAGAATAGATCCAATTTTATTTTACAGGTCCTGTCGATTGCTCGACAAATTTTTCAGCAGCTTTAGGCAAAGTCATTGTGATGACACTTTTGGTAGTGTTATTGACTGCAAATCCTCATGGCAATCGAAATTCAGGGAAACTAGGCAATACCGGGAAATGACTGTTAGCGACCAAAGCCGATTCTATGAATCTCAAGTCATGCGATGGTTACAAGATAGATCAAAATGGAGAAGAATCGATTTGGCCCTTTGTTCCTCTTTAGAACCATAGGAATTTTTATACCATATCAGTTGCTCGCATATGCCATTAGTGATTTTCTAAATATAATAGCACTGTACAACGGTCAAAAAAGCTCAAGAGTTTTGAAAGTGGATCTTATATAATTCGAGTATGCTGAACATGATGGTGTTTTTAGTTTTTCTCTATAAGGTATAATTTCTTTTTTATAACGGCTTAAAAAAAATCATTTATGTATAAAAACACTGCACAATTGAGTTGACCAAAAAGAAAAGCTCAAGAGTTTTGAAAGTGTGTCTTATATATTTTGAATATGCTGCCAAAAACGCCACCATGTTTTTGGTTTTTCTCTATAACGTCTAATTTTTTTTTATAATGGGTTATATAAGAACAGTTGTTTTAGTTTCATTCATCATTTCTGTTTAGTGAAAATACTTGAAAACAAAAACCTTGTACAATAATTCTGGGTAACGTTTTCAATTATTAAAACACTTATATAGAATGTTGAAATGCTATTAAGAACCATCACAAAGATCACTGATGAGGAATCGTGGCGGGTTCCAAAACGGCCGTATGATTTGCCTGCCCTTTATACATTGTTGCGACTTAGTCACTTTGACAAAAAATGACGTTTCATCTAAGCCCATTAACAAACCTAGAACTGTTAAGTATGAATGAAGTAAGTCAAACTATGGAATATGAACAACTAAATTTCAGTTTCATAGTCTCTAATAATTATCTATGTAACAGTTAATAATAAAGTAAATAGTTAACTCCGATTAACTGTAAAACGAGCATTACTTCTTTATTTTCAATATCTTGAAATTATTTTCAATGATTTTTTTATTTTTAATGAATAGAGAATTAATTTTACTTGCCACAATTGCACCAATCTTTCCACCATAAAATTTACTAGCAAAATGTAATGAAAAACCGCTTATAGTCAGTCAACCATTTGCTGCACATAAATTCCTAAAAAAATCTGTAATTGAAAATGTGAAAAATTGCAATCATGGAATAAATGCACATTTTTTGCATCATTAGTTTGAAAATTGTAAAATTTGCAATTTCATCAAACTTAGAGAATGCACAAGAGGAAAATCACCATGGATGCACAAAAGAGGCGATCTATGGAGTGAGGTAACAAATGCTATAAAAATACCTCTAAAATTGCATCAATATCAGTTGAACGTGGGTTATGAGTGTCTAAAAATACATTCTATTCAAGAAAAAAGATTTATATAGTTGAAACCTTTACAGATATGTAAGTGCGCTAAAACTATTATTTTTCTTTTCTATTCACTCTTTAACCTCCAGTACTTGCATTTAAAAGGGTCTCAAGGATCGTGCTTCTTTGAACCGATACCTTAAAAGCTTTACATACGAAATTTTGAAGGTCTAATTTGTACAGGTTTTCTCCTGCTGGGTTATTAAATTAGAACCCTTAGATACCTATATCAACTTTGTATTATTATTCACTTTTTCAAACCCTCTCTAAACTTTAATTCTGTATCTATGTGCTATGTACTCTCTGTTCATACGTGTATTTGAGTGTATGTATGTGTGTATGTGTGCATTAAAATGCATTTAGTACTAAATTGCAATGAACATATTAGAAAATTAAATTTTAAATACCACCGACATAGTGGTAAATTTAATGCATGTTTTGTGGTTGGTGGCAATGTTGCCAATCGTCAGCTAGAAATTACGACATAAAAAACTCTAAAGTAATAGTTTTGAATTTTATTTAATGAAAATTCATTTAAAATGGAATAAATTGATCATTAAAAATATTAATGGGTGAAAAAGGGTTAGGACAGCGCTTTCTCAATGATTTTCATGAATTTTTTTATAGTATAAAAAATGAATATAATTTGTTGAAACTTTGAGAATACTTTATAGATATATTTAAGTATATACTATAAAATTTTTGAAGAATATCCTTGAAAAACACAGAAAATATTAGCGACCCCATACTGCAGGTCAAAATCAGACTCAGCATTTTGCGTACTTTCTGGAAGCCGCAATTTTCATCTGAAATCAAACGAGGTTGGAATTTACTTTTATTATATGTCTCTCTTCTATATGAACCAAAATGCTATTGTAAACATAGAAATTAAATTTTTTACAGGGGGTCAAAACAAAAAAGCATGATTTTGGCCATTTTTTACAACTTTTTTTGCAAAAACAAATTATTTTAAATAATGATAATATTCCGATTTTAGATTCATACAGAGCACAATACTATGAAGAAAAAACTTCCAATTTTCAAAAAGATTGATTGAAAACTTTTCAATCCAGCGTGTACGCAAGTTCAAAACAAGTAGTTTTGAGAAAAACCCGTTTGAAAAACGTGGGCCTGAAGGAGAGCTACTCACTTTAATGGCTTATAACAATAGAACGATTCGAAATTTTGATTTAAAATTTTGGGAACATATTTTTCAATAATTTTACTAATAACACTGTGTGACAGTGATCTGGCACTTTATGTAGACCTAGCACAAAATGTAGGTCTAGTAATGCTAAGAAAAATGGTATGGAGGAAATTTCGCATACACCCCCAAAATCTCGTTTTATGGTCAAAAAACCGTTTTTCGGTAGGTTCATGTAAACAATCGCTCATAACTTTGCTAATTTTTTATTCGATTTACAAAAAATAGTTCTTTCCGACCATGTATTGTTTATTTTGATATGAATATAAATAATAAAATGTTCCTAAAATCTTAAAATTCACAGAACTCCGTCAATTTTCACCCAATTTCATTTAAAAAAAGGTCATTCGATACGGCATTAAATTTACTTTGAAAACATTTTGTCGCGAAAAATATCCAAGATCGGATAATATCGTAAAAACATCGTCTAAGCCGAAAAAATTATTAAGAAATCGAAAAATCGCAAATACTTTCAACTGCAGTCTCGTCAGTTTTCAATTCATGAAAATAAACATAAAATTTGTGCTAGGTCTCCATAAAAGTGCCTGCAATTTTTTTTTTTTATCACACAGTGTAATTTATGAAATAAAAAGAATCGACTTTTTGAACAGTCTAACCCTATTTCCCCCCTTAACTAGTATTAGGTTTAAGGTTTGTGTCTTCTAAGCTTATATCTAACTAAAATTCGAAAAAAGCTTAAAATTGTAGATATCGATTTCTGTGCCGCAATATTGAGAAAGAATTGTGATTAATTGTTGGAAAGTACATTATTAAGTATAATATTTGCACTCTAATTTCCAACGCAGTTTTAATTTATCTTTTATATATTTTCTTTTGCCTAAAAGTATGTTAAAAAAAATATCAAATCATGCTGAAGATTTCCCAAACAATATAATACTAATCTCACTTCCGTTACAAGTATTTATCACGCCTATGCAGAAAAAAAACACAAAAAATCTTCCACTTGAACACAATCTAAATATGTATACAGACACAATAACACACACCTATAAAGAAAAAAGATCAAAATCAGTGCTACACTTTGTTATACTTGTGACTTATTTATTCCACGCATAAAGGCGTGAGTGAATTTAGCCAACTACATCAATAGACATTTTTGAATAAGAAAATATACAAAACGCTTAAAAGTCCATTCTTTACAGCTTTTCTTCGAATCATTCATTCATTTATGCTTCCTCTCTTTCATTCATTTCGGCAATTGTCAGACCAAACCGTATAAAACCTTCAGAAAAAAAAAAAAAATGAAACCAAATTGATTTGTGAAGACGTGTGAAAAATATTACTTTTTTTATACAAATTTGTAACAAAAAAAGTATGAAAAAATATAACACAATCAAAATGAAAGACTTGCGGCGAATTTAAATACGTTGGGTACAAAAAATATACAAATAAAACGTTCTAGATATGTATATATGAAAAACGGAGGGTAGTAGAGAATTACAGCAGGAAAGGGATGCATGAAAGCATGGAAAATATTGAGCTATCAAGTTGAGCAGAAAACATCTTATTTCAATACAAACAAATATTCTATATATGTGAAATGAAAATAATCTAAATAAAAGAAAGGAGAAATATCTTTGGTGGTAGTACAAAAAAATTCCTTAAAAAATGTTAACATTATACAATAAGAAAATAAAGAGTAGTAGATTTGTCATTGAATGGAAACGTGTTCTTTATATTATATAAAAGAATTTATTTTTGAATTTCAAAGGTATGTAGAAAATAAGCTTTTTTTATTGAAAATAATAGAGACGACATTGATAAATTCATACAAACACACATTTTCTTTTGCGGAATAGTATAGAAAAGGTACCAATTGAAGTGAGATAACTTGGAATAGAAAATAAAGAAAAACTCACATGAAAAAAAAGGATTAAGGAAATGTTTATGTGTATGTAATAAATAAACATTCATTTATCATTTAAATAGAAATGTTATACAAAATGATTGCAATAGTAATGTGCAAAACATACTAATAAATCCCTTTTTGTATAGAAACTATCTAAGGAAATAAGGGAGCAGCTAGCTTTGAAGAAATTCAGGCACGTTTTTGAATCACTGAACTGAAATTCCGGTATTGCAAGACTTATGTAACTCCAATGATTATAAAATATATTTGTTTGTGTAAATGTCTGTACTAATTTGATATATTTATATTATAAGTCACAAGTAAGTTTTCAGCTCATAATCCAAACTGCTAAACATGGAAATTAACTCTTGGGGAGTGCAGGTACTTTTTTCTTGTTGTAAACATCTTTAAATAAAGAATTTCACTTTCACTTTAAAATTTAACATTTCAGCGCTAGGGGATAAATGATTGGTGTTTTGTTTTTAAATTTGACCGTTTCAAGTCGAATTATTGGACTTCTGAGCGAGAAAAAACATTAGAGGTGTCCTTATTTGCAGGTGGAAATTTTAAAAGGCATTTTTCCATGACCTCTGGCTTGATACCTATTACTTTAGGGCTAAAACTAAAAATATAAAGTTTGGTGGAGATATATGGGGGAACACGTGATTTCTTTATTTTTTCCATTTATAAATTGCCAAAGCAACGTGCACAAAATTGATGGGAGAAAGAAGAAGCACGCAAGCGGACGGATAATTTTAAAATCTATTGGTATTTAGGTATCCAATATGTCTTTTCAATAATCAACAACTATATCTCAATCAGCTTGAATTTATTTTTCTGGTAAGGGGCGTTTCAACTTTAAGACACCCGGCCCAATCAGGGTGTCCAAAAACCATCTACTGTTTCAAAATTTTCCTTTTCAAGCCAAATTCGCATTCAATAAACAAGAAGAAAATAGTTTACAACATATTTGTATTTTTTAATCAAAATTAACTTCAGAGTTTGGTTCGGAAGTACAAATGCAATAAGCAATGCAGCATTCGGAAACGTACCAAGTAATCTCAGCTGTAATTATTCAAAAAATAGTTATAACTTTGGCTTTCTATGCCTTTTTTTTTGAAGAGTTAAAAGAGTTAAATAAAGAGTTCAAATAGTTAAAAAACTACATTCCACGGGAACCAGATGTTTAGTTGAAAAATAGACCAAACCATGCAAACTTGACTCTAAGTGACTTCGTTTTAAAGAAACAGAAACAATGTTTTAATAGGTTTGGGTTATGTTCCGTTTTCTTAAAGCTTGACCGATTGACATGAAAAATAGCTTTTAATTTCGAAAAAGGATTGAGCATCGGTCGTGACTTATTAGTCGTAAACGATATCGCTGAATAAATGAATTCATCTAAGATTTTAATAGAATTTTGGCAAACTATGAAGGTGAAATACAATTGCTACTAGAGATGATTAAGGCTTACCGAAAAAATCTGTTTTGATGCAATACAATTTTGATTGTTATTTTTATTTTTAAGAAATGGCAAGCTTAAAACAAAATTTGAATGTGCCTGATCATTTAGCCATAAATTTTTATAGCGGATTGTATTCTCAATAAGCAAACTAAAATAGCTTCTAAAACACATGAAAAAAAGATATTAAAAATGCCAAAAAATATAAGAGAAAACCAAAAAAATTTGCGTTTCACATCAATTCTCCAAAAATTTCTAAAAAATCGTAATTATTCAGTGAATTTATTACAATTAGTAATTTATAAGTGGAAAAAATGAAAATCCCATAGGAATCGAGATAGCGCTTTTTATAATATCGATATGTAAAAATAAGAACATCCCAAATGTATATCCTTTTTTTTTTACTTGAGAAGTCTTGGAACATCTTGAAAAGGCGTTGAGCATCTTAATGAAATTTTGCTTGATAAATTAATTTTTTTTTTTTTTTAATGGAAAAAGCGCTAATCTTTTGATAAAAGTATTCAATAACTGGTTGAGATTTAGTAACATCTTGAAAAACACTTTTTCCTGCAAAAATGAGTCTTGAGGAAATATGATGAACTGTATCTTTTCTACCCTGCACAATCTTCCAATATTTAAAAAAAATGTAGCTCTGAGCAAAACATTTGACTACCACTATCAAATTATTTTGTTTTTTAAATCTTACCTCTGAGCAAAAACTGCAATCTACGAATGAGACCAAAATGATTTTAATCGCATAATATTAAGGTTGTTTGATTCAGAGAATATTAAATTCCATTGTAATAGTCAGCTGCCGCAACAAAAGGGTTGTTTGAGTGTTGCTGGCTCCACTAAAAACAAAACGTGTCAATTAGGGATATCTGACTACATATCAGTAAAATTTAAAAAATATAAACACCATTTTATTGGACCATATGATCAGCTATATATATAATCCATCCCACTGTGCAACAGGGAATCTAAGCTTTCACCAAAACAGATGTTTCAGTCAAACATTTATACAATTATGAACAAATGCGCTTTAAACCTCTATTGAAATCATATTTCCACAGATTTTCTATTTCCTTCAGAAAATGAAAATTAATTTTAATCACAAATTCCATGGCAAGAAACTTCATTTTTCTCGCTCATTTATCGCAATGCTAAAATCTTAATTTACAAAGTTTTCATTGAGAAATAAAGCAAAAAATCGCCTAAAAACTGATAATAACTTTTCCTAAAACGAAAAAAAGTAATAATCAAAAAAATAAACTAAATAAACTTTACATACACTTCGCATTCTTTCTATCTCCTTTTCTCCTCCTCCCTCTTTCTCTTTCATTATTCCTTTCTTTTTCCTCTTGTACATAACAACTTAATTTGCATTACGAATAAAAAACTTTTACGTTATATTTTACGCTAATTTTCACAAAGTACACAAAAAATAGTCAAAAAAAAAAAAAAACGAACAACTAAAAACTTTTGATCAAGAACGCCGCTAATTTGTAATGCGCGCCGCGCCAAAAACTATGCAAGGCAAAATAACACAAGAACGGAAACTTTGAAGTGGAATTGTGAAGCTGCTGTGATGCTATTTCCGGTATTCAACACAAATGCAATGCAGAAAACGAAACGATAAATTGTGCGCGCATTTCCTTTACAGCCCATAATCACAAAAGTTTGAAGTTTTCAAGAACATTTTCTACTACCTTTCCCAACACTACTACAACTACTACTACTTTTTTTTGTGTGTTCAGTAGATGAAGACGATGATAATCATAAACTTACAATTAGCTTTTCAAGTTTCTGCCTGCAAGATACAAAAACAAAACAAAAAGCCTGAAAAACGTTTAAAAGAAAAAATTAGCAAATAATTTTTTAGTTTTCTTAGACTTCTGCTATATGCACTGCTGTATGCATAGAGTTATACTGCATCGTCATGGGTTAAGTAGGCTTGTGTTTTTACAAATGGATTAACTTACAAGTTTGAAGTTAGCTACAGTTAAATGATGCTATCTTTTTAATTATAATTTTACATTTATTATCTCTCCTGCTAATTAAAATTAATAAGGCGTGAAATAAACTTTTTCTTCGGTAGAGAATTTTTTATTTCGTTAAACTTTTGAAGAGTTTTGAAAAATTTTACAGTGCAACAAAACAAAAAGAAAAGGACTTTTCAAAATATTATGGGTAATGATGCACCATTCCGGAAATGAATTCTTATGGAAACTAACAATATCAGCGCTAAGTCAGAGTTCGAAAATATTCAGGAGAATGGCCCTAAAATTTGAAAATTAAATCGTTCACAGATTTGTTCAACCTTCATCGATTTTACTGAAATTTTTAAATTTAATACGCACATAAATAAAAAGGTTCACAGTACTACTGAGTTCTTCTGCCTCTCCTATATTTCGTAAAGATTAGTAAAACCTATGAAATAATTTGAAATATTAAAATATGTGTTAAGTCTTGAAATTATAAGATTATGTTTTACATAAAAATATGCCTCAGGAAAGTCATCATCAATACCCTTGTTTTTTATGGGAAAACTAAAAATTTTAATATAATTTTTCTCAATATTTCAGAGCATTTACGTGACCTGAAAAAGTAAAATAAAGTTGTGATTTTCATATAAATACGTTTACAAAAGGTTCATTTCAAACTAGAAATTTTTTATATGTTTTACTGTGTTATTTTGTAAAGATTAAACAAATATTAAAAAATTTTCCTAAAAACCCAAAAATATTTTGGGTTCTTCCACAAAGTTTTGTTTTTTGATAAACTGTATTCGTATTCCAATAAAATAAACAACAATATACTTAAAATGCAACAGCAAAGCATAATTTTTTTGTTCTTCCCTCCCTCTTGCCCACACATAAGCCTTCTCTCAAATATTAATAACTTAGAAACACCTTAAACTACTTCCTTCCACATATAGTTAATGTACACCTTACGGCAAAGCACGTAAACAATATGAAACCTTTTTTATTTATTTCGTACCTACCAATAATATTCATGCAGTAGCTAGATTTGCAAGAGCCACAACTCCAACAACAATAATAATAAAATTTTTGTTGTATAGAGAAAAACAAATTTTTTCTTCAATGTCAGACAAAAACTCATTATTTTATCAGCCTCTTGAAAATAATGAAAATTCAGTGATGCACAATAATATACGTCGACGAATATAAGACGACAAGCGCACGATAACTCAAAAAGTGCACCAGATACTCATGTTGCATACACACCGTATACAACAGGCAACAATTTCCATTATTGTATTAAAGTTAAAAAGAAGAAAAAAGAAATATTGTGAGTATACAGAGCCTGTGGGCAAAAATGTCTGTCATATGACGCGGTTGTTGTTTTTCTTGTGTTTAAATGTGTGTGTATATTAAGGGCGTCAGCAACGAATATCACCCACTTAACAATTTTGTTGGGCATTTTTCGAGTTTCTTTAAAGTTATACAATATTCCAAATTTTAAATATATCTTAAATTTGACTTTAAAACTAATATACCATATGCCGGAGTTCTCGGTATTAGAGACTAAATTTTCAAATTTGATAAATCAAAAAATTTCCCTAAAGGAAATTTTGTCGTTATGGTAATTATGGTTAATTTTGTGAAAATGGTTTTTGTTAACTTAAAATATAAATAAAAATATTGTATAAGCGTTTGGAGGCTTACCATTGCCAGCAAAGAGGAATTCTGTATAGTATTACAACAGAATGCATTATTAATAATCTATTTCTAGATCGCAACCTATGAGAGTATTGATTACTTAAGTAATAAATTTCTTACTGTATATGGGCAAATCTTACTGTATGTTTTCCAACTCTGTCACTGATTTCCATTGCTTGCTGAGAATTTATTGGTATGTCCGAACCATTCTATGTCTGTCGATGCTGTTGGTCGATGCTGTACACCTGCTCGAACTCGTCATTTGTTGATGTCGAGTGTCACTGGTCCTAAATAATTTATTTTTCTTTGCATTTCATAGCGTAAGATACAGCCCCGCGAACATCTTCTTCCCCTGATGAGCACAAAAATAAAGAGACAGGAAAATGTCCCAAACATCGCGTAACATATATGCATGAAAAACGCTTAACTGCAAAACACCACCCTGTTGAATTGACAGCTGATTTTACATATAGATATTAGTGAATTTGGATTTCAAATTTTATTTTAAAAAAAGTTGAATTCGGAGAATAAGTTAATTTAGAAATAGGTGTCATTTCAGGCCTCTAATTATTGATTAAAGAACGTAGTTTTACTCAAAAGTGACAAGGAAACTTGCAGAATCCTTGTAAATTTCCTCTGCCAGCTCTAAGAAACAACTGACTTATTTTTACATGCATTTTTCAAATAAAAATTGAATATGAGCTGTCAGACGATGTTGTCAACTTACGGGTTTTTAAAGAATTGACGTAACTGTTAGAATTAAACAAATTTACAAAAAAATTTGGAACATGGTGATTTAAATATGAAATTTACTGTTCTTTTCAATTATGGAATCAGATCCGAAATTAATTTTTTTTCGCACCAAACCGGAAGTAAACGTTTAAAATCAGAATTTTAATAACTTCGATTTTTTAATTTAGCTTAAAGTATTCAAATAAAACTCTTAAAATTTCAAAATGGGATCTGCATTAGTTTAGGAGATACATGAATTCGAGTACATTGCTACCACTCTCAGTGCGACAGCTATGAATGTATCTATCTCCTAAACTAATGTAGATCACATTTTGTAATTTAAAGGGTATTATTTGAATACTTTAAGCTAAGTTTTGAAAAATAATTTTTTTTTAATGGTAGAAAATAATTTAAATTTCGGATCTGATTCCATAATTGAAAAGAACTGTAAATTTCCCCCATGTTTAATAATTTATAATAAATTTGTTTAATTCCAAAAATTACTTCCAAAAAATCCATATTTCAATTGCTATTCAAAACTAAAAAAAATTGTGTGCCCACATTCATATTTTCTAGAAGTTCAATTATGCCGAATTTCAGAACTTCACATTTTTTTTTCGTTGTCCACTTCACTTCACTTCTGTTTTTACTAATAAATAAAATAGATTTTATATAAATAAAAGTTAAAATAAACTGAAAATAGATTATAAATTTTATTTATACTTTAATATTTATTGGGTTATTTTCCTACTGTAGTGTAAATACCATACCTTCATAGTGTAACAACGGAAATTGTGATTATATTTTCATTTTAAATTCTTTACGGCCAATTAAATTTCGAATTGACAGGCGGCAGGATATGTACACAGACACACACATAGTGACAGTTTCCGTATTATGTAGGATAATAATGGTTTGTGAGAGGATAAACATTATACACAATATACGTAGGTATATATGTATGTATAAGTTAAAATAGGATATAACGAAAAATCTATTATTTTGTCGTTGTGCTCTTAGCCATTTAGTTTCAACCATATTGTTACCATTTTTTCCCAAGCTAGCATATTGTTTTTCCTATACAGGGTGGCAGTGGTGCTAAATGATGATAATAGGTATTCAATGTGCATAAATACTTGTACATACATATGTATGTATGTAATGATGATGATGGCAAGCAGCTTGATTGAAATTGAAAAATGTGTTCAAGCATAAATTTAGTTATGATTAGAATTTATACAGGGAAGGATACAAACATACTGGAGCTACTAAATTATAACTGAATAGCTGAATGGGAAAGTAAACGATTAAGCTTATAAACATAAAGCTGTGTAGATTTGATTCAAAACTTTTAAATAGTACAGAATCTTACAGATCTTCCTTGAAAAGATCATTTACTCAGAGGGAAAATACTTTATAAATTAAAATAGTTCATACTTTTAATTTAAAAGCATCATCGTTTGAAGAAGTTTGTTTATTGAGCAACTGAATAGAAAACTATTGAACTTATTAATATCTTTATTATGTCAATAAGGCAATTTATTTGCAAAAACCGATCAAATTAATCCTTCCGTTGATTTCATTGCATTTCGGTAACAGTTACTTTAAATATTCATAGAACTGGTATCTTAGGTTTAAGTGTTCAACATGAAAATGTAAAGTATGCCGAAAAAAAAGTGTGTAGTATAGCAGAATAATTAAGGCTGCACATAAATAGAAAGCAATTGTTTGCATTTTTAAAGACTATTAGTCACTAAAACTTTAGGTTCAAACAACAAATATTTCATTGCACTTATGCAATCATTGCAAATTTTATTAGATACTAGATTAAAGTAAATCATTGATTTCGAATACATTTTCTTCTTTTTTTTTTTGGTTTTTAATACATTTCAATATTTCGAAATTTAAAGTTTTATCGTCCTTAAGTCCATATCCAGGTTCAATTTAGTTCAAATTTATATCATCAAATGTCGATAAACATATTTACAAAATATTTCTGTTCAGCTTGTCTTCATGATGGATCAGCACATCCTTCAAACGCAAATTTGGCAAACGCAATAATTGTTGTACATCATCAATTTGGCGATCCAATGGGAAACCCAAAGGCAAGCGATCCAAATTTAAGGAACCAATTCCAATGCCACACAATGTATTATCCAGCACTGTTTGTTGCATAATACGATCTGTTTCTTGAATTGGGGTAACAATTACCAACAACTGCATAGGTAAACCCTCAACACGACCCCGTGGAAGTAATAAACGATGTGGCAAACCACAGACTTGTCCTTGTACGCGATCCATTGTCATGTCTAAATTACCATTGATGGCCATCAAAACACGTTGATAGATTTCAGTATATGGGGTGGTATCACGAGCAGTCCATGAAATATCTTGTGAGCGTCGTTTAATCATGTTGTGTCCCACTTGTAAATCGGCAACGGCGGCATCCAAAAGCATGAAGTTGTGACGTTGTTCATCAAGTTGCACTTGACGACCCATGCCATCAATTCTGGGGCCGAGCAGTGTACGCACAACAACTTGTTGATTGCGATCGGAGGTTAAATCAATTTTAATGGTAAAATCTTTATGATTAAGGCGTTGTTGACGTGCCACCATCATCTTTTGCATACCTTGATCCTTGCTCAAAAGCATACGTGAATCGATCAAATTGATGAGATCTGCGTCGCTGACATCAACGAGAGTTTGCAGTTTTCCGACATTAACATCATTTATGGTAACACCATTCAATAGAAGATCATCACGTTTATAGCTACCCAACTGCTGCTGACGTTGCAGATCGACAAGTCTGACAATGCGACGTAATAAGTGCAATAAAATCGGATCTTGTAAGTCAACACCAAGATGTGTCAAAGATTGCATTCCATGAATGTCTTGTGTTTCCAATAATATTTCGCGCAGAATGTGTAAAAGGCCAACACCTTGGATCTTACCCATGAGAATATCACCAATCACACGATTGATATCGCTTTGGTCGAGCACCTGAATGTCGTGCATGCCCGCAATACGTCGCACCTCTTGGTCGATCACCATCGTCAAACGCTGTTCAATTTCGTTGATTCTATCAAGCATCAAACGGTCGCGGCGTGTATCCAAACGCATATCGTTCATTCGCAGTGCATGTCGCTCACCAACAGCATCAATCAAACGTGGATTATTCATGCGTTGTGAGACGATGTTATCCTGCAAGTCGGTTAAACCGACAGAAATGCGTTCCAAATTAATGCGTGCCAACAATTGTTGTAGGTTGTGTAAGAGAAGTTCACCTCCGCGAATCAATTCAATGCTTTGAAGGCGATTATTTTGGGTCAAATCTGTGCGTATGGTACGAGGTATACGACGCTTCATTGTTCCCAAATCCATATTTATGTCATCGACTAAATTATTATTAATACGACCGCCCTGCTGGTCAATATTTATGCGTTGCTGATTAATTAACTGTTGATTGCGGCTCAATCTGTCTGTTCCAATATCTTCCATACCACGTTGAAGGCTCAATACATTTTGACGACGCCCCATTTGAAGTTCATCAATGTCGTGCACACCCTGAATTATTTGGTCTCGAGAGCCCAAGTTAAGGCGTCTACGATTTATATGCAGTAAACGCTCGTCATCGACAGTGGTTGTTGGCAAGTTCATGCCTAATTGCTGTTGACCTCTGATATTTATGCGATTCTGTTCCAACATGCGATCATCGTTTATTACCCCTTGTGAACGTTGAACGTTATTGCGGATACCCAAAACCCCTTGCTGAATCAGACGTTGGTTTCTTAAGTCCTCAATGTCAGAGACTTGCCTCATTGCACCACGATCGATCAGGTTATCACGGATTAAGTTGTTTCGTTGCATTTGCAATCGAAGGCGCTCATCACCAACGTTCATGTCGCTTTCTTGTCTGATAATGTGACGTCCATCAAGCACTTGTCCTCCATGTAAGATATTCATCAAACGATCTTGTTGATTTTGCAAAGTTACCCCTCCGCGTCGTTGATCCATTATATTAATATCTTGTTGAAGACGTCTGCGATTGATATGCAGTAGGCGGTCACTGTTAATATCAGTGGTGGGTAGTTGGTTAATTTGATTGACACGGTTATTGCTTAATTGAAGACGGCCCCCAACATTGACAATACCCTGCTGGCGTTCCAAAACATCGTTATCATTTATATTTAAACGACGATTTATAATATCATCACGGAGTAGTTGCTGACGGTTCAAATTCAATCCAAGTTGCTCCTCGTCTCGGTTCAAGCCGGTTTCTTGTACGGTTATACGACGGCCATCATTAACTTGGCTACTGTGTAAGATATTTACTAAGCGGTCTTCTTGTTTCTGCAAAGTTACTCCTTGTCTCTGATCCATTGCATTTATATCATTTTGAAGACGCCTACGGCCAATGTGCAGAAGACGATCGTTATTGATATCGGTGGTGGGTAGTTGATCAATTTGGTTGATTTGCATCAGACGATTTTGACGTCCTTGAAGACGCTCGTCACGATCTACTAATCCCTGTTGACGATTTAGAATACGATCGCGATCGAGGATATCTTCATCTTGAATATTTAAACGGCGACGTTGGCCCTGCAACATTTGCTCGTTATCAATATCTGCATTGCGTATATCAGAAACACCCATGTCAATGCGACGAATATTATCTATATCCAAAAGTCTTTCCCTCTCCAACATGGACCCCATATTTTGTTCAAGTCCAACACGTCCTAAATTTTCCTGATTCAGCATTTGTCCATTCATAAGTTCGTCTTCTTTTAAACACAAATCATTGATCAGACCATGCAGAAGAGACTTCAACCCAACATCTTGAGTCAACAAAGTCATACGACGGCCACCTGTCAGACGCTGTTCCACTGGTAACACGATTTTATCTTCGTTGCGCATCATAATTTGAGTGTTTTGACCTTGAGACCTTCGCATTGCCATTTCTAGTCGCATTTCTCGCCATGGCATCCACAATTGTGCCCTACCCAGCAAGCCCAGTCGATTCGTGTTAGTTCCGCCAGCATTACGATCCACCAACCCCACACGTCTGTTCATACCAATAGTATCAAGCAGTCCTGGTTTCATAGTTTCAGTGTTGGTGGTCAATACATTTAAATCGACGTTTTGTGCTCGTCTAATAATGTCCACATCTTGATACAATTCTGGGAGTATCTCGTGTATACCAGGTACAATCAAATCCTGTGTATCCTGACGATCTCTGATGGCCAAGAGTAGTGAGTTGACTAGCAGAACACCATTCACATTCATTCGCAAATGGCAGACATTACGCTGGAGAGTGTCCCAATCACGAGAACGCACAAGCAATCGATAAATACCAATCATCTGCCGCAAATTATCGTCATTGGTAATGGTGAAAATTTCTTGGTTACTCAATAGACGCTGATTGCGTGCCAACTCAATTATGTGCAACATTTCATCATCGATTCCCTGAAATACAAAATGCTTAGAAATATAAGAATATATGCTTTTGAGCTACAAACAAACCTGAACATATTTATTCTGATCAGTAATCAGAGTTTGTGCTAGTTCTAGTAATTCAATATTGGCAAGTGGTTGCTGGACATGCTGTAGTACATCAAGCAGAAACTTTTGGCGTAGCAAGTCATCTCGGGACATCCTTGAAATTTGATGCGCACCTGAAATATTTATATTTATTTCACATTTGTCATGTATACACCAAAACGGGAAACTCTCCCTTTCAGCAATCACTACTTATTACCTATGTCTCGCAGACTTATGTCCTGCTGCAAATCCAAGCGGAGAGTGTTGCTGCTATCCAGTACTCCAGCTGTTACCAAGCTAGCCATGCAGACCAATAATATCACAAACTTGTTCATGTTGAATACTTTGCACTAGTAGAACTCAAGTATATCTTGTGAAGCCGATGTTGCTTGTGCTCTAAAGGCGACTACGATTATTCCATTCGATTCAAAGCCTTTTATACCCATAGCATGCTAATTTTCAATACATTCCCTTATCTCTTAAGAGCCAGTATCAAAAGCAGAAAAGGTTATTGAAATCTATGACGATATTTCCATCAGTCATTTACATTTACAACGACTTTTTATAAGAATTTTTACTTCTTCGCTTGTTTTTGACAATTTAAAAGAATTAATCTGTTAAATTTTGTTTTCGAACTTATATGCACAATTAATAATTATGCAATTATTTTAATATTATCTCCTGTTAAGTTCAGAGTTCATATATTTTTGTGTATTTATTGATAATTATCAATTTGAGCAATCACGCTGGCAAAAATATTGTTATAGAAAAGGTTTTTGACTTTATAAAGTACGGAAAATTTGGAGTTACCACTTTTCTTAATTTTTGCTCCATATAAACATTTTTAATAATGTGTAAGCATATTGTGGCTCTCAGGTAAGATGAAAATATATAACTATTTGTTATGTAAGAACCTAAAACATTTTTAGGAACTAAATTGAGCTATGACTGTCTATCTATAGAACAGAAATTTATAATATTCTTATGTATAAATCAACAATGAAGCTTAAAACGGATTTGATTACTTACTTACTACGCTAAAAACAATGAAACATTTTGTCTGTTAAAGGTTATTCTTCTTTGCTTGTTGTTATGAAATTGGAGATGAAAAGGATAAGCGATCGAGGAAAATTTAAGATAAGAAACTAGTGAATGAGCCGATTATAGAATAATTCAATTAAATGTTTTATCTGAATTAATTACTTGCAAGCGATATATGAAAGCAAAATAAATATTTATATATGTACATTAGATGGCTTATTTTTCTAAAGTATTTCAGATCTTCATTGTGACAGCAGAATATGAAAATAGGGTGCTAAAAACCAATTAAAATGAAAAAAAAATTTGAATTTGTGAAAACTGGATGCGCTACTCCGAAAAGGATGTTTTACAATACATTTGGGATTTTGTATGAAAAAAGCATTCAACTTGCATATAAAAGATTTTCAGATATCGATGTCTATGTAAAAAATGCCGCTAAAGGGAATGGAGTACCCAGTTTTTTGATACAACCGAACCCTAAGCCACCTCTAGCGCCTAAAGTGACCATTTGGCACTTTTTTTTACGAATTCTTAAATTCACCCGTTAGGATTTTGAATATAGCGGTAATTATTTTAAAATTAAAGTACGTAGGATTGTAGGTAATTCAATTTAGTTTATTTGACGTACAAATTTTTTTCAAGTTATATTTGAACTAATAAATTAACTTACAGTGAACCCTTGTCGAGTACAATCCAGTTCATCTTTGACAAATTTCGCAATTGCAAAAAACAAAGCAGACGTTGGTTTTTAGCACCCTATTTTCATATTCTGCTGTCACAATGAAGATCTGAAATACTTTAGCAAAATGTATGGAGCAAATAAACCATCTAATGTACATATAGTATTAGTCAATAATAAGTTTATGATTTTTTGCCACAACTTTTGCAAAAGTTAATCTTAGGAAGGCAACACTTTTTAGTCTACTTAAATACCAACATTGTTAAACAGAAAAAATCAAACTTACCCAACAAACAAAACGTACCGTTTCCGTTCCAGAAACGATACAGAAGTGCCGGATTTGTATCCAGAAATAAATCCGTTTCTAGATCCGGAAACGGTACAGCAAATTGATAAAAAGGAACATACAAAACGGAGATTTTCCCGTTGAAAATACGACAAGATTTACAGTTTACGGACTGTATATTCGTATAAAAAACGGAGACTTTTCCATGAATTTATTGGCATCTTTTACTTTGCCATTCCTGTCATATTTTCCAACCATACGGAATTTGTCCCAACAATATTTGCCAATATCGGCAATAACTGATTTTGTGAACTTTTGAACAATGGAAGGCCGTCAATGTTGAAATCAACTTGAATTTTATTTTCACTTTCCCAATTTTTCAATTACTTCAACCAAACCTTTTTTCAATCCATGGGAACATACTGTCCTTCATCCATCAATTCTGTATATCATTCTTTCAAAGTCCTACAATCCTATGGTAACGATGAATGTCCGTGGTTCCTCAATATGGAAAATAACGCATTTAGAGAACCGTCCATGAAGCCAAATCACTCCAAAGCGATAAGTGGGTTTCAAAGTCCGATTCTAAGTTCGATTCTCCATAAGTCCATTTCTAAATCCGATTCTCGATGGCTTGACGAAGATATAGAATCAATAGGATCTGCATAATTTGGTTTAGCTTTGAATGGGCATTGCATTGATTCAACATTTTCGATCGTCCTGTTTTCTGCTTGCACTAAACTTTAAAAAAAAATTCAGTTTCCGTCCTAGATTTTTTGTAACTGCGCTTGCCGAAAGAATATCATTTAGAAGAAGATGACCATGTCATCTTCTGCAATTTACCAAGGTATCTTTATGTGACGCAAAGGGCCTATAGTATATATAAAGTATAATATAGACATTATACCATGAGCAAAACAGCAATCATATTCCGTGTACAATCTACCCCATGTATATTTATAGGGGATTAGCACTTTGGATTAACCCATTAAGTACGGAGCGTTGCGAAAACGCAACGTTTGGGGTTCTGGCTGTATTAAGCCATTGAAGGAATAAAATTTACTTGGCAATTAGATTACTTAAAATTAGAAAAAATTTTATCATTTTAGTTTATGTCACATTTATTTTATACTGATTTTTCAATCAGCAAGATTTTTCGATCCGAAATCGTACATTTTTTTTAACAAATTTTTAAAATTCAGCTATAAATGTTAAAAGTTTAAAAGCGAAAAAATCCATTTAATTTTAATAGAAAAACTTCAATGAATCTCATTTAGATCCGAATTCTTCCAAAAAGTTCCAAAAAAAATGGAGAAATTCGAAAAATGATTATTTTCCTAATTTTTTTTCTTGATTTGATCAAATGATTAGTCTGTGTGAAATTAAATCAATTTTGCTTTAGACATTCTTGGGACGTCGGTTCATGCAGACCCGAGTCTTCTGACCGACGCGCCATTGCCTCTGACCGCTAGCAATTGTTCCCCAAAACTACACGCTTTCAATTATCATATCAGAGACAAATTTGTATATGAATGAATGAAGCAAGGAAAAATATGTAAGTAAAACACCAGTTAACTGGATAAATTGTAAATTTCAAAAAAAAAAAAATTTTAATATAATCCTCTATAAAATTAAGAGAGCTGCCATGCGATAAATATGAATCAATAAGGTCGAAAAACCTTTCTTCCAAAAAAAAAAAAAGAATCATCAGGTATATTATAAACAAAAGAGGGAAACATTTCTTTTTTTTCACAACCAATCCGGGAAAGTTAGTATCTGATGTCAATAGCAAGAAAGCAAATTTGTTTGGTTTTTGCTATCTTTAAGGGTTTGTAAGTATTATCGAGTTGAAGTGACTACGGAGGAAAAATTTGTTTGTTTTGATCGAAATTGGGCAAAATCTGGTGTAGAGGGTCTTTGAAGGCTGTAAAATATTTACAAGGTTTAAAAGTTAAAAGTAAAAAAACAAATTGTTCCTCTACTTTGCCAACTACAACTCGATGCCAACTTTATAAGTTGACAAAATCCAAAAAAATTTACCTAATGATTACTGACATCAGATATCAACTTCCCGTGTGTTCCTGAGAAAAAAAAGTTAGTTCACTCCTCCCTAATAAACAGTCTTAATCACTCAGAATCACTCGTGTGGATTATAAATAATTCGTGCAGACATTTTTTATAATTAGTAATCCTTCTTTAGATATTTTTTTGCAAACTTAAACGAATATTAACAAACCATAAAGAAAACCATGAATTTTTATGGTACGGAAGAATAAGAAAAAATGCTATCTACTTTGAAGTTTAGAGTTTAAAGTACATATACTTTTGATATATATATTATTCAAATAATTATAAATTTCGATTGGAGTCAATATAAAATTAATTTTGCTATTATATTATAATGATTGTTTTTGCTGAATTCGGAAAAATATTTAATACATCAGTTCAGATCTGCGGTTGATAAAATTATGACTCGAATGCAAGAAAGAATTGCATCATAAATATTGTCATAAAATTGTTTTCAACAACTTGTGTTCCCAATAAATACATATACATATACGAATTCCCATCTCCCCAGTAAGAGGGCATAGGACTTCAAATAATTTTCGTCACATTAATCTGAACAATACTAACTTCTAGACTTCAGCCCAGTATTTGGTACGTTTCTAATCAGATCGTTTTTGTTTCAAAGCCAAAATGTAGGGTTGACCGAATAATGAAAAAGAGAATGCGAATTTGAATAATAAAAATATAGAAATTTTCGAATGTGAACAATTTTTTTTTCTTTTGAGGATTGGTTGATTTTAATGTATAAAACTCAGAAATGAAGTTGAAAACCGAATTGGAGTCATTATTTTTGCTCGAGGTGTAAAAAAAAGGTCCCGATAAATGGAAAATCAAAAATTATTACGTATTCAAAATGCATAAATGCAAAATATAATCAATTCTCTACTTCCTAATACTTTTTCAACTCTAAAAAACAACTATAAATATTTTTTATTAATAATTAAAATTATCGCGAATAATTTTAATATCACCCAAAATAATTTTTTTCCATTAATTACTCGAAATCTGAACTTCAACTGGCTATAAAATTAAAACGAAACATCGCACAGAATGTTAACCCTCTAAGTCGGTCTCAGGGCAGCTATGTTTTAAAATCAAAATACACATTTTTTTTTTTTACTTCAGCAATATTGCCCTCCATTAATCACTATTTTATTGACAATTTAATATTGATTTGAACGCATTTCATCGCTTTTGTTTTATTTTATGCTCATTTTGATGTGAAAAATAGGCTTTTGAACACGAAAAATTTTGTTTTTGTTTTCAGCTTTCGACCTTTAGAGGGTTAAAGCTTCGCAACGTATAGCTCCGATATACATCTATCTACTGAGCGGCATGAAAACACATACATAATTTTTAAACGACTTTTAAATTATATCAACCGGTAGCCCGTCTGGAGACGGTCCTGCCTACTAGAGGGTTAATAGGGTTTTAAAACCATTTTATTATTTTTATTAAGAAAAAGTAACACATTTGTCTCTATATATCAATATTAAGATTTTAGTACTCAAAATTAAGTAATTGCGAATGTGAATGCCAATATCAAAAATTATGCAAATTATTTGCACAAACCCTTGCCTAACCGCCACTATACAAAAATGGTTAATTTTCACGTTTCAACGCCACTATACTGTGTTCCCAAATTTCGTGTAATGCAAGAACACGCTTGCCTTCCTCTTATCTGAAGCGTTTTATGGCTAAAAAGAGAGCATCATCTTGCTATGTACAGAAGCTAAAATCCTTATTGGTAAACATTTAACTTTGAACATTTTCTGTAAAGGTCAGATCAATAAGATTAATCACAAACATTTGCAGAAACTGAAGTTCACGTTTTGATTCATACGATAGAATTTTGAAGGTGAATTTGTACTTGGTTTTCTTTATTCGGTTGTCGATTTCTCTAGTACTAATCTAGTACTAAATTGGAGTACTAATCTTGCGTTTTATTTCCCCCTTTTAAATTATTTACTATTCAGATATCATTTTAGCTTGATTTTCGTGTTCCAACTTTTTGCAAAAGAGATATGGAAAATCATAATAATCGTCAAATTGAAATATAAATATTGTGGCTTAAGTTTTCCAGAATTTTGTAACTTTATATCACAGGCCCGTTTAATGTCGAAGTACAAAAAAAATTATATCTATACACCAAATTTCAATATTCTTTCTGACATAGTTGCAGTCTAACTAAGTTAGGAGAGTGTTCTTCTTAGGGACGGAGTAAAATGGACTTTCGAGTCTACGTGTTCCTCGCTCTTTGGCGGGCTATAATATTATACAATACAATGTCTATAGAGTTACATCGATGAATAAAATTAGATATGGCAATTTTAGTACTTCACCTATGTCTTAAGCCGCTTTTGTTAGCTAGTCACTTACGACAACTGTACACTTGGCAGGTAATATGTTGGATGCTGGGAAAATTCATTTGATCCAAAAGTGCACTTAACACATCTATGAGTTTAACTATCGACATATTTATAAAAATATTAAAATATGTTCACAAAATTGTGAGTAGCAATGCTTAACCAAATTTCTTGTCGCGAAGGTAGCAGCAATTATCACAAACGAAATGTCAAACTTTGCGATGCGTGCCACAAAGATTTTATAACAGAGTAACAGTATCATTAAAATTGTCGTGAACTTCACCCAGCGTGCTAAAAATTGTCCCGAACGAGTTCTAGAATCGCAAAATAGCTGATCTGAACTTTGAGATAGAAAGCAAATTCCACAAATTCAACAAAATTGATTGCGTACCTTCTAAGACTCACCTTTAAAAAAGCTGTATTTGAATACACAGTTTAAAATTCCTTTTTAGAGAGATTTTTATTTAATATTGATACAATTATTATAATTAAGTAAATCGTAAATAATTTGACAGCAATTAAAAACCAAATATAACAACCTTATTAAATTCACAAAAAGAAATGTAACGCTATATGGAGAATACGTAATTAATATTAAGCCTGAGTTCTTCATCCAATTCATTCAATTTCGCATGTTTATCCTTTTTAAGAACGATTGGCACGCACCTGATCGTCATGTTGAATGACGACGGTTTTCATCAGCATATTCGGAACTGTAACTTGTTGCAAATTTACAATTTCTCTATCCAAAGGAAAGCCCAAAGGAAGACGATCTAAATTAATGCCAGCAATTCCGAGACCACACAAACGTTCAGGATTTATCAGCTCTTGAAATACACGATCCTCAGCGGTTACAGGAGTGACGACAACCAGCAATTGCATTTCCAAACCATTAATAGTGCCACGTGGTAATAGCAAACGTTGAGGGAAATTGCAATTTGAACCAATCAGTTGCGGCATAGATTGTTGATCCATCATAATGCTGCGATAGATTTGACTGAGCGTGGAAACATCACGGGTGGTCCATGCGTTATCACGAGAATTCATTTGAATCATATTATTCCCCTCTTCCAGATTTTTGACAAAAGCATTTAGCAATATAAAGTTTTGACGATTTTGATTGAATTGGATTGGCATTCCATTTGCACCAACTTTAGGACCAAGGAAAGTCCGCACGACAACGCGCTGATTGCGTTGTGATGCAATATCATAGGTGATGGTGAAAGATTCATGATTCAAACGTTGTTCACGTGCTACAACTTTTTTCTGTAACTTTTGCAAATTATTTGAATTTGATTGCAACAATTGTTGGTCTACCAAGTTAATGAGATCCGTATCAACAGATTCAGTATAAGTCATCAAACGATCAACGTCAACCCCTTTCACGATAATATCATTAGCGATCAAATCTTCGGCATTGTATGGTTGTAATTGTTGTACGTATTGGTTGATGAGTTGTGCCAGTTCTATGATAACTTGCTGGTTAATGGTTTGGTGTAAATTAGTAATGGAAATAGGACGCACGGTGCTTAGTCCATTGCGATTGATTTGTGTATTCAATATTTGCCAAATGTTTTTCTCTTGGCTTAAGCGGGCACCGCTCAATACTTCACCAATAACTTGGAGTACTTCATCGCTGTCGCGTGAGATTTGATTACGTTGCAACAGCATGTCAATTGTTGATTTAATCTCTCGCATAATATTCTCTGTCATTTGTTGCATGAGTAATTCTTCTTGCATTTGTTGTTGTTGCCATTGTTGTCCTTGCATTTTTGTCAGATTATCTTCAACTAATGCAATATTTTCAATATTTAAACGTGCCACCATTTGAAGCAAATTTTGTATGAGTATTTCGCTATTACGTGAGCTCTTCAGCTCATCTACTGGTGACATCTGAATTGTATTGATGCTGCGCCTACTACGTTCACCATTTACATCATCGACGACTTGTTGTCTGGCATTGGTGCGGCGATTGAGCATCAAAGGTTCATTAGGTGCTTGTCGCTGGTTCCACCATAACATTTGTTGGCCGCCATCATCGTGATTATCCCGTCCACTCATTAATCGATCGCCATTAATTATGGGCCAACTTCCAATTTCCGAATTCAAATTTTTATTTTGCTCCATTGTTTGACGACCGGGTTGGCGATCAACTCTGTTACGTTGCCATCTTTCCATATTTTCTTGCTGGTTAAGTTGCATATTGGAACGATCCTGTTCCATGCCTTGCTCAACTCTTGACCTCATTGGCTGAGTAAGTCTATTTACATCCTCCCAATCATTTTGTCCAATGTTCCAAGTATTTCTACGTGTTATATCATAATCATCATTAACTAACGCACGTCCACGTCCAGTATTCATCCAACGTTGCTCATCGTTCATTTGATTCCACAGTTCAGTGTTTGTGTTGAGATCATTGAGCCTATGCCGGTTTACATGTAACAAACGTTGACTATTAATATTAGTTGACGGTAAGTTAACAGTTTGCCCACGATTCCGCATTTTATTAAGTTTGTCATTCTGTTGACCACTCCAGATATCATTCATACCACGAATTCCAGTACGACCCTGATTGCTTTGTCCAGCTCCACTTTGTTGATTACGCCAAATATCATTCGCACTACGAGATCCATGGATACGATCTGAATTGCGTTGTTGTCCAACTTGTAATATATCATCGGCAATACCATGCTGAGAATTTTGCAACTCCCAGGCATCATCATTTTCCATAATTCCATTTCTCAAGATTACGCGGCCAACCTTATTACTTTGCCTGTTTTGATTCTGGTTCTCTTTCATATCCTGCCAGGTTTTTTGTGCAATAATCTCATCCTCAACATTATTCATTTCTGTATTTAAAAGCATATTGTTAACCGTTTCACTCATTTGCATTGGATTACGACGATTGACACCGTTCAAACGCTGCCCATTAGTTGTTTCTTCTCCATTCATTTGTGCCTGCATCATGTGTTCGGTCATTAAATTATTCCAGAAAATATTCAAGCCAACATCGTCGCTTAAAGTCGATACTTGCATGAGGCCAGTCTGCTGCTCTAGAACTGGTATAACAATCTTCTGTGGCACATCGGCCAGAATTGTATTCTCATTCATCCGCATATCCTGGCCAGCATTTAATCCCGAACCTGGCAAAATATTTGGTGTAACACTTTGCCATTGTCCAAGTCGTGGACTGCTACGCATCATACCCATACGCCATTCTTGCCATGGACGCCATATACCATTTTTACCCATACGTATCATTAGTCCTTGCCTCATCAAACCCAAATTACGTAAGCCGAGCACATCCAATAAATTCGGCTTGCTAGTTGTAGCTGTCTTCGCAACCAAACTACTCCAATCGACATTTTGTGCGGCATCAATAACATCTCTGTCATAGTAAAGTTGTGGCAATATTTCATTTATAGCAGGCATTATCAAACTCTGTGTATCGATGCGATCGCGTATCGCAACCAATAGAGCATTTACGAGCATTACAGGATTAACGCGCATGCGTGCATAACAAACATTACGCTGGAACGTAGACCAATCACGTGCAAGCACTAAAAATCGATGAAGTCCTACAAATTGACGCATATGCTGTGCATTCATTTCGTTGTAGATGTCATTACGGCTCAAAATCTCTTGATTGCTTGCTTGTTGCAAGAACTCGACTAAAATATCATCACGAGGCTGGAAGTTAGAGTGATAGTGTTAAATTTGGGAATAGAAAATGATGCATTCATTCAATTTCAGTACTATACCTCAGTATACATCTCTGGCTCGTCTATTAGAATTTTACCCATTTCGATTAAATCACCATTCACCAAAGGTCTATGCACTTGCAACAAAACATCAAGCAGAAACTGTTGACGTTGATTCGTGGTCATCGCATTGCTGTTGAGAATACGGCCATTGTCTAAAGAGATGTGTAAAACAATTTTTAAATTTAAATAAAGAGTTACAAAAAGGAGGGCGGGAAGAGAATTGAAAAGATTCTCACCATGGATTGCGGTTGGGAATTTCAATTTGATTGGTCTATTGTCGAAAACTTTTAGATCTTATGGAATTTTCACTCCTTCCTTCTTATCCCCACAATAAAAGATATTAATTTTACTTACTCATTTCATTATCCTGCCCACCATGACGCCAATTATCTAACCATAAAAGCTTACGCTCCAATCCAAGACGTCCTGCTGCTACCAAGCACACCAGACAACTTATAAATATTATTAATTTATGCATTTCGTTTTTATTTTATTTTGCTATAACACACGCTGCTGTCACACTGACTTAAACGAAGCAATTGTTTGTCTTATATACCCTGATGGATTCTTCTGCTCCTGTTTTTTTTACATATGCACGTATGTTAGAATCGAAAATAATCTATTTAAATTAATTACATATATAAATATTAATTATTAAGAGCTATCTCTTCTACTTTTAACATGTTCGAGAAGGTACAACCAGAAAAAAGCGACACAAGAGAAATTCACGTGTTTGTAAGTAATATATTTTTGTTTTAAATAATTAATTATAAGCAAATGCATGTTCGAGTACATGACTACAGATTTTAGGCTATTAAATTTTTGACCTTTATACATTTTCCGATTGGCTCTATCATACCGAAACGGATTTTGAGTTTGAGCTGCTTGTGGTATTATTTGAATTCATTGCATTATCATCTAGACTTCAGGAGTTTATCTTTTTACATTGCAGGTTAAAGTATGCTTAATTTGCATCACACCTTATCTGCGCAGAAGTACGGCAATACTTCTATTTTTAAGAGCATTTGTTTGTTTAATTGCTCAGGGCAATAACCCAAATACTTTTAAAATATTAATGTCCAAATATTTTAGATTCACTTTTAGCTTTAAGGGTCACAAGTTAACTGTTCTTATCTTCACACTTAGATTTGCGTTTACATGCTTGTTTTGTAAGCTATGCACTTTTAACGATGTTGAGATTTATTTGTAATATGGGGAACTTAAAATGGCAGGTGCTTTGTTCTAAAAGATCTTTTGTGCCAGCCCCCAATTTAAGACAAAAGACTCTCTACTGACTTAACGAAGGCTAGAACATCTATTGTAGAAGTTCATTTTACTTTATTAACCGAAGGAAATAACTTTCCCTTCCGAGTACAGCCAAGCCAGGTTCTGATATTCACTCAGGATGTGAGATGTCATATTGTCATCTTCCAAACATAGACTACACTCTTTCTTATTGGACAGTCCTATCTTAGATGATGTCTGAGCACATACATAATTACCAGACATGTAGCAATGAACCCATTTTGAGTCAATTCATCGGGAGCTTCATTTCAGGTAATGTCACATTTGCCAGGTACCCAACAAAGCAAGACTTTGTTATGAATAAACAAGCGCTGGAGATACCCAATACATACTCTTTCACTAGTTTGAAGAAAAACTCCAAGAGAGTGCCAAGAATGCCGAATAGCTGTCAGAAAAAATTCGGTAGCTGTGTCTTTAAACCCTTATGAAGGGTCTTTAAACTCAATTGATCCAGAAATGACCCCGTTTTGGAACATCGGAATACAATCCGTAAGAGTTGTAATCTCAATGGGCCGTTTCAGTCTCGTAATATCCTATAGAAACCTGAATAGAATCAGGCAATATTATACCAAAACGTACCGTTTTTATTCCGTACAACATAATACACTCAGTTTACATTCTGTCAAATAAGTACCCGGAAATTCTCATTTTAAATTTTCCCTCTGAGAATATTTCAAAAAAAATTTTTTCCCAGGTTGGCACAACTGTCAACCACTATTCTCTGAATTTTTATTGCTATGTGTCATTTAGTTTGGTTACGGCATCATTAAGAACAAGTTAACCTTTTGTGTGCGTTCCGATGAAATATTCTCAGAGGGAAAATTTAAAATGAGAATTTCCGGGTACTTATTTGACAGAATGTATAATACAGCAACATGTACCTGGTTCAAACTCAATAATGTGAGCGGTTGTTCCAACACAGGAAGCTTTTAAAAAAGTAGGGTTATCTAAAGATATTGTAGTAGCGAAATATGTGTTCCAATCATTTAATCAGTTAACACATTAGGCGTATACACAATCTGGTGCAGAGAGTCTTTCATTATTCTAAATGCAAAATATTTCTGCTATCACAAAAACAAATATATCTAATATGCAAAAAGCATTGTTCCCAAAAATTTAAAAAATTATTTAGATAGTACCATATGAAGAATTTTCTGTTAGAACGACTCAAACCGGTTTTTAGAATAACCCCCTAACCTCTTACTAATAAAAATTACATACTTTTTGATCATTGGTCATGAATAAAAAAAGCTTTAAAGAAAAAATATTTCGAATTTTTATTAGATCAATTTATATATTTGGGGCCTGTACAAAATGTAACTAAATTTTAGTAACTGGCTAAATTACAGGAAATCTCGATAATATAGTTGACAATGTAGTTAAAATATTTGCTAAATTGCAACTCTGAATGTGGCTAAAATTTAGTATTTTTTTGAGCGTGCTAAATTTAATCAGCTGTTCCCAGGGGGAATTTCGAATCGAACTACAGAGTAACCCCCCAGGAAATATATATATTTTGTATTATCTGATAATTTCGGATTGCCACACTGTAGCTGCAGCTTAAATTGTCTTTGTCTTTGGTTTTCATCGTTTTCTTTAATTTTTGTTGTATTTATGGGCTCTCTAGTGTGAATCTTGTGCTTCCTCTGTAGTTCGATTCGAAAGACAATTCTATTCGAATGCCAAATTCGATTCGGAAAGGCACAAAATTTAATCTAAACATCGAACAAATATTATTCGAAAATTTTTTCTAGAGTACAAATCGTTCGAACTCGAGTAAATTTTCTTTCGAATCGAACTACAGAGTAACCCCCCAGAAAATATATATTTTTGTATTATCTGATAATTTCGGATTGCCACACTGTAGCTGCAGCTTAAATTGTCTTTGTCTTTGGTTTTCATCGTTTTCCTTAACTTTTGTTGTATTTATGGGCTCTCTAGTGTAAATCTTGTGCTTCCTCTTTTTTCTCTTTCCAATTTTTCTCTCTTTGGAAATGTTTACACCCTCTACTGACAGTGGTCTCATAAAATATTGTTATGGCGCGCTTAGTACTCAGTGTGTTCAAAGTTAAACTGTCTAAATATTCGGCATTAATTGAAAATCGGTTTCCGAATACCTACTTAATCAAAAAACCGGGTTAACCGGATAAGCCGAATTTCGTTTATTTTTAAACAAATACAAATATGCACATTTTTATACGTTAGACTGCCGTAAATTTTTTTTCCGCAAATTCCAATGTTAAATAACGTTAAGACATGACAAGAAATAGACATTTTTAAATTTAAAATTATGGTCTTGAAGGCTTTTGTATTGTACGTTACATGAAGTTAACCTGCTAACAAGTTCCAGAAATCTTAAATCAATCAATAAATAAAATGGCAGAACGAGCTTTTCGTGTAGAAAAAAATTACCAAAATTAAATTTTTGTGTCTTTTATTAGTATGCAAATCAATAAAAATTCGTAATTCAATTCTACGTTTGATTCTTATTTAGCTTTTAGCTTAGCTACACCACTCAACAGTTCGCAATAAAAAATATCTATCCTCTTCGTCAGTTTTACTGCTGCATTGTTCCTTACGGATATACTCTGGCTGATTCCATGAAAGCCATTCGAATAGTTATTTGTGTCATTCCAAGTGAAATGGTCGAATCCTAGAAACTTCTGTAGAAATTTCGAGATGTTCGAAGAACTTCTTTAATATTTTTTTTAGAACTGTGTCGATTAGAAGGATTTGAATTGATTTTATTGTTTGGCATAATTCTTCTGCCAGAGATTCTGAATAAGTAAATTCAATGTTGTCGCTGCCCACATGCCAACCTCTAAGTTAAATGTTGAGATTCTCCAAATAATCTTTAAAAATTTGTTGTAGCGTACTATATTTTCTATTTTTATATTGCGCAAAGTTTGTTTACACAGAAAACAAACAGAGTTATCGTTTACGAAGTAAGTGATTTTTCCATTAAAACTAAGCTGGAACAAAGCTTAGTGGCTGTTCACACGGGCTCAAGCATGAGCGTCTGTCTGAAAGAGAGAGGTAGCAAAAATTCATAGTTAGAAAAAGACAGGCTGTTTTCTATCTTTTTCTTACCACCTATTTTGTCTACCTCGGTTATCGAATAGTACGAATAGTACAGTTTTTTTAACAACCGGTTCGATTATACTGCAGTTCTAACCGGTTACCTAGTTATCCGGAGTTGGTTTTGATCCTTAATCTTTGTTTAAGGATCAAAAGTTTGGCATGAATCCAAGGGAATCCATCAGGTTTCTTTTTATTTTGCAATTTCATTTTATTTGATATTAGTTTGAGAAATAAAAATGATCGCTGTGATACAAAAAGTAAAAAATAGGATCTGTATCTTGAATTTTCCACCATGTTAACCATACATCGTGAATTGCTAAAACGGATATTGTAAGTGAGAGTTCTGTCTTAACCTCCATAGTTGCAGGGTTAAAGCATTACGAAACATAGCTTTAGCATTGTAGAAAATATTCCAATTATAACATTCGTCTTAAAGTTGGAATTGCACAATAATTTGGAACAGTACTTTAGAATTGATTTATATTCCGAATTTTTTTAAAATTCGAAATACAACATTTCTGACCTTTTTTGGATTTTAGTAGTTTAACCCTCTGGTTCTCAAATTTGGATTGATTTAAAAAAAATTAGCACTGATAAATTTTGATGTAAAAAGCATAAAGATGATCTCAAAACCCTAAAAAATTTAATGGGCGTGGTTTTATGAAGGTGGAAAAGTTGTGAAAAGAGCGGAGGGCTTTGTGTCTCCGTGCAAGGGGGGATTTCGAGGAAATTTGAAATGTGTAACATGAAAACAGCAGTTAGTTAAAGTAATTAAATGTAATATATTAGTGTAAGAAAATTTACCTTTATCAATTCAATTTTCTCTTCGTAGCGATTACGACCTCTTCGTCTCGTCTTCAGGATATATAATGATATCCTGGCATTCGGTAAAATAGTCTAAAGATGACAAATTCAACCCGCTGAATCATAAATGTGTCGATGACAAAAAACGAATTGGTAAGGGCTGCCAGGAGTACAAAAAAACACTAAAATCTAATAACTAATACAAATAAGGTATCAGGGCCTGGACGGGTTGAATGTCTAAAAGTATTTTTTGCTAAATAAACTTTTTATCAACTTATTTTTAGTAATTAAATATTTTGTATAAAAAATTCGAATTCCTAGTAACTCACAGCTAGTATTTTTATTTAGCTAGTATTTTAATTATTTACTTTTATCTCAAATTCAAAGACGACCTCGATAGTCTAGTGGGTAGTGCACTAGACTTTCATCTGGGAGGTTCGGGTTCGATTCCCGTCTTCGTCTGGTGGTTAATTTTCATAACTTTCTTATATTCACTATCAATATGAAGTGTATGAGAATTATAAGATAGTGTACAAGTACACACATTGGTTGGTAATGGCAAAACCACCAAGCCGATAAAAAATTGCCACACCGCCGTTCGGAATCGGCGTTAAACTGTAGTGTCCAACTATGTGGTATCACAATGGGCCGTTCAGGCCTAAGTGTGTCTCTCGACAGCCACTCCAACCTAACCTAACCTATCTCAAATTCAATCAAATTAATTAATTTTCCTATTTTTCACAAATTTTTTACTTTGACTGACGCTAACGTCTGTAAAGCACATCATAAAAGCTTGGGAAATATATAAACAATATGATAAAATGTAACAACAAAAATCTATTAAGGTGGTAATTACACCCGTTTTGATAAAGGCTGTCTAGAGGCGCACTTGGGAACTCGAGGGTTAAGTTAAGGAATGAACTTCCTCTTCACTTTCACGTTCCGTATCACTAATAGGTACTTCTTATGATTCAAATAATTACACTTTTTAATTTCTTCCACTTAATTATTTTTAACATTTCTCTCACACTAACTGGAATCCAATCTAATTTCAAACGTGGTAACTCATTTTTAAATGCATCAACGCTATTAACAGCGGTGAACGTAAATCGGTGGATACAAAAAAAGAAAGTACAAAAGTACAACGGTTTTTATTGTATTATGAACACCACAATGAATTGTCGTTTCGCATGGATAGAAAAAAAGGGAAAAGAGGAAAACAAAACCGATGGAAATGGAAAAGAAAAAACTATTCAACAACAAGTGCACAACAACAGCAATAATTGTATGCGAAACAAACGTAAGCACTTCGAGGTCAAAAAGTATAAAATAAAAAGCTAATAGGGTTGACAATATAAACCAGGATTGCAAACATAACGACTGACTGCAGAATAAAAACAACAACAACAAAAAAGAAGACAGCTATACATATTTAAAAATGTTGCACAAAATGGCACCATCAAGAAATCAACATGATAAATCTCCGAGGGCGTTATTAAAATCAACGATGCACATTAAATTGAAAATGCGATTGACTGAAGTTGATAAAAAATGGAAGAAAATTATGAGAAAAATTGTCACTTGAAATGGTAATAATAAAAAGTGCAAAGGGCAGTAAAATAAATAAATTCTAAAGGTAGAATAAATGGAGGACAAAAACAGACTAGTATTTTCCATAAATTAATATAACTAGTACGTATTTTTCATTTGATTTGGTTTTTGAAAATTTTAATTGTAAAATATTTAACAAATAAATTACAAAATAACATCCCTGTTCAATATTTTATTAATATGTATAGTATGTATTAACTGTGAAACCATGCAGCCATTACTTAAAATGTAAAAATCAAAAGAAACTAGTATTTCAAAATGAAATACAATATTATATAACAAATTAATCAAAGTTATGAAACTAAGCTAAGGTGGCGCGTTTTGCAACAAATTCGCGTGAGCTTTTTTCCTTGTTGGTGAAACGAGCGTAACTGCAACGAGAAAAGCAATAAAAAATATTTTAGTTAATTCTATTAAAAAATGATTGATAAATAAACGGAACTTATTTAAACGAGAGCTTTAGCTTTTGTCTCTTTGTAGTGCAATAAGTTGTAATGGAATGATAACTTCACATTTCCGCCATAAGCAGTTTGCAATTTTTTATACCTATGCTAAATGCTATTTTTCTTGAATGTTATTGAAAACTTTGCCCTAGTCCCCCTTGTAGAATTGATTAAATTCACTGGAAAAGTGATTCTTTCACTTCAGTGTCGTAAAGAAATACATGTTATGTAACAGAGTAAACGACATTAAATGTACGTCATAAATATTCTCCATTTATACAAAGTTATAACGAAGAATAAAGATCAAAATTCAGAGTAGGCTTTTTAAAAGGAAATTATGATTATTACAATATATTTTTTATTTTTCTACCATCCTTATAAATCCTGTGGTTTGACTTTAAACGAATTTAAAAACAAATTTTCGTTATACCCCACTTCTCTTCATATACTTTCTATATTCGCTACAACATACAGTGACTCACAAAATTTATCATATAAAGGGACATTTTTGGGACACAATAAATAGCCAAGAATGGTGCCGAATCAAAAACTCATCCGGATGAACAGAAATCAAAACACTTATAAAGATTGTTGAAATGAGGGAACTATCATAAAGATCACTGATGAGGAACTGTAACTGGTTCCGAAACGATCGTCCGATCTGCTAGTTTTATGAACTTTTTGAAACTCTTCTGTATCATTGTTAATTTAAAGCCTAACAATTTACTTTAATTAAATTTTTACTAATGAAAACAAATTTCTGAAATCAGATAATATTTTCAGGTACGAAAATAAGAAATTTTAAATTTGTCGGTCGAAATTTTTTTTCAAATTTTACAGCTCTTCCATTGGCCTTTACAAATACAAACATCATCCAACAAGAATTTTTTAAATCCGATGTTTACTGCTGCCGCAAGAGATTCAAAGTTTAGAAGCTTCGATAATAATTTATACTGTGCGTTATTGCAATTTCGTTTACAAAAATTAGACAAGATAAACTATAACAATTATTTTTGAAGCTCTTAAGTACATATAGTCGCCTGGGAATTGATTTGGCGTATAGGTATACGAATACGTATGCACATACGCCAAATCAATTCTCAGGCGACTAGACTATTTGTACATAAATCAATTGGGAGTTTTTAGAAAGAGTAGACCGCGTTCTATGTAAATTGTCGCATGAAAAGCATAAAACACTTTTGACGCATTGAACGGATCATTAAAATGTGACATATAATTCTACCTTAAATTTACGAAGAATATATTTAGACACTTCCACATTTAACTTACGTTTTCTGATATTTAGCAACATCCGAAGCACTTAATGATGGACGTGTTGTGTTGAAAGATTCAATTAAATGTTTTTGTTTCACCAGAATCTTATCGGGTAATTTCTGTAATGAAAATAAGGTAAGAACACATAACACATTTAAAAAGGGTTATTTAGATTGTTAAACATATGTGACTAATTACCATTCAGCAATCATACATTAGCAATCGTACACACGAACTGCCAGACAAAATACATCCGTTTATAACCATTAAATTGCATTTGGGGCGGGGACGAGAACTGAAGCTTGATAAGTAGTATGGTAGTGATTTAATTATCAAGAATACAGAAAACTTAAATAGATGAAAAAGATAGAGAACTAAAAAGGAAACACCTTTTACTTCGACAACGGGGAATTTGTTTGTTTGTTTTGTAAGTTGCTCCAAAAAATAAGGAATGCTTCTTGGGGTTGCTTACTAATTTTTTAGTTTTATTATATTAGTATTGTGAGTATTGAGATCTAAATTAAATACATTTGTTGACTTTCATGAATTGCATTTCGTAATACTTAGTAATGAATATAAGCTTAATTACTGATTTGTGTTGATTGTTTCAATTCAAATTATTGAAATGCTTACTATTTCTACTTTCTTTTTCAAAACCTAAGAAACATATTTTTTCCATTTTTAGCGATTATTATATATTGTTAAATTTTAAACATTTTAAATCTTCATATGTAAATCACTTTTAAAACTACACTTGTACAGCTCCTACTGGTAATAATCGATGCGGCGATTAAAAGTGTATGCGCTACAAAATTTGAATATTTTGCATTTATGATCGATGCATATTCGCGATGAAATTTCTTTGCCAATACGATTGGTGTATTTTAACTAGAACCCTGAATACCACAACCAGACACAGTGAGCCACAACAACCGAATTTCAGTCTCTAATAAAACAAACTTAGTAAACTTTCACATGTTTAGTAATACAAAAAGAAATCATTCTTCAGCAGCCTAGCTGACCTCGAATCTGCTGACGTCAGGGTTTGTGAAGTTTAGTAAACCACAAAGGTTCCATAAAGATTAGTAGTAACAGTGTAAACAGCCCATGTGGTTTTACAAAAGGCCTTATTAGCTCAAGTATGTCCTACTATATGCAATATAGGCAATCCACTCTAACCTAACCATGGATTATCCTATAGAAACGAAAGCATTATTGTGCAAACTTAGAACCATACCAACCTAAAAATATAATATATCTTTACAGAGGGGTATTTTATAAAGTTTCCAGATCACATGTTCTATGTAATGCCTTCCATGTAATACGTTCCAGGCTACACTTTCTTTTTCTTCTTTACAAGCAATTTTATTGTATGCAGCACATAATTTATATATCAAAAATGATTATGGAATATTATTGTAGTATTGAAAAACTGTGTGTAACAGTTGCATTTGCCAGTACTTATACGAATAGTACAAAGTGTGTAAGAGTGCGGACACATGAGAGTGAATTTCGTTGAAATTCTGAATCTCAAATTTAGGTAGACACACGACAAAAAAGGAATTTCATTAAAAATTTAATTTCGTTTTCGACAGATTATAAGTTTGAGGAAGAAGAAGAGTTTTGGTGTGTTTTTTTTTTGGAAAATAAAAATAAATAGAAATGTGACTTTTCAAGTTGTAGGTATTTCCATAGATTAATAACAAAGTTGAACGGGTAGCAATGACAGCCTTTTCTATACACGCATATTCCCATAGCAACGTATTGAGCGTCAAAAACGTCAAATTTTCGCTTTAATTTTTAACATGGCGGCATGCTTTGAAGTTTGATTTTCAAAATAAAATTAGCCCGTTTGTGCTCAAAAAATTATGAAAATAAACAAAATAAAATATATATAAAATATTCGAAACAAATTTTTATATAACAAATAATATAAATAAAAGTGCAAAGAATGCCGAGTTCCTGCTGTGTCTGCAAAAAAAATTCCCAGATAGAAGTGTCTCTAATTAAGGCTATTAAGGCAACTTATTCACTTTCTTGTTGTAACTTTTTGGATACAGCAAACTTGAATGAATTAAGGTGGCAGAAAATGAGAAAAACAATTCCCAACAAACATTATCACATAAAAACAAGCTAAATATAAGCTTTCTAAAGTAAGTGTTAAGCTTACAAAACGCTGATATTTTGTTTATAAAACACTTGAAAATAAGCGAAATATAATTAAAACGTGGCGTTGGTTATAAGCTTTAAAAAAAAGGTTTGAAAAATACTTATTTTAATTTTATTTTTCTTTTTTTTTCTTATTATTATTTTCGAATCTTACCAAAATTTATTTTTTCTAAAATGTCACAGAAATTACAGAATTTTCAGAAAAGAAAACATTACATTTTTTTTTCAATAAACCTTTGAAAAACGTTTGTATTTACAAAACCTTTTACAAAACGTTTATTTAATCAAGCTTATTTTAAATTTGATTTATAAAATGCTTTCAAACTTGTTTGTTGGGTTTTGTCAGAAATTACTCAGAGAAGAAATGACATACATTTATATGTTGCCAAGGAAACATGCGTGTTGTCAGAATCCGTTCAACCGTATTTTTATTATTAGTTGAATATGATGTCCATTTAAATGTTTGGATATTAGAGTTAAAATTTCATAGAACAAAGAAAATAATAAATCAAAAAATATGCCGTCACAGCTTAGTCTTAAGTACTATGAAGAAATTAGAAACATTTTGTCTTGAATCAAAGATATCAAAATACAATCCCGCATTTTTTTGGACCAATTTTAGTGGAAATCCCGGGATTGACATCCCTAGTACATAGGGTATGCAAATGTTTTTTTTTTTATTTAACTCGCAGCTACTTTATTTATACTTTATTGTACTAAGCCACTGGTTTGTTTTTTACATTCATATAAAAAATAGAAAATAAAAACTATGTGCATTGATTTTTTAATGAGTTTTATTTTCTCGCCATAGTCTTTTTAGCCAACGGTTTGTGTTAAGCAATTTAAGCTTTAATTTTTATTATTGCTAACCTGTCTTTTCATTATTTCTGACTAAACAAGCACATACTTTTTTATTTTTATTTACTTATTCATAATTCGTGGCTTATTGGCTTTCAACTTATTTTTTGAGGACATACGATCTGTGGTCACAAGTCATAACCGCCTAAGTCTGTTTTCCAATTTTTTCAGGAAAGCAGCTTAAAATTTTAAATATTCACTGCAAATCAGGAGTCGGTTTTTTTCATTTAACTTTCTTTGCCGGCAATTGCCTTTCTAAAAAAGATACAAACATGAAAAATTAATAGCAAATAAATTTAGATACGCAGAACAGGATAAACACTAAAAACTCAATTTTGTCCTAACTCGAGGTAGGTCCTTATGATTTGTGACCACTGAAATATCATTCGCATTCATTTCTCCTGTTGCTTCTGGTTCTTTTAAATATTTGTAAAATATTATAACGAATCCAAAAGAGTTGAAGTTGTGGTAAGAAAAAGTAGAACTTTAAAAGAATTTTTTAGGTTTCAGTTGAAACTCGTCATTTTTTAATTCAATTGCATTTTTTTGTGAATGTACAAATAATTTCTTTTTTTAGTCACTAAAAAATACTTTAAACGAAAGAGGTTACTTAAGTTTCCATTGGGCAAATTGGTATGAAAAATAGCAGCTCGTTTAGACTCTAGGCCGAACCTATGGGTAGAAATGGATAGAATATTTTATTTTGAATTTGAACAGCAAAGTGGAAATCTTTCTTAGGATATTTCATAAAGGTTTTCTATTGTCAGTAAACAGAAGTTGTTGTGTAGAAATATTTCTATTCTTGATTTTTTGACAGCCGATTGTCCAACTCAAGCATCGAACCCTTTAATTTCAGAATTATAAAAGGCTCTATAAGAAATTTTTATGCTGAAATCATAGTTGCATAATCATGACACTAAATTTTAAAAAATCATAACTATGAAGTTATAGACAAAACACGGATGATCTATTTTCTTCAATACATTGATTTTTACACTCACTTATCTTTTGCAAACCTTTTAGATAAATAATTTTTTCACTTAACAATAACATAATGGTATTTTTCATAAAAAAAGCAAAAGATTTTACAACAAAATGTTGCTTCTTGGTTTTTTACTTGACTTCAAAAACAACAAATTTTAGAAAACAATAGAATAAGCATGAAATTTCAAATGCTTAGCAATCAGCAAATATGAAGAAGACTGAAATCATATAATACTATTACAAAAATTGGTTAAATGTTGCTTATACGTCACATTTGGGAATGAAAGGGTTAATTCTTATAGGTTTTGAAATCATCCAATAAGATAAATAGACAAAAAGCAAACCTTACATTTCAACATCGAGACTATTGCTTGTTTTATAAACTACCCCAAAAATAGAATAGATTTGTAGCTTAGGATAGCTTCGTGGATTTAATCACTCATTTTTTTATTCGCATTATGTTTGTTTCGAGTATTCGTGGTAAGGATATTGTGAGTATTTTAAATATAAATTCTATTAATTAAATACATTAATTTTTGAATAATTTACAATAAATACATTTTATAATACTAACTAAGTAAATAATAAACATAGACATAATTAATATTTAATCTAAGTCTTTTACATCATCATAGTTTTAAAGTTGTAAGCTTTTTTTTTTTTTTTTTTTTTGAATTAAAGAGAAAAAGCAAAAAATTTGTAATTTGCTTATAAATAAGTATTTTCTTACTTTAAACCTAAATAAGAATTTCTTGTTTTACTTAATGCCATTTAATATGTGACTAATTAAATTTATAAGTATATCCATATCGTAGCGGTGAAGTGTCTTGATATGTGTCAGGCTCATGCTCGGACTCATCATCGCTTGATGATGGCGGTGTCTCTAACATTGGTATTGATAAATCGAGATATTCCTCATTAATAGTAGAGTTCGCCAGTTGTAAAATCTTATCTAAATTTTCAACAATCTCAACAAATGTTGGTCGCACATTCGAATCAAAATGCCAGCACTGGCGCATTAGCATGTAAATGTTAAGTGAACAACGATGTGGCTTTTCCATACGCTGTCCAGTTATTAAATAACTATAAAGTTCTTCAGCTGACATAATATTTGGATAAGGTTGCTCGCCATAGGTCATAATCTCCCACAGTAATACACCGTAGGACCACACATCCGATTGTGAATCGTAGAATTTCTCTTGTAATGATTCGGGTGCCATCCATTTGATCGGTAAACGTCCATTGGTATTTTTGCGATAGTATTCGGTGTCTTGTATATCACGTGCCAGACCAAAATCAGCAATTTTCATTACATAATCGTCGCTTACGAGCACATTGCGCGCAGCTAAATCACGATGTATACACTGAAATGTTAAATATCCTATCAATGTTGTATGAATTTTCGATAGATAATTTAATTTTCCAGCCATTTCCAACTAATTTGAAATCAGTTTGATTTTCGTGTGAAACAAAGCTTTTAAATCGCGAGATACACTGAGGGATGTAGCATAGATAATGTCAAATAAATTTATGAATTGTTCTTTGAAGTGAATAAATATTTCAATAAATTTAAAGGTGCATTTTTTTAAGAGCTGTGAAAATTTTTAGTCATACTAAGCATGGAATGATTTCAATTTAGCTAGAGAGTATGCAAAATTAAGATATGTGAGCTGAAAGAAACTCAGTTCCTTAACTTCATACTCACCCTCCTCGAAGCCAAATACTCCATGCCACGCGCTACTTGAAACGCAAATGAAATTAAATTCTTTTCTGTCAAATGCGACTTATCTTCCATATTACCGCTATTCCTTTGTAGCATCGGACTATGCATAAATACAGGATGATTCTTCTTTAGAAAGTCTTTAAGATTACCATGTGGTGCAAACTCAACAATCACCCACAACGGACCATTTTGTGTGCAACAGCCGAGTAAATTTATGATATTAATATGTTTGCCAATCATTTTCATCACCTCCATTTCACGCACCAAACTGGCCATATCGGCATCTGTGTGTTCATCCTTTACCATTTTTACAGCAACGATACTCGATGAGTTATTGGCGGTGCGTGGTAAACCACATGCCTCCGCCCTCACTACGCACCCGAAAGCACCTTCGCCGAGCGTCGAATCTAGCGAGAGCTGCGCACGCGGTATTTCCCAATTTGAATCTAGCGGAAATTCATATTCATTGAAACCTTGTGCGGGATCGATATTTGAGGAAGATGTCGAGAAAGTAGTGCGTTGTTTTTCAATTTTTATAACAGGCATTTGAAGATCACACGAATTACTCTCCGATGAGGAAGGCTTATAAATAATAACTTTCTTCGTCCATTGATGCACCGTTTCAATGCGATGTTTCAATAACTTTTCGTGTTTTAGCTTACGCAACACATAAATGATAAATATGGAACCGAACAGAAAAAGTAGCACTATGACTAGTGCAACCACAGTCATCAAAACAGGATGATTACGCAACATCGTAGGAAACTCGGAACTTGGTAGCTTGTCGACAACATGTAAATAAGCGCTTGCCATTGATTGACCCATATGGTTAGCGGCGACACACGTATACCAACCTTCATCAGCGTGTGTGACATTCTCCAAACGTAGCTCATGTGGTTTATCGGGATTACTGGGCAGTTTATTAAAATCCTTAGCATAATAATCGGCGTTAAAATTTGAGCCCCTTGGTACTAATCTTTCTAAATCAGATATGCTTTTATTACTCTTTGTATATTTAATCCACCAGATGAAGGGTTCCAAATCGGACACCACTTTGCATTCAAAAAGAGCTTCACCGTTCGTTAGAACTGTTTGGTTTAGTGGAAATTTATCACTGTGTATGGGAGGTGCACGTAAACGATCCTTGATTGCGATATTAGTTGTATGGTCAATGCAGCCGTATTTATTGCAAATGGTGCATTTGTAAGCGCCTGAATCTTCGGTGACGACGTCATCCATTTGCATGGACCATTTTTTGTAGATAACCTTACCAGTGCGTCGCATAATTTCAGTATCATTAACTGTCCAAGTAATATTTGGAAGAGGGTTACCGATAGCAGGACATAAAAGTTGAATAGAACTGCCTGAGGGTTTAATAATAGAGGAAGGGAGTTTGAATTTTGCTTTTCTGAATTTGGGTGCACCTTCTTCATCTTCATTTGTTGTATCGGTATCTTTAGTTTCAATATTTTCTTCGTTATTATGTTCAACATCGCCGACGACATGTTCTTGAGTTGTTGTTGTTGCGTTGAGCTTTGTAAGTTGGTTTTCTAGTTCTGAATTAGAGTCGTTGAGTTTTGTTAACAATTTGGAATGTTTGTGTTTCAAAGCTGGTTTATCGTTACTAGGTATAATTCCATTCGTTTGAGTTAGTTTAGTTTTTTGAGTGTCGGAGTCATATTCATCCGCTTCAGCATTATTTACTTGCAGCGTTGTCGTCGCGACATTTTCTTCCACTACGTTTAAATATGCACTTGCCGTTGTCTGTCCCACGCTATTTGCAGCCAAGCATGTATACCAACCAGCATCTGCTTTGGTAACGTTTATCAGTTTTAACACATGCGGTTCATCTGAATTTGACACTAGCCTCACGAAATTAGGATTAACGCTTACGATATTGTTTCCTGCTAGTTCAAGCTCAAATTCTCCCATACTCTTGCCACTCCCCCTATGTTTAAACCATTTTATATACGTTTCCAAGCCACTAATTACATGGCACTCAAATTGTGTATTGTTGTTTAATGCAACAGTTCGATTCTTTGGTGTATTGTCACTTATGAAAGGCGCTAATCTTAAAGGCGCATTTACTCTGAGCTCCATGTTATGTTCAATACATCCGAGTTTATTGCATAAACGACATTTGTATTCGCCTGCATCATTTGTGGTTAGCTCTTCAATAGATAATGACCATTTTTTAAATTTATATCGTTCAACGATTGGCAGTAACGCTGTATTATTTAAATACCACAAAATATCAGGTAAGGGATTCCCAATCGCAGTACAACTAAATTGAACAAAACTACCAATTGATTTTTGTAGATGTGTCACAAGTTTGTTAGGGTGTTTAAAGGTTGGAACAGTTTCTTCACCACTTTCATTCATTACTGAATGCACATTAGGAAACTGTAATTTTTCTCCATCTAATGGCACTATAGCTGCCAACTCATCATCAACAGCAGCAGCGCTGGGTTCAAGTTGAACTTCTTGTTCTTGAGAGTTAGATTCTGGTCCATTTCTAAAATTTGCTTCCACTGCATCTTCAATTTTACTAAAGTCAGCAATATCATCTTCCTCTCTGATGGGCGACTTTTCTTTAGTATTCTCATCTGGTATCTTCAATGTTAAATTAGCTACTTTTTTTATACCGTGTAGATCTATTTGTGTTACGCATCGATATGTGCCTGCATCTTTCATTTGTACAGATTCCAACATTAACGTTTTATTTGTACTTAACATTTTTTCAGCTTTATACCACATGGGTTTATTGAATAAACACGTGAGTTGTACGTCGGCATTTTTGGAAACGTTTTGTTCTAGTGCTGTTTCCCTTCCCAGAGTTATTTTAAATATTTTATCGTTAGGGTGATCAGTTAAGCTTTTGGCTTCACTTTCTTTTAGCTCATTGTTTAGATTTAATAGTAGCAAATACAATTTCAATATAACTACTAGCTTCTTTAGTTTAGCCATGGCTCTTTTCACTATAACTTTAACGCACTTCCGTTATTTTTTGCGCACACTGCAGTTTAAGTTTTAATTCAAATTTTATAAATTATTTAGTTTCGAAACTATATTTTTTTCTTAACTAATGACATATTTTACCTACGTATATTTAATTTATACTTTATTATATAAAACCACTGATTTATTTTTTTTTACATTCATATAAAAAAATAGAAAATAAAAACTATGTGCATTGATTTATTAATTAGTTTTTATCGGTTGTTGTTTTTGCTATCGTTGTAAGTTTTCGTACATTTAGCTTTTTAACTGGCGTATTAAGTTAAGCAGCTCGAGCTTTACGTTTACAATAATGTCGTTTCTGTTTTTTACTTCTTTTTTTTTGCTTATTGGGGTTTAGCGTTTTTTAGGACATTCAATATCATTTTTTTTTTTAAATAATTTATTCATTTCCTCTGTTAATTGCCATAGTTTTATTTCGTTAATTTTTTAACTATTATAATGTTCAAACGTATCTAAAAGTGTTAAAGTTGTGGAATGCATGAGTTTTTTTATTTTAAAACTATCTACGTTTTTTAGACTTTTGTAAAAATTTTTAATTTTTTTTTATTCAATTCCAATTAATTATTTCCGAATTTCATTATGCTATGAAGACTTAATATGTAAAACATCATAATTACTGGCAAAGCAAACCACAATTACAAACAGCGTCTGCTACTCATAAATCTTTTAAATTACTTTTATTTTATTATAAAATTTTTTGAAGACTACATACTTCATTTGTTTTTCAATAAACCTAAAAAACACGTACGATTGCGCTTATAAGCATTTAATGCCACACTCGCATTCTTTTTGTTTTCTTAATAAGTTTTTAACGATTATTACTTAAGTACTATTATATTTTTATGGCATTGCAAATTTTGTCCGCTTTGGAGACTCATTTGTAAATCACTTTAAAAAAATACATAAGTGCAGCTGCTGCTGGTGCGCTTTTAGCATAAAGCGCTTCCGTTTCACATAATAATCCACTACCACCCACGGAAATGAAACGAAAGGAAACGAATACACACCGAACAATACCGAAAAGCCAAGGAGAACTCCCTAAACTGTTTTTTCAATAATTATCGATCGAATGATCCGTCTGAAACGAGTGTTGGCACTCAACTAAATGTTGTCGCTGTCGTCGTTACGATCGAAAAACTTTGATTTAAGGGGTGATTCTGGTTTGCACAATTCTAAAAAAAAAAAACAATTTATTTCTTTTATAGTTATTCTATTGTAACATTTTGTTTTCGAACTTGTAAGCATGATATTTCACGACCTAATCATGGGAGGACTTCAAATTATTTAGCAGAACTGTAGCTACACTACCATCAAACAGAAACCTAAAATATTAAATGCATTTTTTTTCGGAACTGTATTTTTTAAACTGGTGACCAGAATATCGCAAAATTATTTATTATTATTTATATCTATGACAGGAAGTAGGATTTTGTTGGTCTGATTACTAGAAATTTTTTTTAGAAAACAAAAATATAAAAAAGTTGCTAAAGTTCCCATTTTGTTACTAATGAATAAAACCCAGATACCCTAGTTCCTACCATAACCATTCATATGTAGCTTTTTATCCAAACCTAATTTTTTATTTTATATGATTTTTATATGAAAAAACTATTCGAGGTACCGTTTAGGTACCTTTGTTTTTTGAGGTCTTAAAAAGTTAAAAATAATGGATTAATAGTCATAACTTTATACTGCAAATAATTTTTTTTTTTTTTTGTATTTTTCAACGCTCCAGTAATAACCGTCAGCAAACTCTAAATCATTTTCATGCGCAAGTTTTTTTTGTACCATTGTGTAAAGATAAAATAAGAAAGCGCTTGCAAATCAGAAAGTCCCCTTAAAATTGGAGTCTAAGTAAGTTGGAAGCAGCAGCAAAGCGAAAATAACCAACGAAAATAATGAACGGCGACGACAAAGCACTTGCTATCCAACAAGAACAACAACAACGACAACAACATCAATGTCATGATAATCACGATTACCATCATCACCATTCGCCATAGCAATCGTCACCATCAATGCTACCTCCACTGTCATTACCACTACCACCAACATGATCAGTGGCGACAACCAGTGACGACACAACCGATCGTCAACCGAAGAGCGCGCGATCCTTAAAATACACTACCGGCAAGCAGTAAAAACAGCAGCGAAAATCTAAATAACAAACTACCTGTTGTTTCATTTGTAATATGCGAAGAAACGCGACGATCACTCTGCCACATTATGCCGCACCGCAACTCAGTATACCATAATGATCGCACCTTCCCTTTCTTCCTCCCGTATGTTGGATTCATATTGCAATTGTTGGATTGCTTTGGTTTTTTGTCTTTATTTTTGGGATTATAATGTTGTCTTCTTTTATTTTTATTTATTGATTACATTGTGATTTTTTTGTTTTGTTTTTTGCATATTCTAAGCATGTTTGTTATGCTTGCGTATTTTTAGTTGGTCGTTATGTTTGTTGTTGTTGTTAATTCTACAAATGTTTGGCTTATCTATTAGATATTTTTGTAGTTGTACTTAATTTATGCGTTAAGTTTTTTACTTAGGTGCACCATCATTCTTCTTTATTGCATACAAAATACATATACACAATGTAATAATTTTGTATGGTTACAAAAGATATTGAAAAAAGTAGAGAGAGACTCTTCGAAACGGGCCCTAACCGTACTATTTTACGAACCGGACACAAAGCCATGAAGCTATTCTGCTAGTATTCAAGAGTTTGAGGATCTGCCCGCTGGGCGAAACACTTTGTTCCACAATTATTATCGCACCTGATTTTTTATTAAAAATGTTTCAGAAATTTTTTGGTAAGAGTGTATTAAGAGAAAATATATTTCATAAATTCATTTTTTGCACTGTAAGCTACACCCCCTCCCTCCCTTCACACTTTTTTATAGCACAAGTTTTTATTAAATACATTTTTTAATAAAGTGTGAAGTTATCCCACTTCATAATTTTATTAGAAATTCGCGTCTGAACGTTGTCATATTGCTGGTAGCCACTAATAATTTGAAGAACTAAGATTAACCTAAGTCCAAAATCAGATAGTGGAATATTTTTAGATGCAAGTCAATCTTTTGTATCATGTGTGATCGGCTGTACAACAGTTTAATACACTCCGAATTCGGGTGGATTGAAAATGCAGCTCAAAAACCGCCACTCAAATTTATTTTACCAAGAAAACGTGGGTTTTCTTCAGATTTCGCCAATACCAATTAAATCTATCTCGTCCGTCTATGTTTCATTTTTTTTCGGGTAAGTTAAACACCGGAAGCTATTACTATCAATGAACAAAATAAATCATAACGATTATCCTTAGCAATTTGAAGTCTTTGGTCTTTACGTTTTTGGGTCAAACATGGCGCAGGTTTCAATTTAGGCCGATGAATATCCGAATATCCGATAATGTGAGCCGAATTCTTTGACTAGTGACAACAAGGTTCCTTTAAGTCACGTAAACTTTTTATGAAATTCATAGGTTTTTAAAAGATTAGAACTTTACTGCTTCACTGATAGTTTTGGATGCCAACGCCAGTCAACGTTGTTTCAAAAATTGCAAGAACGCAGTCACTTAGGCAATCTTTTTTTACAAATAAACAAATGGCTGACACTGATGAAAAGAAACAACAATGATACACTTTTCCTAAATGGTGTTAGAAATAACGCTACCAATAAGAGCTACACGGAATTTCCGTAGCGTAAATGGAAACTCCAATTACTACTACAAATGATTGCCAAGAAGTTCGGAGTTTTGTTTCGGTAATTTATTAAATATATGAGTAAGGCCTTTATATTTTTCACTCCCATTAATATTTTATTATGTATTTCACATATGTTTATGATTCGATAATTTTCGTATTCCTTCAAGTATTTCATATTCAAGTAATCATATGTAATTATTGCACTTTATCCACCTTGGAGTTAGTACCAATTTTACAATAGCAATTCTTCATTTGGTTTTAACTTTTTTAGATTTTTCAATTTTTTTTGTTTTGTCTTGGTTTATAGTTGTTTTTTTTTTTTTTTTTTTTTTTTTTTGCCTTCAGCTACTTCTTTTTCAGCATACTGTTGTTGTTGCTGGTGCTAGTGACATTTTTATTACTGTTGTTGTAAATGTGAATTTTTTAGATACTCGTATTTTTTATTTCATATACTATAAGTATTTTTCATATGTAGATACTTTTACCTTTGTGTACGAGTAAGTGCCGATGTTTTTTTTTTTTCAATGCATTATAGCTTTCATAGTTAACTGCTACTTGCATGTGCGTGTGCGATCATTGAATATCAATAAGAAATATCCGTTACGTGACTTATTTCTCTTCCTTTTTGTTTAAAATAATTCTTTTTTTACATTGTACGAGTACAAAAAACCTACTCATATAACATTTTCTAACCATTTCTATTCCACAATACACAAGAGGTTAGATAATATCAAACCAAGAAAAATGCTGGAGTTATATTGAAGACTAAGTATAACATCGTATCGAATCTGATCTTTGTTCATTATCAAATACTGACTGACGCAATGAAAAATAATTTAAAATTAAAACCGAATAAAGAACTACCCACTAATTTAAAAAAAACGACACTTTGCGTTTACTCACATTGAATTACTTGCAGATAATTCTTGAAATATGAAACGTCTACACGTGCACTGTATGTTCTATCTACCTCCATTTTCATCTTTTTATCTGAATTTGTCTTTGCATCCATGTCAACATACATACAGAGTAAGTAAATCCACGGAGACTTATTTATATCAATTGAATAACTACATCCAAGACGCTCTAGATAACAAAGAAATAGCAATATGCATATTCCTGGACATTGAAGGAGCTTTTATTAATATCTCTCATGAGGCTATTACAGGATGAAAAAGGTAGAACCAACGCTCTCCTGCAGGATAAGTTCAATGCTCAGGGCGAGAACATCAGAGGCTAAAGTGGGAACATCTGCAATAAAACTAAAAATAACAAAAGGGTGTTCACAAAGGTATTATCATCCGAAGTTTAACTTCCATATGTGAGGTTTGACTGTACAATTGCGTTGAATATTCGATTTTTTATTCTTTTGGAAACTTTTGATTCTACATACTGGCTATAATTATCCAAACGCAGATCAGGCTTTGTTAAGTTTGTTGTTTACGTTATTAGTTCTCGTGGTTTTGGTCTTAATAATGTTGATATCCAGGGCAAAGTAGAGTGATGTTAGCATTAGATGATCAGCTTTTGCCTGAATTTCGCTGAGTTTGTGCGAAAACAGGTATATACGGACAGCGAAGCCTAAGTTATTGAGTTGGCGGGTGAGGCTTAATATTCCGATTTTTTTTTCAGAGCAAGCTTTAACTTCATCCAGAACAATTATCAAATTTATTGCAGCAACTAGGCGTGGTTGTAAGCAATTATTTAGCGCGTTGTGTGTAAGAGCAAATCAATGTAAATTGATTGATAAATACGTAGCGTAAGTATTTTTATTTACAGTACATTGCATACCTTTTCCAGCAATCTTTATTTGTTTGATATTGCACACTACGTGTGTAGATACCATTCTTAACTGCGTATTCATACATACATGGATATTTACTTAAATATCTATCACCCGTATCATCTAGGTAACTCTAAGATACTATTGTGTATCTTGTGTATCTTTTATCATTTTTCTACCCCAACATATCCTTTTTGTTTTGTATATTTTTGGTGTATTTTTAGAAAATTTAAATGCTTATCAAAAATTATACATAAAGTAAAATGATATTTCAGCTATATAATGCGTGCTTATTATAAAAATATTTCTCATAAATATTTCACAGCACGTACCTATGTATGTATGTACGTTAGAGTGGTTCGTTTTTTGTAACCTCCATCAAGACGGCGGTTTTTTTTTTAAAGTGAGGGTAAATACAAGATGTTTGAGATACAAAAAAAAAAAAAAAAAAAAAAACACTCTTAATTTTATGCAATTTTTTCTCTTTTGCTTCGGTGCTTATTTTCAAAAATTTTTTAGATGAAATTAGACACCAAAAACGAGTTTCTTGACCTAAAATATCCTATACAAAAATTGGTCGATTCATAAATGGCACTCCAGTACAGTACCAAGCCAACTTAGCCTGGAGACCTCAAAGCTCTGCGGCTCTGGAGGTCCCAAGCTGCATGGGAAAAATTAAAAAAAAAAATTCGAGAAGAAATTTGTAAGGAAAAACTAAAAAAAAAAACAAAATAGAATAGAATAACTCTATAAATTATTTAAATTTTTGTGGTATCGATATTTATCGACAAACAGTTTGAGCGAAATTTTTTAATTGCAAGTATGGTTGACCCCTTCAGGCGAAAGTAATTAAATATAGAGGAAAAATAGATAGTAGGTTTTGTTTGCGATACCAAATGGAATACTGAGTCGCATATACTTTCATATTTGTATGAAAAAAAAAACATTTAAGTTCAACAATATTGTGCAAAGCATAAAAGAATGATGCCTTTAGAGTCCGACCGAAGGTGGTTTTTTGGCCATAGCCGAAGCCGAACTTCGGCCATTCCTCTAACCTTCGGCCGAAGTCGAAAACCGAAGGATTTTTAAAAATATAAAAGAATAAAAATCTGAATATAATTTTTTTCTACCTATTTACAAACATAAAGAGGAAATAATAAGTACTTAAAATATAAAGCTGATCAGCAGCACTAAATAATTGTTCTAGTCGGAGGAGTTGACAAATTTCATGATTTTTTATGAAGACCAATGAAAACATACTAGCTTGGTATTTCTATCAAATATTTATCAACATTTTGAGAATAATTTTAAATTTTTCACTTTAACATATCGTTACCTCTATTCTTTAAAAAAAGAAAACAGACAAAACTAAAGATTTGAAAATCAACTTTCGTGTTCAAGTGGAGATAAAAGGTTGAAAAACTGGCTCTATATTTTTTTTCATACGAACTCGCTGAGAACTTATTTCACTCTGGATTCTTGGGTGAATTTATACAATGTAAGCAAAAAAACTTATTTTCGGCCAAAGAGAATATATGAATGAATGAATGAATAGAGGTAGTTAAATCGACTATACATCTCTACAACGACCCCCGTCTCAAAAAAAGTTTGATGCCATGATTCCACCTGTTCGGCTCATCATAAATTGAGACATCGTACTACTGCAAATTAAAAAAAAATAAATATGACAAAAATCACATTGACCCTGGTTAGAATTATAAATGTACTGAAGAAAATTTGAGCTCAATCGGTTCATTAGTTTTGGAGATATCGTGACAGTCAGCGTTTAGAATTTATTTCTATGTGTAAATAGTTCTGCCAGTCTGTAGTAAAAATTATTATAAAATGAAGTGTTTATAATCTTCAGCTTCGGCAAAATACTTCGGCCACTTTTTGCCGAAGCCAAAGCCTTAGCCGAAGATTCGTTTTTAAGCCGAATAGCCAAAGAACCGAAGCTGAATATTCGGTCGGATACTAGATGCCATAACTGAATTTCATTTGTATAAATTCAATAAAAATTTTAAATTTAAATTTTGTAATATTGAAAAAAAATTGTAGGACCCTGGAATAATTTTGCCTCAGGGCCCCCAAAGTGCTAAAACGGCACTGTTTCAGTAGAAGGAAAAGTTCTACTTTCCCTTGATTTTTATCCCGGAGCGTCCTTTAGAATATATTTTAGGCCTAATATTAGTTTTCTGCACTAAAAACTCGTGTGCACAAAACTTCAACACAATCGGTCGGTTCATATTTGTATGTACTATAGATGGCGATTCAGAACAAGGAAAAATTTAAATATTCTTCAATTTTTCTAACCTTTTTCCCGCAGCTAAAAATCCAAAAATGTATTCTTAGGCTCAAAAAACTTTAGGACACAAAATTTGAACTTTGCATTTATGCCATTGTTATAGTACTTTTCTTTGAATGTATTTATTTACTATTGCAAAATTAAGAAAAGATGAATTTATCTTTTATGCTGAAGTGCGATCTTTAGACCGATTTTGTTGAAATTCTGTATCCCGGGGGTTTTTTGTGGCTTCAGAGCAGAAGTGGAAAAATTTAAAAGCTCAGCCCTGTCTCTCTATGCTGTGCCATAATAGTAGTAGTAGAAGTAAAAATGCGGGGAGGTACGTTAAAAAATATATATATATTTATATATATAGGTATATCAAAGATTTTGTATTTTGTCACTCTTCTCAAAAAACGCTGTCATGATGGAAGTTCCAACAGTCCCCTGTATGTCGATCCAGCCTAATTGTACTTGGTAGATATCGAAATGAGTTTTTTGTACCATCAAAATCAATTCATAGTTTTTTTACTGTTCTTGATATCTTACGTTTTTTATTTTATGAAAAACCTAGATGAATTCATTTACTTATGTATATTTTTACTGCTTACCTTTCCTTTCTGCTATATATTTCTAAATGTGTTGCATAAAATATTCTGAACACATCGCATTTACGCATAAACATAAATATATTCTCTTTCAAAATGTGATATGTGAGAAAGCATATATTAATAGTAGTTTTAATTTGTAATTTTCTATTATTATTGTTGTGGTTAGAACAAGTGTTTCTCACAATCATTTAAAAGTGAATTACGACTTCCGACTGATATGTTCGAAAAATTATTTAAATCATAAAATAATGGTTTAATTTTAAGTGGCATTAGACATTTCTAAATTTACATAAAAATATTTTTTTAATAAATTACACGAAACTATTGTATTTCTCTATTTACCAAATTTATTTCTCACGTCGTTTTTTTTAAAATAAATTTGAATATACTTTTTCTAATTTGTTTACTTTGCTTGATAATCTAATGATCAAAACTTAGTGCCAGCTACCAGGTTTTAAATTCTCTGAATTTTAAAGGCCTGTTGTTTTACAATAGTCTTATGATAATGAAAATCAGTAAAGCAGTTACAGACTGACATGGTAGGTGAAAACATGATTCAAAAATATAATTTTTTAGAGATTTGACCACAAAACCAATTTAACTTTATAGGTCTGAATTCTTGTACAATTTCCTTGCAGCACAATGTTTCTTTTTAGTCTTATTTTATTTTTTCTGCAGATAAAAATCTTTATTCCAATTAAGGAAGGTGATATATCGAATGGGCATTACAAAATCGCTGAAGATGCTTTACCGAAACAATTAGATGAAAAACTAACAGCTTTTTTGTTTTAGTTAATTATATAAAATCTTTCTATTATTTTAAAATAAATAGTTAGTTACGAGAACTGAGAATTATTTGTTTTTTTTTTTAATCAATTACTTATGAATTAAGTTTACTGTAATCGTAATTAATAAAAACAAAATGATTACGTTTACAATAATCGTAAACTCAAATAATTCACGATTACGATTACTTATCCTTAGCTTAACTGCCAAGATCTAGTAGTAACTAAACTGGTGATTGAATTGAAGGAATTTTACTTTCCACTACTTTTAGTGCCAGTTTGAGTAAAACTTAATTATCACCAAAAACTTAGTGGTAGGGCAAATCAAACCCCACTTCCACTAAACGTTTAGTGATGCGGCAACATAGTTCAATTGGCTACGTAATATTCTTACAACTAAGATGTTAATATGACCATTCCAAAGCCTTAAACTCACACACATATTCAACTACATTATTCACTCTTGCACTTACCTCATGTCCATACCGAACCAATGCTTCTTTAACTGCTGCCATATTAGCTGATGTTAAAATACTTTGTACATCGGCACCAGTATAATTTTGCGTTTTCGCAGCAAAATATTCAAAATCAACAGAATCGTCTAAATTAAGCGTGGCTGAGAGTGTTTCGAAAATGCGCACTCTAGCGTCGGCATCAGGCAATGCACATTCTACTAAACGGTCTATCCGTCCTGAACGTAAGAGTGCGGGATCTAAAAGTTCAGGGCGTGATGTTGCAGCAATTACGGTAACTCCTTGCAGTCCCTCAACACCATCTAGCTCTGTTAGCAGCTGATTGACAACACGATCTGTAACACCAGTTGAATCATGACCACGCTTAGGCGCTAAGCTGTCAAACTCATCAAAGAAAAGCACACAAGGTTTGGCGCTTCGGGCGCTGTTCAAAGGAGAAGGAGCAAAAACAGGTGAGTGAAAATAATTGTTAAGTAAAACTGTAACAGAAATTACCGATTAAAAAGATTTCTAACATTCTCCTCACTTTGACCGATATATTTTGCTAACAGCTCAGGACCTTTTACTGAAATTGTACGTAAATTCCAGGAGCTAGCAATTTTTGACACTAGGAACGTTTTACCAGTGCCAGGTGGGCCATAAAGTAGGACGCCTGCTTGATTGCGCAATGGCGAGTTATTGAATATTGTAGGATACTGTAAATGTATAAATTTAAATTTAATTTGATTTCTGTTTCAAAACAAAGTTATTTTTAAACATACTCTTGATGGCCACATGAGCACTTCTTCCAGCACTGATACCACCGGCTCGAGTCCAGGTATTTCTTCCACTGTTATTTCTTCTGATTGATCCTTCTCATTTGTTTTCTGATGACTCTCAATACCCTGCAAACAATATGAATTTGTATTCTCCAGTGAATTAATTAGATGTTCATTTGTGAGGACAGGATTCGTTTTGCCTAAAAATATCCCATAACTGTGAAATGAAATATTCAAACGTTTAAGGCACAAAATGAAACGGTACTTACTTATACGATAAGCATAAAATATAGCACGCTCAACAAACTGCACCAGATCGCCTTTGTTGTAACCTTCAGTCAAATTCGCAAATTTACTTAAATCAAGTTTTTCTGCTTCAATGTGACTGCAAAGCTCTTGCAGTATAATCTCACGCCCCATACGTTCTAAGTTGGGTAGTTTGGTAATAGTTTGAAATAGATGCCGTCCTCGTGGTGAATAAAGGCGTTTGTTCAATGCTTGTAATTCGTTAATGGTGGCAATGACAGCTATAGGATTCGTACTCGTGTATTGTACAATCAATTGGTGGACCGTGTCGGCAATGCGATTGTAGTATTCACCATCTTGTGTGGCTTGATCACCGGCAGCATGTGCCAGAACATCAAGATTTTCTAATACAACAATAGAAGGAGCATTTTGAAGGCAAGTCGTGAATATGGAGCGCAAGTCTTTTTGTATAGATTCAGCCTAAAAGTGTAAACAAATAGAAGGACAAAATATATTAGTATCTGAGTGAGTGAATGAACGTTTTTAGTCAAAGTAATAACAGTGTATATAGAAACAGGCAGATCAAACGGCCATTTCGAAATCGGCCACGATTCATCATTAGAATCTCTTGTTGATTTTATGTTATTTTTTACTGTTTGCATAATTTCTCACCTTTCGCCCTTTACTACGTGTGCAATAGAAAATATCGAAAAAACAGTAATATGGTTTATGTATTAATTGATCCAGTACACGTTCTACCAACACAGTTTTGCCAGTGCCAGATGAACCTTAAAAAATAATGAATGTAAGAAGCAATAAATTTATAAATTTATGCCAATCAACAACTAACCCGCTATAAGCACATTCCCCTGGCGCAATACCGAATTCTTTGAATCAAGACACAAATTCGTTTTCAACTCTTCTACCAATTGCTCTACAATTGCATCAAATTCAGGCAGTTTTATTAAATCTTTAACACTTAATGGCGATTCAACTTTCGCTTGCACATCGATAATATCATCCACCTTCCGCACCAAATCGGCAGCATAGATTTTGCATTCCTTTAGAAATTGTGCATCAATAACACAATATCGAAAATGCTCTGGTAAAATGCCAACAGTAACTATCAATCCCTCTTCTAAGCGCACCACTTCCTCTTGATTGATCAACATTGGTGCAAAATTCGTTTTCTCAATGACAAATCGTTTAAAAGCATTTTCGATAATTTTATAATGCGTCTTTTTATACGCGAATAGTTCAATTTTTTCAACAAAATTCACAACCATTGCCTTTGGCTTTAGCACCACCTTCTCCAATTCCTTTAAATTTAATTTCTTCATAAGATTCACATTTATCTCGATACTAGCGTGAATTGTCTGCGGCATGTCCTTATCGTAATCGCTGCTCAGCACACGCACCTTCACATAGTATTCTTGTTCGTCGGGTGTGCGCAAACAATATATATTATCTAATTCCATAAAGTCGGGCCAACTAGATTTGCTCACAAACACATCAGATATTTGCGATTTCTCATGCCACTCACCGGCAATCACCCGAAACTCAAATGAACGTGTGCTCTCGCGTCGCAAATCCTTTTTCAAACGTTCCATTTTATCTTGACGGCTTACTTTCGCTAACGAATCAGCGCGTTTCAATTTTTTCATATTGCTGACTGTAGTGGAACGCATTAAATGCGAATCTTCAGTGTCGGCATCACGTACTTGTGCGGTTGTGCGACTGCGTGTTAATTTGTTGTTCGTATTGGCGATGGTATTAGTATCATTGCCATTTGTAGTGATGCCGTTAATACCATTCGTAATGCCTTTGTATAGATTGGGGGCAATTATCAATTCGGTATTGTGATCGATGCGTCCATAACTAACATTGGGTTTGACCCGATCTATGAGTATGAAGGAAAGAAAATTACTATGGCATAGTTTCTTATTTAAAATAAATATTTATATTTACCCACTGTTAATGCAACTTGCATTGATTTATTTATCCATATTATTAGAATTTGTGTGGAATTTATGATGCGTGTTTGTTCCAAAACGCTACCAGATATTTTCTCACTACTCAGTTCCTAGCAAATAATAAAAAAGTAATTAAATAGCAATAATTTGAACTGGCATATTGATTTTCATAACTTTTTAGGACTCCCAGCCTTTCATATTTTTTTTTTTTATAAAAATTAATTATGTAAATGGATTAGGCCTTAACTTCGATGTTCTTCAGAACGATGTTAAGTACAATTTTGTATATATATATATTAGTCAGAAAGAGTTTTTAATAATTTGTAGTGTATAATTAGGAATCCAGAATTCAATCCCTGCCGATTCGCAGCAGCTTTCTTGTTTTTCAATGACATACTGCTGACATAGAGGAATTATTTTTTGAATGTGTGGCACTTTGCTTGGAAGCATAGGCATTATGGATATAGTTTTTGAATACAAAACAACCGTGGGGACTAAGTTTTTTAAAATTTACAAATAGGGTATTCTCAAGCTTCGTATAATTTTCAAGTGTCGTATAATTTTGTATGAAAAATTATAGAATATATGACAATTTATGAAAAGTTTTTATAATATGATTTCTTCAAAATCAATTACTCATTAAACTCCAGTTTGACGCAACTTATTTCTTGCCTGTGTCATTTTAGAACATCAATAATTTTCAACTACTTTAGTGATGGATGACAGAAAATAATTTATTTTATTTTTTTTTTGTATATATGACAACATATTAAATGCTGAGATTAAATAATAAACTTTTTTTCATTCCTAAACAAATCCTATTTGATCCATGACATTTAAACATTTGTATTAACTCAATAAATATTATAGAATATTTAATTTTTAAACTCTTTCTATAAAAAACTATAAAATTTTGACTATCGCAAAAGTTGACAAGCTCTGAAAACAATTTGCGCCATATGTTTGTATTCAGTCACATTTTTTAAATTGTTTGATGCCGACACTTTGCAAAAACGAAGAATATGCCGCCAAAAATATAAAAAAACACACAAACGTAAGAGCATGTGGCCACACATACAAACATACACATTATCAAAATTTAACTAAACAAATTTGTCATAATTAAGCAATAATAAATTTTTAGAAATTACGACATTAATATATATATATATATGTTTAAATGGCTATAAAATCCACAAGTAAAGAAAATTAAAAATAATTCCAAACGTAACAAAAATAAAACAAATTATTTCATTCATAAAATGCGTGTGCACATTTCCCCAAATATTACAAAAAATGAAAAAGGTGGGCGTCTACATTCAGGTAGGTGCTCAGAAGAAGAGGAGATGCAAACATTCGCTATAAATAACTTTCACTCACAATAATTTCCCAATCCTTGGCCGACACCGGTGTAACATAAACATTTTTCAAGATCATAACATCAGCAATTAGTGAGCATTTCACTAAATCATTTTCATTTAAACCTAGAAAAAGAAATGAATTTGTTCAGTAAAATAGAATAAATAAATAATGAAAATATTAAAAGAGAGAGAGAGAGAAAAACCAGCAAACTAAAATAATCAAACACTTCAAGATTATTGTATGTTAGAATTTCTCTTTTATTTTCTTGTGTTGAAATTTAATTTTGGCAACAATTTTTGCAGTAAATTCCTTTATCTTTTATTAAATGTATTGTACTTGTTAGAGATGTTGTTGCTGTTATTATACCCTACGCTCATAGTAAGAAAATGCAAAAATACAAACTGACATTTTAGTCAAATATTCAGTAAAACAGTAAAAAAGAAAACTAAAACAAAATTGAATTAAAATGAGATTTAGTGAACGGTAAAAATTCAGTATCGGTTGTAGAAGCAACTACACCCAAAAGCTAAATGATTGTAGACGAATTAATGCTTTTGTCTGATTTTCACTATGTCAAAATCAATCAAATTTGCTAACTTGTTGGCTATTTAATTATAGGAAATTCTGTCTCTTTGACATGAAAAATAGGATTGTGAAAACAAGTAGCTTATAATTGCGCAGAGAGAAAGTACCGAACGGTATGCTCTTAACTACTACGAGAAAAACTGAAGTTACTAGAGGAAAGAGATTTTGCTGTTACTTGCCGACTACAGCGATATAGCCGAGTACGCACTAAGGTTTGTAACTTACGCACACATACAAAATCAAATAGGCAAACCAGAACGAGACTTCGTTTTGGGTTTAAGAAATTTTCTATTTCACATTTCTTCTAGTAAATTTTATGCTTCATTTTTCCTCTGAGCGCGTCATATAAACTCTATTCAAGCGAAAAACTTCACTATTTTTATGACTAAATTTAAAATCTTTTGTGTAGGGTATTTAATATTTTGGCAACCATGCTTAATTTTTCACTTTGTTTACAATTTTGTTTGTTGGCAAAAGCATTAACAACAATAACAACAATATCATCATACAAATGCGTTAGTGGCATTTGAGCCAAATATAAATATACACACAATATTACCAATTTCCTTTGCCACCCTGGCATTGATCCCAATTTCAGTGTCTTTGACGGTGCCCGCATGTGGTGCCCAAGATGCGTAATGGGCATGTGCATTGTATTGTAAACTAATGCAACCCGTATCCTTTTGTTTTGTTGATTATGTCCAAAGGCACCGAAAAACAATGTGAGAAAGTACAAATTTATTATCATTTAATCAAACATATAATTTACATAATTAATAATATTTTAAATAACTATTTAATCTAAATCGCGTTACTAATCTTATCAGCAGCGGTTTCGCGTTATTCAAAGTAATCTCTATAATACTTACATATGTTGATACAACTCCAAAGTAATTTTCAGGCAAGAGTAGAAAATTACTTTTTACTGGACGGAAGACAACTTTAAATGTGCGTTTAAACATAGTATTGCTTTCTTCAGTAATAATATTTTGAATAAATTCCTTTTTTTCAAATTGTTTAAATGCTTTTCAAATCTTTCTGCGGCGATGCACCTTTGACCACTTCCACTTTTGCCCTTCTGCTGTGACTTATTTCTTGAATTTATTTCATTCTGCTATGCATAAACGTTTGTATATTTCTATTTATTTATATTATATGAAATTTGATTTATTTTTAATTAAATTCTTTGAAGAATTCTCTTCGTTTTCACACACTTGCTACCAACTTATCCACTGTCACTCAATCACGTAAATACAAATTTGAGACGGACGCAAAATGAACTTTCGCACAGCTTCTTCTTCTTCTCCATTGCATATTGCCATTCACAATGAATAAATGTCAAAAACAGCTGAGACATATTAAACAACAAATGTCAAATTGATTGTGTTTATGTTTGTTTTTTGTTTTGCTTGAGATTTTTATCATATCTTCCGTTTTCGGATGATTCTAGTGTAGCCTCAAGCCACAAACTGCTAGAATATTATTAGTCAAGTTGTATACCACAAGTATACATTACCCAAGACTTTACATTTGTACCAATGCTGCCAAATTAGTGTTTTTGCGCTAAGCTACGCTTTTTTTCTTTTTACTAAATTTATGTTCTTCTTAAATTTTTCAAAAGACACAAACTTGAAAATAAAAAATTCGTGGGTTCGCAACTTTTTTGTTTACAAAGGTGTTACTAGTTAGCAGCTGTTACAAAATTGACTATAAATAGAGACAAGTTTTAAGTTAGTACTTAAATTTTAGCTGGAGATTACTTAGTATCAACTTGAAAGCAGCACTATGAATATGCGCCATTGTAATCATAACTTCATTGAATATTTTAATAAATAATGGAATGAACATATCGTGAACGGCGTGAAGAAGAAAAATGGAATTAGCAAAAGTTTTGAAGTGAAGTAGATTAAGATTTTATGAGTCTTGAACCCAACGTAGAATCGCATTTTTTATTTGTATTTGTTATAAAAAAAAAAAAAACATTTTTTTAATATTTGTGAATATTTTATTTTTATTTTTGGGTTGATTAGAAATAAAAAACACTACATATGAGTATAATTATATATAAATGCGTTACAAAATATTTAACAATTTTATTATCAAATTAACAATACGATTTAGATTTACAGCCAATCATATTGCAATTAAAATTAATAAATATATAAATGTTAATAATATTGAATGTGTAAATCTGGGCGCCATTTTCGGAACGGAAATGTATGTATGTATGTATAAATGGAATCTCCTATATAGAGATTCAAAACCAAATTTCGATTTTATAAAGTTAGTAGACCTAGACCCGTTAAATCATTTCATTTTTAAACTATACTGAAAATAGTAAACGGGCCACATAATAAATCGAATAAACTTAGAAAAAGATATGCATTTTCTACGATTAAATTTGTGCTATTAATATAAAGTTAAGCTCATTGAAATAAATTCAAATATAAATTTACGCCTTGGGCATAAAGTTAAATTTCGCAAGTAATAATATAAATATTAGTATAATAGTTAATTTTAATTGTAAAAAATGCGAAAATATATTTACTTCATTAAAAATATGTGTATATATTTTTCTTTAAATATTTAAGTATTGATATAAAACATTACAAAAGCTTATTTACAAAATTCCCAAAAATGTCCATGATTAAGCTTTTACTTATTTAAATGGTTTTAATGATATTCTTTGAAAAATATTGCAAAAAAGCAACAAACTCATTTGCCAACTAATAAGAATGAATACTAAAACTATAATTACTAAACATTTTTCTCGTGTGTGCTACTCCATTTTGTCTTCCATCTTAGGATTGAACCTGTAACCTAAGGAATGCAGTTAAATTCAAATTTTATAAAAACCTAACTTTTGTATTTTCGATACAAATTAAATAGAATTATATTTCAGGTTTCATTTTATTTTAAAACATTTTTAGAATTTTATATGTTAAGATTATCGATATATTCTTATACACTGTTGAACAAAATAAAGTGTAAAGTTGAATGCAAATTTTTTCGTATATATTTTTAATTAAAAGCAAAAAACAGAAATTCAATCTTTAAAAATTCGTATCTCAAAATACTGAGTTTGCGATTCGTGGGAACTATATCCTGTTGGAATATAAATTAATACAAATTCATTTCTTCAGTGTTTCTTTTCAAATGCAGGCATAATGCTCTCTAGACATTTTAGTATAAATTTTACCACCGTTTAACCGTTTAATGCATGATTTTTTCTTTTTAAGAAAAAAAAAATATTTTTGTATGTATTTTATGGCCCTGATCACGAAAATGATAAGAATTTTGGAAATTATTTACCTGTTTGCTAGATATCCAGAAATTTCTATAGATATCATATATGATATACCATGAATTAAACCTATAATTTTTTAGCTTTTTAAATTCATTTAATTTTTGAATATTGCCACTGTTCAATGTAGTAAAAATATGAAGAAAACCTAAAGGTATTCACTTATAACAATTAATTATTCACAGCTGAAAAATTAAGTATTAATTGTATAGCCCATGAAACTGAAAAATAGCTCCTGATTTTGTTAAAATAAAGTGTAGTATCACATTTGCATATTCAAGGAACCTTCCTCATCCAAAAAGTTTATTAGGTTTTGCTGAAAGATTCTGCTTAGGATTGTCGTTGAAATATAAATATTGAGGGATTCCCGCAAGTTTCATTACATACAGTTTGACTCCAATACCTTCTTGTATTTAGAATTTGGGCAACGGACATAAGCAAGCCAACTCCAATGTATTTCCGCAACTCAGCAGCGGAATCGAGCAAATAATTTACTTTCTGCTAGAATTGAGTTAATGATATCCGGTAGGAAAAATAAGTTAAAAATTGCACATGGTGTTTATAGGTTCGAAGTTTCTTTTCTTCTAAATGAATTTTTGATAGCCTTAAGCTTTTCAGCTAACAATTGTCGGTTTAGTAAATTAGTATCTATTGAAATTGCTTTGATATCACTGTTATTATCAGTCTCATCTTTTTCTTTTTGGTCAGCCCTATCTGCGGTCTAGGTATAGGTACAGGCATCAACTTTATCGTTCCCAGTTTCAAAATCATCCTCACATACATCCTAGTTATTCATTATGAGCTCAACCTCATACCATTTATATATATATATCATATATGATATAATATTTTTTCTGGTTCTCATTGCATGAAATATCATATATGATATAAACGATTTTGAATAAAGTTTTTACATAAATATTTTGTTTTTAGGATTGGAATGCAATGTTTATTCATTAAATTGTAATACAGCGAAGCTAAATTAATCCAAATAATGTATTTAACATGTTTTTATAATTAAATTTTAACAAAAAACTCAAACGTTCATAGGGCTATGAAAACTAGTATACGCGATGTTTGCACACTTTCAACCGTAACTATCAATGTAATGGGATAGAAAGAACAAGAAATTATCTTCACAAAACAAAGTTATCATGAAATGAAATAAGCATATCATATATGATATGTGATGCATTAAAGGGTTAACAAGAACTTTATTGTGTTTATGTAAATGTGCGCGATACGTTCTTCGAATTCAGTCTCTGCGAATGTTCCAAAGGAATTCTGGTATGACAATATACTTTTTGCAAAGTCAAACCGTTTTTTTTATGTTTACAAGTTGAAAGTGAGGCGAGAGAGTTCGGTTTTTTTCAGTACTTTTTGTGAAAAAATATCCATATTTATGAATTCTTTTGCTGAGTTCAAAATGGAGCTGGGCGTGTAGAAGTACGATTACTGTAATCGTACTCAAATAAATTTTGAGTACAAGTACATGAAGGAATCGTACTCGAAATTTTTTGAGTACGACTACAGGTACTCGTTTTGGTTTGATTACAAAATAATTTGTATTAAATATTTGAAATTTGTTCATAAAATGTTTAAAAATATAAATATATCAGCACCATTTGAAGCTTCATAATTGCGTTTTTTGTTGGTTAATGTTGAGGAAAATACATAAATTGGGACTTTGGGGTCATCTGGAGACCAGTCCAGCTCATGAGTTGATGACATCATTCAGAACCAATTTTTTTTTTAATGAAATTGAAAATTCAGAATACCACAATTCTGAAGTTCAAAAAATTAACTATTAAAAAAATATCTGTTTATGCTGACCACGTTGCAGTTAATATTTTTAATGCTATTAACTGTGTGAGGATTAGTGTCAGCAACAAATGAATGAGCGAGAATTAATTTACAACTTCGAAAAATCGATGATTTTTTATGAATAATTCAATTGCTTTTATTTTTGAGTTGTTATTGTCACTTCAGTCCAGTTACATTTGTCTCAAGAACAACTTAAAAATTTATTAATGTTGAAATATGTATTACACGCATATGAGTAATTGTACTCAAAATACGAAAAATGGTACTGAAAAAAAATTAAGTACGATTACAAGTAATGGTACTTAATGTGTGATAGATTACAAAAGTAATCGAAACCGCCCAGCTCTGGTTCAAAAAGATATTTTTTGGTCAGAATCAAAATTTGTTTGCCATCTTGTGCTGTAGTTTAGCTCTTCTTTCACACGATTTCTGTAAGATTTCAGTTATCCCCAAAAGTTTATGTCTTAAAATTTTCCTAGTTCCCAATATTGATATTTTATATAGTATTTAGCTGCTAGTTCTTTATACCCTTTGCCATTAATAAGCTCTTAAATCAGCATATCGTAGACATTGTTCCACAACGGTTTCATTTTACGAAATTCTGAGTGTCCACAATCTCATTATTTTTTTATACGGGCTATTTTAGTACATGAGCATACTTTTGGGTACATGAGCACACTTTTTGGTAATCCTTTAGTTTCTAACTAGAAATACTGAACAAGGTCGCAGCTATTAATTAAATACAAGAAATTCAAACTTATTTCGGCTTTATTTTGTTCGACAGTATACATATGTATGTACTAGAGATGTGAATTCCGGAATCCCGGAATAAATTTTTCGACATTCCTGCCAAAATTTCGTAGAATAAAGAAAATGATTTATAACAAAATTAACTGTCACAAACTTAGTCGGCTTTAAGCGTTCAAACAATGAATGATTTGGAAAAAATTTTCTCTCGACTCAAAGATAATAAAACACGAAACGCGTTTTGGTTTCCATACTACGATTGCAATTTGTTATTTTTTATGAATAGTTTTCCAGTTTTTTATTTTATATGTGATAAAACTATCAACCCGGCGTTAATCCCGTCATTGAAATTTGAATCCCGAAAATCACAAATCCTGAAAAACGAATCCCGAATGAAATCTCTAGTATGTACATATTGAACTTCTTTCAAATTTTTTTCATCAAAATTCGTTTCATTGCACAATTTTAGTTTATCTAAAATATTTCAATCAATAGGTATATGAAAAAAATAATTTTTTTTATATGTATATTTAGCAATTCAAAGCGAAATGAAATATTTGTATCAAAATCCCTTTTTATTTTCTGAATTAGCTTTTATTTATAAGTTCTCTAATAAAATGTATAAATTTAATCATTTGCATTCATTGTAAAATTGGAGTTTTTCTGTATAAATTGTATTAAAAAACTTATTTTTTTAGAATATATTATATCATTGTATGTATGTTTTTTCAGTACCTATGTATGTATAAATTTTTATATTGTGTATAAAAACTTTTTTAAAAAATGGCATATTTTATTACTTAAATTTATTAATAAAAAACTTTAATATACTCATATATAAAAGTTTACATTTGTGTAGTATAGAGATATTGCAGGCTTGGAAATTCAAAAGTAAAAAAAAAATAACTTCATAAATAAAGAAAAGCAAACATAAACGACTAAAAGTGCTACAATTTGATTCAAATCCTCTTCCATCTAGAAGAACGAATGAACCAGTGTTCAAACTTTTATAAGTCTTTTCTTATCCTCTTTCAAACCTACAAACAAATTTTGGATTTGAAAACTTTTACTTGATTTTTTAGGGGCCGAAATCAGACAGAAAAACCGATCTATTATTTTTCGAATTACAAATTATTACTAGGACTATTGTTTTGAAAGTTAGTGAACATGATTTCTTCAGAGCCGCTTAAATAAAGTAGTGGTTTAACAAAGAGTTTTTTTTTAAACTAATATCCATGTTTTTGAGTTTCAACAGGTGCCATTTCGTAAAAATTTTGCTTCTAAGTTACTGTGCTCACGGAAAAACGCCTTTTAGAATATGTCGATTCTCCGTCTATATCCCCGACAAAAGTCAACTTTTTTTTTACAATTTAATTTTTTAATAGTCCTCAAATACTATACTATGAAGCATATATAAGTTTTTTAAAACCCAATCGGACAAAATGAAAGTACTTTGCAGAGGAGTGAAATAAAAGACTATTTTTCACTCCATTATACCTTATTCTGAAGCAGTTTTTTATGAAGTCTTCTCTTTTGGTTCAAGACTGAATAAAAACACTAGACGTGTTAGCTGCTGCTTCACTGCAACAATGCAAGAGAACGATGATACGAAACATCAGAAGTTAAACTTCGTATTTGATGCTCGTATTATCGCATTATTGCCTCTCTCGCTTCAATATTTGTGTATCAAATCGATTAATCTGATCTCTATTATATATTTGCATATCCTTGAAACTCCAAATCGTATCAAATTGGCACAAATGCATAAATAAGGTTAATATGCTTTTTCTGTTAGGCTGTGGTTATATTGCGAGTAAACTCCGCGAACATCATGAAATTGTTGTTGCACCGAACACGAAGAGAGAGTCTGTACTCACTCTCACACTGAACACGATATGCTCGGTGTATTGTACACCGAGCACGCCGAGTATTCAGGGTGGCAATGAGTTATTTTACAAAACAGTATCATTACATATAAAATAGTATTAAGCAAACGAGTATATTTTGACAAAAAACAACTCTGCAACGAGCTGAATGTAACCACCTCGACCGAGCACGGGAGAAAATGTTTTGTGTTCGTCAAACACCGATCACCAATATAACCAGGCGCATGGCGAAATTATAATAGGTGATAGCAGCGTCAGCTCTGTCTTCTTCTTCTCTAATTTTTTTATATGAAGATAATCTTAACTGTCAAAATCGTGTTTTTTTTTTTTTTGTTTTCCATGCATTTGTTCTTGTGCTTTTGACAATTACGATTTTTAGCAACAACAAAGTAGCGTATTGTTATTGTTACGTTGTACTTGTTATAATGCTGCTACCACCATGTTAAATCCGCCTTGACCAGGCGTTTACTGCGGAGGTTAAATGGAGTAAAAGAGATTATAGGTCTGCAAGAAAAGAGTGTGGCAGTCTGCAAGAAAAGAGAGCACTGCTATTGCTGCTGTAAAGCTCTCATTCTACTATGCGCTCTTGTGCTGATCGCCTATGCAGTGTGGCCAACTTTTATTTCTCAAAATCCGCTAAAATGAAGAATAAAGCGCATATTTTCTTTAAAAAAAAAGAGCTAAATTTTTTTCTCAACACATTTAAACTTTTTCACTAATACACGCACACATTTGCTACTTCTAGCCAATGAAAATTTCTTTGATTTTTGTAAAATGAAGTAAAAAATTACAATGTTTCGATTAAAATTTTGTAAGGATTTTTCAGGAAATGGATTATTTAGTGGAGCATTTAGTGTCTTTTAAATCACTTTTTCTCGCGTTTTAATTTTCAATAGGCACTAAATTTAGCGGGAAAAGCGGTGAGTTAGCCACACTGCAACATGACATGCAATGTAAATAACGTAAGTAATGCTTTTTACAAAGCACTTTAAAAGTTCTTTTGGCCTTTGTTTCCGACTGGGAATATGCACACACACACGTCTACAGAAAAAAAATATCTTCTGTTTAAGTGTGTAAGTCACTTACATAATTATCATTATAAAACCCTAAAACTCATCAAAATTTATCTAATTCGAATAAATATTCACTTCTATGCATCAATAATATTGCAGGATATTGATATCCTATAGTCAGTGAACTGATTTCTCATTGTTTCTACCTTAGTTTTTCCTTGTACATTTTTAAACAAAACAAATTTTTATCGAAGGTATCATAAAAGATACCTGAAAATCAAAGAGGAGAGGACATTCTGTATTGAATCTTAATTTCTTGCAATTTCTGTGGATAAATTCGAATAGGTTAGGTGCAGGCATCATGTTTGTATATATGTTTAAAAAAGTGAAAAATAATAACTAAATGATAGTTAAATAAAAATTAACAGCACTTCATTTTATTTTTAATTCAAATATTTATTAAACAATAATAATAATAATTAAATAAAATAAAAAACTTAATTTTATATAAAATTAAATTTATAAATCATTTTAAAAAATTAAAGAGTAATATTATTTATTTTAATAATTATGAGCGTTACAACAAAAGAAACGAATAAAATTGCTGATAAAATGTACAAAGTTAATTTTAATTAAACAAAAAAAAAAATTTTTTTTTTTACATATATTTAGCATAATAATAATAAAAAAATATATATACATTTATGTATATACACTCAAAATAAATTAACAATAAAAAATACGTAATACAAAATAAGTGAGCAATAAAAAGAAGTACACTAAAAATTAGATAAAAAGGAATAAATTTTTATAGAAAGAGATTCATAATAAGAGTAAAACAAAAAAAATTATTATGTTATCATTAAAGAAAAATAATAATTAAATATATGAATTTACAAGATTAGGGGTAAAAGACATTTAGCCAATATAAAATAAAAAAAATAGTTTATAAAATAATAAAAAGAATCTATGTTAAAATTTAGCGACGATAATTCACATATGGTATCTTTGATTCGATTTTGTGGTTTGATTTTTTCATAATTTTTTTTTCTATACGAAATTTAAAGTATGGTTTGTATTCGTTATATGGTAGCTATTAGAAATGTTGGGAATGTACAAAAAATTTCATTTACGTTTAATTTGATCTTAAACAAAAACAAAATTTACTAAAATTATTGTGAAATAAATGCATGCATGCAATTCTCAATTTGAATATTCGCCTTCCTGTATATAACCTCTTATATATGTATGTATATATAAATATTTATATAAAATTGTAAATTTCTACATTAGAGTTTTTGAGAGCGAAGAATGCGTGTATGTGAGAGAGATAGAAAATTTCTATTTTTTCAGTACATTTTTATATCTTAACATTTTATTTATTTTCAAACATCCAATTCCTCCAGTGTGCGTGACAGTCGATTATTATCGATGCGCCGCCGTTGACTGCGACGCACTGCATCCGCACGTCGATACGGTTCACTTTTCAATCCTAGGAGTATGTCTTCCAATGCACCATTATAGACTTCATCTTGTTGCATCAGTTTCTTTTCTCGCACTGAGTTTGTTTTACTCTTCAGCTCATTGATGACAGCATCCTGCAAGGAGAGCGCCGCGCAAGAAGCGGGTAACTGTAGTTTTAAAGTTGAAGATATGTAGGTAGGTTGTGGATAGGTAGAAGAGGGGAAAGAGAAAAGCATTGTGTTAGTGCTGACACAGTACCATCACCAAGTTTGTATGTAAGTAAATAACCAAAACCAAAAATATTGTTTGTTTGTTTGTTTGTTTGTATGTACGTATATGAAAAATAATTAACCAAAAAAAAAAAAAAAAGAAAAGAAGAAACAATAAATATTATTATTACTATTAATTATTATTATTAAATTTTAACCATAATAGTTTTTTGTTTTATAATTTGGTTTCATTCAATTTGAAAGGAAACGAAACAGCGTTGCATGACTTTGGAAATGTTTAAAATATATTTTAGTTTATTCAATTCATTTATAAAATAAACACAAAGCAAAAGAAATTTTATAAAAAAGTAAAATAGCGAGAGAAAATATTTCGAACAATAGCTACAAGCTTAACCGACATAGAACTACATCTTAAAACTCTTAAATATGTGTAATAAAAATTACATAAATCTCATAAGTGGATTCGGAGCAATGAAACAAATAAGGCTGGGTGCAATAGCAGCCCTCAAAGATGGCTACAAAACTATTCTTTCCAATCCATCAATGATATTTGGAATACCTAACTCGGACAACTCATAAAAATAGAAAGATCAAAGTAACAAAGATCCGAATTTTCTTTTTTATACAACATCTTCTTTTCTAATTAAAATAAATGAGTATGGGACAATGTCTTGTTAGAGCTCCTATTACTTCGATTTAAGGATTTAAGGACGTTTTAAAAGTTTTTGGCTAAATTTGACTCGCTGCATTTCATGTGATCCATAACAAATAGCTAAAGATATCGCACATTTTGATCTTTTCGCTGTAGCATCATAACAAAATATTTTTTCTTGTTCATGAGTAAAGCGCAATAAATTGATACTTATCTTTATTTATATTTTTATTTACAGCCGTTCAGATTAAGTTTTTCGAATCAATTCGATTTTTATATGTTCTATTTAATCATGGGACTATGTCGGAACCGAACAGCGAAAGTGAAAAGCTTTCTTATCACAATTTTGACTGTATGCGGTTTACAATTGCTACATATAAAAATTAGCTTTTGTCTGATTCCAGGACTACGACTAGAAAATTCGTTGAATCTAGAAACTTGAGCGCTATCACACTCGAATAATGAAGACTTTGACAGTGTAAATTAAAAATAAAAGCACTCTGTCAATTTTGTTACAACTTGGTAAGCAAAGGAAACGTTTTCCATGTCAAACTGAAACCAAATTTACCACAGATTGCCCAACGACCACCCGTATTTAAGGCGGCATTGCTAACGTCTACATATGTAATAATAGCTACAACTATTAAAATTGAATTGAGAGTATGTAAACAAGTACATTATTTAATATTTAATTTTGCCCAAGAGTGAGCAATGTTAGTTGTTAATTAATTTTAATAGCTATCTTAGCAATAAGCAGATTTTTGTGTTAGATTACATTAGAGCAAGTACAGACAAAACGTAGGACAATAAATGTAGAATGTAAAACAACAACAACAAAATATTCAAGAAACAAAACGAAAGTAACAAATAACAAATAACAGAAACAGGGAATAACAAAAAACAAAAAGTAAATATTAACACGCAAAATTTTTAAATATTTTCACTTACATTTTGCACTTTTTTAAGCAAACTATTTTTATTTGCCTGTTCATTCAAAAATTCCATTTTACTTTTGAATTTGTTGTTGCATAGTTTTTGGCAGATAATGACACGATGATGAGGATGACAACCAAAAGGCACTTTTGGGCAGTGCAGTGGCAGAGTAATGGGAGTAATGTATGTATATGCATGGCTTAAATGGATGGCATATGCATGTGTGCGTGTGTGCATAGATATGTAGTTATGTAGATGTACTATATGTGCATGAGGGATGGTGTATGTATGTTGTGAGTGTAGCGTAAAATTTTTCATATCACTTCGATTATTACATTAAATAAATAAAACTTTGTATTTTTTATTTATTTACTTATTTGTTTTTACTTAAGACCAACACCTTTTCTCTTTTGTTTGCGATAACATTTTTTACAAATTGTACAATTATCTTAACAAAGAACCAAACACCACAAATTTTCGCTCAAACATTTCTGAACATTGTCACACATCACATAATATAATCACATTTCAAGTCTTTTCGTTTAATTTTAATTGTTTCTAGGCAGAATTAATAAGCGCTTTGTGTAGTAAACTGCTTTCCATAGTCACGCAACCAATTTTCTATAATTTCGCAGAATGAAAAATAAACAAATAAACGATTTTTTGTTGTACCGCCAAACAAAAGCACCAAAAAAGTATACAATAAATAATTTCGTTTTATACAATTAGCATTAATTTAATACAAAAAAATAAAAATGTAGTATATATTTATGGGCTGTGAATTTAAGTGGGAGGATGGGTGTGTGTGTGTGTGAGAGAGGAGTTGGAAAGACTTACCTGTTGTTTCTTCTGATTGACTTTGTTGCGCATTAGAACTTGTTCGCTTTCTTTTTTGGTTGCTGCTTGTGCGGCAGCCTGTTCGAGACGACGTCTTTGTTCGTTTTCTTGATCGTGTATCTGAAGTCAGATGAAAAGCAATTATAATGTGTTTGAGAATTAAACAATGGGCCACTCACCTTAAATGCTCGCGTAAAACGAACAATTAATGCAAAGAACGCTGCTGCATCGGCATTTCTTGATGATTCACCAAAATATTCGACACATTCTTTAAAAGCATCCTGTGCATTCTTCAATTCCATTTTTATCTTCTTCAGCTTATCTTCAGAATTATTAAGAAAATCACGTAAAATGTGCGTTTGTGCACCTTTTACACGTAGCTCAGCTTCTTTCTTCACCAGTTCCATACCCTTTTCCAAATCATGCACATCTGTAACAATATTCTCTAATGATACTTGTGCTGCTTTATCGGTACAATAGATTTCTGTGTCGAATGTCAATAAATCGGGGAATTTTTGACGTATTGTTGCCACAATATAATGAAGCAGCGATGAACGTTTGTCGGTAGATTTCGTATCGATCAAAGTATCAAGTGATTGCAATTTAAAGCCATATGCAGGACCACGTTTACTGCTATTTAAATAATTGCCAAAAGCTAAAACAATTTCCAACACTGCCTTAAACTTGAGTGATTCTTTTAATGAACTGGAAGCTGAAGTGATAGCATGAATTTGCTGTATAACGAAAGAGAAGGAATTAATAAAGTTTATCATGCGTTATTTGTACGAAGTTTTATGTTTTACCGGACTAATTAAATGTAAGCAATCAAAGAAATTGCCCATATAATTCATAATCGAAAGTTTCGATGATATACGTTCTACTTTCGATAATTGCAACATAAATTTATCCTCTTCGGTTAATTGATTTTGATCTTTACGCTCGGCTATGTATTCTTTATATGATTTTACTTCCACATCGGTGGGCACCATCTTTTGCAATAGCTCAACATTTTCAAGCGAAAGCTTTTTCAAATCCAAACTATGTATTGCTGCGATAACTTCATCGATGGGCATATCCAATTTGCGACGAGATATTGCTAGATAGGAATTAATAGAATTAAAGTATTTTATTCGTTAAAATGAGGGTAACTCAAATTGATGCTCACCTATATTTCGTAATCTCGTATGTTCGAGCAGCGACACATGATCCGGCTTCTTAAAACGTTTACTCGGATATGAATGCAATCCATCCACTTCTGTACTATTACCATTAGTCAAACCACCACCGATGCCAATTTTGAATCGTTCTTCAAATTCATTGAAATCGATGTGCTTAAAGATTTTCTCATCGTCCAATTCATTGAAGATTGTCCCTCGTACCTTGAAGTATTAGAGAATCATTAGTTACATGCATATATTAATTTGTGAAATCAGAGAACAAATTCCGTATCTGCAAGTATTCTAGGATATTTGTATTGTTTTAGCAATGAAAGATCAGTCCCTAACACAATCTATTAGTAAACATTAGTTTACAGAAAAGTATTTGGATATACATATGTCCAAACTCTGAAGGCTGAATTAAAAAATTATAAGGAATGTAGAAATGTTTTAAAGATCGAAATCAATTTTTTCCTTATTGCCTTAGTAATGTATTTTGAAGCCGACATGTTTGTTAGACAAGTCGTTTTATTAATGTTACACCTTTCAATATAACAAAGGAAAATTGTATTCTGAGGTTTCTCACCAACTCAGCTTCTATAAAAAATTATTTTTCGGATATGTTTCTTTTTTCTGAACCACGCGACAGTAAAATTCATACGTGGTCTGCTCACCTAAGAAGATGGCTGTGAATCAGTAATCTATAAATAATGCAATTGCTTATTTCTGCAATTCAAAACGAAACTAAAACTGTAAAATTATCTTAACAAAATTTCCTGTTGTAACTTATCTCAACTCAATTGCTTTTACACAAACATTTCCAAAGCAATATTTGCAAAAATAAGAGACAGTGCAACCACAATTTCCACATCAATTTCCTGGCAATATCCTGCCAATGAAAAGTCACTGTGACTGGTTACTGCATGAATGCAATAATGCTAAACTTACCTGATTTGGTTTCAGTGCAATCCAATTTAACGTTGGCAATTTATATTTCGTGGGTACTTTACGTTTAATGGTCATAGCACCATCAGGTGCAGGCATAAAACCAGCCACTGGGGGTGGTGGCGGTTGGAATGAAGAGAGCATACCATGTGGATATTGAGGAGAACGCATAGATAAACCACCGTTGGCTGTGCCAGTGTTGGCTAAATGTGCGCCTCCGTTTGCCATCATGGCACAAGGGTCAGACATAAGTCCAGGTGGTGGTGGTGGTGCTGGCGGTGCAGGTGGTGGTGGTGGTGGCGGTACAGCTGTAGGTGACATCGCCGATGGCAATGGAGGTGGTGGAGGCGGGAGTGTAGGTGAACCACATTTATCTGGTGAGAATGAGGAACCATTCACCAGCGAACCATCACCATTTGAAATGGAACGCGGCAGTGAACGCGTAAGCGTTTGCAATTCCAAATTTTTACTTTGTAGCAGTGAATCGCGTTTTTTGAGCTCTTGTTCGTTTTGTTTGAGTATGCGACGTAATGTTGTGACTTCTTCATCGAATTTCAGTTTTGTCGTTAATAAATCTTCACGTTCCGATTTTAAGAGTGCCAATTCAGTTTCCAACTCAGCTAATTTATACATAAATTCAGAATTGCGATCGACCTCTCGTTCCAACTGATCTTCAAGTTCTTGTACACGCTCCAAAGCGGCAGTTTTCGTTTCAGAATCCTCCATTAAGGCGGCGACATCAAAGACATTGTCCAAGTAAGCAGATATTTGCACTTTCAACTCTTCGGACTCGGTTAGTCGTAACTTTTCCAAATACTTATCCAGTCCCAGTGCAGTGAATTCATATTGCAGATGCACGCGATAATTCATATCCTCCACTGAATGCACCACAATATTCATGAACTGCATGCATGCGACCATGAAATCAATATTGAATGCTTCAAAATTCATAAAGTACTCCATGAGCGTTTGAAAGCGTCGCTTCTCCTGGCAAACATCTTTGAAATTATTGAACGAACTGAGTATAATCTCATGTCCACCTTTAACCAGACAAATTGCAGCTAACAATTCCAGCACCAACGCTTTCGTACGCAACGATTTATGTATCAAACTCAGCGCAATACAGTTGATGGCCTCACGATGCTGTATCACCATATTGAAGCCATATTTATTATTCATAATGGCACGCAAGCACATAATGCACACGTGTATATCGTCGGTGGAAGCACCCATATTCAATTTGGCAATGTGCCGTGAGCGTCTCTTAATACTGGGGCTATCGAGCACTTCAGCCAACGAAGGACGTAGAAACCCGTTGGAGAGACCAGCATTCGACGAATGGGAATGTTGATGCCGCGTTGAGTCAAGATTTGCGCTCCCCATTGCTGTTGTATTGCCTGCGGACCCTAATGTAGAATTGCACATACCATCACCAGTGGGATTACTTCCCGTGACACCCAAACTGCTAGTCATATTGAGACGCTCGTCGGATTCGGTCAGCGCTTCTTGTACGCGCTGTTCGTGCCGCATCATTTGTAAACGAAAACTCAAGTAATCGATAAGTGCATCGAGTCCTTGATTCGTTTCATCGAGAAATTCTTTAACCCATTCGATGTGATTGGTGCGTAAAGAGATCTCAAGATCTCGCAGCACTTGTGTCGAAGTTGATTCACCAACCATTTTACGTTTCTGACAAAAAAAGTAGAGGAAGAAAAGCTGTAAGTGTAACAAAATTGGTCCAGGGGTTTCGGGAGTGGGAAAATGTAGATCAGGAATAATATGTGTTAGAAGGGAAGGTGAATTTTATGATTTAACAAATATTCGGGATATTTTTAGGATTTTTAGGATTTTGGGAAACAGAAAGAAATTTGACAAAAACAAAAGTAGTTTTACAGTGTAATAGTGATAGAAAGAGATAGAAATGTGAGTTTGTGATTGAAGGTATTGAAGAAGATAGCATGAAAAGAAAGAGAAAGAAAATACAAAAACAAAAAATAATAAAAAAACAAAAATGGTGTCAGTGTGTAAGTGTGGTGAGTAAAGAAATTAAAAATTTTGCATTAATTTTCATCATAATTTACCAGAATTCTTTTAGTCACTATAAAAAATCTAAATATCAAAACAAAAGTACGAGTACAAAGTTGGTTAATGAGTTTTGAAAACGGAAAATCTTTTATTTGGTTTTTTTCTTTTCAAAATGAAAAAGCTTTTTATGAAAATCATATAAAACCTCATAGACGAAGATTAAACAAAAGCACCATTGAAGTAAACAAAACGAAAAGAGAATATTTATAATGGCTTTATGGGAAAAAAACTTTAAGAATCATATTATTTAGTCCTTTTCTAAATCTTTAATATAAGGAGTGAGATCGAAAAAATCTTAACACACGTTTTACCTAGTTTATCTAGTTATCTTTGAAAAATATGAAAGTTGTTATTTTTTATGACAAACATGTTGATTTGTTGTGAGTTTGATCAAAATGAGTGAAGAAAAAGAAGTACGTCTTAAAATTATTAAAAATTTTCAAAAAAATCCAAATTGGTCCTACAAAAAATTGGCCAAAGAATTGAAGGTCTACCATCAAACTGTTTCCGATGTTATTAAACAGTTTCAGGATGTTGATGTATTCAAATGAGTCATGAATCACCACTGATATCATTGAAAAAAAAATATTCTTCGAAAAATATTGTAAATGATGTATCAAAATTAATCATGATTATATCTGCTGATATGATTTATATGCATTTTAGATAATAAAAAAGAAGTACTGATAACATTGACCATTATCAACAATCAACCATTATCAATTTCTCATATATTCTATATTTGTATATTGGCAGCAGTGATGTAACGGATATCTGAATTTGAGTTCGATACTTGCGAAATGTTTGTGAACATGTTATAATCTTTAATAAAAGAGTCCGATAAAGAAATGTTGGTTTAACTTACTTAAGATTCATTGTTGTAGGCGAAATAGAATGCAAGATATTTGGTGCTTACGCTAATTTGGTGGTTAGGGACGATATTATAGAAAACCCAAATTTGGTTCTTATTTTTTACATTCAATATTACTAAGTAACAGTACGATGAAGCAAGAGATATTGGGCAAAAACTTCAATATCTAAAATTGCCACCTTTTTCACTAATAAATTTATTTTCCACAGTGAAAACAAGATTTCTATTTCTATTGAGAAGTATTTTCGCCCACCTTTTAAAAACCTAAGAATGACCCGTGAATAACATTTTATAATATAAACTTAAATGTATTCTAAGCTGATCCAAATAATTCTTGAAGAATCTTAAAATAACTATACAACAAAGTTGAGTCTTGTATCAGTTTTTGAATAAAGTTAGATTATAAAATTATTACCAATTTGCTTTTAATTTTTCTGCTACATTCGCATTCGCTAAACTGGCAACCGTTACATCATTAGTGGGCAGGGTAAATGGGATATATTCAGTTATTCAATTGGAATTAAATCGACACTGCACAATTTTTTGGAAAACAACCTCGAAAATATAAAATTCATTCAAGAATATGGTAACCTTTAAGTTTTTGATCAACACATATATACCTTAAAATTTAATATTTACCATAAGCCATTATAAATAAACTAGTTATATGAAAATCAAATAAAAAAAAAGACAAAAACAAAAAAGAAGAACTACAAACTACAATTTTACAGAAATAAATAAAAAGAAAAGTGAAAATTTATTTTAAAAACGAAGGGACAAATTACAAAAAATAAATATTATATGTTTACTCTGTCAACCAACTGAAACTACGTATTATTTTCAAAAATAAAAAGTTACATGTCAAGTTATTACAATAATATGCATACATACCCTATGACTACGGGATGCCTTCGGATCCAAATAGGTGCGCAATTTATTTAGATAATGTGAGGGTGGATCTTTTGCTTGAACCATTTCCTGAAAAATAAAAAAAAAAAATTAAATTTAAATGTAAATACTAAAATATAATGCATAATTAATATTTAATCAATTTATTTTCTTTGAAATTGCTTTTTAAATTTATCTTTGATGTTTCAATTCTTTTTAATAACCTTCTTTATTGTAATCAATTTTGTTATATTTTTATTATTCTGAATAATTTTTTATGAATCATTTATTCATTCATCATTATCGTCATGCACGCACTATAATACGAGAACAAATAAAGTCAGCAGCAAAACGTGAAAAATTTTTATTGATTTATTAATTGCAATTATAAAAATATATACAATAGTAAAACGTAGTAATAATGTAGTTTACCTCCCAATAAATCTACTTGTAAGTACTTCAATCTAATTATAAATAGAGGAATTACTTCAAATTGCAATAAGTGTTTAGGTATTTATAAGTGGTGAACGAGTGAAAAGTAGTTCAAGTTCATTAATTTGTTTGTTTTATTAATGCTGCCAATTTTATAGCGAGTATTTTGAAGTCGAAGCTTCTGTGCCTATGTTTAAATTGGATATTGATTTGAAAATTATTTAAAAATGATTTTATTTTTTAAAATTAAGAGTAATGATTAATTAAAAAAAAAAAGCCTGTGTTTGTATTCTGGTATTCATAAAACCCTAAAAAAACGACTTCGGAGTTCCACCGTGCTAATTTTTGGCCGTAAATATTTTTTTTCTGCTGATTTATGTCTTAAAGGCACTAGTAGAGCTCAATAGCATTCAAATAAGCTATTCATGCTGAAAATTAGACTCATAGCCACATTTTATTACTTCACTGATGCAAAAAAAGTTGGTCACTCCACTTCAGACTTATCACAACTTTGATCAAAAACAAAAACAAAAGTTTGGGTTCGGTATGGTCTTCCGATTTAAAAAAACAAAAAACGATAAGTTAAACGGCTCTATAAAATACGGCCCCAGGAAAAATAGCCCCAAAACCAAAAGTGAAAAATCACCCTAAAATATTCTATTCTTTACAACAACATGAAAACTTGGAGCCATAAGGAGTAAGATTGAAAAAATTTTAACACACGTTTTACCTAATAATTTTTTTTGGGTGTAAAACTTAAAAATTTCTTTGATCTAGTTATCTTTGAAAAATATGTCTGTTGTTATTTTTAATGACAAACATGTTGATTTATTGTGGGTTTGATCAAAATGAGTGAAGAAAAAGAAGTACGTCTTAAAATTATTAAAAATTTTCAAAAAAATCTGAATCGGTCCTACAAAAAATTGGCCAAAAAATTGAAGGTTTGCCGTCAAACTGTTTCCAATGTTATTAAACAGTTTCAGGAGAATTCGACCATCGATTGGAAACCTGGTTCGGGAAGAAAACAAGGACCACATGATTTTGGGAAAGACAAGAAAATAGAAAGCATATTGAAAAGATCTCGAAACATATCTGGTAGAAAAGCTGCCCGGTTAGCCCAGTGCTCTGACTATTTGGTGCGAAAAGTTAAAGTCAATGCAGGTTTGAAAACATACAAAGTCCAAAAAGTTCCAGACAGAAATGCTGCATAAAATTTAGACGCCAAAAGTAGGGCTCGGAAATTAAAATCGAATTTCATACAAAAATATTCATGTTGTATAATGGACGACGAAACGTATGTACTGGCAGATTTTACGCAGCTTCCGGGTTAAAATTTTATGTTGCTGATGCTCGAGGAAATGTCGAAGAACAATTTAGAATCCAAAAGCAGACAAAATTTCCTAAAAAATTCCTGGTATGGCAAGCTATATGCAGTTGCGGCAAAAGAAGCAAGTCATTTGTTACAGTGGGCTCTATAAATACCGAAATATACATCAAAGAATGTTTGAAAAAAAGACTTCTTCCTTTCATGAGAGAGCACAATGTGCCCACATATTTTTGGCTCGATTTGGCATCATGTCACTACGGCAAAAAAGCTCTGGAGTGGTACCAAAGTAATAACATAGTTTTTGTACCAAGAGAGACCAATCCTCCAAATTGTTCGGAGCTAAGACCAGTGGAGAGATATTGGGCTCCTGTGAAAAGAAACTTAAAGAGCACAAAAAAGGTGTCCCAAAATATCGAAGATTTTAAAAGGAGATGGGCAAACTGTTCCAAAAAGGTGTCTGAAACAACTATCAAATCTCTAATGGAAGGCTTACCAAAAAAGGTCCACGAGTTCATAAATAGTGTTTATAACTATAAAAGTTCTGTAATTTGTAAAATATTATCTGTAGGTATATGGTATTATTATTCAGCAATTGCAGAAATTAGCAAAACAAAAAATTTTCCATTTCATTTCATTGTAGACATTAGGCATCGAAAAACTATAAGCAATTTATGCAATTGGCGATATTATTAATTTGGCATCAAGAGCACCAACAACAACAATAACAACATCAACTTGTTTATTTAATAGCCACAATTTCCAATAATATAGTCACCAAATGACTGTTGCCGATTGTTGATTGCTGACTGCTGTTGCTTGTCTGCTATGTATTTTTGCTGTTTTTGGTTATGCAGAGCGTTGTCGTTTACGCTTGCTGCTTTCAATAATTTGAATTAATGTTGCTTATCCATATAAAGAGGGAAGCAGAGAGTAACTTCAAAATACTATTATTTATCTCTACATATACACATAAACATATATAAATTGTAATTGTATGTAACAATTCAACTGTATCTATTACCAATCTGTTATATGTTGTTGTTGTTGTTACAGCTGTCTATGTATCTATGATTTGCTGTAGCTTGCTTGGTGTTTATTTTGTTTTTCGTTTCAATGAATGCTTTTTTTTACTTTTGTTCCTGATTTTGATTGGATTTTTCGTGTAGTTAGTTACATATTTATATTTTTATTTAAAAAAGTTTACATATGGTATAATTATAAATATAAATTATTTTGCTGTGGCACTGACTGCTGTGGTCTTCGACCAGATATCTTCATTTATTTGTCATTTATGGTCTAAATTTAAAAAATCTGGTATATATTTTAATAGGCACTCCATATAACTGATTTCACCCAGTTAAATTCCTAATGACTCGATCCAAAAAAACATAGGGCTTTAATTTCTAAAGAGCATATCCAGATTTTGGAAACTGAGAGTGTCCTTCCTTGAAGATCTGTGGGAAATATCTAGTATTAGACCTACAGAATTATTATTATTCCTCTTCAGTCACACGAAGTGGTTTTGGAACAGAGCTGTTAAATTTCAATAAACCAACACATGTACCAGTATTTGTACTGACACTGATAGTCAGTATTTTGGTACTGGCACTTGAAAAAAACTCAAGTACTAGAATGTTTTATAGTACCGGTAATGCTCAACGGACCACTGATTTGTGTAATTAGATTGAATTTCATTTAGCACCGCGCACTCATGGCTATACAAGTCACAAGAAACTGCACAGATGATGATGATGATGTTGTAATCGTTGTGGTATATTTTTGGTAGTCATCACGGAACTAATATGACATATGTCATTCCGCCATTCAGTGTAGAAAAAGTTCGCGTGTCACATTTCTCGGCGAAGAATGTGGCCGGTTTGTTTTCTCATTAGCGCCGTGTAGCACTTGAAAATACTTGAAATTAGAATACTGAGTACCGGTACTTAAAAAATTACAGGCACTTACAGTTCTGTTTTGGAATAGGTTTAAAACATTAATTTTAAAATTACACAGCCTAACAGTTAGCCAATTCACAAGAGTCATAAATTTTCCTATTAGTCATATACATATCTTCTCTAGTTCAAAATTACAAGTGGGTGTGGTACCTCCCATACAAATTATTGCTTTTTTGAGTATGTATCTGGAACCATTTACGGTACAGTACTGAAATTTCGGACTAGGACGTCGATTGATAACGTCATACTACAGGAAAAATGTGGGTGAGATTGGAGAAGGGAGAGTGGCATCTTCTATATTATCTGTATATTTATTATGGAATATCCCAGAAATAATTTGAGGTCATATGCTAATTTCTGTAGTATATGGTTTTGCTGTTGTAATTTTCGTATTACCCAAACTTTGCAAGGGCCGCTCAACGAAGCAGGGCGAAGCCTTTCAGTTAACTGTATGATGCCATACCACATTCAAATATTATACGGCGCTCATGTCATACTTTTCTTTCCTTGTGAATAGGCTAAGTGTTGAACAAGAGTTACCGTGGAAAAATTCTAAAAACGAATATTGTGCTGAATATTTTTATTGTCAGCGTTTTTTCTCCAGAATTTTTAAGCTCAGAGGAGTCAATTAGTAAGAACATAAATTTAAAAAACTAGATGTTTGATGTCGGAGACAATTTTTTTTTTTTTTTTCCAAGCCAAAAACTTTTATTTGCTGGACTGAGTATTTGTTGAATTCACTTCTTTTCAATGAAATTTGTCATAAACATTTTAATATATATGAGGCATTTCATGTGAAGCGGACAACAACAAAAAAAAAGTAAGGTTCTGAAATATGTTGAAATTCGGCCTAATTAAACCTGTAGAAAATATAAATGTAGACACACTATTTTTTTTTTGTACGAAGCTTATTTGCCAAGTTATGGGTTTTTAAAAAATTGACGTAATTGAAATCTGGATTTTTAAAAATAATTTTTAAAAATTAAGCAAATTTACAATAAAATATTGAACATGGTAATTTAAATAAGTAATTTACTGTTCTTTTCAACCAAGGAATCAGATCGGAAATTAAAATTTTTTAAAAACTTCGACCATTTAAAAAAAAAAAATTATTTTTCGAAATTTAGCTTAAGGTATTTAAATAATACCCTTAAAGTTTAAAAATGGGATCTGCATTAGTTTAGGAGATACATGAATTAAAATACATAGCTACCACGCTCAGTGCGACATCTATGTATCTATCTCCTAAACTAATGTAGATTCCATTTTGAAATTTTAAGGACATTATTTAAATAGTTTAAAATCAATTTTGAGAAATAAATTTTTTTTTTTAAATGGTCGAAGTTATTTAAATTCTGTTTTTAAACTTTTACTTCCGGTTTGGTGCATAAAAAAAAATTTTAATTTCCGGTCTAATTCCATAATTGAAAAGAACAGTAAATTTTCTATTTAAATTACCATCTTCAATATTTTATTGTAAAATTGTGTGTCCACATTCATATTTTCAAGAAGTTAAATTAGGCCGAATTTCAGAACTTCACATTTTTTTACGTTGTCCGCTTCACATGAAATGCCTCATATATATATTAGAGCGCACAAGTTTTTTTTTTTTTTAAGTACTCTGACAGAAAAAGTATAAAAAATGGATCCTACCCCCCGTAAAATTTCCAGAAGTTTCAGTAGTACGTACAAAAGTTTCCCGAAGTTGTTTGAATAAAAATCGATAATTACGTTTAACATTACTGTAACTTCTACGAATTTGACGAGGAAGTAAGATCCATGTTTTGCCACTACTTTCTTCAGCAAAGTTAATCAGGATCGAATTTAAAGTTTTTCTGTCAAACTATATATATATATATATATATATATATAGTGTCAAAGAATTATCGCTCTTCTACAGCAAAAAAAAAAAAAAAAAAAAAGCGAAAGTGATAAACATTTACTACATATTAACAAAACAAAAAAGAATTAAAAAAAATAGCAAAACCCAAGAAGAAACTGTTTTTATCAAAAGTTTTGAACGAAAATGAAATATACTTATATATGTGACCACATTTGCTGTGATAATAAATTGCAACATTTTATAGTTTGACTCAAATGAACTCTTCTTGCACTTATGCTTTTTCTTCTTCGTTTTCTAGCTTCTATATCTAAAGCTTATAGATAAATTGTACCGCTTCCTGCTGTTTTTTGTTTCATTTATGAAGCGGAAATAGATGATTTTTGTTTTAAAAAAACAAAAAACAAAAAAATAGGTTAAATTGCATCGAAATAATGAGATAAAATAAAGTTTATGCAATGAATAAAATTGGGAATATAAATACTATCGCTCTACAGCCATAACTTAAAATAAGTGACTGGGTTCATTATATACCTCGAAATATAAAAATATATTTCCATGGTCTACATTATGACAATGCCTTACTTAAATACCCTTCGTGTAGAATGGGAACCCCAGATGTCGATTTCGTGCCGTAGTGATTATTATAAAATTTTAAAGTTTGAATGTTTCTATCAAATTACGAGTATTTAAAATTTTGAGTTACGACAGTATTTAATAGAATGACCGATATGTCAAAATTGTTTTAAAATTATTGCAACAATATTTCTAAGCTCATTAACGACAAGAATCTTTATCAACCTTTACTCAATTCTAAATCAGTTTCACTATGGTCGTTGGCTATACTGTTTACTTAACTGTATAATTAATAAATAAAAAATACTTCAAATAGAAAACTTTTCTTGTTTCCTAAAATGAATAGCTATTATTTATTTAATCGCATAAACTTTAGCTTTTAAAGTATTTTCATTTAAGATCAAGCTAGTTCATAACTAAATTTATTACACGAAAATTTAATTAAGCAAAAAGTCAAAAGGCCAGAGAAGTAACAAAGTTGACAAAAGTAAAAGTTCGGTTTGGGCCCTTCATGAGATGTTGTACCAAAAAAGAAGAAGCAGAAACGTATATAAATAAAATAAAAATAACTATTGTGGAATAGCACAAGAGATTGTAACCATCAAATCTAGTTATTATAGTTGACATCTGTGTAATGCCAGCTATGAATAATCTAAATTGACCGAAATGAGTTACTTTGGAGAGGAAAAAGCATTTCAACTTCAATTCAGCTTCAAGCGAACTAATTACCAACGAAATCACAATTAATGGATTAACTATTTCGTAACTCCAATAACATAGTTTGCAAATACGTCAATAATTAAATTAATCTATAATTCTCAATTGGTAACAACGGTTTGTTTGTGACTTTTGGCCAATTACATGTAATTACTCTGAAAAAAAAAAACAAACAAACCAAACACGCAAAAGAAAAAACAACTTTCTGTTTTAATATTATATAAATTGCAACCAACTTGGTTTGTTGTCTATTTGTTTATGATGTTGAATTTCTGTAATTACAATTTGATTTCAAGTTTATTTTTTTTTTATAAGCATTTTATTTTCTCCCATTTTGCTTGACTTAAACTTGAAATTACATACAAATGTATATGACCCACTCATATGTACTAAATATTTGTTTCATACATTATTTTTAAAAATATACCTACACATTATTGTTGTTGAATTATTTACATTAATAAGTGTAACAAAAGGGCATTAACTTCACTCAATTTCAACTTAATAAGCGTCAAATGAAGGCTAAATGAATGTAATGTCAGCAGTAGGGAGGGGGGAGAGGGGAGGCATTATTTTAGCTACGATTGTTTATGCATTCGATTTAAATAAAATAAGGTTTTAAATTGGAAATATTGGCTAACAAAACAAAGAAACAAGCTGGAAAAGGTTTAGCACTAGAATTTTATATAATTCGAATCCATCATACGTACGAGGAAACTTACGGCTAAACAGAGACCTTAAAAGAATTGAAGTGTGAAAGAACTGATCAAGCAAAAATGAAAATTTTTGAGAAGATATATATGTATATATATCTCGTTTACGACTATAACGTCACAACTAAAAATTTGAATTGAAGTTATTAAGGGTACCGCCACCCCCCCCCCCCCCGCCCCCCGTTCTCGGGGTCAAAAAATCAATTTTTTTTTATTGTCTCGAAACCAAGAAAACCAAGCCTATGAAGAGTCTGAAGGGATTTTGTATGGACCAGGCATAGCTGATTGAAGGTGAGTTGGTTTTATACACGAAACATTGCTTCACAAAACTTTAAACGCATTTTTCTCGAAACAGTGTTTTTACGATTGGCGGACTTTGTACTCAAAAACTATTCGACCAATCCCTTTGAAATTTTGCAATGTTGTTAAAAACATCAATAGCTATAACTTAAACCATTATCAAGAAGATTGATAAAGATTTTCTATAATTTTCAGCTCAGTTTTTAACCAAAAACTGAATTTTCGAAAAAATACATTCAAAGGTCCGCCATTTTGTGAATTTTTGTCCGAAATTAATAATAATAATAGTCTATGTTATAGAAAAACATGTTCTTTATCTAATTCTGTTTGATTTTTTGATTTCAGACCTTCCAGTGATTTTCAATTGTAACCGCCATCAAAAAACAGGCTTTTTATTGACAACGAAAATGTTGCTAAAATGTTTGTAAAACAACAATGTAATAATTTTTTCTTGTTTTTAAAGTTTCGAAATACATATGCGCAGATATCCAAACCTCAAAAATTGATTTTTGTTTATTTACCAGCCCATTGAATATAGAGGAAATTATAAACCGAGAAGGGGAGGGGAGGCGGGGGTTACCCTTAATGTAAAATGAACCGTTTAGCGGTTTTGCTTGAACTGATACAATATCAGTTTCCAAAAAAAAAAAAAAAACAAACTTTAGTCGTGACTCATAAAGTACCCTTTAACGTTTTAGAGAAGTTGACAGGACGTCAACGGATTGTAATCTTAGTATAAGCCGCAATTACTTAGTTATTAGAATAAAATATACCACACCAACGTCAGTGTACATTTTAAACTAGTTTACTAATGAAATTTTCATGAAAATAAATAATTTCTAAATAGGTATCATAACTTCATCCCAAAAAGAAAACACGCCAACGTTGTGGTTACACTCATATAACGATATGCAACTTTAGTAAGGTCAACACACTCAAAATATGTTTCGTTCAATTAAAAAACTAAGGCCCAAATACAAATAAAAATACTGCATAAAAATGACAGCTGTTCCCAAGCCGCTGAACAATGTTTGACATGTCTGGTTGGACATCATGCTATGCATGTACAAAAAAGTATGTCAACAATATTGGAATGTAATGAAATATTTTCTGTATACAATGCGAAAATTCAATTTACACAAATTCTAAACATTTTTAGTCAGTAGACAATATAATATTAAATTTGTATTGACCATACCAATTTGTATGGATGATTTTTTTTTTTTTTTTTTAAATGATCAACTTTACTAAAAAAAAAGTATGGCATACAATGAACCCCTCCTAAAATTGGTAGAAGTAACAGTATTAGAAAGAAATAAATAAAACTAATAATATTATAAAAATAGGAAGGTTTTGTGGAAACAAAAGGAAAGTTTTGTAGAAAATTGTTCAGTAGCATCATTTATTTTCAGGCTTAGGTTAAAATAAATATCCAAACTGAATTTCTCGACCCAGAAAACCTCTAGATAGACATTTTGCAGAAATTTCGATGAAATAGGATCCATTTTTTGTTATACTTTATTCGGAAGAGTTGATCTGGGACGAATATAGAATTTTTCTGTCAGAGAACATAAAAAAAAAAATTGGCACACCTTAAATACCACCTTGATCAAAAACTTCCCGGAATAACCATCGTGTGGGGCTTCCATCGTTCCGATTTGAGTTGTTTTTTTTTAAGTTGGTACATCTGTTGTTGATATTCCCTCTAAATCTTAGCGTCATAGCTTGACATTTGCAAAAGTTACGTAGCCAAGAGTACATCTATTTCTGTGTGTGTTGCCGATTTTTTACAATTTTATCAAATTGTATTGTATTAAATTTTGCGTAAAAAACGGATTTTATGGTGCGCGCACGTTGGAAATGTTGATTCTCTTAAGAAAACGGTCGTTTACCAGTGGCACGAGCGGTTCAAAAGTGGTCGTGAGTCAATCGAAGATGATGAACGCAGTGGCAGACCATCGACATCGAAAACCGACGAAAACATTGATAAAGTAAAAGAAATTTTTGTCAATAACCGCAAAATTAACCATCAGAGAGATAGCGGACGACTTGAACATTGCCTATGGATCCGTCCAAGACATTTTGGTTAATGATTTGGGTTTCCGTCGTGTAGCAGCAAAGTTGGTGCCAAGAGACCTCAATTTCATACAAAAAAGAGACCGTGTTGACGTCGCAAACGACATGATTGACGAGGCTGAATCCGATTCCACATTTATCAAAAGGATCATTACTGGAGACGAGACGTGGGTTTATGAGTACGACACGCAATCCAGACATCAGGCAAGTAAATGGCGTTCACCAAATGAGCCGAGACAAAAAAAAAACACGTCGTTTTCAGTCAAAAAAGAAAGCAATGCTCACGGTTTTCATGGATTACAACGGTGAAGTGCACCATGAATTTTTGCCAGAAGGCCAAACAGTAAACAAAGAGTATTATTTGGGCGTTATGAGACGTTTGCGTGAAGCAATTCGCCGAATGAGACCAGAATTGTGGACAGAAAGCTCGTGGATTTTGCACCATGATAACGCACCGTCGCACAATGCCATCATTATTCATAATTTTTTGACGAAAAATGCAACAAATACCATCCAACAGCCACCGAATTCACCTGATTTGGCTCCCTGTGACTTCTTTCTGTTCAATCGAGTTAAAAAACCATTACGGGGAACGCGTTTCAGCAGCCGAGAGGAAGTAATGGAAAAATCGCAGGAAACACTGATGGACATACCGAAAACCGAATATGTAAAATGTTTCGAGGATTGGATCAAGCGCTGGCATAAGTGTCTTGCAGTCGATGGGGATTACATTGAAGGGGACAATATAGATTTAGATGAATAAACTTTTATTTTTAATTTTCTGAATAAATTCCGGGATCAAGGTGGTATACACAATGACAGTGAATATTACATGGAAGTTATTAATGAAACACGAACGAACAGAAAAATTTATTTTTTTATTTATTTCCCATTTCAATCACTAACAGTGATTGACACTCAAAACCATATATAGCATAAGATAATTAAACTCTTCTATAATTTTTGGTGACACTCACTATGGAGCGCACTGTATACAAATAATTATATTACTTTTCTTCTACAAAATAGCAGACATTTCCATAATTTATATTTTATTACAACCTTTAACCTTGCAAGTATTTTAGTAATTTACTTGTGGCTCAAATAGTGATTTTCGCTTAAAACGAACTTCAAGCGATCAACTAAAATGGTTCGATATAACCGAAATTTGCGTTTTAAGAATATATGTTATAAGAGAAAAATACTGTATTTGCTACTTAAAAAAAATTTTAGGACTTACATATGTTTTTCATTGTTTGCTACTATCATAAATAAAAAAAATTTTAAAATCTACCAAGCTTCCTCTTCCTATTTGTATAATAATTTATTATTGTGTAAACTTAAATAAAATAAAAAATAAATAGGTATATAAAAACCCAATTTTAGGTTGTATATTTTTGCTTTTGTGTCTCAAGCTTAAATAGAGACAAAAAATTAATCAGACGCTTGTTAACACTTGACCTTACAGCAAGAAAATGATGTATTTAAAAAACAGAAGTACATACTAAAATTTTTAATTAAAATATTGTATGTATTAAGATTGAAGTGAATTGCAGTTTTCTGTTGTCTGTCTTTAGTGTGTTTAATTTACCGTTTTAATACTTTACAGTTAACATACATTTTGAAATATTCGTAAGTGCATATGTATGTAGATATGTATTTAAAATGCAATTTACAAATCTCTAAATACAACTAATTGAAAAAAGGTTAACACTGTTAACACTATTTTAAGCGTGTGCAAATTGTAAAAAGTTGCTACTTGTTAGTCATAAATATCTTTAAATGTAATTAGCAGTAGCAAAATATTTAGATATTGTCAGTGTAACTTTATTGTCTGTTAGAGACTTTTCTAATTTAGTATAATCATTAGAAAGGAAAATTTCAAGCTACAAAAATAAAATAAAGCCAAAAAGGCTATTTTGAGTTTTTAAAAGAATACACCGCATGTATATTTTGTATTTTATTGAGTATTATTTGACAGGCTGAGAGGAAAAGCGGGCTAAAATTTAAATAAGAGCAAAAGTGAAATAATTTAGTGTGTCAGTGCAAGAATGGCATAAGTAATACGGTTTAGAGTGCAAAATAAACGCCTTAAAAATAAGAACAAAAATGGTATAGCAGTTCTTTCAGAGCATGAACACCATAGTTTTTTATTCCGTTTTCGCTCTGAACATATTTCGTTTCACTTTTGCTCTGAACATATTTCGTTTTGCTTTTGCTCTTAAGTAAAATTATTCCACTTTTGAACGTAAAAATTATACCACTTTTCCTCTCAGACTCTCATTTATTGGCAATGCATAGCTGCAGTAACTGATCAATTGCAATGCAATTATATCTCATGTATTCTTATGAAGACAAACACATTGGCGGCAACACTGCGACAATAATTGACGTAGCCGTCGAATTCAATATATTTTTATTTTTACATGCAGCTGAATGAAACATAAACAAATTATCAACCGTGAAAAAATAGTTGAAGTCATTAAAGGTAAAACCCACCGAAGTAAAACTTTTTCTCAGAAATTAATCTTTAACAGACTAAACACTTTTTTGTTGCTATAATACCTTTATATAGAATTAACCGTTGACAAAAGCAGCAAACAGCTTTTAAGCAAAATATTTTCAATCAAAAAGTAGTTGGGACCACCGAAGGTCAAAACCACCTAGGTCCAAATTTCGTTAAGAAATTACCCCTTGAAAGTCCTATATTGAAAAGTGGCTTCATATAACATTCAAAAGCGTGGGTAAAGGGGGTTGGTGGAGTATTGCAGATCAAGTAATTTTTTCCTCCGTTTCATGATAAACAACTTTCTCTTAGCTAGAATCATGTACAAGGTAAAATAAAAAAAAAAATTATTTTGGTCCTGCGTACATTCAAATTATGGGTTTTGACCCCCATAACGGGGACCGCAGACGTGATAGAGAAAATCTGAGTTGTCAGCGACCCCGAATTACTCTTAAAAAGTTATCTATTCGATATTTGAAATGTACTGTTGCACTGTGTTATTATTTCTTTACAATGCACTAAATAAACCTGGATTTCATGGAAAACCGTCCAAGAGGATCGGATACGATTTTGTAGCTTTACAATTTTGTTTTTTTGAGGTATAAGGATTCAGAATACACAAGTTTTTTTTTGATGTGTAAACATTTTAGCTCACAGTATGGGCAAAATTTCAAATGTGTAAAATGTAACAATAACTGTATCGTAAGATGTAAGATAACTGTAACGTCCAGTTCCCTTCTCGCTCACACTACTGCGCGGCATGACTGTGCTACTCTAAACAACAAAGAGAAGAATAGAGGGAGAAATTAAAATACGAGCGGAGTTTGTTTGTTTATGTTTCGATCAATTTACTCTCACATATATGTGCATACGAAAACAAAATGTGTGTGTACATTTATTCGTGGCAGAATTATTTGTTGGTGTTAAACGTATGGAGATCGACTATACCATACAAGCAGAGAAATCGCCGTAGCAAACACAGGCGTTTAATAGGTTTTGCATTCGGTTAGTTAGATTGCATTAAAATTAAATATTTTTTAAAATACAAAAACAATACAAAATGATAAGTAATAAGGAATCTAGGTTTCAATAAATGTATAAACAAAACGTAGGGATAATGATAGCAAATCACGGCATTATAAAAGACAACACTTTTTTTTATCTATGTAAATAGCAAATATGTTAAACAGAAAAAATCAGACTTATTTATTATAAAATCACTTATTTACTTCAATAAAAATACATTCTTTTTTATTTTTATTAAATGCAGTTAAGACAACTCTCTTTGCGGTGCTTTTAAAAAGTAGTGGGGTGACTAGTCATCCCTGTTGCCTTCCTAAGGTTAAATGTGGAAAGCCCTTATCGTCGCCTGAGGATTGATTTGACGTATGTGTGTACAAATTCATATACCTATACGCCAAATCAATTCTCAGGCGACGTTATGTAAAATTTTCACATCTAATAAAATTTCAAATCGACAGGAACAAAAACTTAAAGCGCGAAAAAAAGGATGCAATTGCAGCTGAGTATATGCAAGCATATAGATCCCGATGCATTGAGTAAAAGAAAAATAATGCAACTACAACATATCAGCCCTATTCACTATTTGGTGCAATTGCAAAATATTTATGCTATCACAACAACAAATATATGTGATATGGAATAAAAATTTGCATTTGCAATGATGTAAGACCATTTGCAATTTATGGTGAATTGGGTTATTATATATATAAAAGATAATGATATCTAACAAGTTTTTAAGTTTATAAAATAATTGTTTTAATTTGAATTACCTAAGCATATAAATTATACATTAAATTCCTATATATGGCTATACATATGTGAGCTTATGTATATGACATTCAGTTAGCTTAACTGTTTACACATCAAATATCTTGCGTGCCTTGCACACATCCATTGTTTTTTAGCAACGGGGACCAACTTCAAGACAGGTGTGAACAACGAGCTTGAAAATCCAGCATAAGTAGTTGTGTCAGTGTTGTGTTCTTTTAAATGATTAGGCATATTAAAATATGTGAAATTAAAGCACCAATGATCTCAAATAACTGTTAAACAAAGCAGAAACATCAATTAAACCTTAATGTGGAGTCTTTTTGGCCCCCTGCTGAGTTATCAACGAACATTGACTTACAATAAGCTTACAAGAATGTGTATTTTTACTATTACCAAAAACTAAAATTATTATCTCGAGGTGAGAACGATATTTATGAATATTTAATAAATTACAAATTTCATTCAAATGGAAATTACATACATAAAGCTTTGTATATAATCGAAATTATGTTTTTAGTTTTCTCGAAAATATATATTTCACCCCTCTTATTAAGAAAAGAAAGTATTAACCATTATTAGAGATTTAGTGTAAATCTTTTAATGTATTTACGCCCAAAAATAATATACTTCGCATGTACACTCAAAAAAGTGCGGAGTAAATACCACAATTTTTGTGGTAATATTAACTCTTTTCGTTAATGGTTTTTAGCCAAACCAGAAAAGAGTAATCCTTACCCAGACGGAGTATATTCAACTCTGAAGAGTGAGTTATACTTTTGAGGAGTCATATTAACTTCGGTAAGGAGTTATATTAAGAATATAAATTCTTAAAGTAGCTGATAATAAAAAAATTATACCAACTTTGCAAAATGTTGATTCAACCCTTAAAAGAGTTTAATTAACCACTTGAAATTCTTGAACTAAATGTAAAAAGAGTTAGTTGAACTCCGACTAGGAGTTGAATCAACTGCGCAAAATGTTACCTCAACCTTCCAATAAACCACGGGAAATTCTACAACCCTTAAAAGAGTTCGATTAACAACTTAAAATTCTTGAACCAAAATTTAAAAAAGTTCGGTTTTTATGTTTTTATTAGTTTCTTTTATTAATTTATTAGATAAATATATGACATTTAAATTTTTTTTTTTGTATAAAAATATAGCAAATGAACTACCGCTTTCAGATTCAGCTAGTACAAAACCTTCGTTCAACTCTGATAAAAAATGGTTCACTTCAGAATTCAATGTAACTACCGTATAGTTCACATTGTCCATATTATAGAGTCACATCTTTCACAATGAATTACAGAATATGCAATGAAAATATTCCTGTTAGTCTCTCCGTTCCGTTGAGAGTTAATCTTACATTTTGGGAAAAGTTGATTTATTTTAAACTTTGTTTCGGAGTACAGTGTACGCCGTTTAGAGTTAATAGTAGATTTTTATAGAACCTTTGAAAATGAGTTATATTTACTTAGAAAAACAAAAAAAAATGTGTATTAACGAACACAAGGCAGAAGTGAAACTTCTTGTGAACCAAACGAAACACAAGCAAATAGCAAGCAAATGAAATTTTTCAATCGCTAAACTTTTTACTTCATTGGCTTGTGGTTTTTAATTTTATTTGCTTGTGTTTCGTTTACTTCACAAGAAGTTTCATTTCTGCGTTGTGTTCGTTAATATTAAACCAATGCTAGAACGAAAATTGCAACTCTGTACCGATAATGTCGATGACAATTCGTCGCCTGAGTATTGATTTGGCGTATAGGTATAGGAATACTTATACACATACGCCAAATCAATTCTCTGGCGACGAATTGTAGACGAACTCTTTTTGTGTGCGACATCTTCATGTAATTCCTTAGACATTTGCGCCATCTGTATGTGAAATGTATAACTGTCATAAACTTTAAGATGGCGACGCTATACATTGTTATTTCTGCCATAGGCGTGTGTGTGTGTGTGTAATTAATATGTTATATTGAATTAAAACTATATTATATAGTTTGCTCGTGAATTCAGTTACGGAATATTTATTTATTTAGCCCCTCATGCACATTGCTCGACAAAATTATGTCGCATTGCAAACTTACGCGCGACGTCACATCCGGTTGGTTTTACTCTAGGACAAGAGAAAAGAAGTTTCACTTCAAAAAGTTGACTGATTTACATTTTCCATGGTTATATTAACCATTTTCAGAGTTAATCTAACACATATTGGTTGAAACTGCAGAGTTAATTTGAAATTGCTTTCAGAGTCATTCTGACACTGACAAAAAGTTATTATAACCACAAAAAGAGTTGAATTAACTCAAAAAAACTTCAAACAACTCTTTTCGGTGTTGTTTGCGTAAAAGTAGTATTAACTCCGCAAAAGTTATATTAATTCACAGAAAATGTTGTATTAACTCCGCATATTTTTTTCGGTGTATAAACTTTGGTCAAAAACTGGCAACGGGAAACGGCAGGTGTAATTTACCGCATATTAAATTGCACATAAAGAGTTTGAACATAAGAAAAAGTAATAACTGCAACTACACCTACATATGTAAAACATACACACATTTTACGCTGCGATAGTATAAGAACTTTAAAAATATTTGTATTTTTCTAAAGCAAACTTTCAATTCATTCATTGAATTCCTTTTTAAGTAATAATAAAAATCCAGTACTTTACGTTATTTATGCAATAACTGCAATACAATAACATAAATAACAAGTAAATATGTAGGTACTTCGTCTTATTTTTGTATTTTTTTTTTATGTTTATTTATGCGTGTGGGAAGTTGATATTTTTTTTTTGATTTGAACCACTTTTTTGTTGGTATTGTAAAACTTGAATTTTTATCTTTTTACATCCTAAAGCGAATAAGAAGGAGGAAAAGTTATAGAACAGAAAAAAAAACTTGTTTACATTCTCATGCAAAGCAGAATATGTAAAAATTAAAACGAAAACATTGGATTTTCTTAACAAAGTTTTATTTTTGCTCTTCTCTTCTTTGTCTTAGCTTAATATCTTCGTCAGAAAACGTGTTCTAAAAACACTATATCGCGCTGGCATAACAATCTGCATTTTGTCACAGATTGACATGAACGTAAACGCGCGCTAAGCAGTTATTCAATGTGTTTGCGCCTGCGCATGTTCTGTACTTTTTTCTTTTACTGAATGTACATGAAGTGTAGAATAGATAACCCAGTAAGTGAAATTTAAAAGCTTTGGATTTCAGATAGAAAAATTTTGTCACTTTTTTTTTTTAAGAAGTTTTGAGTAAGTCAAGGTCGTAGCATAAAAGAATGCTCATTATCCACAATTTCTTTTCTTTCTTTTTTACTACATAATTAATATCGGTAATTGACGTGTAATTACTTTTGCACAAATAATTTTGAACAAATCTCTCACTAAAGTCACCATATTATTGCAAAATCTACTTAATGTATCCAATCTAGCCATTAGCGGGTCTAAGGGAGGGAGGGGTGTTTTTATTCTAAACCCTCTCCTCCCCTCCCCTAATCCCGCTAATGCCTGTATATACTGAAGCCTGATTATTGTGGAAGCATTAAAACTATTAATTTTCAAAAACAGCAGGCTTGCTTTGAGAATTGAGATACATGTGTCGAAAAACATCGGTTTTTGTGGTAAAACCCCCGCCCTGGAACCGCCAGTGACTTTAGCTGATATATCAAAAACAAAAAGAAATAAAGCTTAAAATTAGGTCAAAGAAGAACTTAAATTGTAAGCGCAGCGCAAATAAGCAAAATATCGATAAAAACAGTTTATTCTCAATATTTTCCGCTACATGTTGGTGTTTTTTTTTTTTGTTTTCTGTTTTGGTTTCTCAGCAGAAGCAGCTTCTTAAACGGGTTTGTCTTATCATAACATAAGATCTCACAAAATACTACATATTCACAAACAATGCACATATGTACGTACTCGTGAAGAAAAAACGACAATATCGCGCACAGAGTATCTCAAATAGTGTTAAAGTGACGCCAAAAAGATGAGGCTCATCAAAAGAATTGATAGGGTAGCTCACGCTCACGCTTAACGCTTACCAATGTATGTATAAATATGCGCCAACTTACTCACATACACCATAAAATCAAAGAATGTAGTTTTTATTTTTATATGCTTGTTGTTTTTGTTGACTTACAAGCACCTGTTATGAATGCAAAAAGCTGAACCCATGACGATTCCAATTCGATAACCCTGTATATATTTTGGTAGAAATTCAATCAACAACATAATATATACAATTCTATTATAGACTTTGCAGAACCTAAACTAAGCTTTTGACATTTTTAAATGAAACATTAATTTAAAAACTTTGACGCTTTAAAATCAATATGGCGTAAAATCTATTACCTTTTTAAAGTCATCGATAACACATTTTTTATAGTAAATTTTCGGCACACTCTATTGGTAAATTCTTCCAATTCTTTTTTCACGATTTCCTAAATTTTTTCTAATGGCCAACATTTATGCTTGTATAAACTATTTCGTAATAATGTAAACGATTTTTATTTTGTTAGCCTGAGGTCATTCCAAAGAGTAGTCCACCACATCTAAATTTCAAAAAAATTTATCATCATGGCGCAACAGCCTATGTAGGAGCTAGGCCGAGTTTTTCGCATTCATTAATGTTGTGAGTTATATTTGTACTGGAATGGAAAGGGCCCACAGATTTATGCCGAATCCAAACCCCGAAGTGGAAAACCATTGCCAGCCAAGAATTAGTGCCGTGTAGAAAAAAAATCATTTTCTATTTTTAATTTTTAACTATGTCGAGCACTGAACCCGAGCACTCTGTATAGCAGCCCAGCACACTAACTACTATGCTACGTCGACGTCTCCAAGCGTTAAAAAAAAAAAAAAAAAAAAAAAAACAATACTAATTTTTAAAAATTCAATCAATTTCGTCAATTTTCACGACTTAAATCGAAGAAACAACGTAAATCGAAATACGCCAATTATATAGGACAATGCAACAATTTAACCATGTAAATCGAGTAATTTATACCTATGGCGGAAATCCCCTTTTTTCTAACCCCAACAACTTTCTCCTGTAGCATGATATTCTCAACCAACATATTTATACGAAATTTCAGTACTGTACTGCGAATGTTTCTAGAAATATACCCAAAAAAGCATAAGAGTTGCATAGGAGGTGCCACGTCCAATTCTCCAATCGCCTTTATGAATAGCTTTTTTTTTATATCCTTTCGACAAAGCAAACATATTGACAGAATATGAAGAAGATAGGTTGAGCAATTAAAAATTTATTGAATACCGTTCAGACGCATCAACGCTTATAAATAAAGATTTATCTCTTTGTGTTTTACCATATTTTCATTCATTTTTTACATATGTATAATGGCTTGTGCCCACGGTGTAGTTTCCGTTTTGCCTTTTTTCATAATTGAGTTAATTATTTGAGAGCTCATAGGTAACAACGGTACCTTTTCGGGAAAAATTCATACATACATACATGCCCAATATGGACAGCTAAAACGACACTAGAAAGAAGGAACCCATTGAAATGAGCAGAAGAATGACCTAGACTTACCATATCAGAAAAACTGTTTTAAGGATCTGGAAGAATGCCACAGGTAATGAAACTGAACTTCAATTTCTCTAACTTTGTATCAATATAATTTACACTAGTTTGGTCTATGCAGAAAAGGCGAATAGAATTTAAGAAGTGTTCTGTAATAGCTAATTTTATATATGGTTATAACGAATATTCTTTCTGTTCTTTCGATTTCTGAGCATGCAATTTTTTTTTCGCTTTCAATTTTTATATTAGTAGATGCTTACTGTTCTACTTCAAAATCAGAATAACTAGCGCAGAACAATCTGACATCTATAATATAAGGAGTGAGATCGAAAAAATGTTAACACACGTTTTACTTAATAATTTTTTTTGGGTGTAAAATTTAAAAATTTCTTTGATTTAGTTATCTTTGAAAAATATGTCAGTTGTTATTTTTAATGACAAACATGTTGATTTATTGTGAGTTTAATCAAAATGAGTAAAGAAAAAGAAGTACGTCTTAAAATTATTAAAAATTTTCAAACAAATCCAAATTGGTCCTACAAAAAATTGGCCAAAGAATTGAAGGTCTGCAGTCAAACTGTTTCCAATGTTATTAAATAGTTTCAGGAGAATTTGACCATCGATAGGAAACCTGGTTCGGGAAGAAAACAAGGACCACATGATATTGGGAAAGACAAGAAAATAGAAAGCATATTGAAAAGATCTCCAGGCACATCTGGTATAAAAGCTGCCCGGTTAGCCCAATGCTCTGACTATTTGGTGCGAAAAGCTAAAGCCAATGCAGGTTTGAAAACATACAAAGCCCAAAAAGTTCCAGTTAGGAATGCTGCAAAAAATTAGACGCCAAAAGTAGGGCTCGGAAATTAAAATCGAATTTCATACAAAAATATTCATGTTGTATAATGGACGACGAAACGTATGTACTGGCAGATTTTACGCAGCTTCCGGTCAAAAATTTTATGTTGCTGATGCTCGAGGAAATGTAGAAGAACAATTTAGAATCCAAAAGCAGACAAAATTTCCTAAAAAATTTCTGGTATGGCAAGCTATATGCAGTTGCGGCAAAAGAAGCAAGTAATTTGTTACAGTGGGCTCTATAAATACCGAAATATACATCAAAGAATGTTTGAAAAAAAGACTTCTTCCTTTCATGAGAGAGCACAATGTGTCCACATATTTTTGGCCCGATTTGGCTTCATGTCACTACGGCAAGAAAGCTCTGGAGTGGTACCAAAGTAATAACATAGTTTTTGTACCAAGAGAGATCAATCCTCCAAATTGTTCGGAGCTAAGACCAGTGGAGAGATATTTGGCTCCTGGAAAAAGAAACTTAAAGAGCACAAAAAAGGTGTCCCAAAATATCGAAGATTTTAAAAGGAGATGGGCAAACGGTTCCAAAAAGGTGTCTGAAACAACTATCAAATCTCTAATGGAAGGCTAACCAAAAAAGGCCCACGAGTTCATTAATAGTGGTTAGAACTATAAAAATTAAATGTTTTTGCAATTTATAAAATATTATCAATGAAATAAAAAAAAAATCAAAACTCTAAGATCAACCGTTTAAAATTTATTGAATTTTATATATGTTGAGATTTTTTCGATCTCACTTCGATCCTTAATAAGGATTAAATAAATACTGTATTTTAAAAGACTTTAAGTCTAACAATCATTGTTACTTTTAGCAACATTTTGTAATTTTCAAGTAACAAATATAAAACCGTTCACTCTAACTAGCATTTAGTGAATTATAAGAAATATATAAATGAAAAATAAAGCACAATTAAATTTTTCTTGTTGTAATTTTGTCATTTGCGACACTTCACAAAAAAACATTTTCATACAAATATTTTGAAGTGCAAAGTTTACTATGTAAAATTAGGAAATGAAAAATTTAAATTTTTTATAATTTAGTTCAAGAAATTAAAATACTCATTACACAGAGAAAATGTGAAATATTTTTGTTGTTAATTTAACGCTACACAAAATGCATTATTTATGCCACCAAAATTGAAATGAGTTATTTAAAGAAAAACAAACTAAAATATATTTAATGTTAAAAACATATATATACAAACAATACAGCGATTATTTTGCTTCACTCCAAAACTTGTTTTGTTTTTTTTTTAGTAAAAATTATTTCACAAATGCGCCGAATCAGTGAAGCTTATATTTTCATAGAAATTAACAAAAATAAAATAAAAAATTAACTACAACACACCTTAAAATATTCCAAAATGCTAACCAAAATAAAAATTCGCTTACTAGACAAATGAATATAAAGAATTTTGTGAATTTGAAGACGAGTAAGTTAAAAATATAAAGTGAAATATGTATGCTTCCTAACATTTAATATACGATATTTAATGTCTACAGCCAGTCAATAAAATGAAGGTAATTTATTTATTATTTTTTTATTTATTAAGCAGACAAAAAACTAAAACTTTACATTTTACCTACACATTTACAAAATTATAATTTTTCAAAATAAGGTTAGTTTTTGGCTCACCCCAGAGAATTTAGAGGGGGTCGTCATACAATTAATTGGTTTCTTGTTTTCTTCATTTTTTATGGTAATGGTAAATAAATTCTTGAACCTATCCCAAATTAAATTATGTTGTTTTTTTTATTTTGTAGCACAAACAGGGAATATTTTACTGTTAAACGATTGCTAGAGAGTTCACATTTATTGACCTTTTATGTACATAAGATACATAAATAAATATAGGCATAATTTAAAATTATTATTCGTGTTGGAAAAAAAAAAAACAAATTTCAAAAATATTGTCACTTTGAGTGCTGCTTTTTTAGAGTGAATGAATGCAGAAAATGAGCTTATGGGTCATGATATTTAAGAGTAGATTTCCTCAATTTACTTGTAGAAAATATGTATGTACATATATGCGCTAACGAATACACATACAAATGCACTCACACCTAATCTGTAAAGCCTACACGCAATTGGGCATAAATTGTGGCAACGCACAGTGTGACGAAACATTTCATAAATTTACCAAATTTAGAAGTTCCAAATATGGGTGACGGGAGTTTTCGAAATATGCCTTAGTATAAATATAAAAACAACATTGGCCTGTACTATCGGTCTTATACATTTGCATCTATTAAAAAAATGTATCCATAGCGCTGTATTATTTCGCGTTACGGGTGTTAAGGGCACTCAAGTAAAACTTGTAGTTTACCCAAGAAAATCCCGGAATTCAAACAAACTAGAGGTACAGTAGTTTTCCGATTTAACGACAATTCGTTTCTGTGAAAACCGCAAAATGGCGAACAAGCAAATTGTTCCCATTGAGTATCTTAAATAACGAACAAAAGAAATTTTGCTGTACTCAGTTTAACGAGCAACATACAAAATCAGAGTGTTTCAGCAGAATAAAACGTGGTAAAAACAGGATTCAAATGTATCATCATACAGGCAAAAAAAAAAAACAATTGTATATGAGAAACAAAATTGCAATAAGAACAGGTATGTCAAAAATTGGTTTTACTTTTTGGTTTACATTTTTTGTCATTTTATTGTCTTTGCTCGAAGTGTAAACACATTAAAAAATGAATTTAAACCCTACTGAACATATAGTTTCCTCTACACCTCATAAAAAAAGCGACAACTTCATATACAAAATTCTTCTGAAATTTTAAATACGATTATTCTAATACTTAAAATATATTATTTAAATAAAATAAAAAATGTTTCTTGTGTCAAAGTTTTCTTGAGCTAGTATAAACTTCTGCTAAATCTATCACAATTTTTTGAACGAAAGAAGACAAAGGTAGCAAAAACCCACTTTATTGGTACATTTTGAGTATAACTTACAAACAATCAGTAATCAATAGCGTTACCATCGTGTTTAAAAACCATTTTCATTCGCTTTGCCATTGAGTTGTTGAGATTCGTCATGGTGGCTGTGCTGATGTTTTCCCAAACCTTCTTAATTCCCACCTCGAGCTCCGCAATTATCGAATACTGCCGCGCAGTGTCATATACGTCACGAACAATCATTCCCCAAACATTTTCTATTGGATTCAGGTCTGGAGAAACGGCAGGCCACTTAAGTACCGGAATTTTTGCCTTAGCCAACCACTCCTTAGTCGATTTGATAGCGTATATCGATACGTTGTCTTGTTGAAATATTAGCTTAGCAGAGCGGTAGCGACGAAAATAGGGATTAAGGTCAAAGTTTTCTTGAGCTAGTATCAACTTCTGCTAAATCTATCACAATTTTTTGAACGAAAGAAGACAAAGGTAGCTCTGATGTTAGCAAGAAATAAATGTACTTTATATTATTACCTTAAAAAAGTGGTATTTGTGTTACGAGGATTTCTAAATTATAATTTTATTTAATTTTCTTCTTTTCTTTTTTTTGATTTCAATAACAGACTACTGCAAGCACTTCAACAATTAAAATTACTAAATTAAGGTATTTTTTTCAACAAGAAAAACTTACAAATCGTTGTCCATTGCAAAAATTTTGAAAATAATTATGCTTTAACGAAACAAAACATCAGCAGTTCAGCTGTCTAATTTCCTTGTCTACTACTTTTTATGCTCAAATCTAATGAGTGTAAAACTTTGTAGAGACATGTACTCTAGTCAAATGAGTCATAATCAGCGAGAAACTCAATTTTGGATTTTATTGTTGTTACGGATTTTTAAGTTTTATGTGATATTTCTTTAAAATAATAAAAAAAAAATTGATTAAAAAAATACGTAAATTTGTGACGGGTAAATTTTAAACTAATTACACTGTAGATAAAATTTCAAGTTTTGAAAAAACACAGCGGAAAGCGGTGCCAACTTAATGTTCGGCCTTAGATTTCTATGATTTATTCAGTTTTTCCCCAGCACGTCACACTTGAGATATTTTAGGTTCAAATTCGGAAAGTTGAATCGAAATTGAAGTGAGGAATCGAAAACACTATTCTTAAAATTCATTCAATCCCAACAAATCATAGAAATGAATGCCATCATTTTAGCATTCGAAACGAATTCGAAAATGAACCCGGTTACGAGTCTTCGTTATAGCATTCGAAACGACTTTGTTTTAGTAAAAGTAGAAAAGAATCAAAAATTCAAAATAAAAATTTATTTGTTAGAAGTTTTTTTAGTAAAAATAATCAACAATGGAGAAACATCTTAAAAGTAAGTAAAAGTAAAAGCAAACGTGTGTGATGCAAATTGGAGCGCGGGAAATTGCTTTTTAGGGCGGCAAATTCCCGCGTACATTTATGTCCGACATATATTTCGTTAAGGCTATAATGTTATTTTTTCTTCTTTACAAGAAAATCACAGAAAATCGGTTGAGGTTTAGTCCTCAAAACGTAGGCGGAAAGGTTCCTATGTTTGGCAGCATTTCGAAAGAACGAAGGACAGGACAAAGGGTAAATACGCTTACTGCGGAAAAGTTATGAAAAGGGCTGGCAACACGGCGAACCTTATGGATTATCTTAAACGCATGCATCCCAATCAATTGTCTTAATACAAAAAAACCTTCTGCACCAACGAAATTAGATGCTTAAAGTGTTCTTGTGTAGCGTTTTTTTTTTTCTTGCTTTTGTTGTCTTCTGCACCAACGAAATTAGATGCTTAAAGTGTTCTTGTGTAGCGTTTTTTTTTTTCTTGCTTTTGTTGTCTTCAAAAATAGGAAAATGCTTGTCAAAAATGGGCAAATAACACTATACAACACTGTTTTTTTACCCATCTCCAAATATTTTTTGGACCGCTGAATCCGAATCTGCCATCAGTTGTCGTAGCCATTTTTTGAAATGAAAAGTAGACCATCTACTATCTTTTCAAAAAGACAATTATCTCGAAAACCTGAGTTGCTACGACAAAGCTGACGGCAGATTCGGATTCAGCGGTCCAAAAAATATTTGGAGATGGGTAAAAAACAGTGTTGTATAGTATTATTTGCCCATTTTGCTACGACAAAACTGATGGCAGATTCGGATTCCACTTTAGAGATGGGTATTGCAATTTTTTCATTTTGTTGTATAGTGTAATTGTCAATAGTTGTTTGTCTTTTTTCAATTTCCTTTTATTTATTTTATTTTTCCAAAGATTTCATTATGCTACCTCTATTCTTCAACCACGAATTTCACTTTGGGCGAAATTGAGTTTTTTTGTTTACATTATCTAAAAGTCAGATAGAAATAAATTCTCAGCGAATTTGTATGAAAAAAAAAACATTTTAGAGCCATTTTTTCAACCTCGTAATTCCACTCGAACACTAAAGTTTATTTTTAAACTTTAATTTTTTCCCGTTTTCGTGTTTGAAGAATAGAGGTAGCGATTAGTAAAATTTCACATTTTCTTTTTTATGTGATAAATCGTTACGCAAAAACTTATTGAGTAATATTGTAGATGTGTAATTTTGTTCTCCTATTTTAGTATTTTATCACACTGTGCTCATTTTGAATGCATGCAACTACACGAAATCCTATAAAAATGGCAATATTATGACATACCTACTCACACAAAAATGTAAAATTGAAAAACTTTTGCAATTTATTTGCGTGATTGCTTCTGTGGAAAAGAAAAATACATTTTAAACGTATTTTGATTTTAAGGCGTATTAAAATGACACCACTTTTGCATCCATTAAAATTAAAATTTTTTTTTTTTTTTTGTATTCATCTAAATGTATTACTTTTTTGAAATATAAAAAGAAATTTAAAAAATTTATTGCGTTATTATCAGAAGGCTTTAAAAATATACACGCATATTTACATTAAAGTGGGCGGAGAAGTGTGGTCGAAAAAAATTACATGTTTTTGCCCCCGCGTCAATGTGAGCCCAACATCATAAACCGTTTTTCAATTGCGAACAGTCCTCATGAGCTGAAAATTCTACAATAACGAGTCTGTATAGAGCATTAGAAAATTAAATATGTGATTTTTGTGGTAAAATTTACTCTAGATTTTACTACAATCGCTCGTAAATCAGTCCTTTATCGTCTGATAATAATAAGAATAAGGGTTTGTTACAAAGATCTCAATGAGATGAACAGCAAAAAGTTGTTCCTACAAAAACTGTTTTTTGTCGTAAAACTTAAAATTTTTCTAGAACATTCCGCTCACAAGGAGTGTTCAGAATTGAAAAACGCCTTATGATGCACAGTTACTCAATGTATCAATTTCGGGGGAAAAACATTAACCTTTTTTTCGCCCTTTTTAATATACAAATACATATTTTCAAAATCGTAAGACCCAAATTAGAGGGTTAGCAATATGTAGATATGTGCAACTTCAAAAAAAAAAAAAAAAAAAAAAAAAAACAGGGCGAGCCAAGATAAGCACTCCTGCACTTCCGTGTAAGTTAAATGCTGTTGAATGAGACTTTTTTATATGTATGATTAATCGAATAACGTAATCTGGGTAAGTGTTAAGAAATGTATTATAATTCAACTTATTACAAGTTTTAATATGACAAAAACTGATTTACAGTTGAACTTTGTTTCATATAACCACTTGTACTTGTTTATTAAGTATACTATTTTCATGTAGGTATGTAGTAGACATAGGAAATCTATAAATAAAAATTATTCAATTAAGCAATTATGTGTGCTTTGAACAACGTGTAGGAAGATTATATTGCGTTTACGCAATCGCATTTAATAAGCAACAAACCAAGTAAAAACAACAAAGTTGTTGGCAACTTAACACTTTATCACGCTGTGTTACAAATCTGTAACATACCCAATTTTTCCGTACAAAATTCTGCAGGCACGTTATCTATACATTTATTAGTGTAACTACAATTTTATTCCAGAAGATCCAGAAGTGCTACGATATCATATTATATATCAATTTAAAGAGCTTGACAAGTAGGTTAGCCAAAAATTATCAGATTTTAAATCGGTTAAGACAACTCCAAAATATTAGCGTCGGAAGTTTTTAAAAATTCGCTCATTGAGCAAAGCATTGCATTCATCGTTTGAAAAATTATTACTTAAGCGGGAGTAGATAATAAATAAGAGAAAGAGAGAAGACATGAGTAACGGTATCTCTCAGAATTATCTAACGAATTATCTGCATACACAAATAACAAAACAAACACCAACGAGTAGTTTGGTTCTCTTTTGATATTTGTTTTTCATAAAGAGATTTCTTCCGCAAAAAACTAGCCCCAGTTACTGGGGCCTTACCGACTAGTTTTATTTTATTGTACATTATATTTGATTAAGTAAAGATTGGTGCAACTATTTTTGCTGTTTGAAAGGTATTGACAACTGCTAACGTAGCGTACATTCGTTTTAAGTTTTTGAATTGCAAAAAAAAAAAATAACTTTAAAAAAACAATTTTTACTTATATGTGTTTTTCTAAAAACAATCGATTTAAATTGATACATTTATAGTTAAAATTATACAAACAACAAAAATCGTGTTTTTGAGTATGCGATTATGCCATTTAAAAAAAAAAAAAAAAACTTTTTCCAAACAAATTTGGAAAAATAAAAAAATACGTGTTTGTTTATTTCTTAATACGAAATAAACTAGATAATAACTATATAAAAAAAATCATGATCTTGAGTACTAAAGGGTTAAAAAATTACTGCAGTTCCAATTGCTGCTGATTGCAGGTGATAATGCTGTGTTAATACATAGTTGACGAAGACTGCATACTTTAGAAAAACAACAACACTGACGATGACGACGACAACGTCCATAAAGGTAATGATAATGACTAATATATAAAGCTTATTATGTGTAAATAGCAGGGAGGAGAAAGGTGATGAAGCAGACGCCAGCAGCTTAGCTATTATACTTAGTTTTTGTTTTGTTTATTATTACAATTGCATTTAGTAATTGCATTTTTATCAAACAACCTGTTAACACATGCACATTTATACATACACAGATGCATGCTTGCATACACTGAAATTGTAACTACCAAGTAGGAAATTTCCCCAAGATTTATTTCAATATTGAGAAATCTTCTCAATGGCAACTTATATAAATCTTAACAACATCATCATATCGCCGATAATTTTTTGAGAAATAATTGCAGCATTTCAATTGTGTAACTTTTGTATTGCTATGTATAGTTGATACATGATTCTTTTGATCTAATGGAAAAGAAGTAACATGAACATGGAATTCATTCCATTAAATCAAAACAAACGTCATTGCAGTGTTGCATTTTCATGACGTTTTTTCTATACTGATAATAAGGACAATGTATTGATATAAGTATCGATGGACATAGTATAAGAATCGAATTCAAAATACTCATATGATCAAAGTATTGATATAAATACATTAAAAAAAAAACTAAAAAGTGGTCATCAATAACATTTTTCCAATTGGGTAGCAAAACCAACAACATCAAGTACAATAGAGTGGTTCGTTTTTCAAAACATATACGAAAAAAAAAATGACATCGGAATTCCAAAAACAAAGATGATCTTGACACTCCCACTTTAAATTTTGGAGGTTTATGAAATTCCTTTGAAAATCACTATTCTTTTCTATATTTGACCGAATTTGAATTGATAATTGAATTGAATTGATAAAAAGAGCATGAACAAGTGCCTGTGGAAGTGGAATGCCAAGTTTTTGAAAAAGCTGAATTCAATTTCAAATGCTACATTGAATCGTTGCATTATTGGTTATTTGAACGTGAGTAGATTTTTTGGACTAGAACTTTTTTCAAATACAAAATTGATTTCAGTGTTTTGATTTGTAGACTAGTTTTTATAACAGTCCAATATTTATTAATTGAAGAAATAACACGTTTAACTGGAATGTTTGTTCCAGGAATACAAAGCGCACATTGAATAATCTTTGCTATATAATCCATTGGAATGTCCTGCTTTCGCATTTATTAAAAAAATGTTGAGCCAATGTACATCCACTTTAATTTATTTGGAACAAATGACCTGAAATCCGGGACTGTCCCCAACAATTCAGAACTCCTGGTCTCGTTATATTAACCCTATCGAGATTAGAGTAAAAAAGATAATTCGTTTGGTAAGCGAATCATAACAGATAGTATACCAAATACTAACCAGAAACATGTCTATTGGTATAAAAATTGCAGCTACAAAAATTTTACCAATGATAAATATCAAAAAGATAAGGTACATGAATTCTGTGGTAAAAAGGAAAAACAGTTTAACTAGACTTACGATGGAATAGATTTTAACATATATTTTAGATTATAAATATTAAACTGGTGCAAATTTTAACATAATTTTTTAAATTGTATATCTATTATTTCAAGCGTGGCTTTTCATTTGAACACAGTCTTTTGAAAAAGTGCTATAGTTTGTATTATATTTATATTCAAAGCTATCAAACTTGGCTGGCAAGAAAATAAACTTAAACTGTTATCTGTTAATAGCCCAGAAAAAAGTACTCAATTCCGAAGTCATTTTCAAATTTAGAGAACCAAATTATATGGAAAAAACTTTATCTCACAATACTATTCTTCATAGATTCAAATAACTAAAAAAAAAAACGAACCACTCTAATGTGTAATTTATACTACAAAAACAGTAACAACAATATTATGATGAGTGTACATTTCACTATTTTAATTTTCAGTTTATTGTTTTTTGTTGTTTTGTTTTGACGCTGCAATTCAAGTGAAAAGTTACTGCACTTTTAGTGTGGGGCAATATATCAGCATACAAATCTACAATACTCACATTTGTATATACACACATATACTTGATGAGTATGAGCATATAAAGATGGCAGTGATTTCTACACGTTCTGTTGACTACGTGATATAATTGATGTAAAAGAAAAATATTGTAAAGCAAAATCAGACAATTAAATACAAATATATAAAATTTTACAACAAAAACTTATCCATCCATACGACTTAACTTCTATGAGATTTGTAAATTGAAAAATGAGATAAACTCGAATTTAAATTGAGTAAGCTGAAGTAAAGAGATATTGAATTGAATTAAAACTGACTATACACTTATATGCATTGGAAGGATATGATGAAGTAAGTAAATCACATTGAAATAATTGCAAATATTGAGCAAAATAATTTAGTAAGCAAAGTAATTGAATCGGAATTTATTATGCAAGTGTTTTTTTACTTCTGTTTTCAATAAATTTATATTTATTTAGAATTAACTTTTAAACTATTTGTTTAAAAGCTTCTAAACACTTTATTAGCTTCCACTGTTTGCGAAAAATGGATTTTCGTACCAGGTCACATTGAGTGTAGGACTTTCTCAAATGATTTTTATTTGTAATTCATATGTGTATATTTTTGTCATAGATTAACATTATTTTAAATTATATTAGATTGTTAAGGTGGTGGGCATGATGTTCCCAGATCGCTACAGCCAACAAGGACCTATTGTGATACCACCCGAGGATTTTACGTGTTTTATAGTTCTCCTATGACTTAATTTCTTTTGAGGAAATGTATATCTTACGGTTGTAGGATAGAATTTCCGAAATAACGAAGTAAGGTCCTCAATAGACCTTCACAGTGGCATAGGATATGTTCTGCTGTTTTTTCCTCCTAGTTACATATTCGACACGTTTCGTCTTAGTCTATACCCAAGACGGAAAAATGCTTGTTGACCCAACAATGCCCTGTGGCAATTCGGATTTGATTTCTGCTTAGAATTATTTTATATTAATAAAGATATAATAATCCAGTATCTAACTCTACATTTTAATACTGAATAGAGAAATTCCAGTTTTCGACAATTTTTTTTTTCGATTTCAAAGAAAAGACAATAAATTGACAAAAATTCAAAAATCTTACCTGATCACAAATAATATCCCATTTCTTTTCGTCATCGTAATTCTTTAATAATTTCGCTTTATCTGGTGGCAAATCCATGGACGCCTGTAAATAAAGAAAGAAATAAATGAAAGTAATACTTAAATTTAATTTAAAAAAAAAAACAAAATTATCTAATAATATAATATTGAAGACAGCAGGTGGTTAAGTGAATTTATTTATAATAATCGTGAGCAAAAAGAATTTTTATTATAAAGAACAAAATATGATAACAATTAAAAAAAAGCATAATAAAAATACAATTAAAATTTAAAGGGAAAGAGAAATTTGGGTCATTGCACAAAGTCCAAAGTTAACTATGTTCTTTATGAATCATAAGAAATTTAAAAGATTTCTATTTTAATTAAATTTATGTAATTAGAAATTTTTATTTTTCGCTTATGAATCTTGAATTTTTATTAAATGATAAAAAAAAAATTCACAAGAATTATGAGAGATTTAATTAATAAAACTTTTAAAAGGAATTTATTATGTAAAAAAATAGAAATAATAGAAAAATAGACAAATTTCTTAAAAGTGATTTTGTTTTCGTACAAATCAATAAGACCACACCAGCACAATAATTCCAACGGTTAAAGCCACCCACATTGAAATATCTTAATTTTCTTTTATCGAAATATTTAAGTTATGTCGAAATTTATGTTTTTCTTTTGTCTACTTTTCTTTGTGTTATAGTTTTATTTTAATTTAATAATATTTCATTTGTTTACACTATATTTGCATTTTGCTATAACACTTTGTCACACCTTAAAAAACAATAAAAAAAGAAGAAAATTCTTATGAAAATGTCTACGAAACAAATAACAACAAATCATTTTTAGATATTAATCGAAGTAACCGCCACCACTACCAATATATCTACCAACGCTGTTCGCTTAACATTCACCATCACAATCACCTTCACAATTTCTAAAATAGACCACTCCATTAAACCAGCAGTGGAGCAAAACAAAAAACAAACAAAAAATTAAAAAAAAGATATTGTTTCGATTTGTGATTTATGGCTGACATTTTTAGCTATTAGTTATTTGTGTTGTTTTGATACATTAAGTACCTAAATATACACACAAACATACATATATACACAAATACTCAGTCGTATATATGTAAATGTAACTGCATTTTTAAATATAATGTTAAGGGACAAGTTGTGTATGTTTGTATGACATTAACAAATCTATTGGAATTCAATATTTTTAGTTGGTTTTATAGTGATTGAAAATATAAAATTAATTAAAATAAAAGCAACAGTAATACGGCGATTGTTCGATGTAAATTTTTCAGAAAATATGAGGCTGTATAATCCACTAAAAAAGGTGTTTCCATCGCTACTGGTCTCAGGAGACATCTTTTTAGAAATAAATTGAAAAAAACGCACGGCAAAGCTTTAGGAGATCATTCTGAAGAAGATGGACATATGCAATCAACTGCAATCGTTTTGTAAGTCTCACCCAGTGTCCTTTTACCTTCAAAACTCTTAGGTTGTATTTTGAAATGTGCAAAGCTCTGTAAAATTTTATGACCGATTTAAATTTCGAACAAAATTTTTATGACTTGGTAACTCAAGATTTTAATGATATTTTCTAAACAATTCGTCGGAGCACTCACTTGTGCGGTAGATAATTATGGGCTAGACTTAAAAACCTGCATACATTGGGCATACCAATAAGTCACAATACTATTAACAGTTTCTTGTCCGATATTGCCTGTAGGCAACATTCACTTTGTTTTGGAAAAAAATAATGACAAAAAAAAAGTTGTTTCCAGTGGTTGGAATAGCTGTGTTTTTTAAGCTTTCTGAAGGGACAGACAAATCTATGTAAAAATATATCATTTAAAATTTGTGTTAGCCCTCAATAACCATATTTTTTGCACAAAAGCTTTTAATCAAACCTTATTAAAATTCGAGCATGAAAAGGTTAGGTCCAGGATTAGTAAAACTAACGTCGAATATACAAACAATATAAAAATAATAATAATTACAGTAAATGTAAATAGCATAGTTTCTTAACCCTTTGACGCCCGAATAGCGCTTGATAGAAACGTTTTGGTTTGAAATTATGGTTACTTAGGTCTTCCATAATCATGACACTAAATTTCATGCTTCTATAATGATTTGTTTGTCCTTTATTAAAGGTTGAGAAAAAAATAGCTATGGAGCTGCAGACAAGCACTGGAGAATCCGATTCCTCCAATTTTTGGATTTTTATATCTTATATCTCTTTATATCTTTTATAAGCTTATCTGATAAAGAAAATTTCCGCTTAGTAATAATTAAACGCATTATTTTTCAAAAACATTTTTAATAAAATCTTTTGCACTTAGGTTTTTGCTGGACTTCAAAGACAAAACATTTAAAAAAAATTACTTAAGGCAAGAAATTTTTAAATATTCGGCAATCAGCTAATTTGAAGAATACCTAACAAAAAAGCGTTAATAGTAAAATTTGTTTAACACCTTATTTATGCCACATAAAAGTGAATTTTGAATATACGCAGCATTGGGCATGAAAGAGTTAAGTAAACAATTATATATATTTTTTTCCTAATACATATTAATACAGAATCAGACACAGACAAATGAGTATGTCATTAAAAGTTAATTTAATTCCGCTACAACCATTTCAAAACTATAACAAACAAAGCAAATAAACATATACAAGTGTGTTCGTGTTGATACAAACAACTTCAATAATAAAATTTACCCTTAGGGTTTAGTGTTTGTTTGTCTACTTCATTTCAAGACTAACTATCTATGCATATATGTATGTTTGAATTGTTAATTTTTCAAGTGACATTACGTACTTATACAATTTATAATTCGCAAATAAAAAAAAAATTAAAAATAAAATAACTTAGAGGCATTCATCAAAAGCGTAGCATAAAAAGTGCAAAATAAGCGCAATCATTCAAAATTGCTAACAAGGCAATTTTTCAATGCATGTTTAAATAGTTTTACGGTTTATTGATTTATTATGTATGTAAGTGTTTTTGGGTACATGCTAAATGTAAGAGGTCAGACAGGCGGCACATGAAATCGTGCAGTATTTTATTTCCTAATTTTTTTTTTTTATTATATTTTTGGCAACTTTTTTAAGTGAAAATTGGTCAGAATTGATTTCCACATAAAATCAATTTGTACTTTGCAATATGTTGCTTCACCATGTATGTATATAAACATGTTTATAAATATTCTTTGTGTCACAGTCGAGCTTCACATGTCTGTGATCTTCGAGTTAAAAATTAATTTTTAAATGAAATTTTAAATAAAACATTAATTCTTATTCATCCCTAATGAATAAGAATTTTCTTTAATTTTTGATCGATTTTACTAAAATTTCTTAATATGGTAAGGATGCTAAAGTCTGATAGAGATGGAATTGCCCGCAGGCATGTTACATATGCATAAGCAAAAAGCAAAGAGAGCCAAATGAAATGCTGCATTATTCCACAATACTTCAAAAGACTTCAAATATTGCACATAGATTTCCAGATTTCTACGTTGAGCAACATTTCTTTCTTTATACATGTACCTGCTTATATTATTGTCGCCACATTCTAACACTTTAAAACTAAATTTACATATTTAATATTCAATATTCTTATAAATGCATTTTTCTATTTAATTTGAGTTTATTAACTCTCGTTCGCTATCTGCGAACAAATGACAGGCTCAAATGAAAAATTCTATATAGAAGACAACGAAAGCACATCAACGTCACACTGTTCATGTGTCATGCTATTTGATTTTCTAATTATGCAAAAATTCTCTAATGTGAGAACGTGACAAGCACGATTGTCGCCAATACAAAAAAGTGCCTAGGCACCCGTTCCATTGCATAATTTTATTGTAGTTGGTGCAATGATATCAACGATGGATGGTGTGAGGACTAAAAAAAAAAGAAGTGTTAAATATTTGGTATCTAAACATGTTGGCCAGTGTTGATAATGTTCTTTGTGCTGTCATTTTGTTAGTTGTTTATTTGAAGAAGTACTTCATTTATTTTTTACTTCCACATATATATTTTTTCTCTATTTGTTTTTTAACATTTCTACGCTTTTTATTATTATTGTTGTTATTTTTTTTGTGGTACCAACTACAATATTGTCATTTATAATAAACATACGTATGCTAATAGGTGTAGCCATATTGAGTTTCCGCTGGAATCATATCTACACTAGTGATGCATGAATATCGAATATTTTGGTACTGGGTACTTGATATCAGACTGTAAAGTAATCATCAAATATTTAAAAGGAATTACTCTATACTGTGTAAGATTACATGTTTTCATTAATTGAACCGATTTTCATCCAGCAAAATCCAGCTGTGGATTTGGCAAGCTCAACAAATTCAGAGAATACGAATATTAGTAACCATTGCGTCAAGTCAATAAAACAAAATAATTTAAATTGTATCAATTGAATGAAATATCATAAACTTTTTAAATAGTGGTAATTTATATAAGTACACGCAAACAATTCTTTTTTTTTTTTAATTATCCAAAGTATTGAATAAAATATCGAATACTTGCTGGAAAAATATCGAGTACTGAAACCACTAAGCTACACACATTGAAATACATACTACCCACACAAACGGATCCAAGGGGTGATTTTAGAAATACAATCCCCTTCCCACTTCTCGTTGAATATTTCATACTTTCTGATCGTTGCTCATGAATCAAAAAAAATAATCATGGACCAACAAAAATAAAACCCCCCCTCATACAATCTTTGTATCCGCTAGTGCATACCTACAATATGTATATTAAATTGCATGCATTATTATGTCAAGTTCCATTATTCTTTTATTTACTGTAGATTAATGTTAGAACGTGATAAGTGATTTGATAATTAAGAAGTTAGATTTCACAAATAACTATTTATAGAAATTGTAATTTTTAATGATCTTAACGTGACCTATGCGAATATAATTTTTTAATGAATTAAAATAAACATATTTTCCAAAAAAAATTTTAAATCTAAAACGTGAAAACTACTATAACAATCTACATTTGACATCAATTACTCAGATTAGAACAATTATTCATGTAAAGAAATTTATATCGTTCAGAATATTTGAAATGGGATCAAGAAATTTCTCAAAGCTAATTTTGTAATTAAATTATGAATTTCATTCTTTAGTTTTTTTCTTTAAATAAAAGTGATATTTTTTTTGAATACAGATATTATTGATTTTAGTTTGTATTTGATTTAGACCAGTTCTTTTAATTGTGATATTTTATTAAAACAGGATTTTTGATCATTAGTTTTGAGATGAATTAAAGGAAAAAACTTCAATTTAATTTTTCTCCAACGAATCATTCCACATGAAATCATCTGAAAAATAAAAATATTTTAGATCTTGCCCAAAACTTAGCGAGAATCTAACTGTAAACAATAGTCAACGGCAAAAAATTTTTTTTTTTTTATGTGATGCAAATATCGTTTGCTTTTTTTTTACTTTGCATTTTGCAATGCCTGAATATCATATTTTAATAAACATTTACACAGAAAAAAATATTCTGTAATAATTCATTGGATTTCTGATAATAATTACAGTTTTTCCTGTTTTGCCGATCAACGATCAAACAATAATTCTCTTGAGTTTAATTTATAATATCCAGAATGAATGAATAAAATTTACGAATGAATAAGCACATTGTACTTTACAATAAATACAGTTAATATTATTGGAGTTTTAAAACAATTTTTACAGTGTGATTTTGTAAATTATCAAATTGGAAATTGAATTTTTACTAAGCATAATAATACTTTTGATATCAAAAGCAATAATTGAAGAGTTATAAAATATGTTGTTCTTTTCCCCATGTTTAGTTTCAACTCGCATTAATCATGATTCCTAGGGTAATTCAAAAAAAGATGGTGTTTCAGTTTCAATGGGTTTTGGAAAACTGTTCGATACAATTATGCTTTTGCTAATAAAATAATAAAACTTTAATTTAATATAGTGTAAACATCCCAAATCTTCCTAGGTTCCGATAAAAGGTCCAGGATAAATAATCCAAAATGTCTCATTACAGAAAAAAGCAAATCCAGGTCCCAACTAATAAGTTTGAAAGTTATTTTATTGAATGATGATAAGGAGTGAGATTAAAAAATTAAATTAAAAAAATACATATATAAAATTCAATAATTTTTAAACTGTTGATCTTAGAGATTTGATTTTTTTTTTATTTAATTGATAATATTTTACAAATTACAGAAAAATATAACATTTATAGTTCTAACTAACCACTATTTATGAACTCGTGGACTTTTTTTGATAAGCCTCCCATTAGAGATTTGACAGTTGCTTCAGACACCTTTTTGGAACAGTTTGCCCATCTCCTATTAAAATCTTCGATATTTTGGGACACCTTTTTTGTGCTCTTTAAGTTTCTTTTCAAAAAACCCAATATCTCTCCCCTGGTCTTTGCTCCGGACAATTTGGAGGATTGGCCTCTCTTGGTACAAAAACTATGTTATTACTTTGGTACCACTCCAGAGCTTTCTTGCCGTGGTGACATGATGCCGAATCGGGCCAAAAATATGTGCACACATTGTGCTCTCTTATGAAAGGAAGAAATCTTTTTTTCAAACATTGATGTATATTTCAGTATTTATAGCGCCCATAGTAACAAATGACTTGCTTCTTTTGTCGCAACTGCATATAGCTTGCCATACCAGGAATTTTTTAGGAAATTTTGTCTGCTTTTGGATTCTAAATTGTTTTAGATTCTAATGTTTTCAAACCTGTACTGGCTTTAACTTTTCGCACCAAATAGTCAGAGCACTGGCACCGGGCTAACCGGGCAGATTTTCTACCAGATGTGTTTCGAGATCTTTTCAATATGCTTTCTATTTTCTTGGCCAATTTTTTGTAAAACCAATTTGGATTTTTTGAAAGTTTTTAATAATTTTAAGACGTACTTCTTTTTCTTCACTCATTTTGATCAAACTCACAATAAATCAACATGTTTGTCATTAAAAATAACAACTGACATATTTTTCAAAGATAACTAGATCAAAGAAATTTTTAAATTTTACACAAAAATATTTTCATACGTTTTTACAGTTTGCCCCGTAATTTTTAATTGCCGATCATGGAATATTTTAATAATTACAATTTTTTCCATGCCACTTTGAATATTTTCTTTTCTGAAACTGTAATAATAAAGTTTTGGCCTGTAATGTCTGCAATTTACCCATAAATTTATATTGTGTATCTCATGAAATTTCTAAATTACAGGGCGAAATGGCAATTTTTCCTGATTATTCTGCTTTTTTTGAGTATCACACGTTATTTTTCACAAATCTTTTTTTCATGCCTATTTCAGATTTGACAGTGTATTCTTATGTAATTTTTCGCCCTGAAATTCACTGAGCTTTTTACACCTTGAAATAAGGGATATTTCGAAATCCAGGCGCTCGTTGGAATACATAAGCCGTATTTGGATTCAGTGCAAAAACTTACATAACTGTACTCTTATGTAAGTTTTTGCAGATCTAAAACATATTTTAAAATGATTTGAAAAAAAAACTAAAATTTAATATTCTCAACTTTTTGATTTTATCTTTGTGAACATAATTTTCCTTCAGAAACATGTTTTTCCAGTACTGCCTTATTGTTAAAAGATTTGTGAATATCAAATGAGGTTAAAAGTTCACTTTAACAAGAAGATATAATATAAAAACACATTTTTTTAATGTTTTCATGTCAGCAACACTAATGATTTTCCATTACAAGTAAGACAAAAAATATTTAATGATGTCAACCAACATATGCCAAAGTGACACTTTGTTAATCGATATTTTTCTGTCATCATTTATATACTTCTTATGCATTTTCTTCTCATTTCTTTTAAACTAATGCTTTTTTTTCAACATTTCAACATTATTTGTAAAATTGTGCTCGTATTTGAATGTAATTTTCTAATAGAGTAATCCAAAATGCTGACTCATGTATTTTCAAAAAAAAAAAAAAAACAAGCAAACTAGCATAATATGAAATCATGTTTATGAATTTTTAAATAACTTTTTTCTACGAATTCCCACCCAAAAACAAAATGAACTACTATGTACTTACTCATACTCACTGCAAAAGCCATCGTTATTTTTATTACATCTTCAAATAAAAAAGCTTTTAGCATCTCATTGTTTATAAACAAATGTTTATAAGCACTTCATACGTACATATACACATTTTGTTGTTTTAATTTTCATACACCTCGTAAGTTTCATTTCCATATGTGGTTCCATTTGTTTTTCTATAATTCTTATATTTTTTTTATTTGTAGGTATCTATTTTTATTTTCATATTTATTTAAGCTTCTATATTTTTTTTATTTTCATCGAATTTGAATTTAACTCTATTTTTTTTCTATTTATATCAAAATGTTTCGTTTCGGAAATATCATTCATGATTTCTTGGAAAAATCGTAATTATCTGATGATGATGATGATGCGTTCTAGATGATTTATCGTTTAATGATTTTTATGTTGTATTTCCATTAAGATCAATTTGTTTTGATGTACAGTTAACTTGGAACTTTTAAGTCTTTATAAATTGAATTTATACTCAACAATTTTTGTAAATTACAATGCAATAGAAATGTTTGCATTCTTAGAAAGCAAAACTTTCCATCAACACTCATGGGATATCCATGTCGATGCCAAGTAGTAGTTGTAATAGTTTTATTCATAAAAACATTATAAAAAATATATTTTTACTTATAGCCTAGCAATCGCCGTCAGCTATATCACATGGGGGATTTCATCTCTAGTGAAACCGCCTTTGAAACCAATGTCATCCGATCGGGTTCAAACGTGCACAAGGTTTAGTGTTATGGGTGTTTCGAGTTACTCGACGTTCATTTTTGTAAATAAACAAGTCTTAGCCGACTTTATGACCTAAAAATTTTCAAGGGAAAACACCTGGGGGTTAACTCTGTAGTTCGATTTGAAAGACAGTTCTATTCGAATGCCAAATTTGATTCGAAAAGGCACAAAATGAAATCTGAACATCGAACAAATATTATTCGAAAATGTTTTCTAAAGTACCAATCGTTCAAATTTGAGTAAATTTTCTTTCGAATCCCCCTGAGTTTTCTTTTGTACTAAAAAAAAAAAGTTTATTTTTGAAAAAAAAAAAGTCAAAACTATTTTTGATTCAAAAAAAAATGTTAAAATTTTGGGATTTTTGAATTTCATTTTCCAAAAGACCGAATAAAAATCTGTTGAAAACTAAATGCAATAGGTGATTAGTTACATAGATCCGAAACAGGAGGTGTTTGACCAAATTGTCAAAATACTACCCCCTCCAACTCGGCGAGTTTTAGGCCGAATTTTGTGTGGTAACTACTACTCAATAGGACTAAACTTTGTGCAAGTTTGAGTCCGATCGGTTTCAAAAGTGTGTTTAATTGAGATGAAATCTCCATATTCATTACAAGTCTTCAGTTATAATTCGGTATCTTTTTAGGATAATACCTGTTAAATTTTCCCGTTAAAATAATGCAAATGCAAACATTTTGAGTTGGGAATACTAGAATCATAATCATGAAGATCAAAATGTAGTGTGATATTTGAAAAGAAAAAAATTGTACGTATAATCAAATCTGATCAAATTTTAAATTAATGAATACAGTAGTCGCAAGGGACTAGCAATTTTTTACGAATTACAGAGGTTTTCGATTTAACGAGATTTTGATTTAACCCTTTCATCTCGGAGTTTTTTCTCAAAATCTGGTTGAATTTCTTCAATATTTTATGCAATTATTAAAATAAATTAAAAAAAAAAAATATGTCCAGGACTCTTAATCCTTACAATTATCATTAAGTTTTCCAATGGGGTATAATGTCTACTATAACGGCATGTATACAATCCACTCATTGACAGCCACCATCAGTATTTTAAAGAAAACTTGGACCCTATTAAAAATTATGTTCTAAAAAGCCTGTAATTTTTAGTTTAAGGCTCTTCTCGCGTATCTTGCCAACCACGAAAAACACAAAAAATTCCATGAAAAAAAGTGAACGTAGTGCCATACATAATAATTTTGCTTTGCATTACGAATTATAAGAGGTTGTCAACAACCAATTTCAATTTTTAAGAGGTTAAACAGACCTTGTATTGAAAAAAAAAATACGAATTAGCGAGGGGACCAAAATGTATGGCATTTTTACGAACTAAAGCGATTTTTTCAAGGGACTAACAGTTTGCTACGTATTATTGAGATTTTCGAATTAACGGGGTACGAATTATCGCGATTCTACTGTATTTCCCAAAATCAGCAACTTTTAAAATATGGAGATAAATTAGCTTTTTCTAATAAGTGAAATTTAAAAATTTAGTAGTAATAAAATACAAAAACAATTCTTGGATGTTTTGTGAAAATATTAGAATTGATTTTGAAGTTCATAATAATAAAACTTTATAGCTTTATACATATTCCTTAATATAATAATTGATAATTGAGTTAAAATTTGTATTGTTACAATAGAATTCTTAAGAAATAGCAAACAAATAACTCGCACAAATTGAATTATACTCAAATACAAAAACACATTAAAAACGACAGACGTAGCTTTTTATAACAACGTACACATGTAGTACAACTTGGAAATCAACTTATATGCAACTAACTTCTTGATGATGAAAGAAGACGCCAGGAATCTGGACAATAATGCTGTCATTGCTGCTCTAGCTGCTGAATTCTATTTTACTGCAAATGTCAAGAATGCAATGTATGATAAGACCAAGTGCGATGATCCTAGTAGCAGAACATTACTACTACACTGTTGCTGATGGTGCCGAATCGTATGGAGTGCATGTACATGCTTGAACAATTTGTGTCAATTATTGGCGTCTGTAATGCTATGACTATGACTCTAACTACTAACGACGCTTCAAGTGGATTTTTTTTTTCCAGAATGAACAGTAGAAAGGAACAGAGATATTTGCTGTGAAATGAAGAGCAAGAAGACTGCGCAAAAGTTGCAATTGTAAAAAGTGCTTTAGATAAAGTCGCACAGATAAATATGGGTATGTTGTTGTGATTTTATGTACATATGTATTTGAAATGAACTGTAGAATGTAATACGCTAAAGTGCATGTGCATAATATATGTAACTTTCAGAATTTTGCGCAGAGCCATTTAAAACTAATGTAATATAAAACTAAATAAACTTTTGCGTTTCCTTTACTTTAATGTAGAATTTTAATTAAAAAGCTATCCGGCAATATTAATTTAATTGACAGAAACTTAACAATTTACTTACTTCTATTGAGAAACAGGTTATGGCTAGGTTCATATTATAAACAACAACAACAAAATGGCAAAACTAAGTGCAGCCATAACACAGCAACTACAATAACGGCCTTACCTAATCTTACTTAGGTTACACACAAGCTCATGTAATAACAAACACAGCTTAATTAAGTGTAAGAAAAAGTTTTTCCACTATTTTTTTTCTCTCTTGCAACAGTTTTGGTTTTTATTTTCTTGTTTTTTTTTTTAATTGTAGATCGTGCTTGAACATATTGTTACCTATGAATACTTGGCGTTATCTACGTAGTGCATATATGCGAGTACATATCTAGTATCCAGTTGTTGTCCGCCAACACACCGGAACGTATTGAAAAATATGTTCATACGTTACATTTACGTTGAAAGGCTAAAAAAAATGTCTGCCGCAATTTATGAAAGTGACAATAACAAAGCTCGTTTTTTCTTTTGTATTTCTTAACTTGTTGACAATAATGTCATATCACAAAAGAAAAATAATTTATATTTTTGAAATGTGATTAAAAAATGACTTAACATTTAACCATAAAAAAAGTAGTCTCATTTTGAAATAAATTGAACGCACCCCCTAGAAAGATGACAATGGTCAAAAAAATGATTTCGCCGAAGTTTCACAAAAATCGGATAAGATTTGAACTGGCGCAAAGGGATTGAAGTTTATAGAATGCGTTTTCAGTACAAAATGTTACCAAGTTTTTCTGAAAGCTTGGGTTGTATATAGAAAAGTAATTTCTCAATTTTCCCAGGTTGGTGATTTTAAGCGATTTTTCCATTTTGAAGTTGCTGATTTAGTCTATGGCCGCGTCAGAGTAGTATCATTTAAATGCAAATATTTTTACCATCACAAGGACTTTCTGGGGGTTTTCGGGTACGAAGAATCTGCAATTATTTTTACCAAAAACGGTCGCTAGGGTGCGCTTTGGTGCAAAAAGCATGAAAAATTCCGTATTTTTACGGTTTTTTCAGATTTAATGTACGTAATGTATTTATTTTTTTTATTCTTTTTATTAAACCTAAACTAAATTTCGAATATATGTCATTGACGTACTAAAAAGTTCAAATCTTATCCGATTTTTGTGAAACTTCGGGACAATCATTTTTTTGACCATTGTCATCTTTCTAGGAGTTGCGTTCAATTTAGTTTTTGATTTCAATTTCACTCATACAATGAGGAGCCACGCTAATGGTACATATTTAGATTTATTACTGAATCTTTCAGATATGTTGAATACACTGTTCAACAGCCAAAAATGAGCAGGGTCGCTAAGTTCGAGTCCGTGGTCCGTTTTGCTCTGCTACGTCACAATTTTTTTTATTGACATTAAAATTTTTAAAATTGAAAAAATAAAAAAATTAAAAATGCAGTTCATATTTTTTCATCAAAACATCCATTTTTAGAAAAAAAATTTTTTGGATTTTTTTATTTTTTAACTTGAAAAAATTAAAAAATATTTTTTTCTCTCTGCTCGTTTTCAAAAGTTTCCTTTTGTAGAACAGTGACATAGATCTAGACAATCGTTTAAATAATGATTAACAGTTAGTTGCAGAATGGTCCAATTTTGTACTAAGTCATTGCACAAGGTATGCCTAATTTTATGTTCCAATATTAATCTCCCAAATTCATTAATAATTTGAGAAACCCAAATTGTCAGTGCCATACATTTTCGGACATTCTATTTACTGCACCTGCGCTTTACGTAAAAAGAATAAAAAGCCAAAAATAAGATTGCGTGACTCTACAAATAAAATACAAAACAAATATTAATACCATTAATATGTTTATTATTATAATTCTCTTCCCAAAAATGAAAAATAAATTAAGATAGATAGATAAATGCAAAAAATACACAAATACATACATAACCATATATATTGAGGTTAAGGTAATTTGCATTTAACAACAGGAAAACAAATAAAAAGCAGATGAAACAAAAATATAAGTATTGTTGCATGTTTTTTGACACATTTAACGAGGGTGCACGTTTGCATGCGACGAGGTGAGGCAAAATGACTAAGTAATTTGACATGTACATCCTGTTGCATGGATGTTGCAAATGCATTAAACAAAAGTCGTTAATTTGTCATACATATGAAATTATTGTTTGTATAAGCGTAAACATTGTAATGATAATGTTGGCAACACTATATTAATTTGGTAATAGTAATTTGAATTATGAAGAACAAAATAAAGTGTTCAATCGTAAAGACTAAGGTTCTCAAATTAAAAAAAAAAAAAAAAACTTAATGCATAAAACAAGAAAAAGAAAAGCTAAAATATTACTTCAACTAATAAACGCAAATCCAAGGATTACTCATGGTTATGAATACTGGTCGCAAAACTAGAACGCATTGTAGCATTTCAAATTACAATTAACATAGCCATATACAAAGAATTTCTTTTTTTTTATCAAAATCAAAATACATACTTCAAAAACCAAGCAAACGAAACCAAAAAAAAAACTCGTTTTTTACACTAACTATTAAACAATAAAAAATCTCGCTCAACTCTACAAGCTCAAATATTTCAGAATACAAAAACAAAAGCAAGATCGCTATGACATCACGATTTTGTTTTTTTTTTTGCGGTAAAACTTTTATTACTATAGAATTAATTCATGTGTGTATGGTGTATAAAAAAATATGTGAATTTTATTTAATTTATTTCTATGTAAATTTATAATTTTTTTTTTTTTTTTTTTTTTTGTGACACAACAAATTCAAATGAGAATGTCCGGTCAATAATAAGTATATGAGAATGCATGAAAATTAAGGTGCCTCACAGAAAAAAGTATCTGCTACCCCTCCTAAAAATTAACTTTTGTTTATTTTATTATGATTCCCAAAATAGCTGTGGTTAAAAAAGCTATAGAGGTTTCCTCAAAACGGGCCAACTGACTACAATCTATCGCTGTAAATATTTTAGGAATCAGCATAAAATAAACCAAAATTCATTTCTATTTTTTATTTTTGTATAGCACCTGAGGCGCATTAATGTATATTTGTATGTAAATTTATTTTTGCGATTTTCACATACATAAAAATTAATATTCCATTATTCATACGAAAATTTATCTCCACCGCAATACAAGCAGCCAAAAACCTCAATTTACCATAAGTCGCCAATTGTGTAGAAAAAGGGATAAGGAGCAGATTACAAAAAAAAGAAAAGATATTGCAAAAACAAAAGTTCGTCGCCCACCCGTAACGCACTTTAGTTTTTTAAGCGCGCAAAGTTTGAATTTTAAATTCACACAAATATGGCGGAAATACAGTTTGTTTTATTTATTTATTTTGTTTTTTCTATATACACCCAAAAAAAAATTAAGAAAAATTTCCTTAACCTTAATAAAATTGGCATTGAACCAAAACTATACAATTATTTAAATTCAGATAAATTTGTCTGTAAAATTTGTATTCCTTTGTTTTATCTTCGTCATTTCCTTTATCTTTATTTTTGAATAATTTCGTTTCCTAATTTTCTTTCAATTTATTTGAATGTAACAGAAATTTTTTCTAAATAAAACTGTACCTCAGGCTTTACTTTAAATTAACTTATATTTCAGAAAATATTTACTAGAATGTAAACAAATGGTTTTCAATTTATATCGAATTTTACTTGAATTTAAAAAACAAAATTTCTCATGAGAGATTGATATCTAATATTTCTCAAAACTTACTTAAATTTAAGAAAGAATTCCTCAATTTATCTTTTTGTTTTTTCACACATTTAACTACTTGAATTCAGTAAATGTTCCCCAATTTATAAGAATATATTATTGGAAAAAATAATACTTATGTGTAATGAAATATAAAAATAAAAACTTTTTATTGTTTTATTTTTTTCATTTATTTAACAACGAACTAATTCTGGTTGGGGGAGATTTTATTGCTTCTGCGTTGAAATGTTCAAATTCAGAAAGCTCTACCAATAATATATAAAAAGATTAAATGAGAGAGAGAGAGTGCGAGTGAACATGATTTAATTTAATAATTAAAAAAAAAAAAAACCTTATTTTTAAATACCGATTTCTATGATTTAAGAAATTTGTCTTAATATTAAGAATGCCTTATCACTTCAAAAACAAAGAGTAGGTATATTTACTTAATTTTTAGATAAGCTCTTTTTTTTTTAGTGTACTGTATGAATTTATGATAATTCCATTGTGAATTAGTCATGCGAAAAGAATGAAAGAAATAAATACAGAAACATTTACCACAATGATATAAAAATCAACTCAATAATATAATAAATAACAACAAGAAAAAGTCATTTTGATAAAGAGAAAATAAACAAAACAAAATATAAAATAAATTTGAATTATGATCCAATATTAATCACGGCTATTATATATATTTATATATTATTACGATATATATATTTTAAATATTGTAAATATTATGTATAAATATTAATTTAATATTATGTTTTTCAAATTATTTATATCGCATGTCTATTTTTTTTTCGTAGGTATATATTAAATAATTATATTTTAATTAGCTTTAATTTGCAATTGTTACTTGAAAAATAAGTGAGTACTTCATGTTAATTGAATTTACATGCAATTTTTATTTTTTTTTTTTTTTTTTGTTTACAAAAACAAAGAAGATATTACGGATATGGATTTATAAATTTATAATTAGTTATTAAGAATATTTGTTTAGTTATCTAATTATTCAGTTTTTATGACAATAAGTATTCCGCATTTGTTTAAATAATAAACCATATTTAAAGAAAACAGAGATATCATTAAATATACTTATAACACAGTTCAGCAAAAAAAAAATTACTAGGTTCTAAAAGTGGTAGACTTAATGTTCTCACTAAGACGAAATTGCGTGGTTTCGAACGAAACTGCAATCGTTCACAATATGAACGAGCTGGTTTTGATTATGGTTTTGTTTGACAGTTCATTGTTTATTTCTTGTTGTAAAATGCCGGCGGTTAATATAATTATTGCTAAATATTTCGGTCTTAACCATTTGAATACGAAGAGAATCTAAATGATAAACGAAATATTTAGCAACGAAATAAAAGTGTATAGGAGAAAGCGTTAATTGTTATGTAACTTGTTTTATTTCAACCGCAGCCACTATGCAGCCTTGCTGCCGCAGCTCCTCCGCAATTTGTTCATAAGTATGGGCGTTTTTTTGCCTTACGCTCCTCCACCTTTTCTGTCCATACTTCGGCTATGAGCTCCTCTTCCCACGCACTCCACTTTCCTTTTTTTTTCATTTTCGTTTCTCCATATTGATCCAGTTGAATACGGTCTCGTTGAAACCATCTCATTTCCGTGGTTTCGTTTGACATATTTTTATATGCCGAAATTGAGCATTTCAGCCGAAGCCACGGAAATGATCAAAACCACGCAATTTCGGCTCAGTTGGAACATAGTATAAGATAGTTTAAGTGTTCAGCGAACTGTAAGAAAATTGTTCCCTTTTCCTGAGACACTTTTTGCCAAACAGAAGATTATTCAATTCATAGAACTACAACTTATATTAGGCACAAATTTTCTTTTATAATAATAGTGTCTCTGATATTTTTTTTTTTTTTTTTAAATAGTTTGTTTTATTTTGATCCTGTTTTTCTGCTTGAATATTAAAGTGAAATTTACTTATACTAATCAGTTTATAAGTACAGACAGTTGTATTAGGTCACAACCACAACAAAATCAAATTAAGTTTGTTAAGTTCCCATTTCCTCATAGTAAAATTATATCAAATTCAGATATCTATACAAAATATAAATATAAGTACATGTTGTTATGAATCAATTCAATTAGTTTTCAAGTCTTTCCACACTGACATTCTAAAACCACAAATCAAATATCTCAGTCATTCAATCAAAACTCATGTTAGAGAGAAAATCCAGAAAAAATATTGTAAATAAGTACGATTTATTATTAACAAAATAAACCACAAACTTTCTCTCGTCTCGGCGTCAACGTTTTTTGTCGCTTGTTGTTGACAATTTCAAAAAAAAAAAAAAAAAAAAAAAAATAGAAAAAAACCTAAACTAAATATTATCTTTCAATATAAAACAATAAAACTTGTGTACCAGATCTTCAACTTGAAATCTATATATTTTCTTTTTCTTATATGCTTTATTTATGTGTAAAGTTTAAGTAAATGCCATGCCGAATTTGTGACACATGTTGCTTAAGATATGTATGGGGGAAAAATACATGATGCCATGCAGTACTACTACTTCATACGCATACATACTCCTATCTGGGAAACAATCACATATCCAACTTCATATGCTCAACCATCAGATATACGTACATGCATATACCATGTACTAAAATATGTATGTATGCATTATACATATTTATTGTATACATATATGTATAATTTCTGTTTACTGTACGGTTGTTAACTTCAACTTTAATTTAAAATTGCAAAATGAAAAAAATACAAAACAACGAAAACAGTCATCGCCGTTGAACTCAATACGCACCCTTTTCCTGTCTAAAGTTCATCATTCAGTGATCAGCGACATTAGCAGCAGTAGGAACAACCAACAGCAGCAGTTCCAGCAGCAACAACATAAGTTCACAACTTCAATTTCAGTTCAAAAATCGAAAAAATTGCAAAAGTAAAATCATAAATACAATATAATAAAATTTCTTTGTTTTGTTGTATTTGTATGTGTAGCGTAGCAAAATTAGGAACAAATGCACGTACGGACAGACACAGAGACCATCAGTCAGCCAGTCAATGGTATAGATAGACAGACGTATGCAAGAATAATAATGAGAATTCCATATGTTGTTTTGTTCCTTGTATAATGTGCATTTTTTAAATAATAGAAAACTATAATTGGTTTTTCCTGTTTTCAATAAGATTGCCCCATAGAACCAGGTTATTAATTCCAAAAAAAAGCTTTTGCCAGTAACTATTCGAACTAGAAAAAATATATCCTTATTACATGGATAGATTAAATATGATTAACGGAAGACCGTCGCACTAGAAATAATGTCGTTTTTTCTTATTTAGTTTAAAAAATATAAATTCACATTGAGTGCATGCATCCAAACGGCAACATGCTAATTTTACATTACTCATCCCATCCATGGCTTACAAGTTGTGTTTTGTAGCTTCTTATCAACCATTAATGCATCTTCTATAGAAATTTCTTCGAAATGCAGATAAAAAAAGGCTGTTTCAAAATAAGAATAAATAACTCTCTGCATTCACAGTTTGTATAATTTTATATTTTTTATGACTAAAACTATTTATGTAGAAAGCAATAAATTCGCAAGAAATGTCTCATACTTTATTGAATTTATGGGAACTTCACAATCACTGCTAGAAAAGATATTTATTTATGGGCCATTACATATCTTAATCCTCATGGAGGTCCGACTGCAAATGCAGTCAAGTCAATATTATGGATATGCATTTGCTGGCATTTAAAACTATCTTAAGACATTTTAGCTTGCAACTCAATAGCTCTGCTAACATATGTATTTTCAGTTAACGCCGCCTGCTGTTATTTGCTTTTTACTTCCACTATCTACAAGTTTTACGACTAATGATGGGAATTTTTGCAATATGTGATTCTTTACGCATTTTATGTTTTCTTTCAATTGTATTTGCTTTTTTAAGCCTATGTTTTTCTTTAGCATTGACATTTGCTATTGCTTCCACAGTGTGAAAATCCTTGAAATTGAATTGTTAGATTTATACATTTGATACTTTGTGATACAATACAAAGTACATTTACTAGTAGTTGTTACTTTAATGTATATTCTGAGTTGGATCTAATAAAAATAGTTTTTTTATTTTAAATTTTTATTATTTAAAAATGTTAACGTTACACCGTTATTACAGTTCTCAAGCAACTTCATGAAGCGGTAAGTGAGAAGTTTTCAAAATGCTGTAATTCAGTTTTACATCTACATACATAATGTAATTATAGACTTAATGACTTATTAATGATAATATAATGAATATTTGTGTGTTTGTATTAAAATTCACATTCCCAGATCGCATCATTTGCTTAATTTAAAACAAGAAACAAAAATAAATTCTCACTTTGTTCGAAAGCTGTAAATCTAATTTAAAATTGTGTTAAAATTACAGATTACAAGTACAAGACAGATTTCGCAGCAGATTTTTATTTTACGTTTTTTTTTTTTTAGAAGACGATTCGAGAAACATATATGGAAACTTTAAAATATGTGTCCCAGGAGCTGCAAAAGGGTTCAGAAAGCCTTGAAAAATCTAGGGCTAAAATAAGACTTGACATAAAATAATCAATCGGAAAATAAATAAAGAATGAAATATAATAAATCAATAATGCGAAAGGCAAACAAATCAACAAAAACGCAATTAGTTGAAGACATTAGTAAAACTTCTGAAAATAAGATGCCAGTCGATTAGAAAAAAGATGATTTGCATTCATAAGGTAAAGTAAGATAAGTGTGAAACCTTTCTGGACCAACAATAACAACCTAATCATAAAAGGTAAAGGTTAGAGAAACCAATCAATATCATAAAGGAACCTCAGAAAACACTGAAGCAAAATTATATTCCTGGCGTGACGTAGGAGTAAAAGCTAAGCCGAACCTGCGTAATGCCAACCGACTGACTAAAACCACAAATAAAATTAAAAGAATAAAAAATCGATGATATGAGGTCCCAATGTCATGAAACAAATGAAGACCACTACAATCTCTATACTGTAATCCACATGCCAGCTTTGACACAAGTCGGAAAATACAAAAGTGAAGAATCACTTACTCAAACTGAAAATATTCAATATATTTATGATATATCAGTCCTATGCTCTATGTATGACCCCTATGAGGATTCAAAAAGAGAAAAATTTCAAAATATGCCAATACATTGCATTTAATTTCCTTTAAGACCTTCAAAATCGTGTTATCATTCAACTGCATGACAATCGAATAAAAAATAATAAGAAAAAACGTGACCATTCCATAGTTGATTAATTGTATATCAAAATATGCACGTACGCAATTGTTTAGGATCCCTTTAATGAAAGTGGCCATGTATATAGAGAACCTGTTCCATATACTTTCAGTTCATACACTATGCTGCATAACTATAGCAGCACCTATATTTTAACTCATTCAATGGTTATATGTGATTGTGGAGTAAATCAAATTATTTATTATGAAAAAACACTAAAACTACATAAGATCATTCAAAATCAATATCTTAAAATTACACTGTACAACAGCTAAAAAAAGCTCAAGAGTTTTGAAACTAGATCTTATATATTTCGAGTATGCTGAACATGATGGCGTTCTCAGTTTTTCTCTATATAGTCTAAATTATTTATAGATCTTTAAACAAAATATAAATATGGGTGTACCGTTAAAATTCTATATTTTTCAGTTTGCATAAAGTTTTGGTCCTACATTGATTATTTATTTTAATGCCACGTGGTACCTATTCAAAAGTTGAAGGAAAAGGCTAAATTTTGATAAATTTTTCGATTTTAGGTAATTTTTTTTAGACGAGAAAATGTTCAATTTGAACGATCCTGGTGAGTATCTATACATTTATTAGTGTAACTACAATTTTATTTCAGAAGATCCAGAAGTGCTACACTAACAAATTATATATCAATTTAAAGAGCTTGACGAGTAGGTTACCCAAATTATCAGATTTAAAATCAGTTAAGCCAATTCCAAAATATTAGCGTCGGAAGTTCTTTAAAATTCACTCATTGAACAAAGCATTGCATTCATCGTTGTAAAAATCATTGCTTAAGCGGGAGTAAATAACAAATGAGAGAGAGAGAAGACATGAGTAACGGTATTTCTCAGAATTATCTGCATACACAAATAACAAAACAACCACCAACGAGTAGTTTGGTTCTCTTGATATTTGTTTTTTCATAAAGAGATTTCTTGAGCAAAAAAAAAAAATAGCCCCAGTTACTGGGGCCTTATTACCGACTAGTAACTTATATTGGAGAAACGTTCGAAAAAAACTCGATATTTTTTCAAACAAAATTTTGGTGGAGGTACTATAGTTTGGGAAGCTTCTTGCTGCAATGGAATGCTGGAAATAGCTTCTTTGTCTGCAGAAATACAAGGCCGATGAATTGATTTTTGGATATGACAACGATTCAGTTAATAGCAATCTAAAGACAAGAACATGGTTGCAGTCACACAACGTTAAATTTTTGAAATGACCAGCATGTTCCCCAAATTAGAACCCAATAGAAATATTGGGGTGTATTCTTGTTCAACGAATTTACGATTAAAACAAGCAATACATTTCAGCGTTCGTATTATAAATTCTGTAATTATTTTATTTATTTATTTTTTGTGTATAGTTATAGTTAAATACTAATAAAAAACAAAAATTGAATTTGAACGGTACATCAGTTTAGTTTAAATTTATTCCACAATCTCTTAGAACCAACGAATGTGTTAAAATTGTAGGCGACGATATTGCTATGAACCAAAGTGTATAAGCAATTGAGAAGAGCTACCTGAAAGATTACTGACATCAATGTAATGTGCTTTTAACAATATAACAACACAGAACAAAATAAAATATTACAGCAAAAATGATAAGAGTGCAAAACAAGTTACTTGCAGAAAAAGTAAGGAGTAAGAGCCAGACACAAATATAGACAGACCGACAGACATACATACATACATACATACAGATAGAATAATACTTACAGTCAACTAAGCAATTGTCTGTAACATCTTTCTTTGTTATGTGTTATCATATTTTTTTATTTCCCTTTATTATCTTTTCAACTGTCATAGCCGTAGTAGAAGAAATATTCATACTTTTTACTTTGCTATTTACAATTTGTAACTTCTTTTTTAATTTGTGCAACGCAAAAAATGAGTTTTTCCTCTCCTTATTTAGTACGCTACTCAAGTGACACATGTTACTACTACATTTTCTTTATGTTTGTTTTTAGTATGTTTTCTTGCATTCTGCAGTAGTTCATGTTTCATTTGTATTTTAAGGACTACGCTTTTAAGTTGGCAATGTGAATGTACTTTTTATGGCACAAACTTGACTACATTGCACTGAAGTAATATTGTTTTCAGTGAAAAAAAAAAAACAAAAAAAATTTATTTAAAAATTAAAGCCTAGAAGGAATATACAAAATAATAATGTAAAAATTTTTAAAATCATACATTCATCAGTCAAGTATAATCGAGCCATGATTGTTAAATTATCATAAGCGCTATTTATTTGGAAATCATATATTTTTGTTTTTAAATGGAACTTTAGCGAAAAGAGCTTCTACACACAAACTTATTTCTGTACCCTTGTAAGCAATTCTAGAGTAAATCAGTTGAAAACTTTTAATTTCCCATATAGCGTCATACAAAATGAAACCACAAAAAACCTTCTTGTAAAATTTTTTCGTGATTACGTTAATTTGCCGATTATGACTCGATATATATACTAATAAGCGTGTCCAAAAATGAAAATATTAGTTCGCTATCTCTGAATATTCATAAGTATAAATCACATGTACTGACAATATGGTATTTCTAAGTATTATCAAAAAAATAAATTACATGATAATAAAGGAAATAATTCATTATTTCTCAAACACAAACAATAAAGACAATCAGTTGATCCATAATTTTTTCATAACCTTCCAAAATATAATTACAAGAAATTTATATTAAAAGCTCATTTAAAACTCTTCCGGATACTTTTTTTCTACAGTATTTATTTTTGCATGAAAACATCGAATAAATAAGAAGTTTTATCTACACTTTTGTCTATTCATAAAATACTCCAATGAATACAAGTATGCAAACAAAACGGATTGACAATTGCAATACAATTCTTTATACATAAATACATCGTACATGTATTTATCATAATAATAAATAATGGGACAAAACAACCCCAATGTCTGACTGATTATGCTGGCCCAAACACAAAAGAAGCGGAAAAAACGAGGAAGAACAAAACAATTATCGAATATAATGGAAGAATTATCATACACATACACGCTTGAAATGGGAAAAATATAAGGCAAAAAAAATGGAAAAATTGAAATACGCACGTATTTCTTACATTAGTTATTGCGTTTATTTTTAGATTTCCTGTAAATTGCAAAATTGCATTTGATTTAATGCAACAGACTGTTGAATATTACCATTATTGCTATTTTTCTAATTGCAGGTACGTAGAGACGGAAATTGTAGAATAGCGCTTTTGCATTTATTTTGAATTATTGATTTTCAAGAAATATTATATTTTTCGATTGAACTCTCAGACCATAGTTAAATATTATTATAGGTGATAGTGGCGCAGAATGGAAACATAATGGCAAAAAATATTTTTCTAAAATGAGAAATAATCTGTATTTACTCTGAGACTGAGAAAAAGAACCAAATTCTTGAAAGTATACGAACTGGTTTCTTTCTCTGCCGGATCCAAAGATTTTCCAAAGCGGTTTAATTTGGTTGTGTCTCAAAATATCTTTGATCCATGGCTAATGATCGGTAAGAAGGGGGGAGGGGGTATAAGCTCAAAAATTCCTTCCCTTGGATCCGCTAATGGTTTCTTGGATCTGAAGGTAAAAATCTAGCGACTTTTCAAAAAAATATCTATCATTTTGTAACCGATTATTATTTTTTTTTTTTTTGTAAACCTATGAAGGTAAGTTGGAATACAACGAAAATTTAATCTTCATATTTTTCTCAGCTTTTTGAGATTTGGGACTACTATGCGACTGTGAAGTAAAAGTAAGAACCGATGTGGACTTTTGAGATCTCAAAGCTGGTTTAATTTAGCTATAATGGATTAGAGTTAAATAAGCGATAGTCAAACTGCGTATAGTACATATGTACATATATTAGAAAGCTTTAAAATGAGCAGAAATTCTCTTACCATAATTTGATTACACATAATATAAAAAAAGAACAAATATACTTATACAGTATACCGCCAAACCTTTAGGAACACCACAAATTTCCAAATTTTTTTTTTTGAAACGTAGTGACTTTTAACAGTTTTAAAAAGATGCTGCCAATCTTCTTTTCGCGAACTGTTTTCTGATTTGTCAAGCAATAAAGGAAAAGTTTATCTTTAGTGCGGAAATTAAGTTTAGTTTTATAAAAATCCAAGAACTCAAGAAGTATTGTGAAAAGGATCTGGAAACGTAATTTCTTCCTTATTTTATTCTTACCATTGCATTTTTCCACAATGTGTTATTGGCACAAATTGTAGTTGTAATCTGTTATCTTTATAGACCTAAAACTAATAAAGTTTTCAAACAGTAACATATTCTGGAAGGGCAGGCTTATGGTATGAAAAAAAATAAGGGAAATTACGTTTTTTAAGTATCCTTGTTAAGACGACCCTGAACATCGTTGTGATACGGAAGTAAACTGAAACAGATAGACTTTCCTGGAGTTATTTATGCACTAATGGTGCAAGCAAAACAAAAATCAGAGTTAATCTAGGTTAACACTGATTTATACCATACTTCACAAGTCATATGCTGAGTTTTTGGCAGAAAGAAGAAGGTTAAGGTTCAACTTCTCCATTACTACTTAACAAATCAGTCCTAAATTGTTACTAGAAACAGTTCCCCAAAAAATAGTTTGGCAGCATCTTTTTAAAACTTACTGCGTTTACAATCAAAATTCGTAGAAATGTGGTGTTTCTAATAGTTTGGCAGTGCACTGTAGTTATTAAATTAAAGCGTAGAAAAACATAATTAGATAATTACAATTTAATTTTAAACCATTTAATTTTCACATAGAGCAAAATATTTACATATACAATAAACAAATAGAAAAAAAAAATACACAAAAACGGCGTACAAAAATTCGTAAACAAAGATGTGTGAATATTCAAAATAATTTTAGCTACTGTTTAAATGCGAATAGTTAGTTTGCTCTAGAAACATTATTAGGTTTTTTTTTTTCTTTTTTTCTTCGTAATTGACTTAAACATAAATAATATTATTTGAGTAAAGAAGTGTATATGGTTTAGCACTTTGTACAAAACATACAAGAAAGAGCAACTGATAAAAAAGAAATAAAAACAAAATATGTAAAATATGTAAATAAAATCAGTATGCCGGCAGCAGTCGGTAGCTAACTAAATAACAGATGATAAAAAACTCGGTATTTAAAAATAAATATTTAGAGCAAAGTTATTAAGATAAATACAGTAAAAATTATAAATATAATTATATATCATATTCAAAAATTCAAAACTATACATACAAAATTATGTATAATTTATTATTAAAGGAAAAACCTTCATATGCATAGAGTATTAAAAATATTATTTTTGTATATTATTTTCAATAATTTTTTAAAATAGCCAAAACCATTCAATCATTTGTCATTTTAGGTTTATAAAATTATAATTTTATATATTTTTATTTTGTGTAAAAATTTATGTCATCCATTCATATTCATTACAGTTAAACAACAATACAAAGTGAAAGTTTTGAAGATACGTTATTGTTTAATGATTTTATAATCATTTGCCCGTAAAATGATGCATTGCATTATGTTAATTATTTATTTAAATATGATACGCTTAGATGAAAATGCAATAGAGAATTGATTTCAAATTGCATGCTACGAAAAATGTATAGAAAACACAAAGCAAATGTACATACAATTTGAATATGCGTGATGATGGCGATTCATTAAGGTAATTAAAGTTTTTATTTGAGGTAATTAAAGTGAATTTAGAACTGCAGTATCACTGTAGAAATGATTTTAAATGGAAGAGTTCCTGATCTATCGTGAAATGGATGTTGTAGAGAATATACACATAAGCAGAACTTAGTATTAAAGAAGTAATTAAATACAGTATACTTAACATTTTACAGAAAACTGTTTTTTTTTTGTATCCAAAGCAAAGCTTACCTGTAAAGAAAAAAAAAGTTATTAGTAAATTTGAAAAATATATGTAAAGCATATAAGGAGTGAGATCGAAAAAATCTTAACATATATAAAATGCAATAATTTTTAAACGGTTGATCTTAGAGTTTTGATTTTTTTTTATTTAATCGATAATATTTTACAAATTACAGAAAAATATAACTTTTATATTCTAACTAACCACTATTTATGAACTCGTGGACCTTTTTTGGTAAGCCTTCCATTAGAGATTTGACAGTTGTTTCAGACACCTTTTTGGAACAGTTTGCCCATCTCCTTTTAAAATCTTCGATATTTTGGGACACCTTTTTTGTGCTCTTTAAGTTTCTTTTCACAGAAGCCCAATATCTCTCCACTGGTCTTAGCTCCGAACAATTTGGAGGATTGGCCTCTCTTGGTATAAAAACTATGTTATTACTTTGGTATCACTCCAGAGCTTTCTTGCCGTAGTGACATGATGCCAAATCGGGCCAAACATATGTGGACACATTGTGCTCTCATATGAAAGGAAGAAGTCTTTTTTCAGACATTCTTTGATGTATATTTCGGTATTTATAGAACCCACTGTAACAAATGACTTGCTTCTTTTGCCGCAACTGCATATAGCTTGCCGTACCAGGAATTTTTTAGGAAATTTTCGCTGCTTTTGGATTCTAAATTGTTCTTCGACATTTCCTCGATCATCAGCAACATAAAAATTTTGACCCGGAAGCTGCGTAAAATCTGCCAGTACGTCCATTTTTCGTTTCGTCGTCCATTATACAACATGAATATTTTTGTATGAAATTCGATTTTAATTTCCGAGCCCCACTTTTGGCGTCTAAATTTTTTGCAGCATTCCTGTCTGGAACTTGTTGGACTTTGTCTGTTTTCAAACCTGCATTGGCTTTAACTTTTCACACCAAATAGTCAGAGCACTGGGCTAACCGGGCAACTTTTCTACCAGATGTGTTTGAAGATCTTTTCAATATGCTTTCTATTTTCTTGGCTTTCCCAATATCATGTGGTCCTTGTTTTCTTCCCGAAACAGGTTTCCTATCGATGGTCAAATTCTCCTGAAACTGTTTAATAACATTGGAAACAGTTTGACGGCAGACCTTCAATTCTTTGGCCAATTTTTTGTAGGACCAATTTGGATTTTTTTGAAAATTTTTAAAAATTTTAAGACGTACTTCTTTTTCTTCACTCATTTTGGTCAAACTCACAATAAATCAACATGTTTGTCATTAAAAACAACTGACATATTTTTCAAAGATAACTAGATCAACGAAATTTTTAAATTTTACACCCAAAAAAAAATGATTGTATTGTATTGTATTATAGAGGTTTCTGTCGTTGTACCGCGACCTATAAGATCTATTGTACGTCCCTCTTTTCTTTCTAGTCTAATCTGCCTAGAGTACCTCATCCAGTCCAGTCTCCCTCAAGAATTTGAGTATTGCGCCCGGATCTATGGATGCCAGTTCGGTACTGGGCACTTGGTGCATGCCCAGACATTTCCTTCTTTTGTGGATCAGTGCTCCACATTGAGCTAAAATATGTTTTGATGATTCGTCTTCCTCATTACAAAACCTACAAATTGAGCTTTGCTCAACCCCTATCTTACAAAGGTGTTCTCTGAGCCCGCAATGCCCAGTCAGAATACCAGCTAATATGCGCAAACTGTTTTTGTTGAGACCAATGCAGAATGCGTATCTACTCTTATTATAATTACATAAAAGCGCTTTGGAATGCCTCAGTCCCGTAAGATTGGTAAAGAGTTCTTGCCTCTTGTTCCTCTCTTCTTGCCTGAGTAATTCCCTGATTACGCTATCTCCTATTCCACAGAAGGGTTCAGGTCCCACGAAAGTGGTTGCTGCCCCCTTTCTTGCAAGCTCGTCTGCCTGCTCATTACCCTCAATTCCTGCGTGTCCAGGGACCCAACATAGAGCGACTTTGTTGTCATTGCCCAGTTGATTGAGCTTGCTCAAACAGTCCCACACCAACTTAGAGGTGATCTCAAAGGAGCATAATGCTCGAATGGCTGCTTGGCTGTCCGACATGATAGCGATATCTTGCCGTTTGTACTGTCTATCCAGGTTGAATTGCACACATGTGCTAATTGCATGAATTTCAGCTTGGAAGATGCTAGGATACTTCCCCATCGGCTCAGAGTGTTTGATTCTTGGCCCAAATACTCCTGCCCCAGTTCCATCCTCGGTACGTGACCCATCTGTATACCACTTAATCGTGTGTTCTTTGAGTGTGTAGTTATACTCTACACCCTCCCATTCGTTCTTACTACTAAGTTTTGCAACGAAGTGTTTCTCAAAACTATACTGTTTGTCCATTCTGTCCTGGGGACAGTCCAAGAGATAGTTGTCTTTCGCCAGGTTATCTCGGTCTCCAAGCCCTATAGATCTCCTCGTCAACCTTTTATTTCTTGTTCCTCTTACGATTGCTGCCTTGGAGGCATTCTCTATCACGAGGTGTAATGGAGTGAGCTCCAATAGTACCTCTAGTGCTATGATTAGGCAAAACGTTTGTTAAGATTTTTTCAATCTCACTCCTTATATAAAAAATTCTATAATTTTTCATATAAAATATGAAGACATCGGAAATTACGATCCAGTTGTAACCAAACTATGTATGCTCTCAATACTTATAAAGAAAATTACTTTTCCGTCTTACAAAGTACTAGGTACTCACTAGAATTATCGACACCTTTTCCAGTTTGAAACTAAAAAATGTTATTTTTAAGCCAAAGTCAATTGAAAAGCGTAAAACTTGTTTTTAACCAAGAAGTAAGTACAATTATTGAGACTATACATTAGTTGGGAGCTGTGCGATAATCTTTTGAACTTATTTAGGAATTTTAAGTTAACTCTGAATTATTTTTTAAATTTTTGAAATAGGTATAAATAAACCATTTTGATAATAAAAACATTAATAAATTTTGAATTAATTACAAAACGTCTCTCATAATTAAAATGAAATTTATACTTCAAATACACTCACACACATATATACACGCATAATTACCCTCATTTCACCCGCACATAAAAATCGTATAACAAATTTACACCCATTTTCCGTTTCCCCTCTGAATTTCCTCTAACACACAAAATTCATATATCAGCTGTGCACACAAAATGTCATCAATTTTACATTTTTATTTATGTATGTGTATGTGTGCGTTTGCATATGAGATTGTATGTATGTAAACATATATATTGTATAGGAAATTGCTGTTTTCTAAACTCACATTAAAATACCACCCAAAATAGACAAAATACACAAACAAAAAAATTCTACATTCCAATAAAACTAGAAATCAATTTATTTATATGACCAAAATAGCAGAATGTAGCGTGTATTGTTCCGCCCTCTTTATTTAACATACATATAAAACTATCAATGTAGTACATAGAAACACGCACCCATACGCAAGCCTATGGGGAATTTACGACTACTTTAGTAAATACATAATTTTTGGCTTTCAAGAGCATGTTTCTTTAACATGCACTTCTTTCTTTTTCGAATGGAAAGAAGGGTGGAGGAGACGAGAAACGGGGGGAAAAAGAAAACTTCTTTTAGTTAATATTTCGATAAGATCAAGAAGTTTGTGCTACAAAATGTTATTAAAACTAATACGGCAGAGCCTTGATTTGCGTAGTTAATTGAAACCAAAGAAATACGACGAAATTCGAAACAGCGTAAATCAAGGCTTTGGCGTATATATTTTTAAGTCATTATTTGGTATGAAAAGATTAAAATTATCATATGCGCTACTTATATATTGATGGGTGATTGTTGGCTTTGCCTCTTATGCTTTTCATATTCTCTTACTATTCAAAACAGTTTTCATTGTTTTATGTATACATACAAATCAAATAGATTTATCATTTTAATATGAAGTATTTGTAACATTTGTAACCCTGACATACTAGTAAATTTACATACTCGCATATTTAAGTATTGGAGACAACAAACAGTAAGCTAGTTTATTTAAAGAATTTTTGTTCGTTATCTTTCAACAGAACTTCTTTCCTATACTTCTTATAACGATATTGTTCAAGTGTTGATGAAGTCTATTCTTTGTCATTCTTTACCTGTATTTGACATTTTATAATGAATATAGTGAACATTGTTGATATATTCTATTGTCATTTTAATATAATTTGAATTTATTTTGAAATGTGTAAGAATTTCATTGATTATATCGATGATAATTCGATTTGATATAAGAGAAATGTAAAAATTTGTTTGAATTACGTTAGTGTTCTTGAAAAGTTAAGTATTCAAAAACAAAAAGCATTCAAACGAATTCAAACGCAAAACTGTAATTTAGATGTTTCCTTAACTCTTTGAAGCCCGATTTTTAATGTGGCTTGATAGAAATCTTTTGTACTGAAATTATGGTTTCTTAGGATTTACTTAATCATGACACCAAATTTCGTGGCTCTATATTGATTTGGTTTTTGATTTAACTTCAAAGACAAAAAATTAAAATAAAAAAAAGTACACGGAAAAAAAGGATTTGTGAAAAATAACGTGTGATATTCAAAAAAAAAAAAGAAGCAGAATAATCAGGAAAAATTGCCATTTCGCCCTGTAATTTAGAAATTTCATGAGATACGCAATATAAATTTATGGGTAAATTGCAAACATACAGACCAAAACTTAATTATTACAGTTTTAGAAAGGGAAATATTCAAAGTGGCATGGAAAAATTTGAAATATTCTATGATCGGCAATTAAAAATTACGGGGCAAACTGTAAAAATTTATGAAAATATTTTTGTTTCATTGCTTTCATTTTTTAAATCACACATTTACTTTGTTTTATATATCAAATATTTTTCTATATATTATCATTCAATAACATAGCTTTCAAACTGATTGGTTGGCACCTGGATTTGCTTCTTTCTGTAATGAGACATTTTGGATTATCTATCAGTAACCTTTTACCGGAAGCTAGTAAGATTTTGGATGTTTACAATATATTAAATGAAAGTTTTATTATTTTATTAGCAAAAGTCTTTAGCATTGCATGCCCATTTCATAATTGTATCGAACAGTTTTCCAAAAACCATTGAAACTGAAACACACTCTTTTGATGAATTACCCTAGAATCGTTGTTTGCTTTTGATCAAAGGGATTTGAAAGTAAACATAGGAAAAAGAAAAAATATTTTATGACTCTAAACATAGGGAAGAGAAAATAATATTCTATGACTCTGCAATTATTGCTGTTTTTTGATATCAAAAGTATTATTATGCTTAGTAAAAACTCCATTCCCAATCAAAATCACACTGTAAAAATCTATTTGAAACTTCAATAATATTAACTGTATTGTAAAGTACAATGTGCTTATTCAATCGTAGATTTTATGGATTCATTCTGGATATTATAAATTAAACTCAATTTTATTGTTTGATCGTAATCAATTATTACAGTTTTTCGTTTACTAGCCGGACAAGACAGGGAAAACTGTAATTATTATCAGAAATCCAATGAATTATTACAGAATATTTTTTTCCGTGTAACTTAAGCACGAAATTTCAAATGTTTAGCAATCAGCAAACGTGAAGAATACCTAACAACCGAAAACAAATTGGATTAATAGTAAAATTTTGTTATACGCCTTATTTGAGAGGCTGAGAGGAAAAGTGGTATAACTTCTACGATCAGAAAAAAATGAAATAATTTTACTTAAGAGCAAAAGCAAAACGAAATATGTTCAGAGCAAAAGTGAAACGAAATATGTTCAGAGTGAAAACGGAATAAAAAACTATGCTGTTCTTGCTCTGAAAGAATTGTTATATCATTTTTGCTCTTACTTTTTCACTCTAAACCGTATTACTTATGCCATTCTTGCACTGACACACTAAATTATTTCACTTTTGCTCTTATATAAATTCTAGCCCGCTTTTCCTCTCAGCCTGTCATTTATCATTCGAAAGTGATATAAAACCGAATCATCCTCATTTGAGAGGCTGAGAGGAAAAATGGTATAACTTCTACGTTCAGAAAAAAATGGAATAATTTTACTTAAGAGCAAAAGCAAAACGAAATAAGTTCAGAGCAAAAGTGAAACAAAATATGTTCAGAGCGAAAACGGAATAAGAAACTATGCTGTTCTTGCTCTGAAAGAATTGTTATACCATTTTTGCTCTTACTTTTAAGGCGTTTCATTTTCACTCTAAACCATATTACTTATGCCATTCTTGCACTGACACACTAAATTATTTCACTTTTGCTCTTATATAAATTCTAGTCCGCTTTCCTCTCAGCCTGCCATTTATGTCACATTAAAGTGAATAATTTTGCATATATGCAACAGCGGGTATGGAAGAGTTAACATAAAAATTAAGTCAAAATTTACTTCAGAGGTCATTAAACTTAACACTCTCTTTGCATTCAGATATACAGTAAAACCTCAACACTATTACGTATAAAGCTTAAGACTTGTTGTTTGTGTAAAAATTCTTTTTCTTCCATGCTTTATTGCAAAATTATGTTTATTTTGCAAAAACAGAAACAACTAAAACAACAAAAACAACAATATAATAATTTATTTAATTAGTTAACACTTGCAGTCTGCGTTTTCGCCGTTGCCTCATTGCTTATTTAATTTATAGATATTTCAAAACAAAAACAACTTAAACAACAAATGCTTATGTATAACACAAAACCTTTGAACAGGAAAAAAACAAAACAAAATAAACAAAAAAATATATAATAATACATTCACTTGAACTTTTTTTGAAGGTTGGTTATCCAATGGAAAATATATAAAAATAAATTGCAGCAAATCAATGTGCATTGTGAAATTTATTTCGAATAACAGTTAAGGCAAGAAACTATTATATTAGTATTGGAAAGATAATTCGTAATCGATTAGAAATTGGTGAAAAAAATCAAATTAAATTAGGTATGATTTCATCATTGTGCAATGATGGCATCTTTGCTCGTATGAATGAGGTTAATATTTATTTTCCATTTATCTTAATTTAAGCTAAATGCAATTTTCAGTTTTGTTTTTAGCTTTAATTAAACTTTAGATAAGCTGAATTAAATTCTAGGTTAAATCCTCAGATTCGACGTAAATAAGAAATGGTAAGCAGGTTAATTGGGGCTAATTTCTAAATGAGATAAATAAACTAATTTGTAGCTATTATCCAGATCATCAGGACTGCACCGAATAAAATTGTCCGCTACAAAAATAATGAAATCTTTTGAGCCAGTATATACCAAAGTATTTTATTTAGTTAACTATTTTTAGATTTGAAAAAAAAAAACATAAGAAACCAAGAATTATTATTTTTTAATAAAAAGTTTTAAATTTCAGGAGCCCGTCCATCAATGTTTTTATGGTAGTGTCCGACACCCTCACAGCTGTTGAACAACACTTTCTTTTGAAGTAATGAAGGTCTTTGGCCACTTTTTTTGTTGACTTCATCTCCCTTTTTACTAAAGCCCAGTATCTCTCAATCGGCCTTAGTTTTGGGTAGTTTGGTAAATTGGCTTCTCTAGGCACTAAAATTGCTTTATTCCGTTGGAATCACTCTAAGGCCGCTTCGTTGTAGTAACATAAAGCGAGGCGAAGCCGAAAAAAGTGAATGTTTCATATTGACGTAAAAAAGGAAGCAACCTCTTTTGCAAGCATTCCTTCATATATATTTCACCGTTGATTGCAACCGATGTCACGAATGAGCTGCTCCTTTTGCCACAACAGCAAATTGCCTGCCAAACAAGAATTTTCTTTGTGAATTTTGTCATCTTTTTGTCTTTAAATTTTCCCGCGACATTTTCTCAAAAATCGGCTGTATAAAACTCCTGCCCAGGAAGTTGGGAAAAGTCGTCCATTATGCAGCATTAGAAATTTCTTAACGAAATCTTGTTTCAGCTTTTTAGCTAATTTTTTTGCGGTTTCATTCTCGACGGCGTTTCTATCTGGAACTTTTTGCACCTTGTACGTCTTCAGCCCAGCTTCTTTCGTAGTCATGCGCACGAAAGTTTCTGAGCAATCGGCCTTCCTCGCCAATTTCCTTCCCGATATGCTTGGATTTTTCTTGAGAATGGTCACAACTGTCTGCGCCTTCTTACGATCGTGCTACCTTTTCATTTTACCATAACCTTTCTTCCAAGTAATACACAGTTCTTTCTTAAAGCATTTAATAACGCGAGAAATGGTTTTAGAGTTAGTCCCTACTCACCCCAACTGAGGTTGCTTTTGAAAAATTTTAATAATATTTTCTCGCACTTCCATTTCGCTTGCCATTTTTGCGTTAAATACATTTTTTTTGAATATAAGTTACACATAATATTTTCTGACATTTAATTCAGATCTTATGAGATAAAAAATTTTAAATTTGAATCTTTCAATAGTATATTATGAGAAGAAATGTAAGGGACACTTTTATTCGGCGCAGTCCTTGAAAATTGAAACTTCTCAGCTTTCAGCTAAATATAAGCTGATTACGAAATAAGTGGCACTAAAATTTGCAAATAAATGATATCGGGATTGAAAATGATAAGATAAGTCTTTAATATAAACCAGCCATGAGTTGATCACGAATTGTTTAGAACAATAAATTGTTGTGCTGACCTTAGTACTGAATAAACTCGTTAACTCCCTGAAATTAGATAGCATCCCTAACTTAATCAGATTTAGAAAATATTGAGTAATAATAAGTAAATAAAAATTGTTTACCCAGAAACCAGAATATATAGGGGTTTTGGCACGCTGAATTCCGATCTGAGGTCAGAATTTCACTGATGGCTCCTGTTTTCGAGATATTCTAACCAAAAAATCACTGATATTTGAGGTTACGTTACATCGAGAGGTAATTTTTTTTTCTAAATCATTTATGAGGTCCAACAGAATTACTCTTTCTTGCCATAATCCATTTGGATTTGTTTAGATATCTTTTTCATCTTTTAGAAATTGCATGTTAAAATTAAGTGATTCGATTTTTGGAAAATGAAAGGCATCGAATAAATACAATTCTTCTACGCATTAACTTTTTTTTTTTAATAAAATTTTAAAACTTAAATCGACAGGTAGCTCTTAACAAGACGAAATTTTGCAGTCTTAAGTTTGGCCAACCGAGAAAAAACTGTGAACACAGAAATAGCAGTGCTTACTATTTTAGAATCCGAAGTCAACCTCCACATCGAAGACAACAATTTTGTCACACATGGTATTTGAAATTATTTTCAAATAAACATTGGCATAACATATTTATTATACTCTTTCATAGTTTGAATTTGCATCTAATTCGACATTTAATATCCCCCCCATAATTAACAGTAAAACATTTTGCAGCATTAACATCCTACACTTTGTCAGGCATATTCATAAAAAAATAAGCTAAAATCAAAACGTATTCAACAGAAATCTGTTTGCCTCATTGCCAAGCACCTCCTAATCGATATTCTACTCACACATATGCTCGATGACTGATGCGCTCATACCGAAATTCCAAGAATTAAGTAAAAATCCGTAGCAGTAACTTGCTTCACATCAACCACATATACTTACAACCCTCCCCAAAAAAAAATCATCAACCAGAAGAACAAATATTTTGCGAATGCTAAAATAAAAACGAAAAATGAAACCATGAAAAAATAACAAAAAAAAAAAAAAAACGGGAAGCTTCTGCTGTTACTGCATGCATTACCATTGAGTGTGTTGTTTTTTGAGTGCTGTCTGCTTCCACATTTACTCAATTGCCGATTTACGCTGATGATGGCGATTTTGTTTATTTTTCACTTTGATATTTATTTTTATTGTATATCTTCTCATATCTTTCGAAAGAGTATTGGAAAAATATCACTGTGAACGCGTGCAAGTATTAAATTGCAACATTTATCGAGCATCAAAGCAGGAAAACGGAGAAAGAGATAGATAAAAAGGGTGAGTGAGAAGGAGAACATCTCACGCCCTAGCAATTTTTGTATTTAGAAATATCCCTCACGCTCCCTATTATTTTTATTTATATTTTGTTGGCTGCTTTTCAAACTGCTAATATTAATTACAGCAAAATGGAACAAAAAAATAAGAGGCAGAAAGTAGCAGCAAAACCACTTCAAATAATACTTTTGGAATAGTGATATGTTTTGAGTAAGGGTAAACGTTAGATGCTGCTGTTGTAGTGCTTGAAGAGTGTGTGAAAATAACCACAGTTTTTAGTTGCAGAGTTTCCCATTGCAGTATCCTCTATTGAAAATTTGTGTGCTCGTGTCTGTGTAGTAAATGTAAATTTACCACAAAAACCATTGATAGTAGAAGTTGAAACGAGTTTGTTATTGAAGTTAATGGAATTTTGATGAAACTTTTTCATGTTTAATAATGAAGTGTTAATTATGAATTAACAAGTTTAACTATTTTTGCAGTTAATTTAATGGAAAATTTGGTTAACTGCAATTATAATTTTTTTGCTAGGTAGTTTTCTACCCTTGTGACTTTGGGGCTAGGTAATTTTATTAGGGAAAGGGAGCCAATAGTGGGGCATTGCAATAGTGGGACAAGCGATGTTTCGTTGTCACAGATTGGTGGCGCGGTCGCGCAACTTCTGCCATAGATCAGAATTGACAGCCTAATAGAAGCCGAAACACGGGTTCAAAAAAACTAGCTGTGCAAAAGTATAGTGGAAGAGTTGAACTTTAATATCCACTTGGAGTTCTGGCCGCTGCAATAGCGAAAACAAAAGTGACGAGCGATAATGAAAATGGTCGTATCGCAATAGGGCAACACAATATCAGTACACTTTTTTGTCGGAATAGTGGGACACGACATTTTTCATGGATTTTTTGATCGTTTTTCGAAGTTTTTCTTTTGGGGAGCCATTAAGGATTCAATTTAAGTTTTTTGTCCGCAAAAACTGCTTTTCTGAATATTCAGAAGAAGCTTAAAATGTATTTTTTGCTCTATTTTATCATACATTCAATAAATTTTTATAAAAAATAAGAAAATCGCCGATTTTCATTCATTTCCACATTGATTTTCAGCAAAAAAAAAAACCCCCATTTTCAGTTTTGTCCCACTATTGACTTCAAGTCCCACTATACCCGATTGTTCATTTTTTCAATCGCTTTTAGCTCTTTCGTTTTAAACGAAAGCAAAATGCAATCTTCAGCGAGAAGTTAAAGGCCTCAGCTTACCTACACATTCAACCGCTTGTTAAAAAGTTGATCATTTTAGATTTTACAGCTATTTGAATTTTTTTATCCCACTTTTGGCTTCCTTGCCCTATAGTTGATACTTGAAATTTAGTGTAAAACATTGTGACTAATACTAATACTAGTGAATGCGAATCGAAAAGATATTGAAAAATCATAGTCTATATGACCCATAACCTATAAGAGTAAAAATTGCCTAAAAAAAAGCTCTTCACTTCGCCGTTTAAATTCGACATAAAACTGTAGTTCCCTTCAGGGTACGAAGAACCATTCGTTTTGATTCTATCGTTCGATTCGTTAGCATTTGAATTTTATTTTTAATTTGTTTTTTTTGATTCGTGATCCGAACTGAAAATTTTAAGATCCAAAAATATGATTCGTTCGCGATTTAATCCAAAAAGAATAGTTCGCGAACTGAAATTTGGACTCAACATTTTTTGCTTGTTTTAAATAAAAACAAGAGAGATTTTATCTTGCATGAAGTCAATAATGAAAATAAATAATAAAAATTCTCACTATACAGTAGTTGAAGAAAATAAGTTGTCAAAATGAAAGCAAAACTTTAGCACCAAATATCTTCGCAATAATAGGTAGCTTTAGCTTTTTACATCATTATAAAGCTACATGAAATGTGCTTGAAAAAGCAATAATATTATTAAGAAACAAATTTAATTTTAATTTTTTTTTAAACTTTAATAAGCTTCAACATCCAAAATGGCCACCTTTTTCCCTAACAGTCTTAGTGAATTGGTTTCTATAATGAAAACAAGATTTTTACACTGTGTCATGCTGTATTTTTCCTCAAACATATGAATGAAGCCTTTTTGTTTGTTTGCTTACCGCAATACAAAAATGCACTAAACTCACTGTTGCCAGATTGCAAAACATCTTTCCCTCTAAATGTACCGGGAAAACCTTCAGATTTGCGACTTTTAAAAAAACCTCTAGATTTAGATTTCATTACAATATTTAGGAGTGGGTTGAAATGTGACGCAACTGTTCATCCGGGTATTTTTTAAGCAATGGCGGACAAGCAGAATTTTCTTAGTTGTAGAAACTAATAGTTTATTTTGGATTTGAAAAAAAAGTTTCTCAACCGAGGTATTAGATACTGAGCATGTCAGCAGGATTAATACTAAAATGCTGATATTTTTATATTTTTTTCTACACACGAATTTTCCAGTATATGCACCTCAAACCAAAATTCAGCTATATTTGTTCCTTTACAAGTGAAACCAATGTTGGCTCGGTGCACAACATGTTTAGTTTCGAAATACAATGATCGATATCTTCAGTAAAACTTTTAAATTGAACTGCATGAGGATAAATAATATCTCATAACATTGGCAGGCCTAACATTTTTTTATGTTATAAAAAGTTTCAAATTGTTCAGTAAACTTTTTTTTTATTTCTTTTATCAGTTGTATTAGAAATATCTTGTACTTCTCTCTTACCTTAGTTCAAATTTATATCCAAAATGCATTATTTATTTAGCGAAAACGAAAAAAAAAATTGATAATCAGTAGACTTAATAAGTTAAATTTTGTAAAAACACAAAAACCTTCAGCGGTTTAAAGCGAGCACAAAAAAAAAACTTTTGTAGAAAAGCAAAAATTGGAGAAAATACACGTCAACTAGAAATTAGCTTTGCCAGGTGCCATTGTGTAAAAAATGTCAAAAATATCTGTGATAAAGAAAATTCACGTATAATTTTTTTAGACTTATATATTAAAAGTTAGAAAGTAATAATATAAATATATTAAAATATATACATTTTCAGTAGATTGAATTTAGTTAAAAACCCTCTAGAAACCTTTAGATTTTATTACGAAATAAAAAACCTCAAAAATTCCTCAGTGGCTTCAAAAAAGCTTCAGTTTTAGCGGGAAACCTCTAGATCTGGTAACAGTGACTAAACTGAACTACGAGTATGAAGAGAAGAGAAATATGTAAAGCATACAAAAAATCGGTTCGTTTGAGTTCGTTTTGGCTGGTTCTCGTTCGCTCTTCAAACATTTTCGGATCGATCACGATCGAATAAATTAAGTTTTTATTGTTAGTCTGCGAACGAACAACGAAATGCATTAACATTTAAAGGATTATGTTCGCTCGCAAATTTAATTTTGTCAAGTTCGAGTTGAGAGCAAATCAAATAAAGAAGTTTATTTTTTGGATCGCGATCCGAATTTTTCGTACCCTGGTTTCCTTCCTTCTATTCCTGTACAAATATAACTCTCGCACTACAAGAATAAATGCTAAAAATTCAGTCTAGCTTCTCCATGGGCAGTTGTACCATAATAAAAGATTTCGATTAGGCTTCAGCGCACAAATATGCATAAGAAACCATTGCATCCCAAAAAGTTTAATTTCGCTAGCCTGTGTTATTGTTTTGATTATTACTAACCCTGCAAGCCTTAGTTGGGATAGCACCAGATGATTACCTAACATGTTATCTTCTAAATCCTCTAAAAACAGAATAGATAAAAACTAAAAGATTCCAAAACTAAGTAAAAACGACTCCTAAAATTTTGCTTAAAAGAAGTAAAACTTATATGCCAAAGCTGTTCTGAGATTCCCCATTCGAACTACTAGTTCAAAATTTATTCTAGAAAATGCTAAAGACATCGTTCTGTTTAAGTTCTATTGTGTATCTAATAATTTTCAATTCAATTGTAAAAATTGAGTCTTAATTGTAATTGAACTGCAAATTTACTCTTTGCAAAGAAATTAGTCACACACAGAATTTAGAATTGAAATAAACATTTGTATTATAGAAGTACATACACGTATATAAATTTTTGTAACTGATAAAGGATGTCAGTCACGTATTAAAAGCTAAACAAATCCACTCATCAACTGACTACGTACACAACGAACGCATTCTCTAGGCCTTACAGCACCACTCTACATATGATATATTAAGGGGAACAAGAGCAAGCAAGGGCAAGGGCGCCATAAAAACACAACACTCACGCACGAGAGCAGAAAAATAAATAATCCAAAAGAAAACACAAAGCAGAAGCAGCAATGGAATGCAATAAAATAATAAAGGAAGAAAAATCAAGAAAAATAAAGAAGAGATATTTAAAAATAAACTCAATAAAATTTAAAAAAAAAAATAAAAGAAAAAATGGAAAACAAAAGACAAAGATAAAGATTGTGAAGATGATGATGAAGATGCCGAAGCTAAAGAAAATACTGATGACGAGTTTGAGGTTGAGGCGTTCGGTTGCCTGAGGATATTAAACATCGACTAAAAGACAACACCATACCACACAAAATCAATGAATGACGATGATGTAGCGCACAATATTATAGACAGACAACATGCATGCAATTGTCAAGTTCAACGCCATGCAAGTGCAAGTTCTCTGTTGTTAGAGGCGGTGAAAAGGGAGAAAAATATGAGGATAATGGCAGAGAAATGGATGGATTTTGGGAACTAGTATATGTGTGTGTAAAATGTGTTTGTGTAGTAGTTGTGCTGTGTGCTGTAATAATAAAATACCATGTGTTGGGTTGGCTGGCTGGCGGCCTGGCTGGTAATAGATTGGTTGATTGGTTGGGTAAGGCGACATGCATATAGTAGGTATTAATTGTGAAAATATACATTTGCCTGGAAATGTGGAAAACATATGTTGAGGGCAGAATAGAGACTAGAAAAAGGAGGTAAATGTGATTGCACTCATTTTCATGAAAGGAACTGGTAATAATTAAACAAAATATGAGAGAGCTATGAAACTTAAAATTGAAAGTACTATTCTTTAAATAAACTCCAGTTACTTTATAGAACTTTAGGTTTTTTATCTTTGTTTAAGGCCATATAATGAAAGGTTCTTGTCTATTATGAATAATAGAAATATAACTTTTGAAGGCATATGATTCACCTTCTAATTTAGCAGTTAAGATTGGTTCTGGATACGCTTTGCAATTAAGTGACTATATGAGTGTTAATCATCGTTGTTATTGAATGATGCGCCTTTCAAAAAAAAAAGTTCAATTAATGGCGTTATCTATATAATTTCAGAAGCGTTGGAAAAATATTTTAAAACTATTTATGCAATATATCTAATCAAACTATAAAAATACAATAAAATATGATTTAATGTTTTGCTAACTTTAACTAAGAAGATAGATTTTTTAAATTTCATAAAAAATAAAAATGTGTTTCATTCTAATCACTTCTAAATTTAGAACATTTTTTATAATTTCTTAACTTCCAAAATTGAAGCATTTCGAATTTTTCGAAAAATTTTAATACCGCCAATTTGGAAAAAAGAAATATATGCAAGGCATTGACTCAAGCACCAAAAATAGCCAAGGCAACCAAAAAAGGCGCAAAAATAACAAAACAGTCAAAACTTATATTGCTATAGTGGTGCAGACAACAACAACAATAGCAGCATAGTCTAGTGTAGGAAGCAAAGGAAAAAGTTATAAAAAAAAAACAAACAAAAACCACAATAAGAAAAAGTAATAAAACAAAAAACTGAAATAAAATAACAACAGAGAAAAATAAAAAAAAAATCCTAAACTCTCAAAGAAACTGAACGATACAGAATTATAACAACAGCCAACAACAAAGTGTGTGCAGCATGCAGCAAAATTGCTGTTGCTGCTATGCATTACTTGATGTTATTGTTGCAGATACGACTCCAGATACTCGTATGCAGCATAAGAGATACTTTCTGTTTTGTATCTGCAATATGAGCAGTTTTTGTAACAGGCGCACACACAAATGCAGCAATTTGACGACGACGACAGCAACAACAAAAAAGCTTGGATGCTGGGAATTCCAAAAAAAGAACTGAATAACAGAAGAAAAACAAAAATATAACAACAAATATTTATACTTCTAGAGGGTGATCAGGAACAGAATAAGATTTTATAGGGGCTAGTGAAGAGTAGAAGGGAGCAGTTATAGAGATAGGAGTGTGTATGAAACACCCATGAGTCATGGTGTCTAAGCAAAAGCTGAACACACATTTTTGTAGCCATCATTTCTTTGTTGTTGTTTCTGTTATTTCACTGAAACTTATGTCAGAATTATAGAAGTTTATTTTCTGCAATTTGTGCAGTTGTTGTAAATACTTTTCACGGGGAAAAAATGCTGTTTTCCTTTTGTTGTTTTTTTTCTGTTTTCCTTACTAATTTTTTGTTGTGCTTCATTATTTTTTTTATACATGTGCATGACACTTAATTTTCCAAAACATTGAGTTACTCTTTTGATGCTCAAGAAAAATTGAGCATGATGGCAATGAAGTTTAATTTGCTGTGCAAAAAGAAAAAGATGAAAACAGGAACGTAATAGATGGGTGGAAACTCTTTGTTTAGAGATATTTTATAGGCGTTTTAAATTTTTTTAGAGGCATTTAATAGTTATTCAGCCGTTTCGGCAACACATGGTGGACAGACGATTTTCAACAGATTTCTTGTAATAGTTTCTTGTGAAGTGGCTTAGTTATTATTTTCACCTAAATATTTATTTTAGCAATTATACACCGTTTGGGATTTGAACCCGAGACAGTTGGAACTTCAGTCTAGTAATTAACAACTACGCCTCCGAGGTGCCCTAACAATATTAGTTGCAATACATTAGCAACTTTAGATCAACCAAATGGGATACGTCGGCAAAAACGTGAAATGTAAAAGACTTTGCATTCAGAAGCAACCACAACAAGGAACCATATATTACATACCCACCCATGCACAGTAAATCATAAAGATTAATGTTGTAAGATGAAGATTCAAAGGTAATACTACAGGGAAAATGTAATTCTAGTTTGGGTAAAAAACATGATTCAGTTCTACCTAATCGAATATTAGGCGTTATATAATTCTTCCTCTTAACCCTGTCTTTCCTGAATTTTAACAGAAATTAGAAGAAAGATTTTATGCAAAAAACATGGTTGCTTAAGACTTCTACAGTCATTTCTTATTTTCATATCTCTGCATATGCTTATTTGTTCTTTGTAAAGTTAAAAAAAAAATATCTATGGAGCTGTAGACAACCACTGGATAACCTTTTGTCTCAAACTTTTTTATTTTCATATTCTCTTATCTTTTATAAACATAATATATAAAAAAAAAAATTTATAAACTTAATTTAAAAAAGAAATTTCCTCTTAGTAAGTTTTTTTTTTTAAAAGAGTGGAAAAAATGTTACGAAAAATTTTTAAACTTAGGTTTTTGACTTGACTTCAAAGACAAAAAATGTAGAAGAAGAAGAATATCTACTTAACACAACTGAATGCATATTTATTATTACAAACTAGTAAAATTTGTCAAACACCTTTTTCATGCCACATCAAAGTGAATGTTGCCTATAAGCAACATCGTACATGAAAGGGTTAAATCATTACCTACAAGAATGCAAATAGAAATTCATAAGTAAAATAATGTCTGTTGATTTCGAGTGATTCTATGAAGCTATATCAATTATTCAAACAATAACAAAAGTGAGGGTTACATTTGAGAAAGTTACTTCAACTATATAATTAATAAAAAAATTTCACGGTTTTTTAACGCGAATATCGACCGAAATGAAACGACGAATGTGTTTTGCAGATCATAAATTTTTCTCCCATAGCAATGCGCTCTTCCAGTGAATTTCATTAAAGCTTATAAAGATTAGGACAGACTTGGGTAATACAAAATTTATTAGGTACGTGAGAAGGCACACATTCCATAGTAGGGTATTGTCATACAAGCTATAGTTTCTAGGGTTGGACGATATCCTGCTAGTGTTAAATTGGGTTAGGATGATATGAAAAATGAAAATTAAGAAATATAATGGAAAGTGATTTGAATAAGTTTAGTGCCTGGGTCATGAGTGACAAACCAAAGTAAGATTGCTCATTGCTCTAGTACAAGTTTTTTTTTTTTTGAAAATTTTAGCGGCCATGATTATAATAACAACTCAAAAACTAAATGGCGTTTCAAGTTACGACCTAAATTATGAGCACCTTATTGAAAATATACCAAGTCAAAATTGCGTTCACTTGTTCTACGTTCGTTTTACTTTGGGCTTAGATTCCGTTTTTTGGATTTTTGATTTACACAGAAATCATTGGCTTTTTTCTTAAAAAAAAAAAAAACAAAAACAAAATTTGACTTTGATTGTTATCCCCACGCTTTAATAGTTAAAAAAAAAAACATTTTCAAATTATATTATTCGTTCATTATATGAAGCAATGTCACGTCCATTTACACTGAAAGGTGTGGTTATTTATTAATCAATATAATCAACTGACACAAAAATATTACATTATTAAATTAAATTTTGTATGGGAAATTAATTTTCTTAAAACTTGCAATGCAATTATTTCGATTTTTGATTTTTTGGCTCATAATGTCATTGAAATACACGCCTCAATTGTTATTTGTAAATTGCTGTAGCATCACCATATACTATTACACCATCAGACGAGATTCTAATGACATCATTTCTATGCTGCTAGTAACGGTTCTAGCCGCCAACACATTGTACTCTGATCTGTGATACCATTTGTCATTAATGCTGAAGACATTTACACTGATACCTAAACTGGTTTTTACTTAGAAGTATAAAAGAGCTTTTTTGGAAATTTCTCAAATTCTTTCGCTTCAAAAAAAAAAAGAAGTCCAAACAGTTATTTGGCGCACTTAAAAGAGTTAAAAGAAACAAGCACACATCACACATAATTTACTACTAATTTTCATTTTGGTGGTCTTCCAAATATATAATTTCATATTGCATCTTTTGAAATAATGCACACATACAACACACAACCAAAAAAAATGCATGCTGTGATAAAACAAAAAAATAACGACGTGGTCGTCTTCTTCATTGTCGTTTATTGTCTGTTAAACTTTTCCATACATAGTTACGGAAAATCTGATACTCTTTAGCGATTCGTTTGTAACACAACAACATTAAAAATTCAATTGTATATTTTTTAAAAACTGGAATTTTAACTAAAGCAGCAAAAGTATGGCGAGGCATTTAACTTGATGCGCTGCATTTATTGAATAGACTCAACATAAAAAAGTAGAGGCCTAATGTAACCGCACGTTGAAGAATAAAATAATATACAAACTAAAAACAACAAAAAAAAAAAGAAAAGAGAATATTATAAAAGTGCAACAAAGTTTAAATTTTGTTTAATTTAACTAACATTTATTTAACTGATTGAAGAAACTAACAACAAGCTATAAAAATGCAGCAAAAACATAGAAACATTTTCAAAAGAACGTGTTGCGGTTTAGATTTTTTATGATGCGGTGAAACTGGTTTCATAGAATAATGATGATTGAAGTAATACTGTAAATTGAGGGAAGCTTTTAAATTAAATTAGCTAAATAATTGTTATAAATATAATGCTTGATGTCTGGTTAAATGAATTGGTTTATGATATGAATCACATGTTGTACTTTATAATATTGATGGAAAGGAGGTAAGTGTATATTATTCATTTAAGAATTCTAGCTATGATGTTTCCAGTGACTAAAAGATGGAAGAAATATGGTATATTTTGTGATTACAAGTGCCAAGATGACACAACTAAATATTTTTAAGCTTGTTAACTAAATAACTAAGCTTGTTGTTAGAAATCCCACCACCAACACAGCTAGAAATTCAGTTTGTAATTTTTCCCGGATCTTGACTTAGATACGAGCGTTATGTATGCACCATCCTTTGTGACTGTTTCTAAGAGGTTTTAAAGATTACCAACCGAACGTTTTTCTGTTGAGGGTAACCCTCGCTGTAGGTAGAAACGATATGCAACTGATGAACTAGGTTTAAATATTGAAGTGCAACGAATATTAAAAAGTCATTTGGTATACATGAAGAAATCTGTTCGATGGGCTGCGAATTTGACGAATTTTTAATGACGACTAACAAGAGGCACGTGTTCGTTTTGCCCAATACCATATTTTCTTACAAAATTTAAAAACGGAGGGTCTAGTGCCTATAATAAAATTGTGATAAAACTTGGTTCTATGGGTACGACCAAAGCCCAAAAAATGCAAATCCACTGCTCAAACGGTAACTGGTAAGTGCTACATACCCAAAGGTTTTTATGAATTTGTTGGAGGTTCCGGAAAAGGGGCCTCCAAGATGTTCCAGCTTAAGCTACTGGAAAAGAGCCAACCACATTATTGCGCTTTCAGGCATAGAAGAAATTCGACCAGCACCATATTGTTCAGATATAGCGCCGTGTGCTTTCTGTTTGTTGCCAAAAATTAAAAGAGTAAAAGAAAGAATCTTCAGTAGTAATGCAGAAATAAATAATAGAATTAATGCCGAAATAGAGAAGCTCCAAAAAGATTTTGAGGAATATTTCGAAAGGTATAAAATGTATGAACATTAGAAATTATGAAAATGAATAATTTGTATTCAAAGCAATCCGAAAACTGATAAAGTGTTAAAACAAAATGCATTTCGGTAGAAGGAATCAAATTTCTGAAAACTTAAGTATAATGTGGCTAAAATAATAAAAAGCTTAAATTAGAGCTAGCAAAAAACCTAATCAATGCCCTTTAAAAAACTACATAATAATAATACTAACTAATTATATTACATCTGTAATTTTTAACTTAACTGTTAATGTAATCAAATGTCAGCTCCAATAAATAGAATAAAGTAGTAAGTTTAAAATGCCAATTGCTAATGACTCAATCAATTTAAATATAATTTAATTTATTGAGAAAAGAAAAAACCAAGCCTATGGCTGGTGTGGCGATTATGTTTTGAAGAACGAATAATAGTAATATAAAAAATTTATTAAATGCTTCACACTTGACATGCATTCAAAACGAACAAACAAACGAAATGAGTGAGCAAAATGCAAATGTCGCTTTTATTATTATGATATCATAAAAGTATTTTTTTCTCCTTATTTCTTTAGACTGTCGGATATTTTTTATACACTGAGGCAAAAAATGCTGTTATATCAAACGGAAAGGATATTAAACCAACAGATTTTGCTGTTAAATCCCATCCAAAAGTGAACTCTGTTATATTAACAGACAATGTGCTGTTGATTTGAAAAAAAAAAAACTACAAAATAGTAGCTGGCTAAAGTTCAAATCCCACAAATTTTTTTTTACATTTCTGTTTTTAAATAAATTTCAAAATCAAAAAAATTTTTTTTTTTATTTTTGAATCATTTTTTCTTTTCAATTCAATTTATTTTTTTATTTATTATATTCGTTTTAAATTATGGGTTAAACCATGCATAAAAAACTAAGCAAAAGTTGGGACAATTTATACCCTACCTAACCTTAAAGAGTTAACTCTGCAAGAGAGAGTAAGATATACAAATTTGAAATACTTAATCAGGCTGTCTTTGTTTATCATTATTTCTAAAAATAGACCGTATAAAATATTGAAATTGTGTTAGTGAAAGCGAAAAATGTTGTTACTATATTGGAGTTTCCATTAACCCTGTCTGGCAGAGTTATGAAATAAATATTCAACAGATAACGACAGACGAAAATTGTCAATACAAAATAAAAAACTGTTGAATCAAACAAATTGCGTTCAATACAACAGATTTTCTTAACAACAGCGATGAACTGTTAAAATCACAGTTTTTTTTTCCTCGGTGTACATAAATATGTATATGCATATTAAGAAAAATAAAAGAAAACTTGAAAACCTTGAAATAAAATTAAAATTTATACTCATATTATCATTTATTCCTTTTCATTTTAATGCTCGTATTCCTTTGCAATACACATGACTTTTTTCTTTCATTTAATTAAGTAGAAAGGTCATGATGCATAAAATATAAAGCTTGATTTTTACGAAAAAATAAAATATTGTACTCTACATTAGGTATAAGTTAGTGTGCTAAGATGTTTAAGCACCACAAGAAACAAAAAAAACTTAGTAGAATGAAGTACGATCCGAAAAATTGATTGATTCACTCAAGTTTCTGTTATTGAGTTCAATGAAGCATATTCTCAAAAACTAATAACAAGAAATACGAGAAAAATAACGAATTGTTTAGAATGGATCAAGAATACAGGCGACTTTTGTAACCCTCATGTCCACAGAAAAGAATGGGTAAATACAAGATGGTTGACACTTTTTTCAAAGGCTAAAAATGGATTTTAGGTCAAAGTTTCAAATAAATCAGTCGGTCCATAAATAACGCTCCAGTACAAGAAAAAACTTAACTTTTGCCTGATTTTTCTAAGCACTTGCTCCGAAGACTTCCATGGAATATTTTTTAAATCAAAATAGAAACCGAAAAATAGTTATTTGCCCCAAAAAAAAAACCCAGGTGCACATAATTTCAATAAAATCTAGTGGTAATAGCCATCCAAAACTACTAAAATAAACAAAAACTTGTAAGCTGAACGATTCAAAAATATGTGTGTAATTATTTTTTGATAGTTGAATATAATAAAATTTTGTAATAAATTTTAAAGCATTCTTAATATTTTAATTTTGATAATTTAATGAGTTAATCTCATTATTTTTGACTTCTTTCACAAAATCAAAATAATTTCGTTTATAGTAAATAAATTTTTTTAATTTTTTTTGTTGTTTTACAGCGGAAGCAACAATACATGACATCCTTATCATGCTCTATTGTTGTAGTATATTATTGTATCGTTCTAATATAATTTTTCTTTGTACATGATGTCATGAACATGTATGAAAATATTTTAATTAAGTAAGCAGATTTACAATTATTTCTAGCCATAAATAGATTTCATTTATAAATATAAGAAAAAGTAATTGTTATGTAAGAAAAATATAGCGAACTACACCAAACGGGCAGCTTTTATTGAATATTTAAGATACTAAGGCGAGAGGATTCTTATTTACAGTCAATCTGCTATCATCTCTATAATCTCTAAAATCAACTATTTTTTGATTTATATTTACATTGAGATATTTCATTGGGATTTCGATTCAGATAAATCTACTAATTTACGATGTAAATAATAACTGAGTAATAGTATTTTGCATAAACATGAATTAAAAGTTTCGTGATTATGAACAGCTGATTTGTGTACACACTTAAGTGTTTAACCCTTTCTTCTCAACTTTTTTGTGGGGGGGGGGGGGAGTAAAAAAAATTTTTGTTGTTTTATATTCGTAGATTTGGTCTTTGTTAAGAATAAAAACCAAAAAAATTATGAAAGAGGTTTTTGTGAGAGGCTGTAGAGCTTTTGGAATTTTGTACATTATAATGACCAAAATGCATGAAAAGAGTAAAAATTCGAGAAAAAATTTTAATTTTTGAATTTTTTTTTGTATAAAAAACAACTAAGGTTTATTTTGCAATGCAAAATAAACTTTTTGTTTAGAAAATACTTTTAAAAACACACTTATTCACTAAGTGTAAAAGGTGAAAATTATAAACATTTTTGGAATTTGGGTTTATTATTACTAAAGTCAAGTATACAGATTTTTGTTGTTCAGTGACCTATTGTAAAATTTCATGGGCAGCATATTTCTTGAACATATTAACCCTCTATCAACCCTCGTAATGGGTCAAAAAGGAAACTTTTTCGAAAAAGGCAAAAAAGACCCATAATAGTGGGTGCCAAAGGGTTAATAAGTAGGAAGAAAATATTCTACGGAAAATTCTACTATAAGTTGCTGAACATACAAACAAGCTCTGATGCAAAACTAACAAGTTATCTTATGGTTTATTCTACTTAATCTCTTAGAAATGGGCAAACTTTGGGCCCAACTAAAAAGAAAAATTTGACGTATACTTTTAAAACGCCGAGACCCGTATATCGAGTTCTATCAGCATCCACTTTCAGAACCTTGCTATTTTTTCGTTTGTTTAACAAAAAACAAATCAACACTATCACAATTTTTTTCACACCCGCAGAACATAATTCAATAATCGTCAACCTTTCATGTCTTTTGTACACTATAACAACCAAATTACTCATTGTACATTATATTGTACATTAGAGTTGCGTGAATTTGTACACTATAATGTACAATTTTTTTTAACAACTTTTTTTTAAGTTATTATTTTTGTATTATGAAATGGAGCTTTAACTTTCGTTTTAAACTATTATAATTTAAAAACAAGTTTATATACTTGCTCAAAATTTTAATCTTTGTACCTTCACTTCGTAAATTCACACAAATGTAATTTGGACTGTTTTTCAAAATTAAATAAAAAAAAAACTGTATTCCCGTTTTTGCTCAAACTTAAGTCATAAAGAGAAAAAACATGCTTGATTTAAAAAAATATTTTTAAAATTCCCGGTAGGTTTGAAAAGAGAAGTAGTGAAATATGAACATTTTTTTGTACAATATATTAGCCAATAACAACAAAAGGGTTAAGAAACTTCATTCCGTTTCCGAAAACATCGTCTGATCTGCTTGTTCTATAACTTTTATTCTTCTGGCGTTATTGTTCATTTACGCTTATTTACTTCAATAATAAAAACCATTGTTTCATATAAATTATATTTTACGATAATTTATTTAATTTAAAGCTAAACACAATAGCAGTGAGACATACTATAATGCTGTAACAACAAAGTGTGTAGCAGGCCCTAAAGCAGTTCTTTTTTTCGTTGTAAGGGCTTTTTAATAAAAGCTTCAATGTGGCAGTTTTACACCCAAAATTGTCCTCCCCCTCCTTGTTAGCGGCCCTGCCCTAATATGTAGCAATATATGGTAGTTTTGCAGCTTTATTTTCATTCAAAGTTCGGAGACTCAGTAAACCGGATAAAAACTTAATAAATTTTATAATTTCTTTTAGAAAATAATTTTGAAGAATTTAACAAAAAAATATTGAAAATTACAAATTTTTTTTTATACATTTTGACACATTCTTTTCTGATTTCGTTATTATCAAAAGCTGATATCTCTGCTCTGTAGTCTGTCTAATCTGACAGCTGTAAATATTGTCACGCATTTATTTGAGACACTCAAACAAGAAGACAAATTCCGAAGAAAGCAAATGAAAAATATATGTATTTTTCACAAGAATTGAGTTCATCTTTAGTAATTTTGAAATGAAAAGAATTTTGTATGCATTTCAATTTTGTTTCTTATTGTTGCCACCTCACAGAAAAAGAAAATAAAATAAAAAGGTGGAAAATTGTAATTTTCGGCAATATCTCGTTTAGTGCTCTAATAAAGACTTAAAATATTCGATTTGAAAAAGATGCGAGTATTATATAAACTATGCAATAATCCAATATGTCCACTTAATAAACAAATTGTCAAACTTTTGAGTATCTGCACATTTGAATTGAATTATAAATTCTAAATTTATTTAGTTATGTGACAATATATTTATGCACCTAAGTTTTGAAGTACGCACAGACAAATGCTTTGTAAAACGAATAGAAAGAAGAAGAAACAGATACAGAAACATAAGACGATAAAACTACACCAAAAGTTCAAAGTCCAGAGAACTCTGAAAAGTGCATATTATACTCAAATACGTGGTAGTGAATGCGCCACACTCAATAATTCAGAATATTTCAATTTCTTATGCGTTTTCATATGAATATGTACATTAAGACGCCTTAAGTCGCACACAAAAAAAAGTTGTTGCAACCACCTCATATAAATTAACCTTAGTTTATTTTAAGATTTCCAAAATATATCGGCTCTAGCGATAAGAGGTCAAGAGCTAAAAAAAAAACCTCTAAAAATAGTCTTTTATGTGGCAATATTTTTTGTAGGCTACTTGTGACTAAATAAAAGTTCAAAAATAATAAAAATTGTAAAATCAGAAGGTTTTGCATAACAATATTTTCTGTATAAATCAGAAATATTTTTTTTTTTTAATGTCTTTTTAGCAATTTTTTATGCAATTACCATTGAATCCTTTAAAATTAAAAGTAAATTAAAAAATATCTATTCGAAGAGTCATTGTTATTTGAATAGGACAGAAATCGGAAATTATCACTGAAATTTCCAAATTTTTTGATTCAAAACCTTATCATTTTCCTATTATTTATGACTCTTATTTAACCAAAATAACCTAATGATTTCTAAAGGTTTTTCAAAACAATCAAGCTCACGAAAGCTCATCGCTGAAGGCGAAATATTTTGGCAATCTTGATTAAATAATTTAAGGTTTATTTTTATGAAGGTGGAACAATTTTTTTTTTTTTGTGAGACACCTTAATGTACATAAGTATCTACATATTACATTTCCAACAAAAGCAAAAGCAAGAAGGAAGGAGGAAGAGGTAAACAAACTTTGTACGAGTGTGTACTATGTAACTACTTAATAGTTGAGACATTTCTGTATTTTGGCGTCATGACTTAAGTACTTTTTCGCATACAGTTAAGGGTGAAGCTGTTAAGCGCCTGCGTTCCTTGTGTTGTGCGACTGAAGTACTGTATCTGCATTTAAGTATATATGCAATGCATATCCACTATAGTCAGAAGAAAAAAAGGTATCACAAAGATATTCGTTTTTCTTGATCATTGTCATTATTAGGTCAAGATATTGAAATGCTTCTATCTATAATCTTTTTTTATTTTTTTTTTTTTTTTTTTTTGGTGTTAGAATATCTTTTTTTATACTACAACTTATAATCTACAATTTATAATCTAGTTCCTCACAAAATTTATAGCGCCTGAGCGAACTTTTTGATAGTGAGCCTTACTGAAAAATCAGTCGGAAAAGTCATTCATTTTACAGTAACTACTTCGGGTAGGTTCCCAAGTTGATAGCTTAATGTACCTGATGAACTGGAGGCACGGTCTCAGTTTTAGGTGCTAAGCACCGCGGTTTTAGGTGCTAACTTTTTTCATGGAAACATCCTGCAGATGGAACTAACTGGAGGTCAATACTAGATAATCCCATTTTTTTGCCTTTCTTTATTTTATTCTATTAAGCAAATGGAAAAAAGAAGAATCAGCTGCAAGCTAAATCCAAACGACACTTATCACACTCTGTGTCATGAGAGAGCTTCTCTATGAGCATTGCTTATTATAAACTTATTAGCCTAGTTTACCTTTCCTGCAACAACACATAGTACCAAAGTTCAAATTGCAAATGTTTTTTTTTTTTTTAAATTGGGTAATAATGTATGAACGTTACATACCTAAAGACTAAATGATGCTAACTTTAATTGTTGAATTTAATAGAATATTTTTAAAAATCACGAAAAATCTAACTATACTATACAAAGAACAACAGCAGATGTTTGGATAGTTTTACAACTTCTTAAATTTAAAATTCAATTAGTTACTTTTAATATTTAAAATTTGGTTTCACTTTCGTTAAGACAAAAACAAAAAAATAAGATTAAATCGATTGAAGATATACAAAAGCCAAAAAAAGGATAAAATCAGTAATAGTTTCAAAGAAAAGGTAGAGAAATTCACAAAAACAATAACAACAATAATAATAACGAGCGACGACGATACCAACATCAACTATGTCTACAATGTTCGCTGACTTCCTTTTACGCTTCAAAAAATAGCCGAATCAATTTTTCATGTACTTATTCGTTAAGGGTTTTCTTTGTTTTGTCATTCGCAGGAAAATGCACATATCCATGTAAAACAAGAAGGACATTATAAATAAATTTTATTTGCGGCCAGACACAAAAAGTCGTTTTAGGATGCAATCCATTCAACGTAGTGCATAAGAGAATTTAGTGAAACGGAGAAAATAAAGTACAGTGGAAACTAGAAAATTCTGGTGAAATTAATTTGAAAATTAAATTTTAAGCGAATCTTTGTTTTTGTGATGAAAAATAATGAAAGAGAAAATGCAAGGAACAACAATTTTAAATAATTAGTTATTAAAATTTGTAGTGGTCTTTTACTTTTATAAAGAGGAATAGCAGAACATAAATTGTCAGGGTTGCATGCCGTCCCGTTTTTGAGAGTTTTGTTCCTGCTCTTTTTCAAACGTAACTGGGCACAAAATGCCTAGTTATTTGACAATGTAATAAAATTTTTCTTTTCGAAATCGCATAGAAAATATAAGTAATTAGGTGCAATATACTCAGTGGGGCTAACTTAGCGCTTTTCCCGCTGATTTTAGTGCTTTTTGAAGATTAAAACGCGGAAAAAAGTGATTTAGCGCTCAGCGTGTTTTTTTCAATTTAAAATATCTTCGAAAAATCGAAGTATCAGATGTGTGCCTGTGTTAGTGAAAAAGTTTAAGTATATTGAGTTTTCTCGCATTTATATAAGGGAAAAAATTAACGCTATTTTTTAAGAAAATACGCGTTTTATCTTCATTTTAGCGGATTTTGCAAAACAAAACTTGGCCACACTGAATATACTTTTTGTTCCAACCCATCATTGTTTTAAAAATTAGCAATAATTGTATGAAAAGTATGAATTTTGATCGAAACATTTGAACCGATTTCAAAAAATTACTTTTGCATTATATGGTATGTATTTGTAAACAACAGTAACAGAACTGTGGAAATTCAAATAATTTTTGGCTGAAAACCAAAACTTATAATCAAAGTTTTGGAACTTTCAATACCCATGCGGTGCCTTTAGACATTATGTAATTTCAAGAACTGTTTTCTCCTTATCAAACAATATACATTTTTGATAGCACACAAACACAAAGAATCGGTAGAACGGCATCTTAAATATAGCAACTTAAGTCTTCAAGTAGTTACGGTTTTTTGTGCGTATTCGTTCTAAATTTTTTTCTCACTTTTTAGCCCTAGAAATGGAATTTGTAAAAAAAAACCTTCAGGGGGCGTCACAAACGGGAGCATAATGGATCTTAAAAACGCTAACAGTTAGGACAATGCCTCAATCATTTTATTTATGACCATCAGTTCTGAACATAAGTGTAGTTCCAAACTTTAATATTCTTTAGTTCACGTAGCATTTCATTTATGTAAGTTATTTTAAAAAGGGGATTAACGAAACTAGAAACTTACCAGAACTTTAGCAAAACGACGATCCAACTCGTCAGATGGTGGCATCGGCTGTTGACTGCGACTGCGTACGCTCGGCTGCCGTACATGATGGTACTGTGAGCTGGTTCCAATGTCGTAGCGTAAATCTTGCTTTTGCAGGAAACCGCCGCCACCATTGCTGCCATTTTTTGTTGTAATCGCCATATTCTGTTGTTGCTGTTGATATCCAGAATGATGTTGTTGATGCTGCAATGAAGAGGAGCCGCTGCCCCCACTACCACCGCCACCTTCTTCAACCAATGCTTCATCAGAGAGAGGGCGTGACTTAACAGCGCCCATTATTGTAGCGAAACGTCTGTTGCCACTACGATTGTAACTGTCACTTCCACTGCTTGTGCTGTAGTGGTCACCTCCACCTGGTCCTGGTCCGGATAATGCTGGATAGGGTTCGCCACTACTGCCACCGCCGATGTTATCCGGTGCAGTGGTTAGCGCTGCGCTAAGGGATGATACTACTGCACCCCACACTGTCGTCTGGACAGTGCGGTAGAGTGCACGTGTCTTTGCGGGGCAACTTGAAAGTTGCTCTTTCAATTCGTTGAACAGATCCAAATTTTATGATTTACTTCACACGGCGATAAATTTGTAATTGATATTGCTGTTGTTGTTGTTGTTCTGGTGTTGAAGATGGGTGAGGTGATCGGCTGATGATAAGCTGCAAACATTTGTTGTTGGTGTGGTTTTTGTTGACAAATATAAGGAAAATGGGAAGAGTGTAGAGGGGAGTACAGAATATTAGTAATTTTTTGGCACTCTTTTTACACTTTGGGGATTAGCGGGGGAAACAATTTAATTTTTTTTTTTTTAAATATGCATGCTTAATTCAAATTTAATGTTGTACAAACGAATTATGAACAATTTTTAACAAAATTTCTTAATTTTCAATAAATTTCTTTCAAATCTTTTTCTATTACAAAAAAAAAAAAAACAAAATTCAAGCAAATTTTTTTTTTTTTGATACTTTTTGAAAACTTAAAATTTGACAAATTTCACAAAGGCACTTTTAAATATGTGTAATAAACAAAGAAAACAATGGAAAAGCAACAGGTTCAATAGCGGTAAATGCAACTAAGGACGATATGAAAAACCGGCAACACTGAGTTTTGCTTCCGGTAACTGCGTCACTGCACTGCCACTGAGCAGAAATGTCAACAGGAAAAAAAAGAGAGGAAATTGCAGTCGCACAGAAAGAGCAACACTCAGATTTTTTTGTACTCAAAAATAAACACTCAAATATCCCTTCGATTTGCAGCAAGGAGTTTGAGTGTGTCTCGTCACTTTTTCTTTAAAAACTTTAAATTTTAACCAATTTTTATTTATTTCATAACCATTTTCTTATTAAAAAATGCACACAAAATATTAAACATGTATATAATTAATTACTTTTTTATATGCTGCTTTAACTTTTATTTCAATGGATATCAGATTTTGTTGCACTTTTAAAGTACGCCTTCTTACTTTGTTTTTACTTTTTTGCATTAATTGCTTAAATCCCCTATTTAATCAATTAATTACATGCTAAAGCATATTTTAATGCAAATTTCAAGCCTCAGCTTCACAAATTTAATTTATTCAAACCAAACTAAATTATTTTCTTTTGCAGTAAGCCGCCAGCTGCACTTCGCCGTTCTAAATCTACACTTCTTCACTCAAATACGATTATTTTTCAACTAAAACTGCATTGAATAGTAGCTATAAAAAATACAAATCTATTCGCAAGGTATGTTCAATGAGCAGGGATGATTTTATTTTGGTTTACTCTTGGTCACGGTTGCCACTTACTCATTTTATTTTGTACTAATATTTACCAAAAGATGTACCAAATGGGGGAAAAATGTACCAACATTATAAGTTACATTAAATGTTATTTATTAAGGATGTAGTCTGGTGTTCGAGTTTCAAAAATCGAGTATTTTTTTTTAATGTATTTCGAAAGTACAATATATTGAAAGTAAACTTTATCTCTCATTAAAACTTTAAAAACGTTTTTCTCGAAACAAGTTTTTTTTTGACCGGCCCAGGGGTCTAAGAGAATTCTATCGAACTGATTTGGCTGAACTTTTAATGTAATATTTTACACGCCAATGGCTCTCGCAGGTATTAGAATTGTTTATTTTTAAAAAATTTTTACAACGATTTTCAACAGAAAACAACGCGATTTTGTTGGTTTTTAATCAAAATGTTTAAACCCGGGCCAGCCCCACGATATTTTTTTAACGCTAAAAAAAAATATCGTAAAATAAACTCCAAAAATTTTGTTGTACAATTAAAGATGTCAATAATAACACATAAAAAAATGAAATAATTGTATTTTATTATGTTATAATAAAAAATTTTCGAAATAACTTTAAAAATTAGGCCGGAACACCAGACTACATCCTTAATAAAAAGTAACACATTAATTAAAATATATTTTGTATTTTAAAAAAAGTCTTAGGCCGACTAGGTATACATAATGAGACTCTTACCGTCCGACACACAATTCTTTTGAAAGCATTATATATTATGTATATTTAAATTTTACCGTTTTCAACAAAAAATATTTTGAAAATAAGTTTACAATTCTTAATTATTATAAAAGCTAACTTTGCCCACAGAATGTACAAGATTTTAAAAACATGTACCAATGTAGCAAGCACAGAAAAATGGAAAAAAGACCAGTTTTGGTAGAATTGTACCAAAGTGGCAACCGTGCTCGTGGTAGCTAAAAAATGTAGTCAGTACATTTTTACAGTACTGGCAACAAGATGACAAAACAAAGATTACATATTGAGCTACAAAAAAAATGCAAACAATACAAACTGTCAGATTTGTATACATAAAAGTTCTAGCAATAGAATAGAGTTTGCAGAATCTATCATGACTTTTTAAAAAGCTTCATAAAGGCGAGCTTACATGGAGCTTCACTTTCGGGGCCTCAAAATCTCATTCAATATTTTTACGCTTTTTCGTCCATACGCCGCAATTCTGTTTATAGCTTTAGATGGTGGTTATATTTAGAGTATGCTCGACGAACGTCATGAAATTGTTGTTGCACCGAACACAAAGATAGAGTCTTTACTCACTTTTACACCGAAGACGATTTGCATTATATTTATTATATAAAGGTCATGCCAAGTTTATAGGGGAACAATAAGCTGTTTTACAAAACAATATCATTCCATACAAAATTGAATTAAACAGAAGACCACATTTTGGCAAAAAGCAACTGTGCAACGAGCTGAATGTTACCAACTCGACCGAGCACGAGGGAAAATCTGTTGTGTTCGTCGAACAGTGAACACCAATATATCCACGATCTAAGTAAAACTGGAAACTGATTCAAAAGAAATTTTGCAAGAAACTATTCTTTGAGCATTTTCTAAGCACATTTTGGATAGAATTTCTAAATTTCTTAAGAACTGGAAACTCAATTTATGTCCAAATTGCAATAACACGTTCACTTCCAGTTAATTTAGAAATGGAGCTAACCAGAGCAACGCTGTAAACTACCACTCTTTTACTACAATGACGTGCTATTGTAATTTAGGTTTTACTGCAAACGAAATAGTTATAATGTTTTCACATATGTGATACAATTGTTTTAATTGAACGTTTTCTCATTTTGATTTATCAGCTTTCTTTTATTTTGAATGTTTCCAAAGCTTTTCAATAACTGAAAGTCATGGTTTTTGCAATGGTAAAAAATTATAGTGATCGATGAAAATTCAAATATAAAGATTTTTCTTTGTATGAAATATATCACAGTAATTCTTGAACTAGTTAGTTCAAAGGTGCGGATCCAAAATGTGAAATAGGTGAACAATTTCAGTGTTTACGAAAATAAATTATTTTAATATTTGAGTTATAGCAGCAATAATTATTTTTCAATTGATTTAACATCACAAAAAAAAGGCAGTTGTACTGTGGAGTGTTATTTCTAAATTGCCAGTTCTAGTGATAACGTAATGGGTCGGACGCAAAATATCACTGAGCTTTACATAATTTGGATGTAAATGTAATGTGCTTACATAGATTTTTACATTGATTGGAAATTCTATGAGCAGCGATACATTCCCACAATAGCAATATATTAATGTACGTTTTCATTCTGCGAATGATAATGTTCATAAATATTATGTGCTTTTTGACTCTGTGTGGAAATAAAACTGAATGAATTGTAACAGGACGAATTAAACGATTTGAATCGGACGCGGAAAAATTATTTCTGGTTTGTGGCCTATCCAATCCATACCGAATTGAACCGGCGACTTATTTGGAAATTGGCAGTGTTTATGCAAGTATGGTTTTACCAACTCCCGTAATAGCTCCTTTAAAATATCTTGGAGTTCAAGTTTATTACGTTCCGTGTTGGATGACATAACTTCGCTGCTTGTGCAGCTACATTCAGCATGCTACTTTTGCGTTTGCAGGTGAATCTTCAAACCATCTTATCAAAAACAGCCACTTCACCTTTTTGATCATTATATATTATGGATTATCCGAGACTTTCTAGTGACTTCTTCTGTTACATGGGCTACAGACAACTGAGACAATATCCCTGTATTTTATAGTCAAGCTCGTCAGCGAAAAAAATAGAAACAATAATAAAAACTTACTTTTCGCAATTAGCGTTTTTTTACAACTGCTTGAAAGTAATATTATTCGCTTTGTCACTATTACACGCTGCATGCAAGGTAGACAAACTTACATAACTATGCAGCGTGTAAAAGTGCCCAGAGCAAACTAGCACACTTGACGTAAAATAATTGAATGTTTTCACATTTTTTTCTATTTGGCACAATATGAACACGGAAAATTCATCAATGTGCCGATTTTAATTTTATTTTTGAATTTTCGGCGCATCTTTCCTGTCTCTTTCTCTCTATCTATTTTTCTACCAGCTTCAATAGCAGCAAATACTTAGTTCAATTGTAAAATGATAGTGAAGTGACCACTTAAATTTGTCAAGAAAACCCGTAAAACCAAAGGAATAGTAAGAATTCACGCTCTCCCTCGCGTCAATGAACATATTTGTTTATTATCAATGAGTCACCCTATTGTTTTTTCTGATCAGCTGAAGTTTGGCAACTTTGACAGCGCACGCTTTTGTTATTGTGAAAAGTCAAATATTGAGTTATAACAAAATATTTCAATATAATAATAAATAAAATTATGACATCTGATAATTATTCATCACCATATGCCAGGCCTGCACCGCAATATCCGTCACAGTCCGAGGACTTTATATCGTTGGAATTTGGTGGCTCAGGGCCTTCCACACAAAAAACTCCACAACAAAATAATTCACAATGTTTGATGTCTTCGACTCCTGCGAAATACAGTGGGAATCCGCCGAATTTCTTTTCACAAAATAGACGTAGACAAAACCGCGGTGGAGGACCAAATCGTTTTTATGGTGCGAACAATAATCGACACAGTCATGGTGGCTTTGGTTTGGGTTATCAACAAAACTACCAACAGCAGCAAAATAGATGGAGCCCTAATGGCCGAGACGGTATGCGAGGTGGAGGCAGCAGTACGTTTCAGAACCGAAATAGAGGTGGAGGCGGACATTTCAAAAACGTAAGTTCATATAAATATGTAGTGTTAATCATAAATAAATCAATATTTCTAGGCTAACAAACACCTGATACTAATATTATTAAATTTTCTAATTTTGTTATTTTTTTTTAGAAAAACTTTGGCAAAAATGAATTTGATTTTAATTCGTATTACCATCCAACCATGTTAGAAGATCCTTGGCATGATTTAATGGAACGGCACAATGCTTTACGGAAAAGTGAAATTAATTTTGAGTCTACAATGCAGCACGATTCTTCAAATTCAGGTAGCATCAGTGAAAATGAGCAAAAAGAAGGCGGTAGCGACGATAATGATGAAATGCAGCAACAAATATAAATTTTATATACATATATTATACTGGAGTACTATGAAAATGTAACTCGATCTAAAGTATGTTTTCTATATTAATTCGAGGTCGCTGAACACGAAAATCACATTCATTTTTTTTTCTATGGGTAAGTTTTCGAGATATGATAAAATGGCGATTTTTGAGGTTGCAGTTTTACTTACAGGCAAATAATTTAGAAAACACACTTTGGTTCCTATTATATTTAACATTGAAATTTTATATTCCAGTGTTATTGGTATATACGCTACTGTTTGAAACATTTTCTTACTCAATATTTTTTTTTTGAATTTCTTCTACGAAGAAATTACAAGTTTTAATACATTACTTTATAATATATAAACAAAATTTTTAAGCATTAAAAATTATGAGATTTATAAACATAAGAAAATATGGCAATTTATGTTTAGGAAATACATCTCCAAAATATTTTTTAAAATGACTTTTAATATGTTTTTCGCTCCAAAACAACTACGTATAATTAAGTATAATCTTGGGAATCACCATAATAAAAAGTCACGACCGTGCAAACATCATGGGAGAAATGCATTCTCCAAATTTCATATTTACTGAGTACTTCGTACTTTTGTAAAACTTATGTAATAACAACAACGCATTTTAATTAAACAAAACATTTTAATGAAAGTGAAAAAATGTTCAAGTATTCTTTGTATTCAACAAGTTTTAGGTTTTTTAGGGCTGTAAAAATTACAATGTCAACAAAACGCATCTCAAATGTTAAGTTACTAAATTAAACAATTACAAGTTTTGTATTATATGATGCTACTAATTTTACAAAATAAAAAAAAATATTAACAAAAATTTTATATTTTGATTGGCTAAAAAATAACACGTAGATTTTAAGATGTATTTGAAAAATTTTACAATTTTGTTTTTCAATTTTTATATACGCATGTAAACAAATGAAAGCAATTTACGTTCATATTTTAATTTTGAACTTGTTGAAATTGTCATGTTAACTATCGCCGTCACAGCGCTAGTAACGTAGGCGAGTAACTTAAATCTAAGTTACTTATTTTCTACTACATATTACAAAAAAGATTTGAGTATGCAATTGGTTTTCGATCCATATTCACTACAATTTGCCATGTCTATGCTGAGTCTTTTGAATGTATTTTTCCCAGTCGCCGCTAAGATGATTATATATGTTCATAGCAGCGCGTGCATCTTCCACTGAATTATGCTCTCCGGTTTGAATCTCTAGACCAAGAATTGCTTGACTCAGTCTTTTAAGGCTAGGTGTGCGTCCGTTGGCTACCAGACGACATAGTGGCTTATAGCGTGACGTGTCGCGTATATTTTTGTATGGATGTTTTATATGGAGAACAGCTAAATCGTTGCGTATTGCGTGACCAACAAGAATTTTTCCTATGAAAAAGAATGGAAAACATGTATTACTGAAGTTGGCGATCACTTTCCCTACAACTTACCCTGTAACAATTCGACAACTTCGTCTTGCACCGCATTGAAATCCTCTGCATGCTCAATGTCATTTGGTCGTATCCCCGAAACACTGGTTCTATAATCAGTTACGGTATCACGCGGTTTAACGAATTTGTCGAGCAGCACATCACCGTGTTTATTTACAATTGAAACGCGCGCCAACATATCATCCTCGCCATTGTGTCCTACACCCACCATTTCACAGTCGATGGCTAAATATTTATTACGCTGTGCTGCCTTGCGTTTCTGGCGTACTCTCGCCGATTTACTCAGTGCTGGGACATTGTTTTCTTGATTTGGATGTTTAACTGGTGTGGAGGGACGTGGTGGTACTGATCCAATTTCCAATGAGTTGCGACGCGAGCTTGAGTTAGACCAATTTGAGCCTGCTTCTCGCCGGTTGGTATTCGTCGACGTCTTACTCGGTGGTTGTATGACATTTTGCATTTGCATTTGTAGCTGCTCCATAGATGTGTGTAACGGTTTTTTTTCTTTCATTGCGGCATGACTAGTCGCAGCATCTCCTCCTCCGTCGCCTTTATGATCGTCGGCTTTATCTACCTTTTTTGTTGCATATTTCTTTTTCTTGTTATTCGTCGTGGCCTTTTGTTGTTGTTGTGACATCTTTCTCCACGTTTCGTTCGTTTTGTCTTTTGATTTTGAATTTTGTACTTCTCTTTACGCACTTTTGCAATTTTTTCTAATCACGTTTTATTATATGGTAATGTTTCAATTTTTTTCTTTACTTTTTTTTATTATATATTTTTTTTTTTGATAAAACTGAAAAAATTAAGTGTGCTGAAAATTTGACATTTATTTTCCTCTTCTTCAGTCTCACTATTCACAATAGAGTTTTCATCAATGACTTAGTTTTGACAATTTGAAAATGTTTCCTTATGTGCAAAAAAGCTAGGTGTAAGCACTAAAACTGGGCTGTCCCAAAGGACAGAAACAAGTCAAAAGTACTTGTTTCTGTTTCTGTCACAAATTTATTGGGTTCTGGTTCTGTTGCTATTGGTGCCAGAGTCCCAGAATTCTGTTTCTATTTCTGCCGAAAGTGTACTGAATTCTGTATCTGTTCTTTGCGGCAACCCAGCTTAAGACATTCATCCCGGGATCCCAGACTTTTTTGAAGCCCCGAAATAGTTTAAATATTTCCTCACCTTTTGAAGCTCTTATATTTTCGAGATATTTTTTTTAAAGAATTAAGCCAAACTAACTTTTCTACTCGGCTCCACCTCTTAGGTGTTAAGGTAAAACCTAGAAAAGCTTTTCGTCTGGTTAGTACAGAAAAATAATTAGTATTTTTATGTTAAAATTAAGTTGAAAGCTCGTCTATTGCTTAATATAAAATACACATTAGTGGAGTTAGAATATCCAACCAACGTTTAGTTTCGTTTTTAAACATCTTTCTAATGACATGGTCATATTTGCAATATCTTTATTGTTTAATCTAAATTTTGTTTTTTATACCGATAAATATTTCTCTTCTTGGTGATGAACGCTTGCTTAGGATAACCAATTACCACAAGAGGGAAAATGAAGATGAACAGTTGATAGGACAATACAAAATTTACAAACCATAGTTCGTAAACCATTGAACCTTTGAAAACGTTAGTAAAGCAATAAATTTCAATACAAACATTCAAAGCTTTATTTGGTTTTATAAAATTTTTGAAGATCTATCTTTTAGCAATAAGGTAGGCTCAACCACCATTAATTTAAGATAAAATGATTACTTTGTCTTCAAAATAGTAGTTAAAATTTATATACGTTCGCACACGGTCTTACGTAGGCAAACAAATATTTTAGTCCAAGGTTATTCATTTTGTTACAGTTTCATTGAGGCACAAGAGAGCACATTTAGTACTCGGTATATTCACAAAATTCTTTCAAAAAAGTAATTGGTGGGAATGTTCAATTGGAATTTCGAAAACTAATATTCACAGAAATAAAAAAATATTTTTTTAGAAAAAGTCCTTTAATGTTAAACCCACCTCAATTTGTTCTGGCTCACCACAAGAACTAGAAGATAAACTATTGTGAATGGGCAATAAAAATTTTGTATGAATTGGAGAACAGCAGTTGATAGTATTCATTTATTAATAAATATGAGTTTTATTAAATAAAATATGAACGCAGACGAAGAATTTATTTTAAAAGTTGAAGCACATCAAATACTCTACAATAAAGACTCAAAATCGAAAAAATCACAAGAACAGCGAGAGAAATTATGGCGCCAAATTGCAGAGCAAAGCCATTTCGAAAATGGTATGAAAATATTTAAATCAAGCCAATAATTGTATTTGATTAATTAATATAACTTAACAACTATAGCTACAGCCGCACAAGAAAAATGGCAGCAGCTACTTTTGGAGTACTTGGAGTATTTAAGGCGCGGCGCCCAATTCTCCAATGCAACAGCAATGAAATTCATGCAGCCTTACATGCTGCATGCAATCTACGAGTAAGTTTACTTTTCTAATCTAAAATTCATTATTGAAATGACTTATTTTTAAAACGTTATATAGCTCAGATGAAAATTCGGAATCAGATGCAGAACTTGATGATGCAGCATTACATCGTATTATAAATTCAGATGATGAAAGTGAGGCCGAACAATTGCAAGCCAAGCGATTCAAAACCTCTAAAGCAAAGGATACTTCGAAATCTGAAAACACCACCACAACAAAAAATCAAAAGCTTAACGAAATCACAGCTGTAGATCCACCAGAATCAACCAAATTAAATACAACATCAAATGTACCATCTGAGACTTGTTCTTCTGCTAACTTAAGCAATTTCTCTTCCTTGGAATTGATATTTTTGGGTTATGCAAAGGTTTTACAAAAAATGCCACTACCACTGCAATTACAAACAAAACGAAAAATATCCGATATTATGGATGAGGCAGAAATGAAATTATTTGAGCTGAAATAGTTAAGAACTATTTTTATAATTTTGGGATTGTTGTATTTGTTTTCAGTAAAAATAGCCTTACCATAAAAACTTGTTATTTTCCTTTGATTGCAAGCACTTTATCTTTACGCCGCAAATTGTTTTAATTAATTGCATGAGTACGATGGACTTTCTAGTCAACGTACTCCTTGCTCTTTGGTGGATTCCAATATTTTACAATACTTTGTACAATACAATGTTTAATTAATATTTAGGGTGCCAATTACTTCTGTTTGGGAATTGGATTATACACGTAAAATGTTATAAGCACTTAGCAGAACTTTGCAACTTTGTGGACCTACAATAATTTGTTATTTTGGTGTACCTACTTATTATAAATATAAATTGATTCCAACTCAAAATGGTTCCAGTTTTAAACTTGTATTGCTAGTTCTATAAAATTAGCTAAAGATGAAAAAAAAAATCTATTTACAGTATTGCTACTCAAAGAAGCGTAAGCTAGATGCTGACGATTATATAACAAATTTTGTAATTAATTTATTGGGAATTATGAAATGGGATAGTCAGCGTTGGATTGAGTTGTGGTATAAAAAATTGCCGTGGGAAATGGAGAACGCCACAAAGAAAGGCTAAGGAAACTTCTCTGTGGTCAAAGAGAGGAGAAAAAATGAAGAAATGTAGGGGAATGTTCACTTGAGTAAGGTCTTAATTGTTAGGAAGTTATTTGCAGGAAGCGTGTTTATAAAAACAAGCAGCTTGGCAGAGAAAATAATGGAATGAGTGAGATCCACTTGCAGTACAATGAGAATATGGATATAATAAGACTTGTAGCTATGGTTTCGTTCATGATATGTATGTTTAAATTTTTTCAATTTCATTGTTATTATTTACTGCGTTTCTTCTTCTCATACATAACTAAATGTAATTAAATTCCTCATTGAGCACTAAGGTGTCTAGGCGTCCGCATTTTGTTTTCTCTGTCCTGGTTTCCGTATTAATTAAATATAAATGTAAATAAATATCTTGTTTTCTTTGGTTGGATTATCTGGACACCCTATAGAACATGGACAAAATAAAGTAAAACTTGAAAATGTTTGTTTTTTGTCACTTTTTATATTTATTAGTTTTTATTTTTTACACATTTATTCATATTTATATAATATTTATGTACCCCCATACATTATGGTGTTAGTTATTGTTTTAAATAATTATATTTAACGTAAAATATTAGTTATTTTTATTTTTAGTATATCGTAGTAAGTAATTTAATTATATGCAGGTATTATTTCACAATTTTAGCTAACATTTATTATCTGGTTTCTTTAGATATACATATTTATTAATAACAATACACATTAAGTGAGCTAAATGCAACAAACAGAATAGAAAAGTCTTTTAGAAAAATTTATTATTTCAGTTTATTTTGCATTCTTTTATTTTTATTATTACTTGTTTAGTGGAATTAACAATATTCTTTTTGTGCTGAACAAAAAATTTAATTTTTCAAATCATAAAAACCAGTAAAAATAGTACGAAACCCATGCCTATCTGCAGTATTACTGTATATGTAAGTAGTTACGAAACAAACAAAAAAAAAATAATTTAAAGTTTAACTTTCAGCTTATAATGTTTTTATTTTTATTAGTTTTTTTTCATATTAATAGTTTTTATTTATATTTGTCTAAATTTTTGTCTGACAATTTCCCTTAAAGTGTCGTTTGTTAATTTTATTTTTTAAGTTTTTACAAATTTGAATTATGCGCTCTTTGAATTTAAACTGAGGTACTTCAGCAATAGTTTTTTTATTTGTTTTTGTTCCAACAGTTTTTTAAATTGATTAAGTCAATAGTTTTCCATATGTATTTAAAGTAATGCCACCAATTTGATACTTTTTTTTCTTTAGATTCCAATAAAGTACATGTTTCATTAATATTTTAATGGATATTTTATATTTTTTTATTAACCTTTCATGTGTAATATGAAATATTGTTGAATTGTATATATATATATATTAAATTACAGCATTTTGTTCATTTTAGTTTTTAATTTTTGCATAAATTAAAAATATTTTATATACATAAGTAGGTATATATAAATAACATCAATACAACATTTTGGACAAATATTTTATTCCAAAGTGTTTAAATTTTTAAGTATATCCCTTTATCATTTGTGTTAATTTTTTTCTCTTTTTTTTTTTTTTTTTTGGTTTGGGGGTGGTGGTAAAAGTCTTTTGAAACAAAAAATTAGTTGAAACCGTCATCATTTTAATCCTTCGTTGAACATTGAAATACCAGATTCATATAGGAAATGAGGTAATACATCTGATAAAGAAAAGTTTAAATCTCAGTAAAAGCTATCAAAAAGTAAGTAAATGAGTTCTGTATTATAGAATACTAAAGTTTCAGACTGACAATTGTAGATTGAACGTAACAAAAAATTCCATGTTCCAATGGTGCCTTATATGGCTAAGTTATGCACGATTTCGTAAAACGGAATTGTCGATTCGGCGATTTTGTTTATTCTCGCAAGTCCGGTGAAAATCGCACAGGATATTTTTTGCAGGTATTATTTTTAGTTTTGGGTTCCAACAAAACCATATACAAAAATCTGTGAAAAACCTAAAAAGGTAAAGTCGGAACCAAACAAAACATCTCTCTGAGGTAAAATTTTGAAATTAAAGTAAAAGAAATAAATAAATTCTTCTCTTTGCATCATTCTCGAAAGATATCTACCTCCAAATATTAGAAGAAAGAGGAAGAAGAATGTTCATTTGCCGTACAAATTCAAGAAATGTCTTTCCTTTGCACTTCCGTTCAACGAAGGATAAAGAAAGCTTTATAAAATATGAAATTATTTTTATAAAAATCTTAGATTTAATTTTATATTTTAATATTATACTAGAACCTTTTTAAAAAATAGGCTAATCTGTACATTTACAAATTATTTTAAAAAATAATTTTTCGTAATTTCAAAATTTAAATTATATATTTTTTTTTTCGAAAAGTAAGTAGATTTTCGCATAAATTTTTGAGCAAAATTTTTATGTTAAATTTTTAATAAGAATTAAAAACTTAAAAAAGTTTAATTTCACTTATTTACAGAATTGAATTAAAATATTTTAAAAGTAACTGAGCTTCAAATAAATAGCATATATAGTTTTTGTAATTTTAAATAAAAAAGTATAAAGTCATGACTGTAGGTATTTAAAATTTTATCATATAATATTTTGAAATTTCATTTTCATAAGCTATTTAGTGGAATAACAATAATTTATATGTACATTTTGTTACATTTTTCTTCATTTAAAATTATACGGCATTTTTCACCTTGTCAATAATTACAGAATTGGAGGATTGGTAAGTTATTATGAATAATGAAAATTAATTATGTTAGAAACAGATCTTATTATAATCTTAATATCTTATCTTATTATTGTACGTTTACACCAAACAAATACGCAAAGATCCTGTTCTTCTTTTGGAAAACGAATGCATGCTGTTTAGAAAAAAAAAATCGCGTACGATGTTCGGACATTGTAAACGGTTGTATTAGCAAACAAACGAGAAAGTCTTCGTTCGGATCGGTGTGCGGACACAAAGAAAAACTTGTATAAAATTGCCGTAAAATCGAATATAAATTACCTAAAACTTGGGAAAAATTGATCTACCCAAGTTTTTTGATAACTTGCCGAAGAAAGCTGGACAAATTGTAAAAAAATTTGTGTGATTCGCCTAAGTACTTGGGCAGTTAATTTATTAACTCATTAAGTCCGGGAGCAAACCGATTAAAAACCGAAAAATTTTCAGTCACACGTCTTTATCGTCACAAATTCAAACAGTAAATGGTATTATCGAATTTTTTTATTTGGTTTTTTTTTTTATTTTTGTGAAGTTTCTCTCTTCGCGTTAGAACAACTGTGATAGCGATTACGTGTTCCGGTAACTTTTTTTTATCTGCATTCAAATATTCTTTTTTTTGTGCGTATACGCATCATTAGGACTTAATGAGTTAGGACGATTTGTCAAAATTAATAGAGCATAGATACACGGTAAATTCTCTAAATATTTGGTTTTTTTGCTTAAGCTCTTTGCTAAATTAACATATTCATATTTTTCATATTATAATATATAATGTGTGGCATACAAGTCAACACGAAAACAAAAAAACCGAAAATAATTCGATTTGCTGAGAAAAATTGCCTAACTTTTTATCAGGCCTTTTGTCTAACTAGGCATACCAAAGCTTACGCAAATTGTCAATAAATTTCGATGTTTTTACCCAAGTTTTTCAACTTCATTTAAAAAATCTACCCAAATCAACTTAGTTAAAAAAGCATACGTTTTCCCCTATGCGCGTGTTCTGCTGCATACTGTTCTGTTATACCGTTCTATCCTGTTGTACCGAAAATACAAACTAATAATTTGTCTGTTCGGCCTCCATAAATGGCACTTCGAATAAGGATTTCTATAGTGGTGACACACGAGAGGGAATTTTAGGCAAATGTAGCATTTCGTGGAAATGCGTCCGAAATTCGAAAATTTGCCATACAAAAACTGTCAAATGGAAATCTGATTTTCAGAATGATTTCAACGAAATGCACTTGAAATGTCGAAAGTACCTAGCAACCCTTAAACACAAGGTTTGTAAAAAACAGGAAACATTTACATTTTTATTTAGACATTTTGGATTTTACTTTCATAACAGCTACTCTTGTAATATTTATTTATTAAGTGAAGAAATAAAATAATGGAGTCAGAGAGCAACACATTGTCATTTCTCCAATTATCCATAATTGCTATATACATTTTTAGTGTCAAAATCCAATTCAAAGACAGCATTTTTAGTTATTTTTATTTACAGAAGCAAATACAAAAATTCTTCTTCTCCAAACTTTTTTGTCGTGCCTACCTAAAATTAAAATTCGAAATTTAAACGAAATTCTCTCTCGTGTGTCCACACTATTACCTAAGATTCCTACATGACGAACACTTCTCATAACTGTTTGGTGTAAACATACAGTTCGACTATTTGTCAGCTTTCAAAAGTAGGGATTAGAAGTAAGAATACAATTTAAAAACTTGATGCCTAAGTATGTTTACTTCTTTGAAAATGTTATGGTATTTTAAAATATTTAAATTGTTATTTCTTTTTGATGTTCAATAAAAAAAATCTAAGATAATTTATCTCTGTAGGAACAATTCAAGGATGTGCTGAGTTGAAATCAGTGCTGGCGAGACAAAACTGTTAGGAACAATATATTTACAATATACGTAAGTATTCTCAAATAAAATAAAAATCGTATTCCAAAAAATTCCCTATATTTGATTTCTTATTGGATTTATAGCTTTTGATATTTTTTTTTTTTCAGTAGTCAAGACAAAAACCCAAGTGGACGTTTATTATTATTGAGCTATGGCGGCTTTTGTTGAAAATGTTATTTTGTTATTATAATACATTATAATATATATAATTTTGTAATTAATGGAAAGTTGTGGTTTTTATTTCTTTTGTAAATAGAAATTTGAAAGAAGTTTCAATAAATGCATTTATTAGGTTTTTTTTTGTTTTATTTCTATATATGTACATAAAGTATTTTATTAAAACGACATACGTTTTTTTTTAATAATTATAGGCTAACATTTATTTTTCGTTAAATTATTTACTTCTATAACAAATTTATTAATTATATTTTGAAGTAAGTTAAGTTAAACAAAAGTTTATTTCAGTCGCGAAATTTCCAAAATAAAGAAAAGGCAAACAGAAACTACCTTTTCATCGCTTCCACTTCAAATACTCGTAAAATCAAGACAACAAGAAATGAGAAAAAAAGGTACTCCAAATTCAACAACAACTACAATTTGTCAAAAAGGTTGTTCTTATATCAAATAAAGGCGTTCTAAAGGGTGTTTTTCTTGCATAAATCTGCCTTCTCTCTTTCTTCTCCTTTTTGTATGCCATTGATGATTGATGGCCAAATTATTGAAATTATGAATAAATTATATGTATAAAAAACCTTTTTTCTTATTTTTCAAAAAAAAAAAAAAAAAAAAAAAATTCAAAGAAAACAATTCGCAGTTGACATTAGGCAGAGAATGGCACTTAAGTTGACATATACACATTCATTTCTAGTACTAATTGAGATGTCAAATGATTTTTTGACATAAGTAAAATGTCAAAGAAATGCTAAGAAAAAACGTAAAATTATTCAAAAACATTTTTGATTGCGCGTGTTTTGTATTATTCTTTTAAATGATTTGAATGCATAGAAAAGCACAATTGTTATAGGTTTTTTTTGCTTTAATGTCAACGGTAAAGATTTAACAACAGTGCATTCAAATATATGATATAAATACATATAAATATATGTTTTTTATTTCCGGATTATTAAAAGTAAATCGTCCTAACTCTAGAATCCCTACCTTATTTTATGCCGTGTCCGGTCAAATAATAAAAAATACAAATGTGACTGCACGGTACCAACTCTTTGCTGGCCATTGAAAACTTACGAGAGTAAAAAGAAAAGTTTTCCACTTAGCTCGACCCAGATCTTTCATTAGTAGGCTGTTGTGCCATGGTTGTAGTAGTACCCGATACATATGTATATTAGATTGGTCGTAATTATCTTTGTTTTTTTTATAAAAGAATGAAGAATTAGCACAAAAGTGACCAATGCAATTATTTTGTTTGTTTCAATTCTTAAAGTTCCTATGACTTTGCATTGGGCTTTAAAATACTTAATTAATTATTATAAATATTAATTCAAATCCTGTAGGTTGTATGCATATGCTTCGGATATTTTCAATTATATTATTTATGTATTTAAATGATAAATAATTATTGAATTGTTATATAAAAATTAGTTATGTAAATAAATTTTGAATAAAAAAATATAAGATTTTATTTTAGGTTGAATGAAATAATAAAATTGTATGCAGTATGTTTGAATAAGTAAGTTGGTTTTAACATCTAGCTAATTTTAATAAAAATATTTTGTTGTTTAACCATAAATTCAGTTTATATTTACTTTCTGTTTTTAAGCATAATTTGAAGCTATCTAAAAGATGTTTTAGTTTTCAAGAAAATATTAATGCAATATTTTAATTTCCCTTAACCATTTATATACTTTATATAATTTTATTTTCCAATTAAAATTTATATTTCGTAAATTGTTTCATTTTATTATGGGGTTTTCTCTTTGATTTCTATTTAAATAATTTAAATTATTACCAATTATTACCAGAAAAGCTTACCAAAGCATTGTTTGTTCATTTCATTCAAATAATATACATGTGTATGTGTATTATATAATAATAGTAGTATATAATAATGTATACATTTATATATATATATATATATAGGTTTCTAAAAATTTTAGCGAATATAATGCCACATTGCAGTCGGCTTGCGTGTATTATTTATCATATCATGCCAATGTTGGCATCCAGTACCATTTTCTTGTGGACCCAAGCCGCAGCTGCCAATTTCAGTGGCTTCGCCACCAGCTCCAACAACATAAATCTGCAAAAAGAAGGAAAAAAATCATATTATTTAATATGTATGCAGTGATGCACTTTGAACTTTAAATTCACACATATTTGCTTTTCATATGCCAAATCTAACATTCAACCAATCAATCAATCAATCAATTTTACAATAACCACTATGTGACAATACTTCTACTACATATATGCAAGTGTGTACAAAGTTTCCTGCACACAGTTCATTTACATGCTACCTTGAAATTTTCTTCACGTACAATGCCCTGTTGTAATCGAAGAAGTTATAGTAGCATGAGTAAAATAGGAAAATGAAAACCCACAATTGTCATCTGACGAAAAATTGACAACTTGGATTTGAATTTGAGTTCTAATTTGCATAACAGATTTTGATAATATCTGGTTGTTTTTTTTTTAATGTTGCAGCAATAAATTTATCGTGAAATTTAAAACGTATTCAAAATCCTATATTGCTCGAAGAAAAAATACTTAGGAAACATATAGACAAAACTTGCATAAGTATTTGAAAGTAAATGTAAGTATGTGTTAGATTATTATACGTATGTGGCACCCATGTTTTTATTTTCTGAAAATTGTATGCTATTGCAGCTTCAATTACTCATGATTTTTAGGTTAAGCTGTTGTAGTTTTTATTTCATATTTGTAGAGAGCACCTTAAAACATCCTAGTAAGGAATTGTGGGAGCTATTGGTTATCGTTTAAAGCAAGAGTACCAAAGTTTTGCTACCATCAATACAATTAGAAAGTACTTTCACAATGAGCTCAGGCTGCTACCGTCCCTACCATGTCCAATTACACTGGAATACAAAATTTCACTTTAAATATATAACATGAACCAAAATATGTTTTCTAAACTAAATCGAGGTCGCTGAACACGAAAATCACATTCATTTTTTTTTTCTATGGGTAAGTTTTCAAGATATGACAAAATAACGGGTTTTCAGGTTACAGTTTTATTTACAGGCTAATATATATTTACCTATATTATCGACCGATCCAAGTTGTATATCATAGGAATATATAATATTATATTGCGCGTCTTATGCTACTAAGTTTGTTAAAATCGGATTATAAATGACTGTTGAAAGTTCAATTTTGATGTGATTTTTGAGAAATTTTCACACAAGTCGTGGGCTAAGTTTTCTTTCTCACAAAAAGTAATCACAAAATCTGAAGTTTTATTTTTTTAATCGATAGACCATTCCATTATAAAAATTTTAAGCATAAAACGATAGCAATCGGATAGCAAAAATGACAAAGTAATCAAGGATTGAGTAAAAATAAAATATTCTCGAAAACTCGAAATTTTTCTCAAAATTCATTCGACTGTAAAAAATGATGAGCCACCACTTGAACTTTTGCAATTTTTCGCTGTCGGGTCTTCCATGATCAAGAACCAGCAGTAGTCTGCCATCATGCCCTCATCCCTGAAACTTTGATATCGTCTTTCGATTTCAGCCATATCTTGGTTGAACCGTTCGCCCTGCTCGTCACTTTCTGTACCCAGATTTGATGGAAAGAAGTCGAAATGGCTGAATAAAAATTGCATCTTGGGAGGCATATTCGCACCTGAACTTTCGGAATTAAATTTATTTATCGTTGAATAAATGAATAAGGAATCAACTTTCAATTCACCGTAAATCAAGCTTACCAATATCATTGTATTTTTCCAACATTACGTCGATGGGTTAGGCATAATTGTCACTTTTATAATTTCTCGAAAATTTTTCAACAACATTCGCAAATGCTTCTCATGCTTTTTGTTTTGACTCACTCAAACATTCAGTAATCCAGCATCGTCGAACAATTTGCGGATTTTAGGTTCAACGAATACGCCCGCTTTGATTTTTTGTAATGACAATTTCGAAAACCCTTTTTGTAATGATTTCATTGCGCTAGCGTTATTTTTCAACGCTCTAACGGAATTCTTGATGAGACCAAACATGATGTGGAGGGGCGAAAGAACGATTTGGTTTTTATCGACGAGTGCATCGTTAATAATATTGTGGCCCCCGAAGTTTGTTGGATTCGCTGCGGCCAAACATGTTCAGAATAATAGTGTGCATGAAAATTTCAAGTGGTTCCATCATATATAGACCAGAACTAATTTTGAGAAAAATTTCGAGTTTTCGAGAATATTTTACTTTTACTCAATCTTTGATTACTTTGTCATTTTTGATCCGATTTGCTATAATTTTACGCTTACAATTTTTGTAATGAAATGGTCTATCGATTAAAAAAATAAAATTTCAGATGAGATATTAGCCTGTAAGTGAAACTGTAACCTGAAAAACGGTTATTTTGTCATATCTCGAAAACTTACCCATAGAAAAAAAAAATGAATGTGATTTTCGTGTTCAGCGACCTCAAATTAGTTTAGAAAACATACTTTAGTTCATGAATGTTATAAATTTGTTTTTTTTTTAATTCGATACCTTGCTCCTTCATTGGGTAAAAACAGTTACTTATGAGGGTTTTTATGCTACTGAGTAAACTTTGCACAAAAACCTGATATTTTCAAATAAACAAATCTTAATCTCATCGAGGGTGAAGCTTTATAGGTGTTTCCAATCATCAATTCTATTCTTTAATATCTACTAGCATTCTTAGCAAACAGAACACACAGTTCGAATTATTGGTGGGTAATTTATTGTCATGACAACATACCTAAGTATTTTCAATTTGCTATAAATTCCTCAGATAGAGAAATTTGTAAAGCATGCATGGAATGAATTGCTTTGCAAGTATGGTAGTAAATACGTCCTTATGAGTAAATATTGAAATGCAATAACTATCTTCAGACAATACAAGCAAACACACATATTCATATCTATTAGTTACTAGTGGCCAAAGGTGAAAGGTGAACTATAATACTAGGCTTCATTCTCTATATATCCCCACTCTCGTACATACAAACACCATCCAATCGCTTCGTCCACCATTTGCCACATCTTTCCACAAAATGGCAACAAAAACTTTTTATTTAACACTGCTATTGGTGCGAGTAACTCAAATATTTACGTAAAAATTGTTCACCAACATTTATACAACTTTCATTTTATTTTGCAACACTCCCTATGGCTAAAACCGTCAGAAACTTCTGCAGTAAATACCTATACATCAAAAGGTAAAGTAACCATAGCGGTTACAACAAGTAACCGTATGTGTATATAAAGTTTCAATAACTCGTATTTAATTGCTGCAACATGCAAAATTTTTTACTTGCATTTACTAAACACATGTATGTATGTATGCACATACACTGGCGGTCACAAAAACCGCACCACTTGCAATACTGCTGCAATTTCGGTAATATTTCCTAACTTAGCCCAAATTTCCCTTGCTTTGTAAAGGAGATTCCCTTGTTTATGTTTTAAGAATGTATTTAAACTGAATGTACCATTTTTTATTGCGCTTTTTTGGGGAAAAGAAGATTTTTTGAAAAAGTGCCAAAAACAACTGCAAAGTATAAACAATTGTCGAGCCACCAAAACGTCGAAATTTTTGTTCATAGGTATCAAGGAGTGTCATAAAGTTAAATACCTGAAGAAATCTGATGCCTACAGTCGACTGCTGTTGAACTGATCTAGAAAAAACGCAACTTGTACCCGCTTGAAAGGACAAAAGGATCAAGAAGACTATGGAAGACAAATACGAGAGAAAATGGCATAACCTGAAAGAGAACCATGAATTATCGATTCAAAAGTGCAGTCACAATAAGGACTGAGCTAAAGAGCTATTGCAACGTGTATATAAATGTCGAAACCTTACGCAGAAAGAAACGAAAGTTCGGTCTGTATGGCATGGACTAAAAGCTACAGCAATTGAACTCGGGCAGACTGGAGAAAAGTTATATGATCGAGCAAATTAAACTCAATTTTTTATACTCATTTAATCTTCGTGACGGGTGTCGCTCAGATATAAAGCAATACAGTGAAAACTGCTTAGCGAAAATAGACAAATTCCGACAAAGTCATAAGGCTTAAATGGATTTTTCTTACTATATCCGAGCTCCCTTATGCTATATTAAAGGAGCTATGACCGCCCAAAAATATGGCTAAAATTTTATGGAGCAATAGCTGTAAGCCAATTGTGGTGCGCTTTCGCTCATTAATGACGTTATTTTTCCGGACGACTTCTGTGGCATATCATCTAGCCAAATTGGCAAGATTTAGTTAGTAATTAATGCCTAATGTTTGATAACTTTAGAAATAGTAAAAAGTTAGATTATTGATTCTTATTTGTTTGCAGATTCAAAATGTTTTCGATAATGTTAGAATTTACTGGCGGTAATGATCAGGTAGCTTGCGCGGTTTAAGTCCGATAGAGCACCTCTGTCATATAATAAAACGGAAACTTGCTCAAAACATGCCAAAGAATAAAAAAACCCCTTGTTGGAGTTATGAAAAAAGTTTGGTATTGAAAAAATAACGAATGATATCCTTAAAGTGCTTGTCGACTCTACGCCATTCAAGGTATCGGCCATAAGCATGGCTAAGAGAGGGGCACCATAAAACTAAACAATTTTGCTTATGACTCTATTATGAAACAAATTAAACTTAGTTTACACCTACAAAAAATAACAAATATTTTTATTATTACATATTTTTAATAAATACCCTCAAAAACGTGAAATTTCTTCCATATTTTTATTTTAATTAAACAGTAATAAAATTTGTGTGTATGATGTTTCTTTTGTTTCCGAAAAAAAAATTTACATTCTCTAAAACAAAATCAAGTTTAGATCCCATTTTAAACGATTTTCTTGAAATTGGTGGGTGGTGCAGTTTTTGTGACCGCCAGTGTATATGTACGTATACATACGGTACGGAAAAATTGAATGCGCTTCCTCTTTATTGAGCATAAAGAGTGCACAATTTGAAAGTGTATGCTTGCATAAAGGGTAGATAGAATTGAGTTCTCATTTATTAAACCGGGTATGCGGCAGGTTGATCGCTTCCTTTTGGTTGATCGCGCACATTTTACTGAATTTGCTATACACAATATATAAAGGAATAGGATGCATTTCTGTATATGTATAAAAAGATGCGCTTTTTGAGTCACTTCTAATGCAAATTTAACCGCTTCTGGGCACATATAAACAAATATATGTACATGACTATGTAGAATCGACATTTATTAATTGTTGTTGATGAGAGTTGAATGCTGTTGGCATTTATAATTTGTTTTAGGGTTTATACCCAGTGGCTAGATAGATAGACCGATATAGAGAAGCGATTGTGATATATACTTTAAAAGTATTGATTCTTTTTATTTAGTGAAATCTAACCAATATTACATATCGCCATCAACATTTAAGAAGAACCTAAATAGCATTTTTTTTTTTTTGGTTTTTGGATAAAAAAAAGTAACATAATTTTGTTAAAAATAATAAATGTTTAAATTTTGAACTGTATTTAAAAATTATTTAATACAATATGTTTTTGTATTTTAAAGAAAAATTTAGAGAGAAATAACAAAAATATCATTAACGCCTTTTGAAATATTCTTATATGGCAAACTAAAGGTTCTTCCAAAATCGCTCAAAATAATACATTTAAAAAATTCAAAAATAAATTAGAATCGTTAAATCATTTGACGGAAATTAACACCTCCTTCTTGGATCTGGGATAACTTACAGAAGTAATTGAAAATCTTTCTTATTACTTCTAAATACTTTTACTTGTACTTACAATCTAATGCTAAAAACTTACCTCAATAGCAGCATTGTGTAAATATTGAGATTGTAAATTAAATGTGAAAGCCTCATTCCAAATAGGATTAGTTGGATCAACAGATTTGTTGATGCTAGTCTTCTTCTTTTTGACGCGTTTACCATTTTGAATTAAATAAATCTAAATAATTGTAAGGGAAAATTATAATTGCAATGCTATGCACATTTATCTAGTGGCATTTAGAATTTACCTTAACATACGGCTCCTGTAGGGTTTCCAAATTCTTAGCTTTCATAATGACAATAGTTAAACGTTCGGCTTGTGGCAAATAGTTCAATGAACATAAAAGTTCAGGACGATCTTCTTGTGGTTTCTTAACGCGTAGCAAGTCGCCCCAGATCTAGAAGAGAGAGGAAAACAAAATAAAATAAAATGCAAGCTTAAAAAATAGGCTTATATACATTGAACCATACCTCTACAGAATTTGAGAGATCAAGTTCATCCACCAAAATGCGTACTTCACCGATAATATCGTTGTGCGAATAGCGATCATAGTCAAGTACTTGCAATATTAATGCTTTACCCTGCAACTGATCGCGTGATACTGGAAATTTGAAATGTTGATCGAAATAAGGATTTGATTCGCCACGATGTATATGAGTTTGACGTTTGCGGTTATCAACTTCAGGTTGCAGCATTAAACGCACATAGGGGTCTCGGAAACCACCCTCTTCGATGGGACAAAGATTGTGAGCTGTATGCAATGAATAAGAATTATTTATAGGCTGAATTCGATAATACAGGCATAAGGTACTGGCTCACCCTCAATCAAATGAACGGTAAGATCAAATAAATGGTAATCGTATTTCACACGTAAATGCAATCGTCCCAAAGCGGGACTTGATTCTGGTGCAGTCAAATAAACAGGACCATACTGCACACGATACAAATCGGGCTGTAAAGCACCGAGAGGTGAGGCCGGTCCAACGGTGGGATCAATACCAGGTTGTTGACGTGGTGGTATAAGCAGTGGTGATAGACAACGACCAATTTTTCCCGAATTAACGCTCATATTTGATGCAGCTGAACCACCAGCCAATGAGGCGAGGCTACTCTGTGAAGGACTTGGTGTACGTAAATCGCTAACATCAGTTGAAGCTGGACTGCCACAGCGTGCATCCAGTGAAATTGTACGCATTGGACTGGGAGAACGTGTCAGCTAAAAAGTAAAATATATATGAAAAAAAAAACAGTATTAGAAGATGAGATGCGACAATTTTACAGTACCATGCTTACGTGATGAGGAAAAGCCGGTTCGGAGGGCAGTGAACTGCGTCCATCAGGTCCAAAAGTGCGTATTTGTGGTGACGAACCACGATGTCCCTAAAACCAAAAGTGTTTAATTTCTACTTATGTATGTAATTATCGATTAACTTACGGAATGCCGCGATGGAGCACTGTCAATACTGCTTTGGCTCGATATCGATGGTGTGCGCTGTAGGCGTGGAGGAAATGAACGACTCTGATGATGTAAATGCAGTGGGCTATGCAATACCTCAGCGGGGCCGCGTAAAACATCAGCATTCACAGTATGTGTTGAGCCTAAAGTTGATGGTGGTTGTATGGCTTGCGTTTCTTTGGTTACATTCAACTCCTGTGAAATTTAAAAACGCAGATGATAAAAATATATAGTAGAAGGTTAGGTTATTTGTTTCTTTAAAAAGAACCTCGGAATCCGTTAGTAAATCAGAACTATCACTGACGCTACACGCCCCACTGCCAATACCGCTCGTGGTCGAGGTGACTGATGAGGCTGATGGTGGCGGAGTCATTGGCTGTGGAGGCGGTGTTGTAGCTGATGATACTGACGCTGTTGAGGTGGTTGCATGATCTTCAGAATTTCGATCGATCGTTACGCGACGCACGGCACCGACACGTTCTTTGGCCATGCGTGACCATGATTCAATACGCTTGTGTGCGAGCCAACAGGCAGCAGGACCGAGACCACTCATATTTATGAAAATTTTGATAATTTTTTTTTTGTAGGTGGTAGGTGTACTTATTTTATAATATGTAATTTTTTCTTTTTTCGGTGTGTAATTTTTTGCTAAGCACTTTAATGGTTTTAGTCATTGGGCGGTTTATTTATATTTATATAAGCGTTATTAATTTTAATAGGTTCAGGTAATAGGTGAATTAAATGCTGGCAGAAATTTTCTTTGTTAAAACCTATTTTGAAACAAATAATTTATTTATTTAGTTTAAACCATGCTGAAGTTTTGGCTTGTTTAAACTAAATAAAAGTTGAGCAGTTCGTTTAGTTGGCATTAGATTCGAAAACAGAAAAATAGATAAGAATAATAAATTGAGATTATGAGTTATTGGACCATACATTTGAACAGCTTCGGATTTGTTTAAGAAAATGGTGAAAGCTACAAATAATTCGCTATTCGGAAACTCGATTCTTTGTATGAACTCGATTTGAAGATGATTGAAGTAATGAAAAAAAAATAAATTTTATAGTATTCAAAATCGAACAAACCACTGCAATTGCCAATGCATTGGTAAGCTTTTCAACACAAAATATTCATACATTTATTCATTCAACTCGAAATTTTGAATTAAAATAAACTAAAAGCTTTCCTGGCTCAAAAAATATTGTAAATATGCATGTATATATACACAAATGTGTGGTGGCATATTTGCAGCTGATCATATAGTCTGACATTTAAAAGCAATTTCCACTTTGCCAGAAAAATGAGCACCTCAGCGAACACAAATCCCCTTAAGCCTTAAATGTGAAATTAATACTGTCCGCACCCATATACAAGGCTTGCGCTGGTATTCGAATCTACTTGCAACATGCAACACCTAACGTTGTGATTTTCCTTCCCACTCCACACACTCATGCTAAATACATACATAAGTGGTATGCGGTTGGTTGCATTCTGATAGCATCGTGTAGTAGGTGAGCATTAATTAGGCTCGTTTTCGTGTTTGACAGCTAAGTAGTGAAATGATGCATTTCACTCTACATACCTCTATATATTTAGTATATTTTGAGTATGGGTGGTATGCATCATAATTTTCTTGGGGATTACTGTCAATTGGGAAATGGGCGTCGGGCAGTTTGAATAGAAATATTCTCTTATGATAAATACCATGTATAATTAAGTATCAGATTTGTTGATGACATTTGAGTGTTTTCGTATATTAATTGCTGATATGATATTAATTAAGTTGATAATCACAATTATGGTTCGGTTGATTAATCAGAGCTCAATTTTGTTGGTCGAGCATTCGGATACGGGTGGTATCATTGTTCAAATATATTGATTATTGTAAATAATTTCAATAAATTTGTGAAAATTATTTCAATAATCCCCGAAATTTCATTTATACCAAGTAAACAAGGAATCAAATAATTGCATATGTTTTAGATTAGTGCATTAAAACTGTAGGCTCTTTTCATTCGTGTATAAATATAATATGCAGGAAATTAATGTATGGGAAAGAAAACTTGAGAACCAATGGACTGTTGCTCTGTATTGTATTAGTAGTATGTAGTATACGCATTCAAAAACCAGTCTATATTTTTTTGCAGATCTGTATTATGCTATTTGGCACCTTATTTTTTTTTCTATTTTTTAGCATTTAAAATAAGCGGCGGATAAGAGTATTTGAGTATTGAAATCCATTATGTTTTTAAATATAATTTTCAAAAGCACAAGAACCAAAAAGAAAAAATAAACAAAGAAGAAATCCCTAAAGCAATCCAGAATTTTTAAGTCGCTAGACGCTGAAAAATTAACATTTTTTTGCATTTTTAATGGCTTAAAATTGTCATTAGTGAATTTTTGTGTGTTTATATCGTACGTACTCTCACCAACTACAAATTACATATGCACACTGGCTGTCTGCTCTAGTTTCATTTTAAGGCGCTTAAAAAAGTTAGTATCATGACATTTGCAATGTTATAATCATTACGCTTAAATCCACCTTAACTTAAGAGCTGAACAGCTCGAATTGAGACAACTTTCTAAAACAATAAGAATAAAAAAATATATCCAGCCAAAAACAACGGTTTTTTGAGGCTCTTATTAGAGGGAAAAGAAGCGGCATAACAAATTTATATGTAGTTCTCAAAGGTTCCCAAAGTAAGAGAATAGTGGTGTTTCTTTTGACACTTATACACAAGTAGCAAATTATTTGTAGGAAGAGTTAAGTGGTGATTTTTATCCCAACTTGGCTGCTAGTTGCGGAAATTGTAAAAAGCTACATCCTTACGCATCAAACAGGTTAATAGAAAAAAAGTCGTCCAAGATAAAAAGTACATGTTAAGAGTTTGGTTTTTAATTTTCAAAATATAAAAAACACAGGAAAAGTGGATGGAATCTTTATGTGAGTCGATAAATCAAAATATGCTATTTACTTTTTAAAGATTATTTCATATAAATGTTGACAACGACTACGTTGTAAGTGATCCATGCGCAAAGTCCAATTTTAAACTACTTTTTCAAGCATAGGGGCTGTTATCTTGCTAATAACACGTGTAATATTGTTTTCCAAGGGTGCAGATGATGCTGGTTTATCGGCAAAGACGAGTGACTTCACGAAACGTGGGTTAAAGTGCTCACCGAACTCATTTTTCAATAGATTCATTGTTTCACGTGCTGTGTGGCATGCAGTGCCGTCTTGTTCAAACCACATGTCGACAAGATTCAGCTCATTCATATTAGGCAAAAAAAAAACTCGAAATCATTGAACGATAGCGGGCGTCATTGACGGTAACGTTTTGGCATCGTCTTTTTTAAATACGGACCGATGACTCGACTGGCTCTTAAACCGTACCAAATAATGCATTTTGCAAGATGAATTGGCAGTTCTTGTATTGCCTTTGTTTGCTCATTAGAGCAAATGCTACAATTTTGATTATTAACATACTCATTCAATAAGCATGCAAAAAAAAAAACGGATCTTCTTCAAGTTTTTCTAAAGCACACTCATCGAAAATTCGACTCGGTGGCAGGCTGCTTCAGTTCTTGAACGAACTGTATTTAATACGCTTGTAGACTAAAATCTTTGCGTAAAATCTTTCATGGTAACACAATCCCGAATGGTGCGAACGGCAACGGATGAAAAAATCACGGTCTTCATCAACACAAGCGGCTACGGCAGTTATATTTTCCTCTGCCCTCTAACAAGTTGATACCCCACAGGTAATATTATTGTTTTGCTCTTACTTTTATGATTTATAATCAACTGTGGGGCATCGTCTTGTCAAAATTTTTTAAAAATCCTCTCATTGATGCCAACTGCGCATGTTTGACTTTGACTCATGCCACGAATCACAAGGGAACTGTCAAAAATTCTACACTGAAAAACCAAACTGCAATAGAATCACCCTTTGCAAAGTATATCTCAGCTTGAATCATATTTTGTTTTATAATAAATGGATTAAGAAAGATTTTCCAGGGTTCAATTCCAATTCATTAACAATAACCATTCATTAAAGGCCAAAAAATTGTGCCGAAACGTTGACGTATTTACAATTTGCGTATTAAAAATATCGTCCAAAAAGTCTGTTTCTTAACCTTGTTTTAAATACATAAATTGATCTAATAGAAAATTCAAAATAAATTTTATTTTGTTGGTCAATGGGTAAAGTAATGTATTACACTACATAAGTCGTATAGACTACAAAAGAAGTCTGATAACGTGCCAATTTGATACCGTTTTCATACCGTCCATAAAAATCGCATTTCAACTAAGGAGTGAGATTGAAAAAACCTTAACACACGTTTTACCTAATAATTCTTTTTGGGTGTAAATTTAAAAATTTCTTTGATATAGTTAGCTTTGAAAAATATGTCACTTGTTATTTTTAATGACAAACATGTTGATTTATTGTGAGTTTGATCAAAATGAGTGAAGGAAAAGAAGTACGTCTTAAAACTATTAAAAATTAAAAAAAAAATCCAAATTGGTCCTACAAAAAATTGGCCAAAGAATTGAAAGTCTGCCGTCAAACTGTTTCCAACGTTATTAAACAGTTTCAGGAGGATTTGATCATCGTTAGGAAACCTGGTTTGGGAAGAAAACAAGGATCACATGATATTGGGAAAGCCATGAAAATAGAAACCATATTGAAAAAATCTCCAAACACATCTGGTAGAAAAGTTGCCCGGTAGGGCTCGGAAATTCAAATCGAATTTCATACAAAAATATTCATGTTGTATAATGGACGACGAAACGTATATACTGGCAGATTTTACGCAGATTCCGGGTCAAAATTTTTATGTTGCTGATGCTCGTGGAAATGTCGAAGAACAATTTAGAATCCTAAAGCAGACAAAATTTGCAGTTGCGGCAAAAGAAGCAAGTCATTTGTTATAGAGCCCACTCTATAAATACCGAAATATACACCAAAGAATGTTTGAAAAAAATACTTCTTTCTGTCATAAGAGAGCACAATGTGTCCACATATTTTTGGCCCGATTTGGCATCATGTCACCACGGCAAGAAAGCTCTGGAGTGGTACCAAAGTAATAACATAGTTTTTGTACCAAAAGAAGCCAATCCTCCAAATTGTCCGGAGCTAAGACCAGTGGAGAGATATTGGGCTCTTGTGAAAAGAAACTTAAAGAGCTCAAAAAAGGTGTCCCAAAATATCGAAGATTTTAAAAGGAGATGGGCAAACTCTTCCAAAAAGGTGTCTGAAACAACTATCAAATCTCTAATGGAAGGCTTACCAAAAAAGGTCCACGAGTTCATAAATAGTGGTTAGAACTATAAAAATTATATTTTCCGCAATTTGTAAAATATTATCAATTAAATAAACAATAAATCAAAACTCTAAGATCAACGGTTTAAAAATTATTGAATTTTATATATGATAAGATTTTTTCAAGTTGCAAGTTAATAATTATTAAAAAATAAAAAATTAATAAATATAAAACTAAAAGTATTCTAATGGGAAAATAAAAACTATTTACTTGTTCTCGTAATGCATATTTTTGAATAATTTTCAAAAACTTTTCCCAACATCCATTTATCTTGCTATTCAAGCACCCTTGTTTAACAAGGCAACTGGCAGCCCGCGCCAAATACAAAGAATTAAAAGTTCGAATACAAATTCATTTACGGCCACACCCATTACTAACCATTAACACAATGAATTCCGCACTCGAATTCAATTCAAAATTAAATAAAAAACTTATATTTCAAGTATCAAATAAATTAAATACATAAATGAAATGAATAGTTACGAATGGAAGAATAAAAGCACGTGGAACGAATGAAAGGGCGAGATATGTACAAATCTCGGTAATGATGAGTGAGTGACTGTGTCACTTAAACTGCTGCTTCTGCAATTGATATATGTATGTGACAAAGGATGAAAAAAAAGTGAAAGAAGAATATGAAGATTGACGTAACCGACCAACCCTCAAATTAGTTAAGGACAATAAAAACAGTTGCTGCTGTTTGTTGTTGGCTGTTTGACACCTTTTTCATCTTCTGAAGTATGTATAGAGAAATAATCACTACTATTTATTTATATAATATATAACCATACGTACTCGTATGCATATATATTTACGAGTACACATAATTGTATTGAATTGAAAATATATATGGTATGCACATTGCTTTTGAAAGGATTTCAAATATTATTGATTTGGTTTCGCTTTTTTCACTGCTGCGCTTCATTAAAGTTTATTTCATTATATTTTTTGTGTATTTGTATTTTAATTTGGTGTTAAATTTCGATTTAACAAAATGTAAGTATAATAAAAAGGAAAACTATTGAATTGATAATAATCTTTTTTGCATTCATTGCGGAAATTCATGTACTGTTCGACGGTGAAATATATTTCGAGGAGTGGATGTTTGTTAATTCGATTCACAGTGGAACAAGTTACGAAATCTCAGTTTTTAAGTTTATGGTTAGCTCTTTTTGAATTTAAATATTTTTGATAAGGTTTGGGGCAGGAAGAAAAGTTTATTAAATAGTCTGATTTCAATTAAAACTATATTTAGTGGTTGTACTTGCTTAGGTACCCTAATTTTGATTGACATAGTTGGCCACTATAGCAATTTTTATGGATTATGTGGAGAATAAATTATATAAAAAATATGTGCAATAATTTTTTAAAAAAATAATTATTATTTGACCAAAGATTCTAGTGCTATGCACTCAGTCATCACCCCAACCTAACCTAACCATGTGCTATATTATTTTCATAATAAGCATATACATATATTTTTCCCATGCATTCCACTGTCATCATGAACATTACCACCATTTACCATTGGTACAACATTGTTGCGTTGTCATCATCACTTATTCAACAACAAATTAAAAACGCAATTTAAACGGACAACGGACATGCCCACTTTTCCACTTAACTGCCAACACTAACAATATTAAAACATGAAAATATGCACATAGATACATATGTTAGTTCCAAACACATATATATTTCTCTCGATTTTCTTCTCTCTTTCTCTTATACACTACAGCCATGTTATTATTACTGGCACGAGAATCCAGAAAAAAGTGCATCAAGAAGAGTAAAATAAAAAAATTGTAGTGATCACTTACAAACACTTTTATATTTATTCAAAGTGACATACAAAAGCATTTTAGAATTTGTAGTGAGAGTGAAGTGGAACATAAACACAACAATCGACACCCCAAAGGACAAATGGTGCAATATGCTGTCATTGCTGCTGCTGTTGCAATATTACGTAGCACACTCTACTCAACAACATTCAATGAAAATGATAAGAAGAAGAAGAAGAAAAAAAAAAAATCACAATCACAATGTTGAAATTTTCCACTTTGTTTAATTGTTAAAGCGTTGATTAATGAGATTTTCATGGTGAGGATGAGTGTGTTGCGGATGAGGACGAGTAGGTATAATTTTCATTAAACGGATACGCACAAGGATACTCCAGAGACAATTCTTTTCAAACAAAATCAACAACCAACGAAAGTAGCAGTAATAACAAAAACGCGTAGCGTATAATCTTAATGCGAATTTATGAGAAGAATATTCATGGTACTTAAACTAGCAAAAAACCAGCAAAATATTACCTTTGAGGGGAGTTACAAATACACACACGCACTCGTAAATACTACTTCAGTTGCACCTACCCAGTAGGAAATAAAGCGAGTTAAAAGAAATAAAGTTAGGTTTGAATTATATTCAAAGAAATCAAGACTGAATTTCCTAAATACATATACTGAATATGCGTGAAATCAAGCTTAAAATATTTATTAGCAATTCAAACATTTATTGGAATGAACTACTGGTATTTGCGTACAGGAGATAATATTTGCCCGATTCACAAGCTATCTTATTTGGTATCGTATCCTCTTATTTGTCAAAAACTCCTCTCATTTTTCATACAAACTTATACGACATTATGATTATACGACAGTATATGACAGCTTGTGAATCTACCAATTGTTTTTCTGCATTGAATCTGATCTTAGAACTTAGTGCATTAATTATAAACAAATCAGTTAGACCTTATGTAATTTCCAACTGGGTACACACACGTACATACATATATATAATCTGCTGTTCTCATGTATTATTTAGGGTTTTTAATACAACATTTAATTTCATTATATTTCAACAACAAGGGGAGAGTTACGAAATCTCTGCAGTACAACAAAATTATTTAGTATTAGCTTCTCATACGAATTGTGAGGTTCTTTAAATACATTCTCGTATAACGTTGGATATACATATACATATTTTCATAATGTCACCAAAATTACACCCACAAAAAAAAAAATAAAAAAAAAAAAAACTGGAAGAATGTGGTAACAACATTCAAACATACAAATACAGTTCTATTCAAAATAAAACTAGTGCCCAGAAATTATTCTAAGGCAGATTAATTTCTTTCAGAAAGTTGTTTTGAAAGTAAATTGCAAGTTTCTTCTTTTTTTTTTAAAGAAACCGCAGGTTTCTTTTTCTTTGTTTGTTTGTTTGTTTTTGGTTTAAATCAGCAATTTACTCTCAAAAAGACTTTTTGAGAGCAACTTCCAGCAATTTACTGCGAATGTAAACTCCATTTAAGTTTAGAGATATACTTAAATATTGGATTATATGTGATTTATATCTTGAGTTTTAAAACAAAACCACTTTTATTTAAAATTTCATTAAAAATGCAAAAAACATTTGTTCACACCATTCGTTTGATGATCTGTGGATTGTTTAGAGACGTAAAAATTTTATGTTTTGCATTAAAAAAAAACAAAAATTTTTGAAAAAATGTTTGTGTTTTAAAAACTTTAGGGTTTATTCCACAATAAAATGTTATTCCTACATAAGACATAATATTTTCATGCTTCGAAACCTTTACTTAATGTTACCACAATTACTATGACCACAGCTGTACATAAAAAATAGGCTCCATGTTGGCTAAATATTATCATTGTATATAACAGCAAAAAAAAAAATAAGGGAGTTTGGGGAAGTGGGTTCATGTGCGTGCTACGTGTTATGATGATTTTATTTTCTGTTTATTGTTATCCTTGAGCGCCATTGTTGTATTTTGTTTTGATTTTTTTTCTAAGAACAGTTTTTTCTCCACAGTTTAACATGCAAAAGCTTTCAAATGATAATTTAAAGTTGTCATAAAAAGTCATTAAATTTTTTATTCGTATATACCTACACAATTTTGAAGGTTATGTTGAGCATTTTTTTTTTTTTATATTTAATGAATTAAATGAAATCAATTTAAATTTTTTTTATGCCAGCAGAAAACCTTTTGGTTTCGTCGGACATTTGCCAAATTAGTTTATGTTTCATGAAGAAGGTAACTATTGCTTATCAATTTAATGCAAAAAAATATTGTTATTATGATATGAACTTAAAATTTACCATTAACCAGCTTAATTTATTTTAAAATCGACAATTATGCATTTTGAATTTCAAAGTTTTTCAACTTTAACTTAAGAGTTTTCGTCTCTAAATAAATTAAATATTTAAATTGCAAACGAAAATTAAAGTTAAAACAAAGTGAAACTTGCTTTAGACCAAAGTAATTAATAATTACATTGTCCGGAAACGAGTAAATGAATAAAAATTGCATAAAAAGAAATACTTTCTAATGGTTGAAAAGCATTCAATGAATTTTAAATTATTTAAAATACAAAGAGAATTTATAGGTATAGATTTGAGAGGTTCATAATTTTATAATAATTTTTTTTTTCTAGTAAAAAAACGTATACCTACATACATAGCATTCACATAATTTTATGCGAAATTATGAAACTTCAAAAACTTTTTCATTTTCCAATTAAAAAAAATTATGTAGATTTTAACTCGTTAAAATCTCAAGTTGCAATTATTGGCGACCAGATCAAATTTAATAGCACAAACAAAATTGCCTTCCTCTTTTTCAAATTTTCAACAGTTTCCTTGTGAAATAAGTTTAAAAGAAGCGCTTCGTGCACCTCAAGCACAAACTCATGCTAACGCACTCGTATTTATTGCTTTCATCCATTTAATTTAATACACAAAAATTTCACTTGGTACATGAATTTTTTATTTTACACATTTCACGCAAGCAATCACGTCATACCAAACAGAGACGAATTTAAGGAAATGTGCCAAGGCGCCATAAACTCTTTTTATCCGTCAATTTACGAAACCGTAGATTTAATAGTTTCTATAATTTAAGACATAACAAAACATTATGAAAAATGTTTAAGTTTACGACGCATTTATTTAACAAAAATATTCATGCGATAAAAATAAATTGTGTTTCTTGTTCAGCGAACATTTCGATTGAAGTTCTCAAAAACAATCGGATTAAGGATAGTCTAATGTAAAGGCTACTGAAATCGTTTTAAGTTTCTTGAATATTTTCAATGTCCTCATCACTTGCTCGGTTCTTGAAGATCTGACTGGGAATGTCGAAAATAATCAAAATAAATTGCTGTATGGTGAAATCCAAATACTTCTTTGGATTTAATATGATTCTGAGAGGAAAGGAGAAATTGTTAAAATCCAATATCAGAGAGATTGTTATACTGTTTTGATTTTCATCTCATGAAATGTTTTTGAATGATTCAAGCTCCAAAAAGTAAAAACTTTGCAAATATTTCGCTATTCTCAATGTCGTTTGGAGAATACCATCATGTCAGATTAAACAAAACCTATCAATTGATTTGTCTTGAAGTTTTCAATAAGAACTCGACGCTCTGTGAGATTTAGATAAGAGGGGCCCAGTCGCCACCTGTTAAATCCGCTATTTAACCAACACATCGAATGTCATCTTGTCGCAACGTATCGTGTCGGTTTAATCCTATTAAAATCATACAAGAGCTGAAGTTTAAACATACACACTGTTACATACAACCAAGACATATTGCTAATGTCGAACACTCTAAGGATGTATTTGAAGTATACATACGTATTTATGTTTCTCTTCTTACTGTTATCCTATTGAAAATCTGCTCCAATTGTGTATCTCTTTCCTCCACGTTCGTTTATTTTGAAGTCATCTAGTGTTTAGTGACGCAAATTTTATCTACGAGCAATGAGATGCTTGTGCAATGTACTTAACATACTCTTCAGTTTTAAAATTTTTCTTATTTTTTTTTTTCAAAATGTTTCTTATTTACTTGGAAAAGTATTGCATAAGGAGCAAAATATTAGAAAAGCATTGCGACTGCTGCTTATAAAATTATTCCTATCTGATCTTCATATTTGTTTGTAAGTAAAAAAATGCTCCATTTGAACTATTTTGTCTTTAGGTTCAAGATAATAAGAACATTATATATTTTACATTTTGAGGTAAAAATTAAAAAATGATTCCATCATTAGATCATTATGATTCAAATGACAAAATAATATGCGATATAGAGCCCAAGAAAGTTAGTGATTTCAATTAGAGTCCTACAGTCAAAGGGGTTAAAATGCACCTTTACCTAGTTTCTAGTGAATGCAAAATGTTTGTATTTTGTTGCTGTTCTTAAAAAGAAATTAGATTTTTACTACTGAATCAACTGAAAATACAGTAGAAGTACTTACATACATACATATCGTCCTAACACACATTTTTCAAATTTTACAGGATGAATGACAGGAAAACCTCCATAAATTTTGCAGAAAAAAATGTTTTTAATACTTTAATTAATTTTGTAATCACTTTATGGAATAACAATTTTCAATCAAATGATTTTACTGTCATAGTCGTGAGACTTTTAATCAATCAGTTGTCCTAGACTATGGTGTGACTAGTCATGATTCGATACAAGTAAATGCAAGTAAATACTCGATATTTTTCATTCGATTCAAGTACTTTTTTTACTCGATGCTATACCATAAGTATTTTACTTGGTATCGGGAAAAAGGGTCAGTATCGGATACTCGATACCTTTGGAAAATATTTATTGAGAAACTGAAATATTGCAATACAATATTTGAAATTGAAGATCGTTTTACAATATTTTACAGCAATTAATAATATATTTCAAAATGCTACTCCAGAATTATTCAATATCCATATTCAAAATATTTCAGTATTGAAGTCTTAGAAAATATTGCCGGCCATGCGTGTAGAACAAATTGTTTATTGAAACCTTTTCATTAAAATAAAATATTTTTAACAAACTTTAATCAGTTGATTAGTTTTTCTTCTATTATAAAGTTTTTAGCGATTTCCTAATATCATTAAATTAACGTCATTTCTATATGATTCACGTATTTCTAGTGGAAATATCTCAAAACCATGATGTATAGGCGAAAAACTCGTGTTGAGTAGTGTAAACTGTAGGCTCAACCATGTTTGGGCCGTTCTGGTCTGATTGTTCTCCTCGACAGCCTCTTAAAAAAGTGTAATTTGTCTCTTTAAACGAGTATTCGATACAAGTACAAATTCGATACTTTTTTCCGATATTTTCAGTAGCATCGATACTTTTATTCGATACAAGTAATGAGTAAAAGTATCGATACTATGTGGGTATTGAATCAACCCTAGGTGTGACCATTTAATTTTTTTTTATTTTATTCTCATGCATTACTTTATATAATGTACCTTATACAAATAGTTGTTAAGAAAACTCAATTTTTAGGGCTTTGTTAGCTGTTAATTTACATGGTTCAATAAAATTCAACTATAAAAATAGTTCTGGGAAATTTTTCTTATACATCACACGAAATATAGTTTATTTCTTTTCATAATTTATTTTCTTTATATGAAATATTGTATTCATATATAAATAAAATTCGCTTAATCTTCAAAAAAATAAATATAAATTTACAAAACTATTGAAAAATCTTTTTAAAAAAAAATATAAAAAATATGCCAGTTTGGGTCACGTGCGGAAGGAAATATAATCTTTTCTTTTTATGGAAATAAACTGGATATTCAAGATAATAAAAAGAGATTAGAATGCTGATATTTTACATTTTAATTTCCGGCATTGACAGCGTGCTTGGGTTTGCAATTACTATTACAACAACAAATGCCTTCAAAACTTCTATTGGTACTCCTGCTGCTCATTTAACTAACAAAGAGTTTCTCTTGGTTTCCTTTTTAGCTATGTATGTGTATTCAATTTTTTTGGCCAATTATTTAAATAAGATTACAAGGACTTAGGCAAAAACAGAGTAAAACTGAGAGAAGAAAAGACTAAAAGGACATTGCATGACGAACATGAACAGAACATGCAAAATAACTAGAAAGTTGAAAAGGAAGCAAAGTATATGCGTAACAAAAAATGGTAAATTTTTTTGTTTGGATATATTCTCATTCTACGATATTTGAGCCAAACTTAAGCCGATAATTGTTTGTTTTGCTTGCGCGTTAGTTTTTCGCTAAGTATTCCAATTTTCCCTTTTTCTTATTCTTTTTCTTGCAGTAGTTTAAGACAATTTTGATAGAATTGTATGTGAAATAAAGATGAGGAAAGCATAAATAGCGTGGCGTATTGTGAATTTTATTTTTTAACTTTTTTATTTGAAAAGCTTGTTTCTGGCCTCCAGGCAGCATAATTAAAAAAAAAAAAAACTAAATTGAGACGATTGATTAACTTTCTCACTCATTTATTAAATAAATAATAATTTTCGGTGCACAATTCTCATTTACATGTATTCCCAATGGATCCTTAAGGAAATTTAAGCAGGAACTTCACAAGGATTTTCTAGTGTGGAAGATATATCTTTTTTTTCTTCCCCTCTTCCTCTAACTATAGGGAAAGTGTGTGTAAATTGTGCCTGCGTGTAAATAGGGCCACCGACTTTTCGGTATGTTAACCAACAAAGAAGGCACGAATTTTTGTTCGTGAGTGTGTTTTGACTAGCTGATGTTTTCTATGTCAGAGATATTGAGTGATTATTATTAAGTGAAATTTAAATCAGAGCAAAACATATTTCGAGAGATTCCCTACAAATATTTTCCGATAAATAATGGCACAGCAGGGAAATTTTTTTAATCTTTTCTGGTTTGATGTATTTTCGATGTAATTTTGTGAACTGATGGTATTTCTTTCATTTGCAATGTTTAGCCGGCTGATTGCAATTGTTTTTTGGTCGTTACGAATTCGAGTTTGTAATTTGGACCATTTCATTCGGCGCGTGTTAATTGGGTCACATGGTATTACGCTGAAAATGTGTTTTTTAGTCACTTTAAACTTGGGAAATGAAGTGATAATTATTTTTGTTGTTTTTTTCAGCAATTTAAAAAGAAAGAAATTTCCTTTTATAGCAAAAAATAAACGGTTGGTGAGTTTTACTAACCAAGGAATTTTATTTTATTAAACTAATTTTTATTGAGTATTGCAAATCTTTTAGATGGTTGTGATGTAATTTTTGTCTAGTTTAACTTATTCATCAAATAATGCTCCCAACAATTCAATTGAACCTAAAATACAAATGTGTAATATGAATTACTCTTTTCAAAAATTGTTCTTAAATTGAATTCAAAAATATTTAAATTTCTTTATAAGTATGTAAAATCTTAATGAAAATCTTCTACCGGATCAAAGAATTTTCGTTGACTTTTAACATAAACTGAAATATTTAATACTTCTTAAACACTTAACTGCAAAAATCAACAAAAGTTTCCAAAGAAAGAAAGCAATTATGACAATTATGTTAATACCACACACACACATTCATGCACATACACCCACACTGAAATATGCACGTATACGGCATACATTTCATATTTCTGTAAAATATATCATGCCTTTGAATGCCTTAGGTAGCAATTGTTGACAGCCTTACAAATTAAGTAGTCGAAAAGTCACATCGAATAGACAACAAGCAGCAGCAGCAATAACAACAATATGAGCATAACTTCCGTAACCGTTTTTCAGCACACATACATACATGCATATGTATATTTAAATTTATGTGTCGCAATCGTTGTTGTCACTGCTGCTATTGTTGTCATCGTTTGCATATGTTCTTTTACAAAACTGTCATAATCCAACAACAATCAAAACAATTGCAAAAAAAAAACATAAAAGTTTTCTGTAGTAGAACTGAAAAATAGTACAATTGTCAACGCGCCTTTATCTGTGTGTGTGTGTGTATTCATGTGTTCTGTTGTCATCTGCTGTCTTTCCCTGTATCTGTATACATATATTGTGTGTATATGAGCGATTTTAATCCTATTACACTTAAAACTGAATAAAAATGCAACAATTTCGCAAAATGTTCGCTTTTTTATTTCTTTTTATGAATAAAATTGCACTAAAACACTTTGCATATACAGTAGGTGGAAAAAAAAGTTATCAAAATGAAAACAAAACTTTAGCACTAAATATCTTCGCAATAATAGATAGCTTTAAATTTATTTTTACATCATTCTAAAGCTAAAGTTGTTGAAATAGCAATATTATGAAGAAAGGAATTCAGTTCTGATTTTCTTTTAAATTTGAATATTAATAAAAGACAGTAAGATCGTGTAAAAATAAGTTGTCAAAAGCTTCAGCATCCAAAATGGCCACCTTTTTTGCTAACAATTTTAGTGAATTGTTCTCGCATAACGAAAACAATATTTCTACATCTTTCTGGAGTATTTTTCCCCAAACAAGGCTTAGTGATGAACATTTCTAAGAATTTTGATATGAATTTTGTGATCTGAAATGATAAAAACATTAAGTACTGAGATTTTTTCTTCAAGAACTGGTACGTTTTTTCTGGGCTTATAAAGTTTATGAGCATGAGCATTCAACTTACCAACGAAAAACCAGATAAAAGCCCATAGCAAAGAGAAAAGCCTTCAAAAAGCTTTTTTCATTTTTATCTTTTCATAATAGATTTATCCATCCTCATTAAAATTTCAAGGCAAAAATTTAATGGTTTTAATTCTACAGTGATAAAAATTAAAACTGCAAAGATTTTATGACAAAGCTATCTTGTAGAAAGTCAAGCCCATGAAATGAATAGAAAATACTCATAGGTGGGACGATTTTTGGAAAGTTATCTTTTACTATGGCCAATCTCTAGGCCATCTCAAAGAGGAAAATAATTCCAGAATGTTTATATATAGGTAGTATAATCAAAATTGTATCACTCAAAACCAAGTTGAATTCTGATATAGTCTCTAATCCTCGTAAAAACATGGCAGTACCTGAAGACAAAAGCTGAATAGGTGAAATTTCTAAAATGGTGTAAAAATATATTCGTAATGATGAAGGAAGGATTTTCTTATGATCACCATTAGGTCTTGACCCGTCACCAAACTGTAATGCAAGGAGAGATTGAAAATGAAATGTATTATGAAATAAAGGAAAATGTTGAATAAAAGTTTGGGGTAAAAAGCTCCAGAACGATGTAAAAATCTTGTTTTCATTATAGAATAAAATCGTTAGCGAAGTTATTTGGTGCTAAAGTTTTGTTTTCATTTTGACAACTTATTTTTTCCACCTACTGTATATGAGAATATATTTGTATGTGTTCTATATGTGTGTGGGCAGATACATAACAATATTATCTTGTGGCAATTAACAGGTGTTGCCCATTATTTACTTTATTTTCTCTTTTCCTTTTTTGTGATACATTTTTGTATCAATGTAAGCATGATTTATAAATTCTTCAGCAGATTTTTAAGTTCAGGTTAGAGACACGGTAACGAATGGAAATTATCGATACGATATATCGATAAAGTATTGGATGCTCTCGTAAATACCGAAATCAAAGAAAAGATATCAAAAAATCGACTTCAAATAAGAATATTTAAAAACTTCACAATATCGAATCAGAATTATGTAAAATTTCTTAATTTTCATTTTAAAATAAGTTTTTGGATCAATTTATCTGTTGAAAACTATTAAAAATAAAATCAACTTAAAAACGATTCGGTTCAATGTTAAAAAAAAAAGTTAAAAAAAAATATTTTTTCGAAAGAAAGACATTATTTCTTTGCAAAAATTCCATGCAATACTTGTGGTTTCGGTTCGACTCATATAAAAGTGTAGAGTACAAAATATTGGTATCAAACACAGTACAGTAGTTTGATCTTAATTAAATATAAAATCAAATAAATCGCTCTGGGTAGAAAAGTGTCCTATTCGAACCAAGTTGGTGGGGTGGAACGAACTGAACTACTATTACTACTACTACTACTACTACTACTACTACTACTACTACTACTACTACTACTACTACTACTACTACTACTACTACTACTACTACTACTACTACTACTACTACTACTACTACTACTACTACTACTACTACTACTACTACTACTACTACTACTACTACTACTACTACTACTACTACTACTACTACTACTACTACTACTACTACTACTACTACTACTACTACTACTACTACTACTACTACTACTACTACTACTACTACTACTACTACTACTACTACTACTACTACTACTACTACTACTACTACTACTACTACTACTACTACTACTACTACTACTACTACTACTACTACTACTACTACTACTACTACTACTACTACTACTACTACTACTACTACTACTACTACTACTACTACTACTACTACTACTACTACTACTACTACTACTACTACTACTACTACTACTACTACTACTACTACTACTACTGCTACTACTACTGCTACTACTACTCTTTTACTGAAAGAAAATTATCTGTAAATAGGAAACTTATCTCTTTCAACCCAAAACTCAATTGCATAACTCAATTTCCAAAAACAGATCTGACCAGTAATGCGCTTAACTATAAATGCATGTATCTAATGAGGGGTACTAGTGCCAGTAAAGTTAGTTCTTACTTCTACTAATGCTGATGTGAAAATATTCTATTATTGAAAATTGTTGGATGTAGAAAATTTATTTAAACTTAGAATATTTTAAATTATAGATAGCAAGATAAATAGTTTTTATGCTAAAAGCCATACATAAGTAAATACTTATTGATGTAGGTAACCCAAGTAACCCACATACTATGCTACCTAGTTTATATTGCCATCATCATTTTTTCAACAACAATATTCATTATTAATTATTAATTATTTCATATTCATTTGCATATTTATTTATGTAAAATTTAAAATTTAACTAAATTTTAAATGTTAATTGAAAGAAAACAAATTTTCAAACTTCCATTCAATTAACAATGTTAAATGAAATGAAATACATATATATTTCACATTTTTATACACTTATAATATAGTATATATAATATACACTTTATGGTATGTGAATGTATACTTGTGCACATATGCCAAGCAAAATATCATGAAATATTTACTTTTTAGCTTGTACCTAAATATACACAGACAAACAAAAATGTACTTTCATACTTTCGAATGTATATATATAAATAAAATATACACATACGTATGTATGTGTCCATTAATTTATATATGCACATATGCACTAGCGGAGGGAGAAGGGGAGGGTTTATCCCCTTAACCCTATTATCCCCCCCTTACCGATGAAAATCTCATGCATTTTGATGGTTGGCCATCAATCAAAAAAAAAAAAATTAAAGGACGAAAAAAATTAAAGCCCCCGTGAAGAAATTTCTAGATCCGCTGGTGTATATATGTATACATACTTTCTCCTATTCTGTTCCTGAATTCTGATTGTTTGTTTTTTTTTGGTGGTCAAATGAGGTTCGCATTTTCAGCTTTGTTATTTTTTATATTGATATCACAGCAGAAATACGAATAAAATTATATATACGTATATGTACATTAAGGTGACTGAAGCTTCATCCAAAAACAAATTGTTGCTACTCCCTCCTGAAAATTAAATTGGCGTATTTTCTGTTGATTCCCAAAATATTTCGGCTGTTGCGGTAAACTGTCGTAGGCTGAAATGTTTTGAAAAACATCCTCTAAAATTTGTATTTTGTATGGGGAAAGGCTTCTTTATACTGGGGTTGAGAGAATAAATCGCATTCGCATTCGGGAATAATTCGCATAATTTTCGATATTCGCATTTGCATGCAAATTTTTATGCGAATAATTTATGTAAGGAATTTTTTCATGTTTTTTAAAAAAAAAAGATTAAAAATGTTGGCATCTTTGAGGCACAAAATTACATTTTCTAAAGTAAAATCTCCAACTACTTAATTTTGAGTACTAAAATCTTAATTTTGATAGGTACTTATGTGTTACTTTTTCTTAATAAAAATAATAAAATGATTTTAAAAATCTATTAAAACATGTGATTTCCATGAAAACTTAGATAATTCCGCCATTTTCCGATCTTCGATACCAAGAGATCATAGATAAGTATAGATAACTATTCATTTAAATAACTAATTTTTGAAAACAATACAAAATTAACCAGTTAACGTCCATTATTCTTCTATTAATATTAGAAGGTATTTCAAAATAATCTAGCTCACGACAGTCTATTGCCACAGCAGTATTGTTTTACAAATATCCATAAAATAGACCAACGATAATTTTTAGGAGAAAGTATCACCAACTTTTTATCGTGAGACATTTTATTGTCCATATTTATATAAAAGAAGAAAATCAGTATAATAAAATGACCACGAAATATAATATAATCAACTGTCAAAGTCATACACTGCAAAATGTTAACATCACGAATAGTGATGTAAAGGACGTCTGCATTCGAATTCATTACATACGAAACATTCGCATCCGCATGCGAAATTTACTTATACTTTGCGAATATATAACCAATGTTTAAATTAGGCAAACTGTGCTCATACAAATTTTCTTAATACCTAATGTTTGTGAAAGTGTTTTTTCAGTTTCGGTTCAGTCAAAAAATTTAGATTTCTTCATCAGTATTGACGTCCATGCATCAATAAATACTGACTACAGTATTTACGTTAGAAAGTATTGATAATACACCGCCGCCATTCACTTTTAAATGCTTTAATATTCATGTAAATATATAAAATTTTTTAATATAAATTTTGTCTTCTAGGTAAGGTTAGGTTTAGAAGGCGTGTAGCAGGCGTGTAGAAACCTGTTTATCTCCTATTAGCTCAAGTATTATGCCACCTTAACATTTTTGTTCTAGTGGCAAAATCCAAAAGGCTGGACAGATCGATTCTACTAAGCTCTGCTATGTCTGCGAAGAACTTTGATCCTAAAGTACGAAATCGTCGCTCATGCAGAGCGACGCATTCGCACAATATATGGTGTATTGTCTCAGCCTCCTCAATATCTCCGCACATCCTGCAGTGATCGGTGGACTCGATGCACCATTTCTGAAGCATGGCTCCTATTGCGCAGTGGCCTGTGATGATTCCGGTGAGAGTTCGAATCTGGAGTCTCCCCAGAAAAAGGATGTAATCCGTTCTTTTCCTGTTGAGTTCTGGCCGTAGTGAACATGATGTTGCACAATATCTTCTGTTTGTCCAGTTGTGATTGGTTTCGTGGCTTACTATGGCGTCAATAATGCCATTAGTTCAGAGATCGGTGGCAGTAAGGATGTATCCGCTGCGCTTGTATCCATAGTGGACCCCAGCCGAGCCATTTCATCTGCTTTTTCGTTCCCTTCAATATTACCATGTACAGAAACCCAGCAGAGATTGACAGTGTGGTGTCGAATGGATAGCAGCGAGCATCTACAACTTTGTATCGCCTTTGATTTCGTGGCTACTAACATTAGAGCTTCCACAGCAGAGCGACTATCCACGAAGAATGTGATCGTCGAGGTGGGGATGTTTTCCTTGTGTATTAGTTTTGCTGCTTTCTCGATTGCAAAGATTTCAGCTTGGAACACACTGCATGTATGGAGCAACCTGTAGGATTGCTGTACTTTTAGTTGCTCCGAGTAAAAACCGGCTCCAGTTTCCATCTTTGACCCAGCTGTGAATACTGATATATCTTCCTCGGTTGGGACCTTGTTGGTCTTCTAAGTTGATCCAAATATTTTCTTAAAAAATCTGAAAATAATATTGAATTGGGTATTGTATATTTTTATGAATAAAGTTAATATATGGAAGATGAAAATAATTTTCAATGTTTCTTCTACATTTGCAACCCCATTCGCATCCGCATTAGTATTCGCGAAAGTCAGCATTAGCATCCATATTCGTAGCCGCATCCGGTAAATTGACATCCGTTACATCACTAACCACGAAAAGACAAAGTATTAGAATGATGTTGATTATTGTGTTGTTGTGGACGCAATCATTTTTCAACATGATTGCATTCATTTGTGTATAAAAAATATACATATGTGCGTATATATTCATATAAATATACACACACTCACATAAAAGTATTTGCAATAATATTTTTAAATGTATGTGTTTCTGTTTGTATACATATTCTCTTTTTGGTTAACCACATACTTAAATCACATTAGAACAACAAATTATTCAAATTTGAACATTTACATAAGGATTTGCTCGGCTTTAACCATAAAATCTCTTTTTTTCATACACACATACATCCATATATTTGTAATATAAATTAAGTTATGTTTTTTATTTAAATAAATGTATATGAAATAAAAATAATACATGTATCAATCATTGTTGATTTTACTGTTTTGTTAACGATTCAATATTTTCCATTTCATGTGTTTAATTACATTTAATAAAGAAAGTAATTATTGGATTTGTCTTTGAACTTCTATTCATTCTAAGAAACCAATTTCAAAATTCTTTTCTATTTCCTTTTCTATCTTTATCAAGGAGTACAAAATTTATTTTCTTCCCTACTTCCCTACTTCCCTACAACTTACAACTTTAACATCCTCAAGTGTGTTTCTTTGAAGCGATTTCTACAAAACTTTGCATAAATGACTTTTAAGGCACACTTTTGTCATTTGTTGGGTTGTGTGCCATGCACATATGGATTCAAAATACAGTTATCAAACAATGGCTTCGACTTACGGCTTCCAATTATAAGCTACCGCAAAACATATTTCATAAATTTTCTGATGCATATCTTATAAATTTGTGTACTCTAAACACCATGGTGAAATCTTTTGCATTAGATGCACAAGAAATTCAGAAAGGTTTTTTTTTTCAAATATAGAACTATTGTGGATTTTTCAAAGAAGCAGGTGAGGTGAACTCTCATAAAAAACCTAGAAGCGCAACAGCTTTTTGGCTTGTTTGTGTTACCAAAACCTCCTGAAAAATAGAAGACTTTTAATCGTATAGAAGACAACCTCTATAGTCTAGTGGATGGTGCACTAGACTTTCAGTTGGGTACACCTCTTGGTAAGCAATAGTAAAACCGCCAAGTGATAACAAATTGGCACACCGCCATTCTGAACCGGCGTTAAATTGCAGGTAAATTGTGTGGTCTGGTGGGAACGTATCAGACTCTAGTCTCTGGAGTCGCAGGTTCGGTCCCAGGCTAGGTTATGATTTCTTATCTTTCTTTCATAACCTGGGGCTTTGGTTCAGTATATCTTATAGGTCGCAGTGTCTGACTTTTGGGTCGTCCCATACTTCAAATAATAATCGTATAGAATACTAACCTTTGCAAAACTTAGCAATTTATTTCAAATTAATCTGCACTTATTTGTGAAATTTCCTTGTGATCGAAGTGAGAAATAAAAAACTAGTTAGTTATTTTATATCATTGTATACAAATGATCAATTCTAGAGCAAATGTTTTGAGATTTTCAGACGGCGAGCAGTGCCTTCTGGATGGAAAAGATGGACAAAAGAGAAAAGAAAGAGTTTTTTGATGTTAATAAAAATTTACGCTAAATTTTATTCATTGAGCTCGATAAACTGAAATTGGTTTTCTTTTAGACCGTTTTTTTCAGTTTTTACAGAAATTCATATTTTGTCTGATTTAATGTTTTTTTTTTTCAAATTTACAAAAGCTAAGGAATTAAAAGTTTTTGTTTGCAACAGAGTAACCTTGGTATAATACTAAAAAAGAATGTTAAACTGGGCATTTTTGAAAGTTATAGTCCAGCACATCTTGATTTTTTGTACCTGCATTTCGAGGTGAGAGTGGCCGTGTTAACAATTGACATGAAAAGCTTGCTTTCGTCATGGCAAACAATACTATATACTAACTTAACGGACGCCAATGAGATATAACGGGGAAAACGACACTGTCCCGACTCTGACAGCGCTTCGACTATGATAACACTACCCTATATTTCTAAGTGTTTTTCCGAAACATTGGTATTTCAGTTATATTGTCCAGTTATGTCCAGAAAAAAAATTGATTCCAAGTTATGCTTAAGTTTATGCGCCAATCGTTGTAAAAAAATAAATTGCGCCATTTTTTTTTATCACTTTACGTTCAATATGAAGTTTTGACACTGAAGCAATTGAAAAAATATTAAGAAGATAGCTAGAAGAGAACTCTACAACTTTATTAAACAGTGTCCGGAACGTGCAATAGGCAAAAAGTTAAGTTATGTGGAGAATCACAAAAACTTTTGCTATTTAAGTTTTAATGAGCGAAGCTATGAAAATTCCAACGTGTATCAAAGTGACACGACGACTGTAATCGCTTTTTTTTACTATAAAAACTATAAAATTGCATCGAATAAACATGATAATTATCGAAAAATAATTTTGACCAGCTTTTTATGTAAATACCCCTATGTGCGACGTGGGTGTTTTTACTATTTTTCCAGCAAAAGCCGCTAGTACAGGAGGTTCAGTTTGCGCAAAGTGGCAAAATATGCTCGCAGTCTGAATATTCTGATCAGGAGTACTTGTTAATAACCTATTCTAAACAAGCGAGATACTGAGATGTAAGTATTTCGCACATATTTCTCATTTTATACGCATAGATATTTTATTATACATCCATATAAGTTTCATATATGTAATTATACGAATGTTGTCAGTGTAGTGCTGCTTATAACCAATCCCAGCATTGGCCACAGCTAATATCTGTGTTTTAAAGAAAATTCAATATGGTGGTGCTAAAAGGGCAGGTTAGTAATTAAAAGTTGAAAAAGAAGCATTGTGGTTCCAGTGGTATACAACTAGGAATTTCTTTTTTAAGGCTATTAATTTGGCAATTTTCATTTATAAAACCACTAATTGGATAAAATATCAAGATACTGCATAAACTTTAATAAGAAATAATAAAATTTCAGCTTTCAGAGTATAATAGTTTCAACCATAACCTTTTCTGAGCATCTTTAGAAAACTTTAAACGTAAGTAGGTATCTGCTACAAATGAATGTAGATAGTAAATTTTGCAATTAGAAAGCATATATACCTATAGAAATTCAGCTTACCTTTTGAAACTACTACCTACTTTTTAAGTTACATACTTAAATTTTACCGTTTATGTGATAGCATTTCTTGGAAAAGAAACTTCATTTAATTTGTGCAGAGTTGCCTATCTACTACTGCCGGAAAATAGGTAGATGCCAAGTTCCAACTTACTGCAACAACAACAAACATTTTCAAGAAAACAATAAAACAAATATTACATCCAATTAAACTCGTTCAAATGTATTTTCTTTTTTTTTTTAATTTTTTTAATTGCTTGCAGACAAAACCCAAAAATAAAAGTTCAAAATGTCACACAAAACAAAAGAGCTTTTGGTTTATACACACACACACATATTCATACATACCTACATACACATAGGCAGAAATTTTGAATTTGGTTGTAAAATGACTATAAGAATAAAAAAGGGCAATTTTGCATCAATATGAGTAGGACCCAAACAATTTAAGGCAAAAGTTCAACTAACTTCAAAATTTCATTAAAATGTCTGTGGATGTGAAAAATGAGTTATATGCTTTCATTCATATGTATCTACGTACAGCGAGAGAAAATAAAGAGGAAACAGTTAAACGTTATACAGCATAATAACAACAACAACCACAACAAGTAAACTGTAATTGTTCTAAATAAAAGATAGCAGCAACATCAAAGAATCTGAAGGGTGTGTATGACGTCAATGGACTTTTAGGTTATACATACCATACTTACTTGCGAACACAGTAACAAAGTGTTCGTAAGTATTTTTTCGTTCCAAGAGAGGTGGGAAAAAGAAAAGTACAATACATACACATACAAAAGTGCGACAGAGATAGTCTCATTTGCATTTCGTCAAAATAAGTATTACGATTTTTCCAGCTTGAATTTAAATTGTTTCTCAACAGTTTTGCATTTCATTTAAAATTTATTCTTCTCTTTCCGTTGATTTCTTCTATGTTCGTGAAAACTTTTAAGATATTAAATTGGGTCTATTAAATGAAAACGGCGCTTTTCCGCTGGTGTTTTTTTTTGCTTAAAGACCAAAAAGAATTTAAATAAACTAAGGATCTGATATGAAAGCAATTATCCTTCTTTCCCATTTTAAGAATATTTCCAAAATCTATGTGCACTAAATTGTATAATAAATATTATCGAATCAATTATGGAAATCTGGCCATTCATGGTTCACATGAAAACTTAGTCAGTTGAAAAAGCATCTCTAAACGATTCTGAATTAATAGCTCAAAAATGTATAATTTTAGATTGTACCATTGGAAATAGTTGAGAAATGTATGTGTTGAAAGTGTTAGAGGTTCAAAATTCTCTGATATTATATTTCGTTATGCAGGATGACTCTATCAACATGAAAGGAGGTAATAGGAGAGTTAAAACAAGTAAAAATCTATTACGCCTGTATAGAAGATTAAAAATATTTGCGTTTTGCTCCGCCATAACCTCGTTGACAACAAATAAAGAACTGACAGGCTGAAAGCAAATACGAAGTAAAAAATTGGGAAATAAGTGATGGCGAAGTAGAACAAAGCCGGCTGAGTACAAATTTTTGTTTCGTTTTTGCATTCAAATATTTTTAATGCACTTTCGCTAGTTACAATTTTTTACTTCGAATTTGATTTCAGCCTGTCAACTATGGATCTTAACATTTTCTCAATCAATTATTGATTGTTTCACTAGGAAGTAAATAAATTTCAAAGTATTTATTCCAAAGCTGCCACTTGCAGATTCAAAGAATTTAAAACATTTTGCTAATTAATAAATAATTTTGGATTTTGCAAAGTGTAAGTTTTGGAATTGCTCTTAAACTACAATTCTCGTTATTATTTTCATGTATATATGTATATTTACATATATACTCCAAATAAATTTGTTTCAGACGCGAATTGCAAATTTTTCAGCACAACTGCAGATTGAATTATAAACCAACTAATAACATCTTTTGAGTCATTATTCTAACAATTCTTTCATCTGAGAAATTTTATTCCATTTGCGAAAAAAGAAAACTATTCAGCATTTGCGCACCTTTTTTGTTGCTCCAACAATACGAAGTAAACAGCGCCTGCAGCACACTTTTTCAAATATAAATAGAAAGCAAAAAAAAAATAGCAAAATCAAAGGATAATGCGCCAAACAGGATAACAAATCAGCTCGCATATGAGCTCGCTTATTCGCTCGCACATTGAATTGTATTGATGTTGAAATTTTTTCCGTTGTTTGTGTATAGCAAAGAAAACTAAATCACATCAATGCATGTGGCCCAAAGCAGTACACATAAATAAAAAGGGTTAAATGGTAGAATCTTTAACATTATTGTTTGTTGTTTTCAGTATGAACATTTTCATTCAATATGAACAAAAACTTATTTGAAGTGTGTGCATGTATGCGTGAATGCACTCGTATTATTTTTTTTTTGTTGTATGTGTGTGAAGAAATGCATTTGTTATAAACGACTGAAATGAAATTCGCACAGTGATTTATTTTGATTCTTATTTTCGCATCAAACTTTCTTTCTTTCTTTATCATTCTTTCTGTTCGCTTTATTTCTTGCAAATTCTTTTTATCAAACGTACTTTCAACTGAAGGTTTGTTTTGATCCTAACCGCAAATATTGTCATTATCCTCTTTTGTTATTTGAGAGGGTCTCGTAAGTAAAAATCAAAGAGTTATGCCGCTTTTTTAAAATTGTTATATTGATTGCCCATATACACATATTCATATGTAAAGGTGTAGCTCTACATTGTTATAAAATATCAATATTCTGCGGGTCCAGACATTTATGAAGGGGGTGGGAAGAGGGCTTAATTTTTTGGTCGCTTTAAAATTTTTTTTTTTTTGATTCATAACTAACGATAAAAATGTATGAAATTTTCATTGGGACTTCCTATTTTTAATTTTTCTACCATGCCGAATATCGAACCCAATTCAGTTCATATCTACTTCGCTACAACGACCTCTATGATAGTTGAACACAAGGAATAATTTTACATATGATTTCATGCAGTGAACTCGAATTTACAAGCAGACTTGAAAGAAATTGAAAGAAATCTTAACCCAAAAGTGCAAAAATACCAATTCCCGTAGTGGCAAGAAGACCAATAACTAGACCGAACCCCAAACCAAAAACTAGTCAAAATTTATAACAAAATTCAGATAAAAATTTAGACTAAAACTTAGACTAAAGTTTGAATCAAATTCAGAGCAATATTCACATCAAAATTCAATCTAAAATTCAGACCGAATTTGGGGCAAAATTCCGAACAAGGGGAGCCAAAAAATTAGATTCGAAAGAAACCAAACTCAGAGCGAAATTAAGGACAAAAGCAGCCCAAAAAATGTAAAACCAAAATTAAGATAAAAAATTCAACAAACTCTCAAACCAAATTTCACCCGAAAGTTCAGACAACATACCAAAAGTAAGACTTAAAATCAAACCATAAAGCCAAACACAAAAGTTAGATCAGAAAGCAGTCCAAGCTTTTAAAATAAACAGTTGCGTTCCCAACGGGCCCGATTGTCAGCAGCTCTCCTGAGGAGTATAATGTCAGCACTTGTTGTTTTTGTTTTGTCAACGAACACTTGCTGCCGAAAAGCAATCGCTTCCGAATCAAACGACGACAAGACCATCGTAATTTAAAATAAGAAAACTGCTGACACAAAGATTTCGTGAGAGGTCTTTTGAAGCATTTCGAAAAGAAGAAGAAGAAATTGTAGACCAGGGCGGTGGAAAAAAGCGAAAGAACTGCTGACGCAAAGATCTCGTGAGAGGTCTCTCGAAGCACTCCAAAAGGAGAGTAAAACGGAGTGCTTTTTCTAATGAGATGCAATGTTAAAAACGTAATGGTGCGTCATACGGTGAGGAAGCGCCTACAGCTAGCTTGTCAAAACTTCGAAAGGCCTTTTGGAGTGTTTTTCCCCCGTTGGGTTGGTAGAAAGTTTGTTAAGTATCGAACCACTTATTATTACCACGTGGCGGTAGCCAAATCTAAAACGGTTTCTCCATTTTCTGACCTAAATCTAAATTATATTTTTTAAAAATATTTTTATTAGTTTTACAATAAACTACTAATATTAACCATTTAAACTAACTTACCATATTAAAGGAAGGAAGAAAATAAAATTTGATTTAATTAGTTCCATATTTCATTTAGTCAACATTTCAAAATTTAATATGAGATAATCAAATTTGGTGAAACTTTTAGGAATTTTGGCGTCTTATGGGAAAGTTTAATATTTCCGATTTGGAAGCTTTTGTTGGTTGTATTGTTCCCATGCTGGATTGTTGATGTCTGGATTTCACTAACAACCATCAAACCACAAATTTCCTAGAACTGCTATATTAATACAAAATTACAATATGTTGCAAACACCAGAATTGTTTTTCAATTAATTCACAACGACGAAATTCACCAGGCGACTTCCGTCTCTGTGAATCCATACAAATGAAAACATAATTGATATGGTAAAATTTTCTAATTAGTAATTGCGAGTATCAGGGCAGTAGCCAGGACTTTTTTTCGGGGGGCGGGGGGATTTTCATTCGAAGAAAATATTCATATAAAATTTTTATGAAACTGATGTTTAAGTACAATAAATTAAATACGATGATGCATTTGATGGACCGTATCAGACTAGGGAGAAAAGTGGATAAATGTCCGAAAGCTTTTGTTTACGAGTTTTCTTAATCTTAATCTAAAAAAATGGCCGAAAATGACAAAAAAAAATTCACAGAATAATCAATTTAAATTTTTTCAAATAAATATTATTCAATTTGGATTCCATTACATTTTTTATCGTAAACGACATAATTTCGATAACTCATTGACTTGCCATTACTGATAATGTACCCAACCTCCAAAAAATGATCAAAAATGACAAAAATAGTCAGAGACTAATTTTTTTTCAAATAATTTTCAGTGGGAATTTGGGCCATTGTCAATGATGAGGAGCCCGGATGAGGTTGGTATATATTCCCTAAATTCGTGCAGCCGCAGCATTGAAAGAGATCTTCCGAGTCGGGGTTCTCTGGGCAATAATGGGTTAAATAATTAATTATATTTTAAAATTAAAAACTTTGAAGCTGATTCAATAACACTGAGGTCAAAACTTCCCATCACGTCACGTTTTAAAAAAACATGGGGTTGAAACCCCTGAAAATACCGTTTTTGGCCATGACGTGCTACAAACTTCGTACGATTTCAATTCAAATTTATTTTTCCAATTTTTTTTATATTTGACTTTTTAGAAAGAAACCGATTGAAGTAAAAAATATTTAAAAATCGTTCAATAGATTTTATTTTGACTTTTTTTCTTTCCTCTGGCAATCAATATCAAAAATAAGAAAAAAGTTTTCACAATTCGGGAGGGGGAGGGGAGGGGGGTTAGAACCCCCAAACCTCCCCCCTAAATACGGCCTTGGCGAGTATAATGGAAACATTGCTTTATAATAAATACTAAATGTCTATATTTGATAACAGCATAAGTATCTAAATTTTGTTATCAATCGAATGACATAACTTTTAACTGGGATATATAAGAAACTATGAAAGTATTTGAAACGACATAGATCGAAGATAATTTTTTAAATTTCGTAATGCGTGCATACACTTGTATAAATATATGTATGTGATAGTGCACTAGCGGATTCAGATATTTCCAAAGGGGAGTTAACCCCAAAATACACCTTGAATCCGTTAGTGGCAAATGTATCAGTTTTACTGACAGTTTTACATTTTCAATAACTATTTCGCAATATAAATCGAGTTGTGCTAATTTAAAATTTTCACACAGAGTTCATATACCGAAAATAGATAAAACTTAAACCTTTCTAATGCAATAAAAAACTAGTCAGCCACTAATGCATCATCATCTATTTGCTTAACCTAAATTCGTTTGAATGCCAATATATCATACTATAAAGTTGTGAAAAAACACAATATAAAATTATGCGTGTGGCCTCAGGGTGATAGCTTTATTTTACCTTTCCTATAATTTAATACCCATGTATGGATATTCTGCTAGGGTCTTTACTTCTCACTCTTTTGCATTCATTCGATTTTATGTACCTACATACCTAATACTTTTCTTCCATTTTCGTTCTTAGCGATTAATTTTTGCTTCAGGGCGGTATGTTTTGTATACATATTTACAATTGCTACTAATGCATTGTTTATGTTGACAGCATATTGACGTTTGATGAGCAGATTATGCGTGCATGTGTGTGCGTGCGTATTTGTATGTGTTTGGTTGAGTAAATGTGTTTGTAAATTGTTATAAATTTTTGAAATGTGTACATGAGTGAGCGTATGTTTTTGACATTTTAAGGATAACAAGTGGTTTTTACTTGAGGTTTGTGTTTGATGCTATATATAGCACATACTCGTATTCTATGGAAAAATTATTTTATTTTGAGGATTAGTTAGTTGAAAAAATCCTATTGAATTTATCGGATTTTAGGTTTATCAAAGTTTTAGGGAACTATAATAAAAAAAAAAAGGTTGACTCACTTATCCGCAAGGGAATTAAAACTACAAAAAATAAAAATTTTTTCTAAAAAAAAAAAACAAAATGTGAATACAGGAATTAGTTAACCCCTATATTGTAAACGAACGCATTAATTAACGCCTGAAATTATGCTACTTACGGAAATAAAGAACTTGTAATTATGAGTCAAAATGATTTGATTTTAAAACTAATTTTTCCTGAAATTGTAAATATTTTATTAAACAACAACAATATTTACATCGATTCTAAAAAGGTACTGGATTTTTTTTGAAAGATTTGTATATTCTTTACATATCTGCATGATGGGCCAGTGCAAGAAAATTTATCAAACTAAGTTGAGCCTTCATGCAGAAAATATTCTCGAAAGATGATTGTACTCAAAAATGTAAAAAAAGATAGTAAAATAATACAAATTCTGTATGGTTTTCTTTTGTAGAATAAAATAGACGAAGCGTTGTGTAACCGAATAAAATAAAAGTTTCTATTTTGCACCAAAAACCGTTCGACTAAAATAGCCTAAAAGCATTACTAAAATTAAAATAAAAAAAGTTAAAAATAGAAAAATATTTTTTCAAAATGTATGACTCCTTAAGTAAAAAAATTGGTGCCCGAACATAACGCCCTAAAAATTTTGGGTGCTATGACCGCCCTAGGAATGGCCATAACGGCCAAAATCATTTTAGGCGCTATGACCGCCCCGAAAACGGTTAAAACGCCCAGTGTCAAAGCGGTCACAACGCCTAATTTTTTAAGCTTTATGACCCCCTTAGAAGCGGCTATAAGGTCCAACAATTATTTCTTGTTACATTTTCTTTTCAATAATGAAAATCGTGTTTTGATGAAAAATCAGTTCCTTTTAGAAATCAGTATTACGTTTAGAACGTCTCTCTAAAATTTGGCTTAGCATCGTGTCAGTCGTATATACGCTTTTGTTTTCAGTGCCAATTGCGAATATAAAAAAGAACTATATTGAAGCTGATAATCGTCATTATTTAATTGACGCTACGTTCTCGGTCGTACCATTTTGTGGGTATAAGCAATTGCTTATAATATACTTTGGACAGAATAGACATGCAAGTCACAATAATATTTTGCACGTAAAATATTTAATATTATAGGATATATGTAGTTATTGATTCAGATTAATTGAAATATAAGATTGAAAGAAGCGCCGCAGCCGAAAATTTTTTACAAAAGTAAAGAAAGAATGAAAATATTTAAAAAAAAAAGATCGCGCAATTTCTCATAACTCCCAAACTTTTTTTTTGGCATTATGGCCGTGGGCGTTATGTTCGGGCACCAAAAAAAAGCGCCTATTTTATTTTAGAGACTCTAAAAAATGATAAGTTAAATCGAATGAGTAATTTTTGTGTGAGAAAAACCGGGTTTATCGAGTAATTTTTCGGTAGACCGGTAGGAAGTGCTAAAAACCAACTACTCATGAATGTTCCCGAAAAACATAAACTTCGAAATCAGGTTTATCCCTCTCAGGAGAAAGTGTACTTCCCGTGATGGAAAAAAATCGGGATGTTGATTTTCGAGTTCAGCGGTCTATATTTTTTTCCTGATTTTTACCTGTCCAGGTTTAGCCGTACCCGATGTACACATATGTGTACAAAAACAATTTCAGGGAACTTTTTTCACCCAGGTGAAAGCCAGCGTTTACCGTCTTCATATAGCTAAATTAGATATTTTTTTTTTAAATAGAATTTTATGTTCATTTTTGATATTTTATTATAAATTCTCTCAAAAACAAATTATATGCAATGTATGGAAATATGGAATATTTTATTTAACTAGAAAAGGTTTTTATTCGAGGGTGTGGAATCGCTGGAAGCACTCAGGAAAGAGCGACACATTACAACCGTTGCATTTGTATCGAGTTCTATGATCACAGTCCTTACTGCGGCATCTGCTTGCAAACTTCTTGTTCCTATGGTTTGGCCAATGATCCCCTACGAAGTATCTAACACTGTCATCAACCACTCGCTTCTTCGGTGCCGGCTCTGCGGAGTCTCTTTCGCTCGGTCGACCTCTTTTGTTTCTTTTAATGTCGGTTCCAGTGTAAATTAAAGCATCGGTGACCTCACTTTTAAGCTCCAGCAGATCCATTCCTTCAGGATGCTTCTCTTTCCATAGAATCAAAGCGTTCACTGTAGAAACATTCAACATATGGTAAAAGATACGCATGTACCATCTGCGGTTCGTTGGATAATTTCGGTAAAGCGCCACCAGAGAGTCCATGAGATTTACGCTGCCCATTGATTTGTTGTATTCTTTAACAATTTTCGGCCTGTCGATTTTAATAAAGCGCTTCGTTTTGCGGCAATAGCGGTCTATTTTTTCTGCTTTCCCGATTCCAACATATGTGGAAAGCAAGTCTATTTGCGAAAATTTGTTGATAGGAATACGTAATGGATTATTACGAGCAGAATGTTAAAGAAAAGGGCCAGAAAAAGCATGGAAAATGCTCATAAAGTGGCCATGTACACATACGTGTACATTCGAAAATTTTTCCCCGTTCTTCCGATTGTGCACATACATATGTGCACAATAATCAACCATACACCAGAAACACAAGAACACTCCGAAGGTTCCATTTATATCACAAAATTTTTTTTATTCACATTTTTATTATTTAGTATTTTTAAGGATTTTTTGAAATCGACGATTTTCGAAGACGAATATGGGTAACCACAAAAACATAAAGGCTCATAATAGTTTAAGCAGTTTTTTTTTTTCATTGTCATCAAAAAAAAAAAATTGTAATTTTGGGTCTCTGATTTATACATAAATAAGTCAGACGAAGGTAAACAATATTGTCTTATGTCCATCCTAATATTTTTATGGGTTGAGAAGCTTTGCTCTGTGACTAATTTCTCTATTCTATATATAATGAATAAATGTAATTATTATAAATTCCATGCTCTTAAGTATGTATGTACTTATGCACATTACGTCGTCTGATTATTGATTTGGCGTATAGGCATAGGAATACTTAAACACATACGCCAAATCAATTCTCAGGCGACGATTAGTGATTGCAGAAATTTCCAAAAGGGTTTTACATAAGAATTTCATTTTGGTTCATGACCAACGATCAAAATATATACGATTTTTATCGCTATGGGGGTGTTAAGCCCCCAACACCCCTAGAATCCGCTAGTGTTTATTTACATGATTCAAATTATAATATTTTTATATTTGCATATTTTATGTAAAATGAGAACAAATGTATGTAGTGACAAAGCGATAATGATGAAAATAGAAAAACAACAACAAATCCCCAACGCATAATATAAAAATCAATGAGAATCCTTAAAAATTTCGTACGCATCCTTACAAATTTGTGCTAGTAATAAAAACAAATGGAATTATATTTCAATGTATTTGTATGTATGGCGAAGCCGAAGCAAATAAGATGTGATCTAAAAACGCAATAATTTATTGAATGTTGGCAACAAATAATAGATCCTATTATGATTATTATTTTGTTGCTGCTCATTTTGCTGGATGATATACATACATTATTCACTCACACAGCGACATACCAGACATAAAGTATAAGTAGTAGGAAAATTTTGTTGGCATTGCATTTGTTGTTAGCGAGCTATATATTGATATTGGCTAAGGATATTATGTCATCTTAAGAGTTTTGTATTTTATACTTTTCATGGATTTTTTTTTAGTTGAAAGCAAAATGTTTTGTAAAAATGAAATAAATCAAAAAAATATGCCGCCACTTTAGAGAGTGCAGAAGCAGAGCCAGTGACTGATTGCATGATTGTAGATAAAACTCACAATCGATTTTTGCCATTTGTTGCCAATAATTGTATTTATGGCTTGTAGCTGTTGGTTGTCGCGTTGATATACGAATTTGGCTTGATGTATTGCTTGACAAATTTTTGAATTTTCTTTTTTGTTGTATATTAGCCTTGCAGCAATAATGAAAAATAAAATGCTGAGTTCCTTTTTTTCTTTTTTGTATGTATTTGCTACTAAAAATAAATTTTATTTTTTTGCCAAATCACTGTCGATTGATGATGAAACTTAATCAATTATGATGAAGCATGAGTAGAGTTAGATCCCAGTTCGTACTAAAATGACAGCACGTGTCGCAAAAGTCAAGTAGATACAATTTTTTTCTTTTTAATTTGATGTAAAAAGAAAATATACTTCAAATGGAAGTTTATAATACATACATATATTAATAGTAAGAAACAAGTAGATATGCTAAAAAGGCCTAATTGAATGTCAATCTGTCATTGAATGTCGCCTGAACTTGCATAAAGTTAGCGATGTATGAAGATATAAATATTTTATAGTAATATAGTAAAAAGTTATAAAGTTGGAAAGAAAAATTATTATGAATTGTAGCTATTTAATGGTTATACAGCATTTCAAATGAAAATTTCTATATAATTACGATACAAAATACAATTTAAAGTGTATAAAATAATGGAAATATAATTGTAGTTATCTAATTGAATACACAAATCAAAAAGTTCGTAGATCTTAACTGATAGTCAGTCAAGAATTATTTAGGATCAATCAAATTTTTCAAAATGTTAGTTGTAGGAGCGTTGAGGCGTACTAAATACACTTTTGACAATTTTTCAACCTCAATGACGTTTGAATGTTTTTATGCTATAGAACAAACTTTTCTAAGTTGCATGACAAATTTAACTACATATACCATTTTCAAATGCTCCTAGCAATATGTTTAATTGATTTCCGAAAACTCGAAATAGATTTTGGATTTCTCCTTACCGGTTTTCAAATGTTACTAATCCATTTTAAATTATATTAAAATGTTTTCGGAACATTAGGTACAAAATGGTGTAGGAATAATGGAATTTGTTTCAAAATTACCAAATCCTTCGTTTTGTGCAAGACTGTCATAAGTGGAAAAAATAAATTTTTGAGGAAATCGCATTCAAAGTTTTCAATGAACTATCACTCCGTAGAACGACTAATAATCTTTTCACGAGAAAGCTTATAAAATATCGTTAAGAGTTTTTTACCCAAGATTTCTTAACTTGAAATTTTTCTTTATTTAAAGTTTTCAAAGATCTACCACTCTACCATATTCTGAGTTGTTGTTGTATTATAAAATAAATTGAAACTTCATTATAAATTTAAATCCTGCTGGTTTCAAATTTTTATACTTAATTTGATTCACATACATACATACTTCCATTTATTTACAATGTAACCTTAGCCAGGTTACTGCCATATAGTCACAGATGAAGGGATAGCCCTTTAATGGGTAATAAAACGATAATGGGTCTCCTTCTCTCTACATTTGCCTTCACGTGTACTTCTCTGTCTGTTTAAAAATTCACAAAATCAACTATGGTTGGTCGCAAAATTTCAAAATTTCCATTTTAAATAAATCACCTTGTAATAACTTTGAGAAAATAAGTATTGTACATCTATTAAAAATCAATTTAATACCCACAAATACATAATTGATTTTAATGGTGTACAATTTTATGAAGCTAACGCTTTACTTTTTAATCATTTATGAATCGAAATTCTTGGAATTTCATTAACCAACAAAAATTTAACATCTTTGCCAAGGGAACAAACAAAAAAAAAAAACGAGAAACAGCAGGACGCAAGTAAAATATTATGAATTTTTTTCTCCAAAAAAAAAAAGAAAAGAATTGGCAAAGAAGAAGAATAAGAAAAAAAACTGTTACAATCAAAACAAATTATTAACGTTGCATGTGCCTCTCACTGCCCACCGCCTTAAATACTGCTCAACATTGGCTAACCATTAGTGTCCGACCGAAGGTGATTTTTTAGCCGTAGCCGAAGCCGAACTTCGGCCACCGAAACCGAAGACCGAAGGATTTTTAAAATATAAAAAATAAAAATCTGAAAGTAAATTTTTTCTACCTATGTTTTTGCAAACATATACAGAAAAATATAAATAATGGATACTCCAAATAAAAAACTGACCAGTAAGTAAATAACTGTTCTTTGTCGGAGGAGCTGACAAATATTATTTATTTCAAGAATCATTTAAAAATTTTTTTACGTCGAAATATACATATGCATATGTATATCTGTACAACGACTGTCGTTGAACGACAACTGTGTCAAAAAAAAGTTGGCCGATGGCTGCCATGATTCCGGTTATCTAAAATCAAAGATTGAATTAACGTATTAATCGATAGACCTGTGCCTATAGCCGGAAACAGAATTAAGTAAAAATATTGAAAATTAAATTTGTGGCATAGTTTTATTGTACTTATGTTCTTTTTGTTAAGTCATTAAAAGTTTTTATCCATCTAGTTTTCAAAATAAATACTTGATTTTAGTCATTTTTTTGAACTATTTTAATTTAAATAAAAACATTGAGAGATATCACAATGATCCTAGTTCGGACGTAATAGTTTTGAGAAAAACTAGTTTCAGAGTTCAAATATGCATGACTGCTATATCAGGGTCTGCCAAGTTCTACATCTGCAACTTTTAAACGACTGTGAATTTCAAAGAATCCCTTTACACATATATTCTAGAGCGATTTTAGCCAAAACAATTTTCAATTTTTTTGACCTCCTTGAAAGCGAAAAAAGGGTAGCGCCAGTAATGGAAAATGTCGTCTTCTCTAACAATTCACGCTCTTTTTAATACGCTTCTAGTCTTCCTTAAAAAGTAAAAAAGTTTGGCTTGCTTATGCTGCCTCTAATTGCACTAACTTCAGCAGGTTCGTTTGTTAAAAAAAAAAATCACTGAGTACAGATTGTAAGGTTGTAAATCTGTGGGTTACTTCAAAAATAAAAATGGAACAAGCCAACAGAGAAAATATAACACAGAAATTGTAATGTACATACTTTACATAACCACTTCACATTTATTTATTTGTATAAATTTTTACTACCAAGCTAAAATAAAAATTATTATAACATAAAATGCTTATAAAAGTAAAATACTTCGGCCATTTTTTGCCGAAGCCGTAGCCGAAGATGCATTTTAAGGCCGAATAGCCGAAGAACCAAAGCCGAATATTCGGTCGGACACTACTAACCATAGCTACTACCAAGAAAGAGGAAATGTCCGTCTTTTTAAAGGACATGCACACGTACACGCTCGCACTACATACATATACATACACATACAGACACATTTCTATGTGATACAAAGTAAATGTTAGTTTTTGTTGCTGGGCGCGCGTGTTGTTGCCTGAGTGGAAAAATTCGCGTTGCGGCAACAATTTTCGTTGCTGGTGCTTCATCAAAAATTATGTGTATATGTTTAAAAAATATATTTTCACTTCGTTTATTTTTACTTTTTTTTTTTTGAATAATTTGTTTTACATTTATTATGATGAAGCTTATTCTATACTCGTAATTTCCAACAAAAAAATAAAAAAGTTAACAATCAACTGGAAATTGATTTCTCCATTCTCTTTAAAAAAAAAAGAAGGAAAATCTGAAATTTTCCATAGTTATGTTTGATTAAACATTTTCTACTTAATATTATAAAAAATTTCGAGGTTATGTGTTTTGATTTTTTGTAGTTATTAACACGGAATTAAGAATACAAATTAGTTTTGATGAAAACTGATTTCGAGCTTATAATTCGATTCAATTCCAAATCGACTTGGTATGCATACAAGTTTTTTGTTTCTAATAATAAGACTTGAGAAGTAATTTCAATATGAATGCATATCTGATTCCTTTATCTCTTAACCCTCTAACCCGCAATGTTGAAATAATAATAAAACAAATACCAGAATTTTTGTTTCCAGTTTACATTGATGAAAGAAAAATGAATATATAGTCCATTTTTTGATTAGTTTTTGAGTTTAGTAGTTAGGTGAGAAAAACGAAAGGCTGCCCTGATTGCGGCCTTGCGGGTTTAAGCCAAAAAATAAAGATATATGTGGGCAATTCACAAGGTGTCTTATTTGATGTTGTATCCTCTCATTTGTCATAAATTCTCATTTTTCATACAAAATTATACGAAATCATGATTATATGACAGTATATGAGGAGATTTTTATAAAAAACTTATGTGCGTGATAATTTTTCATCACAAAACAACACTTTGTACACATAAAAATAACTATAAACAACAATCGTGTGATCGCAGAAAATGCAAACTGACCACAAATTGTGTGTTTATTCTTTCTTCAGGTCTGCCAATTAATTAGGAAAAATAATAAATTTGCACTTGTCCATTAATTAAAATAGAGTGAAGGATGCCTCAGGGCGGCCTTACGGGTTAGAGGGTTAAGGGGAAAGCCACTGTGACGGCTGGAAAAATGGGTTTTTTTCGAGAATTTTTTTGCTATCAAATTAAGGAATATGTGGATCGTTTTATATTCATTTTATTAAGTGCACTTCCAACAATATTTCCATAAACTTTTATTAAAAAATATTGAATAGTTTTAAAGACATGAGCGTTGCCGTTGAGCCCCCTCCATGGTTGCGTCGATTTTTCAAGAACGGATTTTCTGAAAAAAAAAAAGTTTTTAGTTTTTAATAGTTTTTTTAATTCTCGTCGCACGTAGCATTTTTCTTTTTTATTTTCCACAAATGGCGACTGATTGAAAATTTTTTTATGTTTTCGACCCTTTTTTTTGTTTCAAAAGAACTTAAAAAATAGTTAAAATCAAATATTTGAAAATCGGCTACGCTTAACGATAGCCATTGGAAATACAAACATCGAGTTATCGACGCGACCAGTTCGAAAAAAGCCGTTTCGAGAAAAACTCGTTTAAAGTTTTCAGTCCATTAAGTTTTCAGTCTGCACAGAGGAAGAGCAATCTCTTATTTCTCAAGTACTTTCGAAATTCCTTTAAGGAATTTATTACTTTAAATTACTTTACTAATAAAACTGAACATATTTCAAATTCTTTTACTAAGGAATTTATAAGGAATTGTAATTAAGGAGAAATTCAATTCTGAAAGTAATATCTGGGAATTTGTAATTGATATTTTTGGTTTTCAATTCTTTATTACTTAATGGAATTGAAAAACGTTACATTTCCTTTAGAAGAAATTATAATCTTATAATTACTGTCGAGTAATCATTCGAACTGTATTTCCAATAATTTAATTCCACAAAAGTAATTGATTACTCGTGGAATTTTTTTTCTATTAAATCACTTTTTGTAAAGATTTGTAAATATTTTAATTACAGAATACAATTTCCACAATGGAATCGATTGTTTTTAAATTTTCAATTTTTTTAAAAAAATTTATGAAACACCAGATCCAGTTCTCTCACTATTTTTAAACGAAGAACTTTCTTTTAAAAATGGTCGTTGTAGCCTACTGGTTAGTGTGTTGGACTGCTACGAAGAGGAGCCCGGGTTCATATCTCAGCACTCTCAAACAAAAATTCAAAAAATAAAAAATAAAATTGTTTATACACAGCACTACCCAAGAGCTGGCAATGGCAACCTTTAAGAGTAAAAAAATGCCTATGAAAAGCTTTTCACTTCGCCGTTCGGACTCGGTACAAACTGTAAGTCCCTTCCATTCGTACAACATGAATGGATGCGAAAAGCTCGGCCTTGGCCCTCTATGGGCTGCTGTGCCATAATAGTAGTAGCAGTAGTAGAACTTTCTCTTTACGATTTTACGAGAATTTCACAAGATTCTGAAAATGGGTGCCAGAAATACACGATATTTTAAAGTTAAACCAGGTTGATTCTTAAAATAACGAATCTTATTCCAGTAACTTGAAAAATGGCAAAACCAGCTGAGGAATGAACTCGGTACTGGAATAGTTGTTTCAATACATGTTACGTGAGAGAGGGAGAGAGAGTGAGGAATAAGTAAAAATGTTGTATTCAGTTAGCAAAACGAAAACCGGAAAATGAAATATCTTATCTAGTTATGAAACTTAAAGAAATTGGGAACGCAATTAAAAGACGGTCCACACACAGACCACAATTTTCTATAAATGTAAGTAATGGGTTAATAGATTTTTTGATTTTTCTATGCGCATTCCTTATTTCGAAATTGAAGAATTTTTAAAGAATATATTTTTAATCTATCGGCAACACTGATATCTAACCATATATTTTGAACAACACTTCTATTAATTCGTGTGGTTTCAAACACATGCAACCAACAACGGAAATATAATATTAATTGTGTACATATACACATCCAAAGCTCAAATTTACAATGTGTTGCAATTTACCAAGTACCGAAGAAGGATATTTAATTATTTTAAGCAAATTTAATTAGTTTTGGTTTTACTGAATTTCAGTAGCACAAAAAAAAACAAACGAAGGGGGGAAAAATATTTGCATATGTATATAAAAAATTGTATTTTTCCGCTGGCATGCGACATTTTCATTTGAAATGTTAAGATTCAGGACAATATATATATGTATGTATATAAATTATATTGTATATGACATTCAATAAAGCGCTGTTGATGTGATTAAAGTACCACTTACATATGTATACACATGTGGTTACAAATTATGAGTATATACATATATGTATGCATACATGAATGTGTCTGTATATAAATTTAAATTGTTCTTATCACACTTTTGTTATGGTTGTGTCGCAGCTGCATATAAATTTATTGAATTAACATGCTTCATCAAAATTTTGCAGATTCAGAGCAAACAAAAGATAAAGCAACAATTGCAGCTCTTCAACATTTTATTGTAATTGCTTTCAATGTTGCCGTTGTTATCAAAAACAGCATCAACTTTCACATTCATACTCATACATTTTCATGCGATTATTGCAAATTGTCTAACTCTTCTTTATGTATATAAAAGCCAATAAATAAAAGTAAGAATAAAATGAATAATTTTTAAACGCATGCAATGGCAGTAGAAGACACACACATACATACATATAAGCATTCATAGATAGATAGCATTGTTGATAAACACACGACAATTTGTCACAATTAACAAACTTACTGAAATGACAATTGTTAGCAGATTGGCAGGCATTGGGCCATTATTAGAAAAATGTAAAATATACACACAAATAAATAAATATTTTCTACATTAAAGTGCATCGAGTCTAATGCAAAAAAAAAGGTTTAAAAATTAACCTCGTTAAATTTTTGTGATATATTTCGGATCTAGCAATAACCGTTTGTGAGCTGAAACGTTTTGAGAAAAGCCTCTAAAAATCTACTTTTGTATGGAGGAATTTTTCGGTAAACTACTTTTGGCAAAATAAAGACTCACAAATAAAAGATACTCAAAAATAGTTGGGTTCTGTATACAAATATCTGGAAAAACTCAAAAAAAAACTAAACAAGAAATTACGAATCGTATGAAAAACACAATAAAGATGTTTACAATAAAAACTCATTATCTCATAGAAGATCTAATTTTTTTTATAGAATCCATGCATTTCTAGTGGGGTAGAACAACATTTTTTCCGTGATGCACTTTAATGTACACACGAGTACAAATAAATACATTGAATGCCCCTGCGGGAAGTGGGCAAGAATATTCCCGCGGTAAGGTATGCCTGTCGTAAGAGGCGACTGAAATACCCCACAGAGAGAGAGAGAGAGAGGGTGTGACCAAACTGTCACAAAGCTCTATACCATCCCGATGAATGACGCCACTTCAGTCTGCAATGAGACCACGCCCGTCTCACCAGACTAAAGCAACAAGGCGCAGCCCAAAAAATAATAAACGCCAAGGAGACCCAGTCGTCTCCCGTGTTTATTACAAAACAGTGATCCCGGCTGCAATGAGACCACGCCCGTCTCACCAGATTGGTTAAAACAAAAGACGCCACTTCAGTCTGCAATGAGACCACGCCCGTCTCACCAGACTAAAGCAACAAGGCGCAGCCCAAAAAATAATAAACACCAAGGAGACCCAGTCGTCTCCCGTGTTTATTACAAAACAGTGATCCCGACTGCAATGAGACCACGCCCGTCTCACCAGATCGGTTAAAACAAAAAGGCGCAGCCAACAATAAACGCCCAGGAGACCTAGACGCCTCCAGCGTTTACATGAAACGATACCACGCGATATAACGAGTGGAACGAAGAAGCCAGGGTGTCAGCGACCCTGCCCCACAGCGGACGGCTACGAACAAGACCGACAAAAATTAAAACAGACGAGTGAGCAGTAATGCTCTAGACGGCCTCTCGACGAAATACTTAACGGTGGTTCCGGGAGGAGCTTTCCGTCGGACGAGAGGAGATGTTTAGCGGGTGGAAGTCTCGCACTGACTTCGGCTTTCAATGCTTTTACTCCTCGTTAAATAAAAAAAAAAAAAAACATTGAATACTACCAACGAAAGAATGAATGCCAGTGGCAAAAAATTATGTATTCCGATTTGCTGTGCATTTAAAACACAGCAGTTAGAACCACTAAGAAAGCACTTCTATTTTGTTATATGTAAGTAAACTATATCTACTCAAAACCATAGAAAACTAATAAGAAGGTGTGACGTCGCTCCACCTATAATAAAATAACCTTGCAACAAAAATAAAATTTTCTCGCCCAGATGGTGATTCTAAAAGTGTTTTAGACCAATTTTAGGTCGTTGATCACTAATCTGAAGAAAAAACCAGACAAGGAAGAAAAAGCGATTGTAGGGTTACTAGTGCAGGAGTATAAGAGATTCATACAAAATAACTAAATAACTTTCTCTCAGACACCAAGCATGTAACATATAAAATTAGTATAATTGTTGGACAATTTTGTTTCCCAGATATGTCCAATGGACAGTGGGGTCGATTATGTGGGAGCAAAAAATCTTTAGAGTTTCCTAATGAATAACTTTTTCTCAGACATGAAACACGTATTGTTTAGAAACAGATTCGCAATCAACGACCTAAAATTTGTTTAAAACATTAGTCTAAATCTCTATTTGGTGTTTACCTATTCCAAAGTGTAAACCTAAAATGGTTAATAGTTTTTAAATATATGTATGTGTCCACAAAATTGTTTGCCTTCGTCAAAATTTTAGGTTAAGTTAGTGAAATAAAAATATTACATAACAATGCTCTCTTTAGTTTTCTAACTATGTCATTGAATAGATACATTACCCAAGATTGAATACTAATCGGATTGGGGGTTTCACATGTACTTTAGAGTATTTTGGGGCCACTCAGCTCGGATCTAAAAACCAAATATCTCCATCGTATCAACTTTTTAAGATGACGGTACATGAAAAGTATGGAATTTTCATTTGTTTAGCCCATTGGCAATATTATTCTAAGCTATACCTGAAAAATTTCCAAAACGTTTTCATCTCTTTATGCCAAGCAATTTTCCCATAAACATTTAAAATGATGAAACTTTAATTGTAAATTTGCCAGCACCGTCTTATTAACGCCGTTTTACAAATTTTTCTATAATTTATTTAAAACCACCAATCTGATGAAAAAACTCAAATTTATGGTACTTATGGTCTAACAAAAAAACCACATCTGGGTTGTTTCTTTTGAAATCAATAAAATTTACATTTTCTCTGGGCAATAGAAAAAAAAGAAATCCACTCAGTGTGCAAAAATATGCAAAGATATTGCATCAAATGCTTATGTGCCCTCTGGGTACATGCATATGAATTCATATATATGTAAATACCATATGTAGTACGTGAATAGATGGACAAAAGTCTTATGACATATGTATGAACCAGTTCTTTTTCAAATTAGGCTTCTCTTGAAAGTTGCTTCCGTTGCATAAGTTTTATACTGTTCATTAGTAATGCAATAATGTAATGGTATATTGGCATATAAATTTAATGAAGTAAAGCTTCGAAAAATCGAATCTCAAGGGAAAATCAAATTCCTCTGGTTATAGTGCTTTTGTGTTATCGAATTATGGTAATTATAAATTTAAATACACATAACCTGTATTCTTTGAGATGTAATAATTTTATTTAACCCGAACATTCCCTCCGCTTGCTTTTGTAATCAAAACAAAAACAGTTGTTTGTTTTAATTCTCCTATTATTTTCTATAAAGTGTTGGTCCAATTTTCTTATTTTAGAAAACTCTATTAACGGACTCGACGTTAATTTCTTTTCGACTTAATTGACTAAGAAAATGTCCTTCTTATGCAGGTAGTCACTCCTTAAAATAAACACAAGACATTTCTTTTTGTATCTTTAAGGACCTTATTAGTGATAATTAAGAAAGTTCATTTTCCTCATGCATGCACTATACATATGTACATACATATTTATACCCTCATATCATATACATATATACGCATATGATCCAACCTACGTATTTTATATATGTATTTCTCCACTGATTAACTTTGGCTGTTTTATACAATTATTTTGTAAAATTATGTATTTTTTCCGTTTTTTGATTACTACCATTTCTTGTGCACTTCCGCACCTACATTCCGTTTCTTTAATTCTTCCTTCCTTTTATTATTAAATCAAATTAACGCATTTTTCCGTTCCTTATTTTTTCTGTGTTTGTTTTATTTCATATTGCCACGGAATGATTCTCTGAGGGTGTTTCTATTATTATTATTTATTTTGTTTTGTTCTTTTAATTTTTGGCACCTTAAATTCTCATTACTTTCGTTTCTTTAAATTTTGAACTTTTTCTTGTTTTTGTTTTTGTATGATATTAATATTTTATTAAGTTAATTAATTTTCTATTCTATGAATTTTTACTATCAGCGAAGTTTTTTTTTCGTCTAATAAATACATTTTTGGATTTATTAAATTTTATTGATTCCGATTTTATTAAAAATCTAATACACTCAGTTCACGAGTGAAGCATACGACTGGGACAATTATAGTCTGCTTTTGACTCATTTAGATTTGAGTATTGACAGTTTTAACTGTAAAATACAGTATCAGCATCTAAGTCTTAATGTGCAGGGAGAACCTTTCGGACCTAACCCGAATGCACAGTGTTGCTGTAATATGCTTAAGCGAAGTCAGGAGTAAGATTTCAAAAAGATGTCTTGTGATGTTCATTTGCAGATGGAGCAGGCTAACAATCTGCAGAAGCCGTATTTTATCTACTCAGCGAATGATCAGGGCGATAATCTTAGGTGAACAATACTTCAGTGATCGCCGGAACTATCTGAAATATATACGAAAGAACTATCAAACTTTCTTCAATCAAATTTAAGGCTTTGACTTACAAAAACTATAAACCAATATTGTTACCATATCCTTGCTATGGGCTTTTTCATATTCACAAAAACATTATCTCATCTGAATTTCAATACGGAAAAGCTCTATGCATATTAAGGTGCCTCAAGTAGAGTAGCCAGACGTACTGATTTCACCAGTACAGGTACTAGTTTTCTTGTATTTGTTTTTTTAAATACTGATTTTAAAATTCTGAAATCTGTATGCAAATTTATTACTTTAAAATCTTTTAATGAAAATATAGACAGAAATTTTGATTTTGAATATTTTGTGTACTTAGTGGCACATTCCTAAAGGCAAGTTTTTTGATTCTTCACTTCAATACACCAACTGAAGGAACTTTTTTAAAATAATTGCCGGAAAATGTTCTGATCTGTACTGATTTTCCAGTTAATTGCAAGTTGAATGTACTGATTTTTTGGTTACTTTTAGTCAAATATATAGGAACTTAGGAATAGCAGCTGCTCTACAGAACGTTTCAGTTAGATGGCACGGTTTTGTTCTGACACTATTATGGTTTTGTTTCAGGTATATGAGGAGCATATCAAAAGAATTATCATTTCCGGAGTCACGTTTAAATGAGAATATATTTAATCAAAATCAAAACTTTCTGAAATGTACTAAATAACGATTATTGGGCATATAACAATTCTGGGCTCCCAAATCCCGAAAAGTCGGTCTCGAACGACATCCCAAGGTGAAAGAGTTTTGACGAAACATTTTCTGACGAGCATACAACAACACCCAACAACAAGGTCGCTGTAGCTCAGTGATTTAGTACGTTGGCTTCCTCAGCAAGTTTTATTGTTCAAAACTGTCATCTAATAAAATATTTCATATCCGAACAGCTACCAACTGTGGGCAATGGTGAATCTCTCAAGAACAAGAGGAAACTCCGAAAAACAACAATGTAAAATCATCCTTCGTTGTTTCTGTAATGTTTATTTAATGGAAGATTTCATAAATATTCTGACCTTTTCAAAAGAAAAACGAATATTTTGCTCATTAAAATCGCTTAGTAAGTAAATTATAAACAATTTCTTTCATTCTTTTATCACCTTCACTCCCCCTCCCTCCCTCTCTCCGAGACCATAATAATGCATTTTTAAAAATGATTACAATTTTTCATAGCGTTTGTTTTCTTTCCTTTGCACATAATACAAATGAAATATGCGCATTTTCACTATCAGAATATTGCATAAAAATACTTTGTAATTTTCATTGCATTTATCATCAGAAGAAATTTATAATTCAACATAAAAAAGCATACTTATGATAGTTTTTTTATGAGCTATTATCCTGTATCCAGCATATGTCCCTAGTACTTTTATGAGTTGTTTGATGCATAAGTATGTATGTATGTGTTAGGATGTGCTTATGTATTTTAAAAAATCATTTAAGTTGTTCAGTGTTTATTTTGTTCGTATGTTTGTATTTGAACTTTCAATGTGCTCATACTTATGTAAGTATGTGTTTCTTTTCACTGTTGTTGCTCCTTGGTGATTGTTGACGTAGTTGCTCATGTTGTTGTTGCTATTGCTCCCACAACAAATTAAATGTCAACAAGGGACAATCACATTTTACACATCAAGGCTTCGGCTTCTGTATTTTGTTGTTTTTGCAGCATGTCGCAAGCTGTCAAGCAATGAGGAGAGGCAGACACGGTAGACAGAACGAAGTCAGGCAGCCAAGCTTTCAGCTAAATTGAAATAATCCATAAAACGTTAAACCCAGAGAGATGTCGTTAAAACGCACATAACCATCACAAAAACAACAAGAACACTAACCAACTTATCATGGCTAACAATAGCAACAACGGCAATAACAACAACTATGAAAATAACACTCGAGTGCACAAATTTACGCTGGCATTAATGTATTTTTATACTTACAAACATAGACATATTGGTCTTGTTTCAAACCTATTAAGGTTAAAAAGTTTTATAGAAAATATCTCTTATGTACATGAGGATATTTTTGTATATGATGGGTTACGCTGACACGTAGAGAGTTTAGGCGTGTGAACGAAAAGCGTAGTCAGTAAAGGATCGACAACTCTCAAAGGTATGGACACGTGAATGTGATATTTTAGTTAAAAGTGAAAGTGCAAACTCTTTTTTTTTTAAAGTATTACATATTACAACTGAGAATTTATCTTCATATACTATTTACGTTAGGTCATTTAGTAATTTAGTTTTCAAGAAAATATAATATAACTAATTAAACGTGTAAACTCTATTATAATAAATTTTGTTGGACGCCTTTAACCTTGTAGATCCCTGCAGGTGTTCTGGACGTATTAAGACATGTGCACAAAAACTGTCTTAAGATATAATCATAATGTATTTGAGCTCAGTATAGAATAATGACGAAACTTTACACACTGGGCTTGAAACAAATTATTATGAGAAAAAAATACCGACAAAATCTGTTAATGGGAGGTTGTTCTATGTTTCTGCTTCGTGGTCATTTTCCAATATTTTTGGAAATCCGAGCTGATCCCCCCTTCGAGAAAACGTATTTTTAGTCAATTCCCTATTTATTTTATAGATTCTCGCATTAATATATAGAAGAAATTTAATATATAGAAGAAAGTTAATCTAAAAATAGAAGGATTTGAATCTGAATAAAATATATTTACAATAATTATGAAATACTAAATATGTCTTAAAGAGAATTCGAGAATTCACTAACACATTTTTTCAATCGCTCTACTTTTAAGAAGCAGATAAATTCAATAACGTTGATATTCAGTGATTGAGTCGAAAAGTTCCGATTCTCATTTCAGCATTCAATCTTGTTCTGAAACGTTGTTTTGAAACTAATCGAGTCAACATGGAACTTCTTTATTATTATTATTTATTATTTAGGGAAGCCCAACCAGGCAGGCACTGCGACCTAAAAGATCTTTTGTGCCATTCCCCATTTTATGACAAAAGACGTTCAGCTGACCTAATAAAAGTCAAGACATCTTTTGTAGAAGAAGATTTTATTTGATTAGCCGTCAAAAAAGGAACACCAAAAATTCTTCCTCTGAGCCGAGCCAAGGCCGGACATTCACACAGAATGTGAAGTGTCGACTCGTCATCTTCCAGACATAGACGACACTCTGTCTCATTAGACAGACCTATTTTGTTTAGGTGATATCTGAGCCCATAGTGTCCAGACATGTAGCCCACCAGTAGCCTAAGGTCTGATTTGGGGTAAGAGATGGGCTTATTTTGGGCAAACGGAACGATAAGCGCTTTTGCCTGTCTTAAACCTGGGATAGAGTTCCAATACTCTAGCTATGGAAGTTCTTACCGATCTCATAACTAATTTAAAAAAATGTGCATGGGCACTGGTATATTAAAACAGTAAAACATATTGACCAATGCTTACAATTTCTGGGGGCGAGGGTCTGGGAATGATGTCTGAATAAGCGGCAGAACCCATTCACCGAATGTTTCAAAAATTTTTGAATAAATACAAAATAAATACGATCAAAGATCCATTTTATGAAGAGCAATTGAAGAAAGCTGTTTTCGAATTCTCATCAAGACATACAATATTTGGTATTTAAAGGAATTTCAATAAATAAATATTTTTTTTTTGTTTTTAGATTAATTTTCTTCTATATGTTATATTGTGCTATTAATGCAATAAATTATAACATAAACAGGAAATTGATTCTTAAAGGTGTCTCCTTGCCGGAATGAAAATCTCTGCATGATAGCTTTTGGGGATAACTTTAAGTTTTTGGAAATGATATCTAAACAAGCGGAAGAACCTATTCACCGAAAGTTTCTAAAATTTAATTAAACAAATATGATCGAAGATCCATCTTATGTAGAGCGATTTAAAAAATGTGTTAGTGAATTCTCGAATTCTCTTTAAGACATATTTAGTATTTCATAGTTATTGTAAATATATTTTATTCAGATTCAAATCCTTGTATTTTTAGATTAACTTTCTTCTATATATTAAATTTCTTCTATATATTAATGCGAAAATCTATAACAAAAACGGGGAATTGACTCAAAATGCGTCTTCTCGAAGGGGGAATCAGCTCGGATTTCCAAAAATATTGGAAAATGATCACGAAGCCACACAGAACAACCCCCCATTCACAGATTTTGTCTGTATTTTTTCTCATAATAATTTGTTTCAAGCCCAGTGTGTTTAACTGGAAATGTATATTACGAAGCGAGGTACGAATAACAAGAGGAAATGACGTTGGATATAACACGCTCTAAGAAAACCAGAAGATGACATTTATCACAAAATTACAAATGCCAAATACAACCATCAAATCATTCGTAAAATTAATACCACCTGGTGATGCATTGTACATAAAAATCTGAGGAAAACATAGACGGAGTGATATAAAAAAAAGACTTGCATTATAAAATTAATTATTTTAGGAAATTTATAGACATGAGTGAGGGCGCAATGGTTCAAATGTCCAGGAAACCTGTCATTGTACCGCTAAAATATGATAAAAGGAACATTCCACTTCCAATTTCAATTAACTTCCACAGGATATTTATTATTTCTCAAGCGTTGCTATTTGTGATCGAGCACTGTAGATTTCAACAATAACTAGCGTGTAGTTTTTCAGTTTTTTGAAATATGGCTGTGCAATTCTATAAATTTAAACCCTGTAGAAAAGGATTGAACAAATGTTTCACTTATGTTAATTCTCTGCTAGACTATATCTAGTAAAACAAAGAGGATTTTCAATATGTTTGAAACAACTGTATTAAAAAAAAAAAAAAAACAAAAAACTAAAGTTTATTAAATTTACGATTTTAAATCAATGTCACCTTTAGGAACAACAAACGTCTGCTTGTGTGCCTTACCCATTTATTTATTACTACTCCCTTGCATAAATTCAAGGGAAATTCTTGATAAACTTAGGGAAAGATAAAGAGAAACAAAAAGAGATGCAAATGAAACAAATGTATCCTTTTTTCATTAGAATAATAAAACGTGCGAGCTGTAGCATTTTGTGGCATAAAAGTAGCATTTTATGCGATTCCTCATAAAAATATGATACTCTTAGGTGTGCCGAATATAAATTTTTACATACAAAAACATTTTTCAATATTTTAATGAACAATAAAAAATATAACTTAGTTAATCGTTCTGTTGTTCAATATAATTTTATTAAATTATTAAAGAAAAAAAAAAACGAAAAATGGGTTAAAAAAAATTTTCCACATTTAATCATATTGTGCGAGTTATATTTGCATACGAATGAAAAGGACCTACAGTTTTATGCCAAATCTGAACGGTGAAGAAAAAGTTTTATTTAGAAAATTGTTACTCTCGGAAGTTCGTCATTGTCAGCCAAGAGGTGGTGTAGTGTAGAAATTTATTTTTTTATTTCCTGTGTTCGTTGTCCACATACCAACATCAGTATTTACGTAATTTTTTTTCACTACAATACTTAAGGGTTAAAATGGATAAATAATAAATGCCTCGAGTTTTGTGTTACAAAGAAAATTTCTTTTTCCGGATTGTTGAATATGTTGAAAAAGACCTACGAGTTAATGCGAGTCAACGTTATCGAAAACGCGAGTGGTAAAAAGCATTCAAAAAAGGACAAAAAGTTGTCGATAAAATTTCTCGCTCTGGTTGACCTTCAATGCCTTTGACCGACGAAAACGTTGTTAGAAATTATTTAAAATTTTTTTCTTTAGACTACAAAATCACAAATCACTACTAGAAAGGACGCCAGAAAAAAAATTATTTCTGATCCCAAAAATTAGAGGAACCAAAGTGGCTGGAGCTGAAATCTGCAAAAAGTGCTTAACCAATTGGGAACAAGTTGCATTTTGAAGAGAGTCTGAATTTTGCTTGTTAAACCGGATGGAAATTCATCAGACTGATTTCAATATTTGCAGTCAAAAAGATTTTATTACTAGAGGGATCAGTTAATGTAGATAAATGGAAACATGTTACTGATAAAGAAGTATCACTGACTTTGGAGCGACTCTATAAGCACAATATAATAAATAGTGTTCATAATGAATACGATAGAGCCAACTCATTCACTATAGCTAAGAACAAATTTACACTAATCAATTTTTTAATTAATCTTATCATGTTCTCATTTTATTCAATTAACAAAAAATTTAAGAAATCATGTGAAATTGAATTACTTTAATGGCTAAAAATAGGCCTTATATAGTTTCTATTGGAAACTGCGTATAAACACGTTAAGCTAAAGCGCTAAAAATGATTCCAGAGCTAAAACCAATTGAAGGGATGTAAGTCTAAAGGATCTAAGTACCAAAAATATTGAACGGGAATGTAACAAAAAAAATGAATGAAATAGCTGTAATTAGTATTAGATTTAGACCTCAGCAAATATTTTTCTATTTTGGTTAATTTTTTTTTTTGTTTTTAATGGATGAGATATAAAACCCTTTACAATCATATTAGGCTTGACAAATATGTGTGAAAAAATTTATCTTCTCAAAAAAAAAAAAAAATTTGGCGCTTAGGCCCTTTAGACCCACACCCCTTCAATTGTTGAAGATGGGTAGCATGAAAAAGTAAATTCAAATTATGTGCAAGCATCTTACGGATCAGTGTCAAAGTGTATAAATGACATCACAATTATTTGAGGCTTTTAAGATCAAAATTTTTGCAATAATTTTTGCAATAAAACTTTTAACGAATCGCAAGATTGCAAAAAAACAAATATATTTTGAAATTATCTTCCATATTTTAGATAAACTTTGAATGCTTCTTAAATAAGTAAAATTTCTTATTTACGTTATTTTGATTATTTTCTAAATTTGACTTTCCTTCTGTTTTATCACTCAAAATCCCATGAAGGACCTATCCCAAACATTTCGCATCTATTCATATTGCGTGTTGTGTATATATTTGTATACGATTTAAAGGGGCCTAGTGTTTTATGAATGGATTTTCTGGGCAATTTCTGCTTTTTAAGGTTTGCCATTCCCAGCCAAGACGTAGCGCCATGTACATAAATTTGTGTTTCTCACTTTTAATTTTTACCCTGTCGAGCATGGAACCCGGGTGCACTCGATAGCAGTTCAACACATTCACCACTACCCCAAATTTACCACTAGTAATTGGACTTTAAATTATTGAAAATTTATGTCGTTAAATAAATTAATGAACAAAAAAATAAACATTTCTTTGGATATTATTACTCAAGTTTTCGACATTTAAAGAAAGAATTCGTAGAAATTTTTTAACTCAAGTTAAGTCAAAAAATATTTGCTCGAATATGTTCTAAAATTTATTTTAATTATTTTAGTCATTTTGGGTTATCTTCAACTCAAACCTGTTCAAAAGCTGCGTAGTAGACCGAATTTCACTAATCAAATATGAATTATAAGTTCATCAACAATTTTCTTAACCAACAACTTTTTTTTTTATAGACTAATGCCAACTTTTTTTGATTGCTTCATATTTAATAAAACAATGCTGTTTTTTTTAATTTTAATTTTTATTCTAAAGTTTAGTTTCACTTTTTAATGCCAAAACTTATTTCTATAAAATTTTCATCATAATTTCACTTTAGTATTGTATATATACATGAATATAAATATATGTATGTATGTATACATACATATGTATACTACTGCTGATATACAAAAGAATAATACAGAAATGTATGGAATACTTGTATTTATGTATATATTTTTCCCTCAAACGCACACACACTTAAATAGAAGAGAACGCACGTTTTTCAAAGACTTTCTTTTAATTATCCGTTTCGAGTTTTTAACGTTTTAAAAGCGGACATACAACTGATATCCTTTTCGCAAGGACTCCACCAACAAGTTGCAAAAATTTTCAAATGTTTGTCTTCCCTTCTCCGTCTCGCTCCAGTTTTGATTGGAAAAGCTTTGCATGCGTATGGCATTGAATTTTTTATTTGCTTATTTCTAGAAAGATAGGGAAGGGGGAGTGTGCGATTTTGTGCGAAGTAAAAGCTTTTTCGCAACTTGTTGCCATATTAATGGAGAGAGAAATCCAAAAAAGAGAGAGATTGAGAGATAAAGTAAAAATGAGAAGTCAGCTGTTGCATATTTTTGGATGTTTTCTTCAATTGAAATTATATGAAGTTATAATTTAGAAAGAGAGCGATGTATTGACAATGAAAAAGTTTCATTAAAATAATGATAAGCAATACTACAAAAAAAAACCTCAAGATTTTTTTAGGTATGTCCAAAATGTATATAGGTATTTTGTGTATCGTATTTTTTTTTTTTTTGTATATAATCAATAGAGAACTTTGTTTACAGAAAAGCATATTCTATATGTAAAATTTACCGTAAACTACATTTGAATATGTAGTTTCTTCAAATATCAGTTCATGTTCATCTTATACATCTCATACTATATGTATGTACGCACATTTGAAAGGAAAAACTGAAAAATATAAATTTTCGAAAACAGCTGTTGCATACTTCTAGGTGTTTTCATATAAAGCTTTAAGCGCAAAAGTAAAGACAGCGAGTCGTTTGCAAAAAAGGTTAAATGAAAATAGTTATACAAATGAATATAAAACTAAGTAAAACCGGTTCCGAAATGAATCTCCAGCTTCGGATATATGTAAGTGCTCTTGGCTCCCTGACTAAGATAACTTGCTCAATTTATATCCATTTCAAATATTAGGTTCCATGTCTGAAAATAAGATAATATTTTAAGGGTTCAAACCAGGGCTTTGGAGCGGAAAGCGGAGCAGGTGCAAAGAGCTGTGGAGCACACTGTTTTAACCGGAGCTAGAGCTGGAGCAATGAAAATTTAACCGGTCCGCTGCTTCGATTAATAATTTTTCCAACTACCTATTGTTCGATACAATTAATTTTTTTGAACTTTTCATTGTCATTTCCATTGAAATAATGAAAACGGTAATTGAAATATTCCATTGCCAGTAACGGTTATGGTAAGAGTAATCATAATCGATGTAATTCAGTTCCTTACATATTTACAAAGATGCCTGAAATGTACAAATTTAATTACCAGGTGTGGCGATTAACAATTTTTAATTTTTTCAAAAGGTACCATTGGAAATAACTGGTTCTATAGCTATGAAAGCAGCCTTCCAAATGTTATAGTTGTTATACGATTTAGTATCATATTTTTTCGTATGGGAAACATGTCAAATTCTGAGCCAAAATGATTTTGCATCTCACTCAACTATATCGAAAGTTTTGGAGACATGTTCCTAAAACTTACGATTTGTTCCTTAAATTGAATTTTTAGGAAACAGTTCTCTAAATTTGAAAAATGGGTCTAAGTACAAATTAAGGTAGCGATACATACAAATGAATTTAAACACAAAAACCGGTGTTTTGCGACACATGAATCACGATTCCCAGTACAAACCTGTAGTCTTTGCAAAATAAATAGTTTTTATACTTCCACAATAAACAGGATACAATATATGAATGCAATCATTAGCGGTCTAAGGGGAGGTTTTAGAAATAAACCCGAAACTTGCATCCGCTAGTGATTCCGATGAATATTCAGGTTATATAGGAGGTTCCACGCCCTCTTTTCCAATCTTACACACATTTTTGCCGTCGCGTCTCAGTACTGTATTATAAATGAATATAGATATAATTCAAAAAAGCAGTACGGTTGTATGAGAGTTCCCACGCCCAGTTCAAATTAAGATATCAGCTTCCACAATAACCTCGGTATTGGCAATTAATATATCTATACAAAATCTTAGTACCGTATTACAGTACAGAGATATCGCATAACGAATAATCAAGTTATATGGGAGGTTCCCCAATCCAAAAAACCGCGGCATGTGAAGGGATAAATATGGTACATTTTACTTGTTGAACGTATATTTAAGTAATAAGAGAAATAATCTAATACATCAGTTTTATAAATCTCTGGAACTACGAATTTTGTTCAAAAATTTGCATACCGGGGAATTTCAAGGTAGGAATCCCATTTTTGTTAAAAAAAAAAATCGTGCATTTCAGTAAAAATTTTTGGAAATTTTCATAGAACTTGAAAGGAGGAGGATATGTTTTTTAGAAACAAAAAGAATAACAACAAATTGATTTTATTTCTCGACTCTTTTCAAAAATCCATGTGGAGAGGGAGGTTGTAAACAACTATGCATTACCCGATCAAAGCCAATATATCCTATATTTATTCCGAAATTGGAATAATCTTTTTTTAGGGACTCAAAAGTTTTAATTAAAGTTTTGAATTTTCTTTCCAAAGATATCGTATATTTCAAAATTTTCATAACTTTTCGTAAATTTTATATGATCATAACTCTTCGAATTATGTTACATTTCTCACATTTTCAAGTAGTTAAATTGAATATTCTGATTGGAAATAAAGTAGGTTTACAGGAAATTTTTTCCTGTAAAATCCTGCCCAAAATTTATTTCTACGTTTGCCTCTGCTAGTATGTATTGTTATTTAGCTAATTTTATTTTAATGTTTCCAACATTCAAATGTAATTTCGAAAAAGCTCTTCGTTGTATGATATAAATTGCGTAGGCGTTTTTTTGTGAGCTTTTTTTTTGTTAACACAAAACAAAAAAACATTCGTAATCATACTCAATATACTCGAGTAAATGAAATTTCACCTTGAAAGAGCAACTGAACTGAAATTAAATAAAACTGAGACTGAGAATTGAAGCAAGTAAGTAGTACGCATGATTGTACAACAATTTATTGCATACTTTTTGGCATGTAAACAAACAAACAACCATAAAAAGGTGATGAAGTTGAAAGTACCTAAGTAAAGAATAGTAAATGCTAAAGTAAATAAAAATGAGTATGAGAGTTTGTAACTATGTAATGTGATACATAGAATAAAAAATAGATACCATGATTTTGAAGTAATTAGTGAAAGTAAATATTAAATTTCATAATGATACAATAAAAAAGAATGGAGATTTAAATGAAAATTCAAGAAGTGACTGAGAGATTTTACGCTTGTATAAAGTTTATTTTGTAAGTACAAACTAAAGCTGCTTAAAAATAAATGTACATATGTATGCAGTATATTATTTAAGCATATGGACTTATTTAATTATTGACTGTAACATTGAAAAACATTTCTCAGGATAGGTATTTAAAAAAATGCAAAGTTGTTACAAACTTTATATTGGCAGAGAGAGAGAGAAAAAGAGAGCGAGGAGACAGACAGATAGACAGTCTAACAAAATCACATACACGTAAATACCTATATTTACCAAATATATATATGTACATGGCTTCTTATACTTAAAAAATGATATTGAAATAAAGCTATGTGCTTCAAATATAATAAAAAAGGAAGTCGCAACATCTAAAAGCATGCAACAGTTTGAAGTTATTGCTGATTGTGACGACTGTCTTTAAACTCTGTTATATACAGACACTTTTTTTTCTTGCTGTTCTACAATTTATTTTTGTATGTAGCTGGCATTACAAAAGCAACAAGTTGTAAATAGAATATATACACACAAAAAAGGTTCTCTAAAAGTATGCAAAAGAAAACGAAATTTCGCTACACGGCATTGCCAAAAATAAGAAAAAATATGATCACATAAATCAACAAACGGAGTTCATGACAGCGCCCTTGTCATTTGGGGTTGGCAAATATACAAACACACTCATGCACACACTTATTGAGCTTTAACCTGCTGTTGTTTTTAGGTCTACGTGTTTTCTGTACTCCACTTTAGCACATAGCTGCATGTATGTGTGGGTCTCTACTGTAATGTAATGTATAATAGATCAAAAAAGATTGTTTACTTTGAGAGTTTTTCGTTTGATTCGTTTGATTTTCTCGCTTTTCTTCTCCTCCTTATATTTAAATTTTCTTGGAAAATTTTAATAAAGAAAAAATAATGATATTCTTATAAATGCTCGCCTAGACAATACATACATACATATATTTTTTTTTTTTTATTTTCGTTATTATTTTATTATTTTCAATACCGAAGAGCAGACTAAAGCAAAGTAGTATTTTCTGGGGCTTCGCTGTTGTTGGCTTTGATATTACGTTGGCATGTGTAAACAAATTATTATAAAAATTTATTCATTTATTGCCAAATATGTATATTTATATAAGGTTAATGACCTTCCTGTGTGTGTGTGTGAGTATGAGTGCGATTGAATAGTATACTTCATATTTTATTTAATTCCACTTAAGTGTCAATAAACTTTTTGGTTAACTGCGTATTATGGTTTTGTATCAGTTGTTCCTGTTGCTTGTGAAACTGCAAGTTTATGAGCGTTCAAAACTTGTACATGAAAGTTTTTCATTCATTTAATTTTTATTAACATTTGTTATAAGGATGTTGTTGATTTTTTTGTTTTATAGTGGTATATGTAAAAACTAAAATGTTATTTAATAACTAGAATTTGTTGGTACTAGTTACTGTCCTAATCAATTGATCCGAATACAAATATAGACTGCTATCATAATATTTTGTTTTAATGGAAATCGGTGAGTTAGCGAATTATTTTGAAACTCGAAATTTTTCACATTTCATGTACATATTTTCCACTTCAATCTTGTTACAAAATTTTTAAAAATATCCATATGAAATTCGAACAAATTCGATTTTTCTGAGCAATTAAATGTAATAACTTGAAGACTAGGTATACAAGATTTGATGATGAAAATTTTAACGTATATAAGTATAAGGATTTTTTATGGCTATCTATTTAAGAAAAAATACCCTTTTTTGTAAATTTTTTGTGCTTTTTCCTAACATACACCGAAATTGTGTAGGAACTGAGTATAAATATAAAAAGCATTCGAACTTTGTATATCCTACCCATTTTCTAAAAAGAATATTTCTTTAATTTAAAAAAGAAATGGACGTGGATTGGATTTTTAAGGTTTTTGTCTGATATTTTATTGTATAATTTTCACTATTTCCTTTGAATGTTGGTAATTTTCGTAACATTTATTCTAGAGATTATTTTATCAAAGGATTATTTAATTTGTTTAGGAGTTTCAATTGAAGCAATTATTAAAAATTTTCCCTGGTATGAGGGGTAAGGCGCCCAATTGTCCAGGTTGCCCATTTCATAACTTAACCTATGTCAAGCGATAATATTTGTCTTCATTAAGTTTTGTTTGAGTTAACGCTGTTACTGAATAAAAGCCAGACAGACGGACATGTCTTAATCGTCTCTTTTTTTTGTTGTTGTTCATAACTACGATGCGTAATTATGCGCATAATAAATAACCGTTACTCGCCCAAAACCAATACAGTTATACCGAGAGTGTAAAGTTTAAAAAGAATAGTGAAAAGAAAATGTCAAAAGAAAATCGCGTTAGCCTATGTAGATGAGATGAGTTGGACAAAATCTCGTTTGGAAAAATCTTAGGGATGATTGCTACTGAGATGCGTTGCCAATGGTTTTATTCAGTACTCCCTGAATAATTTATTGCTTCAAATATTTGTATCATTTTAAGAAACTGTAAACGGCTACCTAGAATGGTTGTGGCGACGAGTTGAACTTTATGAGCACAGTGAATACCATAGTCCATTTGTTTGAATTTTCCTATATTATATTGGTTTGAGGACTGGATTGTTGCTGGTATTAGTATTTGGTGTGGCTCTTTTTCATTTGTTTAAATGGTGGACGCATTTGGCGTGTTTAAAAATTTTATTTTTCGCTGCTGAATATTTATCTGGAATATCTCAAGTTGACTCCCGGCAGTTTAAATTGCATTGCCCTGATTCAAATGCTCTTTAATCTTGTCAATAACAGATAAGTAGTTTGAAAATCGTGAGTCTAACTATTTTTCCGAGCAATTTCATTTAAATATTTTACGAATTTCATTTGCTTGCATTTGATGTCAATTTTTAGATTTAAAACAAAACCCCTTATACCCGTATAAAGAAATAACGCATTTTAAAATTAAACATGGCCATAGTTGTTTTAAAAATGTCCAACTTTAAATAAAACTACCTTGTTTTTAGATCGAACAATCAATCTCAAAAATCGAACAAAGTGGAAACTGCACCTCCTCAATTTGGCAATTTTTATAGGATAATATAGATTAATAAAAATTAGCTTTCGGACTCATAAATTTTTTGTTTTTTTTTTTTTGACATATATTTAAAGACTTCAAATACAAGAAAATGGAAAAGGGCCGTTAAAAAAATTTTGACTGTGGTCCCAGGACATACTCGATTATATTGTTTGGTAGACCGCCAAAATTGACTTTTTCAAAAGTAGGATTTTTTATCGTAAAAGCAACGTTACAAATTGAGGAAAGAATTAACCAAACTTATTTTTTCTAGTATTCCCTGGAGTCATTGTTGTGCAGAAGAATGTGTTTAAATTTTAGACCAATTCATTAATTTTTTTTGGCAAAAATCTTGTTTTGAGAAAAACGGGTTCAAAGTTTTGACCATATGTAAAAACCTTATTACGTTCGGCGCTATAATAGTCTATATCTTCGAAAGTACCCGGAGTTTCTCTTTTTTTCACAAAATACTTTGGAAATACAATACTTTCAAAATTTTCCAAAACGAGAAAGTGCAGTTCCTCTTTAATCAAAATTTGAAACAATTTTTAGCAAGGTTGACATTTGGCATCATTAACATACGATTCAGCACGTTTGCATAATTGAACCTTTAAACTCTTTAGAGCCGAGAGCGAACCGAGTTGAAATTAAGTTAGGTTAGGTTACGTGGCTGTCTAGAAACACACATAGGCCGGAACGACCAATCGTTATACGACATGGTGTGGCAATTTGTTTTACTTGATGGTTTTACCATTGCCTACCAAGAGGTGTACTTGTATATTTTCTTATAATTCTCATTTACTTCATATTGATTAGAATATAAGAAGATTATGGGAATTTACCACCAGACCAAGACGAGAATCGCCACAGCTGAAGAGCAGTAGTTGCTTTCGTATAAAATATAAATTCTAAACTTAAAAAGATTTTTTCAAAAATTTAAAATTTGAGATGTGAAGGTATAGTCGGAAATTACCGATATGCTCGTCTAAACTCCATAGAAGTAGAATCAATACTTAAAGGAGGTTTGACTTATGGAAATACTAAAGCGTTATTATATTGCTGTTTGGTTTTGTAGTATAGAATTTTTGATAGTTCCCTTGTGATTCGTGACATGTGCTGGCATTGCCATTTCATCAGGAAATCAGGAAAAGACTCACACTCGAGCTACGCTCACAAATTTTTGACATTTATTATCAAAATTCATGCTCTGTGAGATATGTTTTTCGCTCTTTTTCGCAATTTTATGGTCGTCATAATTGACCTACTGAGCAAGCAATTCAAGCCGTGGTAACAAAATTTTACATCAATTTTACATCAATTTTCAAGAAAGATTATCGACTCAAATAAAAATTTCATATACTTTTGTTTTTCTTTTTTGATTAAAAACCAAACGCTTAACAAATCACTCTCTATAAGCCCGTAAAAGGGGCACAATAGATCTTATAGATCGCAGTGTATTTCTCCTAAATAATAACCAACATACAAGTGATTGTTTTTCTCTGATTTCAAAAGAAACTAGTAAGCTTGTGATATAGTAATTTGAAATAAAAAATTTTCAGATATGAAAAACTCATTAAGTTCAAATAAAAAATTATGTATATCTGCACTTGTGCAAAAAACTCTAATTGGGAGCTATGGCATGCTCCCAAACAGTTTGATTTTATAGTCGCTGGAATAGTACAACAGTATTACAAAATATGTTAAATTCTTTGAATTTCGTTTAGTTCTTAGAATTTTTATTATAACTTTGACTAAATGCGCATTATAGCTTTATTAGTGATTTCTTGATAAAAATTAAATATTTTCTATTACCTTAAATTATGCAGTGAATGAAGTTAGTTCATTTAGGTCATCGATTTCATGCAAATTTATTGAATTAAACTATTAAAGTAAATATTTATATATTTTTGTTTATTGTTTACACAAAAATCTCAGTAATTCAAGAAACTTACACAATAAATTTTCATAGGTCATGCGATATTTGCATTTCTTTCTTGTTATACGTATATACCATTTCCATTTTCATTTTGTAATATGTTGCTAACTTTAACGCTCTAAATAACACTTCCTACCGCCTTTTAATTACCTCATAAAAATCACCTTAATTAAGCTCAAAATATTCCTAAAAAAAAGGCCAAGTGTTTTTACCTTTCTTTCTTTCTAACGTATATTACTTGCTAACAAATTTAATTTCCAACTCATTTTAATTTAGTTGCACACAACACTTTTTTATTACCTACCTACAGTTTTTTATTTTTATTTCTTCACTCCTTGAATGATTTTTTCCATAAAAAGAAAATATGCACACCTAGAAAGCAAATAAAGCTAGCAAGAAAGTACAATATATATGTGTTTATTTGTATGTGTGTATGTGCATATATGCATGCTATGTATGTATATGTGCTTATATGTATATCTGAATATGCTTAATGGTATAATATGAAAAAGGGTCTCCATCAGACGCAAAAACCTCACACCGCTACGAAATGTTTTAATGAACTTTCTCCTTCAGAAGAACTTCAAGTGATATTGTAGTAGGTAACTACAACCACTACTACTACAATTATATACTCGTATCGTATCATTGTTTGGCGCCCGACATTTTAACCAATTTGTCGTTGAAATAATGTAAGCTTTCCTTTCACTTTGGGGAGCCTATAAGCACTTTTACTTTAATATACAAAATAGGAATACCTACAACTTTTCCAACATCATTTATTTGCTTGCTTAGCCATAGATGGCAATATGGATGATGCTCTTTGTGGCGCCAAAAGCTATATACAAACATACATATATGTACGTGCGATAACTGTCTGTGATTTGGAAAAACATACACACACATAATCACATATAAATACAGTGCGCGACAAAATATCTATTGAATTAGTTTCTGGCCTGGATGCGTACAAATTGTTTAAATAATCCAATATTTTTATCATTCTACCAATCTCTCCATAAATTCTTCTTTAGTTTTACATTCCTTTCCACTCAATTTCTTTCCCATTATAGCCAATAAGTCATCAATGACATTATCACGCAGTAGTTTAATATCTTTTTATATTCCAAAGCATTTATTCACGATGGAGAATAGTTATACCCCTGGTCCATAACCTCAAAGGCTACAACGGATGATAACAATAGTTTGCAAATATTTTTAAGTAAGTCGCTCTTGTTTTTTGCATCTAATTCTCTGTTGAGGTCAATTCATGTTCAATTTTTAGTTACCAGAAAATATAGTATCGACGAAGCAAATAGGAGTTTTGTGTATGGGTTTTGAGGTGTGGTTTCTATCGGTAGACGTGATAGCAATTTCATCAAATTCAGTATCCTTTGAATGATCGTGGTGCCATTGCTGAATTGTTCAATTGTTCAGTGCAATGAAAAAATTGGATTCATTAAACATTTGTACGTATCCCTTCTAAAAAGAACTATCACTAAGTTCACTGATGAGGCATCGTGGCGGATTCCGAAACTGCCGTCTGATTTGCCCGTCTCTGTATACACTGTTGTTGTGATGACTACACAGCTCTTTAAGCTTGTTACACATTATTTAATGCTAAAAATATTCTTTGAAACCATTTTCTGTAAACAATTTCTTTAAAACGTCAAATTTTTAGTAAAAACCATTTTCGCTTCCTGCGTCTACAAATTATAGCGTTTTCTTTTCTCGATAAAATGTTGCATTTTTTCTGCACCGTGCGAGGGCTGTCAAATTTTGTGTTCTTTTCTGAAAAAGAGGCAGCCTTTTCAGAGAGTGTTGTGTTCTTTTCTAAAAAAATACCTAAAAAAATACTGTCTTCTGAGCGGGGAAAAATGTTACACTTTTTACACTCAAATAAATGACGGGGTAAGAATGTTGCCCTGCAAATTAGTTGATTCTGACAGGGTAGCATTTTTATGTTCTTTTCTTACACTAAAAATGCAACATTTTGGCAGGGTTGAGGGCAACATTCAAAAATTGTTGCCATGGCACGAGGCAAAAAAATGCAACATTTTGTTAAGAAAAGAAAACGCTATTAGTTTACATCGGAGTCGGTTCACCCATTTTGTGTTAGTATATTATCCTATTACATAATTGTAAACAAAAAAATTTGCATTGATTACTTAAACCATAGAAATTTCATAAAAAATAACAATTCGATAATTATTTTTTGTCGCACACTGTATAGTACATACCTACTATATAAACAAATAACCAGTTTATTGTGAAAAAATTGTATGATGTCGCAAATCCGATGATTAAATATTATGTATGTATGTAGCAGTGCCGTTTTAACCTCTAGGCTTAAGGGCCCCTCCAGAAAAGTTTAAAGCAAATAACACAAAAATGACGCTCTCTATATTTTTTTTTATTTTGCTGCAAGATATACATTTATGAGGTCATCAAAATTATTTAAGCTAGTTAATTCATTTTCGATACTCATTATTGCAAATGAATTTAGTTTGTCTTCCAACATTGAGTCTCAGATAATTTTTCATATATTTAATTTTTGAAAATGATCTCTCGTCAACAACAATAACGGCACATAAATTCTAAGCAATATTTCTATAATATATAGAAAATCCAATTTTTTTGAGAGTAGAAGTGTTGAATTGGCAATCCATTCTCTGTATATTCCCTGAAGAAAATGATTTATGATTTATATATAATTTTCATTATATTTTTGTGAAATATTTATCACAAAAATTGTAATAATTAATAATCCCAAATCAAATATTTTTTACTCACACTTTACTATGTGGGCCTCACAAAACCTTAAGACGGCACTGGTAGGTAGAAGAACTTTTTCCCATAAAATATTGTACCAGAAATGCAAACAATTTTTAGTTTTTGTTTATTTTTGTTAGAATAACAAACAAACAAAAAACGTTGCGAATAAAAATCCCTACGCCTAAGAATATGCTTACTATGAACTTTTATGTTCATGGAGTATTTTATATTTGCGTTAAGGCATTAAGCATATGGAGGATTTGGATTGGTCCCATTTAAGCAAGTGGACAAATTATTTTGTTAAATTAAAATAAACTATGGTTTCACATTCTTAAAAATGAATGATGACTGAAATATTTATAGTTTTAATTTTTTTTAATAAATCACTGATGGTCGCACTACGTAATAGCTCTAACAAAGGGAAACGGAATTTCAAATTAAAAGGCTTTATAACGATGTGTTTCTAGCACAGAATTCAAAAAAAAAAATGTCAGTCTGAGAAGTTCTTTGTATGTTTAAGTGTATAATATATTTTTGTCGTTACTCAAATAATTCTAAATAACAAATATATTCAAGTAGGTACCCACAAACAATAAATTTTCTGCATTTAAATGAAACTTTTTGTTGTAATGGATACGTGTTGCTAAATAACAGCAATCAAATGTAATGAGGTTCCTCAAACTGTAACATGTTGAAACAATACCACAAAAATCTAATAAATATGAAAGTCTCTTGAAAGGTTAATGAACTTTTGGAATGACAGTACGGATTTATTTTTTTGTTTTGAATTTATGAGTATAAAAAAAGTTGGGAAAGTTGTGTCTTAAATTTTTCACTTGAATAAATTTGTGCCCAAAATGTATACTTTGTTATATGAAAAATAACTGCTAGTGGACCGAAAATATTTAGATGGCGTATTCATTGCTATCATAACTAAAATTATTAGTTATTGCGAAGAAACTTTGAGGAATAGTAAATGCTTTGATTTGATTTGATATGACTTTTTTTATAGTGAGTTAAAGCGCCTGAAAGTAAACTTGAAAATTGTGGGAAAGCTCATTTTAAAAATGATACAAAAAGCTGCTATAGAAAGCTTCAAGGTAAGTGATTTTGCTTTTGATAATTTAGCCACTGACGGAAAAAGCTTCGACAGCAGTATAAAATTTACTATAAGCTTTTTTATTTATATCTTAATTTTATTGTCTTCCTATAACTTCTCATATTCTTAGTACGTATATTTATACATATATTATTGTGTTGTGACGACATGAAATAATTCTCAATTTTGCTCGCACAACCCTAAGCAATACTAATAATGTATAAATATTTATATTTTGTGTATTTATGTATTAATATATATTTTTACATTTTCAAAACGAAAACAGAACCTTACAATAGGACGATAATAGGTAGAAAGGGACTTGCCTTACAAAGAAGAAGGCAGTTAAGTTTAGGCAATAGGTCAGGCAACTTCTTCTTTTCTATGGATGGTTTATATGTAGTAATTCTTATGGTTGCGATACCGAAGAAGGGTAACAGTTAATTGTAGTTAGATCTATCTGTAGATTAAATCAATTTTATCTTAACATTTTTTTTGACTTGAACGATTAAGAATATAGTAGTGCTTGTTATGAATTTGCAAAAAACTTTCATGTAATCTTAAAACTTTAGTCAAGTATGCCATTTTTTTATGACTGGAGGCCACAGACTCTCCAAAATTATAAGCATGATTTTGAAAACAACCTTTTAAATCAAATTAGGTCTGCGGATTGAGCAGGATTCTTCAGGACATCGATAATAATCGATGCTCTGAGTGGTGTTAAGAGTGAGTAAATTATTCCCTTTTGTTTGCACTTTGAGGATTGTTATGATTGTGAAATATAATGTATGCCCTTCTAATATGACTGTAACTTTATTATTATTATTATTGGGGTAGCGCGCTGTGACCTTTAAGATCTATTGTGCCCCTTCATTGACTTATACTTTGTATTTCCATAAGTCCAACCTCCAATAGAAATTTTAGTATGGATCCTACTTCTATAGAGTTGAAATTATCATCTGGTATTTAGTGGTCACCCAAATTTTTTTTAAGAATATGCATAAGTGCGGGCACTGTCCTAAGATGTGCTTCACAGATTCCCTATCTTCTCTGCATAAACCTACATGATTCATTAGATGTAATCCCCAGTTCTGTTAGGTGATAGTTCCACCTACAATGACCAGTTAGAGTTCCCGTAATGGTTCTAAGACTATTCTTTGTCAAATTCATACATTTCTTGAAGCGTTTTAGGTTATAGGTTCTTAGTAGTGCTTTCGAATGCTCTAGTCCGGGTCTGTGTTCCCAGCATAATTTCATTGATTTTCTTTTTCTTTCCTAATTAGTATAGATTGTGTTCCTTTAACTATTTCTTTGCTAGTGTATTCGCAGATTCATTCCCTTTAATACCAATATGACCCTGAACCCAAAGGATCCAAACCCGATTATATAACATAAGCGTATTTAGTTTATCCAGACACTTAATCACCAGTTTTGAGGTGATGGAGTGACATTTAAGTGCATTTATAGCCGCTTGGCTAACGGTTAGGATTGCAATGTTTTGGTTCCGGTAGTTTCACTTGAGACTAAAGTATGCACACTTATCAATTGCGTATATTTTCGCTTGAAAGATACTAGTGTATCTACCCATGGGCTCAGAGTATTTTATCCTCGGCCCAGATACTCCTGCACTGGTTCTTTCCTGAGTGAGAGAACCGTCTGTGTACCATGTTATCATATGCTGGTCTATCTTATACGTTTTAGATATACCTTCCCATTTCTTTTACTTGTTACTAAGTTCTGTTTTTAATCGTTTTTCAAAACGATATAGCAATTTCAGGATACTGGCTCTCTAGAATATCAAACTTCTTTTGATTAAGCCATCCATTTACCCCGATATCTTCACCAGATATCCTTAGATTGTAACCTTGACGTCCACGTACTTCTTAGTAACCATTTCACACTTGATCCAAAGAATGAGACTGCTGAACCTAACAGTCTTTGAACAAATTGAGGATAAAGCTCATCAAATTTTGTTCTGCGGATATAGTATCTAGAACCAAATGGACTCAGAAACACTTTCTAGTACTCGTCTGTTGATCTTGAGAGTGAGACGTAACATCAAGATTAATCAACAAATGGAGTGTAATGAGCATCAACGAGAGCAAAAGAAAAATATACGAAGAATAAAAAACACTAGCTCAAACAAACTAAGTACAACAATAGCAAACAATGTCAAATAAGTGAATAATACAAATACAAATTTTGGTATGCATTTCAAATTAAATTTTCGTGTTATCCTTTACGCACCTTTGGTTATTCACTGCTTTAAAAAGGAACAGGCAAGGTTCGCTACAGAATCTTGTTTAATACTATATGAATTTCATTGAAAAAAAAAACACGAAATGAAGAAGCATGCGGAGCTCTGGTTGATTTTAAAATACCGATGAATCTATTTCAATTATATCTATTTTCGTTATCCGAAAGGAACTACGTATTTCTAAAAAAAACATTGTTCTTGTATTTAAACATCAAAATTATAGCTAAATATATCGCATTGAGCTTTTTCGTTGACAACTGTGTAGTCAGTCGAGTAACTAAGTAATCATGTTTCATCATCATCGAGCTGGATAAAGAACTTTACCGGAAAGCTAAGAGATACTTCACTAGCTTGGTAACGTATAGTGTAATCTACCGGTTGACGTGACGAACGAACGATTGTCAAGAGAAAGTGAGCAGAATGACAATAAAGCTATCCACCAACTTATAGTCAATTCATTTTCTCTTCAACTGTTCCAAATGTTTAAAACGTAATCGAACTGAAGAAGATTTCTTCCTTGTAATTAAGTAAATTTTAAATAATAAAATTATTTTTCAATTATTAAAATTATGTTTTATTTTTCAGGTAGATACTTTCAACTTCAATTGAATTTTCGAGCATTTCCTAGAACATAAGTATATTTTCAAATACAGAAAGAATTATTCCCACGAGTCAAATCACAATTTAAGTAACACACCCAAAGGTTTGAGTTTGAGTCTCCAAAACTGTACATACCTACAGCAGTTATATACTGTGATAGTATACCAGACATACTGTCTCTAAGGTTTGTTTTTTTTTTTTTTTTTTGAAAAATACTCAAATTCTGGCGACAAACTGTCTGTAACAAGTATAACTAAAGATAACTACTCATTGTTTCGAAAGAGGCAAAAAAAACAAAACAAATAACTATTTTTTCAAAAGCCAAAAATAAAACAAAACCGAAATGCACACCTGACACATGAATGCGAAACAGGTAAGCGTTGCAGCACTTCTATAGTATTCACTGACCGTTTTCTAGCGTCCACCTTTGAGCTAATGATTTTTTAAATAGTTTCAAGCATTGGGAAATTCTAATCTTTGAATTATTTTCCTATTGTTATTCTACGCATGTATGATTTTTTACAAGGAACGAAATAACAAATAAACGTTAGTAAAGTATTGTTCGGTATTGTTTCAAAATACTTGACCTTTTCTTATTGCATTGTTAATTCTTTCATTCATTCATTCATTCATTAAAACGTAACGAAATATTTCATTTGAGTGTGATTCGAGAGTTATATACACTTGAATACGATGCAGAATTCAATTCATTCATGAAGTTCTTTTCATGGTATTGTTTCATTTTTGAGATGGTCAAAGAGAGCTGCGGGTGAGCCATGCGCCGCAGGGGAAGGTGTGAGAAAATAGCAAAGACACATTTTTTTTTGCACTTTTGGCAGATGTTTTTCATTTTTTTTAGTATCTAACTCACCCAAGTAAATTATCATTTGGTTTTAAATCCAGTTCAGCATTGAACTAATTTAATTTATTGGTTTACATTGTTACCGATTTGCAAAAATGAATTTTCTTTTAAAATGAAAATGCAGTCAGTTTTACATTGGATAAATTTAGCAATCATAAGTTTTGCTTATCCTGAAAGTGTGAAAAGAACTTTCCAAGTGAGCAAAATATAATATAAGCAAGTTCTACTAAGTCGAAATGTGTGTATACGAAATTTTGAATTTAAATTTTAATAAATAAAATTATAACATTTGAACTAAAATCCCTGCCGAAAAATACATAGAAATACCAAGAATCTAACCAAAATTTCTTATAAATGGCAATCAATATAGACGACTAGAGAACGGTGAAACATAGCGCTACAATTTTTCAAATACTCAAGAGATACTCAAAATATTTAAGATATCCTTAATCTAAGACAGTATGAAAAATCTTAAAACAGCTTAATTAACTAGGCAAGGGAAACAGAACTTCTACAAGCAGTAAGGAAAAAGCTAGAAAAATTACATGAATATCAGTGACCAAAAAATGAATAAGTCTGTATTCCTTTAATACAAAGTAAAAGAAAAAAAGGCATATTGCTTGGCTCACGTTTCTAGTTCAAAGTTTTTAATTATATCAATTATTGTTTAATTTAGAATATAAGTAAAAACAACAACTTCTTAGCTTAGAAGGATCTTAGAAATTTAAGTATTAAACTAAAGCAATTATCATACAAAAATTTGAAAAACTAGAGAACGTTCATTTACAAATTGGGTAAGTTCGTAAATGCAAAGCATCAGTGTGATTTAAACAGTAAGTTGATTGGACCCAATTGTACGGCAATGCGATAAAGCTGTGAAAGTGTTTGACATATTCTGTAAATAAAAACAATGGATGTGTGCAAGGCACGCAAGATATTTGATGTGTAAACAGTTAAGCCAACTGAATGCCATATACATAAGCTCACAAATGTATGTATAGCCATATATAGGGATTTGATGTATAATCGATTATTATTATTATTTGAAGGAAGGACGACTCGAAAGTCAGGCACTGCGACCTATAAGATATTTTGTACCAAAGCCCCAAGAAAGAAAGAAAGAAAGGAAGGCAGAAAGAAAGATAGATAAGAAACATACCCAAGCCGAGAATCGAACTCGGGTCTCCAGAAACAAGAGTCTGGCACTCTTCCACTAGACCACAGTGGCGATGGTAGGACCTACAGTTTAACGCCGATTCCGAACGGCTATGTGGCAATTTTTTATCAGCTCGGTGGTCTTGCCATTACCAACCAAGGTGTGTACTTGTACACATTCTTATAATTCTCATCCACTTCATATCGATAGTGAATATAAGAAGTTTATGAGAATTAACCACCAGACCAAGACGGGAATCGAACCCGCAACCTTCTGGTTGAAAGTCTAGTGCACTATCCACTAGACTATCGAGGTCGTCATGTATAATCGATATACTAGGTAAATAATTCAAACTAAAACAATTCTTTTATAAACTTAAAAATTTATTAGATTTCATTATCTTTTATATATAATAGCCTAATTCACTATAAATTGCAAATGGACTTGCATCATTGTAAATGCAAATTTTTATTCCACATCGCATATATTTGTTGTTGTGTAAATAAGTGATTTTATAATAAATAAGTTTGATTTTTTCTGTTTAACATATTTGCTATTTACGCCGATAAAAAAGTGTTGCCTTTCTAAGGTTAATGCACAAGGCAACATTTTTATAATGCCGTGGTTTGCTATCATTATTACTACATTTTGTTTACACATTTATTGAAACCTAAATTCCTTATTACTTATCATTGTATTGTTTTTATATTTTAAAAAATACTTAATTTTAATCCAATCTAACTAACTGAATGCAAAACCTATCAAACGGCGACTTCTCTGCTTTTATGGTATAGTCGATTTCCATACGTTTAACACCAACAAATAATTCTGCCACGAATAAATATACACACACACTTTGTTTTCGTATGTACATATATGTGTGAGTAAATTGATCGAAACATAAACAAACTGTGCTCGTATTATAATTTCTCACTCTTTTCTTCACTTCTCATTGTTGTTTAGAGTAGCACAGTCATGCCGCGCAGTAGTGTGAACAAGAGGGGAACTGGACGTTACAGTTATCTTACATCTTACGTTACAGTTATTCTTACATTTAACACATTTGAGATTTTGCCTAACCGTGAGCTAAAATGTTTACACATCAAAAATTTGAAACAACTTTTGAAGTAAAAATTGGGATCTAAAATGGGCTTTGGAATTTGTAAAATTAAGTTATGATTCTAGATACTCCTCCCATTAGTTTTTATAGTATACCTCGGTTTATCTACTTTTATATCCAACCCAAATTTTATTCCCCTTAATTGTTAATATCGAAGATGAAAATCTTCCTGGACGCCATGCACTACACTGGTGCACCTTAATCTGAATACTTTTTCCAAAAATTTCACAGTTTATATTTGAATTATAATGGATCTAAACTGGAGGGTGACATTCAAAAAAAAAAAATTATTGCTATTTTTGTAGTAAAATTGAAAGTCGACCTGATCAAGCTTGGACTGGCAAAGTTGTTCAGAATTTCATGTAGAGCAACTTTGGTACATAGCAGATGTAGAAAATGTGAGTAAAAATGTGAGTCAGCGTACTAGACAGACTTATATATTTCTAGAACCAAAGCTCATCTTAAGATTTTTAGCTATTTTACAACTATGTATAATGGCTTCTTTGATTGATGTATAAATCTTTTAAGTTTTAAAGATAATCAATAATAATTTAAGTTTTAAATTTAATCAATTAAATATTTAGTTAGTTTTTTTCTAGTCATAAAATTGCAATCCTTTTTCTCATGAATATGTATCTTATCGATGTGTTTTAGTTAAGAATCGGTTCACCTAACTAACAACAATCTTGAGCAACAGCAGGATACGCAATTGAAAATACACTTGAATCTAATCAATGAATATGCAAGAAAAAAATCAAAAAAACTGAAAATTAATTCAAGTGAGAATCCTACCTGCCATAAACGACACTTGAGTTCAAGTAGTAGAATAGATTGCACATTCCAATAACATAAAAAAAAATACTTTCCGAAACACGATAAGATCGATCGTGTTGCAGTATTTCTATGGTCAAAAATTTATTCTCAAATTATGTACAGTAGAGGGCGGATATAAGAAAGTCGCATAAGAAAGATTTGATGACCTGCAAGATATTTTTCTTATATCGGTGTTCGCAGAAAAGAAAAACACTGATATAAAAAACAAAGTCTTGGGATATTCCGACTTTCTTTTATCCGTCGTCTACTGTTTACAAAAATAAAATCCATCCATACATAGAAACTATACACAAAGAAAACGAAGGGGATTTTTTCGTTTTAAACCCGCCGACGGAGTTTTTGAAAAGCAAAACATAGAGAAGATTGAATTCAATGCAATTTTTCGTACTTGTGCGAGGCGTAGGTGCAATTGCGTTTATTACAACGCTCCTGGGGGCATTATCATTTTCAAATACAAAAGCCAATTCTTTTTCATTTTCCCTTTTCTTTTCAAAGACAATTTTACATTATTACACGAATTTATTTATTTTTTTTTTAATTTATTTTTTTTTCCAATAAAACATTTTATTTTCTTGCATTTCATTCATTCATTTGTTTGTGCTACACTTGAGATTCAAGTGTAATTGGCAGCGAAGCATCCCAAATATCCTCAGTAAAATTGTCATTTGTTATGCTTTTTTTCATAGTGTTGCATTCGTTTTGGCAAAATGAATTTGCAAGTTTCTATTTTACTATTCTCTCAATATTTATTACATGGGAGTGCATTTTTTTGATTAGATAAGAATCTTTTAGATATAACTACTGTGCATTTTATCTACCGGCCTTAAATTGATTATTTTGAAATTAAATTTTGCATCATCATTTGTGCGCAAGAAACAATAAAACGTTTAAAATCATTTTCTAATTTACTGCAATCCCAAGTATCGTGGGAACACTCAGGTTAAGGGTCCTTTTTTTAAAGAATGAATAATTTTATTTTATGCACACATTGATTAATTAATATTTGCAATGATGTGGCAATATTTTCTTTCAGAAATTCTGAACATATTTGTGTGGCATTTTTGCGGTTTTTTGTCGTTTAAACTTCGAAAATTGACAATAAAGACCACACATTATTTAGCATAATGTGAAAGGTTTCAAGTAGATATTTATTCATTTAATATCAATGAGCTATATTTGAATGGTCACCTTAACATCTATGAATATAAGCAAATTAATTAGAATAATTGGATGAAAATACGTATATGGGCAGCTCCATCGCGGTAGTCGCAAATCACAATGAATCACTTGTTTTTTTAAATGTGATTGTTGTAACATAAGAAACACAAAAAAATTCAGTGGGTTTTTAGTTGTATGCTAATTAGTGGAAAATGCAAAATATGTCGCAATTCACTGCTCATCTTCAAATGATGAGTAAACTTCGAATTTTTGTATATTTAAAGTAATATTTTATAATACAAATATTAATTTACAGAATGTTTTTAATTATTTAGCATGACAAACTTCACATTTTTTTCAATATATAAATATTGATAATTCAACAATAATTATGAAAAATATTTAGTGTGGAATTTATTACATCTACAAACATATTATAACAACCCATTACGTTCCTGCGACCAAATTTTGAAACATTTCAAAACACAGTTTAATTGAGCTATATTTGTAGGTAGGGGAGACTTGGGGAGACTATTGTAGACCGTATTTTCATTTTGGCTAAAAACTCGCAAAAAAGTAACTTTTTCTGAAAATTTCAAAGCTTGAATTTGTAGTACGAGAAATAACCTCCATTTGGGTCGCAAAATTATATTAAATTATACAAGTTATAACAGTTGGCGCAAAAATGGTGTTTTTGCGATTTTGAAAAACCTCGGAGAATAATGGGTCACTTTGTAAATCGATTAAAAATGGAAAAATGGGGTAGGAAAACTTTTATTTTGATTCAAAATGACTGAAGATTCATTATTAAAGAGAAACAAACTGAAACTAAGTGAAAAATGCAATAAAAATCAGGCTGAAACGCAATGTTCGCAAGTGCAGTAACTTGCAGTAATTCCGGCGCATGCCAAGATTCATCTTTTTTGGCATATTTTTCTTACAAATTATGCAGAAATCGGCGTCTTCTTTTGCGTCACAATCGGTTGAAAACGGTTGTTTCTTCTGTAGTGTCCCGGACTTTTTGTTTTTTGGAAAATATCGCGTCGAGCTCGCTTATATTCTTATTGAAAACGAAGAGATATCATTATCGATTCATTTTTCGAGTCGATTAATTTTTCGAATGTTCGAAATTATAGATATGAATAGTCAATATGTTCGCTTTTTTTTAAATGTACTCGAAATTCCCTACAGAAGAGAACCTAACCTCAACATTGTATACTTGCATTTGAAAAACTATTTTCGTACCAAAAAACTATTAGAAATTGCCGAAAAACTAATGCTGTGTTGAAATTGTGCATGAAAAATACTTAAATGCGTCAAATACACGAAATTAGCTAGTCAAATGTTAAGAAATGAGTGGTCCGTAATTCCCCGACATAAGTGGTCCGTAATTTCCCGAACACTCTTTTTTACAATATCATAGTAAATGAGTTACTGTGTCGAATGCTTAAGGTTCCACAAATATTATGAACATATTTGCTTGAGTTGGTTCTCGAAAAATGTGGTCAAATTAAACGAAACACAATGTGAAAAAAAGTTATCAAAGTATCGCTTTGCTATCTGCTATCGAGGCGAGGTAACAGAGCGTTTACACAAGTAGAATACTGAGGGGAAAATTAGCTCAACATGAAGCAAGCTGATGACAGTTATTTGCAGCAGTCAACCACTTCTAGGGGGAAAATATGACGCTGGTCCGCAATTCCTCGTGGTTCACAATACCCCAGTTTCCTCTACTTAAAAAGAAAAAAAAAATAATTCAGTAAGTTTAAGACTGTTTTTCTTTAGTTTATTAAATATCCCGATGCAAAGTTCGAAAAATTTTGACTTTTTTAGATTCTTTTCCTAAAAAATATCAAAAAAATAAATACAAAATAGAGAGAGGAAATCAAAAAACTAAAAAAAAAAAAAAAATAGAAACTCTAACAATCGAAAAAAAAAATTATTCTGCAGCTTATTATAGGTTCCAGTGTATACTACCGATTTACTTCACAGCAAGTATTATAGTGAAAATGGATCTGCACGTCTCTTTTTCTTTCTGAGTAGGCTAAAAGGTAACTTTATAGGTCATAGTTTAAAGTGATTGAAACTTTCTAAATTTTCAAATGGCAATATCTCAAAAACCAATATACCGAAAAACTGAGTACGTGAGTATCGTGATCAGAGCGAATATATAGAAATGATGTATCAGGGTCTAACGCGAATTTCGTGGTGAGTAGTATTATTATTATTCTCAAGCCACTTTTATCGGCGCAAATACCAAATGTAACAATCCAGCAATGTACAGAAACTTGGGTAAAAATTGTCAGGTCAATATCTCAATATCTCTATTTACGATTTTTAACGAATTTTATTGTGTTCAAAATCATAGTTTTTCATTAGAGTTTAGAGTGGCTCTTATCCAATTTCACATATTTTCGAATTAGTTGTTGCGGAAACAAATATTTGTGCAAAATTCATTCGAACTTACGCAAGTTATCTTGCGAACACAATACATTCTTACATCGAAAATAGCAATGAAACAGACTCAACCCTCTAAAAATTACTAAACTTTTTCAACATTTTTTCTATCTTTTGAATACGCCATATTTTTATATGAATCATTGTGTATGGCAATGTCAAAAGCGGCTTCCGAAACGTTAAACGTTTCAACTCTGCTAATATAATAATATAATATAAAATTTTAGTTTCTATTTATTTTAGACAAATTAATTCTTGAATAGATGTTTTGGATATTTTTATATGGGTTGAAAATCAAAAATTTATTGTAAGTAATAACGAAAAAAGAAAGTTTAACTACATACCGATATTCTGTAAATTTTTACAAATGAACAATCCAAACCGAAAACTAATGTATAAACATTTTCCTTCACATCCTAATCAACCAAACTCCAGTTTCAAAGTTTTTTGCATTTTAAAGAAATAAATAAATAATAAATATTTCTATTCAAAGTTGTCAAACTTACTTGACAAAAAATACATTTATGCTGTTATTCCTTATTGCTCTTATATTTAAAACTCCTATTTATATTTTACTCGCTGTAAACATTTTTATGATTTCTAGTAAAATAAATTGAATATGAAAACTCACAAAAAAAGTGAATTCCAAAAGATTTCCTTTGTCTATAACTGCAAATGAAGTGTAACGCATAATCTTGTCAAACCAAAAAATGGGTAAATGTGCCAAAAAAAAAAGAAGCAGAACTTCTAATTGTTAATTAGGAATAGCACAAAATTTGTCAGATTTAAATTTCACACATTTCAAAGCAAACGAGCGTTTGAGCAAAACGGAAATTGAGTTGGAATCATATTCACTTCAAAGGGGATGATGATGATGACACAAGCTGACAGGCATTAAAAATCCTTTGAGAATCACAAACAAAGCCTACCATAATTGCTTCACTATGAATATTAAATCGAAAAATTTTTAGACGCATAATATTGAAAATATTATTGAAAATTAATTTAATACTAATACAATAAAGACACCATGAAATTATGTATGGAAACTATACATACATATTTAGAGTATAGAAATACAAACTGTTAGAACTACCTACGTACTTACTTCAAGTCAAAAAGTAAACCATCATTATAATAGTGCAATCTAAATCGTTTACTAGACTCGTTGTATAGATAAACGAAATAAGTCTATTTGATATAGTATGATTATTACAAGAAACAACAACAAATATAGATAGATACGATATCTCAATTAAAAAAAAAAAAATCTTCTTAAAAATGTTCAGCATTCAATGGGGTATATCTAGTTGGGCTCCCCCAAAACTCATTGTTAGAATCACAGTATATTGCTATCTAGCTATGAATATGTATAAAAATTAACGTCAGTTTATGTTGTTCAAAAATTACTCAGCATAAAATTTTGTACAATGATGCATTCTGTCTCTGGGCAGGTTTCTGATTTGGTCCGAGTTCAAAGTCCATTTTTTGCCACACTCTACTGAAAATATTGAAACAACATTTATGAAGTGCATAGTTACTGGTATATAAACAATTTTTTCCATAAAAAAATAAAATGAAAAGCTTTTTTTTTTTGTACTTCACTTTCGGTGACCATGATGTTCTAAAACATTTCTTTAGTATATTCGAACAAAGGGTTAAAATTTAGATTTTTAAATAAATGGCAACAGTTTGACGTTTTTGAAAAAAGAAACAGTTCGCGTTTACACAACGCCAAGAAAATTTAATAGAAAAATAGACCTACCCAATGAGACATAACAAAATGTGGTGAAAGAATTTGTACCACATTATTTATTTTTATTTCAAAGTAAAGAATAAGTAATTTTTAAATAATGTGTATGAAAATTCGCGTTCTTGAACACTTACATTTAACGCTAATGGATGTTATATTCGCCGCTATGGCTTTGGGTTTAAATAACCAACGTCAGTGACTCATTGGGGTTAAAGGGCCCTCCACTTCTAAGAACCTGAACCTCTATCTATATAAACTTGATTTAATAAAAAGCATAAACCAAATTATTTTATCATAGTTTCGCTAGATGTGTTTTAGAGCAGCTCAAAGCTGAAGCAGATAAACAAAACTAGTATCTGAAAAGTAATACTGGTGGATGAAGACGACATTATGTGGAAAGTTCTCTTGATGGGCGATTTTATGAAATCGTAAATATTTGGTGCCAAGATTGCGTGATTGGACATTTCTAAATTTTTTATTTTTTTGCATTCGTCCATATTAAAAAACCAGTATGAATAATTCTCCCATTAAGCTTAATGTTAATAAAAATGTTAAAAAAAAAACAGTTTATCAGATTCCAAATCTATGACGGATCTAGAAATCTTCACTAGAAAGGCTGAGATTCGAGAACTTACTCAATTTTTTTCTGTTCTCGAAAAATGGTCAGTTCCCTTCTTCACTCAGATTTTCAATTAGGATTTCAATATATCAGCCCAGCAGTGCATTTTTGAGCCCCACTCAGCCTTCTAAGATTTCTCATTGTTTCAAACGATCGACTTTTACATCCATCGTTCGTTTGTATTTAACTAAGTTTCATCAAAAGGTTAACCACTTCTTTTAACTCTCATGCGCCAAATTAGGATTTATTTTAACATTTTTGCATGTTTCAGGAACGATTTGAGCTCAGTCAAGCTGAATCCAAGAGATATATCATAAGTATCATACCTATAAACCTACCTTCATGTTTTATAATAAAAAAGCATGCGATTACAGATTATTTTGTAAACAGAATATTATATATTTCTTCACTAGCATTTACATAACAATAACAACAATTTAAAGAACTTATACCTAAATTAAGTAACATTTTGGTTATGATTTAATGTCACACGTGCTATTGCAACTTCTAAGTGGTGACGATGAACTGGGATGCTCCTTAGTATGAGCGCAGCAACATTGATGTGACGTCACTGATGACGGACTCAAGGGTTTCTCATCCGACGATGATGAAGGACTCATATCACCGGCGGAGAAGTTAAAAGTTGGACTTTCTGAACCACCCTTTTTCTGTTTGACGCGACGATTTTGAAACCAAATTTTCACTTGTTTCTCAGATAAACGTAAACGATTTGCAATTTCAATGCGTCGTAGGCGTGATAAGTATGGATTCTGTGAGAATTCACGTTCCAGCACCAATAGTTGTGTGCTTGTAAAAGCGGTCCGTATACGTTTGCTGGAATCAGCATAATCAGAGATCACAGGAGATATTGCTGAAGAACCAGTGGCGGGAACTGATGACGATTTAATGGGTGAATTTTCAGGTGAACAGGATGAATCGAATTTTTGGTCATAACTAAGAGGATAATCCATCGTAGATGTCGTTGATGATGCGGATGGTGACGTGCAGAATGCATCCAAAAATGGCAGAGGAATATTAGCGGCGGCAGCTGCTGCAATTGGAGCAAGCTGCTGCGGTGTAGCTGATGGCGGTGGGGTTGGGTAACTATCTACGCTGGAACCGTGGTATCTATGTGGGAGCAGCTTGGCATAAGGATGAAATAATCGTGATTTTGGTGAAATATGTTGTTGTTGTTGTTGTTGATGATGTTGGTGATGATGTTGTAATATAGCGGCTGCTTGTTGTTGTTGATGTTGTAATGAAAGTAAATAGTTACTAACATAATTTGCTGGGTGATATGGTAACATTGCTTCAATTATATTGGCAGTTATTGGCGGAGTGGTTGTTAATGGCTCTTTCTTTGTAATTGGTACATCGCTTAAAAGCGAATCTACGTAGAATGAGCGCGACATTTCGAAAATCGTTCTAAATTTTTTATCGAATTTTGAATAAAGACTTCTCTATGATCTTATCACGATCACTTTTAGTTTGCAACTGAAGTATTCTCATGTAAACGATGCTTATTTATATGAACAGACAGTGGTAGTTTTCGAAATCTACCCTTGATATACTTGCTTCTGTATATAACAGCGACAAATAACCATTTGAGGGTAGTTACCATTAGCCACCAGCCATTAGGGGTTTATTTGTGCTAAGGGTCTCTGCACACGAGTGTATTGGTAAATTATAAATAGTTTAGTAAATGGATTTCTCTCTGCAACCTCATCTCATTAATGATTTGTAATTGTTGGTTTGTTGTTCTTTAGTATGCTCCTCCCCTTGTTGTTGGGTTTTTCATACAAGATCAAATCCATCTGCTTTGATGAACATAGGCAACAATGCACAGGTAAGAATTCAGGTATCTTAGATACACTGATACATACATATGTATACTCCTATTTACTATGGTTTCTTTCTTTTTGCAACTGGCATGATGCCTCTTCGGCATCTATAGTTCTAGGTTTTCGTGAGTTTCCATTTCATTCATGAGTTAGTTACGAAATTTCACGCTTCATGGTTTCAATACTATCATTGTATATAAGTAAATTTAGTATGTATTTTCTTGTATGAATTTGAAATTTCATTAATAAAAATTACTTTAAAATTTATTTACCTAATTGTAAATCAAAAGTTAAAATACATTTAGTATTTGGAGCTTCTGAATAAAAGAGGTAATATTAAACATGTAACTTATATTAATTTTCCAGAATCAAAGTTTTCCGAATATCATTAATTCATTCCATAAGAAATGGGATAATTTCTATTCCCATTTTTTTTTCTTTTTTATATAGAACATTTGTGCAAAAGCGCTCAGATATTTTTTGCCCATTGTACATGCACGATCCCATTTTATGTGAATTTGCGTATCGTCTATATAAATTGGAAAAGCTTTTTGGAGATAAAGATCGAAATTGCTTTAATAATTGACGCTGGTATACCAACATGCGTTGTAAGCTTAATAAAGCTTTCTGAATAGTCCAATCCAACAATCCGGCAGAGAGCTCATTTCTACCTACATCAGTATAGCCCGGCTCTCACATAAGGTAAAGCTTATTGTGTAGAAAACTTTCTCATCCATGAAATAATAGAATTTGGCATTGTCAGTTTCTACGAAGAGTCGAGCAACAGAAGTGCCGAGACTTGAACAAAAATGCTAAAGCTTAAACTCCTTAGCACGGCTGATGAATTAAGCCTTTCATCTGCCGTCTATATTACATATCTACGAATGAGCAGTGTTATGGAAGCCATGGTATCAGAAGACACACTCCTAACATTACTGTCGTTAAGTTAACAGCGTGCTATGTCTCAATAATGAATAATATGTTTAATTTCATTGCGGAAATCCGAATACTTACTCTTTTAGAGTAACTTTTTTGCTACATTATCATTTGGGTTTGTGTAAAAAATTCGTATATTCTATTTTTGATAGTATAGAGCATCGAATCCGGCCACCCTGGGTAGCAGCTAGGGTACTAACCACTGCCGCACGGCAACCACTCAGATATGATATTAATCATGTTAGTGTTGCACATGTGTAAATAAAGTGACCGAAAGCATCTAGGCATTTGCAATTGCGGCTGTACAGAGCCTTGGTCTTTTCCCATCGCACAGGGATCCCCAAAAGTTGGTCAAAATAAGAAAACTCTGAGTAAGGTCGATTTTGGTATCGCCGATTATAAACTTGAGGTCAAATTTTCAAAAAACAAAATGGTCTACATTTTTTTTTTAAAGATGACACATTACGACATAAAATGGTAGTCTCAAAAAGATGAAAAAATGTTTTGAAAATTTTTTTAATTTTCACAAAACTTGCTATAGTGAGGTTTCCGACGTTCCTGATTACGAATCCTTAGTCAAGTTTTGAAGATACAAATTTTCTGCGAAATTGTTAGGCTAGGCTTTGCTATCAAATACCCCTTACCTCTTAGATAATTATGGCTATATCTGTACTTTCTTTAAAACTAAAAGTGAAACGATTATTTTTCACTAGAGTACATTGCACATACCTTCATAATATTCATATTTGTGTACTTTTTCACGCAAAACCTTTTTTCTGAATTTCGGAGCGACTGACCCCGTGAAAACGAGCTGGCTGTACTCTACAGTTTTTTTTTTGGATTTGGGACAAGTGTGCGCCGCACAGTGGTTTGATTGCGAAAAAATCGTTTTTTTTTTTTTTGACGTGTCGATATTACAAAATTTGTTTCTTAATTTCTATTCATATCAAAAAAAAAGTTGGAGGCATTAGTTCATTAAATAATTGTGGGTAAGCTGTCGAAGTTGATGAATGCCAAACACAAAGTGCTAGCATGTACTTTTGTTTAACTATAGTAATAATCTTAAAACTATGGGTGTGTTATATATGAAGAATGTATTTGATAAATAAAAAAAAAAAGAGACAAATTTTTTTTTGGAAAAAAATTTGGTTTTTAGGAACTAAAATTTCAAAATAATTCCTTAAGTTTGGTGGACCAGGTCTATCTTGCGAAGGTGTGCGAAATATTTTAATATATAAAAATGTAAAATATAATTTCTTAGCTAAATAACAAAAACAAAAATTAGCTGCGGATCCCATTTTTATATACAAAATACTAAATGCATATCGGGCAAAAACTTTATGAAAATGTAAGTATGTATTTGTGGTATCAGTGTAATTTTAAGAGATAGAAATTTTTTTGTCAAAAATAAAAAAATATGAACTAAAATGAAATGTTGAAACAGTATAAACCATTTTTTATGATATTTATCTCAGTATCTTGACTGTAACGGATTTTTAGAGCTATTTCAGTTTTACTGTTGTATGGGAAGTGGGCGTGGCAGTTGACCGATCACACCCATTTTCATAATTTTTATTTTCCCCGACCTAAGAGTGACTCATGTCAAAAATCGTTATGCTGAGATGATTCCTTATATTTTTTCCGCACTTTATATGGAGTCAAAACACTGTGCGCCGGCCAGTTCACTGTAATTACTATAGAATTGTTCACCTAAAAATGCCCAATGGATTGGAGGCACAAATGAAGAGTTTGTTCCATCTTCGATTGACGGAATGTAAATAGTGAAAAATACCCTTCTCAGAACTAGACGGAATTTAGCCATGATCACATATATATAAGTCCCAAATATTTGAAACAAATGCACTGACGTTTTCATCAGCAGCACATTCAGAGAAAAACACAATGAAATAATAGAATTTTCATCAAGGATTTTTCTGAGTGTAACCTTATATGGGCAAACAGATCACAAGTGGGCATGAAGGGCAGTTCTTACTGATCAATTGGTTGTCAAACTTCCATTTACTTAATTTGTTCTGTTTTCTAAAGTTCGGAAAAAACTTCCAGTTTCATTTTTATTTGACTATTATAAAAAATACTATCAAAACCATCAGTAGTACTAGATCTCATCAATTCTCATTCTACCCTCGCTTTATACCTCATCTTAACGGGAATTGTACAGATCTCAAACTGTATCCGAATAATACTTGTATGTGTTTATAATATTTCTATGAAATCAAATGATATAAATCCAAATTTCAATAAATCATTTTAGATTACAAATTTCCAAGAAATCACCACACGTGTCCAAAAATTCAAAAATTCGCAAAAGAAAATAATTTCAAAAAATATCAGATCAATTACACGATCTAAAATAAAGCGCAATTGTAAAAGTGCAATCGCTTGTAAAAAAGTACAAAAAACAAAAATTAATATAAGAATAAAAAGAACAACAGCGGAAGTGGCCGAAAAAGGGAGAGTACTTAAGGTAACAAAAGGAAATAAGTGAAGTGGACCAAAGTGGCAAGAATACTGAACGCACGAGACTAACTCGAGACGTTCTTTCAAATGTTACAAAATACCAAGCAAAAAACAGCCAAATCTAACAACTGTTACAGCTGCTAAACAAAAAAAAAAAAAAAATACGAAATGGTATCAATGAAAATTATTGGCGAACAATTTCTTAGAAATTATTCAATTATTCTCAATGATCAACTGATCATGCCAAATTACGCAGAAGCCAAAAAACAAGTAGGCATAAAAGGCCTAAACAAAACTGCAATAACATAAACGTACGTAGTAGTAGTGTGAAATCCCACCTCCATATATAATTGTAAATTGCGCACAATTAACGTCAAATTGACAGACGAGACTTTAGAGAATCTTTAAGGACTTTTTATTGCCACTTAACATATGATAAAATATTATCGAAATACAATGGTATCCCATGGTCCTCGTGCAATGTTTCTTTCACGTACAATGCGCACGATCACATAATGGCATTAACTAAAGAAACTGAAAAACTAAAAAGGACAATTTGAAATCCTTAAATGCCATTATAATGCACCAAAATTAACGCTTTAATTCTAAGGAATTTTTTTTTTGTACAACAATTGTCAACTTGGCAGACAAACCGACGACACGATTTTTGTTTGCTGTTCTATTCTCTGTTTTGTTTTTGTTAAGGATCAAGAGCGTTCAAGAGTCCTCAAGTCAAAGCGTAAAGTAAAGAAAAAGGATCACATTGATCGATGTAAGAATGTATGAATGAATGAAGTGAATGCATGAAAAGATCGATAATAATAGCAATAAAATTTTGACAAAAACATACGAAAAAATACTTCAATAAAAATAAAACCAAGTCTAGAAATAAAAAAAATATTGCAAGCAAAGAAAAGCAAAAAAAAAAAGTTGAAAAGAAAAAGTGAAATAGAACAATGCTATGCAATAAAATGTAATAATGAATGAAAATTGGTGTTAAAGCATTTGACTCTTTTGAATTCTTGTACTGCATTCTGAAAATGATAGGATATTTTGAATGAATTGAAATTGATATTGTTCCAATCAAATTCTTTTCGAACTAAAGAACATACCTTTTAGATTAATTAGAGTATTTTTGTAATAAAAATTTAAAAACCCGTTTTGTTTTTAATTTTTACATCAAATATTTTAAAATAACATCATGTGTTTTGTATAAAAATAATGCATTTATAATTTTATTTTGGTGCCTTAGTTTGTGAATGTAGTGGTTGCTTCCAAATGCCTTTAAACTAGTCCGAGCAGGATCAGAATAGGTCTAGGTCAATGCCTATGTTTGATAGTTTCCAAATCTTTTTGTAAACTCAAGAAACTCAACAGAAGTTAAGTTTATTAGGGTGGTAGTTCGAACTAAAATGGTCTGCCGAGAAATTACAATTAGAAATTTTTCCTCTAGACTCAAATGATCTGAAGCATCCTGGTGTAGAGATCATTCTAGTACCTATTCGTTACTTCGCTTCTTTTCCTCTGTTACTTTCAAAACCCATAACTATGTTGAACTTCGCGAATCAGGGCCAGGCTCTAGATTCTAGATGAACTAAAGATATACCCAGGTTTTAAGGAATCAATAATTTTTTCTGAAACTCTGTAATGACCCTCCAAAAATAGGCACAATAGGTTTATAATATAATATAATATATTATAATAGGCACTTGATTTGCTTCCTCTGGATCTTAAAATTAGTAAGGAAGTGATGAAAATGGCTGACAGACTCAGGTTAAACGGAGTTTGGCATGACGAAGTGTATACAGGACACAGCCAGATATGGTGCCAGTTGTCAGTACAGTGCCCACTGTTCTCGATGACCGCGTACAATCGTATGCCTAGCACCCGCTTCGGAAGAAGATACGAAGTCAGATTCTCGGGACAAGGTTAATGGTTAAGTCCAGAGTTCGTATGGGGTCTAAATCATGTTTCCTATACTAACAGATCTAAAATCTCAAGCAGCACTGGAGCCAGTTGGTACTTGGACGAACAAACCAAGAACTCTTTCGCCACTGGGCAGATGGTGACAGTCTTCCTAACGGAGGTTTTCGCTATCTTGGATGTGGCGTGCAGGATAATTGAAAACAGATGGCGTGGGGAGCGCATAGGAGTCTGCAGTGATAGCCAGGCTGCACTGAATGCTCTTGCTAAGTCAGTCAGGTCTTGTAATTTGGTCAGAGAATGTAAGACGAAACTCAATAATGTTGCAAAACACAACAAGTTATGTCGTATATGGTTTCCAGGACACTATGCTATTACTGGGAATAAATTGGTCGGCAACCAGGGAAACAAATGCTTTGTAATTTCACCATGCGATGTGGAAACTTTTCTCGGCATCAGCTCTGTGGAGTCATGAGTTGGGTCAACGACTTCTAGGGTTCTATGCATAGAAGAAGATTGTTCAAGCTTGGCTCCTGCAGAATTGAAGGAAGGACCAGAAGTTTCTGGTAAGTGTCATCACCGGGTATAAAACATGTGGTCAGCACATGACCAACATGAACGTCATCACCGATCTAATCTGCAGATCTAGTTTTGAAGACGTCGATACCGCTGAGTATTATCTTTGTAGCTGTCCGGCGTTCGCGAGAATCAGATTAAGTTTTGTTGTCTTGAGTATAAATAATATTCATAATATTCAGTTTCCTGAGCCTCTAAGATTCATCCGTGAAATAAAGAAACTCGAGATTGAGAGACCTTAGACTTTTCTTCTTCCCATTTATTCCCTCACATATCTTTCCAATACTTCTACTTTTTTCTACTGGCTCTATTTCGGTTATAGTACAATGGTCCTTGAGGCTACGAAAATTGCAGCAAGTAACTTTCAAAAAGATTTTTTTGACAGTAAACTACTGATGTAAACAAAAAAAAAAAAGGAATAAACTTGCGAGTTCTTGATCAATGTATCTCAAAAAAGTTTTCGGAAATTTTTTCTTGCAGATGTAAACTCCGCCATAAAAAGAAACTGCTTTCTAGTACGTGAGTTTATTTCTTTTTAAAACAGAAAGTCTTTGTTTAAAAAAGAAAAAAATAAAAAACCCACAAACAACACACCAGTAAACATAAAATTTATTTAACAAAAACTGAAAAATAAATAAAATATCTAAAAATATAAATATTTCTATGCTCAATACCCTTAAGTACATTTAAACAACTAAACAAACTATTCTCCTCCATTGATAAAATATCGCTATTGTTGCGCGAATTTATGATGGAACACAAAATTCTATTTCAAAATAAATAACAAAATCCCTCAAAAGTGACCACAACAAAATCAACGAAAGAAAGCGTGATTAATGCACGTGTCCTTGATCCTTGGACATTGTGGTCATCAATACGCGCGTTTATACAGAATGACAATGACATTTTATGAAGGAGCACTAATAAAAAGTAGTATAATAAATGCTATGTACTCAATACCTGAATGATTTCCTTTCCTTTATTTATTTTTAGAAAGGTGTCCTTTTTTTATATGCGACTGCTAAAAAAAAAAATATATATGAATGAATGGAAGAATAGAAAAGAATCCTTCGTTAAAGTAGTAAAAACTGCAGATCATTAGAAGTGCAATGGTTGTTTGGAGTATTTTGGCGTTTTCTTTTTTCATTGAGCAGATAGAACGAATATTTTCAAATTCTTTGCTGCTTGAGGAATTTTATTTTTTATTGATAATATTTGCGCATGATTTTCGGCGGCATTTTTACTTTGATTTTGATTTTTTACATTGATATTTTCAAAATGGTTTATAATTTAGTATAATTAGAAGATGGAGTGTGTGGAATATCAAAACTATATGTTTTTCCAATAAAATAATGGGCAATAAATCCTTATCTCTCTCTCTCATATTGCAAATAGAAAACTTCCTAAAGAGACGTTGTGTAAGTTAGCAAAGTAAATACAACACAACAAAAGAATCAGACTCTAGAAATTTATTGAATATTTGCATTTACCCGTACTTAGGTGTACAGCCAACCCATTTTACTTTAATGATAAGTTGATACAAACCATAATTATTGCTTAAGGGTTATTTGCCACACAGCACCCCTTGACAAAAAAAAAAAAAACAACAACGACCAAAGCAAACAATTTTTAACCACAAAATACACAAGTATTCAATGAAAAATATGAAACTACTTGAAAAATAATGAATTTGTTTATGGAAAACATACATACATCGAATGAAAGCTCATCTACTTATTTATGTACATAAATGTATGTATGTATGTGTAGTAAACAAATACAAATATAAAAAACCAAAACTGCTCTACCTAAATATACGTAAATTATGAGACCCTTAAATCCCGCTTAACTTCAAAAAAAACAACATAACAAAGGAGAGGAAGAAGTAGACAAAACTACAGCCATTATTATTAATTAAATCCCTTTAATAAGTAACAATGGCAACTTTGGTTTCATAAAACATGTTTTCATAGTAACAATAGCAACAACAATCAGTCAAATGCAAATGTCATTGCCAATTAATGTCAATAAATGACAACTTAACAGAATAATAACAATAAAAAAACAAAGTAAATAGAATATATATGTACATATTTATATACGTATATTTATGCATGAATATATGATAGGCAAACTGCAGAAAACAAGGGTGACCTCTTCCGTGTAACCCCATTTTATTTATCACTCAGTTAGACAAATCCGTTTTTCGTTATGCTATCAATTTATTCACATTTTGTGCGAGATCAGTTCACAATTAAAATAACATTGCCTGCCGGGGTTTATTTTTTTTCCATTTGCAGTTATGGTTGTTTGATATACTTATTCCGATTTAATCTGTACCAAAAAATATTTATTTCCCAAGTTTGAGTAATCCACAGAGTAATTTGTTTGATAGCATCTTCTTTAATATTTTAAAAATTTAGAAAATGGTAGTGATTCCTTTGTTCTGGTCTTACTATTAGAGGTGGAAAGTGTAACAAAATAACAGATGGAGGTCATTGAAACACAACTATGGAAAAAAAATCTCGCTTCAAGAAGCTCATGCAACTTGTATTGTGGACCTGTGTACTTAAGAGGAACACAATTTTAAATATTTTGTAAACCGCACTCTTCCAAACCTCTTCGGATTCATATTCTCTGACTCTCATTTCTTGTTACAATTTGTCATTAAAACAGTAGTTTTGCGCTTTTGAAGGCCTGCACTTTCATGAACCACCGGCAATTCTTAGATAGTTTTGTAAAAATAGAGAAAGTCTTTTTCTATTAATTCTTCACTTAACCTTTTGAAAACTAGAAACGATAGAGCAAATCCCAATCAAGATTCGCCTTCGCTGACCAACATTTCATGGTAAAAAGGTTTTAAAAAGTTTCCATTGAAGACCGGTGACCCAAAGCAAAAACTTAATTTCCCATGAAAAACAAACAAAAATTAAAAAAAGTTCCATAGCATATTAAGAATTGGGTGTATGTGGACAAATATTGTCAAAATTGTGAGTAGGTAAAAAAAATTTTTTTTAGGTCACTCTGGTGCCGTGAAATAAGTAAAAATTTAAAGATTTTTTTCTAATAATAACTAACACACAATCAATGAATATAAGTTTACTAACATCTGTGCAATAGTTTTTGAAAAAACTATTGATCATTAGTGAGGACTAAACAATTCAAATCAAAGTAGAGTAATACGAAAATTCCAACAAAACTTTGAATATTGTGGATTGGTCATATTTGATCCGACATTTTGTTTTTGAACGTTTTAATGAGAGATTCGTGATAAGCTATGTGAAAAACACCTGTAACCGAAATTTCAAATATGTAAAACTATGCGTTATATTTTTATTCATCATTTGAAATTCTAGCCTAGCAAAAAACTTCAAGCCACCATAATTTTATTTCTGGAGCCAATCCAAATTAACCCATCCAAAGGTTTCCTGGTGAAAATTGTTACTGTTACACAGTGTAATACGAGAGGACTAACAAAAATTCGCTAAGTTGGTGGTTTTTGAAAAATCTACAGTTAATAGACGATTTCTAATAATAAAGAATTGAGACGAGAAAAAGTAAAATTATGAATGTAAGGTCGGCAGAAATTTCACCGAGAATTCGATTTTTCATTCTCTACCGATTTTAACCTCAACTCAAGTCATTGAAAATTTCATCGATTTATGATAGTTTTTAGGAGACTATGAAAATTAAATCTAGATGTTAATTTTCAAAGTCATGAGTTAAGTTCATGTCAATTTCGTTATTTGAGTTATATATAAATAGGTTAATGAACAAATGTAGTCATCACAACAACAATGTATATAGAGACGGGCAAATCAGACGGCCGTTTCGGAATCCGCCACAATTCTTCATCAGTGATTCTTAGTGATACTTCTTAATCTTTCAATATCCTATATAAGCTACTAATATTTGAAATCATAACCCAGAATTACAGATTTGATTCCAAATATCTTCACTGAATAGAGAATTTCATCGATTGTCAGTGCCTATGGGCTGAATGTGCCATTTTTTGTGACTGTTCAAAGATTTCAAAGATTCCGTACTATACATTTTCTGTGGAAAACAACACCCGTGAGAACTGTCCAAAATTTTTGACCCACGATACAAGTGTGGTTCTAGTAAAATTAACAAAAATCCAATACTGACCCAAAAAATTATAATGAACTGGGTTTTGAAAGACATGGCTGTATTAGTAAATGATTTGGGATAATGGGTTCGACGAATTTTCAATAATGGCCAGCGTTTCCTTACAAAATGTTAACACCTTTAAAAAAAGTTGATGAACTGAACTGCGAACTGTTTGAACAGAACTCTGTCAGCACCACAAAAGAGTTAGTGACCCAAGAAGGGTAATTGGCTGCCTTTCTTGGCCGTTTTCTCAGTGTTTTCGTTTCTTTCGTAGCGGCAATGATCTGATATCCAATAAAGAATAACAAGGTTTTCAGCTGATAGTTCTTGTTAGTTTCTTATTGTCTTAAGAGCAAGCTTATAACTTATTGTACACGAGTTCAAAGCTTTAATGGTAACTTTATTGTCTAATTTGATAAATATGTATGAATTTATCGCGAGCCTGCCTTAAGGTGCAGATTAATTCTGGCACAGATATTAATTGAAAACATTTCTGTTTAAAAATGGATGTTTAACCTAAATCTAGGCTAATTGAATAGACTGCAGAATTTCGTCTGACTTTTGGAACTATCTGCATAACGGTTAGCTCATTTATGATCGTTTTGGAAACATAAGCTTCCTAGTTTTTACGAGGAACAATGTTTACACTAGTTTACAAATAATTATTTTTTTTCTGGGCAATGAACACCACCATCCAATTCCTATGTAAAATTGGACGCTGAGCCCGAAAATTAACTCTATTTTAAATTCTATGGAGTGGTTTTGGAGTTATTTGAATTTGAACTTTTTTATCGAAACTAAAAAGGTTCGTCCACATGATTACAAATATCATAGAAACTAAGCACTCGTTTTAAACAAGCAGTAAATAAAATTAAGAATACTAAAATTTCTCATCTTATGTTAATGCATTTTGATTCGATTGGATAAATAGTTTTGGCACAATCAAGAAAATTGTCAAGAAATTTGAAGTTTTTTTCAAAAAATATTTAAACAAAAATTTTGGATTACAAATAAAACTAGGAAAACGCAATAATCTGCTCTGTTTTAAATTTTTTGCTTATAGTCTTTTCTTTTATAAAAAAAAATAAGATATAAAAGATAAAAATCTATGGATAAATGTGAAATATCTTTAATTTTGTATACTGTTTGTTCAAATCAAATTCCTAGTTTCTAAGATATTTGTGATTATGTGAACAAACCTTTTTTGCTCCGATAAAAAAATTCAACCGGCTATATCTCCAAAACCACACCATAGAATTAAAAATAAAGTTTCGGAATTGGAATAGTGTTGTTCATTGGTAATTTTGGCTGTAAACTAGTGTTATTATAAATTGTTCTCATATAGATAAGTCAGTATCGGCATATCGTCAAGATGGCGTAAGATCATTAATACGAGAAACCCTTCACAGTATTAGTAGCTACCAAATAGTAAGTACTAGTTCATACAAAAATTAAGCATAATACTTGGAAAAAAAAGCTCTCCAAAAAGGGGTTTTGCGAGTTAATTCACGAGAAACCCAAAAAAAAAAACATTACAAAGCAATTCAATGTCAGCTAGTTACTGCCACTAAACTCTCACTACTGCTAATTTCTGCAGAAAATAATGTGTGAGCCACTATTTTGATGCCATTATATTAAAATAAAATTTTGTTTATTGATTTAAAATATGAAAAGCCTCACTAAATGGAAACAAAAATATTCAATAAGAAAATGATAATGCTAACCAATACTATAAAATCAAATAACAATTAAAATGTTCATAAACAGTCATTAACAATGCGCCTGCGCAACAGCAGCCATATTTAAAAAATGTATGCGTATAGAGGTTTCTACTTTTATATCTGATTTGAAAACAATGGCGGTAGCTTGAACATGCCTGACATGTTCCTGTATGCGTGCATCACTTGCCTGAATGAGCGCAACTTGCAACTGTATTTTCTTTTTGTATATGATCGTAAGCCCAAAGGGTATTTTCCTTTATGCACCAAGTAGAGAAGTGTAATAAAATTAGCTACCATTAATTTGGGGTTGTTTTTTTTTTTTTTTTGGTGGTGGTGCTCGGTGGTTCGTTTTTTCGTTGTTGTTGACGACCCGTGCTATATACATAAATAAATATGTATGTAACGTATGCATTTTGCGTATACATGTATTTCCATGTGCACAGTAGCTCGCGCGCTATTTTCGAATGCATTCTTTGTACTAGCGCATTGTAAACCTTTTAATTTTTCATATTTTTTGTTATGAACTATTCAAACTTTGTTGCCTTTGTTGACATGTATTTGAATACTGATTTATGTTTGTGTATATTTATTTATGTTTTCGTTTGATGATTGATTAAGTGTTTTCACATTGTTAAGTTATTAATGTCGTTAAAATCTTTAAAATGTATTATTGATTTATGAGTAAATTTTTATGAATTTAACGGGGACTTTTGCTATAATAAGAATAAAATTGTAGCTATTAAAAGTTTTACAATATATTAAATAGATAATAAATAAATAAATGAAAGAATACATACATTCTGCAGTTAAATTTTAAACAAGAAAGAAACAAAATGGACATGAACTCTATCATCATTGCTTAGGTAAATCAAGGGGCCGAAAATAATTATTATTAAAATCTAGATGAATCAAAAAAGTTGCCTACAATTTGGAAATTTAAATATTGGTCTTATAAAAAGTATTTGCGGTTTTTGTCACAAGATGGTGTTAATCTGGCATCACTTATCCGATTCTGTCGATTCTGGCTGCATTTTTTGCGAATACAGTTTTGTAATTTATCATTCGTGTAAAAAGTTATATTGATATATAAGAAATACTCTGCGTGATGCTTTTTTACTATAAAAAAGGTAAAAACGCTGCAAAAAAATTTCCGAAAAATGTGTGAGGTTTACGGTGAGGATGCTTTAACAGAACGTACCGTCCAACTTTGGTTTGCTTGATTCTGTTCTGGAAATTTTGGTGTCAAAGATGCATCTCGCTCTGGCCGGCCAGCCACTGAAAAAACCGATGCAACTGGAGGAGCAAGACTGGCACGCAAGCTGTCAGTAGAAAGCAGAGGTACTAAACATCAACCACATGATAGTTTGGAATCATTTGAAAAAGGCTGGCTACTTAAAGAAGCCACATGAAGTAACACAAAGAAATTCGATTGACCGAATTACCATCAGTGAAACGCTGCTGAAATGCAACGAAATCGAACCATTTTTGAAACAAATCATTACAGGCGATGAAAAATGAATTGAATAAGAAAATATTAAACGAAAAAAATAATGGTCAAAGGCGGGTGGCCTTCCACAAACGACTTCAAAAGTCTGGATTGACGGCAAACAAGGTTATGTTGACTGTTTGGTGGCATTGCAAGGGGATTGTCTATTATGAGCTGCTGCAATCAATTCTGATCTCTGCTGCTCACAACTCGACCGTTTGAACGAAGCAATCAAGAAAGAGCGAACAGAATTGACCAACAGAAAAGGTGTTGTGTTCCACCATGATAATGCCAGGCCACACACATCTTTGAAAACCCGCCAAAAATGGACTGCGCTGGAAGTTTTGATGTACCCACCGTATAGTCCGGACATTGCATCGTCTGACTATCATTTGTTTCGATCTCTGCAAAACTCTATTGATGGGAAAAATCGGCCGACAGAAGAGCCGCCGAAAATCACTTAGCCAAGTTTTTCACCGATACACCACAGAAGTTTTACACCGATGGAATTATGAAGCTACCATCATGGCAAAAAATTATATAATAATTACTTGATTAAAATTGATTTTTAATAAAGAAAATGTTTGTTCAAACACAGTCAAAAAAACCGAAAATACTTTTTATATGAAAATAACTATTAATTTATACAAAATATTTTTGACGTCGATTTACACGTATTTTATAGGGTGATGTATCTCTTCTACTTTGTTTCATTTTCATTCCAAGCCTTATTTTTTACGCCTTCTTACGCTGAGAAATAAATTTATTTCACTTTTCCTCTTCTACAAATTTTAGTCCGTTCTTGCTATCAGATTCTCATATATATAAATTTGGCATGAATGAACTAGTAAATAAAATGTTCTAAAAAATATTTCTTAGAATGTAAAAGTTATCAGCAGAGAAAAAGCGAATTCTTTACTCATAAATATTATAAGTTGACGTAAAAAATATTTCTTATAAAATAAAAGTTAGAAGCAATGTAAAATATATTTTCCACTCATAATAGGAAAACAATAAAAGAGAAAAAGAAAATAATTCTTGAATTAATTAATTTTGTTTGAAATTAATACAAAATATTAAATAAATGCCTTTTTTAAAACTAATTTGCGTCTTTAATATCCTGGCACAATTGCAAAATTCCTGTATATTGGATTTTTCATGTTAATTTTCTATTTCAGATACTAAATTTCAAAAAACTTCATTCTATGATTTCGTTTAGTTATTAATTTCTTTTCAACAAATTAGAGAGTGAAATGCAAGGACTTAGTTTTAAAAACTATATAATTTTTCCTTTTTCATCAATATCCGACATAAACGTACATTTCAAAAACTTATCAACTAGAAACGTGCAATTTTCAACGTAGAATGTTTTAGAACAAATGTCCTTTAATTCTAAACTCCATTAACAATTACTAAACCATACATTTTATTATGTTCATAATATAATTTTTGATTTGAAAACGTAATAAAAACAATTTCATAAAACTATTTTGTGGAAATTTATTTCTTTCCGTTGGATTTTCTCCATTATTAAATAAATACTCGATATATTTCAATATCCCACCAAATATTCCCTTTATTCGGCCTTATTCTTAATAATTTCCCGTTGTATTTTCTTATATGCTTTCATACCTATTTCATTATCCCAATATCAAGGACAACAACCACTTATTATAGAGACTTTTTATTTGTATTACAATGATTCTCAAACTGTTTAAGGATATTTTCTGCAATATGTGACTATTTGCATTAATTTCAATCGCATGTTTTTGGGCATAATTTATTTTCAAATGTTTGCAAACTAAAAAGATAATGAACAATTTGTTTCTACTGCGATTTTATAACACTTTTTTAAATGGAGTCTCGTTGGTGCACATTTCTTGTATTCACAAAGCTTGAAGTTGAATCGCCTGATCCGTGAACGAACAACTCGTCACGTAAAACTAAGTATTTTGCATGCATTCTTGCCTCAATTACGTGACGAATAGAACGTTCATGAATCAGACGATTCAACCACTGTTATTTTTTCGAATCCCAAATGGATACGTAGATTTGCGTAATATAAATTCCATCCATGACCATTTTCTTTACGATTTGTCAAGAATTATGGTTAGTTTTATTGCCATTTGATGCAAAATGAAAATTAAACTCAGCATTCTGTTACTTATATTTGTGGTAGTAAAATATAAGTAAAGAAAACGTAAGAGAAAGTTTGTTGTGCTACTTCAAATTGAACCAGTTCGAAAAAGAAATATAAATTCAGAGTGAAACTGTCATTTTTGTTTGCAAGCATTCATTGTGCGTGTATTTAAATTCCTTTTTTCCAAACACGTGACTTCAATAATCTCATAATAGTCATCATAAATATATTAAATTGTAGCTGGCACAGCCAGCAAGATATCAAAGTCAAAAACAATGGAAGCAACAACAACTACTACGTAAGTTGTTACAATTGAAAAAGCAAAAATATACATAGCAATATTGGTGTTGACATTGATGACGATGATGAGGATGGTTGTGTCGGTGATGATGCTCCTCAGTATAAAGTCGCATAATAACAAAACCACAAATAAATCATCGCATGTGAAAAATAGCTGCAACTGACAGTTATAACTTAATATTTTAAAAATACACTACATATACGAGTACATTTTTGTATTTATATAAACTTTGCATATGTATATTTATGAACATTAATTTATCAATGTCATGTTAAGGTGAATGTGCACTTTTTTCCAATGAATTTCCGTTTCCGCTTATAGTCACTGCAACAGTGTCAGCATCAGCATCAGCTGCATTTGTGTCGTTTGCCTTTTAACAGATTTCAATATTGTGTCTTTTTGCCACTTTTTGCCACTTACCTTTAATTGCAATTTTCGCATAATGCGCGTCTCTTCCCAACGATCCAGTTCATCCCATTCTTTGCCACGCCTTCGTAATAAATAATAACGATACATTACAATTGTCACGGCTAACAACAGAGCTAATCCAGTGCCAGTGGCGGCTCCTAAAACCGCCGAACTAACCATGGCCATATACTCTTTTGATATAAAACACAAGCGAGAAAAAGTTCTATTAATTTTTAGAATTGCTTTTCTGCTGGATTTGCACAAGTAACTATGAGTAATCAATATTTTAAATTTGTTTACTGAAGTTTGTGGTCAGTATAAAAAGCTTATGTCTGAGCTGTAAAGATAAGAGCAAAAGAGGAGAGTGATAATTTAGAATTTAATACAATTAAGGAAATTAAATATGAATATAGTAGCAAAAGCGGTAAATAAAATTTAAAAAGAATTTAAAATGGCGTAAGTCTAAAAATTTAGTACTTTCGATAGATTTTATTTTTTCTTCCATTTAATATAAAATTCTGAGCACGTAGATTTTTACTACCATTTTAAATTCTACACGAATGGTCTTTTAGTTCCTTTCGTATTGTATTTCTTCCACATTTCGGTTAGAAAAATTTTGTTTTTGTTAATTAATTTCTTTTTTTTTGTTGGTATATTTTCAATAAATTCAATTAAAAGTACCAGAAATTTGTTATTTAGGAAATGTAGAAATGTTTGTGTCTACAATATGAGAATAGCTACCTTTGGAACAAAAGGTATTGTTAACTAATTAAATTATTTCCTATACTCGTATAACTCAAATGCGGTTTGTGTGGAAATGTCAGATGGCAAGGAAATTTTTTTTAAAGTCTTTTAGCATATATTTAATATAATAGAAGCAATGAAGATTTTGTACAAATTGATTTCATTTTTTGAAGGTAGAAATTAGAAATCAATAGAAAATTTGGTATGATTAATAGGTCGAGAAAATCATAAAAAATATTAAAAACCAATATTACAACTTTGTACATGATTAGGGTAAAATCGGTTTCGAGAGGCTTACATATACCGACAAGACCCAAATTTTACCATAACCCTATATATGTACTACTACTACTCCTGTTATGGCACAACAGCCCCATGTTGTGTGAGCTATATTTATACACAAATGGAAGAGACTTACATTTTATGCCGAATCCGAACGGCGAAGTAAAAAGCTTTTTCATACGCATTTTTTACTCTTGGAGGTTTGCCAGCCAAGAGGTGGTAGAAAAACTTTTTATTTTCTATTTCTGATTTTTGAGCGTGCCGATATATAAGCCCGGACACCTCTGCGTAGCAGTCCAACACACTAACCACTAGGCTACGGCGACCACATACTCTATTTAAATCACAATGAAAAAACTCCCAGTTAAATAACAACCACAACAAATTAATTAAGTCCCAAAAAGAAAAATGAGTTTAGATCCAAGAGATGTAAATAAGTCCGACGCGTCCGCCGTGTCTGGACCTTTTGCATCATATGTGAGAGGCTGAGAGGAAAGTGGTATAGCTCTACGCTCAGAAAAAAGTGGAATAATTTTACTTAAGAGCAAAAGCAAAACGAAATATGTTCAGAGCAAAAGTGAAACGAAATATGTTCAGAGCGAAAACGGAATAAAAAACTATGCTGTTCTTGCTCTGAAAAAATTGTTATACCATTTTTGCTCTTACTTTTAAGGCGTTTCATTTTCACTCTAAACCGTATTACTTATGCCATTCTTGCACTGACACTCTAAATTATTTCACTTTTGCTCTTATATAAATTTTAGCCCGCTTTTCCTCTCAGCCTGTCATGTGTAGTGCCATACATATTTTATGGAAATTTACAGGCCCTCTTCATAATAGTCTTCATTACAGGTGTTGACAAATGGGATCTGTTCCGCCATTTTATTTTTTTTTTTTTTTGTAAACTGGGATAACTTCTATGATTTTACTTTGCTTTCCTAATAAAATGCAAAGTAACATGGTTTCTTTTTTTCAGCAATAATTTCATAAGCAAAATAAGAAATTTGGTAAAAAATACAATGTTTGAAAAAAAAGAAATAAGTCCAAAAAAAAATAAAATAACTTCAAAGTAATAAAAATAATGAAAAGAGTTCCAAATAAAATTTGTTTGGGACTTATTTCATTTCAAGAGTTTCGGTCTTATTTCATTTTGAATTAATACCTACATAGAATAAACAAATAAGTCTCAAAATAACTTTCAACATTTTGGGAGTTATTTCATTGAAAATATACAAGTCCCAAAATAGTATGGAAATTTTTTTTTTTAACTTATTGCACTTGGGACCTTATTCACTGTGCGATCTGAGCCGTCGCGTGAGGTTTCAAGTGTTTTATATTATTTTTCGGATATCACTTTAATGTGCAAAATAAAAAGTCTTGCAAATGAAGGCTTAATACCAGATAGCGTTATAGATTCGTATATTTATAAAGAAAATACTGAAAAAATATAAAATATAATAAAAATATGTGACAACAACGAAATGGTTATCACTTTTTGGAGTATCCTTACAGGATCGCTTTTTTTCTTAAAAATAATTTAGACTTTTACCTGTTACTGTATGAATAATGAACGCTGAATTCAAATACGAGGGTTGCTACTTAAGTTTTGAGATAGAATATGGCTTTTTTGTTTTTCAAAATATTCTCCATTAAAATCAATATACTTTTGCATGCGTTTGAACCAATTTTCGAAGCTCTTTTTCGACTCCGAATGGGGTAACTCTAAAACATGTGTTTTGAACGCATCAACCGCTTTTTCAGGCGACGAAAAACGTTGGCATCGCAATTTATTTTTGATGTGAGGGAATAAAAAGAAGTCATTGGATGCAAAATCAAGACTGTACGGCGGATGACCCATCAATTCGATGTTTTGAGTGATCAAAAAGGCTCTTGTTTGAGCCGATGCGTGAGAGCTCGCATTGTCCTTATTTTCCCGAACGAACACTTCTGGCAAGCAAATGGTAGTATACCATTCAGAATTGACTGTTCTACGTTGGTTTAATGGCACGGTGACCACATGACCAGTTTTTCCGAAAAAAACAGGCAACCATTTGCTTCGAAGTGCTTCGTGCGCGAACAACTTTTGTTGGATTTGGTTCACTTTGGAAGATCCATACAGTCGATTGTTGTTTATTTTCGGACTCATATGCATATATCCATGATTCGTCACCTGTTACGATCTTATAGACGTCTTTTGAAGCACCGCGTTTTTTGGGCGATTGTCAAATTATGCGGTATCCAACGCGAACAAATCTTTTTGGCGGCCAAATGTTCATGCAATATTGAATGTATGCAAATGGAACTAATGCCCAAGCATGCCTCAACCTCATGATAAGTCACATGCCGATATTGCAATATTAGCTCTCACACATCAGTGATGTTTTCTGGCACAACAACCGATTTTGGACGGCCTTTACGAAATTTGGCCTGGAGCGAACTACGACTACAATCGAATTCCGAAAACCAGCGAAACACTGTGGCTCGGGATGGTGCTTCATCATCAAAAGTAGAAGAAGTTAATCGGCTGACTGTTGTTGAGTTAATCCACGTCGAAAATCATAAAAAATCATCTCACGAAAATTTTCACGATTTAAATCAATTTTTTGGGCGAGATGAATTTTTCAAGTCACTGTAAACAAACTGTTATTTAAAATCTAAAGTAACTTTGAAGTAATTTATTTACTAAAAATAACGATTTGAATGAGTAGGCCATGTTTTGATTTAAAGGAATTAATTTACTGCCGAATTCCGAAGTGTTTGTTTTTAGCCCTGAAAATCTTTAAAAATGACCAAAAATCAAATAAACACCCCCAAATTTCAATTCTGATACAATATTTATTTGTTGTAAGCAACATCAATATTCAAAAGTATTAACCCTAGAACACTAAAGAAAAATTTTTGCCATTTAATACTAATGTTCGCCTGTGAGATGTGTACCTTTAAAAACAAAAATAAAATTTATTTAAAAAAAATATATATATTTTATTCAAAAAAACTTAAACTTATTAAATGTACATTACAAAAAAACATTAAAAAATCAATTGATATTACACTGTTCAACAGCCAAAATCGGAATGGCGGCTTAAGAAGTATGCAATCTAGAGTAATTCTGAGTTGTACTTAAAAAACTTGCCAAATTTGGGGTATGCAGCTTGGACAGTGGATTCTTGTGTTCACAAAAAATATGCTTTTTTTTCTTCTAAACAACTTTGCTATAGACACCAAAAACGATGAAACTTAAACTAAGAATGTCCTGGTACAGTCTTAATTAAACCATTTTCATGATATCATGTACCATCTCAAAAACCTGACGTCTCGATTGATTTTTTCCCACCTTGATATTCTTAACGACTTGAAGCAAATGCATCAGAATAACCTTAATTTTTCTTTCTCCAGATTTTTTAGTGGATTTTCTGAGTGACATACTGAAAATTTATTCAAAAAGCTGTATCAATGTAAAAATAATGCAAAAAATTTATTTAAGAGCAACTTCAGTTACGCTTTCCATGAGTTAAACTGACAAATGAATACTAGCGATGATACAACCAGTGCCCCACTAAATGCAATTGACGCCAACGCTTCAAATTTGTTCTTATCTTCAGGATAACTGCGCTACCCCTTTTCTATCCTGAACAGTAAAGTCTAAGCTTAACGCAAAAATAAAAGTTGGTTAAAAAAAAAAAAAAAATCTCTTTGAAAAATTCACACAAAAACTTTTTAAATTTTTTTGCAACTTTTTATTTTTTGTGCCGCTCGCTTAAATTTATAAACGCATGTATTCACCTAGAAATACTATTAAAAACTGTTTGGTGGTGATGCCCAAATATCAAGACCAACATTTTGACATTTTTACTGTAATATCATAGAAATATGTACGGTAGGTGTCCAACTAATTAAGTTGGTCCACTCATTAAGACATTACCCTACATATACGAGTATATAAATTACAATTGCAAACAGAAACAAATAAATCAAATAAATTAGAAAAATAAAAAAATAAGGAAACACAAACCCCACAAGCAACTGCTGAAGCAACAAAATAACCAACTAGCAATTGAGTAAATAAAACTCGGGATTGCAAATAGAAAAGGGTATGAAAATGTGTTTCATATGAATGTAGATAGATGTCTCTAGTGTTGAGTACAACAGTATTTGCACTTGTCTGTCTGTCGGTCTGTCTGTATCTCCTTTTGCTGCTTGTTTGTCTTTTTGTCTACGCGTTGGCAAATGTGATTCAAGTTTATCAAAAATTTTTTCATCAAACTTTTTTTTTTTTTTGGTTTGTATGCAAAATATTTCCATTTGAGTTTTTTATACATGGTCGTACTTTTTTACTCTTTACAAATGCCGTATGCCTGACTGCGAATAAATTGTTCTTGTTCTGTGTACTAAGTACTTGCAGTAATGCTCTAGAAAAATATATATATATTTATTTGTATTTGCATTTTATTAAATCCCAAATGAATTCATTAAACTTTTGCGCAAAAATTTTATTTTCTGTTTGGTTTTTTATTCTTTTTGTAATATAATAACTTTTAAATGTAGCAGCAAAAATCTGCGTGGTTTCTCAATAAATCGGAAAAATGTATGAAGCATTTCAAATGTCAGCACAAAACTGATCAAATTACAAACATTTTGCTTCGTTGAATTTGTGTATCAATTGGGTATCTATGCATGAGAACTTGCTATAAATAAAAAGCAATCGAATATAAAAGTAGTGGCAACTCGACCAAAAAAGTGCTTAAGCAGAAAAAATACTCGACTTTAATAAAGTGTCCCTTAGAAGAAGTAGTAACCGATTTAAAAAAAAAAATCAAATTCACACAATAATCGATTTCGAAAATTTAAGAAAGAAAAATACTCGAATTTAAGAAAATGACAATAAAAATCCACGTACTCAAAAATGGTATCCGATGAAGGAAATGATGCTTTGAAAAAAGCATCTATATTAAAAAGTAATCGCATTCAAAAAGCGGTACTCAATTGAAAGAATATGTCGAAGGTAAAAAAACACACGGATACAAAAAATTAATACTTTATTTGTACCTACAATTGCATTTAAAAGTAATACGATTTGATATTACAAAAAGTGCGAGAAATTACTCCCATAACCAAATTTAAGGGAACAAGCAACCTAGGGTTAGATAATTACTTGATTTTGTTTTAATTTTGGTTTTAAGAGGCAATTGACACACGGGGGATATCTTGATGAACGTGAAGCATTGGGTTGATTGGGAAGATAGATATGAGGGAGGAGGAGAGCAGAAAACATAATGGTGAACATTGACTTTGAATGTGGCAATGTCGTAAATATTAGGAGAAATGTTTGCAGAGGGTTATTCCAGAAAAGAGTGGCATGGTGAAAATAAATGTTTTGGTAATACGTAGTGCATTGAACTAACGTGCCCACGTCCCATCAAATTGCTCATCACTATGGCAGAGTATCTACCAAGGCAATAATTTTTATGTTAATAGAGTGAATACTGCTACTAGTTAGCTTTATCGGTAGAAGTCCACTAGCCTTCCTAAAGCTTCTGCTTATAGGTGCGAATTGAACTCCATTTTTGGGCAAGCATAGTTGGTGTAGATCATGTGGAAATCAGTCGAAATGAAATATTTCCTACACCGCCTTAGAAAGCCGAAGGTCATGGCAATAATACAAATAATAAATGTTCCAACCAACGTCAGATGGAAGGGATATACCTAGAACAATAAGAGCCGCTTACTCCAAATATCCACTCTACCCAAAATCAAATGGTTAACTACACTGGGTCTTACGCACATTAAACCAAACTCTATTTGCCAAACCCGACTCAGAGATTGACTAGAGATCATTATTGAGTGAGGCGATCATTACAGACCTCTTTTTATTAATCTCCAAAAAGTGAAAGCATTTTTAAATCGATTAAGTAACATAGAAAATATAAGTACATCACTGCTACTTTTGGTGTATGTGCTGTTTTTGTTTTCCAAGGAAATCGGACGAGTAACAGCGTACAGGTAGCATGGAGCAAATGCTATTATTTCCAATTATACCTTCGAGTTTATCAAGGATTTCACAAATATCGAGTCCAGCATCAACACCAAAACTTACGCGAAGAAAAACTTTTGTCAACAGTTTTTACTGCGCGCCCCTAACCAATGGAGAAGCAAAACTCCCTATCGACGTATGAAAATAATTCATGTCTCTCATATTTTCGGCCCTAATGTATGCCTAAAGATGAGAGGTTGTTAAGAGCATTCGAGGGAGATACTTCGCCATTCAATTTAAGTAAACCACATATAACAATTAAGATATTTTCTTGCCAGCAGTTTGATTTACTAAAGGAGGGCAGCACATGTATAAATATTTTATTTCTTTTTTATTTTAGATCAGATTAGATTAGGTTAAAAGTGGCAGCCCGTCAGGTTCATCCAATTTTGTAATAGAGCCAGGTTTATAAAGTACGCACTCTCTAACATCCTTAATGCCTACAAAGCTAGTATTGGGCAATGACAAAGAATATGTTATAAAGACTCTTTTGTGGCCATTACAGTATCTGCACAGGTCGTTTTCATAGTTCCAAAATTTGTATCCAGTAACAACGCCAATCAGTACAATAAACTGGATTCTTTGCGAGAAAGTTTTCTAGAACAGAAACTCAGTTTTAGTACGAGAGTTTTGTGGCCAAAAATTATTTGCTATACGCGAGGAATTTTGGCTCCTTCATCTTCCATTTCAGGTAGAGAAAAGTTGTTTATTTAAGGCTGAGTAATGGAAACATATTGATGGCGAGATATTACAGGACTCTGCCTCAAGGCATGCACCTGGCTTTGCAAGTTCGTCTGCTATCTCATTCCCCATTATATCAGAAGGTCCTGGTACCCTTCAATGTCGTAACATATTTTTGGTACTGATGGTTTGAAGGCAGTTGTAGTATCTATTTACCGATTTATACTTTTTTACGTGTAAGATAAGGATTAAAAAGTAAATATCTACTTAAAGTAGTTTCTAACAATTTTGCACATCACTAGATTTTTTGGCATACTATTTTTTGTATCCCCACAGATTACCGGAAGTTGTTATTTATTTCTCAACCATATTTTGTTTGCAAGTAACATAGCTACCCACAGGGCCGTAGCCAGAAATTTTTTCGGGGGAGGGGGGAAGTTTTCATTCGAAGAAAATATTCATAAATAATTTTTATCAAACTGATTTTTAAATACAATAAATTAAATCAATGATACATTTGATGGGCCCTATAAAGTTAAAATTTTAGGAAAAATCTTCCGATTTTTTTTAATCTTGATCTCAAAAAAAAAGGCCTAAAGTGACAAAAAATTCCCAGAATAATCAAATTAAATTTTTTCAAATAAATATTATTCAATGTGCATTCTAGTGCATTTTTTTTATCGTGAGGGACATAATTTCATTAACTCATTGACTTCCCACTACTAATGATGTACCCAACCTCAAAAAAATTACCAAAAATAGGAGAGGCTCATTTCTTCCAAATGATCATATATGGGAAATTGAGCCATTATCAATGATAAGGAACCCGGATGAGGTTGGCTTATATTCCCTAAATTCGTGAAGTCACAGCATTGAAAGAGATCTTTCTAGTCGTGGTGCTCTGAGCAATAATGCGTTAAAAAATTAATTATACTTGCCTCCTAAACTGCATGGGTTTTGCTAATAAGATGGTCCTAGTTTTTGCGAAAGAATTTTTCACGTTGAACACGAATCTGAGGTCAAAAATTTCCCATCACGTCACGTTTTAGGGAAAATATGGGTTTCAAGCAAGTCTAATTTTACAAGGATCCGATAATTTTTTCTATTTTTTATTAGTTTTTAAACTTTTCAAACTGATTCAGGACGGAACTTTAAATCAAAAACAGTTACTGACCTAGAAAAACTATGAATGCAGGAGTGCTCAGTATCACCTTCTCTTTTTGAATCCGTAGTCAAACTTCATGTCGAAGAAAACAAATCGGATTTGATCGCATAGTGTAACTAAGATTTCAAATTTATTTTTTATATTTGACTTTTGAGAAAAAAAAACCGATGGAAGTAAAAAATATCGTTAAATAGATTTTGTTTTACCTTTTTTCCTTCCATTGGCAATTAATCTCAAAAATTAGAATAAAGTTTCCACATTTCGGAGGGGGGGTCAGAACCCCCAAAACCTCCCCCTGAATACGGCCTTGGCTGCCCACATAGTTTGGCTTGCATTTTGGTTCGTTGGTTAAATTCAATTTAAATTATGACCTTGATAATAATTTGATGCCAAATTGTACTGCAAAAAAAATATATGTACAGTAACGGACAAAACTAAAGCACGAATTTTACCTTGTTTGCATTTTTCTCAGTAATATTGTAAAACATGCTTGAACTGAAATTTTGTTTATGAATGTAGAAAGAATACCATATAAACTCAATGTATTAAAACACAGAAAATTTAATATTATTTTTCAAATAAAATAAAAATGTTAACTCAAAAGTAACAAAATGCATAAAACTGGCGTGACAAAACTAAAGCACGTATAGAATATATATTAATTTCGATTTATACACTATTTTGTAGCGTATCCATTGTTTTTCAGAGCTGGTGCACATTTTCGTGGCATGAACTCAATAAAATTGCTCAAAACATCTGCCGAAATGTTCGTCCATGGAATTTCCTATGCGTAGAAAATGGCATCCTTAGTTTTACCGTTTCCGCGCTGGATTTTTCGATCTATAATTTCCTATGGATTTTTTGAGATTGAGATTTGGTGAATGGGTTGGCCTCTATAAAATACCGATGTTATTGACAACACATCTCTCTTTTGCACCTCGTGCTGGGATCATCTTCGTTCTGGTATACCTACTTTAACAGCAGCTCTTCCTCAGTATGAAATAACACAACATTCTGGAGAATTTCTTTGCACATCAGACGGTCCATTTAACATCTTATTTTATGAATTGAACCGATTCCATGGCCGAAAAAATCACCACACCATTACGTTGCCTCTCCTGTATTGCACGGTGCTTTTCAAATAACGCCGATTTCATCGTTGCCCTTTTGGTCTGCACACTAGCTTTAATCCGTCGCAACCATTCATATTAAATATAGATTCATCAGTAAAAAGCATGGTCTTTCATTTGGTAATAGCCCAGCTAAAGTGCGCGGTTACAAAATCGAGCCTTGCCTATCGATTCTTTAGGGAAATAAATGGCTTTTTCAAGCTTTGCTATGTTGCTAAGTCACCCTCCACAGCTTGTCGTTGGATAAACCTGTGTGAAATTTTCAAATGCAATTTATTTCCAAGATATAAAAAGATCTTTTTTTATAATCCGAATAATAGCCTGATCCTCACGTTTGGTTGTGCCCCGCGGTCTGCCGCCTCCATATTTAGTGTTTAAAAAATGAGATGAGCGAAAACGGCTCGGGAATTAACGCAATAGCGAATACAAAATTTTTTGACAATGCATGCCACTGATTCAGCTTTATTAAATCCACTTAGAATATTTTCTCTAAATTGTGCAGAATACTTATTTTGAGTCATTTTGGGAAGCGAAATTTTGAAATGCTAACGGTGATGATGAATGATTACAAACATGTGAGTTGTTTCCAGCTTCCAATTTTTTTTTTAAACTACTTTTTGTTTTCTTAAAGATTGTTGTTGTTGTTAATTTTTAACAATTGATTGTAATTGTAAGCGAAAAAGATTATGTGCTTTAGTTTCGTCTCGGCAGGTTTAGGCATATTGCGCAATTTTAGTAAAAAAAGAAAAACAGTAACCAGTTTTTAATGTTATTTTGTTTCATCAAGTTCATAATCATACTAAATTTATAAAATAAAAAAAATAAAAAATATATGGACATACTTGCATATTTTTAAATTTCATTGAACTAAATGTTGACAAGCAAGAGTTCGTGCTTTAGTTTTTTCCTACACTGTATGTCTCTTTGACTTTTCAGCTAAGTTAGATGAAACAGTGAAACATTTTTCATTTGGAAAATATTTTTATTGTGTAATAAATCATAAAATGCGGATTTTTTTTGTTTTAAAGATATTAAATTTATTATATTTTAAATCAAAATGCATTACAGATATTACTGTAAAGTAAATCAATTTTAAGCCAATTTCGCCATATATAAATCTGTTAACTTTCACGCATTGGTGTGCCACAGTGTATGTGAAATTAATTCAATTACAGACCATGAAAGCTAACTGAAGCAGAAAAATGGTTGGAGGATTCAAAAGCGCTGAAAGTCGTGAATTTTGTCTTTACGATTGATTAAATGAAGAGAATTAACAGTAATTTAAATACATACAATTTAAAAAAGAAAAAATTATTCTCACCAATTTCAAGTCAATTGTAAAGCAGCAGCATTTTTCTTGAAAAACTATAGTAAGTAGTTTCATTCAAGAGTTTAACGAATTGCTTATACAGAACCAACTGATTCAACCAAAAAAGCAAGAAAGTAGTAAGATGTAAAGGGATTAATATGAATTTACGTTATACAAGCAAACAGAAACGTGATACTACCTCATTTCATGCTCGCGGAAGTATTTCAAAAAGCAAAAATCCAAAGAAAACGCCATGTATGATCCCGTGGAGACCATTGAAGAACTCCTGCTTCATCAAGGCACGAAAGCTAGTACATAGAGCTATGTAGCTCTGTATTTATATATTTCTTTTTTTGTTTTTGCAAGTGAGTGTTACTCACAAAACCCCCACTGAGAAGTGAAAATTATAAGCAGTGCATTGAAGGGTGTAAAATGAAAAATGTAATATGTTTTTTTTGTATGTCAAAGAATATTTTCTACATAAAATTTTCATCGGAGGGAAGTTTTCCTTTATTCATACTAGGTATTTAATATTGTTGAGTGTTAATTTTTGTAACAATCACAAAGGTGACATTTTCTTCGCCTTTAGTTGCTTATTACATATATTTTTCTTTTCTACTATCACTACTTTTTATCAAGCAGTTTTTAATTAAGCTGCTTGAATCTGCTGTGCTTCTGTTATTCGAAAAAATTTACTTAGATTTTATTCTCAAGTCTGCAATTAATTGAAGTTACTTTTTCCAGTTTACAGCTTTCAGCTGGACCCAATGTATTTTGTTGAACATGAACACAAAATAAACAAAAGCTTCACGAATCAAATTTCAAATTTTGCTCAAAATTAAAGTATGAAAGTATGATATAACAAACAACAATAAGAGATTGTAAACTTGAAAGGAATTGTGCGAATAATATTTATTTTTTTTAATTTTAAGTAAGAGTTGCGGAAATGAACTGAATAAATGAAGAGTTTTGTCTTTAATTCTCCAAAGAAATTACATAGAAAAAAAAAATATTTTCTAACACTATTTATTGTATTAAGTTAAGTTAAAAGTTTGCACAAATTTATGAGTATATTTGAGTCGATACATATGCAAACCGCCTAATTCAACAATTTCGGATTTTTACTTTGCTTTAATTATTGTAAAACTGCAAAAACATTTAGAAAATAGTTCATAGGTAAACCATGCTCCATGCTAAGGGAAAACAATAAAAATCAATACTAAATTTAAATTCATATATTCATTTAAACACATAATTTAAGGGGTTATATACGTTTTGGTACGGGAACTTAGGACATATGTGTGAATTTTTTTTTTGGATTATTTGAAATCATTTGTTTGAAACAAGCAGAGCCTGGCGGTGACCACGATTGAATGCCAACTACTCAACTGTAATCAAAAAGACAAAAAATTTACAGTTGTGTACTACAACGCTGAGTACTTGAACGAAAAATTTTGAAAAAAAAACCTTTTTCTCATACGGAAACCATAATGCAAAAAAAAAGTCGATTTTTTGAGTCTCAAAAATGTATTTAAAAAAAATTATTAGTTAAGACAAATACTGCACATGAAAAAATGTACTTCGTATTGTAACTAGGAAAAAAATTTTAAAAAAATTAGATGAATTGGTCAAGTAGTTTTTGATATCGCGGTCACCGCAAAGGGGTTTTTCAAAAAACATCATTCGGAGAAAATCAAGTTTAAAGTTTTAAGTGCACTTTATTCATGAACAGTAGCGCGTTACAAATCGAGTTGCTACTTACGATCTACTGCTCGGATTGACTTGAAATTTTGAACATAAACTCTTGAAAGTATGTTTGTTCGAAATAAGTCATAAAATTTTTTTTCGATTTTTTGACTCATGAAAACGTATATCCTTAGGGCTAGGTCTGTCCCTAAGGATAAAAAAAGTAAAAGTAATTCCAAGTTTTCTAGAGTCATTTAGCTCAGTAAAATATACGTTTATGTCACAAGAACCATTTTTCCGTGAAATTTTGTATGCTGAATTTCATTCTAGCGATAGTATTGTTGACAGAAACTAGCCCGACTTTTCGAAAAAATATTACTGTCGCTTTCATCATCATCCTCTTAGCATCAATTCATCTCTTTCTGGGTCTTCCTTTCCCTCTTGTATCGGAAACTTGTTGGGCCAGTATTGTCTCAATAATGGCCTCATCAGGTCTACGTAGTACCATCGGATGCGTTGTGCCTTACTAAAGCGTAACACTGTCTTCTTGTCTATCCACTGCTCAACCTCATGATTGTATCTTATATGGAAACTGTCATCATTGTTTCTAACTGGTCCGAAGATTTTTGCTTAACCTCGATATTTTCTAAAATCCAGATTTCATATCCGTACGTTTAAACTGGACTTACGATGGTTTGGTATATTCGCAGTTCTGTTGCTTCTTTGTGACTAATAAGAATACTCGATTTAAAGAGTTTGATGTAAGCGTACAGGCAGTTTTTGTCAGCTTTTATTTTTTCGGCGATTGTTTGGTCGCCGCTGCTGTAGAAAGTAACACCCAGCAGCTTTAAAACTATTGCTGGTGGGAAATTATGCAAAACCGATATTTCTATATTTGGGAAAAATCAAAATTCTGATTCAGAACTATGGAATATAGCAATATTTTTCTTTTATCTGGTACAACCCAAAATTTCGTAGGCTCGTGTTATTTATGAAAAATATAGTACATAAAAAATCTCAATAAAAATGTCGTCGTCTGGTGGAGAAAAATTGAGGATGTACATAATTCATATTCTCTCTTTGATTATCTTTCAATTAACGCTTTCATATTTTAATATTTTTTTAAATAAATGAAAACCATAACTTCAATGGTAAAAAGATAGTTAAAATTCATCAACTACGAAAATTGATACACTCTTTTTATCCCATATTCAAATTCCATGACCGAGAGATAAAGTTAAAAAGTAGTGTGCACTGCATTACTTTTATGTGAAAAATTTTCCATGTAATATAGAATTTGAAATTTGAGATGACAATATTAACTTTCTTCTTCTTGTCTTATACCGCCTTCTTTATTCAATAATTTTATAGCATATTATTTTTTAATGTACATATGTTCATATGTTTGTTTTGTTGCTCTACACTCAAAATGTATGTGTAACAAATTTTGTGGCGCAGTCAAACCAACATTTGGCATAATTTGTATTTAATTATATTAAATTATATGGCATTGAATTCTATTGTTATTGAAATTGTCGCTTAAATAGTATTGTCATTTATTAAGTTATTATTACAGTTTCTTGCACTTTTCTCTTTTATTTTCATATTTTAAATAAACTAATAAAATGCGCAGAGAGGTGGCTGATTTGAGAAGGAATGCCTCATATGTAAACTGGCATTGAAATTTCAGATTAATTTGTATAATCGAAGTGTCTATAATAAACAGTTATGATGTAAAAATGTTTTAAGAAATTTAAAGAATTCACATTTTTGGGAGTGACTGCAGCCTTTGCTGGTAATTAACTTCTACTACTGTATTTAATGGGTCCATGAACTCATGATTTTGTTTAACCGGAATTATTTGAGTTTCTATCTCGATTTTCTACATTAGATAATTGTAAACAAGATATCACAAAATCTACTATTGCTGGATGAGTTTAAAAAGAAACACAAACATAAACAATATGCACATGCTTAGATACATATTTCCAAAATATCAAAGATAGCAAAGCACATACCTACACACAACCACTAGCGGATCCTAAAGGGTAAGGAAGGGCCTTAGGGATAACCGATGTGAATCTCATATATTTTGACTGTTGGTTATGAATACAAAAATATTATATAAAAGGACGAACAAATGAAAACTCGCCCCCCCCCCCTCCCCCTTTTAGGAAATATCTGGATCTGTTATTGTGCATAATGTATATTTGTGTATGCGCGCCCATGCATGCAATCCAAGAGGATACGTTTGCAACTAGCGTCATTCCTATTTTATTATACGATGAGTGCAAATACATAAAGTTACATATTTCTTGTAAATATTTACAAGATACATATAAACAAATATATACTATGTACTAGTATTATTGAACGTATACATATGTTTGTATGTATGCATGTATTTATGTATGTATATGAAATCAAATATATTCTTATAAGTATCTCCATCTATCGTTCACATTTCCAATGCCATTTAATTCAAGTGTTAAAACGTATGCACATTCCTTATGCCACATTGCTACAAATGCCCGTGGAAGCACAAGTTGCAACAACTACTTAACTAAAAAATACAGTATTACGAGTATGTCTATGCTCACAGAAAGAGAAAATGATATATGAAATCTTTATTGTAATCGTAGAAACTTATTGCCAAGGATTTGAATAAAGATGATTTAAATTAAATTTTTTTATTTTATTTTTTTAAATTATCTGCCGTACTTACAAAAAAGTTTTTCGAAACAAATTTTCTCTTTTATTTAAAGATAAGTAAGTAGATGATAAAGTAGATGATAAAGTCGATGAAAAAGAAGATCGAATTTGTAGCATACATTTAGGGATATTGTCAGGAGTATGTTATATTTTTTTTTCCTCTTTTTTTCCAATAAATTGATCACAAAATGGTGCTGTAAACAACACAAAAATTGAGTATTTATTATCTGTTTGTTTGTCAGTATTCGCCACTTCATGTAGGTGTGTGAGTTTGTTCTTTTACATAAAATTACATTTTTGTATGACATAGAATGCTTCTGTTGAATTTTGTGATTTGTTGTGTTGTAGAACAACTGTCTCTTTACATGATTTTCTACTTTATATCCCTTCAATAAAAAGTTATTTCTTTTTTATATACAAAACTATCAAGAACAATGGCATTTTTAAGGTGTTAATTTCCATTTTCAGTGCATTCTTCATTTTAACTTTTAAACAATATCTTCCAATATCCATGATTTAATAGTAAAATATAGCTGTATGGTGACAGTTACATATCTAAGTCAGAGCGCTGCATTGTATTGTTTCATCCAAGATTAGAAAAGTTCTACACTTTCAACCATTTAATGACGACATACTTCGAAAAAATTAACAAAAAGTAATATTGAAAATAAAATTCAATTCGTTATTCATGAAAGAGATCAAGCGCCAAGAACAACCTAAGAAATAAAATCATTTAGCAAATTCATTGAAAATTTATATGTGAAAAACAATAAAAATTTAGTTTTATAGAACGCGATACACATCCTCAAATATAATAATATTGAAAATTTTATTAAAAATATTTATTTTTTCTCATTTGATTCGAAAATGGTTGTTTAAGATAGAGAACCATGTTGTTTTCATGTAGTATTAAGTATATGATATCTTATTTCCTTTCAAAGCGTGCGATATAACAAAAAAATAATTTCTCGAAGAAGCTTAAGGCTTTCAACAAAATGAAATTACCTAAAATCAAACAAAATGTAATTTAAGTTTGGATTCAAGTCCAGCAAGAAATGATGTTTGCTATTCAGAATCACTCAGTAAGAATTTGCAATATCTTCTGGATTGGAGTCAACTGTAAAAATACTTAAAACTAAAATGCTAGAAAGGAGTTACTGCGGTTCATCAACTACTAGTAAGTTTGAACAAAAATACTAAGCAAAGAGAAAGATCAACACCTGATTGCCTGACGTCAATATCACACGTAAGCTCAGTCTTAGTTTGCCTATGAAAATATTTCCTGCTGATAAATGTCAATAAAATTAAAATTTAAATACGTAACTAATAATACAAATATTTTTTACAAGTTACATATACATACAAACACAAAACATTTATTTTCTTAAGTGAACTTTATTTTCTTTAATATTTTGCGTAAACAAGTTTTATTCAATTACGTATTATTTATTTACTTTTTTAATCTTCTTATATAACGCAACACAGGCCTGCGATGCTACCCAAAAATGCTTTTTTTGACAAATATTTAAAAAAAAAAATGTACCAGACATTGTTTGAAAGTAAAATGATTATTTAAATACCAAAAACTTTTTATCGGATATTAAAAGCCTTTGCAAATATATGAAATGTAAAAGATATGACCAAAATGAAAAATTTTAAAAATTTTTTAACTTTAATCTTCTGTATCTCATAAGCCACAGAGAATCGAAAAAAATGTTGTCCTATACTTAGTTTTATAAGGCCAACATTTTGAAAATATATGAAAATAACACTGTGCAACAATTTTAGGGTCAAGGAATTTAACGGGGAAGCGACCAACACAGGTCGGTAGTACTGATGCAGAGTAACAAACCCGTTTTAAAAAGTTAGCTCTCTTTTAAATATTATAGCCTTTCAAAGTTGAACTGTTTTAGTGTATTTTTCAGTACTATTTTCTGTTTATAATAAAATCAAAAATTTAATAACCCAAACATTATTAAATTCTATACGTTTTTGTTATTAGTATTATTGCTTACTTTTTGCAAAAATCATGTAATGGATAGTTTAAACTTCTTAGTATGGAAAACTATATAATGTTAAAATTGTTTTTGTTCTTATTTCGCTGAAGAAGGTGAGCACTTTATTTAAAAAAAACAAGCTGCAGGAGGCAAACTTTGAATGCCTATAACTTTTAAAAGCGAGCTAACTTTGCAAAACCCTTTAAGGGTTTTGTTACTCTACACCAGTACTATCGACTTGTGTTGGCTGATTCACCGTTAGAAAAATGTGTTGCACAGTGTAATACTATTTTTTTAATTTATCTGTCTGTTACGAATTTATAGACAAATATAACAATGTTTTCCACTAAATACATTGTTCGACGAAAATCAATTTCTTCAAAAAAAAAACAAGGTTCTGAAAATGGATTCTGATAGAACTCACAAAATAAATTATACGGTCCTCGGAATTTAAAAGTTTGCCTATTTTCAACAAATTAAGTATAATAAATCGTAAGAGAACTTGTTAATTTTGTGTTCAGCAATTTAAAAAAAAATATTCTGGTTCTTCGTTTTTCAATATAAATTGCAATTGTAGAGTTTAATTTTTGACATGTTTTAACGGCATTTAAGGGGTTATATACACTTGTTGTCTGAAAAATTATTTTTTTTTTTTTTGCCAAGATGATATAATTTTATCAAAATAAGTCACCATATATCTATGTGTTGATGTCGCAAGACATTTCATGAATTTTTTTAACAAAAAATGTTGTCAACTGGGGACGATACGGTCGTTGTGTCAAAACATATTTTTGAAAATAGAAAAAACAAAACATGTTTTAGTTTTCATCGTCACACTCTTAGTGAACGAAAGATCTTGTGAAATTTACATTTTTACAAAAATGTTGATGATTTTGTTAAAATTCTTGATTTTTGAGGGTCTGGAAATTTGGTTTTCGTAGCCAGAAAAAAAAAGTTTTGTTCCAAAAATTGCTTCGTTCACTAAGAGGCTATTTCAATAATAGAGAAGCCAGTAAAAATTCAGATCGATTGGTGAAATGTTTCTTGAGAAATTTTTCTCACCGCAACGGGACTTTTTGGAAAACAACATTTCGAGATAATCGCGTTAAAACTTTTAGCACCATGTTCAGGCAGTCGGAGGTAGCGCGCTGCTGAAAGCTGTAACTTAAGCTCTAGAGCCTAGATCTCTATGAAATTTGGAAAATCTTTTCTCAAGAGGATGTATTTTGAGAAAAGGCAATTAAAAAAATGTTCGATTTTTCGGCCAATACAAGTGTATATAACCCATTAAGCCAATGAAAAAAAATGAATAAATATTAAATTTCGAAATCGATATTGGACCTTAACCTCTTCGCTGAAAAAGTACAGATATGTATGTGTATTCATTTTTTGATTTATTCTGATTATTTTTCCCGAGTTCTAATAATATAAGGAAAATAAATATGAATTAAGTTTTCTTCAAATTCCATATGGAATTTAAGAAAGGTAACTAAAATAAATTAAAAAATGAAAAAATTACCCAAAAACTTTTTAAAAATATGTGGTCTTGGACACCGAAGAGGTCAAGGCCGTATTTAGGGGGAGGGTTTTGGGGGTTCTGACCGCCCCCCCCCCCCCGAAATGTGGAAACTTTATTCTAATTTTTGAGATTAATTGCCAATGGATGGAAAAAAAGTCAAAATAAAATCTATTTAACAATATTTTTTACTTCTATCGGTTTTTTTTTCTAAAAAGTCAAATATAAAAAAATAAATTTGAAATCTTAATTACATTATGCGATCAAATCCGATTTGTTTTCTTCGACATGAGGTTTGACCACGGATTCAAAAAGAGAAGGTGATACTGAGCGCTCCTGCATTCATAGTTTTTCTAGGTCAGTAACTGTTTTCGATTTAAGGTTTCGACCTGAATCAGTTTAAAAAGTTTAAAAATTAATAAAAATATAAAAAAATTATCGGATCCTTGTAAAATAAGACTTGCTTGAACCCCAATTTTTTCCCTAAACGTGGCGTGATGGGAAGTTTTTGACCTCAGATTCGTGTTCAACGTGAAAAATTGTTTCGCAAAAACTCCATCTTATTAGCAAAACCCATCTTAAAATTAATTTTTTAACGCAATATTGCTCAGAGCACCACGACTAGAAAGATCTCTTTTAATGCTGTGACTTCACGAATTTAGGGAATATAAGCCAACCTCATCCGGGTTCCTTATCATTGATAATGGCTCAAATTTCCAATGATGATCATTTGAAAAAAATGAGCCTTTACTATTTTTGTTAATTTTTTTGAGGTTGGGTACATCATCAGTAGTGGGAAGTCAATGAGTTAATGAAATTATGTCCCTCACGATAAAAAAAATGCACTAGAATGCAAATTGAATAATATTTATTTGAAAAAATTTAATTTGATTATTCTGGGAATTTTTTGTTACTTTTGGCCATTTTTTTGAGGTTAAGAATAAAAAAAAATCGGAAAATTTTTCCTAAAATTTTAATTTTATAGGGTCCATCAAATGTATCATTGATTTAATTTATTGTATTTCAAAATCAGTTTGATAAAAATTATTTATGAATATTTTCTGAAAACCCCCCCCCCGAAAAAAATTTCTGGCTACGGCCCTGGAAGAGGTTAAGGTATAAATTTAAGTTTATTGAAAAGATAAATTTTTTGGCTATTTTATAGGTAAGTATATTTTAAGACTCAGTTCGGTTTTTGTTTGGTTAGGCATTTTTTGCATATACCGCAACCTCATTTGCCCCCGTAAACACAAAATTGGCTATTTTTAGTACATTTAAACAATACATTAGTTTTTATTTAAAATAAAATAACGGTTGTTGAGATAATAAATCGAGAGATAGTCAGTTTTTTTCATTGTCTGAAAAATGGTCCCTTTAAACATACGTGATTACGAAAGAGAGGCAATGATATGTTGTCGTCTTTGATTGATCAATTTTGACATGCATAATTAAATGAAGATCTTGGCGAACCTTTATTTTTGTGGACGTTCACTTTTTGCTTTTGCTGATAATTTGATGTCGTCTGATAATCGTTTTTATAAAAATCTAAAATAATGCATGCTGCAAACAAATTGCACAAAAAGTTAATTAACAAAATTTTCGATTATTTTCTATGAATCGAATTTTTTTCCTCTTTCTTTTTCCATGATCTTCTTGGTCTTTTTTATAAATTTCTGATCTCTGGATCAAGATAATGCACAAAAAATTAGTTTCATATAGAACTAAATTGCATTAAATAGGTATGTGCGTGAAATTTTAAAGTTTTAGGCCAACCTATTTTTAAGATATGAATGATTGAACATAATTTTTTTTTATATCTATTTAAACTCTTCACTGAAAAAGTACACATATGTGTACTTACGCTTTTGTGTATTATTTAATTTTTTTAACTTATTGTGATTGTTTTTCTCGAGCTCTAGTAAAATACGAAAACTAAGTAAGAATCAATAAATAAAATAAATTCAAAAATTAAAAAAATACGCAAAAACTTATTAAAAATATGTGACCTTGAATACCGAAGTGGTTAATTTTTATGATACTTTGATCCATTCGACTTTTCAACCTTCAATTGACAAGAAATCAAAGCGCATAAAGTTTATTGTAGCGTCATATTGTAACATATACTAATTTTATTAAAACGGTTTGCTCGTTTGTATTATTTTCAATGTACTCGCAGCGATAGTTTGATTTGTTTTTAAATAGAAAACCACCACCGAAAGGAAAAGAAACATGATTTTCGAGATGAAGAGTTATGCTGGGCAATTCAATCCTTAATTGGATTCACCAGATCCACTTTTGCTCTCTTCTTCCTTTTTATCATCGCCATCATCAGCTTCATCAGCGGCGTCATCATCACCGTCGGCAGCAGCGTCATCATCATCACTGCCGCTACCGCTCTCATCGGCTCCATCTTCAGCATCTTCGTTTTCAGCGTTTTCTCCAGAACCTTCTACAGCGTCTTCTCCATCATCTTCTCCATCATCTTCTCCATCATCGTCTCCCTCAGCGTCTTCAGCATCATCGTCAGCTATTTCACCATCATCAGCTGCTTCACCATCTGCAACGGGTTCCTCAACTGCCTTAATGAGCTTTGCAATAATTGGCTGTAAGATATTAAGCTGTGGTTGTTCATCAGAAGCAGCGCAACTGACAGCCAACAGACCGAAAAGTGCCAAAATAATTAGTACACGCATTTTACAATATTTAGTTAGTTTTGCTTTTACTTGAATCGAATTGATTTCAAAATTAAAACTGCCATCAAGTTTGTAACCAAAGGGGTTTTTATACTTTCTTGCGTTTGACTTCTTGGTCTTGTTGCTATTTTAAGATTAATCAAATATTGTATTCAATTATTTGTTTATGAATTTTTCTTTGTAAATTTATTGAAGCCGTGTACATTTTCATTTGAGTCAATGTGAAATTTGTGCAAAATTTTTTATTGGTACAACTGTTTTCTCTTTTTATAAAACACTTCTACATACTTTTTTCCTAGATTTATTCTTAGTTTTTATTTAGTTGTCTTCAGTCTTTTTATTATTATTTGTTTTGGTATTTCGAAGAATTGTCTCATAATTAACAGATTTTTCTTGAAAATATTTACCATATGATTGTTTTAAAAAAGTACACTCAGAGAAAACCTTATGTTAAATTGAAGTGAAATCGAGTGTAAATTGTCTAACCCTTGGGCAAAACTGATCCCACCCAAAGTTTTGGATAACTTCCCATGGAAAATTAAGGCGAATTAAGAAAATTTGGAGAAAAATATGTGTGTACCTAGGCTAATAATTTAATTTATTTTAGGCAAATTAGAGCGTTTGTGACTATTTAGAATATGGGAAACTAGGGTAAATTGCCTAGGTACTTTTGTTTTTTGCTTAAGCTCTTTCCTGATTCATATTTTTCACAATATTACTGACTAAATATATTATGTGGCATATAAGTCAACACCAAAACAAAAATTATTCTTTCATCTCTAGTGCGTTGTATTGTATTAAAACTTTGATAAACCGTCTAAGCATTTTTTGGTATTTTCTCTAACTTAGACACAATTAAACTTAAGGAAATTATCAATGAACTTAGGTGTTTTTACCTAATTTTCTCAAGTTCACAAAAAAAAATCTACCAATTCATGTTTTTTTTTCTGTGTACTAAATTATATAAACTGATGAACCGAATATCATTGAATGTTTTAAAAGTTTTTTTATTCCTCACTATATGGTATCGCATTTGTCTCAAACTTTAGGTTAGAATGGCCAAAAATGCGAAATCTCCAAAATCAATAATTATTTTAAAGGTTAAAATTTCTCTATAAATATAAGTATATAAATATATTTTCAATAGTAAAAATTGATTAAAAGAAAACGCAAATAGTTTAATTGTAAAAAACCCGAAATTTAAATATATTCTGCTTGTAACATCATATTATTAACTAATTTTATTAAAACTATTCGTTTGTATTTTTCTCAGTGTACTTAAAATAATAATCGTGCTCTTGTATTGACTATTATTTGAAATGGAAAGAAATGAAGTTAAGAATTTAAGCTGTTTTAGCGTTTTAAGGGCTAGATTAATTAGATTCACTATTGCTTTCATCTTCATCAGAATCAGCTTCTTCAGTATCATCGTCATCATTAAGTGCATCATCTTCGTCACTTTCACTATCGCTATTGCTTTCATCATTATCGCTTTGGCTTTCATTACTGTCACTGCCGTTTTCATTATCATCAGTATCATCATCATCTTCAACATCGTCTTCAGGATCATCTTCACCACTATTGGATTCAGATTCACCATCAACTGCTCCATCATCAGCACCTTCATCATCGGCAGCTTCATCATCAGCTCCGTTATCATCAGCTGCTTCATCATCACCAGCTTCATCATCAGCTGCTTCATCATCAGCTGCTTCATCATTAGCTACTTCATCATTAGCTACTTCGCCTTCACCAGAAGCCTCATCACTTTCTGATTCTTGTCCAAGCAAATTTTGTACTAATCCAACAGATTCAGGTGCCTTTACTAATCTATCAATAGCTGGGCGTAAAAAATTAAGTAATGGTCCACTTTCATCAGAAGCAGCTGAACTGGCAGCCAATAGCCCGAAAAGTGCAAAAATAGTTAGTAAACGCATTTTTATAATATTTTAAGTTTTGCTTTTCCTTGTATCGAAAATGATTCCAAATTGAAAACTACTCTAAATTTTGTAATTTATGTGGTTTTTATACCTTTTTGATAGCAAATAAAAACATAAATAAGTATTAAATTAAAATTAAATGCTCATGAAGTAACATATTTTATTATATTTTGCAGCTTGCCAAGACCCTTGAAATTATTCTTTTATGTCAAGGTGTGAACATTTTGCGCAAATCAACATTTTCTAACATATTCTAATTGTTTTATTAGCACAACTGTTTACTACTTAATTTCCACAGAATTCTACATTTTGTATTATTGATTTGTGTGTTTCGGTTTTATTTATTACACTCCAACCAATTTTTTATTGTTTTTATTATTATTTGTTCTAGTATTTTGCAAATATGAATATAATATTTTAACAGATTTTGTTTTGACAAATTTGCCTTGAAGCTTAATTGTTCGCTATAATCCATACATATATTTTTAAATGCTACAACAGAATATTACCATCAACCAAAAAAAATAATTACTTCATGAATTTTAATACACTACTGATTTTATGTTGTCAAGGAAATTATATCTAAAATATAACGAGTCTATCCCAATAGGGTCTGATAGATCTTCCACGCACTTTCCTAAACTACTGTAGCATTAAAGCAGATACAAACTGTATATCGTTAATATATGGTGAAAATAAGCTTATTTGATAAGTTTTCTATTTCATCATAATTTAAAATAGTCAAATTTACGGTAAAGGAAACCATCAAAAGCTATTTTTTGTTGCTCCATCTACAATAAAAAAAATCCTTCATAAACCACTAAACCACACGTTTTTAAGTAAACTAATCAACCATAAAACTTATAATAATTCGCTTGAGCTTTTGTAAAAACAAAACGGGATACTCTGTGGTAATAGAGCGTCTGTAGAATTGTAGGGCTACTACTTAATCCACCTAACCAACCTAACATGATATTAATTAGGGTACATAGTAATTTGCTCATGGCAAATAAAATTGACTTTATTTATTATTTCATCAGAAAATTCTACAAAAATAGCAATGAGTCAATGTTTCCATGACTTAATTTTAACAAAGCCAAAATTATTCATCGTATTATTTTAAAATGACAAATATTCGGCAAAAATATGTGAACAGGCGCCAATTCAAGGGATTCAAGGGAGGTTTTATTTCTAAAAACCGCCCTTACTTTCTTTAGTTGGAACTACAAAAAAAACGACTAAGACAAGTTGTACGTTCATTTGTGTTCCCTTTTTCTGTTCTTTAAATCTGCCAGATTTATTAATAAATCTGATAGAAACCTGCGGTGTTTAAGAGCTCAGGTGTTCAAATGTATACTTTTATAACCCTCTGTTAGACTGTCAATTCCTCCTACATACGATCCTAATATATAATACGAGTCAAATTGACCCACTCATTAATGGTTGTTGACGATAAAGATAGTACGGGTTCTGTGCCCAAGAAACCAGTTTCCAAACCCTTTCTAGGTCAGAAGATTTCCTGAGATTCCTGAGTGTCCAGTAGTTAGAGGATTGTATCGGATGGCATTAATAGAACTGTCAGGCCCCTAAATCAGTATCTTCCCCAATATCACCAGTATCAAAGCTAGTACCATACCAATACCCATTGAGTTTAATCTTACAGATGGCTTTGATAGCTTTGCCTTTAGCAAAAATATCAAGGGGTGGTAAGTTAAGCAATGCATTCAAGAATGGGTCAGGTGTTGTCGGAATAGCTTCCGAAGAACAAGTGGCCACAGTCCTTTGAAGTCTGACAAGAGTTTTCCACCCTTAGCCCGCTACTAATTCTACATTATAAAACTATTAATTTTTGAAAGAATGTAAAAATGCGAATGAATCGTGATTCATGTTTCTAAAACACCCACATTTAATCCGCCAGTGTGAGCAGGTATAAACTAGAGATGGGCGCGTGAGTGCTTTTTGACTCACGCTTACGCATGCTCACGGCTTTGAAAATACTACTCACGCATGTTCACGCACACTGGCTTTTTCAAAAAAAAATTCACGGATGTTCACGCACATTGAAATTTTTCCAAAAAATTTCACGCACGCAGACTTCTTATTGTTATATTTTTATTTATGTAAATATAAATAAAAAAAATGCTTTTATAATTAATATGCATATCTTATATGTAACATAGTGATGACAGATTTCGAATTTGGTTGATTCTTAGGTGAAGAAAAACACATGGAAAATTTTTTAACCCCCAAAATGAAATAAATTCACAATAAGAAATTGTGAATTACAACGAAATCATGGTCAAAAGTAACTTATACCCACGCATTTTCCCGTCGTAATTTTGTCATGCTTACTCATGTTCACGTCACGTAGGAATCACGCTCACGCATGCTCTCATGGAAATTGTATCACTAGAAACCAAGTTAATATAGTCATTAATACCTCTAAAGACATGCCAGTTTCTGAAGAAAAAAGCTTAGTAGGTAATGTTTTCACAGTCTGTGACAAAAAGGCTTGCATCAAAATTAATAAAATAGTATTGTTTTGTCCACTTAATTTTGCCATATCGCGTTGTCACTTTGTAATATTAAACTTTATAAAAATTTCAGAATCGAATTTTATTTCTTCATAATATTATCGCTATATCAACTTCGATTTAAAGCTATTTTTTATTGGGAAATTTTTGTTGTTGTTTATGAAGAAAATTACACTTCTTGAAACTTCGTACATTCATTGTACAAACAATTGTTTCATTATAAAATTTTCAAAATGTAATTTAATGTTTTTCGAAGATTTCATATATTTTGCATATTTATGCATGTATTTTAAAATATAATGAAATCAATTTTAATTGTGGTCGCAATAAAAATAAAAAAATTGACTGCAATTTTCATATTTATTTCCGCCGATATTTTGCATAAATTGTAACACAAATATATAATTTTGCCAAAAGGTAGCATTAAACATAATTCAAAAAGTTAATTAATTTGGTAGTTAATTCCATCATTATTGAAAGCAAAATGGCTCTATATGTGTTTAAGTCCTTTTTACGCAGTTATATAGTATATTCATATATTTGGTTTTTCTATGCTCCATAAACTTACTTGAAAAAAAAAATTTAAATTATTTTTTTGGATTTTTTTCAACTGTGGCCACCTCTGCGTATGATGCGTACATTTAATGAAGTACCTATGCATAAATGTGGATGTAACTCATACGTCATGTACGACCGCATTAATACAATCAACTTAAAAATTGTAATACTTAAATGAATAAAAGTGATAACGAAATGATGTTCAATGTAAAAATGTATATGTGTTTAGTTTTTTATTAAAATATAATAGAAATGTTTCCGAATGAATTTTTCATGCTGAGCACGAATCTGGGGTCAAAAATTTCCCATCACGTCACGTTTTCGAGGAAAAAAGGGATTTGAACCCCTGAAAACTGAGTTTTCGGCCATTTTTGAACAATTGTGGAGGGGAACCCTGACGTGCTACAAACTTTGCTAATATCAGAAATTAAAGAGGAAAATCACAAAAGAGAAGGAACGTTCTTCGAAAATGTGCTAAATGTAATCGTAATTTTTTTCATTACTTTCAATAGTTGTCTGCATTTCCTTCAATCAAAACGCCTCATTATGCCTATGATTTTGAGTAGATCTTACAACAAACTTACAACACTTGTTGACTTTCTACGAAGGAAATTGCAGTTTCAGATTACCAAAAAAAAATATAATCTTTTGCACTACTTTTAATACTATTTAAGTAATATGCAATTCATAATTTTTTTTTCGATCCCTGAGATTGAAGATGAGGCTGGATAAATATATATTTCGGTCATCATGGCTTATTTTAAAAAATTTCTTATCTTAAAATTCGTGTAATTTTATTAATGATATCAATTGTGTAATAAGTTGGGCAATCATTTGATATCATTAAACTTTAATTTTTTGCCTGAAACTAAAAGTTGATGCAACAACAAATCATATAATATGAACACAGAGCTGAAAATGGGTAATTTTGATTTGAATAAAGGAAAAAATGTATTTTTCTAAACACAAATTGTTTTTTAAATTAGACATTTTGAAGAAACCCAAAACTGAGAAAAGAAGGAAACTTTAAAATGGATAAAAATGACAACCTAAAAAAACAAATTTACAGCATCACTACCGGGCAAATATTCCAGATTAAAGAAATACCAAAAATTCTCAAAATTTCATCTAAAATTCAATCAAAAAATATAACAAACTTTCCGACGGTGATATGATTTATCAGAAAATATTGTTTTGAAATCGCTAGAAATATTGTACGTTTTGCTCTGAATTACACTTCAGTTAATGGCCGCCGAAATAACTCTGATGAACAAAACATTAGATTTGAAAGACTCACAGAAAAAAGCAATGAGCCTCAGGACTCATTAACATATTGAAAAGTTAATGGCCTTACTTGCATGCACTTCTCTTATACATATGCAAATTATATGTATTATGAATACAAAATAAAAAAAATATACAACGTGATTTTGTTGCACTCCCTCGATGCCATATAAATATATATGTTTTGCCCTTTTCACAGGTAACTAATAGCTAAATATGTGTATAGTAAAAAAAGTAACATTGCGTAAAGTAAGTATATTATCACTTCATACTGCAAGTGTAGGCACTCAATTGTATTTTATTCACCGAAGGGTTTGCGTATGATGCACATTAAATTTTGTTTGCAACTCATACGCCACCGTTGACCACACTTAATGCAATTAAAAGTGTAGTAAATGGATTAGTCGTTGGTTGAAACATCAACAATATGAAATTTACTAAAGTAAAATTAAAGTGCATAAGCAAAATTAAAATTTATTTTTTTATGCATGTGTCTCATTATTTTGTATACTAAAAACCAAATAATGATGTCAAAGTTCTTGGATTTAACCCCTATTTTCAATAGTTCATGCATAAATTAAATTAAAAAATTCCATTGTATGACGATTCTGTCTAATGTGCATATGTATATCTTCACATACCTTTTCACCACGTTTATATCAACTCGCTTTCAATGGTGTCTGTCTGTCTGTCAGTCTGTTCGGTACAAATTTTGCAATCGATTTTAAACTAACTTCCCGATGAGCTAGAGACTTGAAATTTAAAATATAGTTCAGAACTGGAAGACAATGCAATATGAAGTATCTAAAATATATATAATAAATATAATAAGTTTTTCCATTTTTTTCATAGATCAAAGCATTGAATTCATCGTAGTTAAAATCATTGCTTTAGCGGGAGTAGAATATATGTATATGTGTATACATACACAAATTCAAAGACAAATGAGAGAGAGAACAAAAACAAACAATAACGAACTCTTCTTTTCGTTTTGTTCCGCTTACAAAGAGTATAGATTGTAAAGAGATCGCAATTTGCTCTTGCTGGAATCGAAACAAAAAATCGTACAAACAGCAGCGAGGTGCAATACCGATAGTTTCCAGCAGACAAAAATGTATGAATGGACGAGTTTGACGTGTTTGATGAAATAAATATTTAACATTTCTTTTAGCAATTAACTTTCAACATTTACAGTATTTATATATTCTTTATATACAAATATGTAAACGTTTTGTTTTGATTTTATGAATTTTATATAAGTACTTTTAAATCTTTATCTACTGATTTCATGAAATCAAAATGCGAAGAAATATTATCACTATTTTCAACATTGTACCTAAATATATGTATGTAAACAAGAATATTTAGCTAAAATGTTAGAACTTTTCATATTTTATATACTTATATATAAATAAATTATTCTTCTTGTACATTTTTACATCCATAACAACATATCTCCTTCTTACTATGTATTTGGCAAATGCCTTTATTTCATTTCAATATAGAATCACAACGAGGTGCAATGTAAAAACAGTATTTATTGAGTACCCATTTATGTGAGAAGATATAATTTTAATTCTGTTATATTTAATAGTGATAATATTTAATGAATAGGGCTATTCGTAATCTGGGGAAAATTATCTTGCACGAGTCCAATAATTAATTGTGACATTGCTTAGACCATTGGTTTTGATTCAATGTGTCAACAATTTCAAATTCCAATTGAACTCAAGTGACTTCAAAACCTCAATTGACTTCAAGTGACTCCAATTTAGTGTAAATTGTCGGTTATTAACCATGGCTGCAAGGTATTACAATTAAATTGAATGCATTCTTTTACAGCTCTGGTCTTTACTTAAAATCAATTGCAAAATTTCACACACACAAGACTAAAAAGTAAAAAATAATAATTTAAATAAAAAATGTTTTTAATATACCACGTTTTTAAAATGGACTAAAAAGTATAAAATAATTTCCCCTAACCCCATACAGATTCACAACCTAATATAGATTCCTTATCCCATACAGATTGTCTTGAAAATTTGTAACTGTGAATTTTAGTAGGACGAAAAAACTTGTATGATTTAAAACGAAAAACGTGGGACTACTAAAATTCACAGTTACAAATTTCAAAGACAATCTGTATGGGATAAGGAATCTATATTTGGTTGCGAATCTGTATGGGGTTAGGGGAAATTATTTTATACTTTTTAGTCCATTTTAAAAACGTGGTATATTCAAAATATTTTTTATTTAAATTTTATATGTAACTACGGGTATATTTTTTTTTTCTCAGTTTCTCTTCTATTTAAGTGAATGAATAAATAGAAGCTTTATTACATACAAACATATTGTATTCATATACATATGTAAAAAGTAGTATTTCTTATTATGCTGATATTAATTTAACCCTTTGACGGCCGAATTTAAATGTAGCTTGATAGAAACCATTTTTTTTTTTTTTTTTAATTATGGTTACTTGTGTATTGGTTTTTAGCGAATAGGTTGTGTTTTTATTTTCAGTTTATTATATTCAAGTTATGTTTTAAGAATTTATCTTTAACTGGAAATTTAATTTGTTTTTTGCAGAGCTATGCAGATTTAACTACATTTACTTCGAGATTTCATGGCACAGAACAGGAAACTTTTGGATTATAAATTGGTGAAAGACCCGAGAACTAAAGTAGATATCTGCCACTAATTTGTAAACGCTGAATAAGAATCTGGAATCTAGATACTCAAATAAATAAATATGGTAAATTTAGACATCATCCGCAATTTGATTTTTTTGGTATGGATTTGCTATTGCTTTGTTTTCAATGTTTTCGAGAATTTTATTTGGCCTGCTTCTTTCTGCTCCTCTTTCTCTGAAATGCACCAATTTGGAAATATGTTGGGAATTGTATAAATTTATATGAAATTCTCTACATGAAAGTAATCCTTTTAAAATAGTTCTTATGAAAATATTAAAACAACAACCTTTATTTTTTCAAGTGTGAAAACAAAAATGTTTACTTTAACTGAAATTGAGCAAAACAAAAAATATTAAAATCTTTTTGAAGTAGGAAATTGGTATTATGTTCAAAGATAAGTACGTTTATGTAATATTTGTTCATAGTGCAAGAGAAAAAGGATGCTTGTTCATTTGTTTACTTTATTTTTTCATTTTAGAATCTCAATAAATTTAAAGCCAACTAAAACCTTATCTACTTTTAGGTACCTTGAACTCTACTGAAAGTAGATTTCTTGCTTATGTAAATCTTAATGATTTGTAACTAAAACCAAGAACCTAAATGTATTATAAACGTTAACCCCAAAATGAGCACTCTGAAAAATAAAACCATACTGTAAACAAAAAATAAAAATAAGAAAAATGGAGAAATGACAAATTACCCTAACTAAAAAGGTAACCTTAATTTAGTATTTCAATATTTACTTAATAACTTTTGTGTAAATATTTACGTAATTGAATAAATATAATTTTCTGTTTAAGGGGGTATTCTTCCCGAGATGGTGCGAAATATCGATGTTTTCAAATCGCTGTAAATAAAAAGCTTTTCATTATTTTTATTCGAGGTTTTTTGCAAGTTTTCCTACAGGTTTTGAACAATAATTTCCGTTTTTAATGTTAAAAATATCCTTGTTAATAATGGTTCATTCGACGCCTCGAACTTGAGCCTGCCGAAAATAGTTGCTCCATGGTGGACATGATATCTCTGGTTTAAATATTCTGAAACAAAAAATGTAACCCATTTCATAATCGTGAGACTTCCTGCTATCGCCTCATCTAGGGAATAAGAAAAATATATAAAATAATAATAATATAAAATAAGAAAAAAAATCAGACGTTTGAAAAAAAAAATGATTTTTTTTATATTTTGCATTAAAAACATTAGTTAAACAAATGCTTTAGCCATAATCCTAGATAAGGCCATATCTATAGATTTGCTTAGTAGCCTTGTAAAATTTCAAGTCAATTGGACAAGTGGTTTTTTGTGAATGGTGTCCACCGTCCCGAAAAAAATGGTTTCGAGAAAAACGAGTTCAAAGATTTACAAACATGGTACTTACAAATGATGTAACTTACGGTTAATCAGCGATTCCAGGACCATACATTGCCCCTTTTTTCTCATAAAACTCGTTGTCTACATCAAAAATATTAAATAAAAAAAAAATAGATTTTTCGGATCATCTCGGGTAGAATACCCCCTTAATTTACTTCAGACACATATGCAACTTTTCTTATCTTTAATAAAAAGCACACTCAAAAACAAGTGTAATATTAGTTAATTAATTAATATTGGTGTAATAATGAAAATATAAATAATTCTGAGCATGCACAAAGTTTTCTCTTATCTCGATCCCTAAAGGGTTTATGCATCAATGTGTCCGACTTTTGATTGATCACCAAGAAAAAATATGAATTAATTCATGATTTTTTGAATATCTACCAGTAAAACAGACACAATTGTCCATCAAAGCCCTAAATCAAATAACATTGTTGTGTTTTAGACTTTTTTATAAAAAATTTCCATATTTATAAATAAAATCTAAATAAAGTCTTAAAAATAAGGAAATGATTTCACAAAATTTGTTTATAATTTTATATAAAATATACATTCAGATGTTTATATTACTAAATATAAACACAATTTTGTTCTAATGTTCTTGTATATACAATGTGAAGAAAATACAAGTACATATATACTTGAAAGTTATTCAAACAGCGAGTATATTGAATTCTTCTCATTTAAATAAAGCTGAATACCTCATGTAACCAAACTGTTTAGATCTACGAAAAGAATAAAATTCTGTAGTTTTCCAAATATAAATTTGATAAACTAAAGAAACGATGACTAATCTTATAATGATAGTTTTTAAGAGACTATGAAAATTAAATCTAGACGTTAATTTTCAAAGTCATGACTTTAATTCATGTTCAATTCTTTATTTGAAGTAATATATGACAGGCTTCGCGAACTTACGATTTGAAATATTAGTAGGTTATATAGGATATTGATAAACTAAGAATTATCACTAAGATCACTGATGAGGAATTGTGGCGGAATTCCCTGCCTCTATTTACACTTTTGTTGTTTCGATTACTTTTGTTCGTTAAGCCTTTCATATACTATATTACTTAAAAATGAGATTCAAAATTTATAATCAATTTGCAATATATTTTTTTTAACCAATCTCTCAAAATGTAGCTTGTAATAAGTACTTAAAATCAATTAAAAAAATTAACGTTAAATTAATTAATTGAAAAAATTTTTTTTTACTGATGAAAATTCATTTCATTTCTGGGGAAAATTAAGCATTCAGTTGAAGCAGTAAAACTGTAGTATTTTGGTAATCCATCAAATATGTATAATAAATTCTCTGCCACATTGGTGTTCCAGGACTAGGAATGGGTTAGAGAGTTCAATTGATTGTTGCTGGCAGTTAAATTTTGGTTTAACACAAATACAAAAAATGTTTTATATTTTTATGAGGCTATATTTCTTCGTTATATATTAGTGCAGCAATATAATCTCGAGAATAAAGAGTCCGAAGAAACCAGTTTCATGACGACTTCTATAGTCTAGTGGGTAGTGCACTAGACTTTCATCTGGGAGGTTCGGGTTCGATTCCCGTCTTCGTCTGGTGGTTAATTTTCATAACTTTCTTATATTCACTATCAATTTGAAGTGTATGAGAATTATAAGATAGTGTACAAGTACAAACATTGGTTGGTAATGGCAAAACCACCAAGCCGATAAAAAATTGCCACACCGCCGTTCGGAATCGGCGTTAAACTGTAGGTCCAACTATGTGGTATCACAATGGGGCATTCAGGCTTAAGTGTGTCTCCCGACAGCCTCTCCAATCTAACCTACCCACTGTCATCAATATATGTACCAGGTAATTTTTTTCATAAATCCAAATTATTTAATAATATAACAATCCCTGTTCTCGATGATCTGCTCTGGAAATATCAGGAAGCTATCTTGTGCGATTCTTCCAGTAGGTAGGTAAATAGAGTGGCTACTCCCTCTAAGAGAGGGAGCACAATTAGAGCTAGAGCGCTGTTTTGATACCACAACCTCATTCGTTAAAGGGTGTTTGCTCTTTGTTGTCTAAAGCCAATTCGTGAGATTGAGAAGTTGGAAAAGTTTTCCAATTTCTAGGTCAAAGATCTTGGTTACGTCGCGACGCACACTGGGGCCGGTCTATATAAGTGAGTGTTCAAAATTCTAAAATTAGTTTTTTTCGACCAAACTCATTTGAACTATACTTTTGAAGTAAATTTTAGATTATTTATTTATCGATGACCACGATTTAACCCATTTGTGGCCAAACTAACATAAACATATCACAATTTTACACCAAAGTCATTTAAATATAATTTTTAAAGTAAATTTTAAATGATTTAACCCATTGGTGACCAAGGTATCATCAGTTTAACAAAATTTTGTATTTTTAAACTTTCTGTGCAATTTAAAGGAAGCTTCCATAGTCAAACCTTTCTGCTACATGTAGATATGAAACATTAGTCACTAATTGGTCAAGGATTTTTTTTTTTCAAAATAAAAAAGTTTAATTAAATAATACAATTTCGTTTAGTTTTATTTTGGTATAGCCACAGTGTAATTTTTTTCAAAACTATATTATATAATCAAATTTAAGTAAAACTAGCTAATTGCATTCATACAAACTAAAAACTAAATATGAAATAATAGATAATTAAAAAAACAAATTAGGAAAAATTCAACTATATAATGTATAAAAGATAAAAAAAATATAATAATTGTGCTAAGTATTTCAGCTCCTAATTGCTAATCAGTTCTGGATCTAAATCAAATGTACTTAAGCCTAGCTCCACTTCCAACATATCTTAAAAATAAAAGTAGTCCAGCGGCAAGGTGGGTATAGAGCTTATTAGAGGGCCAGAGGAAACTAAAACTCGATTGGAAATGCCTTCTAAATCTTTACGGTTAACTTAAATAGCTTACTTTTTTATGAAAACTGGAAAAACCTATATACTTTTAATTTATTCTTAAACAAAATCAAAAATTTTATTTAAAAAAAAGGAGGAAATTTTTTTAAAACCATTTTATCTTCAAATGGGCAAATTGATTGGACTTTTATCTTCAGATTCTAATTACCGAATGTTTGTATATTATTGTGGTATTAATACATCCCCAATCACTTTGCCCGTTCGAAAAAAAATTGATGTTAAAAATGGTTGATCATATTAAAAAAAAAATGGAAAAATTTTTCAAGTTTGACACTTCATGTCTCCTATACTATAAAAGGTAGAAAGTTGAATTCTTTCCTATCGATGCACCAATTATTTATGACTACAATAGCGTTGAAATTTTTTTTCTAAACCCATTTTTTGGAAATCTACTTTTGAGCACGTCTAGAAAAGGTTCGTGGAATAATTTTAGTCTGGTCCTAGCAAGAGCCGGGCAATGACAGAGAAAGTGGATTAGAGTCTCTCTTTCTTCAAGGTTGTTGCAGCTTCTGCAATGTGTGTTGCGTGGAATGCGGAGTCTGACCGCATGGCCGCTTATTGCCCAATGCCCCGTCAGTACTGCAGTCAGACTGGCTGCATCGGATCGGGTGTGACAAAGAAGATCCCTGGTTGTGCTATGGTTGAATTTTGGTCATATTTTTTTGGTTACGTCACATGTGGAAAGGCTTTTCCATCTGCTATCTGCCAGGGTAAGGAAGTAAGAAAGTATATCAGCCTTGATTTTATTCAATGGAATTGCTACAGATTGCGCCTGAGTTAAATCCAGAGCTGAACCTCGCCTTGCTAATTCATCGGCATTTTCATTGCCTTCGATATTCCTGTAACCAGGGACCCAAATAAGGCCAATGTCCAGCCTATTACTTAGGGTGGCGAGTAACTCCCTGCATTAGTTAATTAATCTGGAGGATATTATGTCTGAGCCTCGAGCCTTAATTGCCGCTTGGCTTTCTGTGAAGATACTAACTCTGTAAGTAACTCCGAAAAGTATTTAATATATAAAAATAGACGTCATAACAAAGTTCTAAGTCTTTAGTATATAATAAATACGCCTACATAAAAAGTATATGTGTATAGTTAAATGTTTCTGCATTTGATTGTCACGACGCCAAAACAAATGTTTTTGAATTTTCTGAGCCTTTTAGCCAAATAAACACAAGTTAAAAAGATAAAAACTAAACCAATAATCTAAACCATTTATTTACTTATTAAGTAGCTTAATAAATACAATACAAAAAAATCAAATTGGGCGCAAGTGTGATAGTAAAAAGCGTGTAAATAAATAAAGGCGTTCGTTTTTATGCCTCTTATATAAATCATAAATACTCGTAAGTAAATAAAGCTGGTTTTAATAACTACGTTCATTTTTACCTTTGCCTCGTTCTATTTTCATACACCCGCATACATATCTATATTTATATACTGGGGAAGAATTTGCGCCAAGAAATTCTGTAAAATATTTAAATGAATTTAAGCTTGTCTGATGCTTTGACACATTAAGCGATGATAATTTAATTAGGCTTAGGTTAAGAAATTCGCGCGTGATATAAAAATAGATGCTGTTTTTAAACAGCAGTAGCTACTTGATGTATAGAAATGAGAAAAGAAAAGAAAAGAAAAAGGATATTCAAGGAGCAACAGCCCAACGTGTTTGTAAATATATTTTTAAAAAGGATTTTGAAGAGCAACAACCCAATGAGAATAAAAAAATATTTTTAAAACAGATATTTAAGGAACAACCGCCTATCGCGCTTCTCTTCATCCTTCATACTCATACCAGCACGTATTGTAGTCTCTATCTAATTTCGTTGCGATAACGTTTTTATTTTGTTTCACTTTTCTTTGCTTGTTGTTTGATGCAATTACAAAAGTATCAGCAAATCTAATTTATTTTATGATGTTGACATCACATTAAAATTATAGAGATGCACGCTGTTGTGTATTTTGACACGCTCCGCTCTAAAGCGTAAAAATATAACAACAACGACAACAGTAAAAATACCAACTATATAACAATTACTATGTGAATGTGTGTAAACAATGGCAATATGTTGTTGTTACTTGGCATTAATGTCTAAGTATATGTTCGTTTATGTATGTATGTAGTTGTTGTGCTTGTTACCACTCAATTGTCAAGATTGTGTTTTTGTGCTTTTGCTGTTGTTAACCCTGATTGTTAGTTGTCGTTAACATGCTCGTCAATCATGAAAATCACACACATACACACAAACAGAAATAGGTTAGGGAAACAGAACAACATCATGAATATAGATATACGTTCGCACCTTTATGTTAGTTTACACATTTACACTTAAAAAAAGAATTTCGATTAAACTTGACAGGCATAGTCGTTACTCTTGGGATTTAGTTTTGAATTTGTAACAAATAGTCCAGCTCAAATCACACTCAAAGGATTGAGGTTAGTGAACTATCAGAAAGTTTGGTCAGACAAATTATGCGTATTCATCACGTTACATAAAAAATATCACTCTTTCATTTTTTTTAACTTCGGAGATGGGGAACTCCCAAATGATTTATGGAGCTTTTAAATTAAACTGATGATGAGACGAAATTTAAATAAATTATTTTCCAATTATTCAAATTACTAAGCTGTAAAACTGAAAGGATTCACTCTACTTTCGGTCTTTAACCCTTGATGTATAGCGAATTCCGAGATAAACACAGTAACTATAACTCAATTTTTTTTTTAATGAACGTCTGTAACTGCTGACATTAGTTTTTCTGCAAAATTTTTCCCAAAAATGGGTCTTCCAGCCAGAAAATCCATGGTATGCCGAATCGATAGCTCCATCGGTTCACAAACAACCGATGAAATAGATAACTTCTACTTGTTAAACATATGTATATAATTTTTCCCTGAGTATATACAGATTTAACGTCTGATGTGGTTAAAAATGGGAATACCGAAGATTTTCGGACCAGAGAACCAATTCTTTGCTGGAAAATAAACGCTTAAAGATGCTCCAAAACAAAAATTTTAAATGTATCGAAAAAACTCTTCAAAAATCTATGTACAAAGGTAGCATTGAAATTATGAGCCTATGAACCTTGACATCAATGACCAAAACTACTTAGCCCAACCGTAAGTCCTGCTACAAGTTTAAAACGCTGTCAAAGTTTAATGTAGAAACTTTTTGTACTTAAATAATTTTTAATTTAATTTAATTTTAATATAATTATAAATACGGCAAAAAAAAGCTCATTCGAAATGATCGCCTGTTACTTTTGTACAGGCCTTTAAACTGTGCGGCCATTTGGCTATAGAAACAAGCACGGTTTCTATCGATATCCCTGACGCTGCTTGCGTCAATCCTTTCTTGAGGTTTTCCAAATTTCAATGAGGTTTTTTTGCAGACCATGCCCTCTAATTTTGACCACAAACAATAATCTGATATATTCTGATGTGTGTTTCCCGAGAGCCAATCTTCAGCTGCAATAAATGCTGGAATATTGCACTTTAGCCACTTTTGTGCTGTTTTAGTCTTATGTGCAGGAGCAGAATCCTGCTAGAATATCCATTTTTCTCCATTAAATAGAGTATTTGTTAAACCCTTAACTAAATCCTCTAAAACACCTTGCTAGTAAACTTTAGCTCCAATTTAAACCCCTTTTTCGTAGAAATGAAGAGATGTGACACCTTTGTGAAAGACTCCCCACCAAACCATTACTGATGCAGGGTGATGACCCCGCTGAACCCTTGGATGAACACTTTTTGCTTCTTTTGATGTTGTAGCATAGATTTTACCATTTTGTTTGTTGAAAATTTCCTCCACATTCAAGATTTGATTCGTTTGTGAAAAGCGTGCCACTGCAAGAGTCATTTGCATCTTTCAAGCCTAATTTTTTTCAACCGTGATGTTAACAAATATTCAGTTGACCAACGGAAAGCTTTCGTATTCAGATTATCTAAAATAGGTCTAGGCATGGATCTGTAGGAAATATCCAGCTCTCTGGACATTATTTTCTGTTTCCGAAGAGGATCTCTGCGAATTCGTTATCGTACAGCTTTTGCGACTGCACTTGTGCGGGCAATGCGCAGACGACCACTTCTTGACCTGTCTTCTACTTCGGACAATTCAGAGAAACTATAAATAGCACGATTAACAAACATTCTTGATATTCCAAGGTTTTTCAGTAATGTAAAAATTTGACCAGTACTTTTCCTGCACTTGTATAAGGCAATTACCACAATGCGGTTCTCTTTGACAGCCCACTCCATTGTAATCAAACAAAAGCTGAAATCAAACTGAGTTGTTTTTGATGCTTTAACGGTGCTATTCCTTTAAAGTTTTAAATAAAGCAGGCAATCGACATTTTGTAACAGTATTTATGGCAAGACTAAATACATCTGCCTCAGTCGTGATAAAACGAAGGACAAATTTATCCTACTCTATGCAATCAGAATAGAAATCTTCTTTCTACTAACGAAACTCATCAGTATGAAGCAATAAAATGCAATTAAAAATTATAATGCTAATTTTTACCATTTTTTGTTTTCGAAATCGTATTCAAATAGCCTGCTTGATGATTTTAAGCTGGTACTGTGTGGAAATTTGATGAATCTATAGCTATAAATTACATCTTCCTAGTAAAGATTGTCTTAAATTATGAAGCTTAGTGTAGAAAACCAGTTCTTTTGATAAATCTGTACTTTGTGAGTTTTCCATCTGAACAAACGATTTATTTATTTTGTCGTTTATTTCAAACTTTTTAATATGATTAAATATTTATGTATGGTTTTTAATATTTATTTTGATGCTTTTATATTTTATTTCTTTTTTATGCAATAATTTTATTTTATTTTTTATTTTTTGCTCAGTATAAACACACATTCAAACGTTTTAATCTTTTTAACTGTGTGCACGTGACTCTATGCGAATGTATATAATTTTTTATATGTTTTTATTTGTGTTTGTCATTATTTTCTTTATGTGTCTGTGTGTGTTTCCTGCCTCTTTAACGATTTAAACAATTTGTCATGGTATGCGAGCAATTTCGCTGTGATTCGTTGTGTCTGTGCATCTGGTGTTATTTCATTTCATTTACTTTTATTTCTCCTAGACAAACAAATGACAGTAGAATATTAAACAGTCATAAAACTTTCCACAAATATACGCTGCCACACAAACATAAGGATTTTAATATATATTCTTTTCAAATTAATTCTTTAAGAGCGTTTTAAAAGTTGGAACATTTTTAATAAAATGTGTTAAAACATTAAAGCTTAAATACGAGTTAGAGATTTTTATTTTAAGAAGTACGCTCTTGAATGTAATTTGAAATTTGTATTCTCTCCTTAACAACAGAAAGCACCTTAATAGAGTCATGCCTTTAGACAATGAAGTTTTTGCTTTAAATGTTTAATTTAACGCACCATATAACACGGCGTATGATTTATATTATTATTTTTTAATGGATCAGAAGCTCTGCTTTAAAAAACATAATAACGTGTCGTTTAATTTACAAAAAAATTTAGTTCATATGGCTTTTCTGATTTTTGTTATTATGTATAATGAATGCGTGTAATTTTATTTGTAACACTCTACAACAAAATCCAAATTTTTTATCACTTACAGTCGCAAGAAATCTTGAAAGATTTTTGGGGGTCAGATTTCACCATTTAACTAACTTTTTAAGTCAGTCCGAATAGCATAGAGTCTTTTGTTTTAAATTAAATTTTTTTTCGAAAATTTTGTTTAAAATTGCTGGATGGATCAGCAGTTACCTCAAATCATGGCCATATTTTCAACGATTTCATAAAACAATTTTACGTAAAACTATAGTGACTTAATGACAAACAAATTCTGTTGTCTCTAGGTTCTAACCAAAATTACTACATACTACGTAGTTCAAAAATGCTTTAAAAGAATAATTATTGAATAGAAGGCAAGATAGAATTCTAAGTTTACTCTACCAAAATGAAGCACATGCTGCATTCATTGCCACAATTTATGGCAAATTTTTGATGAAAATGAATGCGTTTATGGTGTGAAAATACACTGTTGTTAAGTGTACGCAATGTTCATAAACAATACTACTTGAACACACATATGTTAAATACAAGATGCTTTAAAGTGTGCTATTAAATTACATATCTTATTAAATAAAATTTTCATAGCGTAATAATAAACTAAATAGCATGCACATATAATTTTCCATATAAAAAAAGCTTCCAACACACTTTAAAACTCTGCTATAAAAAACTCTGTAAACAAAAAAAATTTTTATTGAAGTGAGTTTGAAGTGGGTTTCTCTTATACGCAGTCAGTAAAATGTTTCATAAAACAGTAGGCATAGCAATTTTCATGTGGTGCTAGACAATCAATTTCTTTTTCACAGCACAAGCACAAAAACTTTGTGGCTACCTTGTAAAGTCATAGTAAAAAAATTTAACAACAACTAAAATGACAAATAGAAACAGAAATCAAAACAACAGTGCGTATGAGTGATATTGTTATTAAATTCTACGTGCTAAATTTTCCATTAAAGCTCAAATGATATTTCAATAAATAAATCAATAAAAACCTACAAGAAATATGTACATGAAATTAAATACTTATAAAATATTAAGATATCAATAAATTCTATTACATAAATCAAATGTTTGGTTTATCATAACTATGACTACATGACTGTTTATTCTCTTTTTTAATTTTAAATGGTTTGAGGTGGATATATTGATGTAAATTTATTTGTAAAAAGAACTACAGTTGACCACATAAAAATGGCTACTATAATATGTTATTTAAAATATACTTTATATATATATATATACTTTAAATACATTTATTCTTTTGCTCATATTATGATTGTATAATTAGACATATAGTTAGAGATATGCCGATATGGGTATATATTACATGTAATTAGTATGTGCACACCCACCGTTTATCAGGAAGTTTTTTTAGTAGTGAGCATGAAATGCCAGGCACTCTCTCACATCTGTCAGACATACTCCTATTTTCCAAAATTAAAATTAAGGGCATATTCAACTTGCCTAAAATATTTATAGTTTCCTTAGCATTTATTTATGACAATTAATTTAATGGTGCAGAATGAGCAAACATATAACTATATCGTCTAATTTCAGTTATTAGCTGCTAGTGGCTGATAATGGGATGAAATACTTTCAGATTATTTTTCATCGTTCGCTAACATGGTATTTAACGGAATCCTGGCAAACACCATAAGTTTTTACAATAAAAAGAGTTGGCGAGTATGGAAAGCTAATTTATTCCTCACGCCGTGCACCAAACTCGTTTGAGCTATGCTTTTTAAGTAACTGTTTGATGGTTTAACCCATTGGTGATCATTATTTAATCCATTTCTGACTAAGTTAACATAAATCTAATAGAATCTTCAACCACACAAAATTTAATTTTTTATTTCAAAGTTTTTATAATGAAAAAAAAAAATCTTTAACCCATTAGTGACTAATGTGACATATGTATATGTGTCTCAAAGTTTCAATTATGTAAACTTCTTTTAAGTTGCACAGAAAGTTTCAGAAGATTTAAAATTTTGTTAATTTGATGTTATTTTAGTCACTAATGGATTAAATCAAGTCATCTAAAATTATTCAAATTGGCAAGTATTTTTCTATTCTGGGTTTTCAAGAAAATTTAGTGTAAAAATTGAATTGGTTTGACTCAGTACTTTTTTGGTCAATTTGTTTTAGTTGTGACTCATTTGTTTTGATGTTATTTTTGGGTTTACCAGGACAAAATTGTATAAGCAACGCTGCAAATGACACAACAACATGAGTCTCTGTGTTATATACCAAGGATAACCCAGCGATTTTTGGCAATCCTCTTGTGAGTCTTCCCCCTAACATACACAAAGCCAAATGAACACACACTTTTCCTGAATGAAGTAGTTTGGTGTAAATTATTCAAAAGAAATAAATAGTGAAGTATCTTTGTTAACAAGTTTATCGAAGCACGCCCGTTCGCCCATATCAAAATACAATGGTTCATTACAATGCCGAAGGTCGGCGTATTTTTATTAAAATAAACTTGTAGAAAACATGCCTAAGACATAAACTGATGACTGAATTCGTTGAAGGTTTACTTCTTGCTAGTCAGCATACCAAAAATTTGTATTCCTTTTAGTCCTTGTAGTAATATGTTGGGTTTAATGTGAAAAGAGAGATTGTATCCTTAAAAAGGAAACAAAGAAACTAACAATGAGATGAGCAATGAGTCAGCAAATTAAATTTTTGTTACTTGATGTGTTTGACAATTAAGTATTATTAATTTATTGAATAGTTAGTAAGGTTAGGATTTTCCGACGGAAATAATATAAACGAAAATCATAGTGTATAAAGTAGACAAAATCATAAATACATTTTTTTCAGTAGGGGTTTAGAGGTTTGGATTTACCGACGAAGAATAAAATTAAGATTATAAAAGCATCTCCTGTAGTAACTTTGAGCTATATAGCAAAATGACATTACTAACATACCAAGATGCAAGGTGATGAACTTTCAAAATTCTTTTTCTTTTTAATATTGTGGTAATTGCCAAAAATATGATAATTTTGGCAAGACTGTACGATAATTTAAAGTCTCTAGGTTAACAATACTGCTGGTAAATCAAAGTTCTCTTACGAAAATAGGTTTACTATTTTATAATATTGTTGCGTGTACATATATTTAAAAAAAATTAAGGAATTCGCATTTTCATTTCATTAAATTTAATTATCGAAGAGACCATGAAATGTATGACTTACATTCTAATGTACATAGATATGTACATATTAGAAACATGACTGGCACCGATCCCTTCTGTTCTGTTATTCACATATTAGTTTGTACTAATATGTGCCCTGATTGTACTGAATTGTAATAAATTTGCATTCATAATTCATTCTATTGTACTGCCAAAAGCAAATACAAATGCAATTCATACCATACGTTTTATAAATTATAATGATTGCTCTCCTCTGTTAGCCAACAGCTGTATCTTCTGATCAGCACAACTGTTGGCAATTGGACGCCATTTTTTTCATCATATTATTTTAGCGCTTTTTCATGCCAACATGTTGGTTGTCAAAAATTGGGCAGATGATGCAACATGCCGTTCAGAAGACACAACAGTTTAAAAACAACTGTTAGCAATTGTTTAAAATTTTGTGTATCTTCTGAACGCAACCAATAGTAAAATTTCTAATTACCATTTCAACGGAATTGTAAATTAGTTTAGCATGAACATTGTGGCTATTTAACTGCAAAATTGTATTGAAATGCATTGTTTTTCATTCACATTTCTAAAATAAAATACATGCGCACATATAGCACGTGCATTATGAAATATGTTCCATCGCCCTCTTTCAGGTGGTGTAACTCCAAGGTATTGTAAGAATAGTTTGAAAAATCCTCACGAAAACGTAATATGGTTTTATTGAATAATTATTATATTTACTATATACATTAAAATTACACTAGCCCTTCTAAAAATGGACTTCGATTTATTTTATGATGATTCGCAAAATATTTCTACTATAGCGATTATCTTTCGTTGGCTGAATCGTTTAGGAAAAAATCTTTACAAATCACCTTTTGTATTGGAAAATTATTTCTATAGACTACATTTGGCCAAAGAAAAGCTCACGAATAATAGATACTCAAAAATCCAAGGGTCTTGAAATATTTTTTTCTTTTTTTAAATCTCGTAACAGACACGAGATTGTTGTAATTTTAGAGATATTTTTCAAATATTTTGATGCCGAACCTTATAATAATTTTGGAGTATTTATTATTTTTTAGCTTTTATGTGGCCAAAAGTAGCTTACAGAAAAATTCTACAATACAATGATAAATTTTTAGCGGTTTTTTCAAAAGGATCCACCTCACGAACGATAATCGCTGGATCCGCAAAAAATTTGTTGGAGTTATTATAAAATAAACCGAGGTTAATTTTAAGATGACCACAGCAACAAATATTTTTTCGTGAGGCACCTTAATATGCATACATAGGTGCATATATGCAATTTCAATACAAATTTTCATGCCGAAACGAAAAGAAGAGAAAAGTAATCGTCTTAAATGTTTGCATTGAAAGAAGCAGACTTCCAAAAGTTTTTGCTAGCAGCTTTAATCAGAAATATTGCTGCACGTCACAGCTTGAGTTCATCCCTATTTCGCACTTGTCGTTGCCTCGCTGGTGAGTTCGAAATAAAAATTTCTGGCAGCATTCCGCAGTGGAAAAATTTGTCTGCTTTTGAAGAGAGAGTGGAATTTTTTAAAATTAATGTGTAATTTTTCGAAAATCGTAGACTTTTTGTACATTTGTAATTTTTTATTGTTAGTTAGTATTTAAATTTTTGGCATTGATATAATACATATTTTTATTATTTTATAAGTACTTATTAAGTATTCACTGAGAGTTTGAGAAACCATAGACTTTTCTACTTCCCATTTCTCTTCTCATAATTCTTTCCTGTCGTTTTACTCTCATATAATGGGTATAGTACAATGGTCCTTGAGACTAAGTGCTTTGGTTTAACCCTATTCATCCCACGCAGTGACTTTGAGTCACTATTGAATTTAAATTCGTTATGTTTTTCAGATTTCTTATTTTTTCACGGGAAGGGCCTAATGTATTTGTTCATTTACTGGTTATCTTAATAAAAATGGATTTTTTGCTTTGTTTTGTTTTTCTTTATAAGTCACAAATCATTAAATAAACAGAAAACTGCGTAGTGACTGTGAGTCACTATATACATTTGTAAATTGTAATAGGTATTGTACCACAAATTAAACCCGGAATAATAGTAGGAAACGATGTGTTTGAATTAGTTGATAGATGCATATGGCATTGTCGATAATGGAGAGTTTCGTGATACTTTATATGACAATTTGATGTTCCGTGCTTGTATTTCAAGACATCAATTTACCGGTTTATCGCGTTATTTGGCATTTGATGATAGGACCATGATATCGGTACGTAGTTCGCATCTTAAATTTACTTCGATTGGAAATCTTTGGCACTTGATAAATGAAGACGGCTACACAAAAATGGTATGAACATTTGGTGTACTTGCGATAGCGGATATTTTAATGTGGGATACAGTATGTATCTAAGGAAGGCCGCTGCCTTTAATCTTGGAACAGCTCTCTAAGTTATATGAACGACAAAAGAGAAATTTCCAAAAATACTTTACAAGTTTAGAACTGTCGTAAAGCCTGTTGTCAGGCTAGTACGATGCAAAAAATAAAAGGTGTATTTCAAATGATTTTCTTCCTAACAAGAATAGAGAAGTAGAAGGCAGAACTTTGCAGTAATAAAACAGCATCGTTAATAAGTCATGTGGCAAAAAAAAAGCTATTATACAGGGTGATTTTTTTGTGGTACCCGATGTTAAACTGGAACAATGACAGCAGCTATCAAATCCTCATCTCACAGCTCATGTAATAAACTCTAGTCCAGTACAAATTTTCCAATTTTATGTTCAAAATCAGTCGTTAACGCAACGTTCGCACAGACCAAAATATCGTTTGAAAAAAGTGCTAACACCGAAGTCAACGTTCCTGACTTTTTCTTTTGGGGATACTTCATAAATCAAGTTTATGTCAATATACCAGAGTCTCTTGAACAACTTAAGGCCTTGATACGCAACGAAATCGCTGAAATTCACATGAAACACTTCAAAAAGTGAAAAATGCTAAGAAGAAGGGCTGAAAGGCCGGAAAGGCCGGAGAGGGAGAAAGGAAGAGCTTCAAAGTAATTCTGTCAAATCTGCAATAAAAAGTTTTTGCTCCACTACTTGCGTTCAAAGTAAATACAGATTATACTTATATTTTGCCAAATTATATTACTCTGGTTGTTTATTTATACGATTTTAAAAAATTTTAGAAAAAAAAATTGAATGAGAACAGCTGAGTTAAATCTATATAGTGACTCTAAATCACTACGTAGGATTTTACGTTATAAAATAACGTGGGATGAGTAGGGTTAAACCAGCTCACCCTCAACTTTTTTCTCGATCTGATCCAACCTGTGAAGTGGACGTCGATGAAATTAGGAGTTCCCAGGACAAGTACGTTCTCAGATTTAAAAAGCAGCAGATTTTATGAGTTATACTTTTTAACAGTTGTTTCAAAATTACTCGCCTAGCTGATAATTTTAAGTCCAATATATGTCTCAAGCCAAGTTCCCCCCATCCATGCCTTACTTAACATATTCATTTGGCCTTAAATTTTTTCATTCATTCTTATGTCTTACAAAACCAGCGAATTAACGCACCATCGCAATTTGTTCTCCGCTATCCAAGGTCAAGGAAAGCGTATTAAACATTCACTGGTCAAATATCCAGAGCCAACCGAATTGTTTGATGATCGCCAATAGGATTTCCGTAGAAATCGCTCTAGGGCGATCTCATAGGGTTTTGATGAGACCATAACCGTATCGAGCCGTTAGCGGATGACAGTGCCATTTGCCATTCATACACTTGTCCAAAACACCCTAGCTCTTTGCAAGTTATGAATGACTCACTCAACAAGAGTTACAAATTAATCTCCGGGTGGGGTCACGCAAATACATAAAATTGAATTTGTGCATATAAGACGTATTGTTGTCAGATATCCGACAAACAAACGTCTCAATCCCCAATTAACCTACTGATGAGTAGTTGAAGTTTTAGGCATGTCAATTCAAAGTCAAAGGTCGTTGAAGTAATCGCATATTTGGAAGTGTAAGTGAGATTTCACTGAAACTGATTTGTGCCTAACTGAGGCTGCAGAACCGTATTTAAAATCGAGTGATAAATCTAGTACGAGACAGTAGAGTTTCCAGCTCTATTAACTCTGATAATCATCGTAGAAATATGGCCTGCGTTACTTTATTCTACCCCTATTCCCATGGTAGATGATCCGCGGTGATGTGCAATTTGATCCCATCAGCTCATGTGTTCCCCAGAACTACGCGAACCGCATGCGGACTTCACTCATTCCACGTGGAAACGATATTTCAACGCATTACCGAGATTTTTTTTCCCATTACATCGTTTGTTTATGGAATAAGCTCCTTCCAAAAATTTTTCTGACATGACTTTACTAAATTCAAAGTGAACGTGCATCGATACTTATCCTTATTTCTTACACCCTCATACTTATATTTCCTTCCCAATCAGCACAACGCTTTGCATTCATAGGAGTATCCTCTTCTATGTGTATATTGCTCGCTAAGAAATAAAAACAAAAAATGTCCTATCAAAGGTGCAACAAACTTGCTCAATCATTCCGTGTGAAAGATTTGATATAATTACCAAAGAATTTTGCTGTAGTTGCTGTCCAAATTTCAACTATTTTCCTACTTATTAAAGGTTATACATATAGTAGGTCATTGAACATTAGGTCAATGAACAGTGATTTTTAACACTGATCCAATCTCCCCTCACATCTTGTAACTTTTTTTTCGAAATTTTTAAATCAAACAATAAAAAATATAAAAGAATTTGAAACAAATTCCCTTACGTAAAATAAGAAAGCAACAGAAAAAATCCATTAACATTTGTAATTCCACCATTAGCTTTTATCTTTGGTAATCATCATTATCATTTTTTTTCATTACAACAATAAAGAATCAACAAGCAACCATAAGAAGAAAAAGAGGAAAACTAGAACAAACAGCAACAACATTTGTGACAGCATCAACATTTCATGTAGCAATTTATTTTGTCTTGGTTTGTTTTTTTTAGATGCTTGAATATGTCGGCATATGTGAAAAAATGTTGTTTACTATTGATATGAAAACACTCAAGAACACACACACATACGCACACACTCCAACATGCGCTGATATTCATGCTAGGATATGAGTGTATTATTATTTTCCTGTGCTGTCTTTATAATTTTAGCATTTTCCGTGTGTTCCGCATTGTTTATTGGCTTGATTACGCATGACTAGGAACACGACGGACAATGAACGATGGATAAAATGTTGACATCCATTTTGACATCGATGTCGACATCGGCATGAAATTACTCAAATTGTTGGAGTATGTAAACATCGGAATAAGTCAATAAAAACTTTTTTCTTTTACTAACTTTCTAATATTTAGTCTATTCCTATTTTGTTGTGTAAATATACACATACACACATATGTATATACTTATGTACACACATGCATATGTAGGTATGTTTGCGTGTCTGTATGTTTGACCTTTAAGTATATTATTTTGACTATCATTGTTTTGCTGTTCATTGTTCTATGCCTGTATCAATGATTGCCAATAATTGAGGTTATGTTTTTTGCCACTTAAATTGCAAGTAAAAATAAACTACGCGTTATTATGCTGATGATGTTATTGTTATTTTTATTGTTGTTTCTGTTAACTTCTTATGTTTTGCAGCAATAATAAATGTCAATATTTATTTATTGGTTTTATTTAGCTTTGCTAACAAGACATTATCATACCTAATTAGCACACTTATATAAACCAGAAGACCACCAGACTGACATATTAATTGAGCAATTTCCCACAGCATACGTAGTTATTTGAACTGATAAGCTACATTCGAATATCCCTCAAGGAATGCTAAATTTTTATTATTATTGGGATGTTTTTAATACACAAATATGCTAATGTAAAGTTAAGAAATTAGTCTGTTAACATAAGACTATTTATGTGTATATAAAAAAGCTAAAAAAAAAGCTTTGAAGGCACATGTCAGAAGTTGAATCATGAAAAATTAGCCCTAGCATCTTTATGTACTACCGAGATTTAGTCACATTTAAAAGAACAATTACAAAAAATATGAGCTGAAACCAGAGAAGGGCGTAATCAACTAATTTTTTCAATTAACAGAACTAATCAAGTGCTTGTTAGTTTATATCGGGTCTTTCGTTCGTCGACAATCTAGCTGAGGTCAAATGAGTCTCGTGGTTAGGGAAATGGTAGCGGTATTGACACTGTACTCATTTAAGTATCGGCTGAAAAGTATCGACATAAATGTACTCGATACTTAAAGTATCAGATTTCGATACTAAATGTAAAACAAAATCATAAAATGGGTTTAAAAAATTGTCGAATTTTGTCAAAATTTTTGAGTTTTGTTAGTTTTTGAAATACATAAGTACATAATTAAATAATGAATATAAAAAAATATATAAAAAATTTAGATATTTATTTAATATAAATGCATATCGCACCTTAACTACAAAGGTTTGAAAAGCCACTTTCGTATTCAAGTGGAGATACGAGTGGAGATACGACTGGCTCTAAAATTTATTTTTTCATTCAAATTCATTGAGAACTTATTTGTATCTGGATGCTTAAGTGATTTTATACAATGTTAGCGAAAAAACTCGATTTCGCCCATACCTGGTTGAAAAATAAAGGTAGAGATTTGTAGTATGTCAATTAAATTAGCATCATCTGATTATACATATATTACTGCTTAGTTTTGATTGCATTTACATTTCTTAGTACTAATTTTTGTACTGGAAATTTTGAAAAGTTTCGAATTTCGATACCAGCATCAATGTACTCAATGAGTACAAGTACTCATAATAAAATTATCGAGTAAAAAAGCATCGGACATCGGGATAAAAGTATCGAGTACTCCAAGTATCGAGTACTGATACCATTTCCCTACTCGTGGTTTTGCAAATGGTTCCATTGACCACCTTCCCTTATCAGGAGTGATTTGCAACAGTGTTCCTTTTTTAGTTAAACAGTCAGCAGTGCCCTGGGACCCAAATTAGTTGAAGATCAAACTGATCGGGCATCTGGTTAAGAGACGCTCTACTGTCAAAGGCTACTTTAGAAATAAGATTGATTCATTCGATTTTATAGCTGCCTGGCTATAGGCAAATACTCATATATTCTTTTTGGATATCACGTTATACCTAAACCAGGGCGTTACTTCCTTGATACTGCAGTGATCGGGCTACCTAGAGGATATATTTACACCAAGCTTTCCCAAAAGACGCCAGCACCAGCTTTGCTATCCAGCTTAGAACCATCTGTGTAAAAGTGGATGGAATCGTTTTGAAATAGCTTTTCACTCCCCATTTCCGCCTGTCAGGAATAGGACTGTCGAACTTGTTGTTAAAGATTGGTTTCGTAAGGGTATAATCAATTATTTTTGGTGCTAAACTAAAATGATTTAGTATCGTGGAGTGTCCTGCCACAATTATATTTTTAAATTGTTTTAGCCGTAATTATAACTAAAATTGCTACTCAATAATCAACGAGACGTGGCTAATGACTAATAAAAATTAGTCATTACTTTCACTCATTTGTCAGATCGAATTTCACCCAATATTGGCTGAAACACAGGGTTATAAGAAGCATGAATTTAAAGAAGTGGTTTTCATATGAAACTTGGAATCTAATAACTATTCTATTGTCTATTGTATCAGAGAGGTTTATGTAGTTGTACCGCGACCTATAAGATCTATTGTACGTTCCTCTTCTCTATCTAGTCTAATCTGCCTAGAGTGCCTCATCCAGTACAGTCTCCCTCAAGAATTTGAGTATTGCGCCCGGATCTATGGATGCTAGTTCTGTACTGGGCACTTGGTACATACCCAGACATTTCATTCTTTTGCGGATCAGTGCTCCGCACTGAGATAAAATATGTTCTGATGATTCATCTTCCTCATTACAAAACCTACATATTGAGCTTTCCTCAACTTCGGACATACTTTTACCATTGTTTCAGCAAGTATGGAGTATAGAAGAAATTTAGCAACTAGTGTGGCATATTCATTGTACCAGCTATCGTCAAACTACTTAATAATATCATACGAAATCGAAAAATAGTACTACTTATTGTAAAGCAGTGAAATTTGGCACACTATAAACGGCTTTTTGAAGGAAAAAAAGTGTGTAATCTAATTTTTGTAATCTAATAATTCAGCAAACTCAATCAAATGCATAAATGTCAGAGATGGCCTCACTAAGAAAGATGCTGATTGGAATCTTCACAACTGTAAAGCATAATGATGATTATCAATTATTTATAGCATTTTTCCCGTTCGACGTTTGTTTTCGAATGAATGAAATGTTTTTTAAATTATTTAAAAATTAAGGATGGAATCCATTCCGTGAAATTAAATTTTATTAGACATAACACAACAATGACATTATTAATTTCAAGCTCAGGAATAAATTTAATTACAATATGTAAAATATAAAATGAAAAACATGCAAATATTTACCAGCGTAAACCAACAAATAAATAAACAATGAACTCTCTTCATCGCTAGCTGTGCTACGCGCGTCTCACGAGAATATCAGAAATCCACATGCTATCGTTAATGACACTTGACCTACGTTAACCTCATTATGTAAACTGAATAAGGAGAGAGTGGTGAGGTATGGCTGCAACAACAAAAACAAGCACAGTAGTATGACGCCATTTTTTTTTTGTAATTTTTTTTTTCTATTTGTATTTTGTAAATTTTGTTATTATTTGTGTATGTATTTTTTTTTTTTTTATATTTATTTTTTGTTTCTTTACACCATGGCGTTTAATAAACCGAAAGTAATGAAATAACATCAAAACACAAACAAATTATACGATCGAATGATTAGATGATGGAACAGATGGACGAATGAACGGATGGACGAACGTATGGATGAGTTGACGCCATACTGCTATATCAATTTGTCACATCCGTTTTATTCAAAGAAGGAGAAAAAAAAACCGAATGTGATTGTAGCTATTTTTGTATAATGCACAGAAGAGCAAAATTCTCAAAAAAATTTATGTTTTTCTGATAGTTGAAATGTTCAACTCTTTGATAATACAAACAAGTGGGTTTGAGCTTCTGACCTTAAAATTTAGAAAGGACGGCATTAATCAAGCAAGTGTATTTTTAACATTGATTTCAGACAATGAGTAATTTGAAATCAACACTATAATCGACCATCTAGCGAAGTGGAGAACCTCCAATCTCTTAAAGGTTTTTCTCAGTCAGCCTTGCAAATTATGGCTAAAGTGTATCTACATTTTAATTAGCGTTGGGAGTACGCCGCTACCTATAAGATATATTGTGCCCTTTTACGAACCGACAATACTCCGACATCCAATACAAAATTTAGTTTTGGAGTTCAAAGTGAAATTAATGGTCATCCAGATGTCTTCTTCTAATGTGAGTGAGTGAGGGGCATTGTCCTAAGATTCGTTATCTTCTCTTCTCATCCTACATGAGTCATTAGAAAGAATCTTTTGTTTTCTAAGGTGATAATTCAGCCTACAGTGTCGTATTAGAATTCATTTAATGATTAAATTGTTCTTTGCCATCTTCACCTATGCCTTAAAGCGTTTTCGAAAGCTTTAACTTCCTTTGCTGTTCTTCTTTTTCCTACTGAGCACCTTTTAGCTACTCATCATCCCGAAGAATGACTCTGCACCCACGAAAGGAATTGGTGCTAATCCTATCAGCAATACCATTTCTCTTTAATCTCATTATGCCCCGGAACCCACAAGACTCAGTCCCGTTTATACAACCCGAGAATATTGAGTTTATCAAGAGACTCCATCAATAGTATTGGGACTACTTGGTGAGATTTGAATGCATTGTTAGCCGCTTTACTATCGGTTAGGATCGCAATATTTTGGTTCTGGTAATCGCGCTTGAGAAGGTATGCACATCCATCAATTGCTTATATTTTCGCAATGGGCTCATAGTATTTAGTCCTCAGCCGATTTTTTCGTTCGTTGGAAAATCGTCTGTGTATTTTCTACACAGCCAACACTAAAAACGTTTCAGTAGCTTTTTCATTACAACATTTGCATACATGCGTAGTTGAAAACGCTTGTACTGATATTTCAAAATTCAATGCGCACTTGATTAATCTAGCGGCAAAGTTCTAGGTACTTCATTAATTCTTTCATTATCCCTTTTTCATTACATTTTATTTCATAATAGATACTCTGTTTTTTATTTTATACATTTGTTTTTTTTTTCTTCTTTTATTTATTACAAACTACTTATATTGCAGCAACATCATCACCATCACAATCATCACAATCACCATAGGGAAGTTAATATATTGCCAGTTGGTGTAAACAAAACCATTGGGGGGTAACAAAGTCATAACAAATGACAAACAACAACAATAACAACAGCAGCATGTAGTAAACAATAATTTAAAATCATCAAGTGTATGAATAGAAAATGAATTGGTAGTGATAATAGAAGAAGTAAGTCGAGGTTTTGTTGAAGAAAACAGAGAAATACACTTCAATTGATTATGGAAATGAGGCAAGGCGTTATTTGGCGGCACAGGCATAACTTGAACGAATTTACAAACATCTGTTGAATTATGCTAATATCGATAGAAATGAAAAAGTTTCCATAACTTATATGTGTTTCACCTATTTAGTAGGAATAAACTATAATAAAAATAGTGTATTTTATCTTAAAAAGATCTAAATCTTTTGTTAAATCTTAGGTAAATCTTTCATTAATGTATCAGCTGCTTCTGAGTTAAAAAACTTTTTGAGGGAAAAAAAATACCTAAAATTTTCCCTTCCACTTTCTCTTGATCCAATAGTCGAAGTATATATTTTAACATCTAATAATGTTTAATTTTCTAAAACTTCAAAATATAAAAAAAAAATACCATTTGGATAAATAATATATGTATGTGTTATTTAGGTTAAGTTATTATTATAAATTTGACCTTAATACTTTATGTATGTATGTATATAAATAATATGAATGAATTGAAGAATTTACTATATAAAACAGAAATAGCTTCATATCATTTCAGTAACTTATTGGTTGATTATACATAAACATAGATTCCTAAATCACTATGAAATTATCATTAATTCTAATATTCTTATTTTACGGTCTTTTGGTCCTAGCTGCCCCTCCAGCAAAACGAAGAAAAGGATCTGGAGTTTCAAATGGTGAACAGAGTGATATTATCAATAAGGCTGTAAAACAAATGCTCGAAGAGAGAAAAAATGGAGATAGTGAAAATGGATCAAATAAATATCGTTTTAAACTCTAAATAAAAGAATCAAATATACTATTTAATAAAACTATTTTTAATCCTATAGGTTAAAAAAAATTGCAATCAGATCAAAGAACTGCCCGATTGAAAAAAATATATTTATATTTATTAGCAATCGAGTTCTTTTTCCGTAATAAACTACGCTGAAAAATTTCAATTCCAGATTCAGATTTTGAATCTGAATTTAGTACAATTTACGATGTACTTGAATAGATAAAACAAGTGAGTATTATATGTTAACCCTCTAGTTCCCAAATTTTGATCGATAAAAAAAATCGGAATTGATTAATATTGGCGTAAAAATCATGAACTGATTTAAAAACTCAAAAAAAAAAGCTAATGGGCGTGGTTTTATGAAGTGAGAAAGTTTGAACGCCTAAAATTATTTCTTCTTGAATGAGCTTTTTATCAATTTGTTTTAAGTAATTAAATATTTTATATAAAAAATTTAAAGTCTTAGTTATCCATAGCTAGTTTTTTTATCTGGATACTATGACGGGAAGTATTTTATTTATTTTTTTCACTTTTATCTCAAATACAATCAAAATAATTAATTTTCCTATTTTTCTAAAATTTTTGACTTTGACAGTCGCTAACTTCTGTAATACGCATCATAGCTCATAACTGACGCATTTTAAAGCTTGGGCAACTTGTAGCAACAGAAAACAGTTATGGTGGTAATTCCATCCCTTTTGGTGAAGGCCGTCTAGAGGTGGGTTTGGGAACTAGAAGGTTAAGTTAGGCTGATATACTTCACTTATTTATTTAGAAATTTTAAGTTATATTAAGTAGTACTTAGTTAACACTTATGTGCGTATAGCTTTCAGTCAAGGTTACAATCACTTTAGTGACATAAAATCTAGGTAATTTTCAGTGTAATTCTGGGGCGATAATACATTTTAATAACTGGGGCTTTATTTCATCATAAAATATGACCCAATTTTGGCGTACTTTTTCAATTTCAGTTTAGGGCCATTTTTCATTGAACCCAAATTTCACGGAGCCGGTTTGATCTTGTTTTTTTATATGTCTTTAGGTCTGGTTTTATTGTCTGTGCTTTAAAGGTAATATAGTCTGGTTATTGATCTAAATCTTAGTTGAAAATTGAACTGCTTTGTCTGAGTTTGGGTGGGAACTTTGGTATGATTTTTAATTTGAAGTTTGGTCAGAGTTTACTTTCAGTGTAATTTTTGGTCTGAATGTTTGTCTGAATTTTTGCCAGAATTTGATCCTAATTATGATTTGAATTAGTTTGCTCTTAGTCTAATTATTAGTTTATGTTCTAGTGTGAATTTTGGGTTAATTTTTGCTTAAAATTTGGTCTGAGTATCGGTCTGAGTTTGTTCAAAATCTGATCTGAATTTGGGCTGCTTTTTAGATTACTTCTGGTCTGAATTATGGTCAGATTTTTGCTATTAAAAATCAGAAGTTAAATCAGAGTTTTAGTTTAATTTTTGGATTGATTTCTGTCTGTTTTATAATTTGATTTCTTTTTTAATCTCTAGTTTGGTCTATTTGGGTCTGAACCATCACAAATACATTTTATATGTATGTTCTGCTGTTTCTTTTTTCGCTCTTTATCTCATAAAATTTTTGAAGAATATATAAATTTATCTCTATTGCGTTGGATACTAACTAGATCCACTAAAAAAAGAATGAACTCCATGCGTAAGCATTTCTTTCATACTTTAAATACTTATATTTAATTGAATTCATCATAGTGAGCTTCTCCTTTAGGCCCAAATCGTAGATCCGTCACTGATTTTAAATTAAAGTGTTGTTTTCAAAAAGCAAAATCGCCGTGCCGTCTCTAGTAAACATTACTAATAAAAGTTTCTACTTGATTTTTCTTGAGTGGCGTTTTTTTTTTTTTTTTTAATAAGACAAACGCAACGTCAAGTATTCTTGAAGAAATTTTTTAATTTTTGGTATTACAATTTTGTCTTACAAACGAAAATAAAATTAAAGTTTTAAGACTAACATTAAAAATAAAATACTAGTTGCTCAAAGCAACATTAAAAACATAATGTTCGTGCATTATACATACACAGATGCATATGTAAGTATGGCCGCTTTTACTATAATTTAACTAGAACTTTACTAAACTTTATACTCTATTTTATCACAATACAATCTAATCTTTTAACTTATCTACCACATATATCTATGTATGCATGCACTACAATCTCGTACAAAAGAAAACATTTTACGCTGCTACCTACCATATGGTAGAAAAAATGAGAAAAATTAAAAGCAAAATCTAATCAACATTGTTAGTAGAACACGTAAAATGCGAGGGCGAGTGAAACTTTTTGTGCGCGAGTTACCTAGAAAACTTGTAAATCCATTCATACATATATATCCAGAATGTTTTATTCTTCATACAAACAAACATACATACATGTAAGGAGAGAAAAAATAATTTGTGCGCTACCTTTATGGCAAATGAAATTTATGTAAATTTTTTTAATAAAATTTTGAATCTTCTTTTCTGTTTATATTTACATATATTTTTTTTTACTTCTTTGTATAAAAATAGAAAAGTAGCACAGAAAACGAAGACTATAAAGAAAAACTGCGCACTATCAAAATCACAAAAAATAAAATGTAAAAGGGTATAATGATAAAATGGCAAAAAAAAAAAGAAAAGAGTAACACTTATGTTAAGGGTTTAGGCTTGCAGAACAATTACACTTGTTGCTTCGTTGAACCAACAACAAGCTAAAATTGAAGAAAAGACAAAGGTGACAGAGGGCAAAACGAATAATATTTTGATTGCAGCTTTTTAGGCGCCACTGTGGTAATGGAAAAAAAACAAGAAAGACAAAAAAAGTTGGAATATTTTCTATACTTTTAATTTATATATAGAACATAACATTAGGCGTATGTGCCGCCTAGCACGTTGTACTCATACACTTAAGAGAATTGGTGACGTGCGGAAAATAATAAAACAAAAGCAACACTGACAACTAGAACCAACAAGCAAGAGCAACAGTAACAAGGAAGCAACAATATGCAAATTAATTTTATGTCAAATAATAAGAACAAAAAAAAAAAAAATAATAATAATAATGTTATCCTTGTGTTGTGAATTAGTGCGGAAAAATTCAAAAATTTTTTGTAAATATAAAAATATTACATTATTAAAGCATAATTTTAGGAACGTGACCAATTATATGAATCTATGCTGATATTTGAGGAATCTATAATAACAAAATGCTGCAAATTCCTTCAGAAATTTCTTTTAAATATTTTCTTCATTTTCTTTTTAGATCTATTTTCTTTGCATTCTCTGCATTTTTGTTTGTTTTTCTTTTCGTTTAGATCATAATTTTTATAAAGGATAAACTTAATATACATATGTTCATAGCTATTGTACATATGTATATGTCTTTGTAGGAAAGGAAGTTTTCGTAGCATAATTTTTGCATATATTATATAAATAATTGATATTTAGAAGTTTAATATGACAATCTACACAATAGATGGTATCAAGACAGAAAATATTAAGAAGAGAAACTTCTGGTATTGTTATTTTTTTGAAAATGTTAAAATATTATTGAAGAGAAAGGGATAATAAAAAATCAGACTGGTATTAACTGGTATTAAAAATAATACAGATTTAAGTCATTGGCACGACAAATTAAAACTTATCTTAATGTTCTTACCTCTTTCCGTGTTTTATCATCCTTGGTAATCTATGAGCCGTCCTTGCTCTCTTCAGTAGAAAAAACAAATATGAAACTCGGTCCTTTTTTCATTCATTGTAAATGAATATTCTGAATTTTGAATAAGTCAAATACTTCAATATCAAACCCACAAACGACTTAATTAGAATACTCACTTAAATAATGCCCTCATAAAAACAACTAGAGCCTTATGGGCCTGTAGATAAACCTTGGATCGAAGACGTTTTTCTGCCTTCACACAATATTAGTTGGGCCAATAGTAAGGTATATGGCATTTGTGTGGTAGCCCAACGTCATGCAAGGCTGGACAAACAAAACACGAAGGCTTTCTTACCTCTTCGTCGCAGGAGCGATGCCCCTGCAATTGAGACGTTGATTGGTCACACCTTCATTAAAAAGACATCCATAATCATTTCTCTGATTCTATATTTTCGCTCAAACTTACGAAAAAGTGATATTGACAATCTAAGCATTCCTAACATTTTGAGTACCGGGGTGGCCACTATAGTTGCCAACAATATACAGTTTATAAAAAGATCATGAAACTTGATACTCGAGGGTTTTTAGAGTCGCTGAATCCGAATGTGTTAACAGAATCTTAAAATTCAAGATTGCGGATCAAATATGGCGGACGATTTCTTTGAAAAATTCATTTAATTCGTTTAAAAGTTGTTACTCAGGGGTTTTTGGGGTCACTCAATCCGAATCTGTAAAGAGAATCTTAAAACTCAAGATGGTGGATTTAATATGGCGGAAAAATTTTTACAAAATTATTCTAATTCATTTGAACTTCTTACTCGGGAGGGTTTAAAGTCACTCAATTCGAATCTGTCAACAGAATTTCAAAATTCAAGATGGCGAATCTAATATGGCGGACAAATTTTTGCAAAATTATTTTAAATACTTTGAAGCTTGTTATTTGGGGGTTTTTGGGGTTGCTCAATCAGAATCTGTAAACAGAATTTCAAAATTCTAGATGGCGGATCCAATATGGCAACTTTGTCGCAAAACAATTTAAAATATTTTCTTAAACAAATCATAAATATAAAAAAAAAACGAAGAAAACAAAAAAAATTAAAAAAAGGGGCAACATAACTTTCTGCGTCCACGTCGTTAGCCCAGGGTAGCGCAAAAACAAAGTGACCAATTTCAAAGGGTGAAGATAAATTTTTCGAAAATCTGCCACCTTGAATTTTGAGATTCGGAAAAACAAGTTTCAAGCGAATTAGAAAATTTTTGTCAGAAAGTTTGTTTTACTGTATCCGTCCGGGATGGCCACTGGTGGTTTTATTTGCCGAATAGACTTCATATTATTTAATAAAAATTTTCACATGAAAAATTTTAAATTTCTTTGGAAAATTTTAAATTTCTTTGGAAATTTACCGGCCCTTTAAAAGTTAATGAAATTTCTAACTCTTTAATCTGATCTATATCGAATTGCATGATTAGTAGGAATGCTTTGGCGGCAAAAACAATATTGTAATTCCTTGTAGGCACATATGGAATGACCATCGCTGTAATTTCGGTCCATTCCCTCTTGATTTGTATACAGACCGGTTCGAAAATGGGCAATAGTTTAGACTCTGGCGCCGTTGGGCCCAACACTAGAATCTGAATTCTAATGGATATTTTACCCAGTGATATTGAGACATGTGCAAATATAAATCTTCAAAAGACGGTTAAAATACGCAGATGGTATTATTTATTCTAACAGCCAGGTGGTTCTCAAAAGAGTTTCCTCAAAAGCTGCCGATGTATTAGCCTTTAATAAATGACAAACAAATCAATATAGAAGCATGAAATTTGGTGTCAATATTGTGGAAGACCTAAGTAACCATAACTTCAAAACAAAAGGTTTCTAAGAAGACCCAAAATTCGGGTGTCAAAGTTAAGAGTCCCCTTGCCAATAATAAGTCTATAGCTTACACTTAAGTGGACCTCATAATGCTAGTACGCTTTATGTATATCTATTGTGTGCTCAAAAGTCCCACAGATAAATTAAATCCGTTTAATGAGGCCAAATGCCGTTTGTGTCTGTAGGATGAAGAAGCGACAACTCATTCAATTCGGTATAGAAAAAGAAATTTAAAAAAAGGCATTTTTATTAGATATAGAAATCAGATCCTCATTCACAAAAAGATATGCTATCCTTAATTGAACAGTAGAAAGTATTTTAATTTAATTACGCAATTGGAACAAAAGCTCATTGTGGTCGCAGTGCTTGGCAATTGCGACTCTCCAATCTTCAAGACGTGGCTCCTACAGATATCATTAGGCTTAACCCACCATTTGCTATATTTAAACCTGTTCACATTACCAAAGTCAAGTGACCAGTATTCATAACGTGGCTATATATAATACAATAACAATGATTTCGTTTTCTTATCGACAAATTTCCTTTTTCTATTTTTATTGATTTTTACTAAACTGCGCACTTCAATATAATTTAAATGTTAATTATTTATTTTATACCTTCAAAACTTTTTTTGTCTGGTTAAGGGAAGTTGACGTTGATTTTGTTGTTGACACATATCCGAAATCTTAATCCTTTCTGTCGTCACCGCAAAAAAGTCAACAGGAAAGTTGAATGAAGTTTGCTTAACTTTATAAAACTCAAATATTATCACCATCATTATCATAAATATAGAAGAGGTAGATGCATACATTAAGTTAATGGATAAGTTATTCAAATTTGTAATTTTCACGTAGAAATCCAAGGCAAAGAAATAATTTTCATTAATTTTGATGTCTTTTTTTATTAGAAACTTTCATCCTCGACGCCTTTTCTTCATTTTATTTATTTTTTTTTTTTTTTTTTTTTGGATACGATTGAATGTTCATGCACAAATGAATACATTGAATGCGAATATTTGCTGAAAGGTTGTAAGCTTTTTATGCAAAATTTATAATTTCATTGACATTGTGTGTCTGGTTGAATGGAAATATTGTGACATGTTCAATGTATTTTCATGACACTTTATAATTTGATGTGGAAATAGTTTTGCAGCGAATGTGAGTATGTGCACGAGAACGTATTTACATAGCTTAACAGCATTTCGTGTGATTTTAAAATAACTTATTTAAATTATATTTTTTTTAGCTTATTATAAGAAATTTAAGTACTTAATAAGTTAGTTGACTTTGTTCTACATCGCTTGGCATATGTGAATGAAGAGCTATGAATAAGAAAATTGAACAACATCAACTCAGAGCTAATTAAAAAACCAAATCCTTTAATTTTATGGGGGAAGCATCATTATAATTTATACAATTATATAAATTATACTTTCTATAGAAGCAAAGTGATTAACGCACCACAACGCAGAGGAATTTCGCAACAAGCAATGCGCTGATTCGTGCAGAATATGAAGAATTCACACAAAGACTATGGAACAATAGCTCACTGTCATCTGATTTTAAATCTTCATGCAGAGTACGTCAAAGATGTTTAATTTAACCATATTTTTCTAGTGTCGTTGGATTGAAGTTGTAGAGAGATCTGTTGAAGCCTCTAGGACCATCTGGATTACTCAGATGACATCTGTTTGCATTCTCTTAAGACAGAGAGCATGAAACTAGGATTAGTTGATTCGCCCATTAGCCCAAAGCGAAATATCCACACAGTGAAAGCATAGAAAGCTTTGCCTGCCTAGGTAATATCATTGCTCCATGCATTAGTCATTAGTGCCAAGGAGGTCATCTCAAGCAGTATCTCTAAAGAGAATGTGGAACCTTCACATAACTCAATAAAATATGGAATTTTCAGAATATAATAAAATAAAGATCTCTCTGTGAAAGGTATAAACATATTCAAATCACACATCAGACTAAAATGCAGACGGATCAGACATACTTTCAGAAAGTCAGACGCCGCGCTGTTTTCATAAGAAATCAGGAGGCAAGGGAACCCGAAAACCTCTTCCAAATGCACACTCGGCAAGGAAGCCTCAAATAAGAAATCGCATGCTTTGAAGATATTTTACAAAGGCTCTATGCTCCCTAAGAACCTAGAGAACATAATAATACAATAGTACAGTGATTAACGATTAGGTATGGGCTCCAAAAATTAACGCTAAAAGTCATTCAGGAGACGAAAGTGGGTAAAGGTGAAAAAAGGCGATTAAAGACGAGTCTCAGATTAATTTTTAAATAAATTTTTAAATTATAAACATAATGAAAAGGATTTCTGCTGCATATTTGCAAATATAATTCAAATTTTTCCCCGTAAATACTTACAAAATGCAATCTATCTCATTGTTAATGCAAAGCATTTTTTTGGAATTTCGCAACCTATTACACTTTATTACTATTTCTATGGTTTTATGCCAATCTCCAAGAGTTACGTAAGCTCTATAGTCCTATGAAAATGAAAATAATTGCATTTTCATATGCAATTTTTAAAATCCATTAAAAAAACACTCGCGCAATAACAAACTAACGAGTGAATATTTTTTTTATCAAAAGTAAAAGCTTAAGTTTAAATCTTCCCTACAGCTGCAAAAAGTAGCAGTAGCATTAACAGCAGTAGCAACATTATTCTCATCCAACTGCAATTGCGTTAAAGGAAAAAAAGTGCGACTGTGTGAGTTGCAGGGTTGGCAAGGTCTGTGTTTGTCATTTTCTGCTGGTTGTGTTTAATTGAATTTATCTGCTACTGTGTCAATTTTGATCATTGTCAGTAAAAAAATAAAAAAAAACAGAAAAAATATTATGAGAACAGATAAAAAATGTGAATGTAAGACCATCACAAATATGATTGAGGAAAATGCAACAAAAAAAAAAAAACAAAATAACATAAAGGACAACTCAAAAAAAAAAAATTGCGGATGAAAAAATGTAATTCAATTAGAAAGCAGGCATAAAAAATATTCCAATCCGTCTGCTAAAAAAAAATATATTGTTTAAAAATCCCAAGCAATCTTTCTGTACACTTTTTTACGCAGATACAAAATTAGGAAGAAATATAACGAACAGTTGAGGATGCCCACTTTTTAGATACTTTTTAGGACCGCGCCGAATAAAATTGTCCAGTACACAGTGTTCGGACCTGTAAGGAGTCAGCGGCCAAAAATACTTCCAGTTGAGATAGAAACGTGAAACTTTGGTTACGTCTTTAAAACAATCTTAAAATTATTATATCATAAAATGGGGGTAGTTGAACACCTGCACACCCACCCTACCACCCTTTATTACCCCCTTCCACCCCGTGCAAACAAAAAATTAGAAAAAAAAATTATAGAAAATTAACAATTCAAAGGCGACTATTTATAAAAAATTATAATACTGATAAATGTTATTCCAGCAAATGAAAAACAGAGTTTAATCTGGTAATTTTAACTATCGTTATAAAAGAATCCGTACTTAAAAGTAAAAGAATAATCAAATCCGTATTAGTTGAAACAGAACAAAAACACCGCACAAAAAGTTACAGTTATACAGTAGAAAGCAGAAGCAAAAACAACGGGCTTGCTTTGGTCTGTGGGAGATAGCACAAACACGAGCAGAAACAGGCAGCTGATATTAACAGATTAGAATCTTAAAACGTTGACTAATATTAAGAAAAAAATCCCAATAGGGGGATCATTTATTTTTGCAAAGCTTGCTCTTATAGGAAATTGGAAGTATACAGTTGGTACCAAACTTTTGACTTAGATTTTTTTTATTTTTGGCCTATAGCAGCGACCAGTGTGCAGTAGTCCGATTTTTATAAACTTAAATGATTTAGTTTTTAAATTATTTTTAGATTTAAAAAAAAAAATAAGAAATCAAGACTTATAATTTTTTAATAAAAAGTTTTAATTTTTCAGGAACCCATCAATGTTTTTAAGGTAGTATCCGACAACCACACAGCTGCTGAACACCACTTTCTTTTCAAGTATTGAAGATCTTTGGCCACTTTTTTTGTTGACTTCATCTCCCTTTTTACTAAAGCCCAGTATCTCTCAATCGGTCGTAGTTCTGGACAGTTTGGTAAATTATCTTCTCTAGGCACTAAAATCACTTCATTCCGTTGGAACCACTCTAAGGCCGCTTCGTTGTAGTAACATGAAGCGAGGTCAGGCCGAAAAAAGTGAATTTTTTGTGTTGACGTAAAAATGGAAGCAACCTCTTTTGCAAGCATTCTTTCACATATATTTCATCGTTGATTCCTTTTGCCAAAACTGCAAATTGCTTGCCAAACAAGGATTTGAAAATTTTGTCATCTTTTTAGCTTTGAATTTGCCCACGACTTTTCCTCAAGAATCAGCTGTATAAAATTCCTGCCAAGGAAGTTGGGAAAAGTCAGCTAAAACGTAAGTGTAGTCGTCCATTATGTAGCATTCGAAATTTCTTAACGAAATCTTGTTTCAGCTTTTTAGCTCGTTCTTTGTGGTTTTATTCTCGACGGCGTTTCTATCCGGAACTTTTTGCACCTTGTACGTCTTCAGCTCAGCTTCCTTCGTAGTCTTGCGTACGAAAATTTCTAAACAATCGGCCTTCCTCGTCAATTTCCTTCCCGATATGCTTGGATTTTTCTTCAGAATGTTCACAACTTTCTTCGCCTTCTCAGTATCATGTGGTCCTTTCTTTTTACCAGAAACTTTCTTCTGAACACTACACAGCTCTTTCTTAAAGCATTTAATAACGCGAGAAATGGTTTTCGGGTTAGCCCCTACCTCTTTGGCAATTTTTTTAAAAGGCAACTAGCAACCTTAATTGCCTTTTAAAAAAATTTAAAATTTTTAATAATATTTTCGCACACTTCCTGTTTGCTTGTCATTTTTGTGTTAAATAAATTTTTATTGAACATAAACCACAAATAATATTTTCTGACATTTAATTCAGAGCTTATAATATACAAATTTTTAAATTTGAATCTTTCAATAGCACAGTATGGGAAGAAATGTAACGGACAATTTTATTCGACGCAGTCCTCACACTTTCTCATATATTTTATTACTTTCTTACTTTTATTTCTTTGAATGCATGAACAAAGATAATACCTAGAAAATAACTAATTCAATGCTACTTAATCTGAAAAATAACTTTGAAGATAAACTTACTAATGTTGAAAAGAAAAATAACTATTTTGACAGTTGGTATTTTGATAAAGCACTTTACTCTACTTTATATCTTTACTGTCATTCAATTTAATTATCCTTGTGACTTCAAGAACAGTTCAAAACTTTTCTATTTTTTTCCTACTACTCAATTGGATTTGTTTAGTTTTGTTTAAAGTTTTTGCTACTTTTCACTTAATTTTAATTCATGTTAAAAATATAAAATTATATTTGTCAATTTCATTAGCAATGAATTGTAATTAATTTTCTTCGTTTTCATGTTGTTTCCTTAAAGGATTCACAAAAGAACGAAAAGTAGGAAAACTTGTATACTTATGTATACTTGAAATTTGTGTTTTTCTTTTTGGTACTTGGATTCTATACTCACGCAAGTTATTTCATATTTTGTAGTTGCCTATGCGCTTGTGATGGATGTGTGTGAGTGTGTATTTAGTTGTACTTGTAAACTTTATTCACTTAAACAGTTAATAGCAATTAAAAGTTAGAAGCATATGCACATTTTTTATTGTAATGTTGTGCAGAAAATATTACAGATTCTAAGTGAGTTGTGAAGTTTTCTAGAAAATTTGTACATTTGTTTGCAAGATTTTAGTTTTCATACTTTTTATGTTTTTTATTTAAATGCTACTATCTTTTGTTTTAAATTTGTAATATAATTCTTCAACTACTACTATAAATTTGCTGCTACTATTTTATGTAAGAAAACTTTATTTTAGTCTTATTTTCTTTAACTTCTACTGACTACCTTCTCAAATGCCTTCTATCAGAATGATAATAACTTGAACTTTTAACATTAACATTAGCAATAACAATATCTCATTTCTCATGGGATACCTTTAGCTTTCATTTTGGTTTTTAACACCCACAAAAATAAATTCAATCAGCAAAAACAAAAATATCCTACCAATTATTAATTATTGTAAATATATTTTTAGAGGGAAAACGTTTTTGCTTCTTTCTATTTCATGCTGACATTTTCAACTTATGTTGAAATTTTTATAGGTAGATGAAAGATATGGATTGAAGGAGCTTTATATTATAACTTGAATATGAAACTATCTTATTTCATACCTTAAAACCAATTTTGTGGGAGGGCTATCAGATTACTTTATTTTTAGTTGTAGTAGGCAATAATGTTACTAATTAAAACTGTCATTTAATTCCGTTTGAGCTATTTCAATTTGACTCACTAGTACTTGTCTTTTGAAAGTTTGAAAAGTACCGATGCCAAAAACCAGTGGCATAGGTAGAGAGAGGGATAAAAGGGTTTGCTGTTCAGTGACCGCACTTAATTTTTTCTAAAAAAAAAAGGGGTGAGTTTTTGAAGTTTTCGCACCACAGTGTCCTCCAAAATCTTTTTTTTTATTGAAAAAAAGCCATGAGATTCAGATTCCCCGTATCAAAAAATCCTCTGTTGTACCAGAATAAAAATTCTGTTGTACCCGAATAAAAAATGAAGATAAAGAAATTGTGAGAAATTTGAAATTGTGATATAACATTTTAGTTGGCATATTCAAAATTAAAAAAAAATTATGCACAGTGTATTTTGCGATTGCAGTTATTGAATATAATATTGGAATCCAGAAGGCACAATTCAGTTAGAACTTAGAAGCCACTTTTGGAGTCACCGATTGGTTAACTATTTAGTAAAGATTTTCTTGGAGTCTGGGCAATATTTTCTTATAGGTGTGGGAATGCAATTTTCAGGACTTCTTATCATGTTTGCTATAAAGCGGTTTGAAGTCAGTATTATTGATATTCGGTAATTAAATACATGAAATTATAAAAAGTGTTTTTTAAAACCATATTTTTATCGCTTTTACATTACTCAGTGTATGACTCAACGAAATAACTTATTTTAGAATAATTTATATGAAAATTTTTCTGAATAATTTTGAATGGCAAGTGTACCATTCTGATTAGGCAATTTTTACTCATTGGTGTTAATATTGCCAGCCAAGAGATGTTGCTGTGTAGAACCTTGCGATCATCGAGACCAAGCACCCTGCGTAAGAGTCCAGTACACTAACCTCTACGGTGATCACTTTACATATTTAAATAAGTGAAGTAAAAAAATAAATAAAAACTAATTTTTTTTGTGTAAATAAACAAAAAATTATATCCCTCTCAAGGATACTCCTACCCACGCCACTACCGATAACCAACGAAGGAAAAACCTCTATTAGAAATTTATTTATATATCTTCATTTTTTCCACATGGATTTCTAAAGAAGAAAAAATGAGCAGCAACTACAAAAACCGATGTGGAAAATACTTGGGATAGTAACGTTTCTAAGGTAAATCTTATTATTTTATATTTTCATACATATTTTATGCATATATAGTATACAAGTATTCTTCTGCCATCAATGAAAATCATATTTCAATGCAAAATAGAAACGGCAAATTTACATAGAAATTAAATATTAATCATACGCCATGTATGACGTAATTGAAAATTTAAATTTGCTAAATCGTCTCTAGCATACAGGGTGACTCAGAGCAGAATGGAAAAGTGTATGCGCACTTTTCTTGTTTTGGTCGATAATAAAAATAATTTAAACTTTTTCTTTTAATTTTACACTAATCAATACGAAATACTTATGTATGCATCTATGTATGTAGGATCCATTTACATTCTTACTTTATAATATTAAGGTGCTGATAAATTTTCATTTTCACATTTTTTGGGAAGATTTTTTTATATATTTTTATGATTCGGATTGTAATGATCGTAGCGAGCATGTTGTCGCATCGTGCTCGACAACCAATATCAAAATTGTTTGATTGCAAGACGGAATGTTGATTCAACGGTTGGCCTTTGCGAATACAGGATCGAACATCGATGTTGGCGTACCGGAATGTGAGATATTCTCAATCGTCATAAAAAAATTTTTCAAGATTTTATACACGGTGCTGAGGGCATATTAAGCCAAGATTCTACTTTGTTCACTGAATAATAAAGTAATAAATTAAATGAATTAAAACTTAAGTCAGTAGGATAATTATTTTCCAAGGTCAAAAAATATCATTTTGAGAAAATCTATACATATATACATAAATATCTCCCAAATGGAACATGTTTCGCACCAAATTATACAAAAGAAAAAAAATCGATTTTTTGAAAAAAAAAAAAATTAGAACATGCCCTAAAATGGTATATCTTTATTCTTCTTTATTTTTATATATTATAAAATTTTTGCTAGATTTCTTATAAAAGACAACAAAAATTTATTTGCTTATTGCACAAGCTTTACCATGGTCAGTTATGAATAAGTCCGCGAAGGGGATCTAGGCAGCTAGTTTTATACAAATTACAAATTCAAAATGTTCTATTTTATTTTTTCCATATTTAATTGCATTTAATGATTTCAGCGAAATTATTTCTACCTGCTCTTAGACACAGACTAGCAAGTATTTATGTAATATCTATGGGGTAGAAAACAATCAATAGTCATTCATCAATTTATAATAGTAGTTCAAATAGTTAATTTAAAACTATATTGTCAATGTCGCAGACTGGCGAATATTTTGTTGACAGTCAATCAAAAACAACAGCAACCTATGGTAATGAAAAAAAAAGTGTCCGTATACAGCACGCAAACATTTACAAAAATTTCATTACAACAAATGACCATAGACATGCAAAAAATAGTGGCGCTTTGGAGTTTTCCTTTCAATACTCCTGTGTATAATAATTATAATTAATTAATAATAATAATAAATTTCTAAGCTAATTTTTTCACATATTTTAATTGGTTTCTAAAACCATTTGCATAAACTACTATGATTTTACCCATTTAGTTTCTGTTGGCTGATTATTATGATACCTTTTGAAAATTCAAAGATTTCATCTTTCTTACGAGAATAATAGATTTTTCCAGCAGTATTTAACAGAAATTTTAAGGCTAATCTTCTTGAGCCATTGCAATTTCATTTGAGAGTAGCAGGGACGTAACAGTTATAAGTTTTTCATGAAAAATGTTGCAATATAACAATTACAATATAACATAAATATTTTTCGTTGACCATAATTATTATTTACTAAGAAATATTCTTTACGTTGCTTGATAAGTATTACGAAAGAGAATTATTATTTACGTTGCCGATAACTTTTATTTTATAACAAATATTTTTTACGGTACGTTTTTTACATCATAAGTTTGAGTGAAAAATATTCAATGTTTCGGAGCCGAATGCTCATGAAAATGATATGGAGTAATTTTGGTTCATTCCCCAATCAACTTTTTGAAGCCTATTGTTGCCCGGTCCTTAAATATCCAAGAATGGTGATTTTGACTTACCTCCGCGTTTGCCATATTATTATTCTTATTCATAGTACTTATTTATCAACGTAAAATATGTGAAATAATAGTTATCGACAATAACTAAAATTGTTCTTGCTCATAATTACTATGAAACAATTTTTGTAAAAATTTCTTAATTTTTGGCAACGTTTTCCATCACAAAAAATTTCATAACAGTTATTTTCCGTCCCTGTAGAGTAGTTCTAGCCTCTTCGTTACAGCATAGAGATGCCAGAAGGAATGTTAAAGTGTTGAACAAGTAAACGGATCAATGAGACTTCAGTAACCATCAGTATCGGATTTAGCATGGAGCCTGCAATGTGCTTTTCCAGTTAAAATAAAATCCAAAAAAATTGAAAAAAAAAAAAAAAAAACTGAAACAGAACACCCAAAATCTTTCTCTAAATACGGCTATGGTACCAGCTACCCATCTTTCGTCAATATTCTCGCTCCAAATTTCAATGCCACAGTCAAAAAATACAAGGCTTTAATTGTAGAGAAAATTTCGAATTTTTGAGATATAGTAAATGGAAAAATGATTTAAAATGGCTATTTTCAAAAAATTTAAAAAGTGTTGTAATAATTTTTTCATCTTGATGGAGTACAATAGATTGTTAAGGAGGTAGGCATTAAGTTCCCAGATCACTGCAGCCATTTAGAGCCTATTGTGATATCCCTCAAAGAATTTATTGTATTTATAGTTCTCCAATGAGTTTATTTCCTTTGAGAAAATTTAATATCTCTTTGACAGAACTATCCGCTATGTCTTGCGGTTGTAGAATAGAATTTCCTAAGTAACGAAGCCGGGTCCTCATTAGATCTTCACACTGGCATAAAATGTGTTCTGCTGTTTCTTCCTCCTCGTTACATATTCGGCACATATCGTCTTGTGCTTGACCCAAATTCGATAAGTGTTTATTGACCATAGGTAATTTTATATGCAGTAAGTGCAAGAAGAGCCGCTTTGCTGTCAGAGTGTATGTAAATGTTCTTGTTATTCAGACCTGTTTTCATACTCCCTTAGGCAGAGCTCAATGATATGCACCTCGGCTTTGAAAACTGAGTTACCTGTGCCCATATCAGCATAAATGTATCACTGCACACTCCTGCCCCAACTCCTTCATTTGTCTTGGATCCATCACATGATAATCCCCTGTAAACTATGGCTTAACCTATTTCCAGTTATTCCAATCAGGAAATGTGACATCAAAGTTATGGCAGAAGTTGTAACGCGGAAGGCATTTGTCGGATATGAGACAAGAGAATATCTATTTATCACATAATGATGTTTGCTCGCTAAATTTGAATCTGTAAGTAAGTTTTTCTTATAGATTTCAGGTTTTTGGAAAAAGCTAGTTTAAATATTTTTGCAAAGCTAGGTCGTTTTTCCGGGATCTTATTATTGAATTTAAAGCCCTCATAGTCTCCAGTAACTATTCTAGCGTCTGGTATTGCAAAAAGAGATGCAATGGAAAATTCCCAATAATCCTCAATTCAACTTCATGATTATGCCTATCTGTTAATCTATATTTAATGCGACTTATTAAATCTTCATTTTAACACCATATCAGTAAAACACCTTTCTTCGTCAAAGAAGTGATTAAAATTTATTTAAATTAACTTATAAATTAAATGGACTTAATTATTTACCTGAAAACTTAATGAAGTTTTTAACCTAACTTAATAAATGAAAACATTTTCTCACACTGTGCGAGCTGATCGCATCATCAAAAACGACAAGCGTACAATATATTAAACCCTCTTAAGCTCGTCAATAACTTCATTGATTAATATATATGTAAATCTATAGATGAGTGAGCGTATGCGTGCTTTTAATACAAGCCACTATCACATACACACACATATATACATACTTGCACCCTAATGCTATTATAACTAAAATAAAACAAATAACACCAAACGACCGTTAAGGAATGTTGACGTTTTGATTTTTCTACCATTATAGCATAGATAATGATTTGATGTCTATGGCCACAATGAAGTATATTTACTACATGGGTACATATGTATATATGTATGTAAGTGTGTGTGTGTATCTTATCTCATAGCGTGGGGGTATAAAAGTATTAAAAATAATTTTTATGAGGCAATAAGTTAAATAATATATGCACTAATGTTGTATATAAAAAAAAGTGGTAACATATTGTGGCTAAAATGTACATAAGCGCATAATTGAACAGTGTTTAATAGCACAAACAATGCCTAAACTCACCAATTCCACTGCAATACTTTTTCACTTTTTTGCTTTTAAAAATAGTTTGAAATTTTTTTTTTTTTTTTTGTATTCAAAAACTCCAATCGGTTTTTTAATATTCACAATTACATTCCATAAATGTTTTCACATAGTAAATATTCATAAAAATAGTTAAAATCTTACACAGGTCACTTACTGCACTTGTACTTTTATTATTTTGTACTTTTGTTAGCATTAAAATCCGGCAACTTACGCTACAGACACTTAAAATCCACATACAATCCACAGCTTATAAACTTGCTAACTATTTGAATTTTCTAGCTTAAGTTTTCCACAATGGTTAGACCAAGAAAGTTAGATTGATAGAAGTTAAAACGTTTGATTTGAAATAGTTATTTGAAATAGTGTCGGAGCAATTTTTATAAAATTGAGTAATTTATTTTTAAAAAAACATATATACAAAATATTTATAAATTCGCAAAAAGAAGATTGCACCCGTAAATGCAACTTACACCGATGACAACAGGATAACAAATGTCGTCGCTACACAAAACACAACATTCAAAGCCACTCAAAGTACAGCAAAGCTACCATATGGTTAGAGTTCTTTATCAATGTGGGAACAAAATAAAAGCAGCAGAAAAAGCTTCATTGCCTTTGCAGCTTTTGCAGCCGAAGAAAAAGCGTTTTTTTTTTACCACGTCTTATCAGTGGGCGGCATTACATTGCTAGGGGCATGCATGTTGATGTGATGTGTTGGCATCAAAGCATCATAATGATGATGATAATGATGATGTAAAATATAATAACATTGAATTCGTTGAACACGTCTGATATTAAGTAGCAGCTTGTAGACTTGGAAAATATTTGTGTCCAGCGTTTATTTTGTTAGTTATTCCGTACAATTTCTGTGTCCTTAAGCTTTACTGGCTGGCTGGACGGCATTCAGTCGCCAATTACATTCATTCATACTATGTACATTTATTGCCTTCGTATTCAATCAGAATTTTACAACCTGTTGCTTTCATAACAAGATGTACCGCATACAAGTTTCCCTTTAAAAGGCTCATGCTCAAATAACATTGAAATAAAAAACTTATTTTCCCAATGTTTGCAATACACTGTCACCTACCGACAGACAGACAGACAGTCAACAAGAGTTTTTAGAAACATATTGCCACAACCGTTTAACTTGTTGTTATTTCCTTTACATAAACAATGATAAGTACATATAAATATTGGTATGTATATGTATATATGAAATATTGATAAATTATGTACTTCCTATGCTGTCATAGCCAGCAGTAGCACTAGAAGGTTGACCTGCTAGCCCGGAAACAGGATGTGGCTGTCAATAGTTCTTGTAAGTGAAAGTATATATAGTCGCACGTGTTCGTGTGTTTGTGGCATGCCATATAATTTATTTAGGTAGAAAATTTAATCAACATCTTATTGCATAATGCATAATTTACTTTTGCTGGCCAAATTAAGTTATTGTTATTAAGAGTAAAAGAATAAATCAAAGAAAGTGGAAAACTATTTCTGATTTTCAACCAATACTACTACTACTTTGGCACAACAGCAAGTAAAAATTTATTACGAAATATTACATGGGAAGGGAGAGGTTATCAACCTTGTTACGCACCGACGCTTTTATACGATCAAATAGAGATAAGTTCAAAATTAAACTAGATTTTAAAATAAAATTTTTTTCATGTAAATTCGATGAGAGTTGGATTTTTTGAAGTGAAACTTCTTTATCGAGGGGAAATCGAATGGTTGTTGCACTAAATATGAAACTAATAAGAAACGAAGTTATGCTGTTGTTAGTGCTTAGCGAACAAAGTCATATGGGGATCAGTGCTGTCGAAGGTTCTCCGATCGGAGGATTCGTACTCCCTAATCGGAAAAAATAATCCTATTCGATATTCTTGAATTTTCGGGTTATATGCAAAATAAACGTAAATAAAACTAAATGTTTTCTGTTGCGTTATATAATATAATTTTTGACAATTGAAATCAATAGTAAAAAAACTGTGCAAAAGGAAGTGCCAATTTAATAAATATCGATAAATTGCTTGCTGACTGCAACTGTTAATGCAGTAATTGCTGGTAAGGGAATGTTAGAAAAAGTTATGCATCCAACTGGGTCCTTTCGATTGAGCTGGCTCAAAAATACCACAAATAACATCCTATGTTTTTATATTCGGTTTCGTGAAGAGCGAATGGATTTTGGTTTTAGTTTTTTAATCTTTATTATTTTTTTAATATTATTATTTACTAATATTAATACTTTATATTGCACCGTTTATTTCCAAAGAAGGAATATTTTGTTTTTCTATGAACTTGTTTATTTTTCATAGCTTTTATACGACTGAATTTTTCTATACATTATTGGAACTGTTGGCAATTACACTATCCAAAGTGGATGATTCTAGATATTTTTTTGGACCGCTAAATCCGAATCAGTTTTGTCGTAGCAACTCAGGTTTTCGAGATATAACCAATTTTTTGATTTTCCGGACATGGATCGCCATTTTTAAAAAAATTACCATTTTTCCAAAATGAAAAGTAGAGCAGCTATAATTTTTCAAAAAGGCAATTGAATTTTCTTTAATTTAAGAGTCCATTTGATTCTCTGTTCCATTTCTGTCAAAAGTTATAGAGATTCGAAATTGAAATTCTGACAAAAAAAAAACGCTTTTTTTGCGAATTATCTATTTTTTGCCATTATTAAGTGCTGAAAACGAAATATCCTATTGCTGAATTTTTTATGAATCGATAGCGTGATTTCTTGCGCTAATTTTAAGTGCTCAGCGATGGGTTTCTGAACTCTTGTTTGGGAGCTAGAAATAAAAAAACTACGATTTCATTAATTTTAATGCATAACATTTCTTTTAATTAAGCAAAGAATTCAGTAGTTTTTACATTTTGTCTGTTGTGTGTTTTGGGATTGGTGTCTCTAATGATCATTCAACAATAATCGGCTAGCATATCTTGATTCCATAAACCTTGATCCCATCACTAAGTGACTCAAAGATAAAGTCAGGCATTTCCGCAAATACGGAAGTTAATGAAGGATGACCAATTTGCAAAGCTTTTACCAACTGAACACAAAAAGCTTGGAAATCTTTCCAAGAAATTGTTAAAGGTTTTCTAGGAAAGTCAAGAGCCAATAACTATGAGAGCATTGTAAAAAGATTGCTTAGCGATTTCGAAGATGTTGCTGCTAATATGTCGTTGAAGATGCATTTCCTTCATTCTCATCTAAACTTTTTTCCACCAAACTTGGGTGAAGTGAGTGATGAACATGGTGAACGATTTTACCAAGACATTAAATCAATACAATAGTTAGTTGAAAACTTTTAAGACATTTTGAAAAATTCCTCCCTTGTCAAGCAAAATCCTCCGCTGGAAAGGAAAAATTGCTCCCCTTAAAATTTTCAAAACGACAGCACTGATAGGGATCGGCTTCATACAATCATGCAGAGAGGCGACTTCTCGCAGTTTTATCTCATGTACTTTAGTGGAAAGCTTGATTCCATATAGCTGCTTAAAAATGTTATAGACGTGTACTACGTCATGTTTGTACCGTGTAGAGAGTATCAACAGAAAAAAAGCTTCAGAAAATAGAAAAAGGATGAGTGTAAAAGCTTCAACAACGGTCACGTGAAAAATCGCGTTTTTGTTGCACTCATACGGAACCAGTAAGAAATGAAATTATGCAGTTGTTATTATGTATGTATACATTGAGAGAGCCCACGAAGTTGCCTTTGCTTGATTGCATATAGCAGAACTTTCCTCTTGCGTTATATAAGTATACCACTTAGTATTTGTGCCGATAAGTGTAGAGAGTATCAACAAAAGAAAAGCAACAATAAAATAGAGAGAAAACTTCAACAGAATTTGTTATAATTTGTTTTCTAATAATTTTCAAATAAACTAAAAAGTTTCACTTCTACTGTGAGTGTATGCAGACACATAATTTTTTTTTTTAAGCTTAAATTAAGAAGAAATGTAACCTCTGTATTTGACAATACATCAATACATAAATTTCCGGAATGTGTTGTAAATTATTTAAAAAATTACTGATTTTAGGGATTTCGGCTTACAATATCCTATTTAACAATGCATGATGTATGGTTCGGTTATCATTAGTGTCCGACCGAATATTCGGCTTCGGTTCTTCGGCTAATCGGCCTAAAAACGCATCTTCAGCCACGGCTTCAGCTTCGGCAAAAAATGGCCGAAGTTTTGGCGCATGAATATGGTACTTTTGGAGATACGTGTTTAAAGAATAGCGATAACGATATGTTAAAGCGAAAAATTTAAAATTATTCTCAAGATGTTGATAAATATTTGATAAAAATACAGAACTAGTATATTTTCATTGTTCTTCATAAAAAATCATGAAAACAAAAGCTGTCACATCAGACGACGCTCTTAAAGCAAATTGTATTGGGAGTATGAATGTATAAACTCGTAATTGTGACTAACTTCATATCTATCATACGCGCCATTTTTTTTGACATTGATAGCTATTCTATCTCGAAGAGCGCCAAAAATACTATAAGAATTGATCTGTCAAATAATTTTCATAATTTTACAAAAGTGTTTTACTATAGCTGAAAATGTCGAATTTCGTGCCAGCAAAACAACATTTGCGGGAAGTTTTAATTTGATTCTTTCATTTAAAGAAAAACGCAACTGAAGCACATCGTTTACTCACTGAAGCTTATCCTGACTGTGCTATAGACGTTAGAATGTGTCAGGTGTGGTATACCAGTTTCAAAAGTGGTGATTTTGATGTTGAAGACAGTTCGAAGATGAAGAATTGAAGGCATTACTCGAAGAAGATTCATGTCAAACTCAACAAGAACTTGCAGAATCTTTAGGAGTTGATCAATCAACCATTTCTAAACGATACGAATTGAAGCCGAGAGACGTTGAACGACGATTTTTCATATGTGAACTGCTGATTGAACGACAGAAAAGAAAGGGTTTTCTGCATCGTATTGGGACTGGCGATGAAAAGTGGATACGTTACGATAACCCACAGCGTAAAAAATCATGGGGACCGCCCGGACATGCATCAACATCAACGGCAAAGCCGGACATCCATGGATCCAAGCTCATGCTGTGTATTTGGTGGAATATGAAAGGTGTCGTGTTTTATGAGCTGTTGAAACCGAATGAAACGATCACTGACGACCGCTACCGACTACAATTGATGCGTTTGAGCCGAGCATTAAAGGAAAAGAGACCAGAATATGAGAATAGATACGACGAAGTTATTCTTCAGCACGACAATGCTCGGCCGCATGTTGCAAGGCAAGTAAAAACATACTTGGAAACGCTGAAATGGGAAGTGCTACCCCACCCGCCGTATTCTCCAGACATTGCTCCTTCTGATTACCACTTGTTCCGATCGATGACACATGGCCTGGCTGAATAGCACTTCCGTTCTTTCGAAGAACTCAAAAAATGGGTCGATTCGTGGATAGCCTCAAAAGATGAGGAGTTCTTTCGACGCGGAATCCGTATGCTACCAGAAAGATGGGAAAAGGTTGTGGCTAACGATGGGCAATACTTTAAAGAAAAAATTTATAATCACTTTTTCACAATAAATGTCCAAATTACGAAAAAAAATACGAGTTTATACATTCCGACTAGTATAGCGAGTGAACAATTATTTAGTGCTACTGGTCAGCTTTACATTTTGAGTACCTAATATTTATGTTTCCTCTTTATGTTTACAAATATGTAGGTAGAAAAAAATTATTTTCTGATTTTTATGGAATGGCCGAAGTTCGGCTACGGCCAAAAAATTACCATCGGTCAGACACTAGTTATAAAACTGTGAAATTCAAGATAGAGATCCCAGCTATTCATGAGAGTGAGAAAATATTAAGTTCAACATTTGGGTAAGGTTATATTATTAGTAGGCGTACTTATCATAAATACCAAACCAATGACACAAATATTGCTAACCATTACTTCGCTTTTTTATTGTGCTGCCGACCGGAATAACACTAGTTTGTTCTAAAATCATGAATATAGTAATCTGTCTATTCAGATTATGTCAAAAAGATATCATTAAATATTAATCAGTCCAACTGATTTAAGTATCTTTATATAGGACATATCACCGATAGCTATAACCCTAATGGAATAACAAAGAACAACAAAACCCTAAACTTATCATTTTCTTAACTGAATAGCGTGAATCTCCATCTTGAATTTCTCATTATGATAACCCTCCGAACTATGCATCATGAATTGCTAAATCAGATATAGTAAGCCACAATTCTCAAATTTTGTCTTGGCTTCCATAGCATTACGGAAAACAGTTGGGGGTGCCTTCAGGGTAGAGGGAATAACTATAGGAAATAGTAGGGGAATGTGGGAATTTCGAACCATGGGGAATATCAAACCATTAGTATTATCTGCATTATGTGACATTCGATCTATATGAAACTTTTGCCATCGTATTATTTCCGATTCATCTCATTTTTTCATTAGCAGTCGAACCGATGAGACGCACTTTGTGCTGTCTGCGATAATCAAGTGATTTTTGAGATTCCAAGTGTTTTTATGTTTTAAAAATTACATTGCTTTTTCAACATTTTTGCGTAAAATCAAGCAGGTAAATATTTTTCAAATCGTTGTGTGTGAATATTATTTACAGTCAAAAAAGATTTTTTGCTTGAAATTCGGTTCTGCGAAGTCATAAATAAACGTTTTACATCAATATTTGTTCGAATTTTCTCAATTTGCAAAGTGGTTCGACATTCCCCACGATTTTTCAAAATGACAAAATTGAATATTTTGGTATAATTCTTAAAACTTTACAACAAATTCGAATTTTTAAATTCTGAAACTACCAAAACGTGGCATTTTGCTTCTCAAATTTTGAAAAAAATCCGATTTTAGGGTGAGTTATCAGTCAAAATCAAAGTGTAGTTCGGCATTCCCCACATTCTCCTACAATTATAGTGATTGTCTTAAAGTTGGAATTAAAATTTCTTAGAGAGAGATACTCTTCAACTTAAGATAATATTATTAGGGATCCCCAAAATCAGATATTTGTTAAGAAACTTACAACATATTTCGGAAATTTATATTTTGATGTGTTAACAAATTACTACTACTTAATTAATTAGTTCAAGAGTGCTATAATTTTGGCACAATTTTGGTTGTACGAAAGTCTTTCGAACAACAATTGATATTTATTGTTTTTTGTATTGTAGTGATCATTTTTATTTCTCAAACTATAATAGAATAAAATAGATTGTCACACTAAAGAAGACCCAATTGCTTCTTGGCGCTTATTTGAATTGGAACAACCTTATCGAATGTGTAGCGATATTGAATGAAAAGTTTTTTTGCTAGTCATGTTTTTAGAAAAAGTAGTCATCGTTACTTCGTATAGTATAAATAACTGATTGTAATTTGATAAGGTATCTCCCAAGTTGTTAGGTAATTCCTTGAGAGCATTGCAGGCACACAAAAACATTTGAGAATCACTGTCACTCAGTGACAGTGACGTAGCAGGGGGAAAATGGGGGGAGAGAGAGATTGGAGTATAAATATATATAAAATGTAAAAGTACACAGTAAATTTTTGCTTTTTGCTGCAACTGTAGTAGAAAAAAGGTAAATTTACAGACAACAATTAGAGAAATGGGTGCTTGAATAGTGTTAATTGAGAAAATAATAAACTCGAAAGCCTCAAATTGTTTGAAATTCCCACGTTATTTTTTAATTCAGCTCCGAATAAAGAGAAAAAACTTTGTCTGACAATACTATTCCTCGTTGATTCCAATAATTAAAAAAAAAAAACGAATCACAGTTAAGGTCAATGACGTAGCATTTCTCATTCGAAATGTTTCATAATACGTAGGCAAATGATATCGGGGGGAAAATATTGATACTAAATATTTAAAATATCGGGTACTCAAAAATATCGACATAAATGTACTCTATACCTAAAGTATCGAGTTTCGAAACCTAATTTTAAAAAAAAAAATTATAAAACGCGCTTAAAAAATTTGCGAATTATGTGTAAATTTTTGATTTTTATTCATTTTTACAAAAGTGGCACAACTCAAAGTTGAAATTTTTTTGGGTACAAGAACTTATTTTATGCAAAATATAATTTTATTATGAGGACATTTTATTTTCTATAAAAAAAAATTTATTTGCATCTACAAGTGAACAAAATCAGTTTTTTATCGATAATTAAAAAGTTTTATATTTTGAGTTGTTCCACTTTTGTGTTTAGGGGGCGATATATGCATGTGTTATACAGATTACAAGGCAAACAGAACTGGATAAACTTTTTTGGAATGTTTGCTCTTTTAGACTTTAATTAAGATCGATAGAGTATCAGCAATTTATAGTATGTATTTCTATACATAAATTAGCACCATCCGGTTTTACATATATTCAAAATAATACAAGTTGAACTGTTTAATTTTGATTGCGTTTGCGTTTTTCAGTACCAATTTTTATACCGGGAATTTTGAAAAGTATCGAATTTCGATACTAGTATCAATGTAATCAATGTACTCAATGAGTACAAGTAGGTACTCATAATAAACGTATCGAGTAAAAAAGTATCAAGTATCGGGGTAAAATTATAGAGTAGTAAAAATAACGATTACCGATACCATTCCCCTATATCCCCCTTATGAAAATTCCTACCTACGCCACTGGTGAGGGGTAAAACAAGATAACGTAGAGTATGAAAATAATTGAACTAATATTTATTTGAAATATGTAATATGATTAGTTTTAAATTCAAATCAAACGTGACAACATGTTACCCCACAAATGGAAATCGGCCCCCATGTTGGCAATAATTACTGTGACACTAGCCACAATTTTCATTCAAGTTCCGCCAGCAAATGGAGCAAATATACTTGGTATATTTCTTAGTTCAGGACCGTCGCACTTAATTGTGCACATGTCTATGATTAAGGCGCTAGCCGAAAAGGGCCACAATGTAACGGTTGTAACATCTCTAAAACCAAAAGTGATGCATGAAAGTATACATAATATTATTATACCATCAACAGTAGAAGACGAAAAAGCATTGAGTGAACTAATGTCACAAATGGCTTCACAAAAGAGTAATATGTTAACCTCAATTAGTGCCGTATTCGGATCCGTATTGATGACTTCGCAATTTCATGCGCTAAAAGACAAACGTATGGTGGAGCTCTATGAAAATCCGGGAAATAAATTCGATTTGATAGTATTGGGTTACGTTTTAAATGATTTTCAACTTGCCATAGCGGCTAGATTTAACTGCCCCATTGTGCTCGTTTGGGCAGTACAATCGGTGGAGTTCACCGATGATTATGTAGCGAATCCACGTGAACTCGCATACGTGCCAAATATGATGCTGGGACTGAAGCCTCGCGAGTCCATGACCTTTTTACAACGACTAGCAAATTTTATTACTGGCATTATCTTTAGAGTGATACGGCTAGCTGTCGATTACAATATGGAAAGATATTATGTGTAAGTACAATGTTATCAAGTCAAGGCTTCTTGATTTTTCAGCATTAATCAGTTCTATTTTGATCTATGTATGTAGACAACTGGTGCCAACCGATAATAGCAATTTCCCAACATATTCCGAAATGAAAAAGAATGTCACGCTAGTCTTTTGTAATGCACACTTTAGTGAGGGTCCAATAAGACCAAATGTGCCTGCAATTATAGAAATTGGTGGCATACAAATTAAAGAAAAGCCCGATCCATTGCCTAAGGTATTTGCACAATATAAAAATAGTCTCTTTCAATTTTAATAGCTAGCTTTAATTTGTTTTCAGGATATTGCTGATTTCTTGGCGAACTCAAACCAGCATGGCGCTATACTCTTCAGCTTAGGCACAATGTTACAAGCTTCTAACGTTAAACCGGAAACTGTTCAAATCATTTTTAAAACTCTTTCCAAACTTAAGCAAAATGTAATATGGAAATGGGATGATCTAGATAACATTCCTGGTAAATCGGAAAATATTCTTTATCAAAAATGGTTACCTCAAGATGATATTCTGGCTCAACCTGAAATCAAACTCTTCATTACACATGCTGGCAAAGGCGGCATTGCCGAGTCCCAATATCATGCTGTGCCTATGGTCGCAATACCAGTTTTCGGTGATCAAAGTACTAATGCAAAGGTCATGGTGAAGGCAGGATATGGCAAGCAAATAAATTTGCTAGATCTCACTGAAGACAGTTTTCAAGCTGCTGTCAAAGAAGTTCTAAATAATCCAATCTATGCAAATAATGTAAAGAAATTCTCTAAACTTTATCGTGATCGTCCACTAACCGCCAAAGAGAATGTCGTTTATTGGTCGGAATACGTTATACGCCATCATGGGGCTAAGCATCTTCAAAGTCCTTTGGTGCATATGAATATATTCCAAAGTTATAGTTTAGATGTTGCTGCATTTATACTTCTTATACTTTATATCATTTGGAGACTATTAGTACTTAGCTTTAGGTTAATGTATAAGTTATTTAAAAAATCCAAATCGTTTGTAGTTGGAACTACTCCTCGAAAAGCAAGTTCAAAAAAAAGGAAAACAAAACACCAATAAACTTTATTTGATATTTTTTGAGAATATATAAAATTTAACGTTTTATTTTCTGGGAGCTGAGAATTGTGACTTTTTAAGGACTGAATTCAAATTATAGACCAGTATTAGGTAAGGATTATAAGGCATCTGTTCATTATCCGGTTCATGTATTAAAATTGTTTTTTTAAATAATGGGAGAGATAGCAACTTGATTCGCTCAGCACTTGAACTACGCAAGCCGTTGCTGAAGAACCAGGGGTCGATCGTCCCTTTCGTGAACGTACAAATCATCACATAAAAGTGAATATTCGAGAGCATTCAAACCCTTGTTCTCTTCAAAAGCAGCGTCATAAGTCTTACTTGAAATGGGAAATGGGGTTTTCAGGAGCTATTAAAAAATTTCTTTATTTCAACAGATACGATTTTGATGTCTGAAGCAAAGTTGTTAAGCACAAAGAGATACAAAATTTTTAAACACATATTTTTCCTGACGATGGGGTTATTACTCCCTTTTACAATAAATGGCCGATAAAAAAAAAAGTTGAGAAAACTTTTATACTGTGTTGGAGAAAATGTTTTTTGTTAATTATGAGGCCCTAAAACATCGGAATGGCCTACGAGGTACACATTTCCCAGAATAATCCAAAAAACCGAGTTTTTTGCATTAGAACCAAGCCACTCACACTAAGTAAATAATGGAATCGTTTATTGTTGTAATTACATTAGAAAATCAAATACTTGTTGTACCTAATTTACCAAGAAAGTTGTACCTAAATGAGCATGATAGTGTAGCACTTCTGGATCTTTTGGAATAAAAAATGCATGAACTAATAAATGCATAGATTATTGCAGCACATATACATACAGTGAGTCACAAAATTTATCACAAAAACAAAAAAACAAAAAAAACATTTTAAGCACGACAAATCGGAAAAGTTTGCTTGAAACCTCAGATCTCTGTTATTACTGTTTATAATGAAAACATTCATAATGCAAAAATAATCTTTGAAATCAGGTAATATTTATTAGTAGGTTTAAAGTCATAAGAACTTTACATTTTATAAAATTTTTGCTAAATTCCAAAAATCTTCTTATAACTTTGACCTTCTTTTGGCACCAATAAACTTTATTCGATTTGGAGAATAATTTTTGCAATATTTTTCCCTTTATAAACAGCAATATCAGTGCTGTGAGCAGTACAGTACATGAAAGTTAAATTTAAATAGGTGCTTATTAAAAAATATTTTTTTTGTAATTAAGTGTTAAATTTATTTTGGCCAATGGCAAATTGTACCTAAAATATGCCAATTGTACCTTGTTGTTCGAAAAAGTTGGAACAACTACTTTTTCATCACTGCTACAGACCCGTGGTTCAATCCCGTGTAGAGCCAACGCATACGACAAAAGTTGAAAATTTGTTGCAATGTATTATTACAAATAATTATAATAATTATGCATTCGAACCTATTATAATACGTAATTCGAAAACAGTGAAGTCTTAAAAGTTCTGAAAACGTTTAGGATATGAAGATGTAAAAGGCTATACAGGCATGTTCCAGAATTCATTTCCGAGTGAAAGTGAATTGAAATCACATCAATTTCACTGTTTAGTGTTCTAGAATTCACTTTCACTTTTATTTTCTTACTCGTTGTTAAAAGTGAATTTCGAACGAATTCGCATGTTCTAGAAACCGAATTCACCAAAAAAAAAAGTGATTTGAATTCACTTTAGCAGCAACAAGTGAAATAAAGCAATTGGCCCAAAAATGTTAGTAAATTTAATAAAAAATTAATCAAGTATAAAAAATTTTAATGAAAATAAAAATTTCATGGCGAAAGCATAAGAACTCCATCCAGGGTACCTTATTCCTCAAGTTTATGAAGAAGCATCAAGACAACTTTTTGAGAAAGTACTTCCTCGACAACCTGTCCGATTGCTCAGCTGTCACTTCAAAGAAATTGCAAGATTACCTAAACTCCACGGGGTGGGTAAGAGCCCAGCTGGGGTAGTACGAGTCCAACTTTAATTCTAGTTCGGTGAGAAAGTGGTTTCAAATCGGCGCTATAGCGCTCTTTCTGACTCATAGTGGGTCTGCTGTGGGTTAGCCTCCTTAACCAACCCACCCAACCAAAAGTAGAAACACCGGCGACAATTAAAAACGGAAATGTATCTGATTGGAAAAAGATAATTTTATACATATATATTTTTGTATGAATTTTTGTAATTAAACACATCAATAGGTTTGGATAAATTAGAAAACAAATATAAGGAAGAAAATAGCGAAGGTGTAACAGGCACTGCACACTTTGGTCCCCCTTCCACTTTTGAAAATGTAGGCAGCACAAGCTGAGAAAATGCCGTCCAGCTCGATAGCTACTGTGGTCGCTGCGACTTCTTTTGCTGCCTCTAGCACCGCCGCCTCTTACACTGCCGGCACTTCCACGGCCGCCAACGCTGCCGCTGTTAATGCTCGCCTTTTAATTTTAAGGCTAGCATATTGGTTTTTGGCTTCAATATTTAACGCATATACTATTAAAGCATTAATATTTTTAAATTTTCACAACTTGTTTTGTTTTTTTCCTTGCGCCAACAATCAGCTGATTGAAAATTACAGCGAGTTGCAAACATTACAGCGAGTTAAAAAAAATAGTGAATATGAATTCACTCGGTTTCTAGAACACCAAAAACAATTTCACTCGATTTCAAATTCACTTTCGAATTCACTTTCACTCGGATTCTGGAACATGCCTGATAATGTTATATTTTGCAAATGAAAACCTCCTGCTGCCTTAAATTTCAAAGTCATAATTTCAATTTTAATTACAAAATATTTTATATTTATTTCTGTTTTGATACTTTAACATTCTATATAATAACTTTATAACTATGAATATATTTGCAATTTGTTCTGTTTAGATATAATAAATTTATTTCTTTCTTTACTTTAGATTAAGGCACTCAAACTTTGTAAGAGTAAGAAATAAAACTGAAATCAAATTATAAATCTGAATGAATGAACATTTTAAAACTACAAAAAATAAATTAATTTAAAATATTAGGCAAGCACTGCAATCTATTTACTTCGATCCCAATTGAAATCAATGATATAATGGGTTCAAATTTCAATTCAAAACAAAAGCTGATTACAAAACAAGCTTGTGTAAAAAAAAAAAAAAGCACAAAAGTTTGATAAGGATTTTTCAAACGAACTCACAAACATAAAAAAAAAATATTATAATTTAATAACTAAATACAAAAAAAATATTGTAGATGGATGTTAAACTAAAATGCTTAAACACAAAACTAATTATAATTTATGACTTAGGAGCAAAGATATATAAAAGTTACAATTACAATTAAAATACTGGGTTACAAAAACGATAACTATTTTATATTATTTAGATCAATTACAACTAATTATTCAATCAAACAATTAACAACTACGCTTACAATTAACATTACAATTAAAAAAAAAACAAAGAGTCATATATAAATAATATGAATAAATTAATTTCTTAGTAGGCACGGCGGCTATAAACATGCTCGCCTTGTTCACATTTACATTAGAAATAAAATAAAAATTATACAAATAATTTCAAAAACAAAAGGATTATAGCATAAATTGCTTCAATGACTATTAACAAATGTGTTGAGCATATGAATTCCACGTTATTTTCTTCTCGGCCCATCATTATTGTTTATATGACGCTGATGCTTGTGCGCGTGCCCAATCATAAGTTGAGTTGCTCACTGTTGCTGCACTACATTCACGTAGCAATGCCGGCGTTTGTAGGGATGGACCCAAACGCGCCTCCAACAATTTATTGGGGCTGTATTGTAGCAATTGTTGCTGTCGCTGTTGTTGTAATTGTGCAGTTGTTATTGCCGGTGATGTTGAAGAAACTGCAGCGCAAGATATTGTTGGTGGCTGTGAACGTCTATTGGAAATGAAGGGGGAAGAGAAAAAGATACTATATTAGCTGATGTTTTTATTAAGTTTCATAAGCTAAAATTTCGTTGTAAGAAAACTGTTGCTACTAGCTACTTTCAATTATTGCTTTTATACTATAGTGATGTGTTGTTTTTTGTTTATTTTTTGTTTTTTACATATTACAATTTCCAAAGTGCAATTTTTCGAAAGTGATCTCAATTTTTCAATTTCAATTTCTAATTAAATACTAACATTTTAAATTGCTGCTCTGTTTTGATTTTGTTTAACTACTGTTTTGTACTTTTATATCTGATTTACTTAGTTTAACCTGTAAATTAACAGTCACTGTAGGTTTTTTATTATTTGTAGATCTAAAAAAACGATGAAATATTAAAAATTATATTAACAAATTTCAGAAGTAATTTTTTTAATATACAGATTTTTTTTACATTATTTATATTGAAACCTAGAAATTTAAATCGTTATAATAACAGTCTCTTCAAACGGATACACTTATGTGAATGGAGCTCATAGTGATGTTGTTGGAAAAATAAAAAACAAAAAAGTTTTAAGCACTAAAGTCACCGAAGTGACTCATTTTATTAGAACAATCCTTACAGACATTTTTTAAAGCATTTACTTCCCATCTGGGAAATGAACCTGAGGCAGCTGGAACTTCAGTCTAGCACTCATTCATCAGGTCACCTCGGTGGCTCCCGAATTTCTCCTCCGGAGGCCCCTTTGGAATATCTTTGAGATCAAAATAGACGCCAAAAATAGGTGCCCAAAAAATATTAGTACACAAAATTTCAGTTCAATCGGCTGTTCTCTACTAGATGGCGCTCCAGTACAAGACAAAATTTTACTTTCCCTTGACTTTTGCCCCGGAGCCCCTCTGTTGTAATTTTTTGCACTAAAGTTTTTAGTGGCGAAATTTTTTTTAATAAAAACCTGTATTTAACCAAGCTCGCATGATGGGAGTTACAAAATTGACCCACTCTAGTGTAAACATCCAGCATTTGGAAAGATTAAATTCATTTAAATAGAATATGAACTTTCCCACAAACGATTTTAAAATCATGAGTTTCCTTATGATTCAACCAAATATTAATATACAACCAATATCAAATAAATGCATTCCACTTGCATTCCACACTCACTGTATTCACAATTAATTTCTTGTTTTTAGTTTTTTCAATTTGTATAAAATTTACCTTTGCTGTGTAATGGTAAAAACAGATTTTGAAACAATTCGCTTCCCCGTATGCCAAATACGGCCAATATATTTGATACGTTGTATGGCAATAATAGCCCAAGCGACAGTCCTAAAAACACAAAACAGAATTTGTATTTTGTAAGTAAAAATTCAATTATAAATGTAGAAATTCTTTTAACAACTTACTTAAATAATTTCTTTTTATTACGTTGCGGCTGCAGCATATGCTGCCCATATTTAGTAGCCAAAATTAGTTGCTCCTTATCTTGATAGCTCTGCAGTGAAATTTTCAAATAACGCTTCTGATAGACCAGCGCTTTACGATGCGATTCAACGCGTAGATAACGTCCGAGCAAATGATTGCAGCGTTCTTCTAATTCCGAGATATTAACACCACCTCCCACTTGAGCTTCCAATTCTTCGCATTTCTTTTGCAATTGCTGGCGCTCTGCCACGAGACTCTGCACCGTTTCGGCTAACTGACGATCCTCCTGCTTGTTTTCAGCTAATAAAGCATTAATTTCTTTCATTTTTTGTAGAAATTGCTGTGGCACAGTTGATGATTCGGCAGAATTGACTAGATTGGCATTTGCAAGCGCTTCGGCCATTTTCGCTTCGCGATGTGCAGAACGCTCGTTATCAAAACGGAGCTGAGTAATGGTTTTTGTTAAGCTTTCACGTTCTGCTTCGGCAGCGAGCACTTTCGTTTTGACTTCTTGCAGTTCGGCTAGAGTTCGAGCGCTTTCTTTCTGCTGGCGATCACGTCGAGTCGAACGACGTGTTTCGGCTTCTTGTAAAGTCGCTAAGCGTGCTTCCAGACTTTCGATTTCTTGTGTTTGTAGTGTGAGGCGTTCTTGCAAGTGCTCGCATTCTTGCTCGGATAAATCTTTTTCACGTGCTACCTTTTCCATTTCCTTTTTGAGTTTCTCACAGTATTCAACACGTTCCTGCAGCTCAATATCGAAACGTTGGCGCTCACGCTCACTGCTACGTTGCAAATCAGCGCTACGATCACGTTCTCGCTCATTCTGTGCAGTGAGTAGCTTCAATTCACTGCGTAAGCGTTCTGCTAGCTCTGAGCGTGGTGTTTTACGTGGAGATTCGGTGGGTGATTTAAGTAGTGAGTTGCGACGACTCTCTGCGCGCTGTAACGCCGTCAGTTGTGTTTGGAAACGCTCGCAACGTTCACGCTCCATATCGAGTTGTTTGTGCAGTTCATCTTCTTTTTCTAAAGCAGTTTCCAAGCGTTTACGCATCGCTTCTATGATCAATACATCTTGTTCTTGTATGTCTTGTGAATGTTGCTTCTCGGCAAGTAAATCTTGGCGCATCTCTTCGTTTTGCTCACGCTCAACTACTAATTGTGCTTTCAGAGCTTCTAGCTGGTTAAGCAGTTCACGTTCACCCGTGAAATTCTCATCATCTGTACCGCCTTGCGTGTCAGTCTTACTCAGTTGAACTTGAGTTTCTTTATTCGAAGAACGCTTTACATCCAAGTTATTTTCTTCTTCGCTCTCAATCGCCTTCAAAATATTCGAATCAAGTTGTGCTGAGTAATTGAGTTCCTTTTCCACCTGTTGCGCTATTTCATCCACCGAAAATTGTTTCGAACTATTATCGCTATTTTGTTGTTGCTGACGCAACCGTTCAATCTCACGCTCAAGCGCACCAATTTGACGCTGCAAGTCGCTTACGGTTTCTTCGCCTAATGAAAGCTTTGTGGAGAGCGCCAATAGACGCTCATCTTTGGCTTTAATCTCCTCGTTGAGTTTTTCGATTTCCTTCTTACGAGCTTCAGCATCGCGTACCGTATGTTTGCATTGCTCGTGTGTCGCGCTGAGCGACTGTAGTTCTTTGCGAAGACAGTCACGTTCGTTCACTTCACTCTGTGTGGATTTCAATATTTGAGCTTCCAATTCAGCAATGCGTTTCAAGTATTTCTCCTCATTCTCTTGATAGTTGCGCAAGTTCTTATCATTTTTACTAAGCAATTCAGATTTCTCACTACTCTCATGCTTGAGCTGCTCTTGTATTTTGAGCAGCTGTTCGATTTCTGCAGATTTCGCTGAAATTTCTTTTTGCAGCTCAATGTGTTCATTGCTTTCTTTGCGCAATGTGGCGATTTCCTGCTGTTGCTGTTCCAACTCGTGCTGTAATCCACCCAAACGTACCTGTGTCGCTACTAGCTCCTCTTCCATTGTAAGCAATTCTTGTTCTTTCTCAACTTTGATACTATCTTTTTCTGCAGCCAAGCTTTCCAATTCACGCTTTAGCTTTTCAACTTCTTGCTGCAGCTTTTCGATAGTTTCCTTCTCATTTGCACGCATGTTATTTTCAGGAGTTTCAAAAAGATTTGGCGTTTTTAATTTTGAATCATCTGTGAGCGCAGAGAAATTAATATGTCTTGGCACTAGCCCAGGTGTCATAATCGAATTAGATTTGGCCGAAGAAATGGGCATGTTGGGATCTTGAAAATAATGTGGATGCTCAAATGTATTGACTGGATGCAGTGTACCAAATCCAGATAAGTCTTCAGTACGTTTATGTGTAAGATTAGCGACAGCTTCTTTTGAGGTTTCCTGAAAACACAAATCCAAAGCAAAATAATAGTAAAACGAAAGTTTAGTAAAATCTGAATATCTCACCATAGTTTGCTGCAAAAAGCCTTCACTACCTTCAGGCACCTGCATTGGAGTTTCTTGATTATTTACTGCCGCTCGTCTTACCACATCCGGTTCATCAAATTCACTAATCGATAAAATATCGCTGAGTGTACGAGCACTCAATTTAGTACTTGCTTCATCCTTACCAGCAGCTAAACTCTTAACACCACGAGCCGCGGCAGCAGCACCACCGCCACCACCTGCCGAAGAAGCTTGACTTGAATCCAACGCAGTTTGCAACTCTTTCTCCTTCGATTCAAGCTGCTCCTTCAGGTGGTCAATCTCATCATTCTTATCCGCGAGCATTGTTTCCATGAGATCAGGTAATGCCAACTTATTAATCATTTCACTTTTGATTTTATCTTTGAGTCTCTGTATTTCAGTGGCTTTTTGCTTGAGTTCTGCTTCAAGACGTTCTACCATACTACGATCTGGTTGTTGTTCGATGGCAAGTTCTGCTTCCAAACGATCAATAGCCAATTTACTCTTTTCCAATTGTTGTTTCATTGTCGCTATTTGCTTGTCACGCACTGTAAGCGTTTCACGCAAATTTTGCACTTCCGTCTGTAGATCGTGTATGCGTATATTCAGATCCGAAGTGCCAGCACGCTGCAATTCTTCAGCACGTTGACGTTGCTCTTCAAGACGTGACTGAAGTGCAGAGATACGTTGACCCTGCTCGGACATACGATCCTGCAGCGAGTCTCGCTCATGCTGAAGTTCCTAAAGTGAACCGGAAAAGAAAGAATAGAAAAATACGTAAATAATTTTATTTTACAATTCATCATACTCGCATCTCAAAATAAAGTCAGTTACTCGTTTGCGGTGCAATTTTTATTTAACTACAACTATTAATTGCAGTCAATTGAATTTTCTTTCCAACAAATTACATACACATAAAGATCAACAACAAGAATTTGCATTTTAATTGATTTTGATGAGAGAATTCTCAATTTCTTTTGATGAACTCAAGTGATTAATAGGTTCGTTCTATATCTGCACTTTTGCTTATGCATTTGCAGATAGTATCAACGCTTTCTAAAGAGTTCATTAAACTGTGTAGTAAAGTGTTTGTGCTACAATGTTGCATGTTTGTTTCGTTTAAGTAGGATTTAGACTTATTATAACGACTGTAAAGTTCGGGAATGTTCAATTCCACTTTTTAAGTGCAGCTAAATTTCCAGCTAGGAATCAATTAGTTTAAAAGCTTAGATTTGTAAATATCAAATTGTGAACTACGATTGCTAATCATTTCCATATTTATTTATAGATTCCATATATATTATGAAGTCAAATTATGAAATAAATAAATATTATGTACTAACTTAATTAAAATCCATTAAGCTATAGCAATCTAATAGTAGAGGGGATCTCAACTTAGAAATTTTCAAAAATACATTTTTTTATTTTGCAATATTATTTATGAATAAAGAACTAATAATAAAGAATAAAAGAATTTTAAGAATTTGCCCTGAAATTTTCGGAGTTGATCCGATGAAACTGGTTTAACCTAACAAACCATAGAAATGAATAATGAGTGAGATTGAAAAAATCTTAACACACGTTTTACCTAATAATTTTTTTTGGGTGTAAAATTTAAAAATTTCTTTGATCTAGTTATCTTTGAAAAATATGTCAGTTGTTATTTTTAATGACAAACATGTTGATTTATTGTGAGTTTGATCAAAATGAGTGAATAAAAAAAAGTACGTCTTAAAATTATAAAAAATTTTCAAAAAAAATCCATCCATCATAACCGCCTAAGTCTGTGTTCAAATTTTTTCAGGAAAGCAGCTTAAAATTTTAAATATTCACAAATCAGGAGTCGGTTTTTTCATTTAACTTTCTTGATTGACAATTGCTGTTCTAAAAAAGATACAAACATGAAAAATTAATAGCAAATAGATTTAGACACGCAGAACAAGATAAACACTAAAAACTCAATTTTGTCCTAACTCGAGTTAAGTTATTATGATTTGTGACCACTGAAATATCATATATCAAGAGGTAACTTAAGTTTCCATTGGCAAATTGGTATGAAAAATAGCAGCTACTTAGTTTAGACTCTAGGCATTACATTACATTCATTGATGTTATGTGTACACAAATGGATAGAACCTATGGGTAGAAATGGATAAAGAGTGAGATTGAAAAAATCATAACACACGTTTAACCCAATATTTTTTTTGGGTGTAAAATTTAAATATTTCTTTGATCTAGTTATCTTTGAAAGATATGTCCGTTGTTATTTTTATTGACAAACATGTTGATTTATTGTGAGTTTGAACAAAATGAGTGAAGGAAGAGAAGTACGTCTTAAAATTATTAAAAATTTTCAAAAAAATCCAAATTGGTCCTACAAAAAATTGGCCAAAGAATTGAAGGTCTGCTGTCAAACTGTTTCCAATGTTATCAAACAGTTTCAGGAGAATTTGACCATCGATTTCTTCAAGGACCACATAATATTGGGAAAGCCAAAAAAATGGAAAGCATATTGAAAAGATCTCCAAACACATCTGGTAGAAAAGCTGCCCGGTTAGCCCAGTGCTCTGACTATTTGGTGCGAAAAGTTAAAGCCAATTCAGGTTTGAAAACATACAAAGTACAAAAAGGTCCAGACAAGAATGCTGCACAAAATTTTGACGCCAAAAGTAGGGCTCGGAAATTAAAATCGAATTTCATACAAAAATATTCATGTTGTATAATGGACGACGAAACGTATGTACTGGCAGATTTTACGCAGCTTCCGGGTCAAAATTTTATGTTGCTGATGCTCGAGGAAATGTCGAAGAACAATTTAGAATCTAAAAGCAGACAAAATTTCCTAAAAAATTCCTGGTATGGCAAGCTATATGCAGTTGCGGCAAAAGAAGCAAGTCATTTGTTACAGTTGGCTCTATAAATACCGAAATATATATCAAAAAATGTTTGAAAAAAATACTTTTTCCTTTTATAAGAGAGCACAATGTGTCCACATATGTTTGGCTCGATTTGGCATCATGTCACTACGGCAAGAAAGCTCTGGAGTGGTACCAAAGTAATAACATAGTTTTTGTACCAAGAGAGACCAATCCACCAAATCGTCCGGAGATAAGACCAGTGGAGAGATATTGGGCTCTTGTGAAAAGAAACTTAAAGAGCACAGAAAAGGTGTCGAAAAACATCGAAGATTTTAAAAGGAGATGGGCAAACGGTTCCAAAAAGATGTCTGAAACAACTGTCAAATCTCTAATGGAAGGCTTACCAAAAAAGGTCCACGAGTTCATAAATAGTGGTTAGAACTACAAAAGTTATATTTTTCTATAATTTGTAAAATATTATCAGTTAAATAAAAAAATCAAAACTCTAAGATCAACCGTTTAAAAATTATTGAATTTTATATATGTTAAGATTTTTTCGATCTCACTCCTTACCATCATTTCAGCATTCGAAACGAATTCGAAACTGAAACGAGCTCGTTTTAGAAACTTTTCAATGAGTACGAAAAATGAACGAGCATTCGCTATTTTACAATTCGTTATAGAAAAAGTAGAAGAGAATCAAGAATTCAAAATAAAAATTTATTATTTGTTTGGTGCAATGAAATGAGCAGGAAAAAGAACAAAAATAAAAAATATAAGGAGAAGTAAATGAGCTTATGCAGTTTTATTTAACTGCAAGCAACTCCTTCCCGCTGTAAAAATTGTAAAGAAAATACTGCAATGCCTTAGGTATGAAATACCTTCTGCTACTCGAGATAAGTTCTCAAAAAAACAAAAAAAAGATTCATGAACGATTCGGTAGTGATGCTAGTTTGCGTAGGAATTCTCAAGTTCAAGATAAATTCATAAACAAAATCAAAAACGAATTCATTAATGAAGAGGCAAATCCCAAAGAAAACGAACTTTTCAATGAATCGTTAACGGTATTCGTTTTCGAAACATTTTATCAAGTATCAAGGCCGAAATTTTATACATGATTGTAGAATTTATACAAAAATTCATTGCACTTGTAACTTTATGCGTATTTTTCTCAAACTCGATGAACATGATGTCTCAAAAATCGTTTCAACAAACAAGCTAAAATTTGTCACACATATTTTAAATTAAATAAACCGCCGTGTGAATGAGTGATTTTTTTCTCGATCTATTAAAAAATAAAATTAATTTCTACCAAAAAGGTTTGAATAATAGCCCGCCATTTTGTCAAAAATTAATTTTTTCAAAACCGTTTCATTTATCCTGGCGGAACATATTTTTTTTCATGATTTTAGATGATTTATTTTCGAGTTACTGTTCTCACCGCAAAATACCTTTAAAAAAGATCTCCAGCTGGGTTAAATTTTTTCAACCATTCTTTTTTTTAATGTTTCTCAAATATTAAATTACAGAGTGCAACACCAAAAATCGGCCTGGGGATCACATACATTCCAGTATGATCTAAAGACTGTTTTGCTTCGAGAAAACTATATATGAAATTTCACTATGCGGGGTTATTTTTCCAGAATTGAGGAGGTTGACGTGTTTTGATGTTCTGGGACCCCCATACCTTTTGATAGCAAACTTTTTTTCAAAAACACTATAATTTTTTTATCATTTTCTTCAGGAAAAAATCTTGAAAAACATGTTCTTTTTTTATGTTTTCTAAATGGGCGTCCCCTTTCAATAAAACTATTACAAATATAGATCAAGGAGCTATGGTTGGTCGTATTTGAATATATAAAGTAGGATATAGAAGGATCATTGATAAAAACGATTTCTACATAACATGATCGTAAGAATAAGAACAGTCTGACAGACATAAAAGTTCTGCACTCATTCAATACGTTATGAAGTGATCCGAGAATGGCTGGTAAAACCGAATAATCTTTTAAAAATGAGTAGTGTGAACTGATGAAATGAGCTGAAGAATGCAGATAGTTAGATAGATGATGTGGGTATGTGGTACTGTGACCAATGGGTCTATTTTACTACCAATAGCAAATTTATCATAAGCATTCAGATAGGCCAAACTCACTAAGGATGTCCAAACTATGTGGGCTCCAGTACTACTCTAGATATATTTTTCTTCTCCGAGCTAGTGCCTCGCAGTACATGAGGATAGGCTCGGCCAATTTTCTTCTCGGCAGTTACTGCCCTGTCCTATGCCAAAATTTGTAGTTTGAGGCATTCGACTGCTCTTTTGTGACTTAACTTCTCAATTAGTAGCTTTAATTGCCTGAGCTTAGGAACTCGAATTCAGTATGATGAAGAAGTTCTGCGTCCACAAAATCTTCCAGGTCAGTGAAAAGTCTGTTTCCGATATAACGAAAGTATATATTCAGTAGATCCGGACAGAAGCACAGGAGGTGAGCAATAGCCTAATTATATTCCTATATTTTGTCTTCTATACCTACGTTCGAGGTTGGACTAAGCACATGGCAAGAACTTCTACTTGAAAGATAGAAGCATGCAGAACTATTTACATATTTGTTAGGAGAGAACAAGAAACAAGAGAATTTCCCATATGAAATTTGCCAACTTGCTGGCAAATTTGATTGAAGTTGACATAAATAGTGAAAACCAGGCATAACTTTTGAAAATATTTATACATTTTCAAATAGTAAATACTTATTGTAAAGCAATTAATAAAAATTAAAAAATATTATATGAGATATGATTTCGGAATCCATGACGATAAAAAGATACTCACTCGTATTAAGAATAGAGAAAGAATAATATCACTAAGGATATCCCATTTTTGGAGCAATAACCAATTGTGGGTATAAATCTATTGCAACCAATCGAATTCTGCGTGTTATGTTTACACTCTAACGGAAGACATCATATTCTAAAAACGAAATGTTTCCATGTTGTATATTCATAAAATGAACTTAACCCGAATTTAAGTCAGTGCCATAAAATTAAACCTAGCTTTATTTCTCTCTATTTCAAAAGCTAAAAAGTAAAGCTGTTGATAAATGCTAATATATTTTTATGCAGAAAATTATAAGATACATAAAGTTTAAAAAAGCATTAACCTCATCACAAATCTGCACCGCATGACACACTGAAATATACATGAGGTTAAATTGAGAAGAGCAACAACAAAAACCACTAGCGGTTATTGAAGAAAGGAAATTATGAAGTGAAGAGGGAAATGTAAATGAATTGAAATTGTGTGCGATTAAATTTAAATTAAATAAGGGAACAGAAGCATCCATGCACGAGTGTGTGCAGCAGAAGTAGCATCAACATCAGCACACAGCACAGATAAATTTAGCTACCACAATAAAAGTATCTTTTCCAAGCAAATACGAGTAGTAATTTCATATCTGTTAAATGCATTTGTGTTTGTGTATCTGCGGGATATTATTTCAGATTAAAACACTTTCTTCCATAAGAATGCCGCTTCCACTGCCACAGCACTGGCTGACTGACTGTTTGCTGTGGTTGATGCGGCTGCTGCTGATGCGGGTGTAAAGTGCCTCAGACAATAATGGAAAACAATTCAATCAACTCAAGGCAAGAGGATAAGAGGGTGACGATGGAAGATAAGCATGAATATGCTGCTTTCATATAATAGAAATAGGGGGAGAGTATATGATTGTATTTGTGTATGTATAAGTTTTTATAGATGATACATATTTGTAATTGAGTGTAGAACCACAAAAACAAAAATAATAATAACAATAACAAATGCATTTATCAATGCATTGTAAACATTATGAGAAATTATGTTATAATTAGCAGTAAAATTGGAGAATTCCTTTTTCTTTTCCGGATAGTGTGAAATGAGAAACAACAAACGTAAAAATAACAATAACAAACTAAAATGCACGTGTATATGTAGATATACATTCATAGGTACTGCAATGAAATAATAAATTGTATTTATGTTTTTCAACGCAATTTAATATTAGCATCTCTTTTGTAATTATATAATTCGAAAGAATGTTTACAATGGATACATGCAGCATAGGTGTTTTAAATTAAAATTGAAGCAAATATTTAAGTTCTCACTTTCGATTAAAAATTGTTAATATTCTTTTTTATGAATTTTGTAAATAAAATGTTACACAGCCTTATATATTAAGTAAGAGTGAAAATAGGTAAGTTCACTAGCGGATCCAGGAATTTCCGAAGCTGAAAGTTTATGCTTAAATTTATTTTTATAAAATATGTTTATAAAAGACAAGAGAAAATGAAACTAAAAAAAACTTGAAGAAAAATAGCTATGTTTTTTAATTTTTCATAAAGGACAAAAAAGCATGATTGTGGAAGTCTTAAGTAACCATGTTTTCTGCATGAAATCTTTCTACTAATGTCTATTAAAATTTGAGCCTGAAAGGGTTAATGCAAATTTATATTTACGTTACTTTTACGACGATGACGAAGTTAAAAAAAAAATTATTCAAAAATATTAAACTTAATAATTTCTATTTTTATTTTGAAGATAATGAGATGACTTTTTTAAGCCTAGTGAATAGTGTTTTTAAAACAAAATTATTCGACTTTGGAAAATTTGGAAAAAAAAAATTATTAACAAAAATATTTTTATTTATTTCTTTATTTTGAGTCTAATGGATAGAAATCCTTACTGACTAGATGACAATGAAATATGTAAAACGTAGAAAATTATAAATACAATTAATTACTTAGGAGTAAATTGCATCAATATACATCTTAAAACTATTTCCATTCAATGAAAAATCAATATTATTATATTAAGAAATCCTATTAAATTCAAGTAAAGCCCTAGTAATTGGAGCATTCCTTAAATAATTGGTTTTTTGAATACTGACATGAAATAGTGAATTAACCCTTAAAGATTTAAACGGAACATTTAACCCAATTTGACCAAGTAAGACAGGACAATCAATATTTGCACAAAGTGTATCATAAATAAACATAAGTGATTAAATGATCCTTCTATTTTCGAGAGACTTTAAATTAATGAGTTGACAACGAGCAATGTATGGAGAAATTGGATCAACAAAATATAAAGGTTGAAGAGCGAAGTGAAGAAACTTCCTTTGTACTCTTTCAACACGAGTTGAGTGAACATTATAGTATGGACTCTAAATGAATGAAGCGTACTCAAGCCTAGACCGAACCAGGCAGGTATATAATGTTTTGCGAGTGTACGGATCTTTGAAATCCTTTGCATATCGACGTACAAAAGCTAGAAGTGAGTATGCTTTCGGTATCTTGAATCGAATAAAACACCTAAGTCCTGGAACTCATCTACCAATTTAAGAACGATATTTTTAATATGAAATGATGAAGGAAAGATATTAAAAGTCTTAGCGAATCTAAGATGAAAGCATTTTATCTTTATATATAAAAAGAAACGTCTATTTTAAAGTATTTAAAAAAATCATAATTATTGCCAATAGTATTCTGAATGACTTACAAGTCTGTTTTCACAAGGCATAACAGCATAAGTCAGTTTTCTGAATTTTACAGGAAAGCACTTTAAAGATTCAAATGCTAATAGAAATCAATTTGAGTTGTGCTATTTTTCCTTTAATATCTCGTAAACCACTGAACCGATATTCATAAAATTTTGACACAATATGAAATCGGATATGAAGATTTCAATTATAATAATAACACGAATTCGACAAAACTCAAGTTGTGTTGTTTTGCCTTGTGACCACAGAAGTTTAGAAAAATGGGACTGTTGATACTTAAGAAGAAAAAAGAAGAAAATTATAACTTTAAGCATGTAAAAAATTATCGTTTCTTTGATTTTCAAGAGCCAAACGAATAAAAATTCGTGTGCCTAAATTTATGTAATATAAGATTTGAAATCATTTAAGTCTCCACAAATGGATTCTCGTAGCCCCTGAAAAATGGGAAAACTCTTGTTTGGACGAGATACTAAAAAGCGGTTATCGAAGTTATTGATGATAGCTGGTCAAAATATTGGAAAATGGGACCCCTGAGATGATAGTCGAGCACTCTGCTATTAGAACACCGCGACGGTGGTATATAAAAGTATATAAATAAAGCTTCCCATACCTTAACATTTTTCATATATTTCATGCGTACTTTTATCCTTACTTATTTAATTTCCTAATTAAAATAGTTGTTGAACTGCATTTTTATGTTATACATACTTTCAAATTATAATTTAGAATTTTCAGCAAATATTTTTCACACACAACTTTTACATTTTCCTTGTTATCAATTGATTTTTGAAGTAGATAATAAATAACTACAATTTGCTCTGGATTATGTTCCATTTATTTACTGAACTTTGTACTTTATGTTATTCATCACATCAAATTATTTTTAATTTTTTTTTTTTAATGATACAGACAACACTCAGGGATAAAGCCCCTATAAATGCAGAACATTGTGTTGATTGGGAAAGGAAGATAGGTTAATAGGAGTACGAAGAAGTGTCTATAAATACATTAGTTTGGAATTTGGAAAGGTCATAACAATCAGGAAAAATATTTTCAGGGAGGCTGTTCCATAATCGCGCGGTACGACAGAGGAAATAACATTCTCTGTAATGCGTGGTTCGTTGGAAAACCGTGTTCACGTGCAAGGCGTGAGTTTCACTTGCGGTTCGTGTAGCATTAGAGAACACACGAACTGGTGGCACCAAATCGCGCATTTCCGCAGAACATCTACCATGAAAATAGCGTTTCTACGAATAGAGCTGGGCACCCTACTGTCACCTATTAGCTTTATTACTCGATATTGAGTACAGTCCAGGAGCTCTAGTTGGGTTCGTGAAGCTCCTGCCCATAGATTATGAGAATTGTGATGCGAAAATGCATTTGTATAGTTAAAATGATAGATGCTTGATTATGATTTTCAAAATGTAGAATACTCATGAAGAATAATATTCAATATTTTCAATAAAAGATAATGTTCTCAACCAAGGGATATGGAAAAATATTGCAATCCTATATAAATTTATACATTATGAATACTTATAATCCTTTTGAGGAAATACAACTTTATCATTATTTGCTCGCCATAAATTTATTTAAGTTTCTAGCGCATAAACGGAATGGAACACACAAAACTTTTTCAGTAAAATTTAAAAGAATACACACAAACACAAAATTTTCTGCATATACCACAAAATGTGTTATTTTTACAATATTTTAAAGTAGAACAAACTGGGGATAAAATAAAATTCAAAATGCAACAAGAATTTATGTTTTCCCTTTGCAGTTTTATGCGCTGTGTACATATGAAAGTGCTCCAATTGGCTAAAATTTAAACAAACAAAAAATACTACTAGTGGAGTTTAAGAAAACTATGGGAAAATTCTATGAATGCATTAACGAACATGTTAATCGCAGCTGCAAACCAAACACAAGTAGTTCTTCTCAATGAAAATAAACAAAATTGTAGCATTAGAGCAAGGAAAGCTTTTTCTTTTTTTCTTGAGTAAAGACATAAACTTTCTTGCAGTCAAAACAAAAATAAATAAATATTTAGAAAAAAATAAATCGAAATCATAAATTTATTTCAAAGAGAATTTTCTGCAAACAACAAATTAATAGAATTTTTGTTCACATTGAATAGAGCAAAATAATGCTATTTTTAAATTTGCAAAATAAACAAATAAACTTGAACGAAAAAGTTTTGGAAGCATGACAAGGAACTGTCAAAATATTCAATAAAAAAAAAATTATTTTAAATAAATCAATTAAATTAGAGGAGAGTGTAGACGAAACAAAAGATACCCAGATGTATTTTTTAGACTTCAACAAACTTTTATAATTATTTTACATATTCAATTCCATTGTATCAGTTTCAAAATTATAGATAGTAGAAAGCGAAAATATTTTGTTTGGTAATAAAACACTGAATATCCTGCAAGCGTCCCCTCTTTGTCTTTTATTTTTTTATTTGCCGAATTTAATAGCTTCGAACATAAGTATTAACCCATTAAGGACGAGCAGGAACCAAAGCAGATAGATGAAGACAGTAATTTGAGAAAAAAATTGTTTTTGAACCTCAGGAACGGCTCATCGACAAGGTGCTATATGGCACCGCTAGGCATTACTGGGTTAAAGAAACTATAGAACAGTTTCAAAACACTGTATGCTCAAATCAAAGACCATTCTTGAAACGATATATGATTCTAAAAATTACTTTAAAACCGGCACAAATTGAATATTTATAATTTTGAAAAATATGATAAAATAGTTTCTATCCTAAATTAAGTTAAGCTGTTTTACATTTTTACAAGTCAATATCAGGCCATAATCCTCTAAAACATTCCTAAGCTATTCCGCATGAAACCTATTTACCACAGACTTTAAAAAAGTTTACCAAGTATCAAAACGATTAAAGATTCTGACAAAAAATTCACGATTTTAAAACTAATAAATATTTTCCAAATATGTAAACTTACCCTGAATGGGCTAATTTTAAAGGAGCTAGCATTTTTAAGACGTTGATTTAACATGTTTGTTTATTAGTATTGTACTTTTTTTTTATCAAATTTGATTTTAATTCAATCAAAAAATGAAGAATATATAATTCTTAATAAAAATTCACATTTTCAAACAAACAAACAAAAAAGCGCGCTATAATTTAACAAATAAAAATCAATTTAAATTGGTTGGTTTGTTTTTGTCTTCTTTTTCCGTTTAAAATTAATAAATTTGCAAATCCTTGACAAAAGACGAAAGATAAAATAACGTATTTTTAATTTAATTCAAAGCGGCGAACCAAAGCGTGTGCTTTGGTGTGCACAAAGACCAACACTAAATTAAAGCAAAGTGCTATACATTGAGAAAAGCTATACACACAAATAAAATGAAGTAGATGATGATGAGCATCAGTCCACAGTGTGCGCCGCAATGAGTAAACAACATGATGATCTTCATGTGAGATATGCTAAACTGCTACGTTCTCTTCAACTTATGTATGCATATGTTATTTGTCTGGCATATTGAAGAAATTTAAGATAATATTGTGGCACTGGCACACGCCGAGAGTAACCATAAATACTTCGACATATTAAAGAAAATATTGACAAAGCTTTTCAATACGATAAATCAGCTGAAAACGATAAGAAGCTTTTCAGATCGTTTTGATTTTCAAATTTAACAACCTTAACAAAAATGTTCCGTTCAGTTACACCACAATAATATGTTAAATATATAAAAAAAAACCAAAAGCTTTCTGTAAAACTCACCACACATGCATTACGCATCTGCGTCACTTGCATTTCCAAATCATGTATACGCTTCACTGCTGCCTCTTCAACACGTGTATGCTTGGAAAGTTTATCAATGATGCGTTGTACACCCTCCATGGTGAGTGAATGTTGTCGCGGTGATGGATGTACTGGTGAACCTTGTGGTGGTGTTACAATAACGTCTTTTAGAGATTTGGCACGTATAACACCATCGCCAATGCCTCCATGCACTGAAACGTCTTCCGTTGCACTAATGCTGCATGAATTTGAGGAGATTGAATGATGTAACGTTTCGAGATTTTTAGTTTTTTGATCGAGCGTACTCTCAATGTCTCGAAGCTGTAATAAAAAAGAGGAATAATAAAGTTAGTATTATAATTTTTATAATTTTTTGAAACTGTTATTAGGCCACGGTGTGTGGACTAGAAAGCAACTGCACTATTTAAATAACGTTTGTCTCTAGTTCTACATATCATTAAAATACATCTTTTAAATTACACTGGCTTTTAATACATTCTGTCAAATAAGTACCCGGAAATTCTCATTTTAAATTTTCCCTCTGATGTGTCATTTAGTTTGGTTACGGCATCATTAAGAACAAGTCAACCTTTTATGTGCGTTGCGATTTTTACTATGGATAAAAATATCGAACAAAGAGTTTGTGTGAAATTTTGTGTTTCAAACGAAATTTCTTGTGCCAAAACGACATGTTTTGGGTATGCGGAAAGTCTCAGCGCGATTGGTGCCAAAAGATCTGAATTTTCTTCAAAAAGTGAATCGCAGTAAGGTGGCTGAAGACATGCTTGAACGCGTAAATTCCGATCCAACGTTCATCGAACGCATCATAACTGGTGACGAGACATGGGTTTTCGAGTACGACATGCAAACAAGTCAACAATCATCGGAATGGCGCGCCAAAAATGAGCCGAAACCGAAATCGCAACGCACACAAAAGGTTGACTTGTTCTTAATGACGCCGTAACCAAACTAAATGACACATAGCAATAAAAATTCACAGAATAGTGGTTGACAGTTGTGCCAACCTGGGGAAAAATTTTTTTTGAAATATTCTCAGAGGGAAAATTTAAAATGAGAATTTCCGGGTACTTATTTGACAGAATGTATATTCCTTTATTAATATATATACTTATACAATGTTGCATCTTATATCATTAATCGCTCCTAGTTAGAGCATAGGGCGACAATTAGTCCTCTCCACTGATTTCTGTCCAAAGCTATTTTTTTTATTTCACGCCATGAGCCTTAGGGAAGAGATTCCGCGTGAATAGTTCTTATCCAGGTGTTACTTGGTTTGCCTCTTCGGCGACTTCCATTAGGGTTCTACTCAAATGCCATTTTAGCGATATCTCCATCCATCTGGTTTACGCAGCGTATGGCCAATCCAGCTCCATTTTTTTTTTAATTTCCATCTGTATCGGTACGCTGTTGGTAAGAGTTAGTAAGTTGTCATTCGTAATTGTGATGGGCCAGAAGATCTGGCATATTGTTCGAAGACATTTATTAACAAATACTTGGGTTCTCCTGATGTTATCCGACACTTTCCAGGTCTCCGAGCCGTATAATAGTATTGGCTTAATGCTGGTGTTAAAGATCCGAAGTTTGGTGTTGCGCGATAGTGCCTTAGAGCACCAAATCTTGTGTAATTTATAAAACGCAACCCGAGCTTTGCATATTCTAGCTACTACATCATCGTCCGCGCCTCCATCGCTTCCTATTATACTGCCCAAGTAACAGAATTTCGTAACATCCTCAATGCACACAGATCTCCCTTCGATGTTAACTTTAAGTTGTTCTTGATTTGATGTCTGCAGTCGCATGAGCTTTGTTTTAAATGCATTTATTTTCAATTTTTATGCTTTTGAGAGCTTCAAGCTTAACTTTAATATCCTCTAGTCTATGAGCAACAAAGCATATGTCGTCCGCGTAGTCCAAGTCAGTAAGCTTTTAAAATGGTCTCCACTGGATTCCGTTGGGTGCTTTTAAGTTTGTGGTCAGTAGTACACTGTCGAGAACTGTAATGAATAGCAGTGGCGACAGCACGCTTCCCTGTCGGACACCACTGCTGATTGTAAAAGGCTCGCTTGTTTTACCTTTGAACCGGACTTTGCAATTTGCGTTAGCATACATGCTCTGTATGAGTTGCACTTTAACCCAAAAAATCGAAAGGTCGATTTTGATTTTTTCAATCATTTATAAAACTAGTTTATTTGCTTGTTTGTGCTTAGTTTAAGTTACGATAACTCCAACAAATAAATTAAATGAAACAGAATATTAATTTTGAGTCAATAGATATTTGAATTCTTATTTAAAAAATCGTTAAAACTCGTACGCATTTCAACCAGTTTACAGTTGATAAAAATTGTTCCTAAATTTTATAGAAAGTTGACAAAATGGGTTCTTTGGTACTTTGGGTATAAATTTCTTTTAATCTTAACATAATCGGGTGGAATTCAGTAGTCCTCATAACGTAGTGGTTAGTGCCATATTCAGCACGGACAAAAAGTCTGGCAGTGGACAAAATTAATAGACGGTAAAAGCTCGGCCCTTCATGGGCCCTATGCCATACATATGTACATAGGAAATCTCAACTGACCTGTGCTATCGTACACAGTTGTTAGAATAAGGAAGTAAGAAGCTGTCCCTAGTGTTCTTGAGATGTGATGGTATATGGTAAGCGAATATATTTGAATTCAATCAGATCGTCACACTGGCACATACGGTTTCTTCCTGCAAATGCGCAAATGGTCTGTACTTTGCTGCAAGTTATATTTTACCCTTGCAGCATTCATTAAGAGCATATGAGCCAACTTAATGGCAATTAATTGCACGAATCACTTTTGGGTGATTTGAATTACTAAAAATATCACTAAGAAAAAATTTAAATCAAATATTTTTCTATTAGTGGAATGATAAATTCTATCACAAATAACAGAAAAAAGATTTTTTTTTGTACATAACTTAAAACCAGTGTTACGAATGACGATTTGATATGTCAATATCACTTAGACATTCGGCTACTACCACCTCCATGAAGGGTACCAAACACTTCACAGACCAGAAGCGCCTTCACAGGTAAGAGGCTGCGGTGGAAAATTAAAAGTACGCACATTTAAAGGTATGTCAAATAACTCTTTATCGCGCTAGGGCTACCTTGGCAATACTTTTCTAAAAATTAAGAGTGATCATCCTCCGCCAAGTTCAGGAAATCTAAACTAATACCAACGAAATACCTCTCGATTTAGCCTAAGCTGATAAGTTACTTTATGCAACATCATGCAGCAGACCTAACGTTTGTATCATATTTAGGAATAAGCTTCCTCCCAGATTAACAAATTTTTGTAATTTATTCTCGAAATACAGAAAGTTTCAGCATTCAAGTAAGTGAGGAGTCCTGCCATATAATTCGTTTTTGCTACGTTCGAAATTTTTTCAAATTTATGTTCTTCACGAAATATGGAAATAAGTACGCCATCGAACAGAGTACGTCAATGGTATGACTCTCAATCGAAAAGTTTGCATTTTGTACTAGTATGTTTTGTAAGTACGTTCTGACAACATTGATTAAAAATGATGACGTAAAAATTGATAAAGTTTGAAAGAAAATGTTTTGCTTGTTATTTTCAGTTTGTCAAACAAAAATTTTTTGTTGTCATGAAACAAACAGTTATATGTAAAAATTTCAGAGTTTTACCACAGAAAAAGGGCAGAATTCAAAATGGATATCAAATTATATGTATTGATTGTGAACTCGAAATGCAAAGAAAATGTTAAGAGTCCCACTATAAACGGCATATTTAACTATTCAAAGCAAACTCGAAAGAATATTTCTATATGGAAAATAACACAAGTTTTATCTAAATCAACTCTATCTGCTTACAAGAACTTAACGCTTCGCTGCCCATGCTGTCATACATGGTCCCACCACTTTGGACGGTGATAGTGGCACCATCTTACGTCCAACATCCAAACCAAAATATGGGTTTCGTAGATTGCTGCTTTCTGTATCGAAGCGCATACATAACGGTATTAGAAAACGGCAGCTGTCAAAAGTTATTGCCATTTTTATGTGAAAAAATACGTTTTTCACATAAAAATAAAATAAAATTTTTGATTTTCTATATAGCGGAAAGTTATTGTTCCTATATATTTAACACTGAATAATTGGTATAAATTTCCATTTTTGGTTATTTTTCTCAACAAAGTGATTTAAAAAAAAAGTTATGCATTTCTATTTTACTTGATACTGCTCAACTAACCATATATGGCCCACTAGGTAATTTCAGATTTTAACGATTGTAATTAAGATATTGAAAAAGTCATAGAACAAAAGTTGTTCAGAATGAAGAATGCTATTCCTTAATATTTTTTAAACAAAATTTGCCTTGTTGCGCAAGGAAGGGTTAACTTTAATATATCGAATAAATATGCAAAAAAAGTATCAATAGTTCTAATAAATTCTACATTATAGATATAAAACTAACCTGTTCCACAACTTGATCCATAACCATACTCTGCTCTGCAGATGGCCGTATATTTTGTAATTTCTCTTCCAAGAAACGTATGCGCTCTTGATAACCTTCACCAATTTCAGTTTTTAAGCTTTGTACTTCATTTTGTAGAGTTTCATTAGAACGTGATTGTGAATTTATAAATTCTTCCAATTGCTAAAAGTAGAAAATTTTATTGGTAAATTCTGAAATGTAAACAAAACAAATATAAAATAAAATTTTTATAACTACCTTTAGTTTCTCTCCTAGAACATGCTCATTTAGCGCTTTAGTTTCAACTTGCGTTTCCAATTCGGTAATAATCTCACGCAATACAAAAATCTTATCAATTGAAGCTTTCAATTCCACTTCAAATTTATCACGTTTTACAGTTGATGCATTGAGTTTTTGTGTGAGTTCACGTATTTGAGATTCCATATGTTCAACCTACAAAAAGAAGATATTTATTACTAAACTACAATATAAATAAATAAATGTAACTCAAAAATATACGGGTTAAAACAAAGTGAAAATAAAAAGGTGTTAATTTTTGAAACAACTTACATTTATGCCAAAATTTAATACGTTCAAAGTATCAAAGTACTGTAATTTTATTAGTGCAAAATTATTTCAAAATTTTCATTAGTATTTGAAATTTGTTAATCGTTATTTGGTGGTGCAAGAAGTTTTAGTAGTTTAGGGTTGGTATTTTGTTTTTATTTTATTATTTTTTTTTTTTTTTTTTGTGAGTGCATGAAAATAGAAAACATTTTTAGAATTATTACAAATTCATTTAATCCAGCAAAATAAATAAAGAAAAACGAAAATGGAACCAGACAAATAAAACAACTTACAATAAAAAATGTTGACCTTTCGTTAGGTATTACTGAAACGTGTTTTTGTTTCCTGTTTTAATTTATTGCCTATTTCGAAAAATCTATATCTAGTCTTTTAAAAATTACTCAACAATTTTGCCCTTGAGTTAGAACAAAAAAAAAATTATACGATGTATTGATATGTAGATATGTATTTGGGGGCGCCCTAATCGTATTTCAAGTATATAAAAGTAAATACTACTATACTATTAAGTGTGAAATATTTTCAACAGGTGCGTATTTTGGTGTTCTATTCGTATTTATATGTTTTGCTTTAAATTTTATAGATTTTACTTTTGATATTAATTAGTCGAAAATCGTATTATGCGTTAATGTTTATTTCATAGTTTGTTTACTTTTACTAAATATCGAAATATTTAGTCCGGCATTATAGAAAGGCAGGTAGATGCTCAATTAAAAAGTATATAGTGATTGTAGGGGAAGATTATTTATGTTTTACAAACTCGTTCATGTTTTTGTGAAAATAGATATTTAAAAGTGTGAATTTGAATCGTTATCTTTAGAATTAAAAAAAAAATATACCAATTTTCTTTACAACTGTGAACAATTAGTTTTAAAATGGCATCAAATTTTTGAAGTGAAACTTCTTTAGCATGGGTAAATCGAAAATTTTGCAATTGAAATGGCATTGTTGTGTTTAGCGAACGAAGTGATATGGAGATCGGCTACATACAATCGTAGTTTTATCTCACGTGAGAGAGCTTGATTCCATGTAGCAACTTTCGTTTCAGATATTATATACGTGTACCAAGAATGATAGAATACAAGATTACGCAAATAAGTTGATCTAAATTGCCTCTCTCTGAGCATGTCGTCACAAATCGAACGGTGGAGACTACATACATTTTATACGTGAACAATTTGAACATTGGTATGAAATGTGAAAATGATATTTATTAATTTTAATTCAGTTATTTGAAGAAACAAATATAAAATGAAATATTAATAGTTGTTTGTCTTCATTATAAGTTAAAATATTTAACTTTTCATTCATAATATGTGCCACAAATATAGCGATCACGTTGCTTCATAAAACGCAGTAATAAAAATCCAAAGAATTAACTAACATAAAACATAGAAAAGATGACAAATAACATTTTTGTCATAGTTTTTTGAATCTGTTCTGATAAAAAAAAATTTAAAAAATTAATGTTAATACTACCGAGACGATATTCCAACTTTCGACGCTCGCAAAACCAGATACTTTGCAAAATTAGGATATCCTAAGTGTGAAATTTAATTTGGAATCGATGAAGAGTAAGACAATTACTTTTGGATTCAAACCGAGATTAGATTTTTTTAATTTTGGCCAACTAAATTTTTCAGCGGCCTCATAATGTAAATGCAAATAATGTTTATATGTAAATGCAAATAAAGAAATTAACAATCTACGTCACAGACACAAAAGCTTTCTCTGAATTTTGTGAGAGCTTAATAACGGAGATGCGCGTGGCGTAATCTTGTATTCTATCATTCTTGCACGTGTACTACGTCGTGTTTGTGCCGATAAGTGTAGAGAGTATCAACAGAAAAAAAGCTTCAGAAAATTTAAAGAAGGAGAGTGCAAAAACTTCAACAACAACGGTCACGTGAAAAATTGCGTTTTTGTTGTATTTATACGAAACCAGTAAGAAACGAAGTTATGCATTTGTTATTCGGTCACATACAATCAACCAAAGAGTTTAATTCTCTCAGTTTTAGTGAGAGCCAACCTAGATGCCTCTACTTGATTGCATATAGCGGAACTTTTCTCTTATGTGTACTACGTCGTGTTTCGACACAAAGTGTAGATAAGAAGACTGCAAAAACTTCACAAGAAATTGTTATAAATGTTTTCTAATAATTCTCAAATAAACCACAAAGTTTCACTTCTACTGTGAGTGCCAGCCAGCGATGCCAACTTGCGGGGAATTCCCCGGTTTGCGGGGAATTTTACTGGGTGCGGGGAATTGGGGAATGAGCTGTTTTTTGCGGGGAATTTGAAGTCGTTCAGCTTTTAGTCATAAGTCTTTTGAATATTTTTTGCCAAATTTTATGTAATGTAAAACGTTTAACTTGATTAACTTTTCTTAATTTGATTATTGGTTTGGAGAAATCGATTTTTAAAAAAGAGTGCTATTAGAAAATATTCTGAAAGTATATTCTGAAAGCTATGCCTTAGTCCAGCACCTCCTGATTAATAACTCTTAATCCCTGCTGACTAATCTGTTAACTTACAAATTACGATTAGCCATTATAAAGAACATGAAATATATTTTATATGTTAAAAACTGATAATCAAAACTTTGAACCCGTTTTTTACAAAACAAGGTTTTTGCCGTTTTTTATTTGAGTCAAAAGAGAGCCCATGTCTTCTTCTTTGCAAACTTTGATATTCAAAAGTGGGCTGACGCTTGTTTATCTATCAAAATGAACGTCTAGTAACTCGAAACACATCATCTCGTTCAAATTTGGTGTGGCAACTACTACCCAATAGGATTAAACTTTATGCAAGCTTGAGCCGGATCGATTTTGAGAGTGGGTTTCCTTAAAGTGAAATCTCCCATGTGCCAAAAGAATTCTGAAGTCAGAAGGTACATTTCACCTGCTGGCATCTCTGGTGCCAGCAGACACAGAGTTCTTTAAACCAGAATAAATGTTAGAGAGGAAGATTAATGATCTTTGTTTGATAAGCATAGCCCTAGCGGATAAACGAGCTGGATTCAAAATAGAATTCAATGTGAGATTAAAATTTTATTACTCACTGAATTAGATAAGAACATTTATTGATAGTAGAAGTTGTAAAATGAAAGTATTTTAAGAAGTTTTAAACATGCAAAAAAAAAAAACATTTGATATAAATTCTAATATTAGTAGATATAATTGCTTTCGATAAAGTTCACACACATTCTAATAAACGTCAATTCTACAAATGATAAAATAATAAATTAAATTATATTTTATAACGATAATATCACATAAAATATTTATTATGATCGTTAGTTTAAACATAAACATCGTCGATAAGTATAGAATATAGAAATCATAATATTAAAATGTAATGTAATAAAAACAACAATTATATTAATTAAAACAATACAAAATGATTATGAAATGCATCACTTATATCTAAAAATAAATATCAGCAATATGGAAATTCATAATCCCATTCATAGGACTAGAAAAAAAAGAAGTTAACTAGATTAAAATTAAATATAAAATAAAAGTAAAAACAATAATATGTTTGAAATGCAAAATCAACGTCGAAAATTATCAAAACCAAACCAAAATCAAAGTGCATTAAAAAAAAAAATTAAAAGTTGTTGTTGTAGTAGAAGTACCCAAGTACCAAACACAAGAGAAAGTCAGCCAAAAATGTAGGTAGCACTTTCAAATAAACTCACCTCCTTGGAGGCATTCTCAAGTGTGGTGCGCTCCTTTTCTTTGTCGCGTAGTTGCGTTTTTAAACGCTCAATTTCACGCAGAAATTCATCACGTTCTTGTTCACGTTCAGTTGCCTGCTCCTCGAGGAAATTACGTGTTGCCTTCAATTGCTTGTCAGCGGTATCAATCTGAGTTATATTTTTAAAATGAATGAGGGAAATTTTTTTTTTTTTTTGGAGATTTATTTTTAAATATTATTATTTATGTGTGCATTAACATTATTTAAATCTTATTTTAATCTGCAAATCTCTCTTAATATTGTACTAAAAGATGTGGCGTAATTTTACATATTTTTATAAATAAGTAAATAAGGAGTGCAAAGGGATAAAAAACTGAATGCTTAAACATTTTATGTGACTCTTTAATATTATACATTTATTTTTAAAAAAATCTTTCGACTGTGAAAAAATTTCTTATAAAAATATTAGTTTATGCTTTTACTCAGACTGTGCGAGTTATATTTGTACACGCCATTTACATTTAACTAAGCAATGGATTTGATTTGACATTGTTAAATCCAACAGTATAAGCGAATGATGTAAAGGTTGTGAATAAACACTGACGTTGATGCAGCTAGTCTGGTAGTTTCTACTCTGAAGAAACCGCAATATTGCTATCTGTTACGGTTAATGTTCAGGCTTCCTCAAAGCTATGAAATGGTTTCCTTCATTCCCCAGATTCTAGTGAATATTGCGTGTCAAGCCATTCCAGTCTCGGGTGGGAAATTGAGTTGTTTCGATGATTAGTGGCTGGGGGAAAAAAATCTACTAAAACAGCAGTTCATTTCTTGTCTGGATCTTCAAAAAGGAGAACAGACACTAATGAAACCTCACTTATTATTACACCAATAAGAAAACATTTCTTTGCACAAAAAAAAAAGAAGAAAGTTTATGAAATTCCTTTTGTAGACTGTTGCCATTTTAATAACCTCTCAAGAGGAACAAATTACTATAAATGTAAATCGTAGTTGTTGCATTAATTTCCACAAGCCCACAAATTTGACATTTTAGTTATCTACAAATTCGATTACAATAATCAAAGTTTGCAGCATGCTATTAAAAAGCCTACACAATGAAATGTCACACTTAAGATCTTACAATTAAAAACCAAGATTTTTATTTACACAGCTAGAGCTCTACGGTAACTATAGCTGCCAACAGCACAATTTAAATTGATTACAGTAAACACACTAACCTGCGACTGTAAGTCCTCACGATCCTTCTTGTTGCACTCCACTACTTTATCACCCTCACGACAGAAATCCTCAATCATTTGCAACAACGTCACCGTAGCATCGCTGTTGCTTTGCTGTTTTGTTGGCGAGGAAAGTATATTACGCGCTTTCTCCTGCAATTGAGCAAAACTAGCCGAAGATTTATCTGAAACAGATAAGCGTGGACTTCTGATCGAACCATTGCCATAACCTTCAGCAAAATCAGTGTGATTAAGTGAATTGAGCTGTGAAAGTTGATCTCGTAGTGCTTGCAACTCTTGCCCCAACTCAGCATTACGTGAAATTGTATTCTCCAACTCTTGCTGCAGTTTAATACGATCCGTTTCAGATTTCACCAAGCGATTTTTGAGTTCATGCACTTGAAAATTCAATTCGGATGCATTACCACCCGGCGTAGAATATTCATCAGCATAATTGGCACGTATACGATTTAAATCGGGTGGCAGCGAGCTAAGCAATTGTCCATGCGATGTTTTCGACGTATGATATGTGAATAAATGTTGTTCATTGAATGAATTGGTACGCATAAATTTATGTTCATGCTCGAATGTTTGCTGTAATTTCATTAGACCATCTTCACCTTCACAGCAACTGTCGTTCTTCTCAGCACCACTAGATTCACTCAAAAGACGTTTGTGACGCTTACCTAAATCTTCTGAGAGTTGTAACAGGTAGAGTGCTTCTGCTTTTAAACGTTCCAGACATTCTTTCAAATCGAAATCTTCTGTTAAATCGCCACTTTTGTTGCTTATGAACTGTAGCAAACTGGGATCTTCAACCACTTCTAACAAATTGTGTACATCAGGTATTAAACGTATTTGTTTACTCGAATTCAGTGAGGCATTGAGTAGTGATGCACTTAGATTTAAATTCAATTCTGTATCATGTGGTTGCTGTTGTTGCTGTTCTTCCAAAGTGCGATTACATGCTAGCAGACGTTGCACTTCCTCGATTACAGTCGTATTGATATCATCCTCACAATTGGCCACACATTTTGCCAATTCAGCCAAAACACAACGAAAACTTTTAGAAAGTTCACGTAGACTATCACGTTCGCTAATGATTTGCTCAAAATCGCGAGCTGAATCGAACGTTGAGTGACGTTTGTTTTTGCGATTCAGCTGCTTTTCGTAGTCTAGTTTTAAGCGCGACATCTGTGAGGGAGGATAATTAAAAATAAATGATCGTTAGTGATAAATTTACACAAATACGTAGTTGGATAACATTAGACATAGGATATAAAGAACGTGACTTAAAACTTTTTACGTTAAAGAACATTTTTGGGACACGATAAATATCCGAATTTCGAGACCATTTTAGAATCTAAAGAAATTATCTGATATTTCCCTTGTGTTCTTCAAGTTGAGTAGAAACATTTCTGCGCCATTACTTTTCAAATTGACGCCATTCTTGGAAATTTATCGTGGCTCAAAAAACTTTCATCACGTAAACAGTTTTTTTTGAATCACAACTAATCTCGAAATCATTTTCTTTTTATATTAAAAGCAATACAGCATTGAAATATAATTTTTATTATCATATTATAATTATAATTAAAATCGATATTCTTACCTCTTTCTCATGTTTAATTTGCAATTGCGCTATTTCTAATTGACTTTTTGCTGTAAATTTTTCACGCAATAAAATTAATTCTGGCGGCCAATGCTGATCGTCTGCGGTTGTTTCCGATAATAAAGTCTGCAAACACATAAAGAAAAAACACAAATTTAAAATAATTTGAACGGAAATGCATTAAAAACAAAAATTTTATATATAAAATTTGTTCTCAATATCAAAAAAAAAAAAAATAATTTAATTTATCGTGAAGTAAAGATTTTATCGTTAAAGAAAAAAAAAAGCGTGCACACATTTACGTTTCTAAAGTTCAAATTCAAACTGCAACGTAATAAATCATATTGCCACCACCGCTTGTTGCATCTTTCCAGTACCACACAAAAATTGGGGGAAGAATGAAATGTAATTGAAATGAAAATAGTAAAGAAAAATCAACTTTTTTCTACATAAATAATTCTTGAAATTTCATTGAACTTTAATTTTTTGTTTATGTTGCAACGACGCGACTTCGACGTAAAGTTAAATAAGAAATTTTCGGTATTTCATGTGAGATTGTTTGAAAGACAGCAAGAGTTGGAAATGAAGGAAATCTGAAAGTGAAAGTATTCGGAAAACAGTAAAAGTTGAAAAGGAAAAACTTTTGACACACCATCACATGCATTCACAAATGTACATTGACTTTATGGGCTTGTAAAAGTATGTAATTACACATACAATAAACATAGACGGACATAAATCCTTAAAAAGTAATGAAAGCAAATTGTTGGCATATGTCTCACATGTGAGTTGAAAGTTTTGTTTACGTTTGGAAACTTCAATTCCCTCGAATTTTCGATGTACATATACATATAAAATATATACAAAATCGTTGAAACAAAGCGTTATTATAAACAAAATTTAGACTTTTAAATCATATCCATAAAAAAAGCACATATGTTTTAACTTTTTTAACTGATGTGATTATTCTCAAATTGCACAAATGTTTTTTGATAGTAACTTTTTCAATACTTTTTTTATTGAAAAGCAGTAAATAGTAATATGACCATGACCCAATATTTTAATCCTTAAATACCCACTGGTCACTGCAGTGACCAACCACTTCATCGGTTCCCTAAAAAAGTTTTTTTATTTTCGAATTTGTAAATAAAAAATATATTGCCATGATAAACAATTTTTGCCAAACGTTTATTCTCCAGATAATCCCCAAAGGTTACTACAGAGGTCAACCAAATAAATCGAAATTACGGTACTTTAAAATAATTTATTTGCGAACACGTACAACAAACGTTGATCGAAATCAAAAATACTAAATCTAGGCATGTTTTTAATTTAAATCGGACGTACTGGGCGTTTAAGGGTTAAGGCTTGGTACCTACCATTAAATTGAGTAAGTTAAATAATTAAAATTTAACAATCAAAATTTATAAAAAGAAGAACACTTCAATCGCAAATGGAAATTTTACATTAGCCAATTTTTTTTTTTTTTTTTTTTTGTGAAATTTGTTTATTTTGCTTTTAAATGATATTATCGATTTCAGCGTTTCTGTTTATTTTGGAAGATACAAAAATTTTAAATCTATTGAAAATTTTCAGGGTCAAGTTTTTAGCATTATACACTCAGTTTGAAGTGTGTATGTAATTTGGCAAATACAGTTGAAAGTTTTATATACCACAATAAATAAAAAAGTAAAAAAAAATTGTGAAAAAACAGAAATCCTCTAATTTTCATCATACCACATATACTTTGTAGCAGATTCAAAGCAGATTTAATATTACTAGCCAAAGAAAATTTTTAAATCACGATGATCCTATAGGTTTATTGCTACCTTTTAAAACCCATTATGGTTTGATTTCCACTCAATTTCAAATTATCACAATGATAGTATCAAGTTGATTAAACCCTGCCTTATTCTCTTATTACTTTAGAGTGTGGATTCCATATTTGTTAAAAAAAAAACTAGTTTAAACAAACATCATTGCCTGGATGTGTGGACTCACTGACAAATAAAAAGAGAATTCATTCCATCAATTTAAAAAACCTCTATCGTCTGGGATTAATGAAGAAAACTTATGAAGTTTCGTGGAGATTTTGGTCAAAATAAAAACGGTTCTTAAGCCCATTTAACAAAATCACATCCCAGAGCAAATTGTTCAACTTCGAAGAGACTACACCGAGAACTAAATTTAAAGAAACAAATATGTTTATAATTAATTATAAGGGCAATTCCATCAAGCTTAGACCACAAAAAAAAAGGAAAATAGTATCCGACATTTGTCTAATCTTGATCATATTTTGCAAGACCACAGCGAAAATTTTAGTGTTTACGAATATGAATGATGGTTTGCATACAGTGTTCGATTACAGTTTTGAAAAGTGCCGGGACACCAGTTTCAACAAGTATAATTAAACAATATATGCAACCAAGATCAAGACATTGTAATGGTTAGATTAGGCTAGGTTCAATAAAAGGGTGTTCGATCTGATTGATCTCTTTCACTCGTCGGAGACCAATTGCGAAGTCCTTTTGTTTTGTGTTTTTGGTATACTACCACAAACTTAAATTCATATGGAACTAAACTGAAAACAGTTAGCACTCTTTATAACTTACAGCAAATCACGTATCTTTAGTTGTCGAAGAACCTTGCCTCCAGTGCACGAAGACGTCGTTCGTGCAATGCAGGACATCCACAAAGTAGATGTTGGATTGATTCAACTTCCACAACTATAACACCGCAGCTTTAGTAACAACCACTCAACTTTAGTTGCCATTTTTGAAGCACAAAATAGAACAATTGCAGTTTTATCGCCCATTTATTTATTTATTTTATATTTTTTGTTATTTTTATTCTACCATTATTATTTTTGTTTCATTTTGTGCTAGAAAAGATTTATCATATTGAACTATTATTCATTCAATGAATTGAATTGAATTATTAAATTACACAGTCCAACAAATTAAAACTGCAACAGAATAGCCACCCTATAATCCTGAAAGGGTATGTTGTGTAGACCATTTTTGTAAAACAAACTTATAGTTCAGCACGTCTCAGTTTTCTTTTTACAGTGGGTCAAAGATTTGTTATTTTGGTCAAAGGGTGCTGAATACTAAATGCAAAAAGTGTTATAAATTGATGTCTGAGGAAAATCTTATTGGCAAAGTTGTATGGGAGATTTTTACAAAGGTCATTTCTGTAGAACATTTTAACCCTTTAGTTCCTTTTTTTATGGGACAACTTGACCCCTTTGTGATGAAAACCTGAAAAGTCCTTTCAAAAGAGACATTTAAGGATTAAAATGTTCGACAAAAATATTTGCCAGAAAATTTCACTAGGGGTCACCAAAGACATAAAAGTCATATATTTAACGGTTAACGGTTACTAAAAGGAAATAGCAGCTTATCCACATAAATAAAATATCCTATAATATGAATTCAGCACCATGATTAATTTAGATAACTGTAACATTAATTTTGACGAACAAGAGGACATCCGCAGGTGTCCGGCGCCGATTTTTCTGATTTTCATAAATTCTATTCAACATATTCTATACTACATGCCCCTTTCAGGATTATAGGGTGGCTATTCTGCTGCAAAAATGCTGTTGGACTGTGTTATTAATCCGTCAAACATTTTTTAAGTGGTTAATGATAAAGAAGACACACTTTTCATATCTACTCAAGATGAAAATAAAGGCTTAAGCATTTCAGCAAATCAATTAATAAACATTTTGAGACTTTGGGCATTCAAAATATTTCCTCATTATTTATCAAATTTGGAATAATTTCGGATTCATAATAAAACAGAATATCAACTAATTAAAAAAATTGGGGCAAATAACAAGACAAATTCAGTTATTTCTATTGAATGCTTAAGTTCATAATCTAACGTACTTTTATAGAAATAAGATTTTATTATAAAGAACATCGTAAAGCATATGCGAACTTCAACTTCAAATATATGCTAATTTAACAGAAAAAATGTCGCCACATACAAAAAACAACAAACATTTCAAACATTATTAAGCATAAATCAAAAAAGAATGAAATTTATGAATACATCACAGACAAAATGCTGGCAGCATCCGCATATTTCGATTTACTCGGATATATTTATTTATTTATTTTTCGTTTGAAAAGGGAATTCGATGGAGATACAAGAGACACAAGAACATAAACATAAACAGATAGGCAAGGAGATACAGATATTTTTAGATATACATATGTATTTAGATGTGCATATTTCATTCAAGTACATTCGTGTATATATGAGCATGTGTTGATTGATGACCCACAAAAAAGGGACTAGCTACTAGCAAAACAATGCAAAGACAACAATAACAACAACAACAACAGCCTACAGACAAATTATACATTACCATTTCCGCATATCATTTTCAATTGTTATCAATTGTAAAAGAAATACGCATGCGTTCTTCTCTGTCAGTTTTGTCATTAACAAAGTGTAAACATGTAAAAGTGAGAAAATGTTTTCTATGGAGGTATTCGAAGTTTTAGTGCTGAGTAACTTTTAGTAGCTGTTAACATGTATCTTTGTTTGACAGTACCAAAGTAGATGTAGGTACATAATAACAAACAGAGATTTTGTTGATATATATTGTTTAAAAGTATGTGATTAGCTAATACATGACAGATAATGATTCGTTTTTTAAGCGGAGATAAAACAATACAACAAATTTCAGTTTGTTGATTTTCTCTAGCATGAATGGATGATTTTTTGATACTTTAGTTTAGAAAAGCCCTAACAAAAATTCGCAATCTAGTGTTTTGCTGATTTTAATGGGACCTACTAATCTATATCAGAAATTGCCAAAAAAAAAAAAAAAAAAAAAAAGTATTAGAGTAATTATAAACTAAAGTAACGATATAGAATACTACTTTTTTTTAAGGAGAGTTCAAGGTCACGGTGGTGAACTTATTACAATCTATAACCATATTATTTCGAAGTCCCGAAAGTTTAACATTTGACACAAAATTGCTCCTTATAAATATATGCAATTTGTTTTTACAGCAACCCTCCATCCCCCATTTCTTCGAGAGTTTTGGGTAGGCACCAATTTTCCTAAAAATATTCATGGAGGGTAAATAATTTCGAAAAATTACATAATTTTTTTCGGTAAAAATGTTTTTAAATGTTCCTTTCCATCAAAATAAAGAAGACGTCGAAACATCAAAATAACATTTGTGCAAAAAATCCTCGGAAAAGGCGGTACGGAGAAGAGGTGGAGGGTTGGTGTAAAAATCAACATTTTTTAACTTTTTATAACAAACAACTTTGCCTCAGACACCAAAGCTGTAGTACTTCTAAATAATAAGCTCTACCCCGTATAAAAAATATGACATAGCAGGATAAACGTGCCTTCTTTCAAAAAGTAATCAATTCATCGTTGTAGAAAAAGGAGTGTTGTACTGTGTAATCAAAAAATAAATTTTTTAAAATTTTAAAAATTGCAGATATGAAATATAGCAATGATTTACTATAGTTATCTCTAACTTCGCAGCATGACAAATTAAGGAAATTATCATTAATTTCATACATAGTTAGGACTCTGCACAAACATTACATAAAAACCAAGCAGAAAATTAAAAAAAAAAAAATTTATATTATGAAAAATTATTTTGGAACAATTCTTTTTAATAGTCATAACTGTTCCTGAAACTAGTTTCAGAGAATGTGCAAGTTTTTTAGATATTTAAAAAAAAATTAAACTAAAATTTCGTGTAAAAATTTTATTTACGGGAACTTTTAGTTTGACCCCTAACATTTTTTTCTAATCAATCAGTTGATAAGAAGCAAAACTAAAACAAAACTAATTGCGAAGAAAGTGTGAAAAGATAACCATTTTGTTCATTGAACAATATTTATTCAATGTACGGTATCTTATTTATCATTTATAAATTTTGCAAAAAATATAATTTATCTTTACATCAAAATTTTTAAAACAAGCAAATAAAACCAGAACAATATTTTAAAGCTACCGGTAAAATAATTTATGTTTTACTTTTTCAACTAACTGAAATGTTTACCTTTTTTTCTTTACATCATAAATATAAATATAAAATAATCTATTGTTTATGAAATCCAATAAAACTGAGATTTTCTAGAGAATCAATATCAAAAATAATTTATTTATTAAAATTGCACCCTAACTGACAAAAACACTAAAAAATATAACAACAAAAAACAAAGCATATTAATAAAACTTTCAGATAATAGTCCCCACTATTTCTTCAGAAGAATACGAAACCAGTGTAAAACAATGATAACGCAGACCAAATTCCTTCTCATTTTTTAGCCTCATAGACCAAAAAAAAATTGGACTTCGTAACATAGCATCTTCACTGGACACTTGAAGTAGTAACTGGATTGTTCAGAGCAAGAAAATACAACTATATCTTTTACGAAATGTTCTTAAGAGTGTTAAATACTAATTTTAAAGAAAAAAAATATATTTCTCCGTTCTATTTCAGTAAAATATCAGTAAAATTCCATCTACTGTCAATTAATAGAAACCGACTTCCATGCTAGAGTGGGAACCCGGTATTTTATTTCGGAACTTTATTTCATAAAAAGAATATTTTAAATTCCAATCAAAATCTCTCAAAGAGTAAGCAATTTAACTAGTATGAAAATTACCAACTAGTGATGGAGAAATTAAAGATTACTTTATAAAACCATTAGGTAATCGCACAGAATTTCTAATAACACTGTGCAGCACATTTTTCTAACGGAAAAGCGACCAACACTGGACGATAGTACTGATCGAGAGTAACAAACCCCTAAAAGGGTTTTGCAAAGTTAGCTAGCTTTTAAAAGATATAGCCATTCAAAGTTTGCCTCTTGCAGCTTATTTTTTAAAAATTAAGTGCTCATTTTTTACTACTTTTTTCAGCGAAATAAGAATAAAAACAAGTTTAACATCATAGAATTTTCTATGTTAAGAAGTTTAAACTATCTATTACATAACTTTTGCAAAAAATAAGCAATAATACTAGTAATAAAAATGTATAGAATTTAATAATGTTTGGGTTTTCAAATTTTTATTTTTATTATAAACAGAAAATAGAACTGAAAAATATACTAAAACAGCTCAACTTTGAAAGGCTATAACATTCAAAAGCAAGCTAACTTTTTAAAACGCTCTTAGGGTTTGGTTACTCTGGACCAGTACCACCGACCTGTGTTGGTCGCTTTTCCATTAGATAAGTGTAATCTATAAAAATTCGATTCATTTAAAATTACTCAATAACAGTAAACGATTACTTTTGTGAATCGTAACGTTTTTACAATTAAATTTTTCAAGTACGAGACGAAAAAGCATCGAAACTTTTATATTCAATGTAGAACTATGTATTTCTAATCGCTCTTATATTTTAAGTAATTTGTATACTTATTTTCTTATCTTTTTGTATCTATTTACAGCTTTATCAGCCACGAAACATTTCAAATTTCAATCAGCTGTTTTATTTCAACTACGTCATTGTTTATCGATACTTTCTCTGTTTCGGTTACTTATTTTTCGGTAGATATAATTAAATTAAACGTATGCTACTTTTACATTTTCATTGCACTTCTATGCATAAAAAGTACACAAAATAATTTCATTTACTAGAAATTAATTTCCAAAAAATTCTATTTTCGTATAATTAAAAATAAACAATTTTGAGCATTTCGAAAATTTGCAAAAATAGCATGTACTGATCATTGAGTGCAATAACAAAATGTTGCCTGCTGCTATTGGTGCAACTGTACTGCATGAATAACAAATTCAAATTAGTTATGTTGCGCTTGTGACAAAAATAAACCTGTAGAATGCTTTGTATGCTTGATTTCCAAATTGATTTTTTAGGGAATTTCGCTTTGAAGGAAACTTTCCAATACAATAAAAATAAGAAAGATCATTTGTTCCGCTTTATAAAACAAAAATTTAATGGAATTTAGTAAAAACTGATGAGATGTTTACGAAAAGCGATTGAATTGTTTTTGTTTCTGATATTGCTTCTGATTATAATGATGATGTTATTGATGATAATGAAGAGGTTAAGTATAATCGCAATAAAGCCGACCTTTTTTGTTATGCTGGTGATATTTTTAATATTGCTGGCAGATTGCATGCCATGACTTTTTCTCATTGAGTTTTTATTGCGTTTTTCATTGAAGTTGAGTGAAGTGAAAAATAAAGTGAATTTAATTAATCCATGTCGATAAGCGTATTAATCGTGAAGATGTTTTTACGAAAGGGAGAGTGGTAGTTACTTTTGAAACTATCATATTTAAACATATTTATTGTAATTGTGTGCGTGTTGGAGATGTAACATGCATTGCATAGTTAGTGCTGGAAATGAATTCCCCTTGTTGCTATATACCCATCCATTTTAAATACTAAAAAAGAAAAATACGTGTTAATCATATTTTGAAAATTAATTAAAGGGGTATTTTTCATTGAAAAAAAAAGTTGTGGATTTTTAAAAATTATTTATTTTTTTTTTTTTTTTGTGTGAAGAAAAAGCGAGTCCAAAAATTTTTTTCTCATATCTGTTTTAGAAGCTGAGAAATCATAGGCACCGATTGGGACTTTAAAAATATCATGTGACTTTCAATACACAAGGTAGGGAAACTTTCAAAAACAAACAAAAAAAAACCGTGCACAATAAATGCTTTTAATTAATTTAAAAAAAAAAGACAAAAATTTAAAAAATAATTTTTTTAGTCTTTTGAATGAGATTATCAGATCATCATTGAACTCAAGAAGATTTGCGGTTCGAATTAACAATGCAATTTCGGATTGGCACGACATGCCTTGCGGCACCCCACAGGGTTCCGTATTATCGCCAATCTTATTCAATTTGTTTATGTATGATATTCCTATTAATAATAACGTTAAACTTACTCAGTTTGCAGACGACACGACGATTCATATTACACATAATCGACCCAAGATAGCACAAAATCTCTTAAACGTTTATTTAAATGAACTACTAGCCTATTTTAACAAATGGAAACTCATGCTAAATGTTTCTAAAACGGAATTCATCAATATTATGGGTCAGGTTTGCGATACCAGTGCTTATTTTAGAAAGAAATGTAGTGGCATGTGTATAAAACTGGGTGGTGAAGCTATCACACACTCAAAAGACATCCGATTATTGGGAGTGCAATTCCAAACAAATGGTAGATTTACCAAAAATGTGACTATAAGAATTAATAAGGCTCGAAAAGCTAAATTTGCAATTAATCGTATTTTAACTAACCGTTACATAAACACGAGAATTAAGACTGGTATTTATAAATTATATATACGACCCATCCTTACATATGCTGCCCCTGTTTGGTGTTTACAACCCTTTGTTAGTTCACATCAGATGGAATTAATGAGAACGTTTGAACGTGGTTGTCTTCGTTCCACGACAAATACGAAAAGAGACATTGGTTCATATAAATATGGTAAAATCTCTGAAATATATTCCGCAGCAAAGTGTGCGAGAATGGATCGCTTCGTGGCGTACAGACACTATAATTTTTTCAATAAATGCATAAACTCTGAACTTATTAAAATTAGGGATATCATACATTGCCCAAATCAGATAAGTGGTAAATACACAAAGATTACATACATTCATGATCTACATGAATCGGGACAACTGGTCTTAAATGACAAAATTTTAATTTTTCACACTAGATACAATCATGAAAACGGACTAGTGTATAACACCGGGCAATAGACAATATTTAATTAATTAATTCTTTTCACTTTTGTCACATGTACCGTATCAATTTTGTTCAAGTATTATGGTTTTTCATTGTTTTTTACCTTTTTTTAATATTATACCCATGAACAGAAATGTACCTATTTAATTTTGTACTTAGATAAGTTAACTAAGCATCCATATAAATTGTATCCCGTTTATTGGATAAATAAATAAACATTTAAACAAAAAAAAAATAAGGATGTAGTCCGGTATTCCGGCCTAATTTTTAAGGGGTTTTTCGAAAAAAATTTTATTATAACAAAATAGAATACAATCTAATCTAATCTAATTTTTTATATTTTATAACTGACATTTTTAACTGTATGAAAAAAAATTGGTTTCGTCCAAAATGGACACCTAAAAAAAAGGTGTGTGGCTGGCCCGGGCGATTACGGCACAGCGGTTTCTTAATTTATTCATTAAAAACGTTATAACAACAAAAGTCCTGTTTGATGGAATAGATTCCTCAATTTACATTTAACGGTATGCTTTTACGATAAGTACAGTTCAAGGAGCGCTCCCGCCAACTATCAAACATTAAAAGAATGACTGAGATCGTTACTGAAATTAACTTAGAGCCGTTTTCTCAATGTCCAGTTAAGCACTAATCACAACTAACTACAACTACTAATTCTCGGTTAAAGTTCAGATTAGTGCTTAACCGGACATTGAGAAAACGGCCCTTAATAGCTCAAAAAGGCGCTATGCCTGCTTTTAACTGTCAAATGTGATGGAAAGAGAAGAAAATACCCTTTTCATATCACCCTTTCTTTTCAACATAATTTAACAGCCGCCAAAAACTAATTTCCATGTTTAAAAGTGGAGTATATTAATTTTAATCGTTCGTTTGTAAACAAACGCCTTTTGTTTTGGTTTAAGAAAAACATGACAATACAGAATTTTTGTATTTTCTTTATTTTTGTTTATTTTCTTTAATTAAATCGGTTTGGCAATACTTTTATATTATTTTAATTCTATTCTAGTCAATCATTCAATATATTTACAATCCTTGAATTGCTTGTTTATCTGAAATGGAGTCTGTAAATACTTATCCGAATCAACTAGCAAACACATATGCAATAATAATATGCTAAAGTTTTAATGAAAAATAACGAGATAAAAAAAGCAAAAAGTGGACTTACATTATGAATAATGCAAAAATATCTCTTCTGTTTTCAAAACAAAAATTTTAAAAAATAAAATATACGAACGGTATTAAATGTGATTATGCGAAATCGCACAGAAAATCTAAATTTTTTGTATAGTTTTACAAGTTCTTTGTTTTTATTTTATTTTTAGAATTGTCAAAACTAAAGATCACTTGTCACGATGTTTTAGATTTTTATTTAGATATATTACATTTCATACTCTCTTCAAAGCATCGTTTAGATTTTTATATGTATATATATCTATTCATTATATCAAAATATCAAAAAAAACAACAAAAAACGTTACTAAAACTTAAAAATGCGCGCGCTTTAAATTTAATTTTAACACTTTCAATCAAGTTCAATTTAATGTATGTAAAATTAAGCACGATTACTGTTGCTGTTTTGTTATTTTCTTTCCCTTGCAAATAATTCACACACGCCTTGAATGAAAAATTTGAGTAAAATTTCAAACGTTTACACGCATGTAAATCTCACGACAAACTGAACTCGTTTGAAATTTGTGTTCAACAAACAAAGTATAAAAGAAATTATGAAGTGTGTGAGATGGGCGAAATCGAGTGAGAGAACAATGGCAAATCATGGAGAGAATGAGAGTGTGTATTTGTGTATGTATGAGAAAATGAGAGAGCACTCAACGCGAAGGAATACAATAGCTGAATGAAATAAAATAAAGATCATGATCATTAATAATAAATGAAGAGCAAATTGTTTTTAGTAAGCAGAGAAAATTAAACAAGAATATCCGTTAAAATTCAAAAACCTATATCATACATATAAATTTATTAAAAACAAAAACAAATATAAATAATATAAAAATAATTCGAATGAATTGTATTATGTACAATATATGTATGCAATTGCCATTGACTAAGAGGAAACGTCCAAAAGTCTGCAAAAGTTTATAATATGCAAAATTTATCTTTATTTTTCCATTTTTCTTGCTATGTTTTGTTTATATTCTTAATTATTAAGAAATTCTTTGTTTAGACAACAAAAAATTTACGAATGAATTTATTTTCTTATTTCCGAAATTCACTTCAATTTTGCAACATACCATATTTTTAGTGATATTGTCAACGAGAAGACTGTAAAAGAGGGGGAGGACACATTAAAATGTCACATCCTCAATATGTTAAACAAATTTAAAATTAAATTTGCCGTAACAAAAAGAAAAAATCATTTCGCTGCGTAGCCAATGAATTCTATTTATATTTCACTTAAAACAAATTATGAAAATTTTGCGAAATTGGGCCAAGTGAATAGATCTTCAGTGTAATAGATATTTGAAAAAAGCAAATTTTGGCAACACAGAATATTCTATTGTTACTTTGAGAAATATTTTATGTACTTATTGATAAAAAATAACAATATGGGGCAGGGCAGAATTACAACAAGTACCACAAGATAACAACAAAACACTTCTTTGCGAAAAATGCAAGAACAAATGCATGGAGAACAAAACGTAAACAAAGATTTGGACAATTTTGAGTCTCTTCATAGAAAAAAAAATCGAAGAAGAGGAAGAAAGAGTTGACGCTGCTATCACCTGTTACAATTCTGCCACGTAAGGGGCAGTGTGGCCAACTTTTGTTTTTCTAAATCCGCTAAAATGAAAAAAAAACGCATATTTTCTTAAAAAAAAGCTAAATTTTTTCTTTATAAAAGTATCAAACACAAATTTTTTTATATATCAAAAGGAAAATTAATTAAATACATGTATTTTTAAAGTTTTTAATTCATAGCATTTCTAAATTATAAATCACGAGAGAAACTAAAACCAGACAATGGAATAAGAGTATTTTATACACTTTGGTCACAAACAAATATACAGAGTAATAACACTAGTCTACAAATTTACAAAAGCTTTCACCACAACGGATGACGATAACATTTTCTATTGTAAAATTTTCCGTAGAATCCGAATATCCTAATTATTTTTTTTCGATTGACCCCAATTTTCTATGAAAATGGCTAAATTAAAAAAAAAAAAAAACACTGTTGAGAGCGCATACTTCACATAAATGCCTATCAAAACTTTAATTTTAAGCCAATGAATTTTAAATGTAGTTTTGTATATTTTAGATGAGTGTCTGACAAAAATTTTAAGGTTTAAATTGTAACAGTAATATTGCTGTTATGATCGAAAAAGATAAGAAAAATCACTTTTTACGTTTTTTTTTTCAACAAATTTCAACTTTGAAGCCGTATATCTCAAAATAATTGTATGTAAAAATTATTTATCTCTTTATACTTAATAACTTTCCTTCAGACATCAAATTCATATCTGCTGAAAAAAAGAAATTTCTTAATAGCCCCTGAAGACTCCATTTTCCGACTTCAAGTTCATATTGTGGGAGAACTAGATGTGGTGGGAAAAAACTACGCAGTCGTGATCAGCGACCCTAAAATTCTATAAAACAAAAATAAAATTTTGTTGTACTGTGTTTTTTTATTTGACTAAAATAAAACTGTTTTAAAAGAAAAAATAGTTTTAGCATTAATGTTAAAAAAAATTCTATAGTTTTGTAAATTATGATTTTTCCATGAACATATATATGCTTAAAATTTTTGTTACAATATTTTCTATAAGATAAAAAGGCAAACAACGTAAAAAAGTGATTTTTCTTATCTTTTTTCGATCATAACAGCAATATTACTGTTACTATTGGAACTTTCTATACCTTAAAATTTTTGTCTGACACTCATCTAAAATATACGAAATTCATTGACTGAAAATTAAAGTTTTGACAGACATTTATGTGAAGTATGTGCTCTTAACAGTGCACTTTTTTAAATTTTGCCATTTACCAGGAAAATTGGGGCCAATCGAAAAAAATCATTAGGATATTCGGATTCTATGGAAAATTTTACGATAGAAAATGTTATCACCGCTCGTTGTGGAAAATCTTGTTGAGTAGTGTAATTTATGACTATAAGTACATATTAATACATACATATTTTTAAATCTCATATCGATGTCGAAGTTTATATTAGCTTCTCCTGGCCATAACACACTCTTTAGTCTGAATTCAGAAGCATTATAAACACTAGCGCTGTTTATTTACGTCATCAGGTAATTTGTAGTTTTCACAAAATGAATTTTTGTGTTTTAATCCATTTTTTATATGAAGTAAAGAATTTATTGTGTTCATTTGGGTTTAAATAAGTTCATTGCTCATTATTTCGATAAAAATTGTTTGTTTGGATTATTCAGGAGCTGAGCTCTAAATCACTTTTTTTGCGTTTTAATTTTCAAAAAGTACTAAATTTAGCGGGAAAAGCGCTGAGTTGGCCACATTGGTAAGGGAGATTAAATTGAATCAAAGAGACAATAGGTCAAGTTTGCAACCAACTAAATTCAAGATAGTGAGAAAGTGTTTGCTCACAAAGAGAAAAAAATTACAAAAAGTACGCGAATACAATACAGAATACCAGGGCCGTAGCCAGAAATTTTTTTCGGGGGGGGTTTTCGTTCGAAGAAAATATTCATAAATAATTTTTATCAAACTGATTTTTAAATACAATAAATTAAATCAATGATACATTTGATGAACCCTATAAAATTAAAATTTTAGGACAAATTTTTCGATTTTTTTTAATCTTAACCTCAAAAAAATGGCCAAAAGTGACAAAAAATTTCCAGAATAATCAAATTAAATTTTTTCAAATAAATATTATTCCATGTGCATTCTAGTGCATTTTTTTTTATCGTGAGGGACATAATTTCATTAACTCATTGACTTCCCACTTCTGATGCTGTACCCAACCTCAAAAAAATTACCAAAAATAGTAGAGGCTCATTTTTTTCAAATGATCATCATGGGGAATTTGAGCCATTATCAATGATAAGGAACCCGGATGAGGTTGGCTTATATTCCCTAAATTCGTGAAGTCACAGCATTGAAAGAGATCTTTCTAGTCGTGGTGCTCTGAGCAATAATGAGTTAAAAAATTATTTTTAAGATGGGTTTTGCTAATAAGATGGAGTTTTTGCGAAAGAATTTTTCACATTGAACACGAATCTGAGGTCAAAAACTTCCCATCACGTCACGTTTTAGGGAAAAAAATGGGGTTCAAGCAAGTCTTATTTTATAAGGATCCGATAATTTTTTCTATTTTTATTAATTTTTAAACTTTTCAAACTGATTCAGGATGAAACTTTAAATCAAAAACAGTTACTGACCTAGAAAAACTATGAATGCAGGAGTGCTCAGTATCACCTTCTCTTTTTGAATCCGTAGTCAAACCTCATGTCGAAGAAAGAAAATCGGATTTGATCGCTTAGTGTACCTAAGATTTCAAATTGATTTTTTATATTTGACTTTTTAGATAAAAAAAACCGATGGAAGTAAAAAATATCGTTAAATAGATTTTATTTTGACTTTATTTCCATCCATTGGCAATTAATCTGAAAAACTAGAATAAAGTTTCCACATTTCGGGGGGGGGCCCGCCCCCCCCCCCCTCCTCCCTAAATACGGCCTTGCAGAATACAGCTGATTGTGAAAATTAAATGCAACGGAAAAATATTAAAACTAGATATGGAAAAGACTTGCTCCAAGTTTTTCGGGTAAATGAACGTTTTTTAGATAAAATTGATGATAATTGGTACAAATTCAAATTTTTTGTACGCGTCATTTGACTTCAACTTTAATTATTTTCTTCGATATGGTTTCCCACACTTTCAAACATACGAAATTTGGTAATTTCATTTGTAAATTATCATCATAATACCGCCAGCAAAGATGTCACATCAAAAAAATAATTATGGATTTCGTCTGGGTTGCAAGGATATCTAAAGTGCACAGTAAAACTTTGCAAGCTGACAAATGAACTAATTGAAATTACACTACTGCATGTTATGACTTCTTAAAGAATCTTATGGCTTCTTAAAGACTTCTGGACAGTTCTTACATTCGACAAAAATATCCTATTCTATTATACATCCGGCATCCATTAAAAATGAAAAACAGCCTCTAATAAATTATGCAGTTGTCATCTTAGATAGCAAACTAGTTGATTCAGAACATTTACGTAAAAGAAACTGAACCTTGGCCAAGACCTAAAAATCTACACAAACACACAAACTAAATTGATTAAATCTGAAACGATTTCTTCAGTGTCAGTCTTAGTTTTACATACAATTGAACAACATAACTTAATATAAATTTGAATGTATTAAATTTCTAATTCAAATCTGTATAACTTTAAAATTTCACAGTAGTTTCAATGCAGTGATGATGATGTCATACTAGTAGCAGTTAGTTTTATTTATTTTTCTAAAAACTTCTAAAACAAAACTTCAAAAGAACTGTTGCTAAAAATAAATATTCCAATTTTCTTTTTTTCAACATTACCCGAGGGAACATTAAAATCACACACATTGAATTTCTTTTATATCTTACAAAATTTTATGGCTTCCTTACTACTGTATACTTTTTTTTCGTTCCTTTATATGTCACTGTTTACTTGTATCCACTTCTTTGATTACAAAAACAACAAGAACATTTTTATTTTGGAACTGTCAACAGTGAAACATTTCCGTCATTTATTTTATTTGAGTTTTTTCTGTTTGATTTCCGAGATGCACATCGAAGAAAATTTTACTCATGTTAAGTTTTTATAAAGTAAAAGACAGGTTTATTTTTCGTAAAATTCTTAATCACTTATTTATTTTTAGCGTAAATACATATTCTATAAAGAGAGTGCCAACTTGAAAACTTTTCAACATAAACAAAAGTATTTTTTTAAAATAGCGCGAAGTTCATGAGCATTTTTTTTTTTTTTTTTAATTTATGAGAATTTTAGAAGTCAACAAACCAAATATTGGTGAAATTTGTCAAAGAAAAAAATAAATATTTGTGATTTATTGTTGTCACTTAAGTTTAAGGTCAACAATGTTTTACAATATTAAACCTAAAATAAAACTCTTTGGTGTGAGATTTTTATCGAATATAAAATTCAGTTTAAAAAACATTGCGGTCTTAAGAAAGGAATACTATGAGACACAAAAGACCTTCCAAATACTAGTATCTGCTGGTATCACAACAGTTCTGTTCTCCCGAAATTTAGTACATGAGAATACAGTTTCCTTTCATGTGGCAATAAAACGTATTGGGTGGAAAGAAATATTCGCCTCTAAACCTTACTATTCTTTGGAATGTCAAATCAAAATTCATTCGCTCATATTTATGGTAAGTCTAAACATTCAATTTACGTAAAAGAACGGGTACGTAACATTTTTTCCACAAGAAGCTGGTAGATATTAAAAAAAGGCACACATTTTCACAAAACTGAACAAAAATTCGAATACAAATGTTTAATAAAAGATTATAAAATGGGCACAACGTAGCCTAGTACTGTTTTTGCGCCGCACGACCAGTGCCACTTTCAACATACCAGCTAACGCTGAAATGGTTTGTTGTGTGTATACTACAGAAAACGGCCACACGTAGAGCAGGGCCGATGAAAGATTTTGGCAAAATTTCAAAACGAAATTACATTTTTCACGCACTGAAAATTTGCGTTAAAAATAAAATTACTTACAATAAAAAAAAATAAATCCAAATGAAAGGAAAAATTAAAAGAAAAACGTTAAGTGAATCATACATAACAAATGCAATTAGTGCACCATAAGATAAATTAGTATATAAAAATACATAAATAATAGGTAAATGTAATTAATGGAAAAACAAAACAAATTCACCAAACTGAACAAATATTTAAACATATAACAAAAAATATATCATGATATAAAAAAAGTGCTCTAAGTGGCAGCGAAAATGGGAGAGCTTTTCTCAAATTAAAAGCTTTGCACCCACTTGTTTGCTGCTTATCTACTTGCTGTCAATACATTTCTCATACGTCGTGCATACTACTCACCTGTATCTGTTGCTCTAACTCATGCACAATATCTTCACGCGCCAGCGTCAATTGCTCTTGCAGACGTCGCTCATATTCTTCTATTATTTTTTGTATCACTTGCGATTCATTATTTATATTCAATTCATCCTGATCGATTATGATCAATGATGTATTAGCATCGCGGACATGTTGCGTTATCGATGCAGCTGATTCTGTTGTTGTAACCGCAGTATCCAGTGTTATAACGCTGGTTTTGTCGGTGGTTGTGGTGATGTTATTCTTGGTTGTTGGTGCATCAGCAATATTAGTAGTAGCATTTTTGCTTAACAATAATTGGCTTGCATTTTTTTGTTGCTTTAGTTTATTAGTTGTTGATGGTTAGATTTGATGATGCGATAAAAAAAGGTAGGGAAAAATATAAGATGAATACAAGTTACATGCAGTTAGCACAAAAACATTAACGATTAAACTTAAATATAATATATTTTGTGTTCTTTTCATGTTATAGACATTGTTTTTCATTGCTTTGGATGAAGGTTTTTTTTTATCATCGCATTAAAATTGTTTTCTATTTGTATATCTGTGTAATTTAAATTTTCATTATACAATGAAATGAATATGACCTACAATCTAGTGATGGGAACTATAGAGTAATCTCAACTATTGATGGTTAGTAACTGAATGATTTTAGCTATCAAACGATTTTTCTCATTTATTCATTTATTCGACTATCGAACGATTTTTATTCGAACTAGTTAGTAGTGATAAGAACTATCGTGTGATTTAAACTATTGAAAGGCTGAATGAATTTAACGATTGAGCGATTTGTTCAATCGAATTCGTTTACAGCAAAAAAAAAAAACCTTGGCACGAAACGAAAAAAAAAAAAATATTCCGGAAGATTCGTTCGTCGCAGCCAAAATATAATTTTCTCTTGAAAACCTTTTATAGTTTCTACAGCCAAAGCAGCCGGCTTCAACTTCAATAACAAACACATAGAATTTTAAGGACTTGTATAGAAAAAAAATTTTGTGGCTGGCTACCGCCTCAACGACACTGCAATAGATTCTATTCAAATTCTCTTAACTTCAGAATTTTTTCTCTCTTGTGAGAGGGGGAAACATTTTTATATTTTTCACCAAAAAGCCAAGTGTTGTCAAGGTTTAATAAGCAAATATATGAATTTTTTCGAGTTTTGCTTTGTTTCTTGATTTTTTGATGATCTTTATGATTTAACAAATAAACGAAGTAAATAATTTTAATTGATTCAACAATTACTTCAAATTACAGAATCTTAAATTTTTCCTTGGATTGTAAAAACAAAGATTAAATTCAACTGCTTTTGTTTTGTTTTCCTTCTGCATATTCTTGACGCTAGAGAATGGCGTTCTTATTTATTCTCTCAAAAGAAGTTAGCGGTAGGAGGTCGGCTGCTTTGATTATGTTTATACCATAAGGCTTGAATTTGAAAACGTAACGTAACGTAGAAATCTATTGAAAATAGAACCTTTCTACGTACGGTTTCGGTAATTACACACGCAGCCTATATCACATAATCGATACGTAACAGTTGGAATCTTCACGAGACGCTACGTAACGTTTGCATAATCGGGCCTTAAGAATGTTAAGCTTTGCAAAGGTATAAACAACTTCTACTTACGTTACCTTTATTTAAAAATTTCTATCTACCATCAAGTATTAAAATAACTCAAAAACTCGTTGAAACTTAGCTAATTTTTTTTAAGAATGATTGTTGTTTCATAAAAATAATAAATCAAGTTAATTAAATGGAGTGCCATGGAGAGTTTTTTTTTCAAGTAAAGATTTTTGCTAAACCTAAGTTAGCCTTGGTTGTTTAGTGGCAGCGTGCTGTACTATAATCTCAGGAATCCTGACTTCAATTTCTTTTTTTCAATAGAACTCAATTAATTTTGTTGATACTTCAGTTTAAATTTGAGTACAAATAAATAACAATTTCTTGCATTTGCATCATTCTATATAACAGTCATATGATCATAGCTACATAAATGTATAAGGTAGTATTTATATAGAGACAAACTATCCAATCATCAGAAAATTCATCATGTGTATCATGACAACCGACTAACTAAAACGAACAAATATCAGTAACGGCAACCTCATATTTGGCATATAAAAAAGTGGCATCCGGTAGTAATGTCATGAAACAAACGAAGACCCTAACTTTCTCTACAATCGCTTACTATATGGTATGCTAATCTCTTAGTGAAACGATAATTACCACATTAATGAAACAAAAACTAGCCAATATGCATAGTTGCAGCTCTAAATTTGCTTATAAACATGTAGCAAAAGCAATTTCGTTGCGCATGAAATTATGAAATGATAAAAAACCTTCACCCTAAAAATGTTACGATATTGCATTATAATCAAACAAATAAAAAAGCGTGCATATATGTATATGTAATTAAATATGTAGAGAATTTTATGTGTAGTTCTCACCATAAAATCGTCTTCAGGATACCGACTTTCATAATATTTCAATTTTTCAGCTAACTTGCGAATTTTCTCATCCTGTGAACGTTGCAGTTCATGTATTTTATTTTGATAAAATGATTTTAATTCGGCAATTTCGGTAGATATCTAAAATATTAAGAATTTTATTGTTATAAATTTTATGTAGAATTAAAAAAAAAAACTACTCAAACTCACAGTGGCATTTCCGTCCTTATTATCCTCAGAAAAAGCATCACCGAATGGTGTCATTTGACGATGACTTGGACTAAGCAGGAGCTCAGCGCGTGAACGTTTCCGTGGCGATGGCTCTTTGGAACAACGCATTTGCAGCAGCGGTGATACGAACTCGTCAGCTAGTTGATCTTGATCGGATGCCTCAGATGAAGTGTCACCAGAATGGTGTTGTGATTTTTGCGAGAAAACATCATCAGAGTATCTATAATAAATATAAATATTAATTCAATTGGCTTCTTGTATTAAACAAGCTAATAGCTATGCAACTTACTGTTTCTCTAAATCTGCGCATTTATTTTCAAAGTATTTGCGCAAATCTTCCATCTCCTTTGCATGTAATTTATGCTTTTCTCCTGATAAATTCTGTAGTTTCTTGATTTCATTATCTTTTTCTAACTTTTCACTCTCCAGCTGATCCATTAACTGCTTCAAGTCTTGTTCGTACTTCATTTTCGATTTGTCCAATTCTTGACACAGAAAATCATCGAATTTCTTTTCCACCATAAAAAAGAGGCGCACTTCACTTGGTGTTAGATACTTTCGAAATTGTTCAATTTGCTTGCTGAACGGTGCTTGTGACCATGGAGCATCAGATGCTTCAATTTCATTAGCGCTTTCCATTTGACGCGGTATGGAAAGTTGACGTTCGCGAGAATTACGTGAGTATTTGTCTTCATTGTCTGTCAGGAATTGACGGTCCAAATCATCATCACTTTCGCTTATTAAATCCATTGATATCTCAGAGATGCGTTGGCCATTGCTTTCTTGATCGCCCCGTGGCCAATACGGACGTCGTAACGCATCCATTGCTTCCGTGAGCTGTTTCCGTAACAATTGCACTTCGCCAGTTAATTTTTCACTTTCTGATTGTAGATTTTCACGAACGTTCATTGATTGTTGCAGTGAATCGGTGAGTTTAGCAATGAGCTCATCACGCTTGGTTAATTCCATGTAAATGTCCATGGTCTAGGAAAGAAGAAAAGAAAAAATTTTATAGGAAATTGTTATATTGCATTTTTATTTAAATAAACTCACCGGTCCACCGAAATCCTCTTGAAACGTACGATACTCAGTCGATGTTGTCATCAATGAACTTGTATCCCTTCCGGAGCCCAATTGTTCTGCAGAATTGGCCCCACTTGACTCGCGGCGCTGAGAAGCTTCCAATTGTAAATTCAACGCAGCCAAGCAGGCATCTTTGCTAGAGAGCATATTTTGCAAGTCCCCCACTTTCTGCTCCAGCATTTGCAAAACATTCAAGCTAACGACACTCTCCACTTCAGCATGCAGAGTTTTACCATCACTTTTCGCACTTGACAATGACTTTTCCAGAGACAGTGATTGTTGCTCTTCAGCAGTAGAAAGCGAATTACGCTCACTCTCCTCTGTGATATCCTCAAGTACATCTTTGGTGAATTCATTAAGTGAAACACGTTCCATTGGTTTAACCATTTGTTCTGCGGTATTGCTGCCGCCACCGACAGAAGCCTCATTTGGCGAAAGACTTTGTTCTTTGCTAGTTTGGTGTTTCATTGCCAGAATACGCAGTCTCATCAGCTCCAGCGAGTTATCATCTTCCTCGTCATCTTCATCATTAGGCTCCATTTCCAACGATGTAATAGCTCTTGCGAACTGTTTCGTTTGATCTTTCAGTGCTCCTAAAACTATACTAGAAGCTACGCTTCTGTTATCAACTAAACTCAAGTTTAAGAATTCTCTTGGCTGTAGTAATGTAGTAGTCTCCACAGGTGTTACTGCTTTCGATTGCAGTTTTAAAGTCTCTAATGCTTCAAGCTCTGTATTACCAATAAATTTGGCTTCTTTAAGTGGCACCATATTTAAAAGTTCCATATTTTCTGAAGACTTTGAAACAGTCTCCACTACTTCAATTTCCAACTCGGGATTGCTATCATCCAAATCTGTTATCATTTTTACTTCTCGATTTGAATTTTCATCATAATTCTTTGTTTGTGCTCTTAGCTCATTTATTTCTGTAAGCTGCTTAATAGAAATTTCAGAAGTCTCCAATTTCTCGTTTGACGATCGGGGCTCATCCTCTTTTTTTCCTTCCGGTGTACCTGTTAGTAAGCGGTTCACTAATGTTTCATTATGCTGAATAAAACTAGGATTCAATGAACTCAAATCTTTGTCATCAAATGTCAATTCAATCGAATGATTAGTTTCAACAATCTCTTCAATCGAATGATCTTTATCGCTATGATCAGGTGAGTCGTAACCACTTGCATCAGTCGTTGCAGTCTTTGATATAAGCTTATTCGAGGAGTGTTGTGTGGATTGTTCTGCCTCCAACTCAGCATTGTACGATCGTTGTGATTTTTCTGATTTATTTAATGATCTCTCAATTTCCCGATCTTGAACCGATTGCTGTGTCAACTCTGGCAGTAGTAATTCAACATCTTCACTCGCTGACTCATCAAGTTCACCTTCACCTTGACGTGGTTCTTCAGCAAAATCAGAAACATCGTCTGCTGTGCTCTGATTGGTTAAACTTTCTTTGCGCTCCTCAGCATCAACGTCAAGATCACTTGATTCATGACGTGAATGCACTTTAGTCTTTTCCATTGGCAAACTCACATCCAGATCATCATCTTCCCCATCATCATCATCATCGAGTACAAAATGTTGCGCTATTTTACCGCCCGATAACTGATCGTCATCAATTTTGAATTGATCATCATCACTGGAGCTCTTTTTGTTTAGATTCTCTTTCGCTGCGCTTACTTTTTCACTCTCCGAATCCGTATCTATACCAAAGAGTTCAAGATGTTTTTTGCTTGTCTCTACTGGTTTCCTTGTATAACCCACCGCCGCAGCTTCAGATAATTCTAATGATTTGACTTCAGTTACTTGATCATGGTCTTCTTGTTCCATCTGCCCTTCCTCCTCTTGTTCTTCACTTATTTCAATTGCCTCCTCAATTTCTTCTTCAATACTTTGATCACTGCTCGTCGATGCCGTTGTGATCGTTGTCATGGCACTTGTATTACTATTTCGAGTTGATGTTGTTGCTGGCACTTCATCAGTGGATGTCGTCGTCGTCGTCGTTGCTGCTGTCGTTGTTGCTGTCACTGATGGTGATGTTTTTCCCAAATTGTCCATTTCAATGGAAATTGAGCTTGTTGGCTCATCGACAAATGAAACTGAATCGTCTGTGAGACTAAAATTGATGACCTCCTGCTGCTGTAATAGCTCGTCAGTGTCTGTTGTTGTATTTTCTGATATTACCGTTGCTACTGTTTCAATTATATATGTGTGTCTAGAATCACTAGAATCAGCATCGTCTTCTTCAGCATCAACTTTACTATAATTGCTTGAAGATGCTGCTGCAACATGTTGCGTTGTTTCAAACACTGCTGCCAATGGTTGATTAATAACAACAAAATTAAGTGTTGGTATCAATTCAACATTATTATTTACAGTTTCTGCTGTTGTTGATTCGCTATGAGATGTTGGTGTGTTTGTGGATGTTGTTGTTGTTGTTGCTTCTATAGGTTGATCTTCAATAGATTTATAGCGTCCTCGAGGACGGATCAATGAAGTGATCTGAAAGAAAAAGAAAATAGTTTAGGAACTTAATTTTACAAAGAGTGTATTAAAAATTAAAAAGCGAGGACTTTTTGGAGACTAATATTTTGCTAAGAAAAACTCGATATGAGAAATATTTTTTATAGAAACTTAACATTTACTTAGGAATATATATTTCAGCAAAAAAAAAAAAAAAAAATATATATTTTCTAATCCGGAAATCATTGTTTGCAGAACATGAAAGTATGTTGGAGAAAGTGGATCATTTCAAAGAGCTTAATGTTACATAACACAAATAATCTCAATGATTGTTATTTGGAAACTTTTAAATCCCGATTAGTCAATATTGAACTGTGAACTAAATCAAAATCTTACTGGTCCAAGAAAACTTGTAGATGCACACTGAAGCAATAAAATAGGAAACACTCTGTCAAATATAAATTATTCAGTTACGATATTTTCTCATCTTTCTAAACTAATATTGTATACATACTAACTTAATAGTCATGTAAGTTACCGCTCCCAAGTGAAAACTAGCCATATTAATTTTTATAATTTAACTTGAGCTCAAAAAACCATCAAAGAACTGCATTTTCACATCAATTACAACACAATTGGAGACTTTGGTGCATGTCATAATCAATTGACCTCACAAGTGGCGCGCTTATTTTTTTTCGCTAAAGTATAGTCAGAAATTTTCAACGTATAGCCTTCCGCACAACAAAGAGATGAGATGAACGAGAACTCAAGTGCAGACATGTTATCTAACATAATTTCATTATGCAAGAAATTGCATTTCAAATGTTTTCTAAAATTTCATTTAATTGACCTAAATTTAACAAAGAATTTTTCATAATTACTAAAAGAAAAGAAAGTGAAAGGAAAATGTATTAAAAAATACTTCATACATATTCCACAAAGGGTATTCATTTCCATAATTACAGCAATACTAGAGACATTTGATGGTTTACATATGGATGTACGTTTAGTGCCAGTGCTGGTACTGGAATCACTTGAGAACTACTCGTACACACAAATCTGTGAAATTATAATAAGAAACACATGAAATTTGAAATAGTTTGAAGCTTACAGCTTTCCACTAGATATTATGAAAGTGTAAATCAAACCAAGAATACTATAATTTATTTATAGAATTGTTTCTTTTTCACAAATATAAATACATATATTCATATTCCATGTTGAGTTGAGTGATTTATTGCATACATTTTGATTTTGGCATTTAGCGCTTTATGGTTTTAATTAAATTGCCTACTCTTTGAAGCATTCAAATGATGCAGAGAGAAATAATTTGGGTTTATTTTGGCAGCGGAATCAAGTGCGGAGTTAAAAAAACTTTCTTTTGTTTTTTTTTTTTTGGTACTAAAACAGATTTAGAAGAAGTGCACTATTATATTATTTGTGTTCCCCAAAACTACGGAATTACAGAGAAATGCACAACGCATTCCAGAACTTTTTTTTCTCTCTCGATTCGCTAGTTTATGGAGAGAGCTTAGCAAGTATTTAGAGCTATGTCGGATAAACTAATACATAAATATGCATGCTTGCGAGTGTATCTGAAAGAGCAACAGCGCTCTGTTGTAATTTACACTGTAAATGAAATTGAATCTTCTTTTTCTTATGAGAAGTGTAGTTAGAAGTGGTCTTGTAAGAGTAAGACAATAATATTTATTACCTTGTCAAAGTTACTGAAAAATCCCCTTAGTTGCTACTCATGTACTCATTGGTGTTAACTGACATAGTTTGCGTTCACAAAATTGCTCTCACACTTCGGACGATAGTTCGTACGCTACCCGAAATAGCTTATAGTTTACGTGTGACTATATACGTATATAAAGGGTTTTCCATTAGGGACATAACAATTTTATCTATTAATAAAACACAGAATTTTTTGAGATATTGAGTTCAAATTTATTGTGGGTGTAGTGCAAGCATTACATTTTATGAATGAAATTCGATTTTGGTCATATGACCACCATGAGCCCGTTTACAGCGATCGATTCTTTGGACCCAATTTTCTACCACTCTCGCACACATTTCGACCGGAACGTTGGCAATTTCGCGTTTGATATTGTCTTTGAGCTCGTCTAAAGTTGCTGGTTTGTTGGCATAGACCAGTGACTTGATATAGCCCCATCAAAAGAAATCCAATTGCGTTAGATCGCATAAACGAGGCTGCCATTCCACCGGACCATTTCTCGAGATAACACGTTCACGGAATTTGCCTTTCAATAAATCGATTGCGACGCGTGCTGTGTGGCTAGTGGCACCGTCTTGTTGAAACCACATATCGGTGATGTCAAGTTCATTCAATTCTGGCCACAAATAATCTTCCAGCATAACACGATAGTTTTCGCTGTAATATAATATTGGGAGTATGAATGTATAAACTCGTAATTGTGACTAACTTCATATCTATCATACGCGCCGTTTTTTTGACATTGACAGCTATTCTATCTCGAAGAGCGCCAAAAATACTATAAGAGTTGATCTGTCAAATAATTTTCATAATTTTACAAAAGTGTTTTACTATATCTGAAAATGTCGAATTTCGTGCCAACAAAACAACATTTGCGGGAAGTTTTAATTTGCTTCTTCCATTTAAAGAAAAACGCAACTGAAGCACATCGTTTACTCACTGAAACTTATCCTGACTGTGCTATAGACGTTAGAATGTGTCAGGTGTGATATACCCGTTTCAAAAGTGGTGATTTTGATGTTGAAGACAAGGAACGTTCAGGCGGCCCGAAAAAGTTCGAAGATGAAGAATTGAAGGCATTACTCGAAGAAGATTCATGTCAAACTCAACAAGAACTTGCAGAATCTTTAGGAGTTGATCAATCAACCATTTCTAAACGATTAAAAGCATTGGGAATGATTCAAAAGCAAGGAAATTGGGTGCCTTACGAATTAAAGCCGAGAGACATCGAACGACGATTTTTCACATGTGAATTGCTGATTGAACGACAGAAAAGAAAGGGTTTTCTGCATCGTATTGTGACTGGCGATGAAAAGTGGATACATTACGATAACCCAAAGCGTAAAAAATCATGGAGACCGCCCGGACATGCATCAACATCAACGGCAAAGCCGAACATCCATGAATCCAAACTCATGCTGTGTATTTGGTGGGATATGAAAGGTGTCGTGTATTATGAGCTGTTGAAACCGAATGAAACGATCACTGGCGACAATGCTCGGCCGCATGTTGCAAGGCAAGTAAAAACATACTTGGAAACGCTGAAATGGGAAGTGCTACCCCACCCGCCGTATTCTCCAGACATTTCTCCTTCTGATTACCACTTGTTCCGATCGATGACACATGGCCTGGCTGAACAGAACTTCCGTTCTTTCGAAGAACTCAAAAAATGGGTCGATTCGTGGATAGCCTCAAAAGATGAGGAGTTCTTTCGACGCGGAATCCGTATGCTACCAGAAAGATGGGAAAAGGTTGTGGCTAACGATGGACAATACTTTAAAGAATAAATTTATAATCACTTTTTCACAATAAATGTCCAAATTACAAAAAAATACGAGTTTATACAGGGTGACAATTGTAAAGTGACGCAAGTTTAATACTCTGCAGCAAGCTTTGCCATTTACCTTAACTTTAATTTAAAACGCAAATTAATTCATCATTGGCTGTGCTTTTAATTTCATTTGAATTTTTGTTATTACATTTTGAAATTTCCATAAAAATGGACAAGGAAAATATTCGTCGTGAAATTATGAAATTTCATTTGGCAAATTATAGTAGCCGTCAAATTGTAAAGGCTTTAAATTTGTCAAGTCGTACGGTAGACCGAGCTATTATTCGATATAATGAAACTGGGGGTTTTGCAGATAGAGACCGGGGAAAATTTTCAACAGTTGCCACTACTGGTTTAACAGAAAAAATTCGTAAACGAATCAAGCGAAATCCAAGGCGCTCAATGAGAAAAATCGCTAAGGAAGTGGGAGTAAACCGTGAAACAGTGCGAATCATTGCAAAATCAAAGCTTAATCTTAAGCCGTACAAGCTCCGAAAAGCTCAAGATCTGACACAAAAAAAGAAAGATTTGCGACTGCAAAGATGCAAGGCGTTGCTACGCTCCTCCGTGTTAAAAAATGTTGAAAATATCTTGTTTACAGATGAAAAAATTTTCACGGTTGAACAACATTTCAATGCGCAAAATGACCGAATGTGGCTAACATCATCATCGCAACAAAATAGAACTGTTGACCGAGTTCAAAAGCCAGCTTCCGTTATGGTATGGGCTGGAGTTTCCGCTAATGCCAGAACCCATCTAATATTCGTTGTAGAGGGTGTTAAAATTGACCAGGTTGTTTATCGGAGCATTTTAAATGAACATGTTCTTCCCTGGGCCCAAGATACATTTGGAAATGAAAACTGGACTTTCCAGCAAGATTCTGCACCTTCCCACATGGCAAAATTAACGCAAACATGGATAAAAGACAATTTTTCTGGATTCATAACATCTCAAGAATGGCCACCATACTCCCCAGACTTGAATCCAATGGACTACTCTATTTGGAGTATTTTAGAGAGTAAGGCTTGTGCATCTCAACACCACAGTCTGGAGTCGCTGACAAATTCATTAGAGAAAGCCTGGACTGAAATTGATCAGGAAGTCCTGCGGCGAACAGTCCTACGATTTCCGGATCGATTGAAGGCATGTGTGCAGGCTAAAGGAGGTTATATTGAATGAGGTGGGGTTCAAATGAATGCTTATATATTCAGCAATGTTAACACTTAATTGTACTTAATGTAAGTACGTCCTTTTGAAAATAACTGCTGAAATGTGTGCGTCACTTTACGATTGTCACCCTGTACATTCATACTCCCAATAATATAATATATTTTTCCTCGATCACATTTGTTTTTGTTGCCTCGTTACCGAAATCATTTCATTGCTATGAATATTTGTTGTTGCGGTTGAGCGCTAAGAATATTTGTTTTTGTTTTCCCTTGTTGTTTTTTTGCTGCAAAATCAGTTCATTGCTTTCATTTAGCATCGCGCGCATGCCTCGTTGCCGAAATCATTTTATTGTTATGAATATTTGTTGTTGCGGTCGCGCGCTAAGAATATTTTTTGAGCCTCGTTACCGAAATCATTTCATTGCTATGAATATTTGTTGTTGCGATTGCGCGCTATGAATATTTGTTTTTGTTTTTCCATAGCTTTTGCTTTCAATATGCAAATATTATTCGAAAATTTTTTCTAGAGTACCAACCAATCGTTCGAATTCGAGTAAATTTTCTTTCGAATCGAACTACAGAGTAACCCCCCAGGGATTGTTGTTTGAGTGTTTTCTTTTTTTAACACATTTCTTAAATTCGTTGTTGTTGTTATTGTTGTTGCTTGGCTCCCAAAATATTTTTGGTGGTCACCCCTGGTCTAGAGGGTAACACCTTACCAGGCATTTCTAAACCAGAACGAATTGTGTAAGCGTTTAGGAGTTTCATTACTGACTGGATATTCGAATGGCATATGTGACGTGGAATAAAGAAACGACCAAAAACCCGATTTTCAGGCTTTCATGGATACATATGTAAAATTTGACACTCTTTTCAGTTAATGTAATTTCTAGATCCCAGAAATCATTTTCAAACAGTCGCCATTTTTAATTTGGGATTTCTGATGTTATATTTGGATAGAAAAAACCTAGGAGTACTAAATTTTATAACAATAAAACCTTGGAGTACGAAGTCTTCTAAAAATCGCCCAAATATATAAAACCACACAAGGGTAAATCATATTTTATTTAGCATATATTTTTTTTTTTAACGCGTTTTTATCGCGATTTCGGTTTTGGTTGTTACCCTCATTTCTTTATTACACATCATATACATTTGGAAGGTGCTTTGCACTGCTGTATCAATTCACACGAAACTAGTTTTGAGATATGAACAATTTAATGTTTACGTTGCGTACATTTCAATTATTTGATTTTTTAAAAAACAAATTAAAACAAACAAAAAAAATGTTATTTTTTTTTTAAAGAAAGTATCGAACTGCTTTCGTAATTCTAAAAGGGTTGATACATTAATGCATAATGTCGTTCATATACAATTGTTTGCAGTATGCGTCCCAGCTCTTACTAACTCATCAGCTCTTACCAGCTCTTAACTATTTTATAGGTAGTTTTATTGATGGATTGACTATCAAGCAGAATGTCTAACGCGCACTTATGCACTTCAATTTAAAACCCTCAAGCTCTGAGATTTTAGTGTTTGTTGAATCCGAAGACTTTTACAACAAACTGAAGATCTTTGAATCATTAAGATATTTTCAATAATTATTTGTTTTTTTGTGGCATATTCTCCATAAATTTCAAGTTCATTAAATGCATGGTTTAATTTAAATAGAGTTTGTTTCCCGAATTTCTTCTCACAAAATTGCACTTAACATTCCCACATGACCCAAAAAAAAATGTTACTAAAATTATGCAATCTTGGCAAAAACAACAAGTTCGACACTCTCACCACTTGACCACACTAAATATTTGATGCACCACAAAACAGTTTGATGTAAATCACATAAAAAAGCCTAGCAAAAACATAAGATTCTGTGAAAATCTATTAGGAAATCATTTGTGTGCCAGCAAAGAAAACAAAAAAAAAAAAAAACAAAACAGGAGCAAATATTTTTGGCACATTTTTTTTTAGAATATTTGAAATTGTCATAAAAAAGTGTGCCACAATGAAATATTTTCTTATTTTTTACATGTTTTTATTGGCTGGTAGACAAGCATTGAAGATACAATTTAAAATGTAAATTTTGCATTTAAATGAATAATTAAGCATTTAGCCTTTTTGTGCACTTTAATTAACTCGGTTATAAACTCATAAAACATTATTGCTCATACGACGTGAAGTCTGAAGTTTCATTCTTAAGTGTGAGAAATTAAATTGTTATTAAAACTTTGTGTTATTCTATATTCTAAACGAACGTCCTTGAACTTGTCACCCACTAAACGTCTGAAATATGGAAATCTGAAGTCATGGTTACCACAAGTAACTTTCTTTCACACAAAAATTCAACGATAAAACAATGATGGCATAGTTTGAGTAAACAAACAAATATATAGAGTAGTGTAGCATACATTTAGGCGCTGCTGGTTGCATTTTAAAAGTTAATAGCGTTGTCGTCTTCGTCACAATAATCAACGTCGTCAGTTGACACTCCTTCGAAACCTCGCCTTCGACTAGCAAAACTAATACGCATAAATTTGATAGTAAATAAGGGATTTATAAGAGGCAGACAATATATAGTATTTATATGATGACAAAACATGCGAATATATTTTTAGGCGCAAAAATATATGCATGTTTGTTAATGATAAGGAATGACAGGAGTGTTAAATTATTGAATAATTTATATTGCAAAAATAAATACGTTTCAGTTGATTACGGAATTATACGATATTTTTGTTTTGTAGAACATAATAAAATCATTCGTGGGGTAAGAAAAAAAAGGGCAAAAATTATATGAAAAAAAAAAACCTGCAAGGTTTAAGAAAATGACCAATTTAAACTTTCCATGGAAAGTCTATACACGATTAAGGAAAACGCATACCAATAGAATTGCTGTTTACGCTGAGATCGAGGTTTATGTAGATTTAACCTCAAAACATTATTCATTTAGACTGAAAGTACCTACTCAAGGAGTAAGTTTAAGTGATAAATAATAGTTTTAAATTAGCTTTGCATGCCATAAAACATTCAAAGACCAAACACAAATAACAAAATCTAACTTGACATTTTGGTGTACATATGTCAGTTTTGCAACGCTTTCACTTTTTCGGTAAAAATGCGATAAAATTATTCTGTTCTTTATACATGAATATTTAATTTTTAATCAACGCCAAATAAAAACCGAAGCATTTAGTACGCTTGTAATTAAATATTAAGTAACTTACGTAATCAGGTGACATTAGCGATAGTAGACTTAAGTCAATGATGAATGAATGAAAACAAATCTGAGATCTGCGTTAATATTTTTGAAGCAAAGAGTCAAAGTGCTATTGAAAATTGTTTTAAAATTTATAAAAAAAAAGAAAAAAGCATATGGAAAACTGCAAAAAACATGATTTTTTGCACACAAGCGAATCGAACGAAAAAACACATTTCCCATTTCAATTCACACCATATGGAGTAAACAAAAGTTTTTATTTTTAAGCAAAACTAATGATAAAAAAAACTTTATGTTTGCAATTCAAATGCAAAAAAAATCACACAGCACAGCGATCGGCGTTAAAAATATAAGCGAAATATCAAGGAAAAAAAAAAAAAGAGTTTGATGGGATATAAAAGGAGTGGGGGTGACCCAAACACATTAGATCATTCAACACTGAATTCGAACGGAAACTATAAAATAAGAACAGGGCATGAATTGTAACATAAAATATAGTGTTAAAAATTAAAATTGAAGCACAATTTCAATAACTTACATGAATTTTATGCATTTTTATGTAAGAGAATTAGTTTTTTTTTTGTAAGAAAATACAAACACAAATTTTAGAAAACTTTTAAATTTTTAAATTGAAAATGATTTCAACTCAACTGAAAAACTCCACACTTTTTTATTAACTCGAATTTCAAAACTTTAAAAACTACCTTTCCTTTAATTAATTTAATATTAATTAATGTCTTTTTGGAAACACACAAAATCAAACGCGAAAATACTTTGCCGCTAAAATACGATAAAAATTCGACCGCCAACTGTGAATGTTTTATTATAAATAAATACATTGAGAATTTTACTCAACATTACGTTAAAACTATGAAACAAAACTGAGTTGTTCGCCAGCTTGCTCACTCACTCGCTTCCTCGCAATCCTCTACATCATTTTGTGTAATATAAGAAATAAAAATGAAAGAAAAAAATTGCAAGCAAAACAGCAACAGCAATCAAACTATAAGCAGAGAGCGCGACAGTCAGTTGAAGTAAGTTTTTTATTTTATTTTTATTTACAATCGGTTCCAAGCGGTTCCGTGCACCGCACTTTTATTTATAATCAACTTGTGGCATGTAAGCTAGGGAAATGGAGAAGATGAAGAAGAGGAAGAAGAAGAGCAGAAAGAAGTTACAATCGTGATAACATGTGTGTTTTAAATCCACAAAATAGATATACAAATTACATGGCAACACTATAAAATATGTAATATCGTAATATAAGTATCTAAGTACTTTACATTTCCTTCGGCGCAAGAGCTTGAGACAAGCCTGAATCATGCATTTCTGTTACAAGTAGAAGAGAGCAACTAGCGCTTACCCGGGTTATATCCGGATACACGGGTACCCAGGGTTTTCGGATATTATTATGATGGGTACCTGCTATTGTTCGGGTACCTGTTAGTCTAGTAAGCTGATTGAAATAAATTATAAAATTAAGAGATTGCAAAATCTTCTATGTAGATATTTGTAGAGCACAGATCCGAATTTACCGAAGAGGCAATGTAGGCAGCTTCCTAGGGCGTCAAATTTTGGGTTTTTTACACGCAGGGAACCTGACAGTAGTGACAATATTGGAACACTTGATTTTTTAAACTGCCTAAGGGTGCCAAAATCCGGGTTTAGGTTAGGTTGGAGTGGCTGTGTGGCAATTTTTTATCAGCTCGGTGGTTTTACCATTACCAATCAAGGTGTGTACTTGTACACTTTCGTATAATTCTCATACAGTTCATATTGATAGTGAATATAAGAAGGTTATAAGAATTAACCACCAAACGAAGACGGGAATCAAACCCGAACATCCCGGTCAAAAGCACTATCTACTAGATTATCGAGGTCGTCCAAGTTTGGTTGTGCATATGTACCGAGGAAACGGCTTAACGGATTTAAATGAAATTTTAAATCAAGTAATTTTCAGGTACCCGATTTTAGTATTACCTGCAAGTTTTCGAGTACCCGCGAATTTTCGGATACCCGCGAATTTTCGGATACCCGCGCAGTTTTCGGGTACCCAAGAAATCAAAAGTGCGGGTATTACCCGACGGGTGTCAAGAGCCCTAGAAACAACCATTTTAGTTTCTTAGCAATTTTTAGTTTAAGCCATAAAGCGTGCTGCTTTAATCGAGAGGCTTGGGCCTATAAATACAATAACAGGTCAGAAATCAGAAGCACATAAAGTTTTCAGTTATAGGGTTACATTATGTATGACAAAATTCTAAAAAAAAAAGTAATAATATAGAAGCAGGCAATTCTACAGGTCTGAGGATTTAGACACTAAATTTCACTCTTCACTTCATTATCACTAAACACTTAGTGGTAGTGCAAATTTGATTGAGTGGAGCCCCCTCGGTCGGCAGGGAGGGAGGTGGGTGGTGCATTCTGGTAATTTTATCTTTTTTTGATACTCCTTCTTAAGGTTTTTAGTGGAATTTCATCGCTAGAGCTACATCGCGTCGGCTTATGTTGGCTTTATTGGTAATTTCGCTTTAAGGTTATATAGCACTTTCTTTGTTATTATTGAAGGAATCCTTTCACTTCCAAATTTCCCTTTTAAGTTCACATATTCTCTCATAAACAGATATACCAACCCTAAACTGTTTCTATTGTGCTTATGCTTGTACGTAATGAAAACCGGGCTCGGTGCAAGTTTTGAGGTTATCGCAAGTACCTGGTTTTTGTTTTCCATACAAATTAAAAGGAACTTACATACGTCTGTTTAGAATCTAAGTTTATTATGTTTAATATTTTAATTCAATACACTTGTATAATAGTATCAAGTGAGTATTTTATGTGTGATTAAAGAAATTTTGGATTTGGGTTTTTTTTTTTTTTTGCAGAACTAATCCAACAAAATATTGATTGCTGATACAACCTCCTCCGGTGTAATTTTTTTCATCGTCGATACAAGATTCTTCATTTAAAGCTCAAAATTGATCCAATTCAAGTCCGTCAGTAGTATGAAATCTACGTTACTTCTCCTAACTTTACTTACTCTAATACAAAGTAAAAACGAGCAGTATTCAAAGACGAGGCAAAAAATGTCGCAAGTATCAAGGTTAAAATTGTCGAATGTCGCAAGTACTGAGTACGTAATGAAAAAAATATTTGTGTCGCAAGTATCGAGTATGTGCAAGAACCGAATTTGAACTGTACTAGCAATGATCTACGATTTTGTCAACGATGAAATCAAAATACATCACCATTTCGAATGTACTCTCTCCCGAAGCTGGCTATGACCCGAAACTGCAGTAAAGGTATTTAATTTTTATTATTTTCACCATTTTTTTTTCAGGTTGGCATTTTGAGTATATTACGAGTATATTATAAATTTTGTAGACTTTTGTAAATTTTGAAAACCAGTAATTTGAAATTTGATATTTGAAAGCTAATATCTAGCCATAACGATGTGCTAAACTTCACCAAAAATTTACACCAAAATATTACAAAGTATTATAGCGTTACGTCAAAGCAGAAACATTAAATAAATCTTCCTTTAAACATTTTTTGAAAAGAAAAAACAACAAAAATATTGTTAATATTGTTGTTACATACCCAATCGTAGATTGTATAAAGATCCATTGATTTCAGAGTATCTCGGTCCCTCTCGTTCTCTCTCCCTCTCTCTCTCTCTTTCTCTCTCTTTCTTTTTATTAAATAGCATCCACAAAATGCATTATTGCATGCAACAATAAAAACAAATTAGCTAATGTGTGGATACATTTAAAGAGGCAACAAACTCATTACTCCCCCACTCTCTGCAGCTCTAGATACACAATGTATCAATTGAAATACGCAAGAATAACAAAAATGATTTCATTTTCTTTCACATCTGAAAAAAAATTTTTATTTTTTTCTTTTATCTTTTTTTTTTTGAGACTATATTTTTTAGGCGTTCATCGATTCTACGCACTCATAAAATTCAAAAACCAAAAAATACTTGGCAATTGTTTAAGTTCAAAGAGGCAGGTGCAGCGTCCGTCCCACATTCATACACATATACACTTGCATTAATTGATGTTGTTTTGTGTTTTTCTTAGTTGAATGTTTTTGTTTTTGTAATTTTTGGGACATTTTAAGGGCACATGAAAAATATATCAATTTTATTAGTATTTTAGGGCACACGCAAGCATAAAATAATCGAGAACGTTGACTTGGCTAAAAATGCCGCCATTGAAAAATTGCATATGCCAAATTATTTTTCATTTGGGACATATTATTTTGATGTTTTTGAATGTATTTACAGAGCGTTATTTTTGAAATATTTAGATTGATGATTATTTTAAGAAATATCTGGATTTCTTTCTGCAAACTTTTTTTAGTTTAGATTTAAACTGCAAAATTTTTCAAGTTATTTTCATTTCACACCATTTGTTTTTTTTCTTGTGTATATAGCATTCATTTTTAAGGTTAAGTTCACAAGGTTTACGTAAATTTCATTAACATAGATAAGAGAAAAAGGTTTTCACAACAAAAATTTCTCCATCGAAAATCGAAATCAAAATAAAAAAAAAACACAAACAAATTCACTAAGCTAAAAACAACACAAGAGTTCTTAAATTTCCCAAATTAAAAATTCATATTGAATTGTTTTTTTTTTTTTTTTTAAGTGTCTATTTTTCAGTAAAGAACATATATTTCGAAACGATTTCAACGAAAACACGCGCCAAATGCAACTGACACGCGAGTGACTTTGTAGTGAGATTAAGACGAAGAAGAAGACATTAGGAGGCGGACAGGCAAGCCAAAGCACTGAATGTGCGCGAGCGAGATAAAATAACGCTCAATTTTCTTTCACACGAAGGATAAATGTTTTTTCATCTTGAAATAAACAAACGAACAATGAAGTGAATGTAAAACATTCTCCACACCAAGTTCTCAATATTTCACACATAAATGTGGAGACGTTAAATTTGTATCTTTGCACTGGATGCACATTTTACTTTGGGATGATGTTCAGATATTTTGTAATATTCCTACTGCATGCGTGTGTGTGTGTGAAACTAGTCTATTAAAATATTGAGGCGTTTTCTTGTGCTCATTTCCGGACAAACACACACAGAATAAAATGTATTTTTTAAATTTTTGGAAACTAAAAATAGCATAATTATGGGTTGAGTGGAGATGATTTCTGTTTTTAAATTTTACTACTGAAGAAAATGTCACTGAACAGAGTCCGGCATTGATACTATTTTGAAATGCCACAATATATCGTCGTCGTTCAAGCTGAAATCACTAAGCCCAAATTAATTTTTTTAATTGGATCCGTATTAGCTTCTATAATTCGAATGGCATAATAAATTAGATTTTTGAGGATCCAGTTGAAACGTATATTAATGTGAATATCAATCTGTTGACTTTTTTAGTTTTGCCAGTGTTCGTAGCGCAATTTAATTATTTATTAATTTATCAAATTTATTAATTTATACAATTATTAACTTCATCTCAGGAATTCAAAAATGGACTTAGTGAATTCTGCCAGAGCGCCGGCGATATTTAAATGAAATTATTATCCGGTTTTATCAAAATTTTAACATGATATCAATATTTTCACTTTGCAAGATGAAGTCTCTTAGTAAAAGTTTCATATGACTTACGAAAGACGCCCCATTCAATTATCAAGAAGGGTTTTAGTTCGTTCCCCATACACACACAAATAGGAATGAAATAATGAAAGCCAGGACTCGCTTGATGATATTGTCACCTATCGCCGTAGCGTGTCTTATTAAGCCAGAAAATTTTCGCGTTCGATGTTCACATCGAAACAAACAAAACTATAAAATTATTATGAAAAATGCTTCAAGAACGCCACTGCTCTGTTTAATTGTTATACTTTTTGTTCTAATTGTTATGCATAATTGTTAATTTAAGTTTTTTCTCTAGGCTTAAGTTACCTCTATGTTTTTTTTAGTCTGTCTGCCTCTGCTTGATTGCATATAACGGCACTTTCCTCTCTTGTGCTATATAAGCATAATACATATTGTTTGTGTCGATAAGTGTAGAGAGTAACAAAAGAAGAAAAGCAACAACAAAATAGAGAGAAGAAGACTGCAAAAACTTCAACCAAAGAATATATAATACATAGAAACCGCATCACGAACAAATTTATTTGCACAAAAATTTGTTCGTTTACACCAGAGATGCCAACTCATTTTTTCTCTCTCCCCGATAATACTCGAGAAATTCCCCGATTTTCGATCGAATTCCCCGCATTGGTGTACTTTCATATTATAACTGCGCTACACGCACTTTCTTCATAAACATTTTACAAAAACGAAATTGACCTCAGTGAGTGTTATTTTAAAGCAACCCTGAACTTTCTCGGTCCAAAACTTAACAAATTTTTATGGAACTGGTAGTTTAACAGAAATGTATTTTCTGACTCTGGAATTCTTAACATATAAGCTTCAGCCCACTTTTGGACATAAAAGTTCTCAAAGGAGAAGACATGGGATTTCTTTTGACTCAAATGAAAAATGGCAAAAACTTTGTTTTAAGAAAAACGGGTTCAGCAATGATTAAAAGTTAATCAAAAGGTGCTGTACGAAGGCATAGCTAAGTTTTTCTGAACGGCCGAAAGGGAAGTCGAATAGCCGCGCGACTATTTTGGCTTGACTGACACTTGGCGCTATAATCGTCTATATCTACGAAAGCACTTTGCGTTCTCTGAAATTTTTGCAAAATACTTTCGAAACATAATACTTTCAAATAGCACACTTTTTTAAAAATTGATTTCTCCAAACCAATAAATTGCAGGGCCTGCTTAAGAAAAGATGAAGATTTTAAGACCAAAAATATGAAATATTTCATAGGTTAAACGTTTTACATTATATAAAATTTGACAAAAAATATTACTAAAAGCTGAATGACTTCAAATTCCCCGCAAAAAACAGCACATTTCCCGATTCCCCGCATCAAGTGAAATTCCCCGCAAATCGGGGTATTCCCCGCAAGTTGGCATCGCTGGTTTACACTCAAAATTCAGTTGTTCTCATAAAACCAATGAGTGATTGAAATAGTTTGTTTCTCTTTGTTGTTGGCTTTGTTTAATGAGAGGGATTTATTAATGAGAGTTTTGTATTTTCTTTTTTTTTCAGGTTTTTTTTTTTTTTTTTTTTTTGGTTTTCGTGCTAGTATTATGAGCTGGTATTTTCATTATTTAGCAGAATTTACATCGCAAAGCCGGTGTGCTTTTATGTATGGCACAGATTATAAAATTCAAATCCCAAGTTGCGACGCGAAAAAATTGGTATTTTTCAAGATTTTTTTTTTTCATGTAAACTAATAAAGTTTTTTATAAAAACTATTTATTATCGAAAAGTATGTACATGTATTGAACTTAACTTTAACTTATCTCTTCTCAAAAATATTTAAAACTTTATGAATAATGAGCGATCCCATCGACGCCTTTTTGGAAAACATGTTTTGCGATGAGCAATATTTCGCAAATCTAGAACATTTGAAATCCAAAAATGAAATGAATTTACTTTTATTATAAGATTATCTAGTGATTAATCGAAGGATGTGAAAAAATATGCATATTTAACAAAATCACCGATTGTCAAAGTTAACAGTTCAATTTTAACTAAAAAACGGTGTTTCATTTGTAAAAAAAAGGTTTTCCTTCGATCAGTCTAGATTACTATATATTTAAAAAGCATATAAATTTGAAAATATTCGGTTTAGAAGTTGTTGAATAATCGTGCTCACCGACTTCAATAATGACTTTTTTGAGAAAAACGCGTTTAAAGTTGCAACTTACTTTAATAGCAAGAAGAATATTTTTTTGCAAACAACAAAGAGTCAAAAATTTTCTCCGGATCAACTTAAAAATTTGTGGACATATTTTTGAAAACATATATTTTAAGAAAATGCAAAAAAGTAGATTTTTTTAAAATAAAACGGGAGGTGCCCCCTTAAAAACTTTCTAAATCAATTGATTTCAACTTTTTATGCTTTTTCGAATACAAAAAAAATATTATTAAAAAGAAATTTAGCAACGACCATAATTTTAAATATTTTATAATTTGAAAAAAAAAAAAATTAATTAGGTTGGAAAGCAATATTGATACTCGGCAACAACGCAAAAAAAAAACACATGTACCTACATATTCTCCGCAAAAAAAAACCCATTCATATGAAACTATACGCAGTCTCACTTGGCAGTACTCTGTAACTATATGCGAGAGCCTAAGAAACCATGAGAGTGCATGGGAGAGAGTAGAAGCAAAATAAATGAGTGGTTTTGCTCTTCCTCTTTACTGCGATCGCCCGTACACGAAACGAAAGAAACATAGTTTGGAAAAATTTTGAGAGATGCGCCTTCTACGTATTATATATTATTTGCTTCAACAGAATTTGTTATAAATGTTTTCTAATGATTTTCAAATAAACAACAAAGTTTCACTTCTACTGTGAGTGCCTGCAGATACATAATTTTTTTAATTTTATTGGCTTCACATGGAAGTCTAACGTAATATCAACAACAAATGATTCCATTATTTACTTCCGTAGTGTGAGTGGCTCGGTTCTAATGCAAACAAAAATAGTTTTTACATAATTCTGGGAAATTTGTGCCTCGTAGGACATTCTGATGCTCTAGGGCCCAACATAAAAATATTTTAATATTTTATTTTATCTAGAAATTGAATTTTGAAAACAAAAAATGATTTGGTTTTGGAATTTTTAAGCTCTATCACTCAAAACTTTGAAGTAAAAAAATTCTTTTTATGTTAAAAAGAAGCCACACAGGACCTTTAATTTGTATTGAGTACTCGTTTTTTATTATTGTTATTTTATTATTATTAAGCCACAAAAACATCAGAGTCTATAACTTTTACAGATAGTGCTGGCACTAAAAAATGTATTTTCCAAAATGTTTTTGCAAAATTTTTGATGTTCCCTAGAAAAATATTAGATGGGGCCACTAAACAACAAAATAACCATAGCACTGTTTCTAGGGGGGAAACATCTCCCAAAATGATGTATAACGTTTCACTTCTTGAGTGTGTAGCGTGTTCGTTTTTTATTTAAAAGGTAGGAGACCAAGAATTGACTTCCGTGCCATTAGTTTTATGTATAAAATTTAAGTTCTCTGACATAAAATATGAATATTTCTTTAATTTTAATAAAAATTATACTTGAGAACGAGTTCAAGAAAAATTAAGACAAAAGAAATAATTTATTTCATAAATCTTGTTTTGAGAGCTATTTCCTCCTAGGAACAAAAGCGAAAAGCAAGCTTAGTAAGCAATATTATAAATGTTCTCTAATTAAGTACAAATCTTACGAATGAATAGATAAGAATGTATGAATCAGGCATTCTCCAGAATTCACTTTCCAGTGATAATGAATTGAAATCACTTCAATTTCACTATTTGGTGCTCTAGAATTCACTTTGTGAAATGAAATCTCTAGCATTTCACTCGTTGATGCTCTACGACTCACTTGCACTTTTATTTTTTAACTAGTTATTTAAAGTGAATTTCGAACGAACTTGCATCTTCTAGAAACCGAACTCACTAAAAAAGAAATGGTTTGAATTCACTTTAGCAGCAACAAGTGAAATAGAGCAGCCGGCGAAAAATGTAATTAAATTTAACAACAAATTAATCAAGCATAAAAAATATGAATGATCAAGAGGAAAGCATAAGAACTCCTTCCAGAATGTCTTATTCCTCAATTTATGGAGAAGCATCAAGAAATCGCTAGAGGCTTCGTCAAAGGCGATAAAGTAAAAGTAGGAGAACTGTGGCGATAATTGACGACGAACCTTAAATAACCCCAATGGGCCACCACAAAAAGACACATCTGGTTGGAAAAAGGTAATTTTATACATTCTTTTAATTAGACACATCAATTGATTTGGTTGGATTGGAAGGCTTTTTGTTTTTCTAGAGCACCAAAAACAATTTCACTCGATTTCAAATTCACATTCCCATTCCCTTTCACTCGGATTCTGGAGCATGCCCAAATATCCTTTATGTATTAAAAATCTGAAATTTGAGAAGATTTTGAAATAAAAAAAAAAAGTAAAAACTTTATTTTTATTTAAAAATAAATTGATTTTATTTATTTATTGAAAATACAATTTATTTATGTATGTATATTGTTATATAAAAATATATAATTCATAGTGCGTTCTGTCTTACAAATCATTATTTCTATGATAAAGATTGGTAATCTATGTAAAAATTACATAACTATGCATGCATATATAAAATAGACGCATATAAAATTGGAGTCGTTGTACAAAAACAAGTTTAAGATTTTTTATCATTTTTTTCTAAAATTTATGTCAAAATCGAGTATTCTTCATTTATGACGTAACGAACATATAAAATTTGAGCATATTGTATTATTGTCAACAATTTCATTAATATTGGAATAAAAAGTATTCCAAAACTTTTGCAACAAATTTGGCAAACCATTTTTGAGATTTAATAGTAAATTAAATATTTTTTATTTAAGGCATTTGTAGTTTAGTTATCGATGTTTTACAAATTTAAGGTTATGTTTTATAATTTTTGTAAAGTTAATAGAACTATGACAATATTTTGGCATTGAAAGTTAGTACAGTTTAAATAGGTTGGATTGAAAGGTGGTGCCTGCCTTAAGGAGTAGTAACACTAAGGCAAATCTGGTCCATTGTAATGCGATAGTTTGGCTACATTAAAAAAACGAATTTATTATAGTTTTAAGGCATTTCGTATTACTAAAAGGTGTTAATGTTAGTTTAAATACTTCACAAGTTTAAGACAATTTTTATTTAAAAGTTTTGGCAAAGATAGCTAACAGATTTGGCAAAAACATTTTTTATATATAAAGTATATAAATTAATAGTAACTTTTCCAGGTTACGCTATAGTTAACTTGTATTTTAAGTTTATGACAAAGTTGGCTCTTAAAAATTATATCGATGTTTGAATTAAAAATATAATTTAATATCAAATTCAGTTAAGGATTTATAATTATGCACATTTTAAAATTTTGCTTTTAATGAATAATTTGGTGCAAACTTTTTATTTTGAAGAATTTAACAAATTTTAGGTAATTTTTGGCATTAACAATTTGAATTCAGCATAGTCTTATTTATTTGTCATTTCACAATTAATCAAGATTAAGTTTCGATAAGTAATTTTATAATTTAATTTAATAGACAAAACTTAAATGAAAATTCGATTCAATTGGTAAAAGTTAAATATGTAAAGTATATTGCTTTCAAGATTTGTTTTAATTTTAAGATTCCTGAAAATTTAAAAATATTCAAATTATAAAAGAAAATTTAGAGTAAAATATAACTTTAAAAGATTATACACATTGCCACAAAATCATTGATAAAAAGAAGATACAAATTGGGAGTTTAGATAAAATTAAAAGTTAGTTCGAATAATGCACAAATTTTTCGGAATTAATTTTTGTCAGATATTCTTGGAATTTGCAGGATTCTATTTTTATATAAATTCTATTTTATATAAGAAAAATGTCATAAGAAAAAATAATAAAGATTGCGCATAAAATTTAATTCGTTCAGCATATTTTAATTATCATCAACTATTAGTAAAATAATTAAATAGGTTCCAATTCAAATTCAATTGAATTTTTAAATAAAATACAAACAATATATAAAACCATAAAATTGTCACAAAATGGTAAAAATTAGAAATTTCATAGATTAAATTAATATAAATTAATATAATATTTTTTGAAATGAATTAAAATTTTAAACAAAATTAAGGTGATGCTACATAAAAATGATGTTTCGTTTACTAATTGCACACAAATTAGGGGGAGAAATAGCAATTTAATGATCCATTTGATTAGTGCCTGCAACCGATGCCGTGTCCTTTTGACGAAATTTCGTTGAATACTTATAGAAATCGGACATTTCAAATGGTTTCGTTTCTTCTTTGTAGGGCTGAAAGGTGGCCTGTTGTACGATGGTCATATTTTGCGGTGATTCAATGCGTATTTCAGGCGACAAAGAGGAAGTGGCACCAATAGCAACTGGTACAATGGGAACTATATGCTGTGGAGATGTTACAATAGTCAATTTGTCTGCAAAAGGCGGTGGACGTGGCGGTGGAGTAGGTTGTACTCCACTATTTCCCGCTAACGAAGAAGGTTTTGGTGGTAAATATCTAAATACCGGTGGTATATCAATTGGAGTTGCATCTAAATGGTATGCTGGTGATATGCTCGAAGCAGAAACTTGTGGTGTGTCTGCCATTGTATGAAGATATGAAGTTGATTGACTTAGTTTTGCATAGCGACCATCGTCATCTTGCAGCAGTTTACTAGCAGTAGTGTGTGGGTTTTTTTGTGCAGACATTGAATAATGTCGACCACTGGACATTGATTGTGAGGAGAGTTTTGCACCACGCTCGCGTAGGCCATGGTGAGAGTGATGGTGTGATTTAACATGCGTTGGCAAACGAACTGATGCGCTAACATTCGATGACATATCCACACTCTGTGAATCTAATGCTGCAGATTGTGAGCGTATGACTGGTCCATCTAAGGAAGATTCTAGCCATTGTTTAGGTTTACTTTTCTTTTGTGTTTCACTATTCAAGGAAGAAATTGATATTTCGTCAAGGGGTTTTTGTTGTTTTGCTGCTATCGTTGATGGTGGCGGAAGTGGTGGTGGTGGTGGTTGCAATACAGGTGATGAATAATAGTTCATAGTGGACGATGAGGAGGTAGATGGTATATGTGCAAGCATATCAGAAGAATGTGATTTAATATCTTGTTTTTGTTGGTGATGTTGTGGTGACAGGTGTGGTGGGATGCTCGTTTGTGAGCGCCAACGTATATTGTGTGTGTTTTGTCCACTACTATCCATATCTACCGAAATGTATGAGGGCGCCAAAGAAATAGCATCCAATTGATGATGACGCGATTGTGGATGTAAAGTATGCATTTGTAATTGTTGCAGCGGTACTTGATGTTGATGAATCTGCTGATGTTGCTGCGGTTGTTGTATTTCATAGAGGTGATGTTGTGTCGGCGACGACATTGGTGATATATACTTCTTAATATTCTGACTTGATTTAATGAAGCCACCATCATTATAACTTTGATGCGTTGGCGACAAATAATATTTATCACATTGTACGACAATTGGTTGCTGTTGTGGTGATATATGTTGCTGACGCAACGTAGCAACATTCGTAGAGTTCACTGAATACAAAGAGATTGCGTCAATTTGTAATGGTTGCGTTAGATAATGACGCTGCTGATGTTGTTGTTGTTGTTTTTGTTGTTGCTGCTGTTGTGGTTGTTGATGAAAATGTGCGTGCTGCAAAAGCTTTTGTTGTTGCTGCTGCTGTGCCATTGCTGCATATTGATATTGTTGCTGCAGCAATTGTTGCTGACGCTGCAATTGTACATAGTTGATATTTGCTGTTGGTGTCGGTGTTGCTCGCTTTTTCAATGCAGTCGCATTCTTTGCGGGCAACTGTTGTGTAGCTACTGCCACACCAACACCAATTCCCAAACCTACTCCACCGCCTATCGAGTGGGTCTCTACAGCTCCTCCTCCTCCACCACCACCACCACCAGGATAATTATCATATTCCGATGAACGATTTGATATCTCTGATTGTCGATTATTATTATTGTTATTTGTGCTATTGATGTTATGATTCTCTTTGCTAGCAGTTTTACGCCTCAATATGGCTGAACTGCTACCGCTACCGCCACCCCCACCACCTCCAACTCCCACTTGCTCTTGCTGTTTATACTGCTGTGCTAGCGTTGCAAATATTTCATTTATATTCAAATACTCAAGGTTCCCATTGAGTATTTGAGTTTCCTGTTTCTGTATCTGTTGCAGCAGCCAGCTCTTCTCACTTAACAATTTCTCCAGCTCTTGCTTTCGTTGTTCAAGAGTTTGCTTCTTCAACTTAATTTCTGCTTCATCCAGTTGCGTAGTATTGGTGCTATTGTTGTCATCATTGTTGTTATTATTATTGTTATTTGATAAACGACTGTGGTTATCCTCATCGTTAACTGTAGCCATTATTCTGGTTGTCGTCGCCGTTGTTGACTTCTTCGAAACAACGTCCGATTTTGCCGACTCGTTTGTTGATTTTAGGTGCATTTGTATTGTTGTTATTTTTCACATTTGTCACGTCTTCTTATTGAATATTATATAGCAATTTTGATATTGTCTTTGGTTAAACTTCTTGTGTCCGATCGCTTATAATGTCGTGGCCAGTTGGTTGGTTGGTTGGGAGCGGGCTACTGCCAAATCCTAGAAATAACACAAGGCAGGTTGATCAAACAGCTGAATCTTTTCTTTTTTTTTATTTGTTTTCTTATTCTTAATTTTTTATATTTGATTTTTTTTTTATTTTTTTTTTTTTTTTTTTTGGTTTTTGTTAGTTTAATAATTAGCTTATTTCACGTGCATACATTTAATACATATTTACATCATTAAATTCACACCACAACCACTTTAAGTATAAAAGAAACGATTTCATTTAAAAGAAATCTAAAACTTTAGACTTTCAGATAAGTTCAGCACCGGAAAATAGATAGTAAATCACAAAATACCTTGCGAATACTAAAATATAATCGTATTATTGGCTGTCGACTTTTTACTGAAAAACGTTACACACATGAAGCAACTATTTGGCTGCGGTATATTGCTAACACTGTAAGTCTTAAACTATACACAAGTAGCAATACCTACATAGACAGTCTACTTTCGCTGTAATAAAGGGGGCGCAAGATTTAATGCTAGCGTAGAATATCCGAAATCAGGACAAGGATATGGGATACAAATATTAGGTCTGCTCTCGTACAAAATATTTGTACAAATTTGCGCAAATCACCAATCAATTTTACACAGAAAACCAACTTGCAACGAGAGAGAAAATGAGAGAATAAAGCGACAGCGAACTTTAATTTTTTTACTAGATAAACAGTGAGTGCGGAGCAGTGGAAGTACGATTTTTTTGCGAGAAACAGAATGCAATACTAGGGGTTTATTGTTGTCTTTACTTGTGAACATACGATGTCCAACTCTAGGGCACCGCGCCTTTTTCAAACATTGGAAAGCTCCAACGATCTCAATCTAAAATTCTTTCAATAATCTTAAGAGTCCTATCCACTCGGACGTTTAATAAAAAAGAAAATCTCTGTCTTCAGTAAAAAATATCTCGATAAATTTTAAAGCCATCTCAATGCACTACCACGAAGCCTCTTACTCAATGAACGAAGCCTCCTACGCCTAAAAATGAAAAATCCATTGATCTCCACGGTTTTTTAATATTATACTAGTTTACAGCGATTCCAAGGGGTTTGTCAGTAATTTCTAATGTAAAATTGTGCATTGAATCCGAAAATGAATTCAAAAAAATTTGAAATAGAATAGTGTTTGAGATATTGCTAAAATTTCCATATTTTTCATTCTGAAAACAAATGTTTTTACTTAATTGCCGATATGTCTTTCTTTTCGTATAACAATAAATTTATAAATAATAATTTGATATAAAGTGATTTTAAAATCAACTAATAAGAACCGAAGATATTGGCAATTAAGTAAAAACACTTCTTTTCAGAATGAAATCTATGGAAATTTGGCAATATCTCGAAAACTATTCTACTTTAAATTCATTTTCGGATTTAGCGCGCAATTCCGCAAAAGAAATGGTTGAAATTGTTGTAATCACGTTATACATGATTTTGCCATGGTTTTGTATATAATTATGATTAAAAATAGTGTTTTTGTCAATATTTTAACCTCTTCGCTCAAAAAGCACACATATGTGTACTCACGTTTTTGCGTATTATTTAATTTTTTAAATTTATTGTGATTATTTTTCTCGAGCCCTAATAAAATAAGGAAACTAAAAAAGAATTATGTTTTCTCTTAATTCCAGTAGTATTTAAGAAAGGAGAAGGATAGAGGCGGTTTTGTTGTCAACCTCACCTGTTATAATTTTGCTATGGAGTAAGTTTGCACTTTTTTTTTGTTTACATCAGCAATTTACGCTTCCAAATTGCAGCGAATTTCCTGCAGATGTTAACTACGCCAAAGAATTTGCAAAAAAAAAAAAATTACAATTCTTTTTTTGTGTATCAGTTTGAAATAATAAATATCAGAGAACTAACGATGGTAGTAATAAATATCCATTGAATTGTTTTAATGCTTACCAGCTCTATCCTTTCGAAATGTTCCCGGTAAAGATTTCACATCAAGTTTTCTCTTTTCACCTTATCGACTAATTTTCAATTTTTATCAGCATTTCTATTAACTTTCGAATTGTGGCAAATTCGCTTTCCCGCACTCTTTGCGAGCGAGTACTTTCATTCACCTTCCCTTAGTTTTACGAAATATTCAAAAATTTAAAATAATGTCTAAGAAAAATGTTGTATAACTTAACTTTTGTGTTTAATTGCAGATTATTAAGAATAAGCAATGGATGCTTAGGTAATTTGGGGCACTGTTTTGGATTTGACAGCAGAGTTTTTCTATGATGTCGAGAAATATTATGATAGCCAGACGGCCAGAACGCTTGGAATCTTACATTATCAGTTCTAGACCTATATTCAAATATCTGGCTGCATTCAACACCCTACAAAAACAATTATACGATTTATTAAATTTCGGGTCATATGAAGCCAGCCCCAGGAACCGTCTAAAGTGAAATAAAATGGAACTAGCCTAATTTTTAATCAGCTCTCATGACTAGGTTTTTTCGGTCAATATCGGTCACCTAGTGAATGAACAACTTTACTGATGCTGGAGTACATAACGTGCATTTAGATCAACTACCCGTGCTGTCATAGTTGAAAAACGATGAGACCTTCACAGCACTATAGTTGAGTTCATGCTCGACATGAGATCTAGGAATACCGCTCAGTTAAAAAGTTAAATTGTAACTTGCCGAAGTAATTTAGACACAAAAAAGCAGCTAAGCCTCGTTTTTGAGCTTAGGCGAATTGGTTAGTAATAATGATAATAATAGCATGTCTTAACACGGCCGGTTAATATTAAACTGTATAATTTAATATTGTTGTCAGTATATAATGCAATGAAATTTATAGCTTTTACATCACATAAATTAAAAAACTTTTTGTTCCCCAAATATACTTGAATCAAATCTATGCATATTTGAAAACATTCAATTGGATGATTGTTTTGAAGGTTTTTAAAGCGACTCAAGAATTTATGTTTATTGATAAATGGCTTAATTAAATAAAAAGATTTCAGAATTTCGAGCATAGATTGACAATTTAACAACTTACAGATGCATTTTAGACTGATTTGTTTTTTCTTTTTTTTTTTAGTTACTACTTTCTTTCTTAATTATAACAGCAGCAATTATTAATAGACGATACTTAACACCGTTTTGAAGCAAATTTTAGCTAACAAAAGTGCTAAAAACGTTTTTCACAGTATTGATTAAAAGGTGTTTAACTTGACGACAGCCACGACGACGATGAGAAACAAACTAAACACTAATAACAAAGAGGGGTCAATTGAAGTAAACAAACTATAAAGTACAGTAGAAGAAGAAACAGAGGAACAACGGTAGAAAAAGAAAGAGGGTCAACAAAGCCAATTCTAGAGATATTAATGAGGAAATGCAAAATGAATGAACTTTATGAGAAAACAATCTGTAATGAGTGGCAAAATTTATGGGCAAACCCATTTTTAAATACAATTTGTAATATTTACAATAATGAAGAAAAATAAAATTTAATGCTTACCCAACTTTTTTTTGGCAGATTTTGATGGCAACGTTTACGCGTAGTTGTTTTTACAAAATTCCACTAATTCCTCGACGTCTCCCTTGTAAACAGCCACTCCTGAGGTTGGTCGTGACAAATCGAAATCTTTTTTCTTGTTTTGCAATTGAATCACAACAATCGAACAGAACAAACAACAAAAACCAGATATAAGATTCACTCAATTAACAACAAATACACAAAGCACGGTCGCACTGCTGACATCATTTCAAGAAAAACTAAAAGAAAGAAAATATACGAATTTTAAGAATGTTTGTTAATAAACTAAGCTAATAATCATTTAAAACTTGGAATTCAAAACTAAAAACAACAACAAAAGAAATATATACTAACAAAAATAGCTGATGAATCCAAAAAATAAAAAGAGCGTTGCTGCTGCAACACAACTAAAACAGAGCAGCACCAGCAGGCTTTTTTCCCTTGTTTGTGCTTTCGTATGAATTAAAAATGGTTTAAACGTTTTTTTCTTCACAATAAATAATCTTCTACACTTTTTATTCTTCACCTTTTTAGCATTAAAGGAATTTTATGTTTATCACGTAATTTTTTAATTAAATGTATTGCAAATATTAAAAAACCAAAAATTTCTTAAACAGAAAACTGAAACTATGTTGATGTACCGCACACTAATTAGACAAGTAAAACGAAAACTGAAGAAAAGATAACGTAAAAGAAGCGAAAATATAACACGAAAGAAAATGAAAAGAACGCGTACCGATTTTGAAAAGAAAATTCAAAAGATTGGAAGAAAAGATGTCACAGCTGACGTGAGGGTTGCTAACTTTTTATTATTTTTATTTATTATTTAAACGGAAAGGACGTATAAAACGTTATTGAATGTCACTGAACCGGGCGCAATGTTGCGTATGGTTCTGACAAATGGCATACTCATATAAGTGGTTATGATGTACGTAGCGTAACGTCCACGAAACGTAAAGATCCTCAAATTTTACATTTTTACGTTACGTTCCATTCTGTCTTGTAAATCACATGACATTAAGGCTGGAATAAGCACACGAATTTATAATTTACGAGCACTTTATTTTGAACCAACATGGATGACAAAATACGTATCAAACTTGTGGCAGAACGTGAAATTTATCTGTAATAAACTTTGTGCTCTTTTCATGCGGTCGTTACATTGATTATAATTGGACCCTAGGACTCATGGCTCAATAATAAGGTTATGTCACCAGCATAGCTCTCTTCTTCTTTTCGATTTATTCGTCTATTCTTATTATTGAGCCATGCTAGGACTTGATTGTGCAAAAGTAACGTACCGTGACGTAACTTTGCAACTGTCACATCTCAATTCTGTGATATAGCCAGTACGCGTAATAATTACCGAAACCTCAACGCAACGTAGAGTTCTATCTTCGATACGATTATACGTTACACTACGCTACATTTGCATAATCAAAGTGTTTAAAATGGGAGCCCTTAAAAGTTCTTTAAAAACTTGCATAAAAGTTTTAGATGAATTAAAAAATTCTTCACACTTATTGGAACTTAAGAATAGCTATTTGAAATTTCTTGTCAAAGTATCTATTAAGCCTCCGCCCGGATTCGAACTTTACTACGATCATAGTTAATTTAGTACGTTTTCAGCAAAGCTTAAAAATCTTCTCCGTCACTTCGTCTCAAACAAATAAATTGATACAATAGGTCTGTTTGCGTAGGGCGATGTTACACGATCAATGTTTTGCTATCAAACAATGAAATTGTTGTTGTTTTGAAAAATAAACACTGAGCTAAAGAGAGAATGAACACATTTCACTTCAAATTTCTTTACTGACAAAAAAACCTGCATCATTTCAAATAAAATGGGGTTGCTGAAGATACACTGTTGCATTTTATTGAAAATACTAATATTTTATGAAAAATACTAGACTTTTTACTAACTTTTAAATAAATTTTTTTTCTTTACCACCCATTTTTTGACTTTTGTTTGTTTGTGAAAATGAGTGCCGTTTAAAAAATTACTTAATAATTTTTATAAAAACATGGTAATTCAATGGCCAAGTAGCAAAGTGGCAGAGCTTATTTTAATAGTTCGCAAATTTTAAAAATTATTTTTCGGCGTTTTTCATATATAAATGTAATATTTTTTGTATAATTTATTGCTATTTCCACCAACATTATCTAATATTGTCATTATAATTATTTTCTATCCAATTCCATTCCAATTGTTGAATTTTCATTCACTCCAAAATACAATTAAATACTTTTTAGTTGAAAAAACATAGTTGCAGATAAAAGTATTAAAAAATAACATTCAGCAAAAAATTTATAGTGTAACAGGGCATCAAACAGAACGATGAAAAGAGAGTAAAAACAGATAACATTGACAGCAAAACATTGACAGTGTAACATCAGCCTAAGTGGCTGTTCAGACGAGTGCAGGCATGAATCATGTCTGAAAGAGAAAGGTAGAAGAAATAGGTAGAGAGAAAGAGGTAGCAGAGCTGCACCGAAAATCCAAAAATATAATAAAAATCGGCGCATTGATGAATGTTCCATGTTCCTCATAATTTTTTTGAAGTTGAATAGGCAACATAAACGCAAACAAACAATGCACAACAGGCTTTTCATGCCTGCTCCCGTCTGAACAGCCACTGTTAATAGTTTTCACTTGAAAAGTGTTCACGTACTCGAAAAACTTTCAACGAGAGAGATAAACGAGAGCGTAGGAATTCGTGAGAGAGAAAAAAATAGTTGAAAGTTTCTGAAAGTAAAATTTTTACTTTCATAAATTTTCAGCTGCCGAAAAACAAAATCAACTGTCAAATATAAAAATGTCAACAATAATTTTGGTTGTGTTAAATTTGTTGAAATGAATTTATGATTTTAAAAATGGAAGTATTTGTGAATGCGAGTGTGCCGCACGAAATGAATCCATCAAATTACTCTTTTAATCAATTAAATTAATATTTAATTTAATTACAATATTTTTTCGCGCTTAAAATTAACTGTCAAAACAACGGATCAGCTGTTTAGTTGAAAATTTTAAATAGGTTTCTGTTCACGTACTTTTTCTGATAGTTTCACTTTGTGAGAAGTTTTTCTTCAATCTTTCTTTTATTCCTTCCCTGAAAGTTTTTAATGGAAAAGTACGTAAACAGAGCTAATAGAACTCCATAAGAAAAAAAATCTGAGTGTAAAAATCAGAGGTATCTACCGGAGTAACAGAGAAGTCGCTCAGTTCACATGATTATAATGGGTTTTTAATGTTTTTTTAATTTTATTTACTTTTTTTTAAAACATATTTCCTTTAAAAAAAAATATTTATTTTTTATCTCTGAAAATTTTTAAATTCACTACGAATATTTTGGTTTTACAATGTTTTTTTTTTATCACATACTACGATATTCAATTTCCATGGTCCACACCTTTGTGCCCACACGCTAGACTCCTAGGCCGGACTGAAACCGGTCTCATTTTTGTATACATGAACGGCATTTGAGTAAGTAGTGCATTTTGCCATGTGATTGGTTTAGTACGTGTCCGTCCACTGCCGGTTCTCTGTTGAGTCCACTGCCGATCCCGTTTCGGTCTGACCGAGCAGTCTAGTGTGTATAGGCTTATTTGAATTTACAGTTTTAACAATTCAGTTCCAATTAGAATTAGTGTTGATTCGATACCCACATAGTATCGATACTTTTATTCATTAGTTGTATCGAATAAAAGTATCGATGCTACCGAAAATATCGGAAAAAAGTATCGAATATGTACTTGCATCGAATACTCGTTTAAAGAGACAAATTGCTTTTTTTTAAGTGGTTGTCAAGGAAAACATTCTGGCCAGAACGGCCCATTGTGATACAACATGGTTGAGCCTACAGTTTACACTACTCAACACGATTTTTCTCCTTTAAATCATGGTTTTGAGATATTTCCACTGGAAACACGTGAATCATATAGAAATTACGTTAATTTAATTTAGAAAATCGCCAGAAAATTTATAATAGAAGGAAAACAAATCAACAGATTAAAGCTTGTTAAAAATATTTTATTTTAATGAAAAGGTTTCAATAAACATTATGTTCTACATGCATGGCCGGAAATATTTTCTAGAACTTCAATACTGTACTGCAATATTGTCATGCATTGAAATATTGCAATATGGATTGAAATATTTTGAATAATTCTGCAGTAGCATTTTAAAATATATATTTTTGATTGCTGTAACATATTGTAAAATGATCCACAATATTAAATATTGTATAGCAATATTTCTGTTTTTTAAATAAATATTTTCCAAATGTATCGAGTATCCGATACTGACCCTTTTTCCGATACCAAGTAAAATACTTATGTTATAGCATCGAGTAAAAAAAGTACTTGAATCGAATGAAAAGTATCGAGTTTTTACTTGTATTTACTTGTATCGAATCATCACTGATTAGAATTGACCACTGTTAACAGATCCATTGTTTTATAGCACATTAGTTACAATTTAGTTAATTCCAAGACACCATTATAATATTATAAAGAATCACAGCCAAATTTTTTTAAAATTTTACACTTGCCAATAAATTTAATAAAAACTAAATTTTACTATTTTAGCACTATTGCACCGTTCACAATTGAATACTTTTCCAACACTATTTGCCTTTTACTTTGACAATTAGCAGAAGAGAAAGAGGACAATCGAAAAAGAGTGACTGCAACGTGTGTGGAAAATCAGGTATTTTCATCTTACATTGCCGAAAAGAATTTTTCATTGTTGTAATTCGTGAATTACTGAATAAATAAAAAGTATTTATGTCATTACAGGTGATAAACGCGTTAAAAAAATTACGCAGAACAACAACATTTTGGAAATTTCAAGCGACATCAAATTGGTGTGACTCAAATTTTGACAGCAAAGCATTTAGTAGCGTAAAACACAACGAAGCCAACACCGCAACTAATAACTCAACTACCCGTAGCACAGAAAAGGTTGCAACCACTACTTGGGGTACCAAGAAAACTCAACGAAAAGTAAGGTTACGTACGAACTACGATCTGATGAGTAATCCAGAGGTTGAAACACTATTAGCGCCACTGCGCCAAAAAGTGTTGGAGCAAGGAAATCTTGTCCGGGAGCTGAAGGTAAATGGAGCAACAGAAATTGATGTGAAGCGCGCGGTGGCAGAATTGAAATTGCGTAAGAAAGTTCTGGAGGATCGTGAGTTGGAATTGACACCAAATGTAGTGACATTTGATCGTTCGAAAATGGAAGACTTGTTGAAGCGGCGTTTCTTCTATGATCAGAGTTTTGCCATTTATGGTGGTATTACGGGACAGTATGATTTTGGCCCAATGGGCTGCGCTTTGAAATCGAACATCCTGGGATTATGGCGTCAATTCTTTAGCTTGGAAGAGCAAATGTTAGAGGTGGATTGTTCGATACTTACGCCGGAACCGGTTTTAAAAGCATCTGGCCATGTTGATCGTTTTGCTGATTTGATGGTAAAAGATGTGAAGACTGGAGAATGTTTTCGTTTGGATCATTTGATTAAAAACGCGCTGGAAAAGTTATCAAAAGAGAAAAATGCCACCGCTGAATTGAAAGCTGAATGTGAAGATATCGTCATCAAATTGGATGGTATGAACAAGCAAGAAATGTCCGATGTGCTTCAGAAGTTCAACATGAAATCGCCACTAACTGGCAATGATTTGACTGAACCAATTGAATTCAATTTAATGTTTGCCACACAAATTGGACCTACCGGTTTAGTCAAGGGTTTCCTACGTCCGGAAACAGCACAAGGTATTTTTGTCAACTTCAAGCGTCTCCTCGAATTCAATCAGGGAAAACTGCCATTCGCAGTGGCGCAAATTGGCAATTCGTTCCGTAATGAAATTTCACCACGTTCCGGCTTGATACGTGTGCGTGAGTTCACCATGGCGGAAATTGAGCATTTCTGTGATCCCACACAAAAAGATCATCCGAAATTTAAGATTGTTGCTCCCACACTAATGACACTTTACTCAGCATGCAACCAAATGGATGGCCAATCTGCACAGAAAATTCTCATTGGTGAGGCAGTTAAAAGTGGTTTGGTTGCCAATGAAACGTTGGGGTACTACATGGCACGCATACATCAATTCTTGCTCAGTATTGGTATTAAATCGGAATGCTTACGTTTCCGCCAGCATATGAGCAATGAAATGGCTCACTACGCCTGTGACTGCTGGGATGCCGAATGCCTTACCAGCTACGGATGGGTAGAATGTGTCGGCTGCGCTGATCGTTCTGCTTATGACTTGAGTCAACATATGGCTGCCACTGGTGTGCGTCTTGTAGCCGAAAAGCGTTTGCCTGCACCCAAAACCATCGAGGTTTCAGAAATTGTAACAAATAAGCAAGCCTTGGGAAAAACTTTCAAAAAGGATGCTAAGACAATAACAGATGCATTAGCCAATCTCTCACTAGATGATATTAAAACAGTTGAACAAGACTTATCCACAAAAAGCGAATACATCTTAAACATTGCAAGTGGCAGTGAATTCAAACTAACACCCGATACTATCTCGGTCAAGCATGCGACCAAAACTGTGCATGTCGAAGAAATCATCCCAAGCGTCGTTGAACCATCCTTTGGTATTGGACGCATCATGTACGCTCTGCTGGAACAAAATTTCCAATGTCGTGATGGTGATGAGCAGCGTTGTTACTTTACACTACCGTCTGTGGTAGCTCCACTTAAATGTTCCATTCTGCCGCTATCAAATAATGCCGAATTTAATCCGTTCATACGACAACTTTCCTTGGCTCTCACAAAGGCTGAGCTCTCTCATAAGGTGGACGACTCTAGTGGCTCAATTGGCCGCCGTTATGCGCGCACTGATGAGATTGCCATTCCCTTTGGCATTACCATTGATTTCGATACTCTAAAAGCTCCACATACGGTGACTTTGCGTGATCGTAATACTCTGAAACAAATTCGAATTAACATTGATGAAGTTATCGATGTTGTAAAGGATTTGTCCACAGGTAAAGTGTTGTGGTCGCAGGTCCTGCAGAAGTATCCCGTTTTTGAACAACAAGAAGCAACTAAGTAATTCATTCATTGGCGACAATTAAACATCAACTAATGCAACTATTTTTTTTTTTTAATAATTATTATTTTTATTATAATTCATTTTAATACTGCATTTACATTATATATAAAATGTATGCTTAAAGTATAAAAATCAAATAAATTTTGCTTAAAACCCAAAAACTTATTATTTTCTAAGAGCGCTTTTCTTCGTATGTATACTGAAACTTTTATGTTAAGATCCAAAATTGTTCACAAACCTTCAATTAAACAACGGCGTGTCTACCTACACTAAGGGCGTGTTTTGGATTAAAAACTTAAACAGTATTTTAGGTGGTTTCTTTATTTTTTCACAAACAGTTCTATCCTCGTTATTTTTTGTTTATTACACAAAATAGTTGTTTATTAACCTATTAATGCCTAGCGGTCCCATATGACATCTTGACGCTGAGCCGTTCCTGATCCAGGTTCAAAAGCAATTTTTTTTCTCAAGTATCTTGATCTATCTACTTTCGTTCCCGCTCGTCCTTAATGGGTTAATGAAACCGTGTGCTGTATTTAAGTGGCAACTGTTTGGCACATAAATACTGTTTAAATTAGAGTAATAAAACTGAAATTTGTGCATAAATTATAGATTTTTGTTTAAATTACTAATCTGGATCCGACCCTAAGAGATTCGACTAATACCAAATTTTAAGGTACCAGACTCAAAATTTGTAATGCCATTATTTTGAACTTGTCATGTTTTTTTTTAAATTAAAGCTCCACAACATATTTTCAGATAAAATTTGGAGCCATTATATCATCTTAATAAATCCTATGGAAAAATGTTTCCAGCTATTTCATTCACGTAGAAGATAATTGGTGGTTTCCAACTCCTGCAAAAAATTCTAATTTCGGGTAGGTGAAAACAAAATCATCTTAAAACAATAACTGCGTTTCTTTTGTCACGCATACCCTCTTTGAAATATATTTGTATGGTAAATTAATCCCATATACGCTTATACGAGACAGCAATTCATAAATTTTAACAATCCGGAGTTGGCACCATTTATTTTGTTGTGAATTTCCACATAGGCCAATAATCAGCAGACTCGGATGGAAACAAAATCAACAGAGTGGCCAAAATCCGCTAAAATGTAGAATAAAACGCGTATTTTCTTAAAAAAAGCGTTAAATTTGTTTCCTTATAAAAGTGCGAGAAAACTCAATAGATTTAAACTTTTTCACTAACACAAGCCCACATCTGATACTTCTAGTCAATGAAGATTTCTTCGATTTTTCGATGATGTTTTTAATTAAAAAAATGCGCTGAGCGCTAAATCACCTATTTTCCGCGTTTTATTTTTCAAAAAGCACTAAAATCAGCGGGAAAAGCGCTGAGTTGGCCACACAGAAAATCAATCACCTGTTCTATCAGAATTTCCTTGAAAAAAATATGGACCTTATTATGAGATGTTTTCGACGTTCGATCAATTTTAATATGCTTGGAATTGATCTTGCTCATGTGCATTGCTTCAGCAGTTCATCTGTAATGGTCATTAAGTGCAGAAACGTTTCCTTGCACAGTCGAAGTTCTGTAGAAATCTGTACACAAATTTTATAGACGACAAAGCTTTTTCGAAAGGCTGCACTGCCAGTTCCATCAACCTCTCATCCTCTTCCGATGAATCGTTGAACCGTAATAGTCAACTATTTTGTTCTTATTTTTTCCACTTCATTTTTAAACCAATCGTACTTATTTTTCAAAATGACGATCAGCTGATAGAAATATACACGGGTGTGAAGTTAACAGCCCTGATTCAACAACCAGAACGGGCGGGAATGAAACAAAGGAATGAAACCAAGGAAATCTATTGTTACCCAAAAGTTGTTAAAAACTAAAAAGTTGATGAAATGTGAAGTTATGTTGAAATAATGTATGCATGTTAGACCATTTTATTATTAATTAATTTAATATTAACCAAATATTTTAATAAAACAAACTCAAAATATTTTGAAAGTATAAAAATCAGTAAATCTTTCTGTGGCTGTCATTTCATCCAATACCATGTATGCCGGCTGTGGCGTAGATTTTTCAGCTGGTGGTCAGGACGAGATTTCTTGGAAACTGCACTTGGGTTCGGCAAGTGGATATATAGAAGATGCAGTCCCTATCATCCTCGTCATTTTCCCATTAATTATAGAAAAGTTAAAGAAGAAATTTTGAAATATTTAACAAAAGAAATTGGAACACGACACATAACATTTTTATCCAAAATATTTTTAATAAATACGGCATAACAAATAATTTTTAATTACATTCTGCTACTAAATTAAGAATTTATAAACATTATTGAGTTTTATTCTGCAGTTGTCATTTATGTCACTACTACGTATGCTGGCTATAACCTAGATTTTCCAGCTGGTGGTCAGGACGAGATTGCTTGGAAAATGGACTTGGAGTTCGGCCAGTGGGTACATGGAAGTGTTAGTCCCAATCTTCCTCTTCATTTTATCAGCAACCATAGAAAAAGTTAAAGACGAAATTTCGACCAATTAGTCAAAAAAACAAATGCACAAAACCTTTGCGATAACTTCTAACAAATAGCAAAAAAAATTTATGACATCTGTTAGAATAACTTAATTAATTTATTGTTAATCATATTATTTAGAAAACTAAGTATGTTTGCTTAAATTTTATACGCAATTATTGATTTAAATAAACATTTCAAGTTTGTTTACATTTTGCCTTTTCTTAGAATTTCATACGGGCGCAATGATGGAATATCACACATGCACAAACAAACAATTTCATCCAAAGTATTTTTGATAAATACGACATAAAAAATTACTTTTATTTAAACTCTGACATTAAATTATGAATCTATAAACATTATTGAGTCTTTTTCTGCAGTTATCATTTATTCCAATACTACGTGTGCTGGCTATAGCCTAGATTTTCCAACTGGTGGTCAGGACGAGATTCCTTGAAAATTAGACTTGAGTTCGGCAAGTGAGTCCCAATCTTCTCTTCACTTCGCCATCAAACATAGAAAAAGTTAAAGACGAAATATTGAGATATTTGACGGAATAAATTAGATTGAGTGAAATTTACAACTGATTTTCAGGTCGAAGCTAAAGTTGGGTTTTATGGGTGAGTATAGAGGTTTTAAGTAAATTCTGCCTCTAAACCAATAAATCCAAATAAATAAAAACTGTATTGGGTCTTTTTCTGTAGTTATCATTTATTTCAATACAACGTGTGCATTGATTTTCCAACTGGTGGTCAGGACGGGATTCTTGGGAAACTAGACTTGGGTTCGGCAATTGGGTATATAGGAGTATTAGTCTCTATCTTTCTCGTCATTTTGCCATCAACCATAAAACAAGTTAAAGACGAAATTTTGAAATATTTAACAACAGAAATTGGAACACGACACATAACATTTTTAACCAAAATATTTTTAATAAATACGACATAACAAATAAAATGGGCAAAAAGTGCACTTAAAAATCAACTCTGTTAGAGGATTCGACTAATTTCACCTGGCAGCACACATAGTGGTATCACTATTTTCCATTATATTTAAGCTCTAGTTATAGAAACTTAACGTAACTTAACGTAACGCTTAGGGAACTGTCAAATAGATACAATATGTCTTTGTTATACTTCGTATCTACAGTCAACGCTCGAAACCGTGAATCAGTACAAACCAAGGATGTTTACTTTTAAGAGCTTGTTCACGTTAGCGATTTTTGAAAAAATAACCGAAACTTTATGATCTTAATACAGAAGGAAACTTTTTTAAAATAAAAATGATACCATGTAGTGTAAGAATGAACATTTTATTGGTAAAATAACTTAAATTAAAAACAATGGATGTGTGCAAGGCACGCAAGATATTTGATGTGTAAACAGTTAAGCCAACTGAATGCCATATACATAAGCTCACATATGTATGTATAGCCATATATAGGGATTTGATGTATAATCTATATGCTAGGTAAATATTCAAACTAAAACAATTCTTTTATAAACTTAAATATTTATTGGATATCATTTTCTTTTATATATAATTTGCATTTTAAAAAATATTTAATTTTAATCCAATCTAACTAACCAAATGCAAAACCTATCAAACGCCTGTATTTGCTACGGCGACTTCTCTGCTTGTATGGTATAGTCGATCTTCACACGTTTAACACCAACAAATAATTCTGCCACGAATAAATGTACACACACATTTTGTTTTCGTATGTACATATATGTGTGAGTAAATTGATCGAAACATAAGCAAACAAACTCCGCTCGTATTTTATTTTCTCCCTCTCTTCTCTTTGTTGTTTAGAGTAGCACAGTCATGCCGCGCAGTAGTGCGAACGAGAGGGGAACTGGACGTTACAGTTATCTTACATTTTACGTTAAAGTTATTCTTACATTTTACACATTTGAAATTTTGCACATACCGTGAGCTAAAATGTTTACACATCAAAAAGTTCTCAAAAAAATTCACTTGAAATTGAGAAATACTTAAATAAAAATAAAAAAGATGTTTCTTAAAAATAAAAGAAATAAATTAGCTTATTCTAAAGAAATAAACTAAAAAAAAATACTTTACTTCAATGGATGGAAGACTTTGTTCTCATTTTAGAGCTTTCAGATTTTGTTCACGTTTTAGAGCTTTCATACTTTGTTCACGTTTTAGAGCTTTCAGACTTTGTTCACGTTTTAGAAATATCAATGGAAGAAAAAACTAAATTGTGTATTAACGAACACAAGGCAGAAGTGAAACTTCTTGTGAACTAAACGAAACACAAGCAAATAACAAGCAAATGAAATTTTTCAATCACTAAATTTTTTACTTCATTGGCTTGTGTTTTTTAATTTCATTTGCTTGTGTTTTGTTTAGTTCACAAGAAGTTTCACTTCTGCCTTGTGTCCGTTAATACACAACCAATTTCTTTTTTTTTTGGGATTAATGCTAGAACAAAAATTGCAACTCTGTACCAGTAATGTCGACGACAATTGTTGACGATCTCTTTTTGTGTGCGACATCTTCCTGTAATTCCTTGGACATTTGCGCCATCTGTATGTGAAATGTATAACTGACATAAACTTTAAGATGGCGACGCTACACATTGTTCTTTCTGCCATAGGCATAGGACAAGAGAAAAGAAGTTTCACTTCAAAAAATTGTTCACGTTAGTGGATGTTCACGTTATCGAACGTTGACTGTATCTGATTATTGAAACTTAACGTAACATAGAAGTCTGTTAAATTTAGATTTCAGGTATGAAAGGTAAGGTTTAAGGTTACCAGGTGTTGCGTTTTCACAACTTCTGTTACTGTGCAAAAGTCGCGTCTGTATGTTCATATCATTGTTTGCTATTACGTTAAGTGACATTTCAAAAAATAAGCTGTTTCCTGTTTGAAGCATGTATTTACATATGAAATGATTGTTTTATTCATTAAATTGGTTTATTTTTAAATTATTTTCCTACTCCTGATATATTGTGCAGAGGGTTTTTTACTCCTGTGCGATGTTCTTATAATCAACATTAAGTTTCGCAATGCGTTGCTATGCTGTTAAGTTACGTTGAGTTTCTATAAATGGACCTTTAGCAGAGAATATAACGCTTTTAGACATATAAAAATAGTTTTTAGCAAAAAATCATAGTTGGTACGTTTTCAATATTTTGATTGTGTGCTAAAAAAACAAAATAACAATTTTTGAAACGTTTCGTAACACAAAAAATATAACATATAGCAATAGGAGTAAACTCAAAGGAAATAGTAAGGCAAAATAGTAAAGTGTAACAAAAAACCATGAACATCAGCAATACTTTTTGGTTCGACTGGTACTACTGAGGTAGGTCTACTAAACCGCTTGGCACTACTGTGGTAGGTCTACTAAATCACTTGGCATCATGTGTAATCAGTGTTGCCAGAACGACGATTTTATCGTCATTTTGACGATTTTTTTACCCAATGACGATTTGACGATTTTTGTTGAAAAATTACTATTTTTTAGATCAAAAAACAACTACAACAAATATTTTGTTTTAAAACCTCTTCTGCTATTTTATACATTTAATGACAAGTCGGGCTTAGTGATAATCATTAAAAAAACTTTCTTCACCATTATGCACCTATTTCAATACTTTTTTAGGTAGTTTGATGCATAATGGTTTCATTTAAGATAATGAAAATATTACCTATTCAGCTTTTCTCTTCAGGAAGTGAAACGTTTTTGAAGGAATAAAGACTAGGTATATCTGTGTTGAACTTGATTCCCAGTGCGGGAATTTTGATTATGCTTTCCATGCATAAATATTTTAAAACCAGAGTATTTAATTCTTGATGTTAATAACATTAATTTCAGAGACAAAACAGTATTTTTGAAAAGTAAAGATATTTACCTTGGCATTAACGCCAAAAAAAAAATTAATAAGGGCCTTCATCAAAACATGCCTAAGTCTTTATAAGCCTAATAACCGCATAACATTGTCAAAATTTATATGAAATTTGACAATATGTTTACGCGGTTTACAAGGCTTTTGCATGTTTTGATGAAAACTCTTAAAGTGTTAAAAAATATCTGAAAGTCTGTTTTCTGAATCTCTAAATAATTGCACTTTTTTATTTTGAGTTGTGTAATCAAATAAAAAATGATTTGATAAAGCTGCATAATACTGCATTGAAAGAATTAAGTTTTCTTTAGCCAATTCATTACAAAGTTTAATGTCACATTTTAAAAATTTGGGGGACGAAAATTACTTTCAGCAACTAGATATTAATTTTAAGGAGTTACTTGAGGAGTTAAAAGTCAATTTAAATAAAACTAAGTGCAGAAACCGTGTAAACAATAAGACTCTTGAAGAGATATTATAATATAAATGAATGCAAACATATTTAAAGAAAATAAATTTGAGTTTTTCTCTCATGACGATTTTTTTTTTAAAGTAACGATTTTTCCTTACAATTTTGACGATTTTTGAAGTGAAGTTTCTGGCAACACTGCTTGGCACCATGTGTAAAGTTTCCATTCTCTGTATATTCTCTGATACTAGTCAAGGCGGATTTGATTTTGCAATGACACTAGTTTAGAAATTGCTTGGTCGTGAAGGATTAATGTGAATTCTTCGTTATAAGAAAAAGGCAGATAGATATTTTTCTAACACGTGTTTTGTGAAGAAAAATACAGGAACGACGCAATTATTTGTTCAACAAAATAATTGCGAACCGGTTGTATAGTGTGGAAAATCTGTAAAAAGAAATTTAAGTTATCAATATTATTGGATTGCCGCGTGGTTACTTGAACACTGCTTTGCTTTATAAATTGCAAAACCGCGTGATACTGATTGTAGTGTCGAAGTAAATCATCGCAACGTGGAGCTATCTATCTCTTCAGTCTTCCTTTCCAACGTGTTGTATATTATTTTCACAATAATTATTAATTTTTAATACTATTAATAGGTGAGTTTTGCCTTCGCTGCCGTTGACGGAGATCTTTCGTTGCTGGCTGCTTTTAATACCTCTTATACTGCCGTCCAAAAAAAAAAAAAAAGGAACCGTATGTATGTGCATAAAAGAAAATTATGAAATAGAAATAATAGAACTTCATGGGACTATTTTACATCCTCTAAGAGGCTAGCATGCTTTTTGGCGGGCAACACTATAGTTTCCCAATAAAAACTTGCAGCGAGGGAGTAAAGGAAAGTAGGGATGGGGATTTGTTCGTTAACTGTCGATAGTTGTAATGACTTAACGATAATTGCAGACAATTCTGAAACTTTTCTTTAGTTGTTTTTTATTAAAACAAAAGCACTAAATAGAGTTGAAAAAGTGTCATATTGACAAAACCAAGTTTTGTGAACTTTTCTCTCTTGGCATTTAAGTTCAAAGTGGGGAAAGGGCTTAAATCACATACCTAAAACTTGTGCAAATTTGAATAATCTATAAGGGAGTGTTCCCGGGTATGAGACGGGCTTTGTTTTTGGCCCATAAATTTTCACTGGTTAAACCAAATCGGGTGTTTTATATACTGCCGGAAAGGTTATAAAAATACGCAGGTTTTATCCGAAAGTTATAGTGATTTCATTGGTACGCAAAATTGTATGACCAATTTTCTGAGGATGTGAATTTTTGCCAAAAATAAAATTTGTACCCAGGTATGAAACACCTACAAAAATCCACTAAAAATTAGCAATATCAAGTAAAATCCTCAACTAATATAAATTTATTTATCTCCTTCAGTGGCTAAGATATAAAGTAATTGTAGTTTTTATTATCATCTCCCTCTTAGTCATCGTCTTCTCAGCCCAAATCGTCATCACAATGTTTGCACACTTCAAATGACATGGCTAAAAATACAAAAATATTGATCAAAACAGTAGTTAAGTGTCGTCTCATACCCGGTGATATGCGGTGTCTCATACACGGAAAATAATGGCATTTTAAGATTAACAGAAAAAAATTGTTTCCAACCATATATTGGCATAATCCAAAATTGGATCACAAAATATACGTAAAACAATAAATGCTAATGCATTACACTTACCTTTTTCAATTAATTCACTCGAAAATATATGACTTTGAAAAAAATCAAAAAAGTTTTCGTGGTCGATTTTTACACATGATGTTTCCAGCTGATATAAACAATAAGTCTATTCACTCCGGTGTAACCGGGAAGCTTGTTACTAATCACTACAGCAGCCAAAAAGTAATGTTTTACTCTAAAGCGTAAACGCATTTAAAACTGTAGTTGTTAGTCTCTGCGATCAACGTTCCTAATTAAATGCGCTACCAATCAAGAAGTAATCAAAACTAATTTTCTCTTCTGCTTACTCAGAGTAACAGAAGTAACAAATATGCGTTTGAACAGTCGTGCAGGCTACACACGATACAACGCATTGTATAGAAAACAAACTGTTCACATAATAGAGGCATGTTTTGTTCACTCTTTGGAAAATTTACTGTTCACTATATAGTCCAGTCGGTAGAGTAAAAAATCCACCATAATAATTCTTATTTGAGATTTTTTTTTAGTAATTGTTAGTGGGGGTATGATAGATATGATGAAAAATCACAAAAATCAGTTCAATTTTATCAGAATATTAAAATAAGCTAAATTTTGGCTAATTGTTTATTGTATTTGGTGTTCTTTTTTTTGAAATGCAATTTTTAAACTTTTAAATTATTAGTAAATATTGCTAAAAAATATGTAAAGTAAAAAAAGTTGTTTGATCTATAGATTCAATTAGTTTGGGTCTTTTTTTTATTTTTAGGAAACAATAAAAAATTAGTCAAAATTTGGCTAATTTTAATATGATGATAAAATTACAAAATGTGAATGTTTTTATTTCTAATCTTTCAGCATTTTTAAAAGTAATGTCTTGAACTTATAACAGGCAACTATACTATATTGTTATGTTTATATACTAAAAATTATCTGTAGTCAATGAAAATGGCAATGAGAATGTTGTATTTTATATCCCCTTCAAAACCCATTTTGATTTTTCTTCCTGGCTTGTTTGGTTTTCGAGTAATTCAATTTTTCCTATAGGCTCCGCGCGCAAAAATTCAAATAAACAAAGATGCGCGTGCATCCATGGTACATCCGAAGTACAAAGTTTGCAATGTTTTAAATATTGAATATCTCGAAAACTATGACATATACGAAAAAATTGCTTGTTAAACTTTTTTTTTAGGAAAAAAAAGCTTATTTTTTGTGGTAGGCACTTTTATGATATCTCTAACGGTTAACCAGTTATTAGCAAAATAAGGCTTTTTTCACCAAAAGGGGGTTTTTTTTGAGGGGGTCGCTCTGCAATCCCAGAACTGATTTTTATGGTTTTTCCATCTATCAATCCCCCACTAATAATTACTGAAAAAAAACTTAGATAACAATTATTATGATGAAAATCTTTATAATGACTGTACTAAGGTCTGTTCGAATACTTTTTCAATACGTGTTAGGGACATCATGAGCACGAGTTGTTGCTTCAATATAAAATGAAAGATTGAGAGAAAGAGCGGGAGAGTAAAATATGACCACCACGGTCATTAAATGATTTTGCTTTCGATGCCAAGCCAATATTATGAGTGCTGACGTTTTGAAAACTTTAAGGGGAGGGATTTTTCCTTTCAAGCGGAGTATTTTGCTTTACAGGGGAGGGATTTTTCAAAATGTCTTACAAGTTTTCAAATAAGTATTTCTTAGATAATTGCAAACAGTTGCACTAATGTGTAGAAATTTTATTAGAAAAAAATACAATTTTTTATTCACAGCTTTTTTGTTATAACTTCAGTCATACTTAAAGCTACAAAATTTATGAAAATAAAACAAATTCATGTAAAAACCAAATATTCCTTCTTTGGAAACAAACGGTAGTATCAATAAATAATAATACAAATATTTTTAGTAATAAACATTGGTAAATAATAATAAAAAAGCAATAATGACACTGCACAAGGGAATTTACCAAAAAAAAAAAGCTCAAGAGTTTTGAAAGTTGATCTTATATAATTCGAGTACGCTGAACATTATAACAGGTTGAAAAAAAAATCGTACAAAAAAAATATTGCTTGTAGATTTTTATTTTGTTTAAAAATCTAACCCATTATAAAAAAATTAGAAGATATAGAGAAAAACTGAAAACGCCATCATGTTCAGCGTACTCGAATTATATCCACTTTCAAAACTCTTGAGCTTGTACAGTGTGATTAAAAAACTACAACAAACTTGTCTACCTTCTCCTAAAAATCGGGTAAAAAAAGTGGAATGTTATTTGTTGTACTTTGAACTAGCTTAATAGAAGGTACCTAGTTGGAGGCATAATTTGATATTTTTTTGTAGCTTTTTTTTTACCAACAATTACTGCATTGACAGTTGCAGTCAGCAAGAAATTTCGTTTTTTTGTCTTTTATTGGATTCAATTGAGATAAAATTCTATTTGCCGCTGCACTGCTATGTGGAAACTTAAAATTGCCCTAATAAATTTTTCCAGTTTTGAAAGAATTTTTTCTTTTAAAGCATTCTTTAAATTAAAAATTTCACACCAAAATTCTTCCAGTGCCAAATCTAATAACAGGGTGTAACAGGGTTATTACATATTAAGGAACATAATTTAGGAGTGGTCGACACCAATATCAAATAGGGTACAAAATATAAAGAAAACTTCACTTTGCAACTACACACTACTATTTTAATGCTCGCAACTGTATATAAATTCATTAATTTATTGATATTTATTAAATATGCAAACTTACTTTTACGAGGTTTTTCTACTATTGATTTCAAGAATACAACCCAAAAACTCAAGAATATGAAATAGGAGGATTTTTTCCGATTGGGGAAAACAGGAGGATTGAGATTTGAGCGGAGTACGAATACTCCGATCGGAGTACCTTCGGCAGCACTGAGTATTACATATTATTCGTAATAATACACTACACCTACACTTTCTACACTTTTGCTGAAAAGTGCAAAATAATGAAAAGAAAACTTCTTTAATGGCAACACTTTGCTTGTGTTTTTGTTTTGCTTGTAATAGAAAAAAATTAAAATATTAGAAATATAAAGAAGTGAAATAATGGTATAAATTAAAAAGTACCAAAACTATGTAAAAAGGTAGTAGTGATTGACGGTCAAATGACAGTTTTGCGTAATATACTTTGGTCAGGGAGTTGAAAAATCAATATCAAAAAATTTCTATTAGCATGCAATGACTTATTGCTCATGGAGACGGCGTGTAAGAATTTGAAAGCGAGTAAGAGAGAACTTTTCTTCCATCTTAAACACGCTGATGTTTCTTATTTTCAATTGATATTTAAGAATATAATTTTATAAAAATAATATCATGTGAGCCACGAAAATTTAGAAGTAGTACATACTTTCATTTTTTCACACATTCTTGAATTTTAGTGATTTATTGATATAAATATTTTTTCATTTTCTGTTAGATACTCTAAGTTTAAATATCGGTATGTGGTATACCTAACTACTACTATTACTATTTAGTATTGATTCGATACCCACCTAGTATCGATACTTTTACTCATTACTTGTATCGAATAAAAGTATCGATGCTACCGAAAATATCGGAAAAAAGTATCGAATATGTACTTGTATCGAATACTCACTCGTTTAAAGAGGCAAATTAATGTTTTTTAAGTGGTTGTCAAGGAAAACATTCAGGCCAGAACGGCCCATTGTGATACAACATGGTTGAGCCTACAGTTTACACTACTCAACACGAGTTTTTCGCCAATAAATCATGGTTTTGAGATATTTCCACTGGAAACACGTGAATCATATAGAAATGACGTTAATTTAATTTAGAAAATCGCTCGAAAACTTATAATAGAAGGAAAACTAATCAGCAGATTAAAGGTTTCAATAAACATTATGTTCTACATGCATGGCCGGAAATATTTTCTAGAACTTCAATACTGTACTGCAATATTGTCATACAGTGAAATATTGCAATATGGACTGAAATATTTTGAATAATTCTGCAGTTGCATTTTGAAATATATTATTGATTGCTGTAAAGTATTGCAAAATGATCCACAATTTTAAATATTGTATAGCAATATTTCAGTTTTTTAAATAAATATTTTCCAAAAGTATCGAGTATTCGATACTAACATTTTTTTCCGATACCAAGTAAAATACTTATGTTATTGCATCGAGTAAAAAAAATACTCGAATCGAATGAAAAGTATCGAGTTTTTACTTGTATTTATTTGTATCGAATAATCACTACTACTATTATGGCACAACAGCCCATGGAGGGCCAAGGCCGAGCTTTTCGCATACATTCATGTTATGTGTGTTATATTTATACACGAATGGATAGGACCTACAGTTTTATGTCAAATCTGAACGGCGAAGTGAAAAGCTTTTCATAGGCATTTTTTTACTCTTGGAGGTTTGCCATTGCCAGCCAAGAGGTGGTGCTGTATAGAAAAAATTTTATTTTCTAGAGATATGAACCTGGGCACCTCTGCGTAGCAGTCCAACACACTAACCGCTTGGCTACGACGACTTCGTCAATATGACGTCTTTCAGTAAAAATAAATTTGTAATTTTGTCCGTAAATCTCGTATTAAATAAGTATTACAATGAGTATTCTTTATACCTTCTCTTTGGACTCTTTGTGAGTTATTTTTACACATTTTTTTACTATTTTCTGCATTTTTCATGATATCGAAAACCTTTAAATCGTCGGCGCTCAACCAAAAATCACTAAGTCCAAATTCATTAGGTTCGTATTAATAATCTTATATAATTCAAATGATGTAATTTTGTTGATGCAGTTGGAATGTATAAAAATGTACGTGTCAATCTATTGACTAACTTCATCTCACAAATTAACTCACTTTGGTGATTTTGCTTTGAACGCTAACGAATAATAATTTTTTTTTCTTTACGGCTCATAAAGAATGACAATTTTCGTGGAAAAGTTACCTTTTCGCGTCCTTTCTCATGAGTAAAATCAAATACGGTAGAACTACCTTATCGGATTTTTACAACGGAAAAATGTCATATCTATCTTTGTACTAACGGCATATATACCTAGCAAAGGTCACATATATGTATATGGTTCTTTTGCTTAGAAATTTACTTAAATTTGCGACAAAAGGTAAATCGTTTGTGTGCAATATTTACAATATTAACCCATTAAGGACGAGCGGGAACCAAATTAGATAGATCAGGAAAGTAACTTGAGAAAAAAATTGTTTTTGAACCTTTCTCAGGAACGGCTCAGCGACAAGGTGTCATATGGCACCTCTAAGCATTATTGGATTAAAAAACAAAATTTATGTTACAGTATTATAGAAAAACATACTGTTTACTTATTCCTATTCATAACCATTTTTTTTTTTTTTTTGCTTAATTTTGGTACATACGGCACTTTTTTCACTTTGGACAGCAGTATTGTATTGTATTATACTTTATATATACTTTATATACATGTTTCAGCAGCATCTCAATTCTCACAATGAAATATATTCTGGTAACCGGTGGTGTCATCAGTGGTGTGGGCAAAGGTGTAATTGCATCCTCATTTGGTACTTTGCTGAAGTCGTGTGGCTTGGATGTTACATCGATTAAAATCGATCCTTATATAAATATAGATGCTGGCACCTTCTCACCATATGAACATGGTAAGTTTCTTTACGTTTCCCCTTAGAAACATACTTTTTATTTATTTTAATTTCTATTTCAAGTTTGGTTTGAGTAGTTTATTTTGTAAAAATTTTAATTTTCATTCAACGTCAATGTCGTCGTTTTGTTGTTTCTTTTGCTTCAATTGGATTTCTTCGTGTCGTTTGGCACTATGCCAACAATTTCAATGTGTATACGTTTTTTTTTTTTCCTATATGCAGATATTCAGTTATTTTTTTGTCATTATACGTATGTATATAGATTATGATTTGCATTTGTTTTGGCATTTTATTTTCAATTTCAGAAATCAAACCGAAAAACCAAAATAAAATATGCAATAATTTATAAAACTTTAAGATACTCTTTTGGTTGCTCCGTTTCAAGAAAATTTTTAGTGTACTTTTATTTAATATTTAATAAAATTTAGATTATAATGCATTAAGACTCTTATATTCTAAAGAAAATAAAGGCTTTTTTGTAAATTCAATTGAAATCGAAATAATGCAGTCTTAAATCTAATATAATTACATTACGAAAAACAGCAGTAAAAGAATTTTTTTTTAATAATATACCGCAAAAAACTCGTGATATATGTAAATAAAGAAAAACATATTATTGTAATATATTACAGCATTAGGTCCGTTCATTGATTCCATCTTTATATTTTTTTTTTTTTATACTAATAAGTTTTATTCTTGAAAATTGAATTTGGATTTCGAATCGATTCAAATGCGTACTTGTTTTCCGCACACTTTCGTTATTTTTGTTTTTTTCTTTGTGACGGCGAAACTATATCCGATAGCATATTTTCTAAGAACACACCAGCTTAAAATTTTTAATGTACCATGTACTTTAGTACTTAATTTGCATCCAAATTTTATGAAAGTAAGGATACTAGGTATAAGAGAAATTTAATTTTATCGTGTATTCATATATCAACCTTACAATTTTTTTGAAACTCTTTTACCAACTGTCAGCCTTCATTTGCAGGTTGTTAACCTTTTCAAGCCCGAATTTTAATGGAGATTAGTAGACAGATTTTATGTAGAACCATTGGTTACTTAAGACTTCCACATTCATGACACCAAATTTCATACCTCTGCTTGTCCGTTGTCTGTTTGTCCTTTATGAAAGGTTAAAAAAACATAGCTATAGAGCTGTAGACAACCATTAGATAACCCTTTTTTAATTTTTTTATTTTCATTCTCTCTTGTCTTTTATAAATATATTTTACAAAACAAATTCCCGCTTAGTAATAATTTAAAGCATTTTTTTTTTTTTTGAAAAAATAGTTTGAAAGATTTTACGAACAATTTTTGCATTTAGGTTTTTTACTAGAAGCACGAAATTTCAAATGTTCGGCAACCAGAAAACGTGGAGAATACCTAAGACAACTTAATGCATATAATTTAATTTGGTGTATGTAGGATTTTAGTTAACCCAGATATGCCCAAAGACTTATATGTAGGAAGTTTTAATTTTGGTCGAATATGTTCTCATTTAATTAAAAGTAAACATTTCTGCATATTACACTAGGGTCATTGGGCATATCTGGGATAATAAAGTAGTTCAGTTTTGTTTCTACTATGTAGAAATTTTTCACTTTTATTTTATTTCCTTCACTATGTGGAGGCAGCGGCTTTAATTGTAGGTGAGAAAAAGAGTAAAGTTTACAATATAATTTTGATTTAAAATAAGCTACGCTAAACTTAAGTTGCCGATGTATCTCTGCCAATATTGTTCTTAATGTTGTTCATGTTGTTGTTGATTTGATGTTGTTGTTCAGTTGCAGTTGGATTGATGTTGTTGTCGTTGTTGTTGTTGTCACGTGCACACCTGTTTGTTGCAATTCAAGTGCTGTTGTTGTCGCTCATACCTGTAGACAGAGCGTCAGCAATTTGATCGTAATGACATGCTTAAACGGATGCAAGTGTAGCTCATGTTCTGGATTTAGCTGTTATTGTAACTTATATTATTAATAGTAAAATTTGTCAAACACATTTTTTATGCCACTTCAAAGGGAATGTGTAGCATCAAGCATCGGGGAGCAAAAATAAATCAATATAAATCCCATAAAAGACTCTAACTGAGCTTTATGTATAATACAAATATTTTTGATTTTTTTTTTCTTTCGAAAAATCTAAGAATGATCATCCTATAAATATTTAAGAGTTCCTTTTGTGTATAAATTGAAAATTAAAAAAAGTTCCAAAATCCACACTGTCGGTGTTTACATTATTTAGGGAGTTTTTTCAATTTATCCTGTTTTTAAAGCTTTCAGATTTTTTGTCCAGATACGCTGCAGTTTTTTTAAAAACCTCTTTCAATTTTTCAATATTGATAGCATAAAATTATCTCTTAGTTCTGTATTTCACTTGCCATAGAAGCAATTTCATTACTTAATTATTTCTTTTTTTTTACATGAATACAAAGTTCTCATCCAATATGAAAATAAAGCTAAGCTTAGCTTTTGCTAAATAATATCATGTTCCCTAAATTAAACAAAGAAAAAATATAAATAAATCAACTAATCCATTTGTTAATGTGTAGCTGTTCACACAAGAAAATCGCATAGCCGGAGAGAACAAACTTTGTAGAAGATATTTGCTTGTAAATGGAATATAAATCTTGAAAGTAGATAGTTAAATTTGAAAATGTTGGACTTTAATTAGAACCGTTCCGAATTAAAGAATTGACATTTAAGTCTATACGTATAATTATTAGCATGAAATAAATAATAAAAATCAGTAACAGTTAATTGATTTCTTTTATTAAAATATACTTTTAATGAATCTATTATACAATTGAAAAATATATAGGTATACAGGCTGAATGGTGGTATATAGATTTATAAAGTTCATTGTATTGTTATGTAATAACTAATAAATAAAATGATTGCTATACGACTAACATAATCAAAAGTGTTAAATTAGCTACTTATCATATTTGGCGATAGGCTTTAAATCTTATGTACATATGTATATAGTAAAGAAAAAATTGTGCTTCATAATTTCGTGATCATTAGCAAGGTTACTCATTAAGGTTTCAATTTTTTTTTATTGGTTTTTGTTGTTGTTTTTGAACATTGCACTTACTATTAATTTTCAGCACGCGTAAAACACATCGCTTTGTATACACGAGTATTGTATATTCTTTATCTTTAGCATACTTTCTCGGTGACTTTTGATTTCTGTCTCAATTGCTATTAATTTCCCACACAAGTCGGTCGAGTATTATTCTTATCGTTTAATATTTAATTATTATTTTGCAGTTTTTTGTTTTTTGTTTTTTTTTGGATTTTGTTTATTGTTTTAATTTGTTGTTTTTGTTTACATAATTGGCAAGTGTAGCGTAATAAAAGTAGCAACAAATGTAACAAAAACAAAAGAGATAGTATCAAAAAATAATACTATATGTATACAGCCAATGAGCTTAATATTTGCGCCAAATCGTATTGTATTCGTTTGGAATGCAGCTGTCTTCAACTAGAGGGTACTTTAGAATTATTTTCTACACGTGTTTCCTAGATTCATTACGTTAGGAGAGGAGTGTGTGGTTAGGGTTCACTGAATTTTCAATTGGAAGCCTTTAGATTATGTAGACGGGTCGATGACAGAAAAGGAAATGAATGCAGTTGTATGTATATTAAGAATGCTTAGTGTTGATTCATACCCACATAGTATTTGATACTTTTACTCATTACTTGTATCGAATAAAAGTATCGATGTCACAGAAAATATCAGAAAAAACTATCGAATATGTAGGTACTTGTATCAAATAATCGTTTAAAGAGACAAATTACACTAAACACGGTCACGATAGCGTACTCAGTCTTTCGTCTATATATCATGTTTTTGAGATTTTTCTACTTGAAACACGTGAAACAAATAGAAAATACGTATGAGGTGCTTGACGCAAAAGAAAGATTGCAATTTTTTGAGTTAGTTACATTTATTATGTTTAGATAAAAATCGCAAGAAAATTTATAATAGCAGGAAAACTATCAACAAATTATAGCTTGTTAAAAATATTTTATTTTAATGAAAAGATTTCAACATACATTATATTCTACAAATGTGCATGGGCGGCAATATTTTCTAGAACTTCAATACTGTACTGAATGTTTCCATACATTGGAATATTGTCTGTAGTTAGAAAAAGACAGGCGAGTTTCTATCTCTTTTTTACTACCTATTCATTCTACCTCTCTCCGACAGACGTTCATGCTTGTACTAGTGTGAACAGCCACTTAGTTGTATTGTATTGTATTATAGAGGTTTCTGTCGTTGTACCGCGACCTATAAGATCTATTGTACGTCCCTCTTTTCTATCTAGTCTAATCTGCCTAGAGTACCTCATCCAGTCCAGTCTCCCTCAAGAATTTGAGTATTGCGCCCGGATCTATGGATGCCAGTTCGGTACTGGGCACTTGGTGCAAGCCACTTAGTTGCATTAAACTTTCACGATTATACAGGCATGTTCCAGAATACACTTTCGAATGAAAGTGAATTGAAATCACATCAATTTCACTGTTTGGTGTTCTAAAACTCACTTTTATTTTCTTACTCGTTGTTAAAAGTGAATTTCGAACGAATTCGCATGTTCTAGAAACCGAATTCACCAAGAAAAAGTGATTTGAATCCACTTTAGCAGCAACGAGTGAAATAAAGCAATTGGCCCAAAAATGTTAGTAAATTTAATAAAAAACTAATCAAGTAGAAAAAATTTGAATGAAAATAAAATTTTCATGGCGAAAGCATAAGAACTCCATCCAGGGTACCTTATTCCTCAAGTTTATGAAGAAGCATCAAGACATTTTCTTGAGAAAGTATTTCCTCGACAACCTGTCCGATTGCTCAGCAGTCAGTTCAAAGAATCTGCAAGATTACCTAAACTCCACGGGGTGGGTAAGAGCCCAGCTGGGGTAGTACGAGTCCAACTTTAATTCTAGTTCGGTGAGAAACTGGTTTCAAAACGGAGTTATAGCGCTCTTTCTGACTCACAGTGGGTCTGCTATGGGTCAGCCTCCTTAACCAGCCAACCACCCAACCAAAAGTAGAAAAACTGTGTCGACAAATAAAAACGGAAATGTATCTGATTGGAAAAAGGTAATTTTGTACATATATTTTTGTATGCATTTTTCTAATTAAACACATCAAATTGAATAAATTAGAAAACAAATATTAGGAAGAAAATAGCGAAGGTGGAACAGGCATTGCACAGTTTGGTCCCCCTTCCACTTTTGAAAGTGGAAGCTCCGGTGAAAAAATGCCGTCCAGCTCGATAGCTGCTGCTTTTTTGCTGCCCGTAGTACCGCCGCCTCTTACACAGCCTGCACTTCCACGGCCGCTGTTAATGCTCGCCTTTTAATTTTTACGCTAGCATATTGGTTTTTGGCTTCAATATTTAGCGCGTATACAATTAAAGCATTAATATTTTTAAATTTTCACAACTTGTTTTGTTTTTTTCCTAGCGCCAACAATCAGCTGATTGAAAATTACAGAGAGTCGCAAACACTACAACGAGTTAAAAAAAAATGGTGAATATGAATTCACTCGGTTTCTAGAACACCAAAAACAATTTCACTCGATTTCAAATTCACTTTCGAATTCACTTTCACTCGGATTCTGGAACATGCCTGATAGTTTTCGTCGCTATGGAAAAACTTTCAACTACGAAAATGTAAAAAGTTGCATGAGACCAATCTCACCGTCGAGGAACAGACATACAACATCGTTTACAAAATTAATTTATCTGTGCATTTGATTTATACTAAAAAAGAGGAGACGAGTACAGACTTGCTCGTGCCGACAAGTTTTCTTTTGAGCTGTTCGTTCTTTGCTATTTCTTTTTATTCTTGTTTGCCATTTTATGCGCATCCAGCATTGATTTTGGCTTGTTGAAAACAGTTAACCTTTTTATTTAAAATCTCAGTTTTCTTCCATTAATCTATTTAATTTTATTCAATAAACCGATTTCACTTTTCATTTATTTGTTTTTATTTAATAAAATGCCAATAAAAAGTTTTTCACAAAAGGAATGACAAACAAAGTAAGGGCAGAATTGCCCAAGAAATCTTGCTGTGCGGAAAAGCGACTGGCAAGTTCAAAAGAGAATGGGAAACTTGCCGACAAGAAAACTTTCCGTGTGGAAAAGGGGTCTAAGAATAAAACAAAGAGAAAAAAACGAAAAAAAATAGAGTAGAACTGTCAAAAGTATTGCTGCAACATCAGCGGCCAGGCAATTTTCTTACCTTACCTTCTTACCTTCTACAACTACAAACTCGAGCTGCATGCAACTGATTGCACGCGTTCACAGAAAAGTGTTTAAAAAACACCGAGTTTAATATGACGTTGCTTTGCTTACCTTTTTCAAAATGCCTACCAATATAAAAATCGTTTTGTTTATTGCGAAGTTATATTTTACTATAATTTAGTGAACAAATCATCGTGATTTGAGAGAGAGAGGGCTGAAAAACTGGAGAGTTTAAATAATAACGCACGAGGAGTTTCGGTTAAAATTTTATAATATTTCACAGAACGTGAATTTTATTGAGAATGTCAGTGCTTTTTTGTGAGCAAGGGTTACTCAAAGACTACTCCTCAGGATTTCTCAAGCAATGGGATTTTATACCGTCTGGCAACTGCTATAATCCCATGGATTGAGAAAATCTATTACAATATTTTTGTATATAAAGGGAATATATACATAAATATTACATTGTAATAGATAAATACCAGAGGGGTATTTCAAAGGAATTTAACAATTCAAATTAATACCAGAGTGGTATTTTAGGAAAATTCACCAATTCAATAATTCATTTTTTAATAATATTTAGGGTGGTCGTGAGGCGACGGAATGGATGGTGGTGGGACGATTAGTGCAGGGAACACTAATCGAACTCAATTAGGGGCTCCTTCACAAGGTCCTCAACATTTAGAAATAAGTGGAAGCTGAAAAAACTTACAGTAAAACATTTCAGATTCTTTTTTCTCTTCTTTTTTTTTTGCTTTGATTGAAAAAATGATCGAACAGTGTGGCCAAATTTACTTACAATAAAACATTTCAGATTCTTTTTTCTCTTCTTTTTTTTTTGCTTTGATTGAAAAAATGATCGAACAGTGTGGCCAAATTTAGTCAGAAAATAAAGACAGCGGCGATGAATTTGGCGCTTACACAAGGTTGCATGCCCATAAACACTAAATAAAACCGTTAAGAGCCAAATGGCGAGTGTCTAAATTTTTGGCACTTTACCAATTGAAGATTCATTCCTTTATTGATCTTGCTTCTAATAAAATGGCAATGAACATAGTCATGCATTTTCGAAATATTGCTTTCATATGTAATTTTCTGGCGTTTTTTGCCAGCCATTGCTGTCAAAATTTACTCGAGCACTTCGTTTGGCACATCACAATTCGGGATTTTTCTCACCAGACGGCAAAAATTTTGCACCTCATCCTACCATAGTACTTTAATATCATATGGCTCCCACCCTAAGAGCGTGTTTAAAAAAAATTAGTTTGTGTTAAACCAAGGTGAATTTATATAAGGTGGAGTTACCAGCAACTCAGTCCTCTTCTTTTTCATGGCGCCATTTTTTTCGTGGCGAGGTGATTATCAAAAGTTTGTTTACTTTTTTTTCGCCTGCCGAAGTGGCCGCAGATCGGTAAAAATTTTACCCTACGAAAATCAAATTTCTATATCTTAATTGCAAAGACATATTTTTTTTTCATTTAATCTATTAGCCTAAGAAAAAGTCATTGTCCTCAAAATTTTAGATATTCGCAGTAACGTGTACTTTAAGAAGTCGAGACTACTTATTTGTAGATACAGATTGAAGTACCCGTGAAAGATAAGCGATAATCTTGGTCAGTTTCTTATCAAGTCCGAATTTGTTTTTCTGGTTCATCAATGTGTTCTTTTAGATTTTCTAACATTTTATAAATTTTTGAAAGCTTAATTTCTCCCGTTCATATTTATGCTCTCAATGTCTCTCTCTCATTATTTACTTCCATACCTTTGCTTAATCACAAACGTTAACAAACTGCCGCCAACTCAATGTTTTCTAGCCAAGATAACAACACGAGTTCGTGCGTTTCCACTCATTTCATTTGGCAACATGTCGCTACATGTATATTCATGTATTGTATAGTTGTATTTTACCCATACGAATGAGAGGATAAATGTTTGTTTATTTTCAATGGCACCACAGCAACGCTTGAGGGGTTCTGTCTGATTCGGCATTTTGGATTCGTCATTCACATTGAAGGCAGCAGTAAACTCATAGTTTTATTGTTGCAGCTTAAATATTTTTGTTTTTCTTATTTTTTGCTGTTGTTTTTAATGTTATTTTCATTTGACCGAATGTCTCTGCACGACTGAACGTCAGAATGTATGCAAAAATTACACTTTTTTTTATGTGATGACTGTGGAAATTCCTTTTAACACAAAGTATTTAGTTTTGAATATAGAGTGCAATTTCGTTTAGTAGGCAAAGATCGCTGGCGCATAATCATAATCAAAAATAAACTGTACCTTAACTAAATTATGTAAGCGCCTGGTTGTATTGGTGCTCGGTATTCGACGAACATAAAAACACGTATTTTCTTTAAAAAAGCACTAAGTTTTTTCCTTATAAAAGTGTTGAACACAAATTTTTTTATATATAGTAGAATCGCGATAATTCGTACCCCGTTAATCGCTTCAATTCGCAAAAATTCTACACATTTTGGTCCCCTCGCTAATTCGTATTTTCTTTTTCAATACGAGGTATGTTTAACCTCTTATAAATCTAAATTGGCTATTTATAATCTCTTATAATTCGTAATGCAAACCAAAATTTTATAAATCTAAATTGGTTATTTATAATCTGTTATAATTCGTAATGCAAACCAAAATTCTATGGAACTATGATTAGAAAAAAAACAATCATTGTAGATAACTACGTTCACTTTATGGGATTTTTTGTGTTTTTCGTGGTTGACAAGATACGTGAGAAGAGCCTTAAACTACCAAACCTCAAAATCTGACTACGACAGTTCGTATTTTTCTTATTTTAACCTCGTTAACCCTGGGATTGTATATCCCAATAATATTCGAAAACTTAAGTAAAATGGGAGATACGATTTCCACGGTTTTCAAATACGTGTGCTGGCTGTCAATGAGTGGATTATGGATTGGCTTTGCTATAATTCCTTGTTACAAAGGTTATAGCAGACATTTTACCCCATTGGAAAAGTTAAGGATAACTGCAAGCATTAAGAGTCTCGGACATATTGTTTTTTAAAATTTATTTTAATATTTGCATAAAATATTGAAGAAACTCAGTCAGATTTTGAGAAAAAACTCGGGGGTGAAAGAGTTCAATCCAAAAAATTGCTAGTCCCTTGCGATTACGAATTGTATTAATGCATTAAAAGGAAAATTAATTAAATACATGTATTTTTAAAGTATAACACATTCTTTAGTCTGAATTCAGAAGCATTATAAACACTAGTGCTGTTTATTTACTTCATCAGGTGTTTTGTAGTTTCCACAAAATGAATTTTCGTGTTTTAATCGATTTTTTAATTTTATCGTTTTAATTTTCAAAAAGCACTAAATATAGCGGGAAAACGCTGAGTTGGCCACACTGTGTACAATACACCGAGCATATCGTGTTCGATTTGAGAGTGAGTACAGACTCTCTCTTTGTATTCGGTGCAACAACAATTTCATGGTGTACGCCGAGTACACTCGCAATATAACTACAGCCTAAAGTCTCAATTATGCATAAGTAACGCAACGTAGCGTAACGGAACGAAAAAATCTATCGAAGATAGAACTCTACGTTGCGTTACGTACGTTCCGTTACTTATGCATAATTGAGCCTTAAGAAATGAGTGACGGTTAAAAAAAAAACAATGGATGCGTGCAAGGCACGCAAGATATTTGATGTGTAAACAGTTAAGCCAACTGAATACCATATACATAAGCTCACATATGTATAGCCATATATAGGGATTTGATGTATAATCTATATGCTAGGTAAATAATTCAAATTAAAACAATTCTTTTATAAACTTAAAAATTTATTAGATATTATTACTTTTTATATATAATAGCCCGATTCACTATAAATTGCAAATGATATTGCATCATTGCAAGTTTTTATTCCATATCGCATTTGTTGTAGTGATAGCAGAAATATTTTGCATTTGCACCAAATCGTGAATGGGGCTGATATGTTGTAATTGCGTTATTTAGCTTTTACTCGATGCATCAGGCACGATATGCTCGCATATACGCAGCTGTAATTGCAGCTTTTTTCCGCGCTTGTAAGTTTTTCTTCCTGTCGATTTGAAATTTTATTAGATGTGAAAATTTTAAATAACGTCGCCTTAGAATTTATTTGACGTATAAGTATATGAATTTGTGCACACATACGCCAAATCAATTCTCAAGCGACGATAAGTGCTTTCCGCATTTAACCTTAGAAAGGCAACAGAGGTGACCGGTCACCCCACTACTTTTTAAGAGCACCGCAAAAAGATTTGCCTCAACTGCATTTAACAAAAATAAGAAACAATGCATTTTTATTGAAGTAAATAAGTGATTTTTTCTGTTTAACATTTTTGCTATTTACAAAGATAAAAAAGTGTTGCCTTTCTAAGGTTAATGTACAAATCAAAATTTTTATACATTTATTGAAACCTAGATTCCTTATACTTAATTTTAATCCAATCTAACTAACCGAATGCAAAACCTATCAAACGCCTGTGTTTGCTACGGCGACTTCTCTGCTTATATGGTATAGTCGATCACCATACGTTTAACACCAACAAATAATTCTGCCACGAATAAATGTACACACACATTTTGTTTTCGTATGTACATATATGTGAGAGTAAATTTATCGAAACATAAGCAAACAAACTCCGCTCGTATTTTAATTTCCCCCTCTCTTCTTCTCTTCTCTTTGTTGTTTAGAGTAGTACAGTCATGTCGCGCAGTAGTGTGAGCGAGACGGGAATTGGACGTTACAGTTATCTTACATCTTACGTTACAGTTATTCTTACATTTTACACATTTGAAATTTTGCCCATACCGTGAGCTAAAATGTTTACACATCAATAACAATAAACTAAAAAAAGTGTCTGCCGTAGAGACACGTTGTTTAATTTTGTTGATGTTGTCTCTTCAACTTCTAAAAATTTATAATTTTTATGTGAAACAAAAATTCATCATTGCATCGATTTTAATTTTATTTTTGAATTTTCGGTGTAAATCTTCTATCTTATATTTTTCTACCTCAGTCTTTTAGACAGGCGTTGTAGCTTGCGACCGTAAGAATTTTTATGATTGAGCTTTTGGATTTTGTTAATACGAAATTGTATCGATTTTAATCAAATGTTCAATTGCCTGTGCGACGTACAATCGTACAATACTTGCGATCGAAAAGCTTTAAAAATTACGAATGAAGTTTTAATTCTTGCTGTCGAAAACCTTACAGTTTGAACGTTTTATCTTTGTCGAGAATTTTGCTTAATTAGAACGACGAACACATCAGTTACATAAATGTGTAGTTTTGTCTTTGTACTTTGAAGGGATTTGCAACAAATCGCTATATTTAAAAATAATATCCGAATTCTGAAGCATCTCAATTATAGTATGCGATAGTTGTGGTAACTAAGTAATAATATAGATACCATTGCTGCCAACCTATTTCTTGGAGCATAGAAACAACTCAGTTTGAATTTGTTTTTATGTGCTACAGGGAGCTTTTCAGCGAAGTTGCCGCAAGCAATGCATGCTTGAGTTCAAGTCGTCGTCTGGTAGATTACTGTTGCTGCAGCTGCACTCCGCCTGCAGGTCTGCCTTGACTTTGCATTGTGTTGTTGGCTCACTAGCTGGCTTCTTTATGGTCTGCAAAACTAAATTTTGACGATATGCTTCGTTCGTTTTTGATGATTGTGGCAGCGCAGTACCAAGCATTGCAAACAAACGCTCGTTTAGCCATTTGTCGTCTCTACGTTGCTTGTATGTGCGCGCGTCTGAAACGTCATCATCGTCAAACAGCAAAAATGATCATCATTAACAAGCATTGAAATGAAATTCAGAAGTTCTGTTGCATGTTTCTTTCGGGATTTTAGTGCGCGCCTTAAATGTGTGTATGCGTCTCTGCCACTTCATCTCATCTTTCGTTATCACACATTTGTGTGTGTTTGCGTGACTTCCATCTCATCGTCATCATTATTGTGAACCCATCAACATCAGCAGCAACCATCGTCGTAATCGTCGACGTCGGTATCACGGTCGTCGCCGTCACCGTCATTGTCGTAATTTGCTCGCTTGTGTGTTCTTTCAATACACTCCAGTCTGTCCTTTTGTTGTGTATTCCATTTGAGGCTGAATTGCTGCCTGCTTTCTGCTTCTTCCTTTTGCACGCTATGTCATCTACATGCTTTTTGCTGTGCCTCAGTGTGTACGAGTTATTCATACCATTGCTGCCTGCCTGCCATTATTGCTGTTGTTACTTTTGTATTGTTGCCATCGTTCTCAATACTGCTGTTGTTGTTATTGTTCTACCATACGTTTGTTGCCAAGCGTTATTTACCATCATCATCATCATCATATACAGCATGAGACTCTCGCTGGCTGGCTGGCTGGAGTTTTGCGGTTTGTAGCAGCAGTAGCAAGAGCAGCCTGTGCCTGTGCCCTGAGCCTGAGCACGAACAAACTAACGAGCGAGTGAACGAACGAGAACAACATGGTCTCTGGACTGAGCGTTTTCCATTGCTGTTTGTTTCTGTTTTGCTTCATTTTTCTTTTTATTTCATTTTATGTGTGCCTGTGTTGTATGTGCGCCTTTTTCGCTATGGCGGTGCTCGTCGACATGCACTGCCTATTTCAGAATTTTTCTTCTGCGCTCTGCGTTGTGGCGGCATTTTGTTCCTGTTGCCTGCCTGCTTGTTTGTTTGCTGGCTTGGTTGGCGGGTTAGTTAGTTGGCTTGCCAGCCTGCCTGCTGCTTTCGTGTTCACTCCGTTTCCATTTCATTCGCTTTTTACTTACTTTTTTTTTGTTCTTTCTACTGAAAATTGTTTGGCAAATTTCGGGTGGTGCGCCATACTCTATTTTATTGTTGTTGCTTTTGTCTCCATCATCCGTACTCATCGTTAGTTAGTTAGGCAGGCAGGCAGCGGTGGTGGCAACATCATCATCATCATCAACATGATTATTGTTGTCGTTATGTGTGTATGCTACGACATACTATTAGCTGCTGCTGTTGCCTGCCTGCTGACGATTGCTGCTTACTCTCCTCTTCCATTCGAGAAGCCCAAAAATTTTATGCCCACAGGCACATCGCAACAGCATATCACAGCACAGCGCAGCTCAGAGTGTAGCAAGCAAAAGACCGAAAGCCGAAAGCAGCGAGCAAAGCACAAGCGTTTTTACGTTTTTCGCAAATGCGCTTCGCTTCACAAATGCTCTGCTGAATTTTCAATTCAGTTGTAAGCTGACTGCAATCAGCAGTGGAAGTGTATTTTTTAACACGTGATAACGTCACCGTATTGTGGCACACAAGCAAGCCAACCCAAACAGGCAAGCAGCCACCGTCAACGCGCGTCCATCGCTTTTTTTTTTTTTCTTTTTTTTTACTCACATCAGTTTGAGTGTGTGTGTGTGTGTTTTATTGATTTTATTCAATAAGATTTTTTTCATCCTGCCTGTTACTGTTGTTGTTATTTATTGTTGTTGTTGGTTAGTTCTGTTTGAAGCGTTTGTTTTATGGTGTACCACCACAACTACCACCGTCGACACCATTAACGTCATCGTCTCCATGCACATGGATATGCGTATGTACTTGAAGTGCTAAAATAATTTGCATTTTGCCATAATTATGTTCATTTGTGATTTAGTTTGGTTGCAAATTCAGCGGTTTTTGCGCCTGTAGCAGCTTTTGGATGTATCTACGTCGTTGATCTGAAGATTTTTTTTGATGAAACCACAAGTTTTGTAGAAAATTTGAAATTTCCCGTTTAAGGAATGTTTTAGTCTAAGTGTAGGCACAGGTTACATGCGGCTCTCATGGAGTTTTAATTTTGGACGTACCATGAAAAGAACTATTTCTATGAGGTTTACTATTGGTTGATTTATATCCAGTGAGAGGCCCTGAAATGTTTGCAATAGTGCAGTCCTGTTATAAACTCCCATATTTCCAGATGAGAATCCTGCAAAAGTAGTATTAAATGGATTAAGTCAACTCTTACTGCCCCATAACCTTAAATTATTATCTACCCAGTACACATAGAACTTAATCCTCTGGCCTTCAAAGCTACATACTTGCCCTCTCAAGTTTAAGAGCGTGTAGTTTACCTTGAAAATAAACTGTCAATTGACATGACTTGTTCGGGAGCTCACTCCAACAATTGGTGCGCTCTGACAAATAACCGCAAATATAATCTGTAAAGAGGTCCTGTAGGGTAAAACATATGGATGTCATACTTTCAAAGATACTGAGATTTAACATCCGGAACTAACTCTCAAACTTTGGCCTCCATGTGATTTTGTTTTTACAGTTTTAACAGTTATTGTTATCAGTTATTAACAATCGTCACCTCAAAGAATTCTATTCAAAATTTCCCGACATCGCACAGGATCTCGCTGTTAAATTCGATTGCTAGTATATTATCCTTTAAATTTGTCCGCTCCTAAATTTTGACAATTTTTTGTATCTAAGGTTTGGGATTAAGGTCAATGTGGATCGAGTCATGTAGTGAACTTTCATTTTCATGTACATACATATATATTTCTAAAATGGGAATGTGGCGTCTGGCGTCTGTAAAAATAAATCGCTTCATTTAAGAGGTTCGTTACGTTCGTACATGAAGGTATCTTATTTCTCGCTAACTGCTTCCATTAACTGTATGTGAAACTTGTGAAATTCTTGTCTCAATTTGCAGCAAGACAAAATTTGATTTGAAATCTTTAAAAACGAATCAAGTACGTCAGACGCTAATTCCAACTGCTGCAGCTCTAACTTTTTCTACTTTTTTCGTTTTTTCTTCCTTTGATTACTGACTATTGCTCGAGTTTGTTGTTGTACAATGGTGATGCTGATGAGACATTGTCAGGGTTTTGCGCACATATGTATGGTATGTTGCTGCTGCTTTTTTGTGTTGCTATTACCGTTGTTGTTTTTGTATTATGCCTGACTGACTGCCTGGCTGCGCCGATCTGATGATGCCTGCTCGCTCGCTTATAGTCCGTCTCCCCATATTCGCGTTGTAAGCACAAGCAAGCGAGCCAGTAAGCGCAAGCAATTTGATTTGGTTTCAATCTTTTAGCACAGACTGCGGCATTTCTGCTTTAATTTCATTTTTTGTTGTTGTTTCCACCAATTGGATTTTATTTTATTTTTTATTTTTGGTGCGATGAGACTAGCGAGCGCGTAAAAGCAAAGCCAAAGCACAAAGAAAAGTATTTCCTGTCGCACAAAACGAAAAAAAAAAACGAATTTTGAAAGCAAAAGAAACATTGCGAAAATCTCCAGCATGCTGAATATAAAAACCAACAACAATATCAGCAGTAGTCATAGCAACAACAGTAATAACAATAATAAAAAAAGAAAGAAAAAAGAAGAAGAAAAAGGAACACACAAACCTAATAAGCATAGCACGGCACGGCACAACGTACGAGCCAGCCAGTCAGCCAGCAAGCAGTAAGCAAGCATAGAAGAAGAGGAATTTTCAAAGGAACGACAGCTGCAATTCGACGACGGCGACGACAACGACGATGGATGACGGCGTTGACGATGACGACGATGAGTGTTAGTGATGGTGGTGTTGGAATTGGAGGTGGTGGTAAAGATGACGCGACGCAGTGGTGTTAGTAGCGTTGAATTTGCTTGCTCGCCGCCTGTTACTTTACTTATTGCCACTTCTTCTTTTGCGTCGTCATCTGCTTTTAGTAGCTAGTGGCTATATATTCTCGCTGATGGATGGGATATATCGTTGTTGTTGGATATACATACATATGTGTTTTGGGATGTGGATGAATGAACATAAAAGAAGTTTGATATTTTAGGTTCTTATTTACTTATTCTCAGTAGTCAATTCTTTTTGCTCTGTTTGTATGTTTGTTTGCCTGTTTGCTGCGTATGCGATGACTACTTCGCACCGGCAGCAAATAATGAAGCCAAGCATGCACTCATCTAAAAATTCTACCTCTATGTGCGTTCATAGGTTTTTGTTAAATCATTTGAATAGCTCGTTCACTTACTTGTTCTCTACCTACTAACTCCCTTCTTGTCTTCTCTGCTTTCCTACACGCTGCAGAAAATTCGTATAGTTCTCCTTTGGCACGTCTCTCCCGCTTCTTTGCGCTAAGCGTTTTACGTTCATATTCGCATACTTGAAGTCTGTGCCAGAGCTAACGAAATACACCAATACATACGTTGAATGTGTCAAATTATATCCATCCAACTGCATCTGTCGTTTGAGTAGTGCCATGACATTTTGTCTCCTCGTCTCTGTATTGGCATATACAGTACTGTTTATAAGTTTAGCGCTACATATTTCAAATTGTGATAGTTTTGCAAACAAGTATGAAAAATTATTTGTCTAGCTCAAACATATCCTGCACACAACTATTGTCCCGTTTTAGAAATTATTACTTTGCAGGGTTCTTCGCTGCGACAAAGCATAACTGCGCAATGAAACTGATTAATTTCGTGGTAGAGAGTTTGCCAATGAACATAAACGATTTATAGACAAAATATTATTTAAATATCTCATTTGGCCTGATTTCTTATATGGATCTTAACTATTATGAGTTTAAGTATTTTCCTGTAGACTTACCTCAAATTAATCATAAATCTGTTACACTTATTCAGAATGAAAAAACCCCTTTCAGGGTGAGAAATATTATTGCCTAAATTTGTTGAGATTGTTAAATTCTGCTCCCGTAGTTTCACTTGCTTCGTTCAAAAGTAACCTTTTCATTTCAACGTTGATAAAAAAAAAACGTGAAATTGCCGTAAACTTGTGTACAGTAGTGTATATGCGCTCGCACGTTCTACCTACCAACTCGACCCTTACTTTTTACGTTCCATCTGCTCTTCGTCGTTCTTTGTGTTTTTGCTATAGCCTGTCGTTTGTATGTGCATGAGAATGATTCGTGTAGCCCTAGCTCTAGATGAAGACAGTGGAACGTCCGAGACCGTAACGACCGACGACCATAAGCGGCTTTTTATTCTCACTTTCTGCTGTTGTTTCTTTTCGCTCGCTGTTTATGTATGTGTCCCTTCTTCTACCTATTTCTTAGTTGCTGTTGTTGTTGTCGCAGTCAACATCATCTTCTGCTCAGTTATTGTGGTTGTTGTTTTTTTTTGCTTTTATGCTGTATCGCAGCACATGCATTCAGCGATTTTGAAATGTGTGTGCTGATGTTCTTGTTGTTGTTATGGCTATTGGTATATTTTCCCAAATCGCTTTTGCCTGCTTCTGTTCTGTTTTTCTGATTCTACTGTCGTCTGCTTGCCGTCTGTTTTGGTGCTGCTGCTGCTCCGCGCACCACGTTCAAATTCAGTCGCAAATAAACGTTTCAATTAGTAGCTCAACAGACGCATAATATAACGCTCCGGAAATTGGCAAAATTGAGAAAAATAATACAAAAAAAAAAAAAGAACAAAATCAGTGAAATAAAAGTTTAGCCTCACATTTGTAACGCTTGATTGACATGGCTCCAAAAAAATCTACAATCGTTCTTAATGTTGAACAATTTATACACGATGTTGAAGAACGTCCGGCTATATGGAATCGTAATTTCCATTGTAATAAAGCATTCCTCGAACAAATGTGGGATGAACTCTCTGCTGAACATAAATTACCAAGTGAGTACCTGTTGTCTCCTCAAACTACAAACATCTTTGACATTCCATTTCTTGTATTTTTCTTGTATTTTTACTCATTGTAGAAGTTGTCCTGAAAGCGAAATGGAAAGGTTTACGTGATAATTTTCGTGTGGAATATAAGCGTATACCACGCTCCGAAAATGGTGACTTTTTAACTGATCCAACGGTGTTTGAATCGAAATGGATTCATTATTATGCACTCTTATTTCTGAGTAAGTTAGAAACATTTTGCATACACCAAAAACGGCAGCCAGCGTTAACAATGAAAAATCGGTATGGATTATGTTCAAAGTGAGATTTTCTTTTGCTACAGATTCAAATGAGCTTCTATTAGTGAAACCCCAAGTCAATATAAAGTATCAAAAGGTATCGACACCATGCATTTAAAAACTTTCAGAGTTTATGTATCTTAAATTGTCAAAAATTCAACCTTGAGTATCGAATATTGCAAATAAAGAATGCTATATATAGGTACATAAATTTCTATTCATCACCACTTTCTAATAGAAGCAGTTATTATTTCACAGCTTAATAGTGAGATAAAGCCGTTTGAAGATTAACAGTATATTCAATAATTGCTTCCATCACAACTATTATTAAACTTTAAACGTTGTTATAAATGAAGGTTCAAGACTTTCATACAAAATCATACGTAAATTTCGGTTAAACCTGGCTAGAGTTTCGCTTTCTTCTTAATTCATATGATATTAATTTCAATTGAAACTGCCAGGAAATTTCTATTCGATATGTGCCCGGTTCCTGAAAAAACGTGACCTTAAAGTTTGGAGTCATATTTCCTGTAGAGTTAGGTAATGAGATTAACTTATTATCTTATTTATCAATTCTACTTTATGACAAACTTCTGTAGAAGTCACTACATTCGTAGCATCGTTTTCGGAACATAAACTCTCGAATTATCGAGTACATAGAATGCAGACTAGAGGACTTAAGAATATATAACATTAAATATTCTGTCCAAGAGATCTAAAGGCGTAACAATCGGCTCTATTATAAATCAAAAAGAGAATTAAGTTTAGAATTACTGTTGGGAAAAGTTCAAGAAACATGATAGCTGCAAATGAAAGTTTGTTTCCCAAAGTATAAATAATAATAATAAAAAAACAACTCATGGTTGTGTGTCTATTCGAATTATTCGCAATTCAAAATTCCATAGTTCAAGATTTTAGAGTTGAGTTAGAGAGCTAACATAGTTCAAAGTTCGTCGTTCTTCATGTTTTTAATTCAAAAATGTCTTGGATTATAAAATATCACACCGGTTACTTCATTTTATTCATTAAATTTTTAAAAATCAACTACTACTCCTCTTCTAAATTCTTGAAATTTGGCTGCTAAAATAAACTTGTATTACCAGCTGCAGTTTTTATTCGAATCGAAAGGATCTTTTTAGCCATAATATCAAATCCATTAGCTTTGGTTTTTATCGCTGGTTTCTCCAAAATTGTACACCACATCTTCGCTCTAAAATTAACCTATGCAAATATTTTCACAGCCGAACACATGCGTCATCGCTTACCGAAGATTGAACAAGATCAATCATATTTCTTTGCACAACAATCACAAGATTGCGAGAAAACTGTAGTGGAACCTGATCTAACAAATGGACTCATTAGACGCATGCAAGACAGTGATGAGGAATTCGATGAAGACGATGTTGAAGAAGAAGACGAAGAAATTCAAGATACACCACCAGCAGCGCATACTCAATCTTTGACTACTATCAAAATAGAAGATGCTACACGTTCACTTTTGAAATCAACAAATAGTTTGCTAAAATCTTCAGCTGCTTCCTCCTGCTCCATAGACGGTATTGAGAAAGAAGCACAGGACTTATCTAAAAAATCACCCGAGATATCAAAAACAGCATCTTCAAACAACAACAACAGCAGCATCGTCACAAACATCCATAACAGCTCATCATCCTTAACTTCATCCTCTATGCCAACAAACACCTCAACACCAGTCACCACTGTTTCTGCTACTACATCGATAGCAACGCAACAGCATAAAAAACGTTCAGTCTCACCTCCACCACTCTATAATAAAGCACATCATCCGCCACCCACTGCAGCACAAGCACTCACCACAGCCGCTTTAAATAAGGAGCGTGCTGACGATTTTCCACTGAACGGTAGCAGCTGCTTGCATGGCAGTCATGAGCATTTAAGTTTTACCAAGCATTCCTATGCGAATGGTTTAATACCTGCATTAAAATTGAAACGTCCTCGATTATCTGAGGATAGTAACTTCAATGGCTCATCAACAATGGATAATACAGCGACGCCGCTTGTACCCGAGGACGATGATTATCACTATTTACTCAGTTTGCATCCATACATGAAGCAGCTGACTGCAGCACAGAAATTACGCATACGCACTAAAATACAAAAATTAATATTTAAGGAATTATATAAAGAGGATTTGGAGGAGACAAAGTGAAAATGTTTATATTCTGCGAGTATATTCGAAAGAAAAGAAGAACATAAAGGAATTTTCCACATTCTGCTCATTTTGTAAAATATAAGACTGTATATAAATAGTTTGTAGTTTTTAAGTTAAAAATGCCAATCATCCAATGAAGTCACACGGGTTGGTTATATTTCCAATTGAACTGTATTCTAGTTGAGCATATGAATCTCTCAATAGCATATGCCACTACTTTAAGTTATTATTATGTAAAAACAAAAATCATATTTTATAATAATAAAAAAAATTCTGATTTCTTCTAATTAAAAGATGGAAAGTAAAAAAAAGTGTTTGTTAATTGATTTATATATTTTTATGAAATAACGTATCTCTGCATATAAAGTTTTATCCTTTCATTTTATTTCGACTCGTTTTTGCCGCTAGTTTCTAGTGGTTTTAGTTTAAGCTGTAACTCTTGGAATAAAGAGGACTACATATATAATAGATAGGAGAAGCAAAAGTGCGATAAAAGATGAAACATCATGTTTTGTCAAAAGTCCAGTGCCATTGATGGAACATGGAGCTTTTCTAGCCGCTAACGGTCCTGGAATGAATTCAAATAATTAAACGATTACTTTTAGATGCATTCATGATTACTTTTCAAACTTGTTTCATTCCAAGATCGTTCACATTTTTATCAGGCACTTACATATTAACATTAAAAATTGATATAATGAAACAGAACAAAGATATGCATAGGGCGTTTACACATAAACAAAAAAATACAAATCCATTTCAAATCAACATAGTAATAGAAATATAATATAAATTAATAAGAATTAATTCGTAACAACATACCTTGGGAATCAAAAACATTTATTCAAACAATCACTATTTATTTAAGTTAATAGATTTGTAAACAGAAATAGGTGAGTTAAATTATCTTAAGCGAATCAATGATCAAATTTATATATTTAAATTTAACATTTTTGCAAAATCTTCTAATCTTCAAAAAACTGCATTAAAAAACATTAACATAAACTTGATATTTTTCTATATTTTCAGGTGAAGTGTACGTTTTAGATGATGGCGGTGAAGTTGACTTAGATTTAGGGAATTATGAACGCTTTCTTGACATAACCTTACATCGTGATAATAACATAACCACTGGTAAAATTTATAAATTAGTTATTGAAAAGGAACGTGCCGGCGAATATTTAGGCAAAACAGTACAAGGTACGGTAAAAAATATTAAAGTTGAAACTTTACTGTTTAACTTGAATTTATTTTCCACAGTTGTTCCGCACATCACCGATGCCATACAGGAATGGGTAGAACGCGTAGCACAAACTCCAGTGCGTGGCATATCAAAACCACAAGTATGCATTGTCGAATTGGGTGGTACCATTGGCGATATTGAGGGTATGCCATTCGTTGAAGCTTTTCGACAATTTCAATTTCGTGTGAAACGTGAGAATTTCTGTGTTGCACATGTCTCACTGGTACCGTCACCACGTTCCACCGGTGAACCGAAAACCAAACCAACTCAGAGCTCAGTACGTGAGTTGCGCGGTTTTGGCCTGAGTCCTGATTTAATTGTTTGTCGTTCAGAGAACCCAATAGGCTTAGAAGTGAAAGAAAAAATCAGTAATTTTTGCCATGTTGCACCAGATCAAGTCATATGTATACATGATTTGAGCTCAATATATCATGTACCGCTCTTGATGCAGCAGAACGGCGTAATTGAGTTTCTCAATGATCGTCTGCAGTTGAATATACAACCTAGCGAAAGTGAAAAGTATGTACTGCATGCATTTCTAAGTTATCTCTATTTATTTAAGATTTCAACTTCTTGCAGATGCCTACAACCATGGAGGGATTTAACCCGTCGCTTGGAAACACTAAGCGAGGAGATCACAATTGCCATTGTGGGCAAGTATACGCGCTTGGAAGATTCGTATGCATCAGTGGTGAAGTCGTTGCAGCATGCTTCCCTAGCAGCAGGCTATAAAATGAAGTTAAAATTCATTGAAGCCTGCCATCTTGAGCGGGCAACAGAGGATAGCGCACCGGGCAAGTATCATGAGACATGGAAGTTACTGTACGACTCACATGGTGTTGTTGTACCCGGTGGCTTCGGCTCACGCGGTATGGAAGGCAAAATCAAAGCATGTGAATGCTGTCGCACCAGAAATATTCCCTTCCTGGGCATTTGTTTGGGCTTACAAGCGGCTGTGATTGAATTTGCGCGCAATAAGCTCGGCTTAAAAGATGCCAATACTACTGAAATTAATTCGGAGACCAAATACCCTGTAGTTATCGACATGCCAGAGCATAATACCGGGCAGATGGGCGGCACTATGCGTTTGGGTAAACGTACTACAATCTTCTCCGAGGCATCTAGCAAAATTAAACAATTATACGGTAATCCAAAATCGGTCGATGAACGCCATCGACATCGTTATGAAGTAAATCCGAAATATGTGCCACAATTAGAAGAAAATGGCATGCATTTTGTTGGCTACGACACGACAAAGACACGCATGGAAATACTTGAATTACGTGATCATCCCTATTATGTGGCAACACAATATCATCCAGAATATTTGACGCGTCCATTAAAACCATCACCACCATTTCTGGGTCTGATTTTGGCATCGAAAAAACGCCTTTCAAATTATATATCACGTGGCTGTCGTCTATCGCCGCGTCAAATGTCTGATGCCTCATCCGATGAGGAGGAGCAAAAAGTGTCATCTATTACTAAACCGCTTAAATTAAATGGCAATCACAATTTAGCAGCATCGGACCGGACACTTTTACTACCGAACGGACTGTCAAAGGCAGCTAGAGGTGGACATTTGAATTGCAGCGTGGGCTCCAGAGCCAGTACTTCAGAGGAGGAAAAAACGTTGAAAACGATTAAATTAAACGGCAATTCCAATTTGCCAGAGTTAGCTGAAGGTAAACATATTAATGGGAGCGCGGGCGCCAGCGCTAGTACTTCAGATTTTGCAGTTGGCAATACTGCAGCAAAAATAACAAATGGTGCACAAAATGGCGTTAGCGGTTAGGCTGTGGTTATATTGGAAATATGCTCGGCGAACACCATGAAATGAATGTTGCACAGAACACAAAGAGAGAGTCTTGTATTGTATACCGAGTACGCCGAGTATTCAGGGTGACAATGAACTATTTAACAAAACAGTGCCATTACATACAAAATAGTATTAGACAAACGAGTACAATTTGACAAAAAACAACTCTGCAACGAGCACGGGAGAAAATGTTTTGTGTTCGTCGAACACCGAGCACCAATATATCCAGGCACTTATAGTAAACAAGCAAAATAATAAGCAGAAACAAATTAAGTAAACTCTGCCAAATATAAAAAGTTTAATATTTAATTTTTTTGAAATATAGTTAAAAATTAATTTACTTTTGTTTGTTTCTCATGCAAAACAAAAGACGAATTTTGAATTCATTTGCTCTTAGCATTATTATATTCAATTAACGTTTTATTTTTACTTAGTAGTTTGTAAAGTTGAAAATAGTGGGTAAAGTGGTGCGATGTTTTTCAAAATGTTTTAAATAAAAATCCACATAACGAGTTTTGTTAAAAGTTAAATTTGAATAGAAATTTAAAGCTTGATTATGGCTGGTTTGGAATTATGATTTTCGATAACAGTTTTGAAATATGAATGAAAATCTTATATTTTTAAGTCAGGAAGTCATACCATAAACAGAAGTGCGACTTAATATGTAACAATTATTAATGGTATACCAACTGTAGTTTAAGCTCTTGGAGCCTAACTATTTTCTTATTGCAATACTGCACGTTTAATAGCTAGTTAGTTAGTTAAAGTTCTTTTCTATTCAACACAATATTTTTACATGATTACTTAATGCGCATACATGTGTTTTAAGAACTTACGACATGGTCTAAATATTCCGATTTGTTCAGTTGCGATTAGAAGTAGGGGTTTTAGATCAGGTCAGTTAAAGTTTTTGCTAAATTAAATCTTTTTTTTTCGAAATTAAATACATCTAATTTGTGTTCTAATTATAATTCCAAATTAGAAAATACCTAATTATAGTTTCTATATTTAATAAAATTATATTTCTTTTATTTTACAAATATATTTTGAATTAATAATTGTAAAAAAGCGAAAACTCAGAAATATTCGAATAAAAAAAAAAAAAAAAGAAAATAGTTAATTTAATTGTATATTTTGTAATTAGTTTAAGTTTAGTAATTAGTAAAGTGTAATTAGTTTAACTTAGTTTTCAAAAATTTACAAATTTCAGAAAAAGAATATGAAAATCAATTTGATAATGAAATTCGAATTTAATTACAACAAAATACGCTGTCAAACTGTTTTTTAATTATAGTTTATGTTGTTATAAAAAAAGCCATAAAATTCAATTTTTTTCATCAACTATAATAACATTAGCTTACAGGCATTTTGTATTTTGGCCCGCTAAACTCTAAAATTAATGTAATATTAATTAATAAATTAATTGTAATAATGTAAGTTTGTTTTCGAGAATGAATTTCAGATTTTTTATTTTTTTTTTATTTTTCCGAAGTTGACTTTAATTTTGGTAAAAAAAAAACGTTTTTTGTTTCATATTTTGACCAATTGCACTTAAACTTCTGAGCTGATTGGAAAATAAAATTCGTTATTTTTATTGGCAATTAAATTATCTTTAATTTGATATTGAATTTGACGACCACTTTAGTCATTTTCGTCTCAAAATTTGGACAAAGTAGTTTAGCGGGCCAAAATACATAATAAAAAGTAAAAGCATCTTTGGCACAGAATTTTTTTTTTCAATTTGTAGACTAGAGTAATTATTTACATTTTGGTGTTGATCCGAAATTTATTTCACTGAATGAAATTGGCTGGCTGTATATTTAATTATATCCGAAATTTTATAGTAATATATATATATATATTTAAGACAGTTTTCTTTGTTAATTAAAAAGTCTTCTAGCTATGTATTAGTATATATAAATATTTAGACATCTGTATACAATTACATAGTGTAACAAAAATTGTATGTGCGTGATTTTCCAACGGTGTTATAGTAATTTGGGGTCGCTGATCACGACTCCATCACATCTAGTGGACATAAAGTCAGAAAAATGGGGTCGTCAGGGTATATTGAGAAATTTCTTTATTTCAGCAGATATGATTTTGATGTCTGAAAGCTACTATAAAACGGAAAATCTCTCACATAAGCCCAAAGTTGAAATTTTGTTGCACTATGTTATAGATAGTAATAATTAGCCTATGTTTTTTTTTTTTTATTTAAATTTGATTAACTTTATTTGCTTCAAATTTTATTGTTCATATTATACATATATACACTTTTATAATTTAAATTCAATTTTCAGTGTAGGTACTGTAATCGTAAAATTAATTATGTTAAGAAATTTGTATATTTTCTTTTTTTGCTTTAATAAATATGTAATTGGAATTTTAAATTTTCTTTGATCTTAAAAAAAGAGATAGGAACTCGCATGTCTTTTGCGCTGTGATCTGCCACATAGAGAGTATGTTAAAAGTATATCATATTTAAAATATCCGGAATGAAACGGAGGAACTCCAAAGGCATTTCTTTTTTCCTGGAATTTTGAATTGTTTTTATCTGGTTTTATTATAAATATAATAAAAATCTTATAAAAGTAATGAAACTTATATTTTTAAATATTTTCGCTAATACTTTTACTGTAGAATGAAAATCCCACAAATTGAATTTTAACAGTAAGAATCGACCTGTCAAGTGCGAAACACTTCATTTTCGTAAATGGAGATAAACTGTAATTGGTTCAACTAGTGTCATTATTAGATAACAACTATTCTGTGGCTTACCATCGCATTCCTTTAAACTAAATCTGGAAAAATTGCATTATATTGTTAAAGAGAATCCCCAGGTAAAAGAAAAGTAAGCCAAATTCATGTCAAGATTTGTCAACGTAAAAATAAAACAACTGATAAACCTAAGCAGAAATTAAATCCGAATTGCTATAAGGCATCTCAAACAGAGTTATAGTTAATCTTTAAATTCTCCCAGGCCGCCCCCTTTTCAGAGTATAGCGAGAATACATTGATTAAATTCTTAATGAAAATATATCAAGATTTCATTTTTGTTTGTTAAATTGCTAAAATATAGTTGCTATCTATCTCCGTTTTAATTGAAAAGTGTCTATGTGCCCGTTTTTATTGAAAAGTGAAATGCAGAAATTAAAATTAAGAAAATTTGAAAATGTATCCCAAAATCTAAGCCTTTTTCCATAGCGAAGGTCAAAATAATAATTTTATTTTCTGCCTAAATGTAGGCAACTAAGACTATGTCGAAATTAAAGCCGTTTTTCACAGTAAAGGCTAAAATAATAAGACGTACGTCGTTCACAATTGGGAAGTGTTGGGAAAATATTAGTAAAATGCTTCTGTGTGGTTCATATATTAGCTAATATTTATTGCGTTATATGTGCAAATTGACTATATAGATGGCGCTCACAGAGATATTAAATTTTGAGATACACATAAGTATGATTTTGAAATTGTATTGTAAAATGAAAAGGAGCAACACTTTTTCAAAATAAATTTTTTAATTGAACAAATCGAATGGTCTCGGCAATTATTTACCTGTTTCATTGAAAGAAGAGTATGACGAATAAGCGCAATATTCGGTGACAGCTCCTTTCTTTCGAGTTGAGAGCAGGAATGAAATTTCAAATTGTACCTAATTTATGAAAAAATTGTACCTAATTGAGCTTCAATGTACCTAAAATAATACAATTCATTGGTATATAGCTTTTTTCAATTTGAGATTTTGTATACCTACATAAAACATAGAAAAAAAAATAGCAAAAAATTCGTTACGCTCTATATTTAATTCTTTTTTCTCATTGAGATCAATGCTTACAAATTATGCAAATAATGATATAATAAATATATTAGTTGCGTTGCTTACATCTAATGAACTTCTGTTCCGAAATTTTCTTGAAATTGGGGGAAAAAACTGCTTTCCTGCTCGCGCTATGCCAAAAGCGGTGATTTATATCACGAGTTTCTCAATTCCTCTTGGAAGTGACGAGGCAGTTGCCTCAGATGAAAAATTAAGATTGTGTCGTATATCACTGTTAATAAATATTTTTGGGCAAATTTTCTGTAATTTCGATTTCACGTGTAAATGACAAGTTGTGGTCAGCTACGTATAAACACAGGCGAATCTCCAATTCTTTTGCTGAATTGGTTAATCGGTTTTCTTCAGAATTTTATTTAGCGTAGCTGGACATTTTCATGGTAGATTTTGCATCATTTGCTTTTTTTATGCAAATCGGATTTCGCATGTCTTTCAGTATGGTTTAAATTGCCGAAATTAGAAACGCCACTTATTATACCTTGTTTAAGGTCTACCTTCAACCATTTCTGCTTCATTTTCCACTACTTTTAAAATCGGAAAGCTTTTTTTCCTTTGTGGTACCATGAAGTGTTTATTGTTATTAAAAAATGTATAAATTTCGCGTTATATTCACACAAAAATTTATTTATCCAATTGAAATCATAAGTGCTTTTCATCGTAACCCATCTCAAATCAAGCATGATATAATAAGGAAAATTTCAAGAATTTTATTGATCATTAAACTTACTTATGCATCACGCTCGTTATAAATAAAAGCCACGCCAAATGTTTTTTTTTTCATTTTTTACATTCATAAATTGTACCTAAAATGTGCCAATTGCACCTAATGTACCTTCTAGTTTAAAAAAGTCGGAAAAAGGTACAATTGTACCTACTTTTTCATCACTGGTTGAGAGTAGTTTCCACAATAGGTTGGTTTGTAAGGTAATTATGGTTGGTAAGTAGAGTGGCTGCTTCCATTTAAATTATGTTAGTACCTTATAGCTGCCTGATTGTACTTCTTAACCTATTATGTATGTCCGTACGTTTTAATAGTTAGTATCTTAACTCCTTAAATCTGTCTGTACAAATTGCAGAAGTGCCTTTGATCTGTAAGTCTAGTGGATGTAGTAGCCATCAAGGTAATGCCAATACAAGCTGATCTTTCCTTCCTACCTAGTTTTGTTGTATTCTTTATCGATTGCTTGCCACTAGACTAGTGAGGTGTACGTAAGGATGTATTGAATGATTGCTGTGTATAGCCACGGACGTCATTCTAGATTTGATGCCTTATTTCTTACCGAACATTTTTTTTTCAGCTGTGCTAGTGTTTGAGTAAAGCGAAGTCAGGTATTTTGATTTTTATGATTAAAAACAGCATCAATTCTATTCTATTTGGATTCATATGCATTGGATGCCCAAATTACTTAGTGTATCTAAGGATCCTTCCATAATTTGATTAAATATGTTTGGAAACAGACCTGAAAACTTCGTTATTGCTTTTGATCTCCCTTTAATTGAATTCAACAAGAATAAAATAAAAGAAAACAACCTCGAACCTTTTAGAATATTTATTATTATTATTCTAAAATTTCTAAAAAATATTATTTATTATTAACATATTTTTTATTTATTTTTTTTTTTTGCTACAACACTTATAACTTAAGGCCTTAATACAGAGACTTAAAAACCTACAATACTACCTAGAGTATACACAACAACAACAACAATATGCCCACATCATTTATTTTAACATATCGATCCACGATGCTGCAAATGTTGCAAGCGATGACTATCAAGTAACATATTCGGTTCATTTGAAAGTGAAAGAGCTGATGAGGAACGATGTATCTGTGGGAGACCATCAAAAGGACCACCCCCGACACCCATGACACCAGCACCACCAACACCAAATCCACTACGTTGTGAACGCAACAAATTGTTACGATTTGCCTGACGATAGAGATCGATGCGTGGTCGTGAATTACGCCTCACCGAATTATTGAACGAAATTTGCAGCGAGAGACGTTTTTGTGAGAGCGATGCCAATTGTTCGGGTGATAACTCAATGACCTGAGATTGTTGTGTCATATTCGCTAGATTGAAATTGCTGGTATTGACGGTGTTGTTGTTTTGTGTAATTGTATTCGAATTGTTAGCGCCACATGTGCATGTAGAGCTCAGTGAAACATTATCACCGGAATTATCGCTCGTAAGTCCACCAGTAGTAATGCCACCATTTTCAAGATTATAGATTTGACTCTCCTTTGAGTCCCTCTCGAACAATTTCACTATTGGCATTGATGGCGTTAATATAATGCCCGCTTTACGGAATTCATCAAGCGCATCATCGTAGGTAGGTAAACCGGAGACTATAGTATATGATGGCAATGATTCTGCTTCAAAATCTGGTCCATAATGACGACAAATCTCGACAGGTTCATTGGGATTGGTGCGATCTAAGAATTAAATAGAAAAAATATAAATGAATTTTAGTCGAAGAAATTAATAGAAGAAGCTAGTTACTAAATTAAATAATCAACAATAACTTTAAATAAGTATATATTAATTTTTCTACTACTCAAGCTGAAATTTTCTTGTTGCACTATGTTATAGATAGTAATAATTAGCCTATGTTTTTTTTTTTTTATTTAAATTTGATTAACTTTATTTGCTTCAAATTTTATTGTTCATATTATACATATATACACTTTTATAATTTAAATTCAATTTTCAGTGTAGGTACTGTAATCGTAAAATTAATTATGTTAAGAAATTTGTATATTTTCTTTTTTTGCTTTAATAAATATGTAATTGGAATTTTAAATTTTCTTTGATCTTAAAAAAAGAGATAGGAACTCGCATGTCTTTTGCGCTGTGATCTGCCACATAGAGAGTATGTTAAAAGTATATCATATTTAAAATATCCGGAATGAAACGGAGGAACTCCAAAGGCATTTCTTTTTTCCTGGAATTTTGAATTGTTTTTATCTGGTTTTATTATAAATATAATAAAAATCTTATAAAAGTAATGAAACTTATATTTTTAAATATTTTCGCTAATACTTTTACTGTAGAATGAAAATCCCACAAATTGAATTTTAACAGTAAGAATCGACCTGTCAAGTGCGAAACACTTCATTTTCGTAAATGGAGATAAACTGTAATTGGTTCAACTAGTGTCATTATTAGATAACAACTATTCTGTGGCTTACCATCGCATTCCTTTAAACTAAATCTGGAAAAATTGCATTATATTGTTAAAGAGAATCCCCAGGTAAAAGAAAAGTAAGCCAAATTCATGTCAAGATTTGTCAACGTAAAAATAAAACAACTGATAAACCTAAGCAGAAATTAAATCCGAATTGCTATAAGGCATCTCAAACAGAGTTATAGTTAATCTTTAAATTCTCCCAGGCCGCCCCCTTTTCAGAGTATAGCGAGAATACATTGATTAAATTCTTAATGAAAATATATCAAGATTTCATTTTTGTTTGTTAAATTGCTAAAATATAGTTGCTATCTATCTCCGTTTTAATTGAAAAGTGTCTATGTGCCCGTTTTTATTGAAAAGTGAAATGCAGAAATTAAAATTAAGAAAATTTGAAAATGTATCCCAAAATCTAAGCCTTTTTCCATAGCGAAGGTCAAAATAATAATTTTATTTTCTGCCTAAATGTAGGCAACTAAGACTATGTCGAAATTAAAGCCGTTTTTCACAGTAAAGGCTAAAATAATAAGACGTACGTCGTTCACAATTGGGAAGTGTTGGGAAAATATTAGTAAAATGCTTCTGTGTGGTTCATATATTAGCTAATATTTATTGCGTTATATGTGCAAATTGACTATATAGATGGCGCTCACAGAGATATTAAATTTTGAGATACACATAAGTATGATTTTGAAATTGTATTGTAAAATGAAAAGGAGCAACACTTTTTCAAAATAAATTTTTTAATTGAACAAATCGAATGGTCTCGGCAATTATTTACCTGTTTCATTGAAAGAAGAGTATGACGAATAAGCGCAATATTCGGTGACAGCTCCTTTCTTTCGAGTTGAGAGCAGGAATGAAATTTCAAATTGTACCTAATTTATGAAAAAATTGTACCTAATTGAGCTTCAATGTACCTAAAATAATACAATTCATTGGTATATAGCTTTTTTCAATTTGAGATTTTGTATACCTACATAAAACATAGAAAAAAAAATAGCAAAAAATTCGTTACGCTCTATATTTAATTCTTTTTTCTCATTGAGATCAATGCTTACAAATTATGCAAATAATGATATAATAAATATATTAGTTGCGTTGCTTACATCTAATGAACTTCTGTTCCGAAATTTTCTTGAAATTGGGGGAAAAAACTGCTTTCCTGCTCGCGCTATGCCAAAAGCGGTGATTTATATCACGAGTTTCTCAATTCCTCTTGGAAGTGACGAGGCAGTTGCCTCAGATGAAAAATTAAGATTGTGTCGTATATCACTGTTAATAAATATTTTTGGGCAAATTTTCTGTAATTTCGATTTCACGTGTAAATGACAAGTTGTGGTCAGCTACGTATAAACACAGGCGAATCTCCAATTCTTTTGCTGAATTGGTTAATCGGTTTTCTTCAGAATTTTATTTAGCGTAGCTGGACATTTTCATGGTAGATTTTGCATCATTTGCTTTTTTTATGCAAATCGGATTTCGCATGTCTTTCAGTATGGTTTAAATTGCCGAAATTAGAAACGCCACTTATTATACCTTGTTTAAGGTCTACCTTCAACCATTTCTGCTTCATTTTCCACTACTTTTAAAATCGGAAAGCTTTTTTTCCTTTGTGGTACCATGAAGTGTTTATTGTTATTAAAAAATGTATAAATTTCGCGTTATATTCACACAAAAATTTATTTATCCAATTGAAATCATAAGTGCTTTTCATCGTAACCCATCTCAAATCAAGCATGATATAATAAGGAAAATTTCAAGAATTTTATTGATCATTAAACTTACTTATGCATCACGCTCGTTATAAATAAAAGCCACGCCAAATGTTTTTTTTTTCATTTTTTACATTCATAAATTGTACCTAAAATGTGCCAATTGCACCTAATGTACCTTCTAGTTTAAAAAAGTCGGAAAAAGGTACAATTGTACCTACTTTTTCATCACTGGTTGAGAGTAGTTTCCACAATAGGTTGGTTTGTAAGGTAATTATGGTTGGTAAGTAGAGTGGCTGCTTCCATTTAAATTATGTTAGTACCTTATAGCTGCCTGATTGTACTTCTTAACCTATTATGTATGTCCGTACGTTTTAATAGTTAGTATCTTAACTCCTTAAATCTGTCTGTACAAATTGCAGAAGTGCCTTTGATCTGTAAGTCTAGTGGATGTAGTAGCCATCAAGGTAATGCCAATACAAGCTGATCTTTCCTTCCTACCTAGTTTTGTTGTATTCTTTATCGATTGCTTGCCACTAGACTAGTGAGGTGTACGTAAGGATATATTGAATGATTGCTGTGTATAGCCACGGACGTCATTCTAGATTTGATGCCTTATTTCTTACCGAACATTTTTTTTTCAGCTGTGCTAGTGTTTGAGTAAAGCGAAGTCAGGTATTTTGATTTTTATGATTAAAAACAGCATCAATTCTATTCTATTTGGATTCATATGCATTGGATGCCCAAATTACTTAGTGTATCTAAGGATCCTTCCATAATTTGATTAAATATGTTTGGAAACAGACCTGAAAACTTCGTTATTGCTTTTGATCTCCCTTTAATTGAATTCAACAAGAATAAAATAAAAGAAAACAACCTCGAACCTTTTAGAATATTTATTATTATTATTCTAAAATTTCTAAAAAATATTATTTATTATTAACATATTTTTTATTTATTTTTTTTTTTTGCTACAACACTTATAACTTAAGGCCTTAATACAGAGACTTAAAAACCTACAATACTACCTAGAGTATACACAACAACAACAACAATATGCCCACATCATTTATTTTAACATATCGATCCACGATGCTGCAAATGTTGCAAGCGATGACTATCAAGTAACATATTCGGTTCATTTGAAAGTGAAAGAGCTGATGAGGAACGATGTATCTGTGGGAGACCATCAAAAGGACCACCCCCGACACCCATGACACCAGCACCACCAACACCAAATCCACTACGTTGTGAACGCAACAAATTGTTACGATTTGCCTGACGATAGAGATCGATGCGTGGTCGTGAATTACGCCTCACCGAATTATTGAACGAAATTTGCAGCGAGAGACGTTTTTGTGAGAGCGATGCCAATTGTTCGGGTGATAACTCAATGACCTGAGATTGTTGTGTCATATTCGCTAGATTGAAATTGCTGGTATTGACGGTGTTGTTGTTTTGTGTAATTGTATTCGAATTGTTAGCGCCACATGTGCATGTAGAGCTCAGTGAAACATTATCACCGGAATTATCGCTCGTAAGTCCACCAGTAGTAATGCCACCATTTTCAAGATTATAGATTTGACTCTCCTTTGAGTCCCTCTCGAACAATTTCACTATTGGCATTGATGGCGTTAATATAATGCCCGCTTTACGGAATTCATCAAGCGCATCATCGTAGGTAGGTAAACCGGAGACTATAGTATATGATGGCAATGATTCTGCTTCAAAATCTGGTCCATAATGACGACAAATCTCGACAGGTTCATTGGGATTGGTGCGATCTAAGAATTAAATAGAAAAAATATAAATGAATTTTAGTCGAAGAAATTAATAGAAGAAGCTAGTTACTAAATTAAATAATCAACAATAACTTTAAATAAGTATATATTAATTTTTCTACTACTCAAGCTGAAATTTTCTGCATCAAGTATCAATTTAATGGAATTTAAAGTAATAAACAGCTGCCACCACCACTATGCTAGAATGCCTAAAACTATGCAATGTTAATGTTAAAAGATTTTCGTTAAAAAGCGCACAATGAAACGAATTATCAAATCAATTCCGACACAAAACCCTCGGGAGTTTTCAAAGTAAAAATTGCATTACAGTGAATCCTCTTGTTCCCTCTCCCCAGCGAGCGCACAATACAATCAAATATGAGGGTAGTTTTATAGAATTAATGAAATTTTTCTGCACTCATGTTGAAAAGAAAAAAAAAATAAATAAAAAACTGAAACTTTAATCGGAAACATTTTGTAAAAAGTACAACTCACACTAACTGGCAGCCACCTCCACCCACACAAAATGCAACCTGTTCGAGCATATGCCAAGGTGCTGCTGTTACGTCAACAAAACGCTTACAACAATGTGCGCAATAAAAAGTAACGGTAAGAATAACAACACCCTGTGCTTCTTGTCTGCTTCAACAAAAGCATATAAAAAAAAGCCATTTACATAGGATTTTTCATTTTCGCTTACGACATACGGGAAATGCCAACAACAAACCATCCCCTTTAAAGTAGTAGCAAAACTTTTTAGCATGCTGTAAAAATTGTGAATGCATGTCCTTTTTTTTCTTGTTTGCAAGGTAATCCTGAAGGTTATACTTGGGAAATCCCCAGCATTGGGGGTGGGGTGCCAAAAAGGGAATTCCCTTGTTTTTTATTGTACAGATGAATGACTCATACTTTCAACGTGATGCTGGCTGATGTCTAAGGTGATCCCTTCACTTCCTCTCTTACTGACGTCAAGTCTTTTTCGAAGATTAGTTTCATGCAGGTTAACTGCTTTCGTACATATATTTTGGGGAATTGCCTTTAAGTGGTGGGGGGATAAACAAAAAGTGTCTATTGTATATGTGCTTTATTCTAAAAAATGGAATTCCCTTTACATTTTATATAACCAGCACTGGGGTTTTTCAAAAACCCATTGTGTCTGGTTGGATTCACACCCTTTTGTTTGTTTTACACATTAAATTGAGAGCCCATTCATTGTTTGGCCCTGTTTTTCTGCTTGCGCAATATTCATGGTCGCAAAATTGATGATATTTCAAAAAGTATGTACATTTATTACAAACATTTATTATAGTGTTGTATGATGGCTGGGGCTTATGGTAAGTTGGTGGAGAAGGGGCAGAAGAGTCAGCAGCATCAGTAACGCGGCATTTTTTATTACAATTACTACAAAACGTGTTGCCATAAAAATGAAATACAAGCCTCCACCATTCCATTCCCCCTTGTTCAAATAAAAAAATAGCAGCAGCCGTCTGTTTTGAAAATGGTGTGTTTGAAATGTCAAAATGTGACAGTTTGAAAAATGGTTAATTTTAAAAAAAGAAAATGCGTTAAAAAGGCGATTTTTGTGATGATTTTAAAAGTTGTACAAAGTAAAAAGGAAACTTTTAAAGTTATTTAAAATTAAAAATATAGATATATTTTTGATTGTGAATCATTTAAAAAACGAATTCTGTTCTTTTGGTTGTACTACTTCAACATTTAATTTCGCAACATTTTATGCAATAATTAATTTTTATATATTAATCTTATAATAAAATTCTAAGTCTAATATGAAAATAGGAACACAATCAATGCAAATTAGTGGGCATCTAAACGAGCATCGGGTTCAATTTAAACTTGTCAACAGAAACAAGGATTTGTACCCACTTTCGATGCGTAAATAAGAAAAAATTTTATAAGATCAAATATGACCACAAATGTTATTTGCAGTTTAAAGAAATCTGAATAAGAAACCTCGAAATATTTTTGACTATAACTACAGTAATTCCCGGCTAATTTGGCCGACGAAAAAGCACCAGTTTTGGCTCAATTAACCGGGAAACCCAAATAAACGGGGTGTCCCTAAATTCCTAGAATATTAAGAATAAGACAACACCTACCTCAGTCATCTGTATGAAACATATGTAAAGGGCTTTCTCCATCTGGCCATAAGCTTCACTTGTCATTCGCCACTTGTCCGTCAAATTCCATTTTTGAGAAATTGCTCACATACATATTATCCGATTTAGGGATCTTACAATTTAGAACATTCATACTATACAACTCCGATTTTTTCTTTTATTGTTATTTATTTTTAACTATTTTTGCAAACGAATTTGGAATTGGGGAAATGAATTAAACGGGGATCAATTAACCGGGGAATGGCATGAATACTTTTGCTGGAAATTTAAGTTGACACAAATTCATGCCCAATTAAACGGGGAACTCATTTCATGGGGGGTCAATTAACCGAGGATTACTGTACGTGATTTTTCACTGAGATAAAACAAAATGCGTCTTTGTAAAGGTTTCTTTTTCTTCTTTCAAACCTACAGCAATTAGTGGAGCTACGAGTGTTTTTATACTTCAAAAACGGTTTTGTACACCATTGAATAATCTACTCAACCGGAAGCTTTTCATAAATTTAGTTTCAATAATGAATAAAATTGGCATAAATATTCATAAGTTAATGAAAGAAAGAATAACACATGAGATGGTTTAAATTATTATTGTTTTGTGTTTTTATTTTTTATTTATTTATTTAAATAAAACTTGAGAGCGCTGTTCTGAAAGATCAATTCATAATATATTTATAATCTCACTTACTCATCTTATCTATTCTTCACATTTACACACATATATACATACCCCTCCTGACTCAAATTAAACTGTTGTTTGATATAATATTTATCCACACTCCCACTTCACATTTTTATTTATTTATTTTTCTTTTTCTAAGCTTTTTGTTATTTTCAATTGACTTTTGTTAATTACAGGGTAAGTTTAAATTTAACGGAAAGAAACCCCAATGACAGTAGACACATTTTATTTATGCTCTCAAGCGTTTTGATATATACAATCGTGTAGGAAGAGAGGTTAAACAGAACAAGTAATGGCGAGGTTTTAAGCTTTATGTAAAATGGTGTGTAGTAAATAAAAGGGGTGGTTGGCAATTGAATTCATTAGTATTGATTATCATTTTAATGAATGTACGAGAAGATATGGGTGTGTTTGTGTATGTAAAAATCTTGAATTTAATAAATTAGTATTAGATTATTTGATGATATGTACATAATACATAAAAGGTGATATTTGAGAATAGCTTGGAGGATTAGAAACGTATTTTAATGAAGTCACTGAAGTTAATTTCAAAGCAATTTTTCATTTAAGTTTAACTTAAGTTTAAAAAGTTAAACATATAGTATTTTTTCGAACAGCAGCGGTAATTTCAATGTTAATGCTTTCTTAGTTACGCATAATTGTTAGCTAGTTTTTAATTATACATTGAAGAATTACTATAAAATTTCCTCAATGATTTGTTACTATTTTTATTTGATAACACTAGCTTACAGCCATTTTGTGCTAAGGATTATACTATTGTTTTTGTTATATAATTTGATCCACTAAATTCGAAAATTATTTTGTAAAATTTTTTTAGAGGTAGTTTCATTTTTTGAACCATATCCCGAGTTAGAAATGACCAATCAGATAATCGAAAATTCAAATAATAATAAATAAAAAATATTTTTAATGCATTTTTCGAATTAAATAGGCCAAAGTTCATTAGAAACAAATAATGGCATTCTTAGCAGTAGACACATTTACACACATATTCAGATATTTTTTAAAATTTGTAAACTAGTGTATTTGAAGATGAATTCATTAGCTAGTGAAATTTATTTAGTGTAGTATATTATACAAAGAGAAAACGCAACAAATTGCGATATGAAAAAAAACACAAATGAGTGGAAAATGGCTGCAGTAACAACAAATTTAAAAAAAAAAACTTCGAATAAAGTTATACCACTGGGTTTGTAAATCCGATATTGAAGAGGAACTTCATGAATAATTCGATTTCATTTCCCAGTTAAAAGTCTTTGGGTACACTTTTTTTCAAATTGGTAAAAATAATCAGTTAGTTGAATTCATCCTCCTTTATTGACGTTATTCCATTACTATTCCATCTTTAAAATTAGTCTAACTTACTAATGGCATATAAATATGCCATATTTATTTTCAAACGAAAAAAACTTCATGGCCTTCAAACAAAACATGTCAAACTAATTTGTACATTCCCCTACTTTATACTAATCTCTTGTACAGTAATTTTTCTAACTTAGAGATTAGAACTCTCGTTTCTTTTTTAAATATTTAACCAAAAACTTTTCAATCACAATATCAAAAGAAGAATATCATCGATCTTAGCCAAATATTTTTAATCGTTAAATTACCGAATCTGCAGTAAATTGTGCTTTCACACATACATAGCCAACAAGTGCGACTACCTACAAATTTAAGCCTTCATCTCATGCAGTTTACTTAATTGTCAGATTAATTTGGCATTGAAGTCTTCTTCGCTTCTGTCATCCTTACCAATAGCAGAATACAAAAAGGTTTACAAACTGACAGCATAAAATGAATTGTTTATTTTAGTTTTCAGAATCCCACAAAAAATAGGTACATATGTATCTAAACACTTTTTATATATGTATACATAAGCACAGAAAAAATTAAAACAGAAAACAGAAGATGAAGTGTAAAAAACCTACAAAATGTCAATATTTTGCAACTACATCAACAGAAAGTAACTTAGGAAAGCACCTAAAATGTTACCCTAAAAAAATACATAGAAACGGAAATAAAAGATCTTTACAAACACAGCAACACACGAACCATTTTTATGTTGAGGATTTTATACTTTGCGCAAAATTGACGTAAAATGAACACAACTAAAATGAAAAAAAAGAAGAAAATGGAAAAGTATGGCAAAAATTAAGCCAAACAACAGTAAAAACCTTCTTCATATACTAAACATACATATGTATGTATATATACATCTACTTTTACGGAAGACAGCAGCAGCTTAGAGTTTAACTTTGTTCCCCCAAATATATTAATGGCAGAGAGAAAAGGAAGCTGCCAAAAGCCTTGGAGAACATTTTCACAGTTTATCCCCACGATGCGATGAAGGAAACACAAACGACCTTGTGTGTGTGTGTGTTTCTTTAACTCATATACACATAAATGTGTTGGTAAATTGCAGTGAAAATTCTACCCAAATGTGCTTTTAAAGCCGCAATATAGCTTCCGTTTTTATATACACTACGTCGTCGTAATCGTCGACCCCCCAATAACATGTCAATAGCAGCATGGACTTCGTTGTTGTCGTTGTTTTTTTTTTTTTTTGGAGGCTGTTTGCGAAGGTTATATTTTTGTGTTGCTTTTCGTTATGAGTGTGTGTGTGTGATAATTTTGCAGCGGTACAAATACAAAACGAATGAAATTGTTGCAATTTCGTCAGTGATAACAACACATCAGCTTTCAAGAGCTAATTTTTCTCTTAAGGGACTCGTTTTTTATATGCACATAGATATTCATACATAGTACATCCTCCAATTGTAGTACGAGAGAGTGGGGATAGTAAACATTGCTGTATCCATTTTTTTTGTTTTAAATTTTATTCAAAAACGTATGGAGGAATGAAGAGAATAACCCCATTGCTTTGTTTGTTTTTTGCGTAGACAACGTAAAAGTGGCTTTTGTTTTATTTCAAGTTCTTTTCGTTTTTGCTTTTGTTTTTGCTTTTTACTCCATACTATATTAAAGTTACAAGTTTATGCTAGTGTAAGAGCTTATTGTTCGTTGTTGTCGTGAGTGGTTCTTTTTATTTTTGCTGTTATTTCTGTTGTTTTCTTCTTTTTATTTTTGTTTTTCTATAAGGTAATTAAGTGCTGCTTTTTTCATCTGGTGGTAAAACGTAAGCACATATTTGTTGTTTATAATTTTGCAATGCTGTGCAAAAAAAAAAAAAAAAAAGACAAAACAAAAAAATGAAGTGTAGCTGCCATGAAAATATGTAATATGTATGTACTATATATTTTGTGTAAATGAGTTTATTTGTTCTCTACATATTTAATTTCCTTTCGTCAGTGGCAGTTTCCTTCCTTCTTTTTCTTCTCATTTCTTCCTCTTCGTTTTTATTTTTGCATGCTTTTTGGATGATTTATATGGAAAAATGTCAGCATGACAATGTAAATAATGTATATACTGTTGTTGTTGATGCATACTTTTAGGCGATGAGAAATATATTTTCTTAAGGAGTTTTGTAGAATAAAAGTGTTGCTGCTTCCATGTACATATGTATGTACTTGAACATAGTTTATTTTTAATACATATTTAGATTCGGTATTAAATAATTTTATATTTAAGTCAGATATACTCTTTATATTTTTATTCATTTTTTTAGTAACGTTTTTTATTAGTAATTTTGAATAAAAATATACTCAGTATGAGGCAAAAGGATTTTAAAACTTTTTCAGGCAAACTTAAGCAGAGTATCAATATAAAATTTCAAGTTTTTGAATTTTTACAGATCCTTGACCTAGATTAGAATTTTTGTCAAGACAGACTTTCCCAATAAACTTAGAAGCTTTGATAAATCTGCGCAAAAAGGGAAATACTATTCCACCTCAAGCGCTAAATTGTTGTTAGATTCCATTAAGTTTTGATCACAATTTAATGAAATTCTCTTAAAATTTACGGAAGACATATGAGCTCTGTCGAAAATCATTATTCATACATAAATGCAAACCAACAAAAATAAAGAAACCTCCACATCGGTAATAAAAAAAGTACTAATAACACAAATTGCTGTGAAACCATTACAAAATGAATGAAGCAACAACAATGCCACTTATTGATGTTGGCGCCATATGTGTCCACAATTTTTTGCTGTTACATTCTGTCGTTGTATTTGCTGTAAAGCTATTAAAACAATATTTGTTCTTACCACAAAATAGAGTGAGTTGAAACTTAGAGGATTGCGTGGAGGTAGGTGAGAAAGGAAATAAATGTGTAGGGTAGGGGAAAATGGAGAAACCGCAAAGTACATTTTTCTTTTTCGTATTGCTGTACGATTTTTTATGTTGTGCAAAATGTAACACTGACAATTTTTAAATTAACTTTCGCACAAATTGGATTGAAATATGAGTGCATGTGTGTGTCTTACGCAAACAAACACACATGTACATATATTGGCGGTTATTTGCGAATATGAAAAATAGTAGATTTTTGAAATGTAGAAAAAGTAGTTGGAAATTTGTAATCAATACGAAGCAAGAGTTTACGTTTTTCTTACATATGTATTTGGGGTGTCTTTTTGCTGCAATTAATTTTTTTGTATATGTTTTTGGGGTGGAAATTTCGCAAAAACACAATAAAATCTCAAGGGAAATTTTCTAGAAACGTTGTATGTTTTTATTACATAATTATTTTCATTGTGTCCCACAAATTTATACTGCAATCAACTTTGTTTTGTGTTGCACTTGTGTGTTTTTGATTAGAAAAATGCCAAAATACCCACAAACTGCATAGGCATTGAGAAATAAGAGAATAAGTTGCATTGTTATTGGTATTAAAATAATTTGATTAATGGCATTCAAGGTGTTTTTCAATTTGCTAACACGTTTTTAGAAATAGCATCCCTATTTGCTTACAATTCTTAAGAAGCAAAGATACATATTCAAAGCGCAATACTCAAACTCCTTTGTTTGCTTTGTGTTACAAAAACACAAGTAGTAAGCAAACATGTCGTATACGCAATACGTTTTTTGCCCATTAATTTTTTCCAGTTTTGTTTAAAATACGAAAAACACAAACAGATAAAATAACACTAATGCCTTCTGTTCGTGTTGCATCTGCCACCAATAAAGTCATGAGGAATAGTGAATAGCAGTTACAAAACCTGTTTTATTAGTATATTTTTAGAATCAGAATATACACACAAATATAACGATCATACGACAGGAATGCTTTTTTCGGATGATGCTATTTTATATTTGTATTATTTCCACACAAATCAATTAAATCCTCTAAAGATTGAGTGTGTTTTATTAAAATATAAATATGATATTATAATAATCCTTTACATTAAGTATTTTTTCCAAATACAATTGCAATAAAGAACTGATTCCACTTGTCTGTTTTCTTTTATCCTTAAAAATACAACCCTATTAAAATGTTCTTACGTGCTTTGAATGTGGAATGCAAATACATAGATCATTCTGGTTACTTACGGTTACATTCTACTTTTGTGTACTGTTGCCAACTCATTCTAACTCATGCGCAAAGCAGCATGAACAAGCTGTGCAAAAACGTACACAGTATATGTACTCTTTGCACACACACACACATATAGTATGCGCCAACGCTGAGCAGAGAGCGCACGAAAAAAGGTGGAAGAAGATGAGAGTAAGCACACACGAAAAAAAAAACAACAAAGAGCAGGCAAAGCGAAAACTGACAGTTTTGTGGAAAAAAAGCGGCGTCAGTAGATTTAATTTTGTGAGCAGGCAAACAAAAGGAAAAACGCATGAAAAAATATAAAAAATATATAGGGAAATGTTTAGAACTGAATTTATCAATGTAAACTAGTTAATAAAGTGGTAAAATAAAGTGAATAGAAAGGCTTAAGAGTCAATAAATTTACATTTCCAAAAAAGCAAACAGAAATGATCAACACACTGCTAGAGCACATTCCCATAAAAATGGAAAAGAAGGAAAACGGAGAAGATGGCGACGTAGACGATGGGAGCAGTGATAATGAAGAAGAGGAGGAAGACGACGACGAAGAAGAGGAAGACTCTGAATTATCGGAAACGGATGTAGATGAAGCTACTTTAATGATTAGTTCGGAGGAAGAAGCAGAGTTGGAGGCACAACGTATTAATTTCCATGAGCTGATAGGCAAAAATTTGTTGCAACCGCGCCACAGAGTGCGCGGACGCAGCGCTTCAAGCAATTGTAGTAGTGTAAAATCTACCACTACCACATCCTCAGTAGTGGTAGTGGTGACGTCAGAACATCAACGAAAAGAAACAACCAAACGTACCAAAAACCGTACATACTCCACATGCTCTGTGGCTTCGTCGCTGGTTACCCCTTCCAGCCAAACGGAATCCTGTGGAAATATTTATGTGTTTCAGGAGCAACAGAAATTGATATTCAATTGCAGCTTCTGCGACTTACGTTATAGTAATATGCCAATATTTGCGAAACATTTACATGAAGCGCATCAGTTATTCCAAGGTGAGAGCAGCGGCGGCGGCGCAGAAGAAAAAGTACCAGCTGAACCACAGCGTAAGAGTACGCGAAATGCAGCTAGGAGAACGGCATTACAGATCGAAGTAAAAAAAGAACTTCCTTCTCCAGATGATGAAGAACTGGAACCACAATTTGCTTTGCCGCCTGCTTCAGCTTGTATGGAATCATGCGGCAACATATTTGTGCTTAATAGCAAAAAACTGTTTCTTATCTGTGGCTATTGCGAATGCAAATATGCAAACTTGGAACTCTTCCATAAACATTTGAGGCAGCAGCACCAACTTTTTTCGGGGCCTACTAAAGATATTGATGTGCTGCCGAAAACGGAAGTGAAAACAGAATTAGCATTACGGGCGACTGGTGTTGCGAATGCGGCTGCTTTTGCTCCTGTTGCTGTGGAAGAACATAATGGAAGAAAATCTTTGTCATCATCTCCTCTTACAATTCAGCCAATGGTTGCAATTCCAGATGGCATCAATTTGAGTAATAATGTTTTAAGGCCAGTAGTGTTGCTACCGGTACAAACACCAGAAACACCACCACCTGAAGAGTCTATGGAGCAAAAGGAAATGGAAGGGGAAATTGTAGAGCCAATTGTGGAACAAGAAATTAATACAAAAGAAGTTGAGCCACAGGTTATTATTGAAAATAGTGTTAATGCAGAAGAAGAGGTAACGCCTCAGAAACAAAAGGAGCAAGAAATAAATGTTCCCCAGGAAAAAGAAACGAAGGTGGGTTCTAAAGAAAAGGAGCCTCAGCAGGAAGTCGAAAATGGAGTCAATACAGGAGAAATAGTGTGTCGAGAGCAAATGGATGTGGAAGAAATAGCACCAGAAGTAGAGGGCGAAAAGGAAGATGCGAAAGAAATAGAGTCGCCGGATGAGTTGGAAAATAATGTGTATTCTAAGAAAGTAGCATCTCACAATCACGTGAGTACTGAAGAGATAGCGCCACAGCAAGAAGAGCAACAGGTGGACTTACACGAGGAACCAGAAAACAAGGTGAATACAGAGGATGCAGCGCCTAATGACCATATTGAAGGTGAAAAATTGGTGTTAGGGGTGGCTGAGAAGGATGAGGAAAAAGTGGACGTACAAGAAGAAAAGGAAGAGAAGAAAGTCTCACCAACAAGGAAGCGAAAGCGTAAATCGGTAAATATTCGTACATTTTTTTTTTATATTAAATAATTGATATAATTTTTAACTATTTACAGACCTACGGTCGTCGAAGATCACCGTCCAAACGACCAGCTACTACTAAGGCTGCAAAACCTCTACCAGAACCCACTGCAGCTACAACGCGCATGCGTCGCACTTCATCTACACAAAAATCATATAAAGACTTCTTCGTTGAACAGCAACCACCATCTTCACCAGAATCAGCCATCTCTTCCAAATCAATTTTGCAGCAACACTTACGTTTACCTGAAACCGCGCCTACAAACTCCGCAGCTATTGTAAATATTAAGGAATCGTCAGATTCTAATTCGTTGGTCAATTTTCGATTGGAACTGCCGACCACATCCCACTCTACATTAAAGGTTGCGCAACCATTCTCTGCAGTATCTGCAAAAAAGAAATTGCGTTTCGCTTGTGATCAATGTCCAAAGGCGTTCAACAAATCTTCGCGTCTCACTGAGCATAAACGCTTGCATACGGGTGAGAAACCCTTTGGTTGTGATGAATGTGGCAAGCAATTTCGTATTAAAATGCGCCTCACCGAACATCAAATGCGCCATCGCAAGGAAAAGGCGTTCAAGTGTGAAACTTGTGGTCTGCCTTTGGCTACCAAACAGGATCTCACACAGCATCAGCGCCATCATAACGACGATCGACGGTATCGTTGCCCCGAATGTCCGAAGGCGTTTGTACGCAGCTCCGATCTGAAGATACACGTACGCGTGCATACCGGCGAGAAGCCGTATGTCTGCGAAATATGCCAGAGATCTTTTCGTGCCAACCAGAATCTCATCGTTCACAGACGCTCACATTTGGGTGACAAGAAATACAAATGCGAATATTGTGAGAAAAGCTTTATGCGAAATATCGATCGTAAGGTGCACATGCGATCGCATACAGGTAAGATCTTATTCGACAAATCTGTTTTATCTGATTTTCAATCGAATTTGTTTTGTTTTTCTAGGAGAAAAGCCCTTCAAATGTGAAATTTGTCAACGTGGTTATTCTTCTCGTGTGCATGTACGTGCACACATTGAACGTGAACATGTGCAGGGCGCAAATGGTACAAAACCGGAACGTAAAAAACCTGGACCAAGACCTAAGCAAATAAAAGAAGAATTGGCGAAACAAAAGAAATTAATCGAAGAGCTACAACAGAAATTTCTTGACCAAATAAAAACTGATGAAAACCTTTTGTCCCATGAAAATGTTGCAGCTCAACAACAACGTCAACAACCCTCTTCGCCAATAATACGAAAGCAACAACAACGGCAGCGTCAACAGTCACCCTCGTCAAGGTTATTGCAGAAGATAGAACATCATTCACCACCATTACGTACACAAGGCGACGGGGGTGGTGTGCAGCAAGTTTCGGTCACTGTTTCAATGCAAGTTGAAAATGTTGCTGCAGTGGCGGAAAAAGAAAATGAATCCTCAATGTTAACGCGCTCGCATTCACCACTCAAAGAGAATGCTACCACATTGACAACAGCAAATGTGAAAAAGGAGCGTAAAATAACCAGCTTTTTTACAGTGGTCGGACAGAAGACCGAAATATAAAGACTTGTGAATTTCATGAAAAAGAAATTGGAATTCATTTGATTAACTATAAAAGACCTCGCAGTAGGGCATTAGTTTTTAAGAGAGAAAGAGAGAGGGAGAAAACGCATGGATATATATTCCTGAGTACCAGAAACAGGTATATATGCATTGAGTACTTTTATGCGCAACTGCTTTAAATTTGAAGACTTTTATAGCTTTTCAAAAAAAAAAAAAAAAAAGCAAAGCAACATGAATATATTAAGTAATACTTTTTTTTTTTACAAATATTTATCTTTTATACTATAATATTATGTATAAATTTAAGTTTATTATAACATAAAAATGAAGTTAGCATTAACGTATATTTTTGATATTAATCTTAAAAAAAAAAAAAAATAATTGTTAAACTCTTGAAAAAGAAAACACAAAGCAATCATTCAACGAAGGTTTTTAATAACCCTCAAATATTGTTGTATTTCATGAACAAATATTTTTAGAATTTCATTTAGTTTATTATTTACACACACACAACATACACATACATACACTCAGTTTTAATTAATTACATTTTAATCAACACTTTCATACAATTTAATTATACTCATTTAAGCAATTAAGTTTCTTTTGTACTTTAGATTTTATAACAATTTTGAATTTTTAATATTACTTGCATACGTTTATTCTAATTTTTCCATTGAATTATTTTAAATTTGCTTAAATACAATTATTAATTAGTTTAATGTGTTATAGACAACCTAAATTATACACATACATACATTACTTTACTTTAACATTAACGCTTCCATAATCAGACAGATGCTCTGAACTCCACTTTCGATTATAATTGAAATTGGAATGCAACGAATTTTGCTTGCAGTACATGGCACAACGCGTTTCTTTATTTAGCTTTTTTCATATTTCTTAAGTTATTGGCTTTTGTTTTAGGTACGAGACCCATTGTAATACTTAAAAGACAAATATTTAAATACACATTTACATTTCTTATGTTTAAGCCAAAAGAGTTGAGATGTGAAAATGTATTCGTAGTATCCAGTAGTTGAGCGAATTGCAACAAGTTAGTTACTCTTCTTTCTCAACTCTTTTTTTTAATTTACGTATACAATAAAAAGCATTTAATTATTAATATTTTTGAATTACTCACATAAATTTAATAAACTTTATAAAGAAATAGAACAAAAAAGTGGCATGTCTTTTAAATAAATGTTTGTGTTTTGGGGTGGAAGGCAAAAATGAGTTGAAGTAAGTTGGAATCAAATAAAAACGTTGGAAAATTGAAATTTAATAAACCAGAAATAAAATTTTAAAAAAATAGTGACTGATAACGATAGATATTTATAACAACCAGCGAAATTAATGGGTTCAGGTTCAAGCAAACAACGAAAGTAGGTTCGGGTTCAGAAGTGCTCAACCAAAATAAAAGAAAAAATGACACCTAGAATCATTTTCTCACAAACACACACACACACTCTCATGTACTAGACTTTCAAATAACGAACTGTTATGCAGACTAGCTACAATGGGGAAAAAACAACAACATAAGTGTATAGAACGGTAGTGGCAGTTTCTTTGAATATCTCTATTCAAAGAAGATATTTGGAATCAAATCTGTAATTCTTCAAATATTAGTATCTAGTAGGATATTGAAAGATTAAAACTATCACTAAGATCACTGGTGAGGAATTGTGGCGGATTCTGAAACGGCCGTCTGATTTGCCCGTCTCTATATACATTGTTGTGATGACTACATTTGTTCATTAACCTGTTTATATATAACTTCAAATAACGAAATTGACATCAACTTAAGTCATGACTTTGAAAATTAACCTCTAGATTTAATTCATAGTCTCCTAAAAAACTAACAAAATAAAAGTTTTTTCAAATATTATTTGAAATTTTTAAAAACTTATGAAATAATTGTATAAAAAATTTTTGTTTAGATACACATTTACATTTTGTGAATATTTTTTTTAATATTAGTATCCAGAAAAGCCTTTTTCTACTCTTAACTGAGTTGCCACAACTGCTGGGATTAGTTTTGAAGCTTCAAACAAAAAGGTAGCCCAATTTTCAGAATTTTCGGAAAGTGAATATGATTATATGTATATAGTATTTAATATATTGATGTCCCGAAATTGGACTATGGAGTAGACGCTAAAATTTTTTCAAGTGTATTAATTTTATAATGTTTCTCGTTTAGCAAACTCAAATAGCGTGTAATAACGAATAATTGATGGAAGATATTAAGAGTGGCTACTGCCTGTCATGCCATCAAAGAGAGAGAAGCTCTCTAATAATTCCTATCCTATTGGCCAGCTTTAAAAAGATATAAGACTCAAAGGGCTTAGGAAATCATTTCTCAGTAGAATCTAGTCCCTGATAATTCAGATCAGCGTTCTTTTTGACATCACAACCAATAGAGTAGTCTCAAAGAGGTGCTATTGCGCTATTTACATTAAACTAGTCCTTGTCCAATATAACTTCCACTTAAATAGAAAACTAAATAGGTTCTAGGTCACCCTGGAGACAAACTTGAGTACTGATGATTATCAAAAGGCTGTAGATGAAGTGATCTCAGCTCCGATGAAGTGATGAAATATTGAGCACTTAAGACTGAAGGGAGTTACGGGAGAATAACATTCAGAAACCATATAAAAGATAAAGATTCCAAAAATTTGCAGCTAAAGAGAGTTTGAATCATAATTCTAACAAGTATTATCATAAACATTTCAAATGCGTGTGAAAATGTGAAGCACTTATTTTTTAATAAAATGACATCATTTTTGTTCACACGTTTTGCATAAAAATTCCATTGAATTTGACAAATTTAGCAAAAAATAAAAAATGAAAATACGAAAAGAACTACAAAAAACACCAACAACAATAGCAATGAATTTTTAAAATTCATGTTGCTTATACGACGTGTTGCTCACTCTACTACATACATACAAAATATGTGTTGTACGCAGCTGTACATATTATTTTCGTTATTCGTATTTCATTTTAAAGCAAAAAACATTGGAAATTAAAACGCAATTAATGTAAAAGTATTAAGAAAAACAAACATAACGAAGAATTGAGTAAAAAAGGAGATAAAGAGAAGTGGCAAAAATTGCATTTGTATAAAAAAAACAAGTATACGCCCCGAAGAGCTGCTGCGAGAAATAATGCAAAAAACTTTAAACTTTTTTTGTAATCCGCTTTGTGTTTACACTTTCTCAAGCACGTCGTTTTGTTTTTTTGCACATTTCTTCAGCTCAAGATTAAGAAAAGATATAGAAAGAAAAACAAAAATTTGGTAAAAGTCTTGTGATTTTTTACTGTATAATTCTTTTACATTTGCATTTTTGTTTTATTCATTTTTTCTCCTACTCCTCTTTGTTCACATTTTATTAACCTTTTGTCGCAACAATAACAACAACAATAAAAGCTAGCAGCCATACAATAGTAAATTTTGTTTTTATTTTATTATTATTGTTGTCTTTACTTTATTGTGTTTTATTCGTTTTGTTTTTAATTTCTTTTGTTATTACTCGTTTAGCGTTTATTTTTTTTTTTCGTTTTACACTGCCTCTCGTCTTATCTCTTTCTCTCTCTCGCTCTGTTTCTGTTGCTTCTTCTCACTCTACCAACTGCTGGAGCGCAACATTCTGTTGCGGTCGTTAACTTTTGAAGAGTTGTTTCATATGTGGAACGTATTTTTTGTTGCTTTTGTGTTCATTCATAAGTTCTCCCACTGTGCTGCTCTCGCATTTTGTTATGAATTTGTTTATTTGCTTAATTTCTCTATAATGCGCACAAGCGTAAATAGTTTGAATACATGGCGGTTAAATTCGAATTTAAATATTCATTTATAACATACATATGCGGGCTCAGATTTTAGAAAGATGTCAATATCGAAGACAAAATGATTAAAAAAACTGCTAAACCTGAAATAATTGGGTTGCTGGGTGCAAGAAGGGCACTTCTGCAAAACTTGCATTTTGCAGTGTAAACGTTTAAAGTTTTAGATGTTGAATAAGTATTTTGTTGTTGTAATATTCATATACGATTTATTAATTGGTCTTCAACCACCTAATTTACATATTCAAGAATTTATTTGTATTTATGTACATAACTGCTTAAAAAATGTAAAACTGTCGGAGACGGAAGCTTCCTTTTTCAATAAAACAACTAAAAACGAAGGTAGTTGTTGTGAAAAATTTCTAATTGAGGATAAAAATTTATTTTTAACCCTCACCGGTCCCATATTTTGATTTACCATATTGGTTCCTTTTGTATACGCCCGTATACCACCTTGATCGAAAAGTTCCCGTAATAACCACCGTGTGGCGCTTTCATCGTTCCGATTTGAGTTCTATTAGTTATATATGAGTCATTCCATATGAAATCGTCTAATCGGCAATGCCAGGTCACCTCGGATCTTGCTCAAACTTTGTGAGAATCTTCTTTAGGGTTCCAAAGAAGGAAATCTGAAGTTATAAATTTTTCTCATGCTCCACTTCGAGACAGCGCGAATTAAAAAATTGAAAAGGTGTAATTTTAATGCTTTCCTTTTTTAACTGAAAAATTGGTTTGGTTAAAGATATCTTCACGTATGAGATGGCGTTCTAAAGCTAAAAGATAGAAGTTTTTGCAAATTTAATTAAAATCCACATATTTAATACCCACGATTAATAACACCGGGCTGAAAATATGTATACTTTTCTGACTTTTCGTGGTTTTTAGCAGACTCCAGTATCCATACGGTTGAATGTAAGCAGCTAATGTTTCTCAGCCATCAAGGGCACATCTTTCAAAAGAAAATAAACCTACGATTGGCTGGTTCCGCCTGCTCCTTATGAAAAATAACGGTACTTGAAGTTTAAGAATTTCAAAAACTTGCATACTTTGAGCTATAAACTGGACGTGTTTGGGACGAAGTATTTAGTTCTTAACCCAAACTTCAAAACCTTGTAAGCTCGTTTTGTTATTCTCATAGCTTACGCGTGTATAGCCAGTTAAAGTAAGCAAAAATATCAGTATTTTTGTTTTGTTTTTGAAACAACATTTTATTTATATATATGTATACTTATATGTAGGATGCTCCCCATTTAACGGTATTCGAAAGTAATACGTAATATGTAATTTTCAGTTTCGCACTTCGTCCCAAACACGCCCATTTTATAGCATAAAATTTGCAAGTTTTTGAAATTTATAAACTTCAAGTACCGTTATTTTTCATAAGGAGCAAGCGGAACCAGCCAATGATTGGTTTATTTTCTTTTGAAAGATGTGCCTTTGATGGCTGAAAAACATTAGCTGCTTACATTCAACCGTATGGATACTGGAGTCAGTTAAAAGCCACGAAAAGTCAGAGAAATATACATATTTTTAGCCTAGTGTTATTAATCGTGGGTATTAAATATGTGGATTTAAATTAAATTTACAAAAACTACTGTTTTTTAGCTTTAGAACGCCATCTCAAACGTGATATCTTTCACCAAACCACATTTACAGTTAAAAAAGGAAAGCATTAAAATAACACATTTTCAATTTTTTAATTCGCGCTGTCGCGAAGTGGAGCATGAAAAAAATTTATAACTTCGCATTTCCTTCTTTGGAACCCTAAAGAAGATTCTCACAAAGTTTGAGCAAGATCTGAAATAGAGCAGCAACGAAATTTTTATTTTTCAGACGATTTCATATGGAATGTCTCATATGTATTTTTTTATTAAGTTGGTACGTCTGTTGTTGATATTCCCTCTGAGTCTTAGCGTCATAGCTTGACATTTGCAAAAGTTACGTAGCCAAGAGTACATTTATCTCTGTGTGTGTTGGCGATTTTTTACAATTTTATTAAATTGTATTGTATTAAATTTTGCGTAAAAAACGGATTTAATGGTGCGCGAACGTTGGAAATGTTGGAAAAGTGTTTCGGCAACGATTCTTTAAAGAAAACTGTCGTTTACCAGTGGCACGAGCGGTTCAAAAGTGGTCGTGAGTCAATCGAAGATGATAAACGCAGTGGCAGACCATAATACATCGAAAACCGACGGAAACGTTGATAAAGTAAAAGAAATTTTGGTCAATAACCGCAAATTAACCATCAGAGAGTAATATTTGGGCGTTATGAGCCATTTGCGTGAAGCAATTCGCCGAAAGAGACCAAAATTGTGGACAGAAAACTCGTGGATTTTGAACCATGATAACGCACCGTCACACAGTGCCATCATTATTCGTAAGTTTTTGACGAAAATGCAACAAATACCATCCGACATCCACCGAATTGACCTGATTTGGCTCCCTGTGACTTCTTTCGGTTCAATCGAGTTAAAAAAAACCATTATGGGGAAAAAAACTGATAGAATTTGTAGATCAAATGAAAATATCTTTCGTTTTCAGAAAATATAAAAAGAAAAAAAAAAAAAATATTTGAAAAAACATCGCATAATAAAGAAAATTCGGCAAATGTATAGACCTGATAGTAAAATGTAAAAAGAAAGATTTTGGGGTTTTGATTATCTTCACTAATAAAATTATTATTTTTTTTTTTCAAAGAAATCGGTTAACATTTTCAATAATTTTTATTAGAGAATAAAATAGATTTGTAATGCTAAAATTATGGGGTATGAAAAACAGGCTGCCATTACTATCCATTTGTCTTTGTTAATAGACTTTAACTAGCTCCAAGTAATGGATATTTGGTTTGAAGTATCGATACATTGAGATGTCATGCTATCCTTAGATGCAACAAATAGAACGCTATTAAAAAAGGATAAACCTGTTAAGGATTAACTGTATTACAAAAATAATTATTACTCGACAATTCGTCTTAGAAATAATGCTATATTAATGACATCTAGAGACTGCGGAAAAGGAATAAGAATAAGTAGGAAACTTTTTAAATCACTGCCACTACAAGAATAATGAATAGTTAGGTAGATATAATAACCACTAGATCTGTGCCCCCTAAGAGTTTTTGGCTCTAAGGTTTTTGATGCCTAAACTATCTGGTCATTAGTGCCTTAGTTATTTTCACCAGCTGAAGGATATGATCCGGTTTTTTCGATTTTTTCTTATGCCAAGATTTTACATATGTTCCACCTCTGGCAAACAGGTGGAAGTCTGTAATTAATGCCTTAAATATAATACACTTAAGGTTTCTGATTCTGCACTAGCAAACACCACAAGCATTAAACTATCACATATGTTTCAACATCATCGATTAAGGGGATAGTCCAGTTTAAAATTTGAAGAAAATCGATTTTTTTTCTTTTTGATTTTTGGGTTCGTTAAACTTAGTTTCAAGAATATTGTCCTAAAATATAAAGTAAAACGAAAGTAATACATATAATTATCTTTTGGTGTACCAAAAAAGAGACCTAACGTCCAAAAACAAGTTTACGAAAAAACAGCTTCAAAATCGTTAGTTAGTGGTTTTCAGAGTCGTTGATTACGAATCTGACATAAGATTTTTAAAATTTAAAATTAATCGGATTCGCTTGAAACTCATTACTAGGGGGTTTCTGGGGATTCTATCATCGGATTTCACAACTTAAAATGGCGGATCCAATATGACCGAATATTTTTTAAGTTAATCGGATTCACATGAAACTCATTACTCGGGGGTTTCTGGGGACTCTGTCATCGGATTTTTAAAACTTAAAATTGGGGGATCCAATAGGGCTGACTGTTTTTCAAGTTCATTGCATTCGCTTGAAACTTGTTACTAGTGAGTTTTCAGGGTCGCTGATTACAAATCTGACATTCAATTCGTAATCAGTGACCCTAAAAATCTCCCAATAAAGAGTTTCCATCGAATCCAATAAATATTTTAAAACTATTCCTCAATATTGGATTCGCAAAAAATACGTTTTCGGACGTTGAAAATCAACGAAACTCGCATTGACTAAGCCAACAGAAGGAGCGGAAAACATTCTCTAGAAGCACGTACAGCGTGAAAAAGGCCCAATGAGAGCATCAAAAGAAGTTCACTGAACTTGAAGACCTTCAGTATGCACCAGGGTTGGCTGAATAAAAGTGATTTTCATAAAAAAATCATCTGTTTAATTTTTAAACGTAAAAATTTATTTTAAAAAAATACTTTAAACGCGTTTTCTTAAAATGATGTTTTTTGAACTGGTAAGACTGATATCTCAAATTCTACTGAACTGATTTTTAAAAACCTAAATGCGTTCGATTTATTATCATTGTAGCTATAAGTGGAACCTCAAAAATTGGAAAGTTCCCTCCCTCTTTTTTTCTATAAGAGAAGGTCTATGTAAAAATATGTATTTCTTTAACTTTTTTGTGAAAAAATACCCTAAAAAAAGAGGAAGGGGAAAGTTTCACTTTTGTGGTTCCATTTATAGAGAAATGTCTAGCAAACAAAATCTTTTTTAAATTATGTCTCTATCTTATCTTTAAAAATGGACTTTTTCGGAGATGCTCTCTACCGCTGCCATCTTGGATTAAAAGTAAACAAAAACATTTGTTTTTGTTCTTCAATAAGATACTTATAACATATTTTACCAATATTGTAATAAATTAGCATAGCTTTAAAAAACAAATTCGCAAAAAGTCAATTTTTTCCAGTTTTAAAATGGAATGTTCCCTTAATTAAATAATATTAGCAAATTGGGTTCGGTGCTCGGTATGACTAAGAAATCAAATATAGAAAAAAAAATTCTATATAGCAAAACTGACAATGGCAAACCTCCAAGGATAAAAAGCTCTTAACCCTCTAACCCGTAAGGCCGCCCAGAGGCAGCCTTCACTCTATTCTAATTAATGGACAAGTGCAAATTTATTATTATTTTTAATTAATTGGCAGACCTGAAGAAAGAATAAACACACAATTTATGGTCAGTTTGCATTTTCTGCGATCACACGATTGTTGTTTATAGTTATTTTTATGTGTACAAAGTGTTGTTTTGTGATGAAAAATTATCACGCACATAAGTTTTTTATAAAAATCTCCTCATATACTGTCATATAATAATAATTTCGTATAATTTTGTATGAAAAATGAGAATTTATGACAAAGGAGAGGATACAACATCAAATAAGACACCTGGTGAATTGCCCACATAATTCACCAGGTGTCTTAATTTGTTGGCTTAAACTTGCAAGGCCGCATTCAGGGCAGCCTTTCGTTTTTCTTACCTAACTGCTAAACTCAAAAACTAATAAAAAAATGAACTTCATATTCATTTTTCTTTCATCAATGTTAACTGGAAACAAAAATTCTGGTGTTTGTTTTATTATTACTTCAGCCTTGCGGGTTAGAGGGTTAAGGAAAACTTTTCGAAATCGGCATAAGTTTTAAGTAAGTCCCTTTTATTCATGTACAAATGGATGCGAGAAGAATCATTATTTAAAGCTTTATTGCATTATTAAAATTACTGTGTTTCATAAGAACGAAAGGAAAGTTTTAAATTTTAATGAATTGTTTTACGACTACAGTTGAAATATAAAATTGATATCTAATAAATAAATTATTTAAAGTTCTCAACTTTAACACAAAAATAACTGAATATTAATAAATATGGTAAAAAAATGTCAGTTGAAAAAGAAAAAATTGAGCATATGAAAACTTTTGACATAGTATTAAAAATATTCATTTAACCATACAATTTATCAGTTTACAAAAATTATAGGTAGGTACATAAATAAAATAATTGTGTTGATAAAATATGGTACAATATAACAAAATGAATTATGCTTTTTTTATGTTTTTTTTTTTTTGTTTGGTAAATAAAATAAAATAATTCCGTAATACGAGCATTTAGTTTTAAAAGCAATATATATTTATTTGTATAATTTATTGTAAAATATTCATGAACGCTTCTAATTACGTGTATAAATGACGTAGATGCTGATGCATGCATATACGAAAATGAATTTATTTATTTATAAAACAGAAGGCCTAATTAAATTAACTGTACAATACCTACTATATAAAATTTCAATGCACTCGTACACGGCAGCAAAAGGTTAAACTCGTTTGAGTTACTAATTTATTCAATGTATATTGTATTATTTACATTAAATACAATAAAACAAAAACATTATTGTGTTTGAATTTGTAATTAAAAGGATCCTTTCGTGCGTGTACAAAATATTAAATGCAATTTTCAATTCAATTGAAAATGAAATGAAATAAAAACACTCATACGTCATGTTGTACAAAAATAATATATTGTACCTATTTCTACTTACTACACATGTAGCATACGAATGATATATTTCAGCTAATAGCTATTAACTGCATGTAGCAGTAACTAATGCTACTAACTAAACAATAATATAAAAAGAGAACTAATTGTGTACACTAATTGAATTCAATTTAATTGTGGAAAATAGAAAAACCACAAATAAATTGATTATAGTTTTTTATGCACTAGCGGATCCCTGCGGGTGAAGAGGAGGGTGTTAACCTACTTACCGATGAAAATCTTAAAATCCCATACATTTTTAGCGTTAGTCATGAATCAAGAACAAATTTAATTAAACTTCCCCCTCTTCGAAAATTTCGTAATCCGCTAGTGATTTTATGGAAGATGAAAATAGAGCTAACAGCCCTGAATATTATGCCGAGAAAAACTCTGTTATAAATTTTATTAGTTTCCAGCCAGGTTTATTCTATAAGTAATCAATAGTGTTTCCGGCAGACTTTTTCAAATTATAAAACCTTTTAAAAATAGAGTAGGTATTCAGTTTCGTAATTACTGTGCTCAAGTCAATCCTATCATATGGAAAATTTTAAAATAGTTTTATTATCTACCCTGCCTAATTGTAAAAGAACACAATGCATAAGTGCGTAACTCTGCGTTCTGTTTATCCTCTGTAGGGTGCAAAATATAATAATAAATTGAAATGTAATCAATTTATATAGATATGCAAAATTTCATTTCATCAATTAACATCATTTGAATATTTGTGAAAATTTATGGAATAAAATAAATGCTTACTTTGTTATTAGCTCACTAACACGAGTGCATAAATAAATTTAACCACAGCAGCAAAACACAAGTGTATGTGAATGTATGAGTATTTTCGAAAACATTTCTGTGCTAATTAAACAACGAATTTCTTTAATATATAACAAATTTTTGTTACATTTTTTCTTCAGTATTTTCAAATTGATTTTATTTCGAATTTAATAAAAGCAAAGAGAATGTACATATTATTTGATTTATTATTTATTTTTAAGTTTTTGGAATAATATAGTAAATATGAAAGTTTAAAGTGAATTTGAATATTTTTGCTTATTATTATTACACTTTGATAAATTACAAAAAATTCCATAACAAATCAAAGATTTTTTTATTTGTTATTCTTGTGGCTAATAAAGTCAAATTGTTTGTAATTAAAAATATTTATATAAATGTTATTGTAATATAATTTTCAATTACGAGACCATAAATTTTAAATAAGTAAGTAGTTATGTTTTATTTATGTATCTCTAATTTTATTGTTAACAGAACAGACTGTGTCCTATAGTCCCAGTGATCCGGTTTGCATCATTTTTAAAAAATAAGCTGCAAGAAGCAAACTTTGAATGCTTATAACTTTTAAAAGCGAGCTAACTTTGCAAAACCCTTTTAGGGGTTTGTTACTCTACACCAGTACTATCGACCTGTGTTTCTGTGATTCTCTGTTAGAAAAATGTGTTGCACAGTGTTATTTATAGTAGTAAAAATTGTATTAAACTCAATTGTTAGGCTTTAAACGAACAATGATGCCAGAAGAATTTCAAAAATTTCATAGAATTAGCTGATCAGACGATCGTTTCGGAACCAGCTAAGGTTCCTCGTCAGTGATCTGTATAATAGTTCCCTCATTTCAACAATCTATATAAGTAAAAATACTGTAAAGTAAATGAGAATTACAGTTATATTCAGTATTATTGAAAGGAACTACCACTATTCTATATACTTTTTGCCATTCTTCTTTGACACTTGGATTATTTATATTTAAACATAAGTAATTTTAAAATTTTCCTTTCCAAGTTTTCATTATATTTTACTTTTTAACATGTTGAAAAGTAATAATGCACAACGGAGTTCGCTAAAAAAAAGCTCAAGGGTTATGAAAGTGGATCATATATAATTCAAGTACGCTGAGCAAGAGGGCGTTTTCAGTTTTTCTCTGTATCGTCGAAGTTTTTTTATAACGATAAAAAATAAATCACTTACTAGCAGTGAGATACTAATAGTGATATCGATGGATGCTAAGAGTAATGAACATATATTTTGAAAATTCGTTTGAAGTATTATCCAAATCAACTGTTGAGTTTACGAACATTATTTGGACATACAATCCCAGGGTTAACGAAGTTAAAATAAGAAAAATACAAATTGGCGTTTTTTTTAAATTTCTTTAATAGAAAGAAAAAAGCAAAAACAATTATTCATTTAACTGAAATATGTATGCACGTATGCACTCATATTGGACCCAATTAAAAACTATGTTCTAAAAAGCTTGTAATTTTTAGTTTAAGGCTCTTCTCACGTATCACAAAAAATTCCATCGAAAAAAGAGAACGTAGTGCCATACATAGTAATTTTGCTTTGCATTACGAATTATAAGAGGTTGTCAACAACCAATTTCAATTTATAAGAGGTTAAACAGACCTTGTATTGAAAAAAATACGAATTAGCGAGGGGACCAAAATGTATGGAATTTTTACGAATTAAAGCAATTTTTTCAAGGGACCAACAGTTTGATACGAATTATTGAGATTTTCGAATTAATGGGGTACGAATTATCGAGATTCTACTTTACTGACTTTCAATAAACGATGATTTAATATAAATATTAAAATGAGGTTGGATATTTGAATCAATTCTGATTAGTCACCATGCTGGGCGTCTAATAGGATGTAAGTTACAGTACAATTGATTATTAAATACACTCGGACTACATTAAATCTACAATTTCAACGCCAGTTTATAGATATCTTACTTTTAGAAAGGTTGATAATGGTCTAGTTTTTGGGTAGAATTTTGTACTGCATTTTAGTTTGATATTGGTTTAACTTTTCCGAATTTGATCTGAATTCTGGGTTGATTGTATGCTGATTTTGTTTTATTTTAGGTCTAAATTTTAATCTGAATTTGGTTTGAGTTTTAATCTGTGTTTGGTCTAAATTTTGATTTGCTTTTGGTCTGTATTTAAGGTTTTTCTGGTCTGAGATTTTGTGTAACCCTTAGTCTAAATTGTGGTCAAAATTTTGCTCAGCCCAGCGTATACTCAGTGTGTGATCTGATTTTCTGGTCTAAATTTTGGTTTGCTTTTAATTTGTATTTGGCGTCTTTTTAGCCTCAGTTTTAATCTAACTCTTAGTTTAAGTTATGGTCGAAACTTTGGTCTGAATTGGTTTTATTTTGATACGTATTTTGGTCTGAATTTCGTTCTGAAACTGGTCTGAATTTTGTTTTAAATGGTCTGAATTCGGCAAGAATTTTGGTCCAGTTTTTGTTTAACTTTTTGTTGTGAATATTTATCAGATATTCCACTAGTTTTTGGTCTGAATTCTGGGTTGCTTTCGTTCGGTATTTGGCGTCCTTTTGGCCTAAAATTTTGTCTAACTATTAGTCTGAGTTGCGGTTTAAATTTTTTTTTGGAATTAGATATCAATATGTTTTAAAAAATTCGTTTGAAGTACTGTTCAAATCAACTGTAATCTTAATTTAATTTTTTTCTGATCTTTGTTTCGGCCAAAAATTACTGAAAATACAGAGATGTATCAAATTGTTTCACCAAAATTTGTTCTCAGAGGAAGTCACAATTTCCTTCAAAGTATTTCCTCAAAATATATGAAGTTATACGCTTGAACAAAATGCTGGTAAGTGAATATGCCAGCTGGGCAATAATGAGTTAATCAAGGTCTCATTTTGATCTAGATTTTCGATCTAGGTCTGGATTTTGGTCGATATTGAGTGATATTTATCCTTTAATTTGGTAAAATCAGCCCGCCCAAACCCAAATTCTAGAATCGCCACTGTTGCTACGCCATTATTCATCATTCATAATTTTTTTTATGGGGTCTTCTCGGTAACTGTGTAGTACTGATGGGGATCAGTGGGTAAGTTTATGATTTTTGAATCTTACAACTTTGACATCCCCGCCCCCCTCGGTACTCTTTTTTTTTTAGGGATTCTTCTAAAAAAAATGTTCTATTCGAATAATGACATACTTCATCGGAAAAAACATACCTCATAAGAAGATAAAGGAAGCGCTTTAATATCAAATCATCCTCTGACAGACTAAACTCTAGATTTTTTTAAGAAATTCACATCGAAAACTCTTGATAGAGGAGTGGTGCTTAAATACAAACTGTCTAATTTTTTATACCCAATAACCTTGCATCAGTCGTCAAAGTTGTAGGGCTTCTAAATAAAAAACTTTCCCCTCAATCTCCAATAGCTCTCAGCCATGACCTTAAACTGCCCTTTAAAAAATACATAATATTTCAATCTATACGCCTTTGGAGAAATTGATCAGAGCAGTATCCTCCTTCTCAAAATCAGCCATTCATCGCCGTGTAGAAAATGATAAAATGTGAAAATTGCAATATTGTTTAGGAGCGGTTTTTTAAGCAAAAGAAAGACTAAATATGAAAACGAGTGCTGTGAGTAAAGGCTTCAAATTTGTATTACCAAACATTTAAAAAGTATTTTATTATTGTAGAGAGAACTTTAACACAACAAAAAAACAAAAAAAAAAAAATTGATAACTACATGTAAGCTAACAAAGTTTTGGCTAAATTGGGATGGTTTAAATACAAGAAAATACTTAGATTGTAATGTTATAAGTTTTTTCTAGAAAAAAGTTGTTTGGAGTTATTTGAAATCTGGGTAAACGGCATACAAAGGCAGGCAATGCCCAGGCAATTCATAATAATCTACCAGTAAGTGAATGAAAGTTTCATTATCATACTTGTGCATATTTGTATTCAACATTTAAAAAGATGGTTATTTTTGTCATGGTATATTCTTTCAAAATCTATAAAGAATTTTCATAATCTTAATAATCATGTAGAACATCTTGAGTATGCTGATGACAACTGTTCATCGATAATGGTCAAGTCAATTTTTTCACCATACTTTATTCAGCAAAGTTGTTGCTTGTCAATAAAACAAATTGTTGAGCGCTAATGTACAACATATACATATGACATATTTGTATACTTCCATTATTTATTATTTAGGAGAGCCTAACCAGGCAGGCACTGCGACCTAAGAGATATTTTGTGCCATTCCCCATTTTATGACAAAAGACGTTCAGCTGACCTAATAAAAGTCAAGACATCTTTTGTAGAAGAAGATTTTATTTGATTAGCTGTCAGAAAAGGAACACCAAAAATTCTTCCTCTGAGCCGAGCCAAGGCCGGACATTCACACAGAATGTGAGGTGTCGACTCGTCATCTTCCAGACATAGACGACACTCTGTCTCATTAGACAGACCTATTTTGTTTAGGTGATATCTGAGCCCATAGTGTCCAGACATGTAGCCCACCAGTAGCCTAAGGTCAGATTTGGGATAAGAGATGGGCTTATTTTGGGCAAGCGGAACGATAAGCGCTTTTGCCTGTCTTAAACCTGGGATAGAGTTCCAATATTCTAGCCATTTTGCCTTAGACCACTCCTCAACGATAGATTTCGTAGAGGTCCAGCCGACTCCGCAGAACGGATCGGGGCCAATGTGCTTGGTAGATGAACCTTGTCCAGCCAGTTCATCGGCGGCCTCATTACCAACAATGTGACAGTGGCCGGGTACCCAACAAAGCGTCGCTTTGTTACGAGTAGACAGGCGCTGGAGACTCTCAAAACACTCCTTCACCAGTTTAGAGGAAAAACTCCATGAAGAGAGTGCTAAGAGAGCCGCCTGGCTGTCTGAAAAATGACAATATTTGCGCCTTTAAGACCTTTATACAGGTTTATATGAGCGCAGGTCTCAATTGCGTATATTTCGGCTTGAAAGACACTGGACCAAATACCCAGAGGGATTGTGATTCTAGTATTGGGTCCTACAACACCGGCACCAGGACCGCAGTCCATTTTTGAGCCGCCTGTATACCAATTGAGAGCAGAGGGACCGAAATCGGGACACTGGCCATCCCATTCGGACCTGAAAGGAAGAATGATGTTGAATTTTTTACCGAAACACAGATCCCTAACAATATAATCCGATACAGTACATATTGGAGTGTTAGGAATTTCGTCAAGAATGCTCAGGTGACCATAGTTGCCTTTTATTAAGCTTGACGATATACGCAGCCGCAAAGTAGTATTTGCGGCTGTTTTCTTGATGAAAATGTGTAATGGCACCAGGCCAATCAACGCTTCAATGGCAGGAATTGGACAGGTGCGCATAGCTCCAGTTATGGAGACGCAAGCAAGCATTTGGAGCTTGTTAAGTTCGGTGATGGCCGAGCCCATACTTCCATACAACAGTTTAATTGTGATAATTTTTGATGCATTGATTTATATTGGGCCATATATAAATAAGCCAAACTAAACAGAACCGAATTAGGTTTGGTTTTTGGACCATAGTAAGGTAAAGACTACTAATTTAGTATTTAGTTAAAGATTTTTGGTGCGAAATCGAAAACGGCATATATTTTTTTACAAAATTTTTTATATGATATCTACTCTCGCATTCTTTTCAATCTTCACAAGCATTTCCACTAAGAGTTGAAAACAAAACAACCAATAATAAAAAGTTATAATAAATAAAGATGTAGTTTCATTTAAAATTGTATAATATTTAATTAGAAATACAAATCAATGTTACTAATAAGCACTTGTTATTTGTATCAATACAAAGAAATACATATACAAATGCATAATAAGAATAATAAAATTAAATTAGTTATTTGTTAAGTAAGAACACAAATGTATTTGTGTGTAATTAAAATCTATACAAATACATACATACTATTTTTTTTATTGCTATTTCAACAGCTTTGTAAACAATTATCAATTAAATTGTTTAACACAAATATTTAATTGAAATAGTGAATAAAGCAAACTAAAAATATGCATCGACTTATAGAGGGGAAAAACATAAAAAATATTTGAGATTGCAAATGTATTTTTTTTTTTGTAAACAACTGGTATTATCAAAAATAAATATAACTAGAATAAAAAATGTGCCTTTTGAAGATTTTAAACGCTTGTGCACATTCAATGAGTTAGATTAAGCGGGGGTTTTACTATAGTTTACCCCAGCGGTGGTGAGTAGGTAAAAGGCTTTAAACAATCTTCTTCATAGACGATTGGCGCCGTTGTGGTGATAACTGAGTAAATGCTCATAAAAATGTATAAATTGGTTCTAGATGACCACAGTTTAAAAGTGACAGAATTAAACTAATGTCTATAGATCTCAACTTAATCTGATGTATAGAAATGAAAATAGATGTAACATTTGTTGATAGTGGAATAGTTTACACTTGAGTTGCAGTGTGGCAATATAAAGAGTACAGAGATTAAAGCGTAAAATCCCAGAGCTCCTTCGACTTTTGTTCAACCGTTGTATGCAATCGTATCATTGTGAGCTGGCGAGGTTTCAAATTATTGTGAACTAGATGTGATTTGCTAGGTGGGGAAATCGGCATTTCACTTTTAGCCTAAGATTTCTGGAGATCCAGCCAAATTCCGTGTACAAAATTCCATGAGCAGCTATTGCTGTTTCCAATTATCGTTCCGCTAGTGGCATTGATCAATTTTTCCGAACCCGACAATCTGGATTGACCAAATATATGCGAAGAGCAGTATATTTATAGTAAACAGTCATTTTTGAGAAATTAAAAATATTTAGATTTTTCCATAAAAGCCATCAGCAATGAAAAGCATTTACTTTCATTAAACGAGGAATTTTAGTATTTTAAATATTATTTTATATTATATATTATTTTAATAATAACAATTTAATATAAATATTAAAATGGGGTTGTATATTTGAATCAATTCTGATTAGCCGCCATGCTGGGCGTGCCAATAGGATGCAGGTTACAGTGCAACTGATTATTAAATACACTCGGACTACATTAAAACTACAATTTCAACGCCAATTTATAAATATCTTACTTTTAGAAAGCTTGATAATGGTCTAGCTTTTGGGTTGAATTTTGTAATGAGTTTTAGTCTGATATTGGTTTAACTTTTCCGTATTTGATCTGAATTCTGGTTTGATTGTATGTCAGAATTTTGGTGCTAGATGACCACAGTTTAAAAGTTTCAGAATTAAACTAGTGTCGTATAGATCTTAACTCAATCTGATATATAGAAATGAAAGTGTAACGTGCCGTGTGGCAATATAAAGAGTACATAGATTACAGCGTAAATTGCTACCAACATATTTCCAGGATTTGCCTTCCTGGAACTACTATGCTTTATTAGATCAATACAGATTTCCCAACAAATGCCACACGAATATTGGCCATGACTTTTTTGGTATTTTCCGAAGACGAAAAAAAATCTCTAAAATTTAATTTCAAGGATACAGAAATCTACTAATGATTGAACTTAGAAACTACGAAATATAGTGCTGTAAAAATGCAAAAACTAATTTAGTAAAATTATTGCCGTGTTAAGTTGAAGCAAAAGTTTGCATTGTAAATTTTTATAGCAAGTAATTCACTAATTACTTTAACAATTATATTTAATGTTTCTATTTTCATTTCGTTTCGTTTCATTTCTATTGTCTGAAAAGTAACTGCAATGTGTAAAATAATTAAAGATGTAAATTTTTTTTATTACAATCACATGTCACATTTTTATACTCGTATTCAACCATAAAATCTTTTCATTTGCTCTAATTTTAATTTACACTATTAAAAAGTGTAGAAAATTATTTGTTGACACAACAATTAAAGTGGTAATTAAAAATATATAGTTGCTAATAAACAATTGCAGGGGTTATTTTAAAAACATGATAAGCCATTAAATAAAAAAACCGAAATAATAGCAGATAAAGTTTTGAGAAAACTACTTTTTATATATGAAATCGAGTAATAATGACATTAGTTCTGTGCTTGGTATCGACATCTATTGGATGACAGTCAAATACATTACAGTGCGGGTGGATACGTCATAGCTTAGCAGAATAGATGAATAACATAATTTTTAATAAATAATTGGGTTGTTATATTCTTAAAATAATGTAGGTTCTATAGTTCTGCGTAAATGAATACTGATGAAAAGTAAGAAAACATAAACGTAAAAAAAAAATAAAGTCGATAAAAATGTTGATGGAAATAAAAACCTGTCTGAGAGTTTAATACTTTAAATAATAAGCAGTTTTCAAGGTTTTATAAAAGAAATAATTAATTTTTTACCGAAAATTTTATAAAAAATTGTAGCGAAGAATAAGGAGTAAGCATGAATAATTTAAATACTTCAATGGTTTTTGAAATCTCATCGGTATTGCCAAGGAAAGTTTTCTCTACTGTCCGAGCTTCGACAATTAGTGTAAGTAGAATGGAAATAATTTAATACGTCAAAGCCCGGTGCTAATAGCAAATAGTTCAGCGGAAGGTCCTAATCGACATTTTTATTTAACATTTTAAATAAAGTATAATAAATATAAATAAATAAATAAATATTCTTTAAATACAGTTAAGGTACAAAAGGCACATGTTCAATTCTGAAAAAATATATATAATATTTCTTTTTTTTAAACAAAATTTTGTCTTTTTTTGCTTTTCCTGTAAAAAAAAAAACTTTTTTTATTGCAATCAGCGTGACTTTTGTTGGTCTAAAGGGTAAATTTCATCCTTTTTTTTGCTACTTAGATCTAGCAATCCCACTTTTTTCTAATTCTTTTAATTTGACCATTTTAAAAGTATTACCGTCTTCTGATTCTTAGTAACATTTGTTGTTGGTGAAAATTTTCTATACCGGATCCGACAGTAGAACTGTCCGCATAATTCAATCGCTCTCAAATGTAAATCGCTCATCTGGTAAGACTCAAATTTTATGTCAATGTAGCTTGACATATGGTCGGTAAGTTGTAAGAATTATTTCTGGCTGAAAACACGCGTTCTTATTTTTACTTAATTCCAAAGGTCGAAAGAATTACTTCGTTTGCACCAGAGACCGAAAATGATGATTATTTTACAAAATTGATTGAAAAAAATTGACTTGTTCCAAATATCCAAATACACCAAAATTATATTGGTTTCATGCTTTACTGAAGCCAGTAAAGATTTTTATTTTGTGAGCGTTACTCTTAAAAATTAAAACTAATTATTATTTATAAGTTTTTATTTTTTTTATCTGGTATCAGAAATAAAAATTATTTTTGTTTAGTTTTATTTTCTTGCTCGGGATTAAAAATTAATGCTTGAGTTTTATTTTTATTTTTTTTTTTCAAAACGTGTGACCACGGTGATAAAATTCTTCTCGTTACTCTGTCGTTTACGAATAAATAAAAATAGCAACAATAAACTTATCAATGAGTTGTTTCTGGTATGCATAGATAATAGACACTTCACTATATTGCATTGTTTTCACATGCAGTCCAGCATTATAACATAAGCGATACCATTAGTAAATTAATGATTCAAGTGTAGAGCTAAAATTTATGGAGGTGAACCAAGCACAACTCAGAAATTTATTTATCTTCGTGCTCAGAATAAAAAAGCTGACGTTTTAAATTTTTCGCTTCGAGCCCGAAAATAAAACTCAATTACTAATTTTTAATTGCCGAGCAGGAAAATAACACTCAAAAATTAATTTTTATTCTCGAGAAAAAGAATCATAAATTAATTTCAGTTGAGCAAAAACATTAAAATCAAATAATAATTTTTATACCAGATCGAAGAAATAAAAATCAAGAAATAATTATTATCTTTGATAAAAAAATATGGTCTTTTAGGTTAAGAAAACATTCGGCAATTTTCTCAATAAACAAAATGATCGTGTTTGGTTGAACAGACGTACAGTGGTCTGAGAAATTATTCTAGCACGACATAACGTCGCATAGGAATACTTATACACATACGCCAAATCAATTCTCAGGCGACGATAAATCAAAAAATTTCATGTCGCGAATTCCAATAAGCATTACAATTTCTTATTTTAAAATAGTTGAATCCCCTATTTTCAATTAATGTTCATCAAAAAAGGTCAAGACACGTTGTCACGGCAACGGTAAAGTTGGCTTCTGTTTGGGCTGAATAGCCAGGTGGCGCGAGAGCGTATATACCGGTATTTGATTTTTCGTTTATTCTTCAGAATTCCGTTGTGTAAAGTGATCGCATTGGTTTTTAGTGAATATTTGTAGATTTTTAAAGTGTTTTGTTGTGCATTTGGATTATTTCAATATTTGGTAAGCATGTGGCAGCTTGTTGAAGAATTCTTTATTTTTACTTTTAAGAAATGAGGAAAGCAATCTTTAAATAAGCTTTTAAAAAATATTTTACTAGGTTTTAAGTTCTAATATTGATTAACTTATTCCTTATAGCATAATTAAAGAGGTAAATTAGGTTTCATATCTGTTGGCATCCGTCCGTGGAATTTACACCCCTGTTACTGTTTCCTCGTAGGGTAAATTTTAAAGTAGCGGCATTTCACTATAGACAAATATAAAAGAGTCAAAATGAGTAAATCGTACTATGGTTTATTCAAATTAACTGTGAAATTGCCAATATTATTTACAATTCCCAATATAAGTCAATATATTCCGCTAAATTTACAAATAAATGATATGAGCATTAAAATTTTTTAATTTTTAACCATTTTTTTAATTCCTTCACTCTAAAACTCAAGGATGTGATTTTTTTATTTTTCCCCGATTACTAACGTCTGAGGGAATTTGACCACACAACAAATTTTTTCTCGCTAGAATCATTTTTTAGACAACTATGAGACGATCCGATGACAATTTTGAGCATTTGGGAACTACACGAAATCAAGGTGCAGCACTGGTTATGATTTGGGCGGCTGTCACTGAACAGTGGTTACACAACAATGTCCAGAAGCTTATTTCGGCATAGCAATAGCCACCGTTGGGTTATTGTATTTGTTGAATTCTACAAAGGATTGTCAAAAAAATCACACAACGTTGGACGGTTTGTAAAAAGAAATCGTGCAAGCATCGTGTGTATCATTTAAAAAGCGATTATTTAGTATAATTTTAATATTTCCATAACTTTTAATAAAATCTACCAACAAACAAAAAAATTACAGTGTTTTTAAAACCAGATATTTCAATTGCTGGACCCGGTAGTACCATATTTAAAATAATATACTGCCATAGTTTTTTCACATTTTGGGCTGAACTATCTAACGGACTTAAACTTAAGAAATTCCAGCGTATGTTTCAAAGTGAATGAGTAAAGTACCATATAAAATACGAAGTAATCCAAAAACCGTAAATAGTTTGGTCTGGTCAGTTTCAAGTTTTCTTTTTATGAGCACTTGAAGTTTCATTCAGTTCATGTTTGAAATTTTTAAACATGTTAATACATTTTTTATTGGCTATATCACAGAAGTGGTAGCAGATTTTTTCAAGCTCTCTTTGATAAAGTTGTACAGATTCATCTGCTCTACAACATTGCTGAATATACTATACTATGCCGTCTACGCCGTCTTTATAGTGTTTTTTTTTTGTGTGTTATTTTTGTGTGGGAACTCCAAGTGCTCAAGTTGAAACAGACTTACTTTTACTTCTACTTTCATTTGGTGCTTGAATCATTCATGTACTAAATCTAAAAAAAGTAGTAATAACATTTTGCACCCAATAGTTAAGGAGAAAAAAAATGCCAAAACTGATTTAAATGGATTTTTGCATTCACTGACCGATTCAAAGAGGATTTCGCGATAATACTCCAAAAATTATTGCTTAATGAAAAAGTATTTAACCAAAAATGATTAAAAATGAAGTAGGAAACTAAAGTCAAAAAACTTCCCATTCCTCAAACTCTCTATCCGCTAATGATTCCGATTATACCTAAATAACAATCTTGAAATGATAATAAAATACATAGTACATATGTAAGGTTTAACAAAGCTTTAAATTGAAAATTATCAACAATTTTTATCTGACACACAAATTTCACAAATTTTAAAAAAGTTTGACATTTCATCCGATAAAAAGCGAAAAGAATTGGTGATATTAAACTTCAAACAAAAACAAAATTGTAGTGTTAAAAATGACAAAATGATTAAGTAGTTGGTTTTGTGCGTCATTTCAATTTAACATTCGAAGAAGAAAGTTCCACACTGTGCGATAGAGTTAAATATTTTAAAAAATTTATAGAAATCTGGTGCACATTAGAGGATATTAATTCACTTTAAAAATTTTATAAGAAAAATAGTATTTTTTTTTTAAATTAGTGATAATCAGAATTGATTAGTTTGAGAATCTAAATGCTCTATGGGAGCAAGTATACACGTTTAAACTATTTTTTAAAACAAAATCTAAGCGATGAAGATATATTTATTAGTGCTATTTATTGCAATTGCAACCTAATCATCCAAAGATGGACATCATAACCTGCAGTATCTTACATCACTGCCCCTTTTCACTAGTTCAAAGTATGTTGTATGTACTTTGAGAGAGTGAGTTTAAGAGAGTAAGTTTAAGAGAATGAGTTTTCAAATTTTTTTCGTTTCGACATTTTTATATGGAAAAGTCCTACACAATTCATAAAACTTTTGGACACTGCTTATGTGCCAAAATATACATATACCAAAAAATTAGTTTCTATAAATAGTTATTTATAAAATTTTTCACATTTGTCTCTTGCACACTTACATGAATTTTTCCACTGTTGAAATTTATGATATAGAAAACACGAGCATATGAAAAATATAACCGATACAATGAGCAGCGTTAGTATAACACCGATCCAAATATCACTGACCACACGTGAATATTCTACATCGCCGATGTGATGAGAGGAACGTGGTGGTGGTGCACGACCGGCTGCAAAGGGTCCACTATCAAATTGTTGTAGGGCGGCATCGGGAAATTCACTGGTGCCGCTGATAGCGATGTCAACTTCTTTGCGTTCAAGTGAAAGATTACTAAATGCGGAATCCAAACCCAATGCAAGGCGCTCTAATTTATTAATTAATATTGAATAATTGTCAGGCAATTCAAATGATTGCAATTCAACAATTTTGTCGCTTGTTGTGGTGGTGGCAGAGCGATTTGCCGCAAGTAGTTGCTGCAATTCAGACATTTTTGTTGTATGTTGGTGGAGTTGATCGTTAGTTCGATGGTACGATTGTGGTTGACTTAGATTCTTTTTTTTTTATTTAAGTTTATTATTTTTATAGAATTTTCGTTTTTGTTTGATTTTTTTTTTTTTTCGTGCGACTTTAGTCACACAGCTTCATTTCGCGACTGAAGTTATGGAAAAGTGTAAAAACGCCAATTTTGCAAAGTTTTTATTTAAAGTTGAAATTTTTAGCGTTTTTTTTTTATCACAGTTGAAGTTTAAAATTATTTTTTCATCGCTGTTTCAGCTTTTGTTGTTGTTTCATTTCTTTGTATATCGTTGTTGTTGTTGCTGGCTTCTACAGTTGGCAGTTCGAAATTGTTATTAGCACTTTTGTGTTAATAATTTTGGAAAATAAATTTAAAATCAAAGCAATTCTAAAAAAGCAGTTAACTTGTTCAGTTCAGTAACTGAATGCGTATCTCGGATACATTCGAGTGTATCTATAAGTTACAAAAAACATATGTAAGATACATTATTTATAAGATATCAAAGAAAAGCAAAAACAAAAAACAAAAAAAAAATAATAAAAACAACAAAGATTATTAAGCTTTAGGTAACTAAAAGATATTAGTATTTGTATGTATGCAAAAGAGTACATGTGCTAGTAAGTTTGTTTTTATGAGTGTGTGTGTGTGTGTGTGCTACAAATAACTTATAGTTATAAGTATCTATAAGATACAACAGTAGATATCTCAGCCAGTTGCTACTTTGTTATGTAAATATTTGTCATTGCTATAAAATGCTCCTTGAAATGCTTTTAGCATTGTTAGTTATTTGCATGTATGTATGTATGTATGTATGTATGTATCTCGATTCGATATTGTTCAGATACATATTTGTGAAATTTTTATTCGGTGTGATTATCAAAACATTGCACGAGCAGAAGAAGATGTAGTAACAAATTAATGCAAAAATTAAAACAAATTCCACAAAAAATTATCTGTATCTAATAGATACTCATAGCATTGTTTGTGTGCTATCTATCGTTCGTGTTCATTTGTTTATTTATGTATTTTGAAATTCTCTCAATTCAAATCGATTTGCGAATTATCGCACATTTTTTGTTGTTTCGCTGCGCGGTTTAATTCTCGTTTATTTTATATGCAAATGAGTGCTGGCACAATAGGAACATGTTGCCCACGTTCCGCTGTTCTGTTGATATTGTTAGTGCTGTTATTGTGCTGCACCTACATACACACATGCATATTTATTGTTACTTGTTATTTGCCGGTCATTTTAAGGCTCGATTATTCGTTCCGCTCAGCAGTATGCCGCTTGCGCGCTGAAGAACACTTGCACTTGCCATAAATTTCCATCAGTATGGTATTCGTTTTTGTTGTTGTTTTTATTGTTGTTTTTGTTATTTGGATGTTGCTCTGTTTATTTTATTTCTTCATATTGAATTTTATTTACACTTTATATTAAAATCATTTTCTTATTTATATACTCATATGTTCTTTTATATTTACACCCTACAATTGCTGGGAGTACAATGACATATCTTTAGATGGCGTAGTTATAGGCATGGGGGCCATTCGACTTTTTTAGAGGAGAGTATTCTTTTTGTCATAGTGCCCTATGAAAACTATTTAAAAAAAGGGCAGTATATTGTTCTTTCTTCAATACTGCCCTCGAAATTAAATTATCAAAATCAAAAAACTTAAATTTTTGCTGTTACTGTCTTTCCTTTTGCTTAATTTTATTAAAAATGTATTTGATATATCGTAGGCAACTGTAATGGAAACTAAAACTTTAAAGCGATTTTACTCAAAACTTTTGCTATTTTTTTAAACTTTAACAAAATATTTTGTATCGTCGTCGTACTGGCAGAATTCACTAAGTCCATTTTTTTAATTTCTGAGATGAAGTTAGTTTATGTAGTGCCTGGCGCCCTACGAACACTGGCAAAACTTGAAAAGTTAACAGATTAGTACACACATTAGTATACGTTACAACTGGATCATCCAAAAACCAATTTTTTATACCATTCGAATTATAGAAACTAATTAATACGGATCCAATCAAAAAAATGAAATTGGACTTAGTGACTTCTGCTTGAACGACGACGATATGTTAGTAGCTATCGCTTCAATTAAGTTAAAAAATAGTGAATTTATAACAGTTAAAGTTTGCCGGTTTTTTGCTTATAAAAAAAAAACGCATGTATTCATAAAAAGGATGAATTTTTGCATAAAGGCTGTTCTAATATATGCGACAAATTTCTATTCTTTACTTGGCTTTTGTTTTTTTAAATACTTAAAAGGTTATATACACTTGTGGCCGAAAATTTAATTGCATTTTCTCAAAGTATTTCCTCTTGAAAACATATGTTCCTAATTTCATAGAGTTCTGAGCTCTAGAGCCAAAGTTACAGCTGTGAACAGCGCGCTACGTCCAACTACCTCCGATGTGGTGCCAAAAGTTTAAAACGCGATTATCTTGAAATGTTAATTTTCAAAAAGCTCCGTCTTAAGAACTATTTCACCGATCGATCTGAATTTTTACTGGCTATTTTATAACAGTAATAGCCTCTTAGTGAACGAAGGAATTTTTATTTGGAATAAAACTTTTTTTCTGGCTACAAAAACCGAATTTCTAGACCCTCGAAAATCACGAATTTAAAAAAAAATCATCACCATTTTTGTAGAAATGTAAATTTCACAAAATCCTCCATTCACTAAGAGCGTGACGATCAAAACTAAAACATGTTCTGTTTTTTTTTTTTTTTTTGATTTCAGACAAACCGATCTTTATTTATCGTTCCCACCGTGAGGGGTTTCGAAAGAAAGGTTTTTAGGTACAACGGCATATGATCTCCAGTTGTCAACATTTTTTGATGAAAAAATTCATGAAATACCTTGCAATATCTACAAATAGATATACAGTGACTTATTCTGATAAAATTGTATTGCTTTGAAAAAAAAAAAATAATAGAAAAACCCTTTTTTCTCCAACAAAAACTGTATATAACCCCATTATGTCTACACTAAATAATAATAACTCGAAAACTATAAATAATGCAGACAGAAATTGTTATGATTTAAGCCGGGTAGCTATTATGAGTTAAATTAAGTAAACTTTTTTAAAACTTTACTTTGAATTTGCAATTTTTGCTGGAAAAATTGTTACATTTTATCTTTAAATTAATTTGTGATTACTATAACAAAATCTTTAAGTATAGGAAAAAATCGATTGACGCCAGTAAGATAAGAGCGATTATAAAGAAATTGTTGTAGTTTATTGAGTATATATATAAGTAGCTCCTATCTGACGTTTAAGTTTCTTGAGTTTGAATTTGTTGTGTGGTTTTTATCACATTTTCGTAATAAATATAATACATTTTTGTGACTTCAGTGCAGTGTTACCAGTTCTGACTCCCCATTTTTGTGCTCCTCTTCTTAAAATTTGGTATACATTTAAAAAAAAAAAAATTATTTAATTTTGGAAGTATTTCTATCGGAAGACAAGAAAATTTTGTTTTTGTGCTTAATTTGTTTTCAAACAAATTTTCAAAACTTATGATCAAACGATTTAAAGACGGATCAAACAAAAGTAACTCAAAGTTCTATAGATTATTCTTGAAAATGTGTAGTGGACTTTAAATTGATGTGCTTGATGAAAGTTATTCCGAGAACCATTTTCCAATCGATTTTTTTTATGCTGAATCCGAGTCTGGCAACGAAAAAAGCAGATCTGGAAAAGCAAATTTAACGAATTCTTGAAAAAGCATAACTTTCGATTTCAAAGGTGATTAAAAATGACCAAAACCAATATTTTGCATTTGAAAAAAAAAATACATATAAAATAGCTACTTTAATTCTTGGGTCTGAAACAATCCAAAATTGCGTAGAATCGCGGTAGTTGAAAAAAATTTAAATTAAATTAAATAAATTGAAAATTAAATTAATAATAGATGCACAAAATTGTAAGAAATTTTTTGAATATCAGATCAGCATTGGAAATTTCTAAATCCCCCACTGTATCATTGGGAGGGTTGGCTGGCAATGACAAGCATCCAAGTAAAGACAAAAATTACTCAAGAAAAGCTTTTCACTTCGCCATTTGGATATGGCCTAAAACTGTAGACTTTCAAATAACGAACTGTTATGCAGACTAGCTACAATGGGGAAAAAACAACAACATAAGTATAAAGAACGGTAGTGGTAGTTTCTTTCAATATCTCTATTCAGTGAAGATATTTGGAATCAAATCTGTAATTCTGGGTTATGATTTCAAATATTAGTAGCTTATATAGGATATTGAAAGATTAAGAACTATCACTAAGATCACTGATGAGGAATCGTGGCGGATTCCGAAACGGTCGTCTGATTTGCCCGTCTCTATATACATTGTTGTTGTGATGACTACATTTGTTCATTAACCTGTTTATATATAACTTCAAATAACGAAATTGACATAAACTTAAGTCATGACTTTGAAAATTAACATCTAGATTTAATTTTCATAGTCTCCTAAAAACTATCATGAACACTTTCATTCATGTAAAAATATATTACACACAACATTAATGGATAGAAAAAGCTCGGTCTAAGCCCTCCATTGGTTGTTTTCCCATAAAAGGAGGAGAAAAAGAATTATATTATACAGAAAAGCTGGCGTGGTCTTATAATTATTATCTAAAATTATTAGTTGAGCTTAGAATGATGAATACCATGAAGCACTCAAAACTTACAAAAACTTTAACATGGATCTAATAGAGCCTATTAGTATTAATCAAAATCCAAATCCTACTTCCATATACATATGTATTACATAATACTTTATAGCTGAAGTGAAAATCATAGAGGATAAATTTATTCGTTCATTGACGAAAACGTTTGAAAACCAAATTTCCGCTTATCATTGTTAAATTTATTGCATTAATGTTTGTGTATCGAAAAGTACGTTTTTTTTCATTCAGATACTGTCGTTTAAATTAATGCGATAATTATATTTAGATTCATGCGGTTTCCAAATGTAATGTGATTTATTTATTATTTAGGAAGATTTTCAATTATTTTGTGTCTCTTGCTTTATACGAGTTTAAATTTTGCTTAACTGCTTTAGTAATTAATAAAAGAAGAAATCATTTTAATTGAAATATGTTTTTAACTGTTGCCATGTGCTACACATTAAAGGGAATTTTTTTTATTATTTGCTCTGGTTTTATTTATATTGGAAAACATGTTTTTAACTGCTGTATTAGTTAAATTCCACGTCGACCATTTGTTTATTTTAATTAAATTAAATTATTGAATAAATGTAAAATATTTGTGTTCATTTAATTGGTTAGATTTTTTAACGGTCAAATGCAATCATTTTTGAATTAAGCGAAAATGAAATGCTTAGAATACGAAGTCTGCAATGAGATCGGAAAGTTTACTGACCATGTTTGCTTAATGCATGAACCAATGATTAAGAAACTTTTTAGAAGATTACGTCATTTTAGAAAAATCTAATTTTTATTTAGAAATGCCTAAACCATGGAGTTCAAAAGCAATAAAGATTCTCAATTAAAATGTTTAATCTCAAAAATGAACTCAGTTTCAGTTTTCAGTTTCGAATTAAAAAATATTTAATACTTTTCCAGAAGCTTTTCTCAATTGAAAAAATTTTTTTCATCTTAAATTTTTAAATTAGGGTAAAAAAAATCTCAAATCAAACTAGGAATTAACGTAAATTGATTTGTAAAACACAATAACATAATAGTATTTATTTAATCTAGAACACATATTGATCTTTCAGCTCCAGGTAAAAGCAGATTCCTCATTAAGTAGACCTTTGAGATAGAGTTGAGGATGTGCTGAACTTAATTAAAGCACTCAGTCTCAAGAACTATTGTACTATACCCGGGATAGAGCCAGTATAAGAGACAGGGAAGAATTGTTAGAAGGGTAAGGTCTCTCAACTCCGAACTTCTTATTATATCAGGAAGAGGAAGAGTATGGATATTATTCATACTCAAGACATCACTACCCAACAGCCTTAATGTGATTCACGCAAACGCTGGACAGTTACAAAGACAATGCTCCGTGGTACCATAATCTTCAAGACACGATTGGCAGATTGGATCAGTAATGTCGCCCATGTTAGTCATGTGCTAGCGACATATGCTGTGCCCTGTGATGACACCCATCAGTAATCTCAGGTCCTTTCTTCAGAGTTTTAGAAGAAATCGCTCTGATTTCCTGTTAGGTTGTCTCACGACGCACTTTGCGGTTTTGCAGGAGTCAAGCTCGAACCATCTTTCTTGGATAAAACGGACGAAGTCGATAGCCCAACGCATGAGCTCCCCAGAACTTACGCCAAGAAAAGGATTCGGACTCCATGGTGCAATTGCACGACCTTCATTAGCTTGTTTATCAGCTAGTTCATTCCCAGCAATACCACAGTGCTCTGAAACCCATATAAGGCATAACTGTTAGTGTTTTGCACTTCCCATGCCATCGCCTCTCAATTATCATAATAACAAAAACTTTTTACGATTCGAAAATCTTTCAAATCTTCATTATGAAGCTGTTTCAGAGCAGGTAAATTTCAAATTACACAGTTCAACACTAATTTTCCGTAACGATAATTGTATAATTTTTTTAAAGGGAGTACTGCCTTGATCACTTCCTTCGAAGACACAGCTGCTAACTATTTTTTTATGCGGAATTCTAGGTCACGTAGGTGATCGATGTATATGCTAGTTATTGTGATGACGTTATAAGAAGTTAAAAATTTTTGTTAACACCTCAACACTTTACTCCCCTTTGAAACCCCCTTTTTAGGTGTTTTAAGTACAAATTTCTTCCAACCTTGAACTCAGCGGAAAGAAAAAAAGATTCCTTAGGAATTTATATTGCGTGTTCTTTCAAAAGATCAGGAAAAACAAAAATTCTAATTTATTGTTGTGTGTAATTACGTTTTAATAATTTTGTTTTTGCTTCACTTTTATTTTTCAAATTTCTAAATTTTAAATTTTTTTAATTTTTTAATACAGGTATTCACAATCAATGACTTATGTATGTTTGTTTTCTTATTGTTTATAATATTATTTTAACATTTAGTTTCTGTTAAATATTTTATTATTGTATGTAATTTTAATTTACATTTTGTAGCTTTTTCATTTATTTGTATTTTGATAAGTTTCTGTTGTAAAGCGTAGATAAGGGCAGGAAGGATCCGACGCAATGAGCGTCGAGACAAAATATTTTAATTTTTTTTTTTTAACTATGTAATTTTGCACTGTATTAATTTTTTGTATTTGTTATTTGAAAACATGTTCACATTTTAAAATGAAATTATAATTAAAATTGTTGTTAACATTTTAATAACTTGTTTTTGCTTTGTTTTTATTCATTTTGAGTAGACATTTAAACTTTTGCATAACTTCAAATATTTCTTTTGATTTTAATACGATTTTACTAACTAGAATACAATTATTTAAGGGTACATTTGTTTCTTTTATTATTTAAAATATTGTTATTTTCTATTGTAGTATTCTTTGGGTTTATAACAAACTTTATTCAGTTTTTTAATATGTCACCTGTTTCACTTTTAAACTCTTCTTTCGTTTTTTTGTTATTTTATATGCGCGTATAATTTACGCGCCCTTTTTCGAGTTCCATTTAAAACTAAAAACAACAGAAAAAATTCAAGAAACCAGCGATCGATCGAACGAAGATGTTACACTTGAAACTAAAACTTTTAATTTTTACAATTTAGGCGTCAATTGTTGCAGCCGCACAAAAACTTGAAAAAAAATAAGAGTGGTGAAAAAAAAAATATCGATGCGTCAAAAAGTTTATCACCACAATAACAAAAGCGAAAAAACAAATATAAAATAAAATAAAAAATAACAACCTCAACGCTCGCGCATGTGTTTACAACAATTAACTGTTGTTGTGCTGTTCACAATTATAGCCAAGTTATTTTAATTTAACTTGGCTGACTGCAGCAGCAACAGCAACAGCAGCAGCGACAGTAAAGACAAAAACCGAATCCGAAGAAAAAACACACACAAAACTGTACGAAAAATACAAAAACAATGGAATAAGTAAGTAAATAATATCAGCAGAATCAGAGAAACAAAAAAAAAAAAAAATATTGAAAAATCATAACTAAGAAAATCACGCGCATCAACATCATTTTTTATTTATTTATTTTTTTTTTTTTTTTGTAAACCTACATATACGTACATTTGAATTTTTTTGTTTATAAAAATAAAAAATAATCAAAACAAAAAATGGTTTCGCCCTGACTGACTTGCTTGTTGGTTTGTGCGTTGTGTGACGTCGACGTTAATTTATTTAGTATTAATTTGTGAAGACGCTTTGCGGTGTCTGCTTCTGCTTCTTCCGCAGCTTTGCATTTTGTTTTTATTATTATTATTTTTCTTTATTTTATTTATTATTTATACCAATACATACATATATGCATTTGTTTGTTTTTTTTTTTTTTAATTTTTCAATTTATTTATTTAATTTAAAAATTATTTTTATGATAGCGTAGCTTTGCTCTTGCTTGTAGTAAACATTGTATTAATGTTTGCGTATGTAAACATATAAAAGCTTTAACCTATAAGATATTACTGTCGTATCTTATTTGAGAAGCGCTGAAGGCGCTGTATTGGCAATGTACTATGCTGGTGGTATTGCTGATTATTTCTGTTAATTGTGGAAAATTTTCATATTTGCATGGATAATAAAATAATTCTTTTTGTCTCAATTTCATATTTTCTTTCTTTATTGTCCAATATGAATACATTTATAACAATATCCTGATTCAGAGGATTCACAGATTCGGCGACTAGGATATGACAACCACGTTGATCATGAAACGACTCAGATAAGTAAGAAAGCCTCAAACATTTCGTCCATAAATAATGTTCCCAACCGTACATAATTTTTTTTTAATTTTAGCTCGCTCTCATAAAAAGAAAATTCTCAATAATTTTTAAAGAATTTTTAAAATATCTAGTGTTTATATAGCTGAATTTTTTCAAACGGCGAATACAAATCGAGCGTCATGCAGAACAAACAGCAGGCATTAGGTAGTGTTAGTTTGATACAAGTAACTAAGAGTAAATACTCGATACTTTTTCCCAGTAGTGAGTACTTTTTGTACTCTATGCTTTTATGGAAGAATTCAGATGTATTACACTGTGCGGCAAATTTCATTCCATGACTCAAGTACCAAATCAAAATATTTATGTTATATAGAAACTAAAAATCACAGAGTTTGGTCTGATCAGTTTCAAGTTTTTTTAATGAACACTTGAAGTTTTAGAAATTCAGGCGATTTCCGTCATTTTTTTCAAATTCTGTTACTTTTATTATTGACGATATGCCCAATATTAGCTAGAAACCTTGCATTTTTTTCGGGTTTTTTAAGGGAATTTCAATTGATCAAAAAAAAAAAAAAAAAAAAAATGGGAGATAAACCAACCAAAACTCTTTGCTTTTTTTATCACTGTATATCACTCACATATTTGCTGCAAGACTCATAAAAAATTTCGTTTATGAACTGAGATCATTTTTTTTTATGAATTTTTGCCAGTTATTCGAACGAGTATCGAATATTTTTCTCCGATACTTTTATATCATCGATAGTTTACACCGATACTTTTAATGAGTACTGGTATCGGGTACATGTAGGTAACGGAACAACACTAGCATTACGTAATGCTAACATTCAACACAATTGAAGGTCAGCCTGTTGACTATAGACGATATTTAAACATTTTTGTTTCCAATTTTTGTTCCGTTTACGAATTACACACAACGAATAAAAATTATTTTCTACTTGCACATAATTTTCCATAACTTTCGAATCGAATTCAACTTAGGGAATTGCTTTCATTCTTAAGTAGCATGAAATGAATCCCCTTAATTTATGAAACTTGTAATAATTCTGATTCGGTTTCTGTAAATCCCAACAGTTGACGTCTGCTTTGATATTGTTGGAATTAAAATATCAAGTTGTGTATACGTTTTTTTCTTTTAAATATTTATGATGTAAATAGAAAATGTTTTTTATTAATTTTTTCAAAGGTTTGAAATTAAATTTTCATTATTATATAGTACTAGAGAAAGGTTAATTAATATTTATATTTCTTAGTTAGATATTTATGATGAAAATCATCTAGATACTCACGTCATGTGGAAAGATTTATTAATTTTTTAATTATTCCGTAAACTTGAATATTAACACTAAAATGCACGTTTCTAATTTCATTGTATCAATTTGGTAAATATTTTTTGAGCAAAAATAACAATTTTTTTTTTTTTAAATTCGAATACCTTAGTATATTGAGTCTCAAAATTTAAAAATATGCAAGACAAGCATTTGAATGAAAACCTAAAACGTAGGGTATTAGATAGGCAGGTGATATGGAATAGCTTAGTGCTTAAAAATTGTGGTAATCAATATGTCGCAGTCATTGTTTTAAATAAGTTGAAATGTTTCGTCTGTGCAAAGTTTAAGCATCGTTTTAAGTTTCGGCATCGTATGTATGGAGGATCTCAGCCAGGGGGGACAGATTTTTAATATTATTCGTCTACACTAGTAGTCCAGTCGGTAGAGTAAAAAATCCACAAAAAATTCATAATAATATGATAGTTAAAGTAGCAAATAGTTAAAGTAGCAAAAACCAACAGGCAACTATACTATATTGTTATGTTTATGCACTAAAAGTTATCCGCAATCAATGAAAATGACAGAGAATATTGCACTTTTTATCCCCTTCATTTTGATTTTTCTTCTTAGCTTGTTTGGTTTTCGAGTAATTTAATTTTTTCTATAAGCTTCGCACGCATCCAAAGTACAAAATTTGCCATTTCTTAAATATTGAATATCTCGAAAACTATGACATATATGCAAAAATTACGAGAAATCTTTTTTTAGGAAATCAGTCAACCGGTTATTAGTAAAAAAAACAGTTATTAGTAAAAAAGGCTTTTTCACCAAAGAGGGGATGGGGGGCGGGGGGCTTTGGGGTTGATTGCTCTGCAACTCCAAAACTGATTTTTGTGATGTTTCCATCTATCATACCCCCACTAACAATTACTGTAGAAAATTTTCAGATAAGAATTATTATGATGACAATCTTTATAATGACTGGGGTTTCTCCAGAGATGAGTAACATGTTTTTTAAACCATACTATAAGAGTTTTTGATCTGGTTCCAGACCAGACCATCAGATATTTGAAAAATACTAACCAAGAAATGTAATAATTAAATCTTAAAATCCAAATTACAATGTCTTAGCGGAAAGTTATTGGATCCAGTTAAATTAAAAACTATTATTATTAACTTAAATAAAATAGATTTTTATAAATTAAAAAAAATAAATAAATTTCAAGAACGGATCTAAAACTTTCCTAAAACCTTATAATAAACCTAAAATTTTTTTTATCAAAATCGGCATTTTATATTTTTCAAAAATCTGATGATTTCAAGGATCATATCAACAACTTACTTAATTATCGTATTTACAAGCAAATATATTTATAAAAAAGAAGCTATCACTTTTGTTTCATAACTTACTTATGTTGATTTTATAAATTCAAAATAAAAAAAACAAAAACCACATAATTTCCAAAAATCTGCCATGGGTTAAGAGTTACAAATTATCAAGCTTATTTTAAAACCTAATGATGTTTTGCGGTTGCAGTTTTTATTTAACACGCTTTAATTGATTTAAAATTATGAATAAAGATAATAATAATAATTTAAACAGCACAACAAATTATGAATTCAAAAAGTTGTTTTATCAACTCAAATAACACTCAATGAAACAATGTTTTAAAATTGAATAAAATCATGTAACAGAAATATGCACCTCAAATTTAGAGATTAATCGTATTAACTTTTTTAATCTTTAAATCCAATTCTAGGGTTAAATAATAATATTTCGATGATATTTATGATTTTTCGATAAATGATTATTCTACTGACTAGGTTGACTGTCTAGCACAAAGTTAAACAATGACTGTTTCTCCCACAGATGGTTTTCTTATTTATTCTTAAGTTTGGAACTGACGAGAGCTTAATCCCATTAAGCAGTTTTTAGTCTTACTCGGGTGTATAAAACTACCTTCAACCACAAGCTATGAATGTTATGAATGCCCAAATTTCATTGCGAATAAAGTCTAATTAATATATTTTCAATCATGAACGCTCTAATCTGACATTAAAGGGAAATTCATTGCCTTCAGTTACTATTATCAAAAATATGTTAAAAGCTTTTGTTTTTGTTTATTAAGTTTTAAAATTAGTATCTTTCGTTCGTATGTACTCATATTAAGCAATTTAACTTTTATGAGCCATATAATAAACATTTATCCTTGGGTGTAAAAAAAATCAGTGTTATCCAACAATATAAAAAATACAAATCAAACACAAATATTATAAATACGTCAAAGCATTGTAAAAAAAAAATGATATGAAATAATTAATACAAAGATAAATGAAAAATAAAATACGCGGCACAAATTTTCAATAAATATTTCATAATAAATTTAAATGTATGCATAGAAACTAGAAAGAAAAACAAATTTAAAAATTAATTAATTTAATAAGAAATGAATGCGCTGAGTGCAAAAATATGTCATTGTTATACTACATATATTTATGTAGGAAATTATAAAATGCGATATAGTGAAAAAACATAATTTTTAAAATATCCCGTACAATTTTCAAGCAGATGCTCATAGTTCGTCACACATCAAATACAGGCGAGTGCGAGCTAAAAAATTTTGAATGACATGCAAAAAGTAACACTCTTTTCAAATTATTTTCATTATTAATATTGCACCTAACAAAAAAAAAAAAAAAATAATGAAATAAAGCTTAAGATTGAAGTACTTAGGAGAAAATCATACGCCGCATTTCTAGATGTTTTTTTTTTAAGTATACGATTTTTTTTTACTACTTGAAAAATGTGAAATGTGTTAATTCATGCACTTAGCAAATTATTTTTATTAGTTTAAAATTGTTTGTATTCAAGAAATACTAAGTGCAATTGACGTCGATTTTCTAATATTTTATACAGCCTTACAAGCACAAAGGACGTACTTAGGGGGGGGGGGGGGATGGTATTTGGGGATTCCGACCAGTGCTGTGGTTTTGGAAATTTTAAGAGGAGGAATTTTTCCTTTTGAGCGGAGGATCTTGCTTGACAAGGAAGGAATTTTTCAAAATGTCCTAAAAGTTTTCAACTAAGTATTACTTAGATAACTGCTAACAGTTCCAATAATGTATAGAAAGTTTTTGTAACAAATTCAGTCATATAAAAGTTATGAAAAATAAATAAGTTTATATAAAAACAAAATAGTCCTTCTTTGAAAATAAACGGTGCAATATAAAGTATTAATATTAGTAAATAATATGAGCCGTTCCGCCATGCCTGCCATGATTTTAGCAACCTCTATTATGTTATTGATATTTCTGATTCGGTATATTCCATAAAATAAAATGTTATAACTTTTTTAAATATATAGATGTCGTTATCAGCTGATGATTTATAATCTGTAGTTGGATTTCAGAAGGACCACTTGGTGGGTAATGCGCTACCCCAACGTCCTTTTAAAAAAAGATTAAAAAACTAAAATTTACCTTTCTTCGCTCTTCACAAAACCAGACATAAAAACATAGGATGTTATTGGTGGTATTTTTTAGGTAGCTCAATCGAAAGGACCCAGTTGGACGCATAATTTTTTCTAAATGAATATGAAATAGGAGGATTTCTTCCGAATGGGGAGGACAGGAGGATCGAGATTTGAGCGGAGTACGAATACTCCAATCGGAGTACCTTCGGCAGCACTGGTTCCGACCTGCTGAAATATGGAAACTTATTTTAATTTTCGATATTAATTAGGAACCAGTGCAAGGAAAAAAGCTAAATAAAATAATTATAATCTAGTATGTGGTATCACAATGGGTCGTTCAGGCCTGAGTGTGTCTCTCGACAGCCACTCCAACCTAACATAACCTAACCTATTTGAGCCATTATGTGCTTATGCTATATTTTGTTTTAATTTTTTGTCTTTGAAGTCAAATCAAAGAACTAAAGAAAGAGGATTAACCAGTGGTTCTCTACAGCTCCATACTTTTCGACTTTCATAAAAGACAAACTAACATACATATATGGCGGTATGAAATCGGGCGTCATTATAGTGGAAGTCCTAAATAACTAGAAATGTAAAAGGTTTTTATTAACCCTGTCGAGCGTCAAAGGGTTAAGCATAATCTGCTGCTTGGTAGGGTCTATAAATTGCATCATTGTTTTTATTCTCTTGTATTTAAATATCAGTTTCTTTAATTATTTCTCGAAAAAATCATGGTTACGGCCTTGGATAGTAGTATCACTTAATTCTCTTCCTACAGATATTTTTTCTTTCAAGAAAATCAACCTTTAAAGTTTTTATTAAAAAATACAAACTTATATTTATCAGGCAGTTAAGATTTTTCGCTAAAGATGACGTATAATAAACATACTTTTACTTTTAGCTAGTTACTTTCACTATCTTAGTCTATAACACTTTCCTAATGAAGTAAAAGCATGAAATAAATGTTAATCTTAATTTAAGAAAACTCTTCAAATTTGTCTTTGAAACAATATTTGAAGACTCAGACATGTGACAATCAAGATCTTTTCGTGACATATGTATTTTTGCATTGCATTGTATTTTTGCGTTGCGTGCAAAAGTGGTGTAAGTCAAAATCAGATTTTTGAAAATACATTGATTTTGTAGAAGTGCAGTGGGAAATGGGGCTCTTATAAAATTTATTTTCAAGTTTTACAGGCAGCTTTATAGTATACATGTTCAACCTAAATGTGCACTTTTTTTTTAGGAAACTAAATGAGGCCAAAATTATTGCCTGAAGGTGAAAACCCAAACAATAAAAAAAAAAAATAACTTACACCACTTTTGCACGTAACGGCTAATTTATTGAATCATCTAATTTCATCTAAGCTAATATTTTTGAACTTTCTAATATATAAAACAAAATTTAAAATAAATAAAGAAATTTCTGGGTCGTTTCTTACAAATACATCCAGAAACTTTGTAATAAATATATCCACGATATTCCATGAGGGAAATTCTGACACTGAATTCGTAATCAGAGCTTTAAAATCAATCTATTAAAAATTACGAGAGAGTTTTCGGCTCTCGTGGTCAAATTGGGATAGATATCACCAAATTCAGACACATATGACTGGCGATGTTTGAAAGCCTCAAAGGCTACATTTTCGCTATGACCGGAAAAGTAAAACAACATTTTCTACTGTCATATTCTACCGCTAGTGGAGTTTAGCATATCTTACCATTCGCGGTAGAGTGGTTAGGTTAGAGTGGTTTTTAGATTTAGTGGTTTGGCCAATCCATTATAATCCATAATTATATCACGTGAATGGGATGAAAAAAGCCAAACAAAGCTGAAATTACTTTTGCAATAAGTTATAACAATTTTTTTGGTTCCGCTGTCTACGAATTAGAAAATGAATTTTTGTGTTCATTGATATCAAATCTGGAATGGGAGTTTTTCTATAAGGTTTTCTTGCCGATAAAATGGCATCAGAAGTTTGAAAAAGAAACCCAACGTTTCACGAAAACGAAAGCCTACTCAAACTAACATTGCAGATAAAAGATTAGTTTGGTAAGATATTTTCCTCCTTTCTATGACCAAAGCTTTCATTCTTAAATTGTTGTTTACTAAATAAATAGAGAAAAAGATTTACTATTACTATATATAAGTATATTAAGGGGACATTCCAGTTTAAAATTTGACGAGCGTCGATTTTTTTTCTTTTGATTTTTGGGTTCCTTGTAGTTTCAAGAATACTCTCCTGAAAGTTGTAAATGTAATTGTACCTTAGTGTTCTAAAAAACAGACCTAAAGTGCAAAAACTAGTTTTCGAATCTGACATAAGATTTTTAAAATTGAAAATGGCAGAATTTTGATCAGATTTGCTTCAAATTTATTACTCCGGGGTTTCTGAGGGCGCTGATTACGACTCTGTCATCGGATTTTCACAACTTAAAATAGCTGATGCAATATGGCCGACTATTTTTCAAGTTTACCGGGTTTGCTTGAAACTCATAACTCAGGGGTTTTCAGGGTTGCTGATTACAAATCTGACATTAAATTCGTAATCAGTGATCATAAAAACGCCCTAGTAACGAGTTTCAAGCGAATCCGATTAATATTTTAAAAATCTTCCTCCATATTGGATCTGCCATTTTATATTTTCAAAATCTGATGCCTGATTTGTAATCAGCTACTCCGAAAACCCCCGAGTATTGGATTTCAAGGACATCGGATAAATTTTTAAAAAATCTTTCGCCATATTGGATCCGCCATTTTGAATTTTAAAAACTGATATCCGATTAGTAATTAGCATTAGCATAACGTTTTTGAATGTTGAAAATCAATGAAACTCGTATAGGTCCCGCCCACAGAAGGAGCGGAGAACATTCTAAAGAAGCACGTACAGCGAGAAAAGAGGCCCAGTCAGTGCAACTAAAGAAGTTAACAGAATTTGAAGATCTTCAGTATGCACTAGGGTTGGCTGGCTAAAAGTAATTTGCATAATCGAAAACTGGTAAGACTGATAACTCGAGTTCTACTGAACTGGTTTCGAAAAACCAAAATGCGTTTTATTTATTATTATTACAGCTATAAGTGGGGCTTAAAAATTGGAATATTTCCTCCTTTCTTTTAAGTGATTTTGTAATAAAACATTATAATTAAAAAAAAATTCCCCAAAAAACCAATTTTTTACAATTTTAAACTGGAATGTCCCCTAAAAAGATTTTATACAGATTTCGATAGGATTAACTTTACAAACTATCTACTAACCAATAGCCTATTTGTGTTCTTATGGAGGAAGTCAGCATTTTGTATAAATTGTACAACAAAATCAAATATCAAAATTACAAAATGAAAAGGTTTTGAAAGTAGGTTCGTATTTCTGGTGTCGTTGAACTTTCTCTTAAATACTTTCTTAATTTTCGTCACTTTTCAAAATTTATGTAAAGATACATTGAGCTAATGAATTCTTCAATAGTTTTTTCATAAGTCACGGTATCTTATACGTTTCGTTCATAACTAATCTATAACAATCAGTGCTGGGTAGTATGGATTACGATTACAGTAATCAAAATGTAATGGTAATCTTTACTGCCCTGCGCTGATAACAATTCACTTAGTACAAAAATTGTTCATAAATTCAATTTAAAACTTTATTTTGGATCAATGTAAGAAATTCATATTAATTGATACAATGAATTTGGTCATTGACTTTATGTAAGGACAAACTCGTAAACAGATTTTCTATGAAAATATCAATGTACGTTTTCATTCTGTGAATGATAATTTTCATGTATATTAAGAACTTTTTGGTTCAGTGTGTTTTATTTCATACCATATTGCTAATATTTTTCAATTTGGAAAAAAAAAAAAAATTCACTTCATCCTTCATTATAAAAAAAATATGGAAAATTTAAATTGTTTTAAGAAAATTATAAACTTTAGGCCTCTTGCGGGAGACTAACATTTTTTAAATTGGACAAAATTGTGGTATATGTGGGTCTATTGAGACACCTTTTCATCGAATTGAAATTTTGAATTTCCTAGCGACAATGCGCAAAACAAAGAACAATATTTTACTGCAATATCATTTGAGTTGGTCTTCAATAGAAATTTTATCAACCTTTTACGGATAACAAAACAAAAGAATAATAATGAAAATAGGTACTAATTACTCATGCAATCTCTGTTGCAGTATTTGCTTGGCAAACTTATTGTCATGAAAAGTAAGTACAGTGTATCTACTCTTTGGCATGCATGATTTGCTTATGTTGTTTCTACAATGTGAAAGTAAATGATAAGCGGATATCTTTTTCTTTGTTTGACTTTTGGTAGCACACGCTTAAAATATTTTCTTACTGAAAATAAAAATAATAATAAAGAAAAGTAATTGTATTTTACATGAGACAAAGGTATTTCCAGGAATTTTGTAAACATTTGCTCATATTCTACTTATACTTTTTATAAAGATGATATAAGCATTTTGTACTTTGTACATTATGCAAATAAGGTGATATCAGAGACAAGCAATTAGCAAGCAGAAACAAAAAAAAAAAAAAAAGCAGCAGAAGTGACAATTGGTAGTCACTGTGTTAATGCCCTCCATTGGAATTTCATATTGCAAATATTTTATTTTTCATGCTTAAATACATTTTTCATTTACTTTTTCATGTAAATTTATTTACAAAATGATGATGGTTGAGAACCAAAAATAGTTAAAATGAGTTAATGGGTGAGATCATAATGACATTTGGTAAAGGAAAAATGATCTCCGAAAAATAAAGTAGATATACTTGTGATTAAGCTGATAGCCGGGTAATTCTTTGCAATAAATTAAATATAAATATACCTAACTCAGTTAAGCAGTTTTCTTGTATATTTATCATGTGAGTATGCTTCAATTTGGATACCAAAAGGTCCTCAAGTGGCAAGAGATACTTTACTTAATAAAGAGAAAAATCTTCGTTGCATACGAGAACTTAGCAAAATGTCACTAGGTTTGTAAGTTATCTAAACAATTAGTAAATATTTAAATTTTTGTCGGAAAAAAGAATTGAGAATAAGTAAAAGTGAGTGAGTGATGGAGTCAACTGGCCAAAGTAAACGGTAGTAATGGTCTACTCCTTACTCTTTTATTATAATTCAAAATTGTTTCTTTATATTAAACCGGAAAATCATTGATCCGCTTTAATATCCCCCCCCCCCAAAAAAAAAAAAATGCCTAAAAATCAACACAAAATCTCAAATAATATTGAATTATTGCTCTGCTTAAAAAATGTCTTTTATTGCCCTCTCTGGTGACTAAAAAAGTGTAGTCGCTCCTATTGTCCACTATTTTTTTTTATTTTCAATAAAACGGAAATGATCAACGAATCATTAGTTTCGCTGTCACAGTGATAGTTTAAAATCATTTAGCGCAACGATTTCATTTTTTATGTATTCGCTTTATTTATTTATCACTTTCTATCACTCTCTCTCAGGCCTTTATGGTAGTATATTTGTTTCTCTAGTGTGGACATTTCTGACAATGGCTCATAAATTATACATTGTTATTGCAATTTCCCTTCCCTTCATTTTTATTTTATCATTTTTATTTATTTGTTATTTTACTGTGCTACTGTTTTGATCCTATTACGAGTAAAATGATTTTTATATTTCAGCTATTCTTTTTTTATAGCAATTTACTTTTCAGTTTGCCTTTCTATTGACACAAACAAAATGTTGAAAATATGCAACGGAAGTGCACAAAAGGTCAACGCATAAAAAAAAGGAACAAAATCATAAAAATAGAAGTTAAGTGACCGTAGCGTTTGGTAATTTTATGCATATTAAAATAGTTTGAAATACTTTGAGCCACTAAGGTGTGTTAATATACGAAAGAATATGTAAATGTATGCAGTTGGAAGAAACATTTTCTCACAGGAAGAAGTTAATTTCTTAAGATTAATGAGAATATGCAAAGTATTTGTGTAAGAAAGTGATAAACAAATTTTGTATATTTTGGTTAAAATAATTTAGAGAATATTTGCTCACTAAGTTTGGAAGTCAGACAGCGGAGCTAGTTTAGTTTAAAAACAAATTATGATTTTGTAAATAATCTTAACAGAATTCTCGATTCAGTATTTATTAGTAATAATTTGAACTTTAATTTAGCTAAATCTTCAATTTCATCAACTGACATGCATCAGATTCATTTAATTTTTTTAAATGAATTTTTATGAATTTCATATTTTGACTCTGGTTAATCAAAGCTCCTGCTTCCATTTCAAATTTCCATTTCAAATTATGTGACGATTGAAAATGAAATTTTTTTTTAATTAGATTCAACTTAGCAGATATACATAATTGATTTCTGCCGTTTTTTTAAGTGCTTCTGTTGCGCAAAAAACTTTAGCCAAAGAAGTAGAAGAAGGAAATATCACCTTGATCAAAGAGTTCCCGGAATAACCACCGTGTGGCGCTCTTATAGTTCCGATTTGAGTTCTGTTTGTCTTTTATTAGTTGTACATCTGTTGCTGATATTCCCTCTAAATCTTAGCGTCATAGCTTAACATTTGCAAAAGTTACGTAGCCAAGAGTACATCTATCTGTGTGTGTGTTGGCGATTTTTTACAATTTTATTAAATTGTATTGTATTAAATTTTGCGTAAAAAACGGATTTAATGGTGCGCGAACGTTGGAAATGTTGGAAAAGTGTTTCGGCAACGATTCTCTCGCTCGTTTGCCAGTGGCACGAGCGGTTCAAAAGTGGTCGTGAGTCAATCGAAGATGATGAACGCAGTGGCAGACCATCGACTTCGAAAACCGACGAAAACGTTAATAAAGTAAAAGAAATTTTGGTCAATAACCGTAAATTAACCATCAGAGAGTATTATTTGGGCGTTATGAGGCGTTTGCGCCAAGCAATTCGCCGAAAGAGAACAGAATTGTGGGCAGAAAAATCGTGGATTTTGAGCCATGATACCGCACCGTCGCACAGTGCCACCATTATTCGTAATTTTTTGACGAAAAATGCAACAAATACCATCCAACAGCCACCGAATTCACCTGATTTGGCTCCCTGTGACTTCTTTCTGTTCAATCGAGTTAAAAAAACCATTATGGGGAACGCGCTTCAGCAGCCGAGAGGAAGTAATGGAAAAATCGCACGAATATAAAAATTTTTTCGAGGATTGGATTAAGCGCCGGCATAAGCATGTTGCAGTCGATGGGGATTACTTTGAAGGGGACAATATAGATCTAGATGAATAAACTTGTATTTTTAATTTTCTGAATAAATTCCGGGAACTTTTTGCTCAAGGTGGAAAGAATTAACTTTAGTTTCTTCAGAAAGGGGTACTTCAAACAAAGGCCATTAGCAATGATTTTGAAATGTAATTTATGCACATTTTATCTATTTAATTTTTATTGTACAATTTTTAATAAAACTTATATTTTATTTAGACGACCTTTTTTGATCAAATGAAATACAAATGTAATAAAACTGTTTTAAATTTTTACTTTTTGCAATTTTGAGCCCAAAGTTTGAAAGGAAAAACTTGCAAGCAAAAATTTATTTTTTTATTTTCAAAGTTATGGATTTTGTCGTCTTAATTTTGAAAATAAAACACTGTGCCATGGTATGATTTTCCGATCCAGAAGATTTGATTTCTGTAGTACTGTAATGTAATTTTTGAAATCGTTTGAAATAATGCCGACTAGCATCGGTGCCAGATTGGATAAAATATCGTCATTTGAATGATATTTTAGGCAGACGATTGACGAGCACCATGATCAATTTTGATGAATACATTCTCTGTCTTATCCGTTTTCACTAAAAAGAGAGAAGCTGGACGGAAAAATCAAAATCCTGTATCGGTATTTTATATAATTTTTCAATAGTAAATTGAAAATTGAGAGCATTATTTGTTGTTAGCATCAAGTGTTTGTGGCCTGGGTGATGGACACCAAATGTCAAGGTCGTGAAATGAAGATTTGAAGTGCGCCAATATGACGACAAACTTTTATATTCGTCATAGTTGCGATTCGGAATAATTTTTGGCCAATTTTCATGTTTTTTATTTGACAAATTTATTTGTATTATCTTGAAATTATTTTGATTTCCACGAAAATAGTTCATCTCTATGCCAGATGAAGATCACTGTTGTGTTTGTGCTAATAGTGCGGACACTCGATAATGGATTTCATTGAAAGTCTAAATTTCAAATTTAGGTGGACACGCGACAAAAAAGGAATTTCTTTGAGAATCGAATTTCGGTTTTGACAGATTGAAAGTTTGGAGAAGAAAAAGAATTTTTGTGTGTGTTTTGTGAAAATAAAAATATTGTCTTTTCAGTTGGATTTGAATAGCAACTATGGATAATCGGAGGAATAGCAATAAGTTGCTCTCCGGCTTCATTATTTTAGTTTTTCATTCTCTCTTTTAATAAATATGTAATAAATAAACGGATGCTATGAAAACAAAATGCAAAATGTCTAAAAAAAAATTTAATAGACCTTACATTTTCCCTGTTTTTACAACCGTGGGTTTGAGGGTTGCTGAGTTATTTGCCAGGAATTCCCTCTCGTGTGTCCGCACTGTAAGGCATTTTTCTGTTATCTAAATTTCAGAAAGCGATGCAAGATTCAGACAATTTTAACAATCCTTGTTTGGGGAGTATTTAATTGTGGAGGTCTGCTTAAGATTTCATGTAAGAGAACTAAATTTATTCACATCAAACTTATTCTACATAAGTACTTATATTAGCTTCGATTCAGTTAATATAAGTAACTGAACCTAAGCTAATATATTTAATCAATAGATATACTACTCTTAAATGATTCTCAATAAAATTTTTAACCTTTGCGAAATACCATATATTTTAGTGTTTTTTTTTGTGAACATTTCAAATATTCATTTATATTTACCTTTCTTTATTCGAAATGTTATCCTTTTCAATTGATTTCCGTTCACACACTTTGGTAAAACAGAAAAAAAACTAAAAACATTTGAACAAAAGAAATGAAATTGCATCAAACTTATGTGATCTTATCAAAATGTAGTAGGGTAACTATTTGTATGTTATACAAAATGCTATTGAACTACATTGTTGCACGGTGTCGGCATATGGTTGGCCCTTGGCTTTGTGTACCTGTGGTACTCTTAAGCGATATAGTAGTTTTATGTGAAAATGTGTGAGTTTGTGAAAAAAAAGAAATGCCGACACATTGAAGTCGCTACAAATTGAGAACAAAACGATAGGAATATCGTGAAGAGGTAAAAGGATACACATTTGGTTGAAAACATTTTATTTCCGTTTAGAAAAGAAAACATTCCACTGATACTCGCATGTGATTATGATAAGCGCGGCATGGAGCGGAAAAGAGCATTTAACGCGATTTGATGGTTCACAAATTGGCTTAAATAGGGTTCAAAAAAAGCAAAAAGATATGAAGGTAGTAGTGGCAACTGCAACTGCTGCTAAGTGAGGCTCACGTATCATGTTTGTGTGTGGTTTTGAATGAAGTTTTTTTTTTTTACCAAATTTGATAAGGATGTCATGGGGATTTTTTTTATAATTTGCTAAAGAAGTTCGTGTATAGTTAGATTTTTGATTAGCTGAGGTTCCAGACAGATGTACACATGTGAAATAGAGACTGTAAGAAGTCTAGAAATTTGTAGTAAATCACAAAACGGTTTTAGTCCTTTAACAAAACTTTAATCCTTCATTTCCGTTTGCTCATTTCAAAATTTTCAACGAATAGAAATAAGAAAATATTATTCAATCGAATTGACAGTTCAATATTTTCATAGCATAATAACAAAATATTATTTCCGTAACTGTTGCTATCCTTGATATTCATGGGGAGATGTGTGTGTGTGTGTGTGTATGTTTTTGCTATCTCTTTACACTTATCACATTATTGCAAACTCATTGTCTACGTTCTGTATTGGAGCTCATGCAATATTCATGTATTAGTATTTCTACATATCTGCATGTATTTGAATATTGTATGTACACATGCACATTTACCATATTACAGTAGATGTATGTAGATGTGTTTGTTTATTTTCATGACATCCATAGATAGCGCGTACAAATATCCTGAATATATACAACAACAAGGGAATCCTTCTCTTTTGGTTTTGTTTGCGCGCGCATAATGACAGTCATTTTCTGTTGTTATGTTATCGCCGCGACGACAACATAAAATTGTTGCTTGCTCCTTTGTTTGACTGCCTGTATGTCTCCCTATCTGTATGTCAATTTGCCTGTCTTTCTGTTTGCTTGTATGCCACTTCAATGACACCATATTCCATTTAAACCATGCAGGGCGAAAAACACGTTTATTTAGGAATATACACTGAAAGAAATAAAATTGAATCACCCAAAACTTAGCTTAGGGTTATTTTACAGACTACAAACTAGAAGCTTCGCTTAATATTTTGCTTCTTTCAGATGCTTAACCTTTTAAAGAGCATTCTTAGAAAGCTGGTTAGTTTAGATTGAAACTTTCCCGCAGAGCGTAGGATTACTTAGAAATTTTTAAGCAAATAATTTTATTTTGTTATGACGATGCAATTGAATCTAAGTTGCGTTACAGGGGAAAGCAAGACTAAATATTCTTCATCAAATAGTATTGTGAGCAGATTTTTATCTATTTTTTGTCATATCGAAATTTGAGGCTCTAAGAATGAATGGGCAGGAAATCTGACTTGAAGTTGGTATGAGTGGGTCTATGTGGAGGAGAGCTCCAAACAACTTTCAAGCAGAGGTTTTCGCCATTAGGTTATGTACTCAGTTCAACTTCGAACGTAAGTACAGAAGACAAGATATAGTAGTAAAATCAGACAGCTAAGCAGCAATCAAAACACTGAAATATCCTTTGGAATATCCTAAAAGTCTGGGAATGTCTAGAGCTGCTGAATGAATTTGGTAAGAAAAACAAGGTCACCATATTCTAGGTCCCAAAGGCACACTGAAATACATAAGAATGAAACAGTCTACTATTTAGCAAGGAAGGTAGCGGCCAAGAATCGCATTGGTCTTGACTCCATTCTGGTTATAGAGGCTAACACCATTAAAGAAAAACTAAGAGAAAACGAAAGGGACATTAAATTCATCCTATTGAATTCAAATCTCTAAGCCTAAGCAATCAAAGCTATTAATTGGGAATTTCAATTCCTAAAAGGTAGCCCAATTCCTCAAGTTAAGTAAAAGCAACCTCGGAATGAGCAGGGGTTTCCTTTCAGGGCATTGTAGACTGGAGGAGCACATAAGTAATTTAAGCATAGGACAGGACAGTAATTGTCGCTTTTGCCGAGAAGAAAATAATACGTCGAAGAAGAAAATTTCTTACTGAGTTTCCTTAGTGAGATTGGCCTATCTGAATGGAAGACCAGCCTAGGAAACCGTTTCATGAATACTCAATGGTTATTGGTTATTTCTCTATCTACTTCTATCAACGTGAGTTAGTAGCATCGCTATAGCTTATATCAACATTGTATAACTCAAAATAGTGCAGTTGATTTTTACCTTTGCTTATTTTCACAGTGTCATTCATAAATTGGCATTGAATGCAACGAAACGATAAAAATAGTTATGCGAAGGTCTCTCTTGTGGAAAATCATTATGATTGATTGTCATATTTTATTGAAGGGTTATAAAAAGGAAGTTGACTTTAAGCTTGATTTTCTTTCACGAACTTATATGAAGAAATTATTGAAATGTGAAAGTGAATATATGTATATCAAACTTAAATAGCAAGAAAATTCCTATTAATTTTATTCATTTTATGATATATCCTCTAATATACATTCGTTCGAGTAGTTTCTTTTAATCTTCTTCTAAAATAGAAGAGAACGCCAATTTTGAACAGTTGTTCATAAACATTTTTATCATTTTGGTCATATTCATTCAATTGAACTGAGGTCTTATGCTGGTAAAAGTAAAATATCATTCTTCATTTTAAAATAACCTTAACTTTTTTAAAAATTAATATCATTCAATTATATATACAATGTACAGCAGTTCTACATATTTTATATATATAAATGTAAATCAATAATGTCTCTTTACAACTGAAGTAACATCAATCACAATAAAAGAAAAATAAAAAAAAAAAATTTTACGCAAATTACATTTTTGAGTAGCCTTTAAGAAAATGTAAAATTTTTAAGTATTACGGAGCGCAAGAGGGAAGGAAATTTGAACAAGGAAAATGATGTCAAATGTTTTTACGGCTCAACTCAATAATCCTAAATTCGATTTAATGTCTACAAAAATTGTAACATTGACATTGAAACATTCTTGTTATAGCGGATTGGGCGGAATGCGGAAGAGAACGACATGTTCCCGTAAACATGAAGGGTATGAATTTTTAAAATGGTAACCGTTGTTGACGGTGACGAAGGCGGTGAATGATGGTAAATGTACTGCTGTTGCCTAACATTTGCCACATGACAGACACGTATTCGCAATGAATATTTCAAAATGGGTTCATTTAGGAAATGTTTTTGGCAAAGAATTTTATGCGGCTACACTCAAAGTACATTTGCAAATGTGTAACGAACAAACAACGTGAATATTTTTGTGTTCAAGAAAAAAAAAACCTAGTTGGAAATTTGGTTGATTGACAAGGTTTAACAATTGAAACAAATTTTTCAGAAATATTAATTTACTCGAAACTAATAATTGATTTGAAGGTAATTTTCATCCATCAGTGGATTTATACATTGGCAAGCCTATTAGCCCCGTTATCAGGTGAATAATACACGTTACCGATAGACCTATTTATGCTTATGAGAAAAATTGAATGAAAGAATATGGTTATTGGTCCAATCTTTGTGAACGACGTGTGCAAGAAGATTAAATGAAATCATGAACTGTACACCGACATTGATCATTCATTGGCCAGGTTATGCTGAGAGAATGGAAATTAACCTTTAAGCTAGGAAAGGATTTGCTGTTCTGATTAGATTGGGTTAAAATTTGTGCATCGTATTTCTACTTTTAGATTTAAGTATCTTACGTTTAATATATGATTGGATTCAACTTTATTCAATATTTTTTATTTTTAACTCTTGATTTTTTTTGTCTAAATTATTGTTTTTTAAATAGTTATATATATTCGAATTAAAGAGATTTTTTCTTGTTTCAGTACACTTCGGGTGGTTTTATGACGAAATTAATTTATAGTTCCTTTTGGTGGGTGGGATTTGCTCACTACCAAGAACATTTCCTAAGTGGTAGCTTCGGTTGTCAATAGAAAAACAGTTTAAAGTGGAAAGTAATGTTTCATAAAATAAGATGTGCCTAAATGAGGTAGCAACATTAAACTTGTATGTATATTTGGTAGTGACTCACACATTTTTCCTACAGTACAAGGGAAGAAATGTTAACAACACGTTTGAATTTGCTGCTCTTTTTCAAAAAATATCGTTAGCAAAAAAAAAAAAAAAAAAAACTCAGTGTCAATTTTTTATCAAAAATAATAAATTCTTTTCTGAAAAAAAAAATACTTGACCCTCCAGCCTGCTTTTTGTTGTTAATTAAAAATATATGTATATAATTATTTTTGGAAGTTGAAAAAAAAAATATTAGTAACTACAGAATAGCAAAGGAAATAAATAAATAATAAATTTTTACTTTTCCATTTATTGGCACTACCCGCTTTTTATATACCTTTACCCGGAGTCAATTTCCAATTTCATTTTTGACTTTATTTACAAGTTACATACACAAAAATTTAACCAAACCCTCATTGGCTGAATTCACGACACTCATCTAAACGGTTGCTGCACATCAATTTTCGTGTCGTGAACATGCTGCTGCTTTTAGCGTTAACGTTTCTATTGTGAATAGTTTTTTGCTATTTTTCCTCTTTAACAAAACCAAAAACTTAAATAATGAATATAAATAATTTAATGTTTTTTGCAAAGTATGTTTGACGATGGCGTTAATATGAATATGTTTTGTCAAATATGACAGCCATAATAAACAAATGAATATATATAGAAAAAATAGATACACATAAGCCGCTGTACAAAAATCAACCGGTGAAAAGTATCATACAAATTTTTCGCTACCAAAAATGGCGCTTGCTCACTAAAAATGGTGTCATTCACAATATAATTTTACAACTGTTTAGGAATTGATGAGTGTTGTGAATGCAGCCATTGTTTTTAATGCTGAAAAAAATTGTCCTGTATATTATTGATTTAAAATATTCTACATACATTAGGCATAATAATTCTTAATTCTTCTTACAACTTTGCATTTTATTTCAAAGAAATATTTGTAACATGCTTTTGTTTTTTTTTTGGAAGAATCCTGCTTGTGAAAGCTTTTCACATACAAATACGATAAAATAGTGCCAAGAATTTATTTAAAATTATTATAGAATGATAATTTTCACAATGCTAAAAAGATTTTTTGGTTTTGTATTTAAGATACTGCAAAATACCAAACGGAGGAGATGTTGTTCTTGTAGTTTTGTTGTTACTCTAAATCAGAATTTGCTTCTGTTCTGTTGGCTAAAAGCCAAAAACAGTTTTAGTTATATGCCCAATTGAGCAGCAACCTTTCAGCAGCAATGCTTGTACCTAAAATGTTGCTTTAAATTATGACCTATGGTTTAATTTATTCAATGAAGGAGAACAAAAGATTTTTACATTTACAAAAAACGTATCTGCAATAAATTTCAATAGATTTGAACTAAATTCTTTTAGTAGTTTTTGGGTATTATTCAAATTTAAAAGAACAAGCGAAGCCAATATTTATATAGCCAGTATTACAAAATTTTAAGCTACAAAATATTTACATTTAATTTCTTAGAGTTAATCCGAACGATGGAACTTACACTGTAGTCCGGCTACTCTAAATACGGGATTCTTAATGAGTTTCAAGACGCACAAACTGCTCATGTGAATGAAAGTTTTTTTATACTTAAGTCCTTCTGTGTGAATTACGGTCCAAATCAATGTTATGCTACTAATTTCTTTTAGGGGCACCAAGAACAAACTCTTGACGACCTAGAGAGTCTAATGGGTAGTGCACTAGACTTTCATCTGGGAGCTTTGGGTTCGATTCCCGTCTTTCTTATATTCACTATCAATAAAAAGTATATGACAATTATAAGATAGTGTACACAAGTACACATCTTGGTTGGTAATGGCAAAACCACCAAGCTGATAAAAAATTGCCACACCGCCGTTCGGAATCGGCGTTAAACTGTAGGTCCAACTATGTGGTATCACAATGGGCCGTTCAGGCCTAAGTGTGTCTCACGACAGCTACCCCAACCTAACCTAACCTAAGAACAAACACTTGGCTACAGTAGGTTTTTCTAAGGCTGGCGTATGCTGGTAGTCCTACACAAGTCCAAGCCATGTTTGGTTTTTGCTGTCTTCGTGTAAATATTAGGGTAATAATACCTCAATTGGAATTCTTATTTTCATTGCTTGGTTACCAATAGGTAGTGGACCTATTACCATTGATTTTTGATGTAAAACTTCTATGGTGAAATTATAACAGGTGGTGTTGGCCGCAAAACTGTCTTCTTCTTTTCTTCTCAGAAAACGCCTACAAACGCCTGTTTTTACGTCCGCTGATTTTGACATTTAACATTCTTTGCACCAATAAAGGCAATGTGCTTTTGTGAGCCGGATTGTCTCTCACGTTTCAATATGAACCCCATCTATCTAAAAGACTTTTTACTTCCTTAAGTGAATTGGTTACACCTTTTGTTTTTTTTATTTACTTCTCTAGAGAGCGAAAATGGGTGCTCGAAACTGTGTTTGACGGCTTCAACTTTCCCCGAGACCAAAAGTGAATTCGTAAATTGGCAAAATTCTTAAAATTTTCGGCATTGGCTCAGGAGCTGAAAAATTGCAATGTAAATTTTCTAAAATTTTATCAAAAAATAGTAAAAATATTTTCATTGTTTCCAAATGATCTTGTTTTTTTCCTGTGCTTTATTGTTTTGGCCTTCACTGTGCTTTTTTTGAAATAATAAAGCACCCTCAAAATATGCAAAAATAAAACAAATTTCACTATATTTCCTCTCAAAGCTTAAGCTTTTAGTGCAATTTTTCTCTCTTTTTTTCAAGTACTTACCATCGTCAATGTTATTAGTATTTTCACCACGCGCCCGTTCTTTACTCTTTCCCCCATCGCGAAAGCACTGCGCACAACAACAAATTGTAAATCCCACAATCAATAATATCCAAGCGAATACCATTAAGATTATTGTTGACGTTGTACGATATTTATATGCACCGTATTCGTAATTGTGATCTTCGATCAGTAGTAGAACATTTTCAGTGTCATTTGCTGCATGGTACGGAATACCGCCGCTATGGTGAAGTCCATTAGTGGTGAATATCGGTTGCAGTTGGGCGAATGTTACATAGGTATACGTTGCATTTGACATGTTTTGGATTTGTTCTTATTGGTTTTTCTAATTGTTATTTGTAATTTGGAATATTTCAATTAATTAATTAATTAATTAAAAACAAAAATCACTTGAAAATTTCTTTGTGTTCGTTCACTCTGAAAAGTTTAATTGAAACGTGACTCTCGCGATCTCTTGTCGTAGAAGTAACTGCGCGATCTTATTTGTCATCACTCTATCTTTATTATCAAATGTTTGAACTGATATATTTTGCAGTTTGTTTACATGCGAGATCAGTTTTATCTTTTCTTCTGAATTTATACAACAACAAAAATTTTGAAAGCTTTCATTAAAATGAGCGGGCGTGGTGTGTTGAAATCATTCCATACAAATACATAGTGGTTGCGGCGGAGGTATGTTTTGGGAGAGAGAACAGGTAGTAAGGAGATCGTAAAAAACATGGTGGGTTTTTTGTAAATTCAATTTATGAATCGAATTTGTTATTTCTTACTTATTTTTAAATTTGTAACCATAATAAAGTATCGGTTGTTTTTTATTATTTTTGTGTGTCGTATTGAAAAGTGTAAACAATTTTAAGTGTTGGTCTTGCAACTGTGTAAATACAATAAAAAATATTAATTAACACGCTTTAGCCATGGTGGATAGGAGTAAGCTGACTAGTTCAATAACAAACCGATAATTAAATTAGCTACTAGGTTACAATTAGCAGAGCTGTAAAAGATTGCAATCATTTGTGATTAAAAAATTAAATTAGAATCATTTCGTAGTCAATGAATAGTTATTCATTTTTGAAGTCAGAATTTGAATGCAATCTTTTAGCTGCAGTCGTTAATAATAAGAAAATAAAAGAATTTTTTGATCACTCAGCAATTGTGGAAAATTACTTGAGCTGCATGTAAACAAATCAATCTTAATTTTGCAATTCTTTGTTTTCCCCCTCTATTACTACTTTTATTGCACAACAGCCAGTCATGTTGAGCACTAATAAAAGGAACCTAAAGTTTTTTGTCGATTTCGAATCACGAACGGAAAAGTTTGTCAGCCAAGAAGATGTAGTGACGTGCAGAAAAATGTTTGTATTTTTTATTTTTCAACTGAGCCGAGTTTCAAACCCAAGCGTAAAGGTTCCGAACATACTATTTACGTCACGGCGGATTTTTCCTCTGTTATTAAAAAAAAATTGAGAGTTCTAAAAACTAATCTGCCGTTTCCATCACTTGTTTTTTTTATTTTTGTTGGTAAATATTGTTCATTATTAGTTGTTAGTACATAAATATTACGAATATCTGTTGTTCTTTAATTTAGTATAGTATTTATAATTTTGTTTTGTGTTATGGAATCAAAATAACGCGATGATTTCATTGTTTAATGCATAAATCACATGCGATTTCACCAAGTCAGCAAAAGGATCCCAGATTTAAATTTTGAAATCTGAAGTAAAAAAAAGTTCAATGAATGCAATCACAGAAGACTATTCATTGAATGAGACTTCAATGATTGAGCAGATGACTATATTTTTTTACAGCTCTGGTAATTAATGCCCGACTGAACTTTCGACTTCATTTTCGTATTCAGGTTCGGCCTGAAATGACGCGTTCGGGTTCGGTACGGCTTAGGCCAAATAATTGCAAAGGTATTATAAAAATATTATTTTTAAGTAGCTATTTAAAAAAAATGTTTTATATCGTTTTTCCAGTAGAATAGCGTTAACCCTCTCAGGGTAGCTCCCTGTTCTCGGGTGTTAATATTTGTTCATATTTCTGATAAAGTTGGTTCAAAATAAGAGAAAAATCAGAAATTTTAAAAACAATGCGGAAAAAATTAATTTTTCCTATAAATGCCCACACATGTCTTTTTAAATGCGAGTCTACCTAGTACTACCTTTTTGTTTTTGTAAACACGTAAAACTTATATACACTTGTCGGAGGAAAAAGGATATTTAATTTTTTTTTTTGCCAAGGCGATACAATTTTATTCGAATAAGTCACCATATGTCTATTTGTTGATATTGCCTGGTATTTCACGAATTTTTTTAATAAAAAAAGGTTGACAACTGGGAACGATACGGCCGTTATGGCAAAACACCTTTTTTCGTCACTTCTTGCGGAGAGAACGATAAATAAAGAACGATTTATCTGAAATGGAAAAAATACCAGAACATGTTTTAGTTTTTATCGTCGTGCTCTTAGCAATTTACATTTTTCGAGGGTCTGGAAGAAAAAAAAATTTTGGTCCAGAAAAAAAAAGTTCTTTGTTCTCTAAGAGGCTATTACAGTTATAAACTTTACAGTAAAAATTTACATCGATTGGTGAAATGGTTCTTGAGAAAATTTTTGAAAAACAACATTTCGAGTTAAACGCGTTTAAAATTTCGGCACCATGTTCCGGTAGTCGGATACTCAGATCTCCATGAAATTTAGAAAATATTTTTTCAAAAGGATGTACTTTGATATAACCCCTTAAGAATCGTCTTTCAAATTAATTGTCAATATTTTTAATATTGGATACGGAATTTTTTTTGTAATTTGACGGACACTAGTTACAATAACTAATTTAATTGTCATTATTTTATACTGATGCAACCGATTTTTTAATGTTGTTGACCACTTGAGCAATACACGCTTAAGTCGACTTAAAACAGAATTGTGTTATAAATGCTATCGTGCTCTTTAAATTCCAATGCACATGTACATCGTCCCCGAAATTCTATGTTTTTTTAAACAAAAGTTATAAAAAAAAGAAAGGTTGGCAACCAATCACATTAACTTCAAACCGTGTTTACTAGAAATGAGATTTTCAGACTTAAGCGGTTACTGCTTTTGACCACAGATGTGATAAAATTCCAGTTCTGCTTGATAGTGTCATTTCTTATTATGCTATTTACAGATTACAGATCGATATACAAATTTTCGAAGGGGTGGACTACTAAATACTAAATACCACTGTGTTCAAATGAAACCAGGAATTTCAAATTTAAATTGCTCTGGTATATCGATTCTCAAATATTTTCCATTGCACTGTGCAGCGCTGTGAGTGACATCCATGTCAAATTTCAAATCATTATCTTCATTAGTTTAATAATGATGCTCGTTTTTGTGAAGAAGTTTTTTTCCGATTATATAGTAAATTCAAAAGACTGCTGCGGGGATACCGTTTTGACATGATTGGGGAGATACAAGTCGAATCGAAGTAGGCATTGAAGACCCTTTTGGAAATAGGATTTAACAACTGTTTCGAGGATTGGAAAAACGTTGATATAAGTATGTATATTGTGTCGGAGGGGATTACTTTGAAGGCGATGTAATCGATTCAAGAAAAAATGTCTAGAAAATCAAGAAATTATTATTAGTAAAACAATGCAGAGGCTGTTGTACTGTGTCTAACTATAGATGTGGTCATTGGATTAAAAGGATTCAGTGAATATAATGTAAAAAAATGTGTTTTTGAAGGGCCTTTTCACGCTTAACACATATTCGGGGCTACTTTTTTTCTTTCGCGAAAAAAGAAAAATAGAAAAGTTTGTTTTTGTATTCAATGGGAAAATACCATTTTTAAAAAAAGAAAAATTTCTCATGCACAACCTTGACACAACCTCAATAATTACTGAATGCTATACAAGGGGAAAAAATAAAAAAAAACTAAGGATGATTTATATTTTTTATATCTTTTTTACTCTCTACATCTCAAATATTCTATCATATTGTCAAGAAATTTGCAACGATTGCAGTAAGTGTTGCATGTTGCATAAGAATACGCAATTGTTTGCATCAATGTGCAACATTCTGTAATATTTCTTCATTTTTATAACCAATCAAAATGGCTTCAAATATATTAAACTAAAAAAGAAATTTGTGTAAAATTGCTATTTTACATATAGTTGTTGTTTTTTTTCACCAACATCAGCTGACGGGAAAATATACGAGAGCTGCTAAAGTAGAAAGTAGTACAATTTCTGCTATATTTTTCAATACTACACTGCATATTATGAATTTATAATGTAGAAAAAAAAATGTTATACACTGCAGAGATTTCGATTTTCTATAGAAGTTCAGAGTAACTCATATGCATATAAAATAAGGAGGAGGGAAAAAGGAAATGAAGATGAAAAATATTTTTTTTTTTTTTTGTATTAATGCAGAGATATCATCTTGAATATAAAATAGCAGCGTAATTCGTTTTCATTTTTGATTTGAGTTGATTTTCTTCTACAGATTGCAACAGAGTCGTTCAGTTCAGATTGTAGTAGTAGACATTACATAACTTCGCTTAGAGCAGAAGACTCTGGTTCGCTTTGAGTCAGCGTTTTTGTTGTCTTGACTGTTTCTTAGTTGTGGAACCAGATGATGGCTAAAAGTCTACAGAACTACTCGAGGTTTAACATTTCAAAAATATCGAAATTTCTTTGACTCACCTTGGAATAGTCAATAAAGGATCTGTTAATTGCAGCCGGCCAGTGATTTTTCCACTTTTCTCTTGCCGGGAATATTACCTTGGACTTAGGACAGTTTCAAAAACATGATGGTAGTTTTAGATCTTTGGTTTTGCTGTGGTCAGAATTCTTTGTTGTCCATGCTATATCCATTACAGTTACGGGTCAACGAGCCTCTGTAGAAGTGTATGACACAAATATTTAATATTCGCTTATTCCGACCTGAACCGACCCTGCACTTCAATATGTAGTATTTGATTCCATGCAAGTGTGTTGGTAACTCTTTCACACACTACTTTTCTTCTTCTTTTATACATGTCCCTACATATGTATGTATCTATCTACTCCACTTATGAAATATTTTCTTTTCTTTGGGAGGTTTTTATTGTATATATTTCATGAAGACTTCAACGTTTATCAAAATTGAGTGTGCGTGTAAATTTCTACGAAATGCAGTTATTATTTTTAAGAAAATTCGTCGCCTTTTTCTATCTCCTTTAACCATGACCCTGGTCCATTGTTTATTTGTTAAGAAATTACAATAGTGATAAAATTTTATTACATCACGTTTGTTGTTTTTCTTTTTTTTTTACGATTCCTCATTTTTCGTTATAATGTTGAGTAATTTTGTTTTTTAAAGATAATACGTGTTGGGAATAAAAAAAATAGGAGTGAGTTTTGTACTAACAAAAAAAAAACAAAAGTATTAAAAATATTATTTAAAAATACTTTCTTATCTTAATGATTTTATTGCAATACTCCTTCCATATTTTTACATGTTAGAATATCACATTTTATAATAGTAACTGGAAAAAAAGAAGATTGTGAATTTTAAGAAAGTATTAAAATTTCTACTTTTACTACTCACGTTCGCAAATTGCACGCATCAATTGACAAATTGTGATATTTTTCCATGCAGGTCCTCGAATCACTGTGCATTGTTTATTGAGGGATTCTAAACCATCATTAGTGTTTCCCAATAGACCAGCGCTCTCGGTAGTGTTTCCACCCACAGTGCAACGTTGGTTGATGCGACTGCATAATTGTACATCGAAAATGTTGCGTTGTGCGTGCAATTCATGCAAGCAGAAAACTGAAAGTTTTTTTTTTTTTTATTACTTTCAATTTAATTTTTAAAATTAAATATAAAAAATATTACCCAAAATGCAAAGGATTACAATTTTTGTGCACATTTTCTATGAATTTGAATTGTTTACTACAATTTTTATTATATTTTTACATATATTTATAAATTCATATGAATGCAAATGAAATTAGGTCACAGTTGGTGATTCGCAAAAAACAAAATTAAAAATTCATTGAAATCTGTGGAAATGTTTTTACTGCAGATACAATTGAATAAAAAATATCTTATGTACATATATGTAATATGGGTAAGTCTTTATGGCATTCACACAGCGACCATGATGTTGCTCTTTTTCTGACTTTTGCGTAAAGACTTCTCATAATTCTGATTCGGCTTCACACACTTGTGATTTTTTTGTACAAAAAGTTCGATCACACGTCCTCTTGTTTATGTAACGTCATACAAGCAATACACAAAAGTGTGAATACCGCTAATACTTCATGTAGAGCTCAAGTTGATATTTCTCGTAAAAAAAACTACACACATATATAAGTTTTAAGCATTTTCACTGTTTTTCACCGACTCATAACACTGGAATACAAAATTTCACTTTAAAAATATAACATGAACCAAAGTATGTTTTCTAAACTAAATCGAGGACGCTCAACACGAAAATCATATTCATTTTTTTCTATGGGTAAGTTTTTGAGATATGACAAAATAACGGTTTTTCAGTTTACAGTTTCACTTACAGGTTAATATATCATTACCTATAACTTCTATCGAGTTATATGTTAAAGGAAATATTACGCGTTTAATGCTGTTAAATGACTGAGATATAGAAGTTGAAAGTTCAATTTTCGTGTGATTTTTGCGAAATTTTCAAACAAGTCGAGGGCTAAGTTTTCATTGTCACAAAAAGTAATCTCAAAATCTGAAGTTTTATTTATTTTTTAATTTTAATCGATAGACCATTTCATTACAGAAATTTTAAGCATAAAACGACAGCAATCAGATCAAAAATTGCAAAGTAAACAAGGATTGAGTAAAAATAAAATATTTTCGAAAAGTCGAAATTTTTCTCAAAATTCATTCTGCTGTAGAAAATGATGAGCCACCACTTGAACTAATGCAATTTTTCGCTGTCGGGTCTTCGCTGATCAAGAACCAGCACTAGTCTGTCATCATGTCCTCATCCCTGAAACTTTGATTTCAGCCATATCTTGATGGAACCGTTCGCCCTGCTCGTCACTTTCTGCACCCAGATTATAATTTTTCCAAAACATTTTTGAACAACATTCGCAAATGCTTCCCATGCCTCTCGTTTTGACTTACTCAAACATACAGTGATCCAGCATCGTCAAACAATTTGCGGATTTGAGTTTCAAAGAATACGCCACGAATACGTCCGCTTTGATTTTTTGTAATGGCGATTTCGAGAACCCTCTTTGTAATGATTTCATTGCGCCAGCGTTATTTTTCAACACTCTAACGAAATTCTTCATGAGACCAAACATGATGTGGAGGGGCGAAAAAATTTCGAGTTTTCGAGAATTTTTTATTTTTACTCAATCCTTGATTACTTTGTCATTTTTGATCCGATTGCTATCATTTTATGCTTAATTAATCAATTTTTATGATAAAATAGTCTATCGATTAAAAAAATAAAACTTCAGATTTTGTGATTACTTTTTGTGAGACTTGTGTGAAAATTTCTCAAAAATCGCACCAAAATTTAACTTTCAGGATCTATATCTCAATCATTTATAATCCGATTTTAACAAACTTGGCAGCATTAAACGCGTATTTTAATTATATTTTTTAGTTTAGAAAACATACTTTGGTTGATGTTATATTTTCACTGTATTCCAGTGTAATTATTGAATTGCTTTGTATAAATAAATTTAACAAAAGCCAAAGATATGAAAAGTTATAAAAACTCAAGCAATTTTAATCAATCTGGCATTTTATATAGGGCAATCAGAATATATTTGAATATTTAATATTAAAATTAACAAAAATGTATATTTTTAAAATATTTATGCTTATTTCTGGTATAAAATTTTCTAAATGCATTTTCACTTTTCTCTTATTAATGTTGATTCTTTTCAATATTTCAGTGATCTACTGCTGTAGTAACATTCAAAGGATTAATGCCGATGACAATAACGATTGTGAAACGCTGAGAGTGCGTTGTGGCTTTTGTGCGCGGACTTTAAATGCTGGACCTGATGAAGATAATATGTTGGGTCACGTCAATCGTGAGTGTAGAGCAAAGGTGGGCTTGAGATTTGTGTGGAAGGATATAAAACGTTGTGATATGGTTTTTATAGGTTGCAAAGGTAAGTGTTTCTGAGAGTATCGAAAAATGAACATATTTATTGAAATAATTCTACGTATTTTCAGAAATGAATAATAATCTCAGTTGTTTAAGAATAGCTGAGTTGGCAAAAATGCAAAGAAGATTACAATAAGTGCTTATTCTTTGAATAATTCTATTAAAATTAACTTATACAATAAAAATCGTGTTTTTATTTTATTCTCTCAAGCATTAAAGCTTTTGTAAATAGATTCTTTTAAACTATTCAACTTTTCATAATTTTCTGACACATCATTCTTGTTCCCGTATGTCCACGAACTTTTCAAGTAAGTGTCTTCAAAAACATAAATGCATCTTGAAACCCTATGATTGAAAATCTGAAGAGTATATTAAGCATCAGAAAATGCATTTGTGGCACTTTAAAAGTTTCTCTTTTATCCATACTTCACTGTTTGTTTGATTTCTTACATTCGATTATTGACCATCATAGTGAATCGTCAATCGTGTTCTACATCAGTGAACGACAGCAGCAACGTTTTCTTTATATGGTATGTACACATAAAATGTAAGCGCCATACTTGAGAGTTTAAGTTTTTCTTTTTATCACGCAACTATTTACTTTATAGTAACATTTGTGTAAATGACATTTGAGTGGCGAGATTATTGAGAATTTATAAAAGCATTAATAAAAATTCTTAAAGAAATCATTTTTTTTTTTTTTTGGTTAAGTTTAAAATACATACACATGCGTGATATTTGTTTTCTAGAAGCATGAATTATTAATTTTTTCAATATAAGAAAGTTGCTTAAAATATAATTTGGTACCTATCTAAATAGAGGGAAATTTCAGAACTACAACTGAGGCGTTCTGCATATTAAGAGGCTATATGTCTACAGCCCCTTTTTCCCGGAGTTTTATTTTAAATGAACCGCCATGTTTGTGCACACTCTAGGTTGGGTTAGGTGGAGTGGCAGCCTTCTGTTTGAAAGCACACTTAAAGCTCATTGTGATACCACAGTACCACTTGACTGCCCCATTTACGGAGTGAAGAACCACTAGGATCCCATAATGAATCTAGCTATTTATGGAAAGCTCGGACAGACCAGCCAAGAAAAGAGAGCCTAGGAGTTTTAGTCTCCTCATGATCATATGAAATGAGAACGCATATGAAATGTGGACTGTTTCTCCTTCTTCTTCAAAGCCGCAGTTTCGACATAAGTCATTAAATAGCAGTCCTAGTCTTGCAGCAGTGTCAAAGCGGAGGACTTGATTGCTACTTGGCTGTCCATCTAAATGTGAATATTAATTGTTATAAATAAGTTTGATATATGTAGAGCCATTAGATTACCGCCTGAAAGACGCTACAGTGGCCAGGAAGACGAAACTGCTGGGGAAACTGCTACAGCCGACTTTTTCTGCGTTCTTCTAACCTTATCCATAGAGAAGTTTCGGTTCGACGACTGCTGTATAGAACCAGGATATTATTCGACGTTGAAGTCTTTATCTCTCACAACAGTAGAAAACATAAGAGAGGCTTTCTGTACTTCTTCTGTAGTAGCTTTCCATTGAAGTTTAGGATCAAGCTCTAACCTCAGATATTTAACGTAATGGTTAAGGCCAAGCGAAGCAAGGTAATGTAGGTATTTAGTACTTTCTAGTGACGAGCATAACCTATGTTTTGGTAGGATTGACATTAAGACCGAATTCTCGGCACCAGACAGAATACTAAATGAATTATTTAGCCTTTCTTAGAGAGTAGAAATATACTATACCGGACAATGCAATAGCAAATGTCATCCGCATATCGATGGTCATACGTTGACCCCTCGTATGTTATTTTTCACCACTTTCGGAAGACAAGACAATAACGCAATAAATGTCTATGAACAATATATAAAAATAAAATTAAAATAAAAAAATAATTCCAAAAATATTTTTTTTCTATTTAACATAATTTAAAACCCAATTTTACATATTCTTTATGTACATTTTAAGCTTTTTTGTCGTCTCTTCCAAAAGTGGTGAAAAACTACATACGAGGGGTCAACGTATGACCATCGATATGCTATTATCTTGTAGTCGATTCGCTCTAATCAGTTTAATAGTGTATTCACCGCCAGATTCCAAATAAGTGGGGATAATACGCCTCCTCCACTGAACATCGTAAAAGAAAAAATCATAGAAACAGGAGTTAAGACGTCTTCTAGTCCGACCAGGCACCGGGATCCGAGCAGCAAGCTAAATGCGAAACACACCAATTAAGCTCATTCATAAAATACACATGGATAACGATTTTAAGCTCTAAAAATGTCAATTATTTTAATATATTTTTCTTAAAAGACATTAATGCAACAACCCTCAAAAGTTTATTACATTCTGCACATGCAAAACTCCAAAAACAGAAACTCTAAAAATGTACATTTCTACTCACCCTGTGGTTTTTAAAATTCTTCATCTTTCCTGCCATAGCAAAATCTACAAATTCCAATAATTTTAACAAAAACAAACTTTACAACCGAAATCAACGCATTACATTAAAAATTACAAAACAACATTAAAAAATTCGTTTCGAAATTTCACGCTACCGTCTGTGACAAAATTCCTTGGTCCACCCTTGTGTCAGCATTTTGCCACATATAGATAGGCAGATGCAAAAAAGTAAAACATAGAAGCAATGGGGTTGCATAAAAATAACGGTAATGCGTTGTGACAAGTGCTGCAATTCATCCTGTCTGCTGCTACACACTGCTGCTATTTTAAAAATTACAACAGAATGATCGTTTTCATTAAAATCATTCAAATTTTTCATAATGAAAATTCCAAAACTGTGCATTTTATATATTCTAACTATAGTATTTCAATTGTGCGTTGACATTGAGTAATGTGAGTACGAGTATTCATTCGGTGGTATTTCTAGATGAGACTTTTCGAATATTACATGCGGATTAGCATTTTTTGACATTGGTCTGGGTGAGGGTGACATTGCAAAGGGGTGGCATTTTATTGTAAAATAAGCAACCACAGTGGGTGGTTTTACTGTTTATTTTTGTGTGGGCGTTTGGGTGGCTGCATTGGCAGTAGCAGGCAGGTAATGAAAGAGGGGTGTCTTTGAAATATTGTGAATAGAATATGTTCGCTCGCCACATGCAGTAGACGACTTTCACTGGGCTCATAATCTTGCTGAATCTCTTTTGTTTATTATTTTGTAAAAATAAATTATTCAAGATTTTGAAAATGGCGAAAACATTTTCATGTTCTAAGTTAAATAAATTAAAGTTGGAGTTTGAAGCCCACTCTCACGAATCGGGTCATAGAGAAGAATTGACGACTCATGTTTAGTGTTACCTGGTGTTGAAAGGATAATTATAAGAAGAAATCGATGGGAATTTCAATTAATACTGACGGAGTTTATTACGAACAGAAAACATCTAAAAATTCGAGTCAGCCACGAATTTCTGTATGAATATGGATTTTCTAATAAGGTTGGAGAGTCTCTGGAACAATTATTTGATATCGCAATGATAATGTATTAACATTTTATGGGTAGTTAAATTGTTTTTAAGAGATTATACGAGAATTTAGTTGAGATATCTTTTTAGGGAATTTGGCTTTGAGAATACTAAAAAATTAAAAAAAAAACGAGGTTGTGTTGGGTTTATTTTACATGCATTGGAGTATACAACAAAATTATTTATATGAAAAAAAAATCAAAATGACGTCTTAGTCGTACCTACAGTAAGAACTGTTTTTTTGTAATCGCTTCACGGTCAAAAATATCCACTCATAAAAGAAGTATAGTTTTATTGCTTTGTACTTACTTTTTAATGGCAACCCTGATCAAATATTACAATATAATGAAGAATTTAAGACAGGAAAAGAAGGAAAAGAAACAAAATAGAACTTAAAAAAGAACAACGATAAAATTTGACTTATCAACAAAAAATTGTGTCTATTCTATGTCCCGGGGATAAAATGCCGAGGTTAGGTAAAATGGCAACCCTATTTGCAAGTGAAGTACACACGATTACTAAGAAAAACACTCATGGTAATAGGTATACTTACAGTCAAAAATGTGATTTATTTGTAGGTTAGGTTGGAGTGGCTGTCGAGAGACACACTTAGGCCTGAACGGCCCATTGTGATACCACATAGTTGGACACCACAGTTTAACGCCGATTCCGAACGGCGGTGTGGCAATTTTTTTATCGGCTTGGTGGTTTTGCCATTACCAACCAATGTGTGTACTTGTACACTATCTTATAATTCTCATACACTTTATATTGATAGTGAATATAAGAAAGTAATGAAAATTAACCACCAGACGAAGACGGGAATCGAACCCGAACCTCCCAGATGAAAGTCTAGTGCACTATCCACTAGGCTATCGAGGTCGTCCTGATTTATTTGTAAGATTTCTATTTATTCGGAATTTATTTTATAATAATTGGCAAGTACGAAGTTTTATTCAACAAATACGAAAATAATAAAAGTAACACTGTTACTTAAATGCATTAAATTCAAAACTTTTAAAAAGCTTCGTAGAAAATAATCATACTTAAATTTTAAGAATTATAAGAAAAAATTAAATTTAAAGGTTCCAAGTACTAAAGTAAGTTTCAGAAAGCGGCTATCACAAATTTAGTAATACATGGGACTACCCTAATTCTTTATATTTTCTTCCATTCTATTTGTCGTTGTGTTCAAAAGATTTCTTAGCTCTAATGTTGATATCACCTTCCAATTTTTTTAATTTCTGCTCGTAATTAATTTAAACTGAAAATTCGATTTCCATTTGAATAAATCTGGTTAGAAAAAAACACGTCAAAGATTTTCCATGTGGTTCAAGTCCAGGCTTGAAGCGGGTTACTTTATTATTTCAAAATTTTTCTCCTTGAAACATTCAATTTCGGCTGCTGGTTGGTTGCACTTACTAATTTTAATATGAACATTGAAAAGCACCTCTTCCAGAAGAGGTAGATAGTCATGGGAGTTCATTTTATTTCTGACGAAGATGTTAATATTTTGTTTGAGAAACAAATCGAACTCGAACAAGACTACCGTCTTGGTAATTTCTGACCAATTATTTTTTACCAAAAAAAAAGGTTATAAAAGTCGGGAACGTCTAATGTGAACGTTTTTCGTTGCCAAAAATAATCGTTTCGCATTGACCGGCCCATTACAAATGTGATGTTGCAAATTTGAAATATGCCTTTTTGTGATGAGTGCTTAGGGGAAGCTAACCCTTATTGTAAGATGTTTACAACCATGCAAAATTTTTCCAATACGTCTTGTGAAAATATCTAAATCCAAATTACTTACTTTGAATTTCACATATAATAAGTTTTTTGAAGCTTGTAGCTTTGATAATCTCCGGTTTTTTAAGCGTATTCATAGTGAGAAGTCGTCCAAGCCGCTTTATTTTGGCATATATTGATTTCATTTTTTTTACGTTTACCACGTCTACATGTGATATGCTAATACTTCATGCAATTTTGCGATTAGACTTTCCCCACTTTTTATGAGGCATTATTTTTTCGAATTTTTTCCGCAGAAAGTGGATTACCATGCCCCATTTTTCTTAACAGTGACTTACAAGTAAAATTTTTCTAATATGCGTATTCCGTAAAATTTTGTTAGAGTAAAGCTTTTAAATATCACGATTGCATCGTTTGGAAGTATAATTATTTCCTTCTGATTACACATGTAAATTCAAGTTGAATCGAAACAAGCGCATTAAGAAATGAAATTTTTTTGTATTAATACGTCGTATGATAAGATATATAAAAAGCAATTAACAAAACCTTTAATTTGTTGTAATAGTGACTTCCATTGAATATTTTATAATGGAATTATATTTATTACCACGGGTGGTTTTTTTTTCAGGGAAAGTTGTCTTGCTTTTTCACTAATTTGTTTATTTAAAAATTCTTTTACGTTAAAGAATCTATGAAAAAAATTACAGTTAAAGTTTAACCCGGCATCAATGAACATAATTTTTGTTAAACCGTCAATGAAATGGGAGTGTGACACCCGAAAAACAATAAATCCTTAAAATAAAAATAGATTTATTTTTTTAGGTTTTCCTTTTTTATTTCATAAAACATATTTTAAGTTCAAACAAAAAAATAATATGAAAATTCTCTTCTTCTTAGAAATATTTTTTGGAAAAAAAAAGATAAGATCAACAAAATTTACCTTAAATCACTGCACAGTGTAATACACCCATGTTCGGTGAGGCCGGGTTAATGTAAGTCGGATGAAAACTGCATAAATTATGTTTTCGCGCAATTCCAAAAAACGTGCTTTCGAAATAATGACGCTTAAAACCTTTAAAAACTATTAAAAACTCCGCGTTTGTATTCTTTCTGTAAAATTCTGTTTATGATGTTTATACTTACATCATTAAAGCCAAAAAATATACAGTGAATAAATTTTTTCAATTAGATATAACACCAAAAAGTCAAATGCGGTAAATTATGCCATAAATTAAAAATAAATTCTCGAAAATATCTTAAAGTTTTTAAGCTACTGAATATAGAAACATACTATGTATGCAAAATACTTACGTCTTTATTCACTTTGACATCAAAGTTGTTGTTATTTACCTTCAGCTCGGTAATAACAACAAGAAGATGCAAATTTCCTTGACTTTGACAAATCATGTCATATAAGCACATACATGCATACACCTATCCAAGGGAGTATTCAAGAGGGGGAGAGTTTTAGGGATTAGATCCCTTCCAGATTGGGAGTATGCAACTTCGATAAAATTGCTGAGTAATGTTAATAAAATACTAGGGAATATCGTGGTTTAAGTGGTACGGTTCGATACTCGGTATAAAAAATATAAATTTTGGAAAAATCATATTATAAGCCCCTCTTGAGTTAGCACTGGATACGCTCCTACATCTATCACTCTGTCAATAACTTCTATTCACCACACACACGCACACTACCAAGTATATGCACATCCTGCTTGCGTCACATAGAACTTCCTGTGTTATTTTCACCATGTGACATTTCACGTTTACTTTATTTACGCAAAACTTTGTATTTGATTTTGAAAATTTTCATCATTTACTTTTCCTGTTGATTGACAAAGGTTCTACTTTGCTCCCTGCTTTTGCATACCCTTCCTCTTCCATTGGCCATTCTCCCTTTCCCCAAGTACATCCAAGTTGAAAAAGTTAAAAGGAGCAACTGTCATGTTGACACTTTCTCGCATATGATAATCAAAATCAACTTTATTAATGTGACATTATTTAAAAATTAAACTTTTTGAAAAATAAAATTGCAAGAGACTTTTATTTAATGAAGCTGTATCCCTTTGCTCTTTCGGTTTATTTATGCTACTATCAAGATCTTTGACACATGTCAATGAGTTGATTTTAGCACAGATATGTGTTATAATAACTTCCTTTAGTATGTATTATTAAGGAAAGGAAAAATAAGTAACAAGTGCTGCTTACTTTATTTTCTTAAAGTTTTGTGTAGTGTTTGTATGCATACGATAATGTCATGCTTCTGGAAACTCAAATATGCTCCCTTTTTTCAAGGGAGGTTAAAAGGAAATGTATATTTTCCTGCAGACACGTGTTAGAAATGAATGAAATTGATTTGATATATTGTCAGGTTATTCTAAGAAGGGAGAGGGATGTGAAGGGTAATGTTGCTACGAACTGCATCAAATGTCAAAATTATATACAGAAAATAATTATAACATCAATTTTACTAGAAAATTATAAATGAAAATTATCACAATGCAGCAGAATTTTTTGTTTTGTTTCTGGTTTTTTGTTTTTTTTTTGGTTAAGTCAAACTTCAACCATAATCAATTAAAAATCGTTACGCCGTTCTCCCTCTGGAAGCAATGCAACTGCGATCCGACACAAAGCCACGATTTTCATTGTCAAATGCTTTGTGTCGAATCACAATTGCGTTGCCTCCAGTGGGAGAGCGGTCTTAGAGTAGGGTAGTCTTTTCTAGTCGTGGATTTCACGTCCACGAAATCCTGGCATTGTTGATATGCTCTTCCACATCTTCTTCTAATTCCGAACTACACTTTATACATTTTGATTCGAATAAAAAATATCTAGAAGAGTTTTCTTTTGTGAAATCAAAACACGAAAAATAAAAATTTTCCGTCTCTTTTTATATTTATTTTAAATAATTGGTTCATTGTCGATTTAGAGTTAAAACTTATTTAATATCATATTTAAAACCTAGGTGAATTTTAAAGTTTTTTGCCGTACTGAAATAGAGGAGCTAAGTGACTTTATGAGGAGTATGAGTCAGGTTTTGAGGAATTTATTGAAATAGTGAGCTTTTTTTAATGATTACGAATTTGGTGCTTAAAATGAGTTTTTGCTTAATCTATGACTCGTGAATTTCGCCTCTAAACTGACGGTATATTGAAATTTTGGCCCCATATACCGAAAGTAATTTTGATTGTTAAAATTCTAACAAAATAATAACAGATCATGAATCAGATAATTCAACGTACATAAAGGGTTTTCCATCAGGGACATAACAATTTTATCTATTAATAAAATACAGAATTTTTTGAGATATTGAGTTCAAATTTATTGTGGGTGTAGTACAAGCATTACATTTTATGAATGAAATTCGATTTCGGTCATATGACCACCACGAGCCCGTTTACAGCGATCGATTGTTTGGACCAAAGTTTCCACCACTCTCGCACACATTTCGACCGGAGCGTTGACAATTTCGCGTTTGATATTGCCTTTGAGCTCGTCTATGTTGGCATAGACCAGTGACTTGATATAGTCTCTTAAAAAGAAATCCTATGGTGTTAGATTGCATGAACGAGGCGGCCATTCCACCTGACCATTGCACCGTGGCACCGTCTTGTTGAAACCACATATCGTTGATGTCTAGTTCATCCAATTCTGGCCACAAATAATCTTCCAACATAACACGATAGCGCTCTCCATTGACGGTAACATGACGGTCGTTTTCGGTGTAAACGGGCTCGTGGTGGTCATATGACCGAAATCAAATTTTATTCATAAAATGTAATGCTTGCACTACACCCACAATAAATTTAAACTCAATATCTCAAAAAATTCTGTGTTTTATTAGTAGATAAAATTGTTATGTCCTTAATGGAAAACCCTTTAATAATATTTTTGCATTCTTAATTGATCTATTCAAAATATTAATAAGTTTAATAAAACAAAAATTTGCATTTATATTAAAAATGCATATAATTCCATGCCATTTAGAAATCAGATGTTTCTCAGTATAACTAACCAAATTATATACAAGAGGCAGTAGCAATATCTTCCGCATAAATGAAATTCTCCTTTCCATTTACTCTTCCCCACTATCACACTAAACCACAGATTAGTTGGGTTTAATTACGCCTCATATATCAAATATAACACAATAAAACCAAACGCAACCCCACACATATTTGTCTGAGTGATACTCCCTTTTCAACTGCCAGTGTTGCATTTATACTTACAGCATTTGTTACACTTCGTAATAATATTAAAAATGTCTCCAAATAAAATAGAAATGTACATATAAAAATATTGAAAAACTTGGAAGTTTCTTGCATATGTATAATTTCATTTTGATTGCAATTATTTTCTAGCTCTCATTCCATCCACCAAGAAGTAGCTATCACTGCGTTGCCTCATGATGACAAGAGGGTGCTACCAACGGTTTTTATATTACCGTTACCCTTGTGACAAGTGTTGCCAATCGTAAGCCTGTGTGCAGTGCATTTTTGCAATTTTATTTCATTTTTTCCAACATATCATTCTCATTCTTAAAGCAATATTTATACGTAAGTTGAGCAGAATTATTGGATTTTATTTGTGTTTTACGAATCAGTTGGGGTTGCCAGTGTGTATGGGTGGGTAAGAGAGAGTGTAATTCGTAAAATTATTTTTATTATATTTTGAATTTTGTGGTAAGTTGAAGTGGGTGTGTAGCGTAGAACCACGCTGCTGTTTTTGATATTCCATGTGAATTTTTTCATGTTTTTTGGGCCATAATAATGAAATCTGTTTATTTGGGGGACAAAGAAAGACTTAATCAAAGGGTTTCAACTAATTTTCTTTATGACATCTTTTTTGCATGCACTGAATCGTAAATTTTATGAAATTAGCTTAGGGATTTGAGGATTGCAATTGTATTTTGTATTGAAAGTTATTTGAGTGTGTGAGTAGTTGGATAGGCATTTGAATAAAAAATGATTTGTAATATGTACGGTAAATACTACACAAATATCTTCATAAATTTTAAAACTTATTACCAATAACGGAAAAGGGGAAGTGACTGGTGACAAGCTCAATTTTTAAGAACTTTTTTTGAAGTAATTTTATTATATATTGAAGTTGGGTTTTTTTTGTAAGTTTATTTGAGCTTTCAAGAATACAATTTTTTTAAATTTTACTTTCACATTTCAATTATACGCCTTTTTTTTAAAACTCACTTTTTTTGCTTGGCCAACAGTTTATTTCCGGATTGACTGTTAATATTTTAGTTTTACACAACAATTAACCACAGTTATTTCGAAAAATACCAAAAAAAAAATTTTTTTGCAGAGGAAAATTATCTGAAAAAGGGTGAGTTTTTTCATTTGTTCTTTCAAAAGCCGGCAAATTTTTTTATCTACGATTTAAAAAAAAAATGTGGTTGATTCCTATTGAAGAAGGCTTCATCTACAACATGCAACTTTTTTTTTTGTTTCGGAGATTAACTGTCGGCCATGAGACTATATTTTTTTAAGACTCGACTTTGATGCCCTCTATAATTTAACCACAGGATGGGCACCTGGGCTTAATGAGGCCCATTTTGAGTTTAAACACGTATATCTTTTTTGTTTTTTGACGAATCAATCTGAAACTCCATGACTTCTTGCGCCAATGTTTTCTGAGTACAAAAAAAAAACAAAATTTGTTTCAATCGGAATAAGTTGAAAGAACAAAATTTTTTTTTATTGTGTCAACCTCTAAAGTTACTCCCTGGGCCTAAAAAAGCCCAAGTGTTTATTTCGTGTATTGGTAAAATTAATAAAAAATTGTTTTGAATTTGAGGTTTATTTAGATGCAAAATGTAATTTTGGGGTTTAAAAAAAATATATATATATAAAAATTTTTGTATGTATGCGTAAATACATACAGACACATACATACAAATTATTGCCACATCTATGTGTTTTGCTTATGTAATCATAAACCGTTTGTCTTATCTCAGTCAAATTTAGTGTAGAGATGTCAAGTTGTGGGCTATAAAATGTGACCGTATCCCAAAGTGGGCGTGGCATTTTCGCAAAAATTCAATATCTTCGAATATCATATCAAGCTAAAATAATAAAATTGTGATCCTCTAGTCCATGGTGAACAATGAAATATATAAAAAATCATCTCTTTGAATCATTCTAAGCAATTTCTGAATAAGTATGATGACATAGTCAAAAATTGAAATCACTTAACACAAACTGGTTCTTAAAAATATATTTCATATTGGATTTAACTAAAAATTACTTGTTAGTTTCAAAATTGACATAACGTTATGAAATGAATATTTCAATAAAAAAAAATATTTTTGGATTTTAAAATGCAAAATTTTAAACTAAAATTAAAAAAAATTTTCAAGTTTATTTAAACTTTGAACTCAAATTCCACAAAAACTCTCTAAACAAAGGGTCGACCCGAATTACCACCAAACATCACCTATTATATCTAAATCACAACTAAAAAACTTTCATTAATTAAAACTATATAGTTTTTCTAAATTTTGTAATTTTGCAAACACCTCATTTGCTGGTAATTCGGATCATCGATCCGAATTATATGCAAGTAGAAAAACGCATGCTGGTAATTCGGATCGATTTTAAAGGTAAATTTTTTTCTTAGCATGTTTTCTAAAATGGTGCTTATTTTTAACAAACTATAGCAGAATGTTTAGTGAACAAAACCCTATATAAATTATATAAATATACCTACCAGCACAAAAGTTATTGTTATAAAATTTGTGGTTTTCTTATATTATTTGCTAAGTATGAAAATACGCTCACTCTTTGTTTTTCTCTCACAACTGATTAATTATATGCATACCATTAGAAAGAGGAAATAATTCTCGTTCGATTAAAAAAAAAGACGTAATTTTAAAAAATACCAAAGAAAAGTTATGAAAATCGATCCTAATTATATACATCGATCCGAATTACCCTCATTTACGTTATGCTTTCTAAAAAAAGTGCTTATTTTTACCAAACTATAGCAGAATATTTAGTGAGCAAAACCCTATATAAATTTTGCGCAATAACATGCTGTAATAGGCCATAACTATCGTTTTATTCACTGGGCCTAATTAGGCCCAGGAGGTTATGTTAGCGCGGCCTAAAGAGGTACCCATCGACGGGTTAATGTTAAATTAAAACCGAACCAAATTTTCTTACTTAAAAAACGTTACGAAATAGCCAGACTTTATTATGTAATAAAATACCTTAAACAAAATTCTTAAAAATTGTAATTTTTTTACATGACCTTAAACATCATGAAAATACCTGAAACTAGTATAGAAAATCCAAATGTTTGAGAAAAAAGACTTAGGTGTTCGGTCTTGAATTTTGTAGGGAGATCGGGGCAAAGTTGGGCCTTAAATATTCTATGTTGTGAACACGTAATGAGAGGAAGAAGTCGCTAATTACTTTAAAAACACCGTACCATTGGTTGTAAACAACATAAATGAGAAAAATCTTGGGAGTACGTACTCCCCAATGTACATATCGTCGCCTGGGGATTGATTTGGAGTATAGGCATATGAATACTTATACACATACGCCAAATCAATCCTCAGGCGACAATATGTTCAAATTCAAACAAAAATTATTTAAATAAACAAATAAAATATAAATTGTTCATTAATTAAATCACAAATGAAAGCTTTTTGTTTGATTACCCACAAATATTAAATACTATTTTAAATTAGTACTCATATAAAGCAAAAAAAAAACACAAATATACTTTTAATATTTTTATTTCGTTAAAATTCATCGAACTCAACTAAAATCCTATTTCAATACCTGTAAACAATGCAACCATCTGCAAGTACTAAATCATGAAATTTGAATACAAAAGAATTGAAAAACGAAATCAAAAACTAAAATATTTCAAACTGTAAGAAAACATGCCTTGACCGCAATTTGAAATCTCATATGTTTGAAGTACACACCCCACCTTGAAAATATATAGAAGTCCTTTTTCATCGAAATGGTTAAACGAAAAGTAATTCATGCGGCAACGATAAATAACTTTATGCAGAAGACCCACCTTTTTTCAGCTTAAGTATGAACACACAGACATATGTTGTAGCAGCATACACATTACTTATGTATTATATTACCAAATAATATCAAGTAACCGACTGACTGACCACATTATTGCAGCGCATTGCTGCAATATGCTGTAAGCAACTTGTTCCTTCTTTAAAAAAAAAATAAGGATATTCGTTGTAGCACTTGTAGACTACAAAAAAACTATAATAATCAACGAATGTTAATATGCTACGCTAATGTCACGCATAACAGGTTCACACACAGAGACACAAAAGAAGATAAAAGGATATCAAAGCATAAAAAATAAGAAGACAAAAAAAGGACACGCGCTCAGTTGGGGGCCATACACACATACACATATACATGTATATGCAGCATAAAAGGCGGTAAATATATTTCATGTAAAATAAATTAAAATTACTTTTAAATTGAGATTAAATGAAGATCATCCAAAAAATGTCTGTTGCATTAAATCCTTTCACAGAATTCTTTTCAATCTTTTCTTTTGAAACCAATAATTCCCACATAATCATCTGTTTGGCAAATCTCAATTCAATTTCTTGATATTTTGCGGTCATTGATATTTTGATACAGCGCAAGATCACTCCATTTTATCTTTATCTGCAGGCTCGTTAATTGTTTTCAGTTTCGTAAAAATATTTCATTGTTAGATTTGTGTGTGTTTTTATCTGATTTCTTAGTGTTTTTCTTCTTAATGATTTTTCTTTTCAATGATCTTACCGACAAGAGTTATTCAGTTTTGAAATATTTTAGATTTTGAATTGTATTAAAGGTGTCCATTTTAAGTTAAATATTAGTATCGCTTATTGAATTTATTCCTTTTTTAGTAAATTAGTTTTTTTTTATATAAAATATTAAGAAAATTGTGATTTGAAATACACATGTATTTAAAACTTAAGTTTACTTAATTCTGAAAAAGTAAGCGATTTTTCAGAGATTTTTTTCACCTCTATTTCTTCTCAGTGTATCTCTATAATTGATTAAAACTTAAATTTTATAGTACAATAATTACTATATCAAACTTAATTAGATCACATACACACACTCACATAAATATATACGTACGATTTACTATAAATTAGATTTCCTAATGTAATAATTCAAATTTAAAATTTTTTTTGATGCAGTTTTATTTAATTCATCATTGTAAACTAAGAAAACCCAAAAACAGAAAAATATCTGAATGACTAAAACGGTAAGTAAAGAAAATGTTTACAAAATTGTTTAAGAATGTTCAAAAAAATATTGAAAATTAAAGTTAAACAATTTAAATGACCTCCATTGGTTTTAGCGGCCTCCGATAGATGAGATGGCATAGACAAGTTTAGATTTCTTGTAGTTTTGTAAGATTTCACTATATAGGGGTTCAGCTTTTCCTTCTTTGTTGTTATTAGTGTAAAAAAGGCAAAAGAAACAAATCTGCATTAAAGAAAATTTCACATTTTAATTATTACGCAAAAAATCAAAAAAATTGTATCGTATGTATAATTTTGTGACTGTGTATATGTACATACTCGTACCTAGCTACTTTTGCATATAAATATTTTAGAATATTTAATTCCAGCTAATTTATTGTAAAACCCCATAATTAAATCATGCGCACGACCACCATGAACTTACTTAATATGAATTGTGGATACTTACTTATTTCAAGTAGGAATCTTCCTAAAGAAAAATATGCAGACATTCTCATTGCTGCAGTTGAAGAGGGGAGCTCAATGTCAATGTGCCAGATCATAAATTTAAATTTAAGCAGCAGCTTGTTAAAATAGTTTTCAATAGTAAAAAAAAAACAAGAAATACATAACAAATAATAATAAAGGTAACTATTTAGTGAATATTTAGAAACCAAAACTATTTTTCCAAGAAGTTATAAATGAGAAAGGACAAACTAAGTGAAAAAGAAATACCAGAAAATCATTGTATCTATTATAAAAAATCAATCGATTTGAAACCAGACGAATGAGTTTATAATTATAAGGTTCCAAGCTAGAGAGATCATCTAACTAACTTTCATATACCCTGGCATGGTAACAACAGTGATAAAGATCTTTGTTTTGCTTTGGTGATCTAAAAACCCAAAATGGATAAAGGAAGAGCATATTAAGAGACACCATGCTCATTTTTTTTTTTTTTTTAATTTTAATATTTAAAATGACCACAAGAGCACGTTCTTCGAAATGATACAAAAACCAAAATTGAAGATCACTGATCCTCCTCTCCTTATTGTTAGTTATTATGAGTTTTGTATTATGAAACGAAACCTTATAATTTCATAATTCCACAAAAAGAACAAAAAAAAAAACTCAAAATAAAAATATGTTTCTAAGTTATTTCAATTTCACCTGTTCACATCTTAAGTTCTCTTTTCATTTCTTTCTGTTTTTTTATTTTATGAACGCATTCGCGGATCCATAATCATCATTGATCATGCCCTCTGCGCAGACGTCCATGTATACCTGCCTCCTTTTGTTGTGTACCCTGTCTGTATGTGTATATGAGCGTATGTTTTGTTGCCTTTTCCGCGTCTGTTCTTCTTTTGTTTTTTTCTGTTTTTTTTTTGGTAATAATAAATCGCCGGCTTACGCCTTCAGTCCACTTCAATTCTCATATAAAAATTTTTTTTAGAGATTTTTGTTTTCATGTTCTGTTGCTAAGATCATTGGCTCAAGATCACCATATGACTTTTGACCATTTTTATATAATACATCTGCCACTTAAATATTTTTTTTTTTTATTTATTTTTTTTTTTGAGTAGAATTTTAAATTCAAAAATTGATGACGACAGGTTGTGCAATGTGTGTGCAATAAAAACATTGTTGCCTTTTTGAAAATCGAGAGATCATGTTATACGATCTTTTAGATGATACATTAAGCATGATCAAACAGCTACAACATGCCTTTTGAGTGACGTTAATCGAGTAAATTGTTGCAGCTGACTTGTCAGATTTGTTAAATGTACCTATTTTCTTTTGGTAGTTTTTGTTTTAATGTTTTTTTTTTGTTGGCTTTTTATTTTGGGAGGAAGAGCCATATTGATTTCAGCAGCAGATTTCTTGGATGGTTGATTGAAGTTTTTGATGATATTAAATATGGTTATTTCGATGAAATAGAAATGATTGTTTTCTTGGTCTAAAAGGCATATTTTATATGTGTAAAGAATAAAAGAGAGGTCTTATAGGGGAGGCGAATGTTATAAAATGCTGGTAATGTATGCTTGAATGGACACACATTTTTCAATATTTTACATATGAATGTAGATATTATTGGTAAGATGGGCACAGAAGGGCTTGTTAGGGATTTCGTAAGAATGGTTTATGAAGCAGAAAATATATAGTAAGTTATTACTTCTTTATAAAAAATCGGCAACAAAGGCCGATTCTCTAAAAAGAGTCCATTTTTCCTTTAAACTACTTCAAATTGACTATTGCGGCTCTTCCACTGATGATTTATTCGGTTTACTGCTTTGATAATTATTTTAGGTTAAAATTAATAATAAAATACCATTTTTGTATGAACACAAAGGCAGTGAAATCTCATAGTCACTGATAATAACAAAAATTAATTTTGTTGCAACTAATTACTTTGAAAAAATTCTAAAAAAGTGGGAACTTGTGCGCAAAGCAGCTACAAATAGGGAGAGTTGCCACTTTAGTTGCCCAATGGTAAGCCTGGTCTCCGGCACTATACATTGGCCGAAAAGCGCTATTAAAAAGCGCATAACCCATTCTGAGAAAACAAATACAGAAAAAAAGGACCTCAACTGATCAGTTGTGGAATGTAATATGTTCTGTCAAAAAAGTATCCGGAATTTGTCTCTTAAAAATTCCTCGTGAATTTAAATTTCTTTTTTGATGGATAGTTAGTAGCTCTGTACTCTACTCTGATGTGATTTGAGTGCGGTCTGTCAAGCACAACTAGGGTAGCCAGGCATACTGATTGGATTAGTACATGTTCTGATTATTTTTTGAAATACAGATTTTTTGAAATTTTGAAATCAGTACGAAAATGTACTGATTTTTGTATTTTATACTGATTTTTTTCAAATTAATATCTTAAGAATTTTTGTGGTTAACCTTGATGGTTTTAAAATCATTTCTGTTAACAGTTTCATCCTGTTTGTTTCTTTTTCTGATTGTTCATGAAATAAAATACCTACGCATTACTGCCATCGAGAGGAGAAAAGCAATATTTGCTTGAAGAAAAGTCGGTAAACGTAATTTTTTTAAATGAGTGCAAGAATTTGTTATTAATTGAATTTGATTATTGTCCTCAACTCTCACAATTCTCTTAAATTGGAAACTGATACGTAATTAACATTGTCTCCTAACGAAGGAAAAAAATGTAAAAGGAGCACACAAAATCGGAGAGAAAGTTTCAGGACTATTATTTCACTATATTACATTGAAATTACTAGGTAATAAAAGCATTAAAATCTGCACTGATTTTTATTGATTTCCTACGTCAAATGTACTGATTTCGAGGGTCAAAAATCGGGCTACCCTAAGTACAACTGATCAGTTGTTAATTTTGTTAGTCCACCTAATGTGAGTCCCGCGATTTTCATGCTTGAACGATCAAATTTTGCCCCTACATTCATGCAACGCATCATAACGGGCGACAAGCCATGGGATGACGAGTTTAACAAACAAGCGAAACCAAAATAAACACGCCAAAATCTATCAAAAATCAATAATGTTGTCCACACAGAATTCCTTCCGGATGGAGAGACAGTCAACAAAGAATATTATTTATGCGTTATGAGGTTTTGACACAGAGTATGAGCCGCAAAAGATCAGGACAAGAACTTTGCACCTCGATAAAGCACCACTACACAAAGCTATAATTTTGAATGAGGTTTTCACCAAAAACTCAACGGATGTCATCGAACAGCTTTTCTTTTTTCTATTTCCCAAACCCAAATTGTCACTTCGTGGGGCATGTTTCAAGTCGGTAGAAGCCATAAAATAATATTCACTGAAGGAATTGAACTTCACTGTCATTACTTGAAAAGGTTTTTACTTCGACGTGACTCGAAATAAATTTAATTAAAAATGAAAAAAGGTTCAAATTTAATTTTAAAAATAGATTTTAGTTTTTCAATAAAGGAATTCAACTGCAAATTCTTTTCTCAACACCTTAAACATCCACACAAAAAAAAAAAAAAAAAAAAATAATAATAATAAATAAAGATAAGTTCCTCAATAAGAAAAAGAAACACCTTTTACCCCACCTCAATTTCAAAAAGTGCAATTAAAACTTTTTTTTTTTGCCTTCTGCATTTATGTGTTTAACTTTTTAATGAGTGTTCTTGACATGCTTGAGTTTTGCAGACGTTCTTTTTTTTTTTTTTGCTAACTATTTCAAAATCTCACACCCAGCTCGGAAATGTTTGTCTGTCATCATCCCTTAGACCAATTTCAAATGGTTTTTGATTAATGATTTACACATACATAGAGATATTTTCATTTCTTCCTGCAAATAGTAGCGTCTAGTATATTTTATTGGTACAAAATTTGTAGTTTGTGGTTTTCAGCTGCACTCATTTTGCTCTAGATATGTAAGGAGTATACAGAATTTTCGACGTTTCAAAAAGTTAGTACTTAAGTACCCTAACGTTTCTTGTTATGCAGACACATAATTAGTAGTGTCTTGTTATCATAATTCATTGTAAATTTGTTGAAAAAGTTTATAATTGCTGTGATTTATTGTAGTATTTTTGTGGATGTGCAAAATTAGTCAGCAAAATTTCTTGAGGAATATTAATGAGGGTTTCTGTACATAGATAAGTGTTAAAAATATTTTTAATTTAGAAAACACAATCTGTGAACTTAATTTATTGAATGGCAAATCAGTTCTTTAGATAATAGTTTGGTATCTAAATTCAGCTATTTGGAATAATTTCCAAGAAAGTCACTGTTGAAAAACTTATGATTTTAAAAGAATATTTTTCCTCCATTTCAAACTGAACAGCCGAAAGTTATATATGTGTATCCTGTTTGTTGTAGGAAATCGGAGTTAGGATATTTTGGAAACTCCGGTAGTTTATAATTACTTTTTTTGCTCCCTTCTCCATCACATTGCACGCAGAAAATATATCCACTCGATGCTCACATAAGCTCTCAAGTAGAAGGCAGACTCTATTTAGTGTTTCCATTTCTTACTTACATCAATTCTATTCGCTTAGACAACTATATTTGCAATAAGATATCGGGCATATACTTTCATTACCAAATTTAATCCATAAGTTAATCCCATCTACAAAAGATTAAAAGTTTAAAATGCTCCCCATATATAGTAATTCGATGAAATAAAATGAAAATCATTTGAAATCATTAATTTTGCTAAATCCACTTAACTTCCGAGCAATGTAATAAATTCCACAACTTTGCGCCTCATCAAACTAAATTAATGTTTTCGACAATAGAAAAGATACAAATCTACGATTTGCTGAGATTCGAATCTAAATAGAGAGTGAATGAAATACGAAAGTTTAGGAAAATGCAATTCAATGAAACATGTGGTGTTATGATCACAATTTTAGTACCCAAGTGGGCACCATATGACTGACTACTATCTACCTACCCCCACTATTAAGCAGGCAGTGTGTCGGATAAGGAAAAACCGCCCTTAGCAAATGAAACACCCTCTGCCTCTGGATGCTGGCTAAATAGTGAGTGGGTGGATGCATTAAATACCACAGCACCCTTTGCACCAAAGTTATTCAATAGCCCAAAACAAAAAAAATTCCATGCTAAATTCCCACAAAGCTATATACTTTTTCTGCTTTTCAAATCGTGTACGTGCCGCTAGTGCAACATAAAATAGCGACCTCATGCCAGTGCATTGCATAATTATAGGCTGTTTTACAATGTGAGCGAATAAGCATAAAAAAGAGGGTTGCAAGGAAATTCGATTTTTTTTCGAAGACTTTTTCAACAATTGCATAAGCTGCGCGTAATCCTCGGTGGAATAGAGTTTGAAGTTAAGAAAAGCAAAAAGAAAAACGTTTACAGAATTACAAAAATGTTCAAAATTCATTGCATATTTTAAGGCGCTGTAGTATACAAAATGTTTTGCCGGTCGCTTTTACATGTTTCTTTTTCTCTTCATGCTACTTTCTCAATTTATTTTGTACCTTTTCCATTGTGCCCATGACTGAATTGCTGTTTTCTGCTGCAAGTGTCATTTTTCTTTCCTCCTCCTCAAATCTCATTTCTTCTTTTTTCAAGGTTATTGCCAAATTTTGGGAGGCGGCAAAATAAGTAAGCGCTTGTGCCATCCTCTTTTATTATTAGGGGGGAATATTCTGTTTATGTCGATGATGACTACAATGATTTTGATGGTGTTGCTTCCTATTTTTTTTTAGTTGTTCTTTGCTGTTCTATGTTTTTCTGTTTGTTTGAGGGTGTTGAACTATAAATTGAACTTTTGTAGCATTTGGGGAATTAAGTGGTATTTCCTGACTTCCCCAACTCCTCTTCCTTGACGAACGTCCTTTCTCCTTCTTCTCACTTATACTTTAATAAAAGGAAGCTTATTCGTTGCGAGATTAAAGAGATTGCCTTTATAGAATGAGTAATGATGGATGCATAATTTCAGTATTGGATTGCTTGAAGAGTATGAAAGGAATGGTGATTAAGGTTCGTAATTGTAATGCACATACATACATATGTCGAAAATAAATTTTCTGGAATTTTTGCTTAAATTTAATATTCTTGGTAACTACTACTAGAAGCTTTAATGAATATTATTTATTTACTTTGTTATTGCATTTTTTGTATTTTTCAATTGTTTTTGCTCTCAATACAAAATGTACCCACGATTATTTTTTCAAAATTATCTCGTTTTAAGTCCCCGTTTTAAGATCTCAAGACTGAGTTTGGTATATGCCCCAGAGTTTTACTGTTATTGTGTAGCAGCACGCTGAGGACCTAGACCGGGCTTTTCGAATCCTTTCATGTTGTGTGTATTACGTTTTGCAGACGAATGAAGGAGACCGTCCAATTTCAAATCTGATTGATTGATTTAAAAAGGGTGTAACGTACTTCGACCAAGAGAGATCTATTGTACTCCCAATAGTAACCTCTTTAAAGGTTGTCTGACAAGCCAATCTTGATGAGGAATCTCATTAACTGATGTGGCTTTAAGGCTATGATGTCACCACTTCTTGGGTAGTAGTGCCCCAGGTATCTCTACCTCGCAGTGCATTAAGATGTGTTCGTATGTCTCCTTCTCATCCTTACAGAATCTACAAGTGCTGTCGTGACTTAAACCTAGGTTTTTCATATGGCCTGAAAGGAAGCCCACTATTAGCCTAAGTTGACTTTTATTTAACTTAAAACAGAGAGCTGCTCTGTTGAGGTCGAACCTCTCAATTAGTAGCTTTGACTGTCTTAGCTTTGGGAGAAGTTTGCTTTGAGAAGAGGAGGATGATCTGGTGTTTTCTTCCTTTCCTTTTAACTTGTCTTTTAAGGTTTGAATTCCTATACTTAACAAGGGTTCTGGACCAATGCAGGCCTTGGCCGTTGCGTTCCTTGCAACGGCCGCCGTTCCTCGGTGGTCGGCTACTTCATTCCATGAATACCTGTATGTCCTGGTAGCCAGAATAGAGTTACCTTATTAGTCTTACCTAATGTGGAACTCTTGCCATTCTAATATTAGTTTTGAGGAGGTCTCAACGGAATCTAATGCTCTGATAGCAGCTTGGCTGTCAAAGAATATTACTATGTCTTGCTTTTTGTACCCACGTTCAAGATTGAACTGTGTACAGAGCCATATGGCAAGAATCTCCGCTTAGAAAATACTCTGAGTTCGTCCCATTGGCACCGAGAGTGTTTGATTTTTGGACCATACACCCCTGCACCCGTTCCTTCGTTCGTTCTCGATCCGTCGAATCCATTCAACATATTCCATACATACTTTCTTTTAATTTGAATAGAAATGGAGTTTCGCCTAGTAATCACTGAGTTAAAAAAGTCCTTGGGAAGGAAGGTTTCATTAAATCAATACTTATGATGGATTTGAAACTAAGAAGCTTTCATGTTCTGGAGCTATTCAAATTGGTTTATGTATGAGCAAAATCTTGTTCAAAACCCCAAAAATTTTCAAACTTATATTCTTGATGCTCAAGTTTTAAGCCAATTAATTAAGTTTTTATTTTTCAAAAAAAGCGTTTTCAAATTACAACTTTCTCTACTAACATCCACATGGGAGTGGATAATTTCTCTTCACAAAAATCCAAAAAATTATTATGTAAACATTTTGGGAGTTCTTGCGATTTTATTTGAACTGAACTCGAAATCTACTGCTTTGCTTGTCGTAGTAAATCATGATGGGGGTGAGAGGGTACAAAGTTATACGAGCTTATATTTACTTATGGATTTGGAATCGCGATGTGTAAACGACTCCTTTGGGTGCAACATCAACAGTAAGAGTAACAACAGCAAAGGCTTTTCCAAAAGCTGCACAGATGTGTGTGTGTGTGTATGTGTATGAGAATGTATTTTACCCCCATTCGTACACACATACACACATACATAATAACATACAAAAAACTTAAACAAATAAAAATGTCAATGAAAAATGCGTTTACTCTTTGCAGAAGAGAATTGAGAGTGAAAGGGGGGGATGGGGAAAAGTTGAGTGCGGATTACGTAAAGGGTGTGCAATATTTCCATAGCAGTTATAATAGTGTTTGGCGCTATTCGAAAATTTCATTTTAATGTGTTTACTTAAAGTATCGTAAGCGTGGCATGGGAAACTGAAGAGTATGCAGCAAAAGTTGTCGACAATGTGAGTATGTATATAAGTGATTGCAATGATAATGAAGATGATAAGTGGTTATTATTATGGTAGATTTGCAATCGCAATTGAATTTATTTTAGTATGTATTTATGTACATTAGCCCATAAAGGACGAGCGGGAACCAAAGTAGATAGATCAAGAAAGTAACTTGAGAAAAAATTTTTGTTTGAACCTGACTGAGGTTAAGAACTTTTTTTCTTTAGTTTCTCCTGATTTTTCTTTAATATATCACACATAGTTTCAATGCAAATTTTGTCCAAGAAAAACTTTGGATATTACTTATTTTAGTTTGTGTAGCGCTGCAGATAGGAGCTTGCAGTTGGAAACGCCAAGATTATTAAGTTCTTAAACAGATATCGATGCGACATTTTTTTCTTTTATGCCACCATATTGTGAACCAAGATGCTGTACCCTGTACAGAAAGTTTTATTATTAAATATTAAAGTTTTGACCGTGCTGTGTATCAATTCCGGGCATCTTGTGTAGCAGTCCAGCACACTAACCACTACGCCATGGTGACCACATTAATTTATAATATTTTCTATTTATACAATACAAATATGGTTAAGATGTTCAGCGAACAATTCGTGGATAGTTAACCTGCATACCTCCACAGATGTTATGAGTGGAGATATAAGCAAAAATAAATATTGGAACGCTTCGCCAACTTTTTTCGGCCCTTTATACTCCAATAGAAATTGGAACTAATTAAATATACTCTCCGAAGGGAGAGCACAAGATTATCTTGTGCTCCGACTCTTCTAAACAGCACCATATCGTTATTGTACCCTTTGAATAGTGACTTGATACTGGTGTGGTGGATCTGCTGATGTTTTGGAGTCTGCTTATGGTTGTAGTTTCTTTGTTTTATATACTATTAAATTAAATATTTATAAATTTTTTTCAAATCCTTAAATATTATTTAAGGTTAAGTTGATACAAGATTTATGTTGCATTAATTCAAAGATTCAATGGTAACATTCTAATATTATTTTTTCAAGTTCAAAAACTTTCTTTAATTTTCTATTTTCGTTTGGCTGTGGTACTATATTTAGTTCTTATCTTTGACATTTATTAGAAAATAATTAATTGTTAAACATTATGCTACATTGACATTTATAAATGTCATCTAAATGAGGCGCATGTTTAGTTTAGTATCTTCTTCAGAACTTTTTCACCATGGCAGATAGAAACAACAACAGCAACATTTGGATTTCACCAAACAACATTGAAAACAAACCACATGCTCTCTAAAATATGCGCACCAGATTTGGAGTATTTTGTGTATGTAGAATTTTAAATTTTCATTCATGTGGAACAGCATTTAATGCAGGTGGTGCTACTTACTACGTAAAATGTATGATGTGTGCTCAAAATTAATGTTGTGATCATAAATTTTATTAAAGAGAAGCATGAAAATATTTTGGGTAATTTGAGCATCTAAATTGGTGTTTTTAAAGGAAGTCATCAAGATGCTTCCTTTAGGTTTTTAAGATTTATTTAAACAGAAACGATACACACTAGCGATATTGATACATCTTTGTGTTCTAAAAAGTTTAAGGAAAAAGTTCTTATTGAAAAATCAAAATTTGTAAATTACACTAGTTTACAAATTAAAAAAAAATTTCTGTGCTAAGTATACTACTATTTTTCTTTGTTGTACTTTGGGTCACTAAACTCAAAAATGCCATCAACAATTTTTTTTTATGCATAGGTTTTCGAGATATCATTTTTTTAAAATTTTTTTTTGTTTTTTCAGAAGCTAGTTTGACTGTTTTGACCATATCTCGAGAAGACAACAACCAATATGATTGTTAAAGGTATGAGATGAAAGATAAATAATTTACCAATAAATAATTTTAGCAATATTTTCCAATCAACCCTGTAGTTTAAGTGCAATCGGTCAAAATATGAAACAAAAAACGTTTTTTTGGACAAAAATTTAAATCGAAAACTCACTTAAAAAATAATAAAGACTAGAAAACGTAAAAATATGCCATATTTCTTAATTTTTACATAATTTTTACATGGTACTTTTACGTAGAGAATCTGGTATTTATGAACTAATTCTATGGATAAATACCGAAGCTATGACCAATTATGTACGAAGACCAAAATTCAACTTTTCCTCTACATTTGTATTTTTCCTCATAACGTATATTGATGTTTTATTCTATCTGTCTCTCCTTATAAATAGTAGGATATATAAAAGTATATGTGGGAATTTTGTTTTCGCAATTGAAACGCTTTTTATTGAAAACGTTATAAAAATGTTTATTAATTTAGCAAACATAAATATATATGGGACATTCTCTGTCAATGGGAGACCTCCCCCCTGTCCAAAAATGGTTAAGGTATTTTAGGGCACGTTTGGGCTCAAATAAAAGCTTATTATCTCTAGTTTCGAATGCAACTAGGCCTTTTTTGATTTTGCATGATGGCGGATCAATATGGCGGCTGAATATCTACCACCTCACCTTAAAATAATAGTTTTATCAAGCGTACGTTTACCCAAGTCAAGAATAAGCCTTTTTTCGTGTATTTTTATTTGCTGTATATGAATCTAATATTATTTTCCATAGGGAATGTTATGTGTCGTTCCTAACCTCAAAAAATTAAAAATTATTTTTTAAGTGAGTTTTCGATTTAAATTTTTGTCCAAAAAAACGTTTTTTGTTTCATATTTTGACCGATTGCACTTAAACTACTGGGTTGATTGAAAAATATTGTTAAAATTATTTATTGGTAAATTATTTATTTTTCATCTGATACCTTTTACAATTGGTTGTTATCTTCTCGAGATATGGTCAAAACAGTCAAACTACCTTCGGAAAAAAAAATTTTTTTAAATTATATCTCGAAAACCTAACCATAAAAAATGTTTTAATGGCATTTTCGAGTTTAGTGGTCCAAAGTACATAAAAGAAAAATAGTAACATCCTTAGCACAAATTGGCTGTAAACTAGTGTTATTTATTTATTTATTTATTTATTTGAATGCATACTGCTGTTACAAGATTTAGAATCTTAGCATTATAAACAGTAGTTTCACAATGAGATTTTGATACAAAAGATAACATAAGATCAAAAGATAAAAAAAGAAATGTTATTTAATAATGGCGATAATAATTGAGTAATACCATAACTATAGTTATCGCAAAAAAGAATATAAAATATGAATATTAATAACAAATGAACATACAAGTTACAATAGTTGATTAATCAACTAATTAAACAAATTGTTGAAAGTAAAAAAAATGAAAAAGGAAAGACTATAAAATTTAATTAATTGACAAGTGCCTATGAAATTTCGTTTCACAATCTTAAAATGCAAAGGAACAATTTCTACTGGAACTAATATCTTCAAAATCACACAAAACGATCGGATGGACCGTTTTTTGATTTCGAACGCTCCTAGTGAGTTGAATGTTTTTGAAAAAAGGGTCCGTTTAGAGCACTCGGGACATCTGGTAGCACTCAAATTTTAAGTCAATATAGTTTGACATATTCGAGCAAGGTGTTTTATTTGGTGTTGTATACTCGACAGCTTGTGAACAATCTAATTGTCTGGAAATAGTAATTTAGTAGTAAATCAACAATTTGCTGAAAATACGTGTTTTTTTTTTTAATTGGAACTTATTATTATTATTATTTGAAGGAAGGACGACTCGAAAGTCAGGCACTGCGACCTATAAGATCTTTTGTACCAAAGCCCCAAGAAAGAAAGAAAGAAAGGAAGGGAGAAAGAAAGATAGATAAGAAACATACCCAAGCCGAGAATCGAACTCGGGTCTCCAGAAACAAGAGTCTGGCATTCTTCCACTAGACCAAAGTGGCGATGGTTGGACCTACAGTTTAACGCCGATTCCGAACGGCTATGTGGCAATTTTGTTTATCAGCTCGGTGGTCTTGCCATTACCAACCAAGGTGTGTACTTGTACTCATTCTTATAATTCTCATCCACTTCATATTGATAGTGAATATAAGAAGTTTATGAGAATTAACCACCAGGCCAAGACGGGAATCGAACCCGCAACCTTCTGGATGAAAGTCTAGTGCACTATCCACTAGACTATCGAGGTCGTCAAATTGGAACTTAAACAAATTGCAATTGTTAAGCCTGGAACAAAATGTGAAGCGTGAAGTACGCAGCTGATGCACAGAATGTAGCGTAGCAAACAATGAAGCACGACAAAGAAAAATGTGTACAGAATGTGCACCTTTGAAGCTCATGTTTATTGTAATTGGAAACACACACAATCATATTCTTCTCCACATTTTTGCAATCAAGGTGCTTTAAATTGTAAACCATTTAATTTCTTTTACAAGTTCTATAAATAATTCAGTGCATTTCCCCACTTTTTTATGTTGACAATCAGTTGTTATGCTTGAAGCGCGACAAAGTTGAAAAGTTTCAATTTTGCGCAAAATTCAAAATTTTTCAACTAAGTTCGAAACATGACCCTCTGTGTCACGCTACTGTACAATGTTAGCATTTGCATTAATTTACGTATGCAATGCTTTGCATAACAACAAACGAACGCAATGAAAAATGAATTCTTTTTTCGCGTTGAAACAATTCTAGTCATTTTTTTTTTTTTGCGTGTCTCAGATTTTTCCGTTCGCGAATTCATTTTTAGTCACACACGAATGTAAAGTACTGTTGTTCACCGACCTGTGTATGGTTTGTGTATGTTCGATCGAACCATACGTGAACTACCGATGTTGCGAACGAAACCAAATATTAAAACGATACACATACACGATCGTGTATGACACCGAACAAAATTTGGATACACACAAAATTGATATGAAAACAGCGGTGCCATATTGACAGATTTTTCTGTAAATTACAGTTTTTTCGGTCGGCATGCAGTCTTACAGATTTCCCTCAAATATTACAGTTTATTCCCCATTTTTACAGTTTTTGCAACAATATGCAGAATAGGCTTAAATATGTTTTGGTTTTCATAAAAAAGTAATTGTATTTCAGGGTAGCACTTACACGTAGCGAATGTGGAAAGAGTATATTTCGCCAAACTGATACTAACAAAACTAAAATTCGAAAATTAGCTGAAAAGAACGAAAGACTTACTTAAAAAAAATTATAAAATTTAAAAAATTTTGTGGCATCAAGAGAAATGTACAAGAAATTTGATGAAACCATTTTGAGAGCTTTTAAAATTGTTGTATTGATTACTGGTGAAGTATGACTACTCAAAAAATCGGACCCAGGAATGTTCATTTAATTTTTAACTAGTCAAAACAAGAATGTTATATCATTTTTCTTATTTATTTATTTGATTTTTATAATAATAATAACATATATTTGTTTTATACATTTTTAAATGAAATTGTTTCTCTTTTTATTGACTTATTTTACAATACTTAATTTTAAGGGAATAAGTTTTTTTGATTTTATTAATATTATTACATATTTATTTAAATAAATTAATTTTAACTATTTCAAAACAGATTTGCGAGTAGAATCTGACACGTTATTTTTTTCAAACTGATGGCTAATTGTTGTTGCCGTTATGATAAATAACGCAAATCAAATAACTTAATTTTTTAATTTTTTTTTTTTTTGGTGACAGTTTTATAAGAACTGGTTTAATATTAATACAAAATTCGTATGTTCGTTTGTTTTTTACTTCCGAGTCATGTCTAATGAGCAAACTTTTTTTTTTCCAAATTTTGCACCATTATTGTATTATGTAGGTTTCCCTGAAGTTATAGGATTTAAAATTTCTGCCCCGTTCAAGAAAGCATAGCATCTCCTAAACATGCGATATTATTGAACCTATTAAATTTTGAATGTATGGTGGAATGATGGGCAAGTGACTGAGAAACTTTTCAAATTAAAAATTTTAGTTTTGTTTTTTTTCGTTTTTATAGGTTACAGTTTTTTTTTTCCAAAATACAGTTTTTGTTTTGACTTTTTACGGTTTTTTTTTAAAATAAAAATATGTGTTGGTTATTTTTCAACAATACATTGTGTGTATGGTGTGTGTACTTTCTGAACCCTGATTATCTGTCAGAAAACAGAAAAATTTTCTTCGAAAGATAGGCGTCCTGCCAATTATCATGCCAACTCATTTTCAATAAAATGTCAGGGACTCATTTCTAATAATTTGCTCGCTCTGCTCTACTTTGTTTTTGTTTTGTCTCACAAATTTGCAGAAACGTCAAATATTGTGTGCTTACGTCAAATATGCTTGCCAGTGATTTTGCCAATGAATAAAGTGTGAGTGTATTAGTGAAAAAGTGGGGATGTGTTAGTACTGGCATGCCAGCACTGGCAGGTGTAGTTGCTGGGTTAGAATCTATTAAATTTGTTCCTTGTCGACTAGTGACTCTCTCTTTCATTGTTGTCAAGTGTTGCCATACTTTAGCTAACGGTTGGCTATGTGTAGTATTATTTTCTGCGATGTTTACTATCTTCTGAAATTTATTTTGTTTTATCTGTTTTATTTGTTGGAATTGAAAAAAGGTTTTAATATTCTACAAGGTAGATATAGAGTAAAAATTAATAGAAGAAACAAAAAATTGGATTTCTTTTTCAATTTAAAATCACCAGACTACAAAAATAAAATTAAAAAAGAGGAAGCTTGGGAAAACAATTATCTTCGTCCATCGATTCCAATTGTTTCATGCAGGTATTGAAAAAACATTCTCGTACTCAAAAACCTCGTACTCGTCTGCTACTCCAGTAACTCATATATTTGATACACCAAATAAACAATTTGCACAATTTTATAAATAATCACAATTGACTCCAATTCTTCCAACATAATATTTTCACTTTATTTCATTGTTGCGAAAGCAAAATATAACGGAATAGAAAAACCGCAAAACAAAAAATGACGTTTAATTTTTCGACAATCGACAAACGTTTATTTCGTACGTGCTCTCAGTTATTGGCGACGAGAGAGATCGACAAACGCTTTGATTCTGTTCTGTCTCTCAAGAAAACATAAATAAAGTGCTTTATCGGTCGTATTGCAATCCGGAGCAGGCCTGCCAGAAATTTGGTAGACTTTATACCCATTTCCGTCATAAGCAAACCCCACAACAGTTTTTTTTTGTTCATAATTATAAAATATGTGTATTATACACAAAAATTACAGGAAATAAATACAAATCGATAACTACTTAATCGCTATCTAAAATAAAGTCTTTTTCATCGGTATCTTCCGTAAGGGTTGGAGAATCAACGGCAGCATTAGAAGGCTCCGATTGAGTGTTTTCCAAATAAAATTGTTCAGTTGGTCGTTGTATTTCTTCTAGTTCTTGTTCGTATTCAAGCTCATGTTCCATTAAAATTTTTGCAAATTGCATTTTTATTATTGCCTGACGTTTTGGAGGAAATTTTTTTATAGTCTTGGCATAGCCTAAAAATATATGCTCATTTCCATCGAATTCTCGGCAAGTGATATAATTCGGTACAGTTAATTGTGGTTCCTGAACTTTATCTGCTTCTGTTTGTGTCGAAATTTTGGAGCGAAAACTCTTCAAATTAAGGCTTGGATTATCATTACGCTTTCTCTGAGGGTTTACCACTGGTTTTTGTTGCTGTGGTTTTTGTTTCTGACTCTTTTCACTAAAATCTCGTTCCTTAGTTTTGCTACCAAGCTTTTTTGACTTTTTAAAACATTGATCGAGCGATACAAATGGTTTGAGATATTCCATTTGATCTGCCCATTGCCATTTTTTGTAGCGAGTATTTGCTTCACTTGACCCGGCTTGAGATCTTAAATACTTTATGTAGCAGTCTCTTAAATTCCTAAATTTTTTTTTTACTGATTTTCCTGAAAGTAAAGTACATACAATTACATATCGCTCATTTACTAAAAGACTGACATAACTCAAAAAATGTGTTTAAAGTTTTCAATTGTCTCTCACTTTGTAGAAAAAAGAAGAAATCTTATAGTTCTCACGCGCAGACTATACATGATATTAATATGAAATTTTTACACAATATGAAGCGTGACATAATAATTCTGCACCATTAACTCAAATCGTGTTTTTTGACTTATGACAGTCTTTTAGTAAATGAGCGATATGTATGTAGGGGTAAAACAGCCTCCAAGGAGAATTTATGTAGAAGGTTATGGCAGTAGTACAAAAAACTACCACAGCAAAAACAAAAGAGCTTTGTTGTCGCGGACATAATGGCAGAGCACTCTGAATGTCAAAATTAGCTGACGAAAGCAGTACTACATACAACACGGGAATAACAATAAATCTTTGTTGTTCCGGCTTTTATGGCGGGTGAAAAAAAAAGTAAACAAACAATCAAACGTAAACAAACTTAGTTCCTAACCGATTGTTCAAGCGTTTCAAACCACGAAAAAAAAAATGGTGCCACAGAAAAGATCAAGAATAAGCTAGCATCTCTACCTTATATAAATTCACCTTGACAGTCTCTGTTAATTTTTGCAACTCTCGTAACTCACCATCTTCACACAATATTCCTCCAATTTCTTCCCATATTTTATTTTTAAACTCCACGTTTTTGAAATCTGGTTCATTCGTATTATATAAATATGGATAATGTTTAACAAGCTCAATCAATTGCTCACTAATTTCAGCAGACATTTTGTAAAGCATAAAGCGATAAAGTAATGAAAATTAAAAAACACAAAATTATCGCGTTGTGTAATATATCGCATTTGTTGAAGCACTAAAATTTGTGTGTATAACAAAATGAAAATAGTACAAATTCAGATTAATGCGTCATTTAATTCTCTTTTTCAATTTGTTTGCAACCTAATATTTTTTTGTGTATACCAATTTTGTTCGGTGTCATACACGATCGTGTATGTGTATTGTTTTAATATTTGGTTTCGTTCGCATACATCGGTAATTCACGTATGGTTCGATCGAACATACACAAACCATACACAGGTCGGTGAACAACAATACTTTATGTACATTCGTGTGTGACTAAAAATGAATGCGTTTTTCATTCGCGAACGGAGAAATCTGAGACACCCAAAAACAAAAAAAAAAAAAGTGACTAGAATTGTTTCAATGCGATGAATTCACGCCTAGAAAAAAAGAATTCATTTTTTATTGCGTTCGTTTGTTGTTATGTTAAATTAATCCAAATGCTTACATAGTACAGTAGCGTGAAAAAATAAAAAACTATGCTCACAGAATTTATTTAAAAAACGAAAATAGTTCAACACAAGTTATATAAACAAACGAAAATATTCGCTTATTCACTGTTTTCTATTTTAAGGGCTGAGCAGTCGAGCAATTCAAAATTTAATTTTGTTATAAAATATTAGAAAGAGACTTATTTGAGAGCTTTGATCTTAACTTGGTCAAGACTGTAGCAAGCGCACTAAATATATGTTCTACAGAAACTTGCGTTGCAGGTACAGCAAGCACCACTTCGGCAAGCTGAGTTAATTTTAAATTATGTTGAGAAAAATTTTTCCAATACGTCAATCTCTAATGGTTCTAGAAGAGCTAGAGCAAGAAGTTCTGTTTTTATGTGATGGCATTGATTTGTTGCTGCTAAATTAGATGTATTTCTGATTTGATTGATGTGCTCTGCTAGTTTAGGGTATACGAAATTTGGATTTTAAAACTTAGTAACAAAACTATAAAGAAAAATTAACTATTCAACATTTAACAAAAGAAAAATAAGTTGCATAAGAGAACGTTGTGTCCATTTTTCAAAAATCGTCTGACTCCACAACCCTGAAATACAATTACTTTTTTATGATAACCAAAACATATTTAAGTCTATTCTGCATATTATTGCAAAAACTGTAAAATTGGGAAATAAACTGTAATATTTGAGGGAAATCTGTAAGACTGCATCCTACTTACTTTACTAATATACAAAAATAATAAAAAAAAAGAAAATTAGTGTTACAGTTGCCCTCTTCAAAAAAATGGGTCTTGCTGGTGGGTCATGTTTTGGATTTTCCACTGATCTAAAACAAAAAAAAAAAATTACAATCACTATGAGTGTAGATATCACAGGAACTAAAAAATTGACAAAATTGCCCTTTTTTCATTACTTTTTGTATGTAAAGAGGAAGAAGTATTCAGCGTAGACATTTTTCTTGTTCCTGCGATAAGCACTGGTTTACTGAATAATATAGTAAAATTTGAGACGAAACGGTAGAGTAGTTTTTGTTTTTGTCTCCCCCTGTGCAGAAAAATATAATTTCGAGATAAATGAGTTTAAATTTCGATCAATGTTTTTACCTGCTTCTGCGCTCACCTGCTAAATAGGCTGTAGAAGTTGAAATACTGGAAATGTTGATACGAATATGATTACAGTATACTTTTAAAAGTCTATACATTTGAAATATAAAGAAAAAAAATCAAATTTTTATGAAAAATCTAGCTAAGTTTGAGAAAATACATTATTCTATATAAAACTTAGTATAAATAAAATGAAAAACTCTGGTTTTTGTTTATTTTGTGATTGCCGAATAACCCCATTACCGCAAATACACAAGGATATCGAAAAGAGAACGATTTTATTAAGTAATTGCACTTCAAAAATTGAATCTGAAAGTTTAAACCTTCCTTTGAAATATGATTTTGTATAAAAATCTACAAACAACATTTTTATATACGATCTTTTTTTTTAACCGATAAAAAAAAAAACTGTTGAGAAAACTATTATACAGGCAGACCTCGCTTAACACGGGGGTTACGTTCCTGGAAAATGTCGTGCTAAGCAAAACTGTACAAGGAACTAGATTTTAAAAGATACCCAAAAATTATTTTTAATTGAAATTATAGTTAACAACACATAAGAAAATAAAAACACATCGATCGATCCCCTAAACTTGGGGATTTTTCTCTTTTTTCTCATCTTTTTGCGCCAAGAACTGGCAACGCGTCTAGTTCAGCGTTCTTTTACGTACGCCAGTATACTCTTTAATCCATGACGTATACAACGAAGGGCAAAACAAATTTCCCAGCAGTCCTGGTGTTTCTAGAAGGGATTTTGTCAGCAACCGATAAAAACCGTGCCTAGCGACCTTTAAATTTCAATATTTTTTCGTGAAAATTTTTCGAAGCCAATACCGATACCCGATACCGTGTTAGAACTTGGTTTTACCGTGTTAAACGAAAATATGTCGCTAAAAGTGAAACGTTTTAGAGCGAGGCCGTACTATAAGAAGTACGTGTTAAGCGACGTCTACCTGTACTTTTAAAAATTGTGAGGGGTGTTAAAACATTGGAATGGCCTACGAGGTACATATTTTCCAAAATAATGCAAAAACCGAATTTTTTGCATTAGAGACAAGCCACTCTCACTATTTATCACACTATCGTTTGTAGATGAAGAGCATGTACTTTTCAACTGTACAAAATAAAAACATTTTTGTATCGAAATGACAATATTTACATACTGTGCCAACAATTTTATATATAAAAAAAAAAAAACTTTAATAACCAATGTCAGTCTTACGAAGTAGGTTCTAGTAGTGAAATCATCAAAGGATGGGCTTGATTTAATATCGCTTTTCTTGATTTTAGTCCGTTATCTTGAATCTTATTAAAATCTCCGAAAATACTTAAGATGCTCCACACAAACATTTCATAACAAGCTCCCCCAATTCCTTCTGTGTCACCTTTAGTTTTCACACATTAGATTCAATCTTTTTCATTTGTACCCTTCAAAAGATTTGAAGTTACATACATATTTACACGCACGTATGTATGCACCATATGTATATAAATTTGCTTTAGGTCAAAATCAACACCTCGTTTTTTGTTTTATTCTTCTGTCTGAAGTTAAAATTGTCTCGATTTTATTTGTTTTTCCTTCTTTATGTATGTGTTCATGAAAAGTGGCGAATTTAATTTCAATTTCACTTTTAAACAAATATTTTATTCACACTTGGTACTTACAACAAAATATATTGCACCCTTGGGGGGCATTGTCATATTGGAGTTTATTGTCTGCTTTTGTTTGAGTTTTCTTATGGGGGTGTGGGGGATGTTCGGTTATGCACGTATATTTTTAAAACAACTCCCTTAAAAATGCTTCAATTACTTAAAATTGTACGTAATTTGCATTTATATATATGCCAAAGGAGCCAATTTAATAGAAAACCCTTTGGTTTTCCTTTTTTTTTTGCTTAAGCTTTAATCTCAATTATAGCTAATTTAAATAAAGTTTTGCCTTTAAAAAAGTCATTGAATTTCTTTTTAATTTTAAAAGCAAATAATTTAACAAAGCACCGGAAACGGATGCAGACATGCACACATTCAAACAAACATTATTTGCATAGGAAATTAAATGCGTGCAACTTACGAGTTTTTGACGGTTAAATGACAAGTGTGGTGAAAATATCTTCTTTTTTTTTTTTTGCAGTTTATTCGAAAATATTTGCAATTTATAGGACAGAATACCTAAAGAAATAAACTTAAATTCTAACAGTAAATTTTTGAAAATAAACTGCAGGTTTGCAAAAAAAAAAAAAAAAAAAAAAAAAAAAAAAAAAAATTACTTAGAAGCTGAAAAAATTGACATTTTCAGAAAATATTTCTAAAATAAAAATCATGCTTTGAAACATTTAGATACGATTCTAGAAGAATAGGTAATATTTATTCCTTACTTTATTTATTTATTGTAACTATTTACAAAAAAATTTAATAAATAAAACAGAGTCCAAGCGACAGAAGCTTCCTGCTGGCTTTTTTTATGAGGACGGTTTAAAGTCAGAATTTATAGTTGGCAAGTTAAAAATTACAGTTTCGTTTTTATTAAATGATTTATGATTTCTGTTCATCAAAAGTACAATTCGAGATAAGTTGAAGTTTTGAAAGCGTAAGTAAGTGCGGTGTCCATGGAAGCGATACACCTTCCCCAAGTCTCAGTTTTGAAATAGGGGGTACTGGAAATACAACATGCATACTTATTTCTACACTTCCTTTCTCTAACCTAATATTGAATTCATTCGACGAAAGAGAAAGTGGCGTATAGAAAAATTTATTAAATTCCAGCAAGTAATTTCAAAATTAATTATTGAAAAAAGCAAATAACTTATTCAAGTAAATTTACATTGAATAATGCTGAGTTTATGCTACTCACGTATTTTAAGCTCAAAAAAAAATTTTTCATTTTGTTTTTGTCTGAACATAAATTGCTTCTAAAAATAGAATGGCCACCCTTAATTAATATCACCACACTTAACAATATACATAAGTACAGTGGTGGACACTTTTTTTTTGCCAAGTACTAATTTGCAGGCGAAATTTAGAAAAAAATAGTTATATTTGATATATCATATACATACTATAGTATATTTTTATTTTTAGCACAACTTTCTACTTACTTACATAGATGGCGCTTCAACTGAAGATCGGTTTAGTTGCCTCCAAAAATAGTTCTAGTCGCTGCAATGCAAACGCTGGTGTAATGTCGAGTGCTGTAGGGTTTCCCTGTATCTTATATTCATAACGGAGACTACATTTTTCTCTTCAGCGTGGTCTTCCATTGTATTTAAAATTAATGCATTCTTGGCTGGAGCGTTTTTTGCTTTTCTCAGAACATGATAATTCTCATACACTTTATATTGATAGTGAATATGAGAAGGATATGAGAATTAGCCACCAGACGAAGACGGGAATCGAACCCGAACTTCCGGGATGAAAGTCTAGTGCTCTACCCATTGGACTATCGAGGTCGTCGGCTATGTCAGTTTTATACAATATTTGTCATGAATACTCGAAGTAACACTTATTGGTAAGAACTATTATTCTCTAAGTTTACGTTCTTGTAGATTTCAATGCTGGATCCTAGATAACCAAAGTCCTTAACGGCCAGCGAACTGGAGTTCCATCATACAAGATGCTGTAGGTTTTCTGATGCCCTCCACTGTATGCACACGAAATACTTAAAGTTCATTCAATTTGACTTGCAATTTTGCAGTACTTTGACTTGACTGTTTGATTTGCAATGATGGTGATTAAATTGATGATGTTTGATGACTTTTGAGGTGATTACTATGATTTGGAGTTAAGAAGAACTTTTTTCTTTTTTTTTGGAAGATATTGAAGGGGAGACGTGAGTGTTGATTTGAACTTATATACATGGGGTGACGCATATGTGTAAGTGTGCTGGACCACATATGGTGCATTATGCATGGCATTTCTGCATCCCTTTTCATTATGTGTGATATACCCATGTTTTCTAGGTATGTAGGACATTCATCAAGACGCCTTTAAGATGTTTCCGTTTTTGAAAATGAGGGTAAAATTTTGCTACCACTTACATTAGTAAAGAGGGTATTTTTTCATTTCAAATTGGATATTTCATATGTACCCTTCACTACTTACGACACACGTGTATATAATCGAAAGAATATATATACATATTTCTTATGTACAAAAAAGCGGCCAACAACAAAGACCAAGAAAATCATCAACTCAAGTTCTAGGTGGCATCTGCACATGTTGCATTCAACCATCACGGCATGCAGCTTAGTTGCGGCACTATAGATCAACTCAAATATTGTATACAGAAATTGAAACTCTACACAACAAAAATTTGATGATGATTGTACAAAAAGTTCAAAATATTAAGTCAAACTTACAAGCAACTCAGCGTTAATTAACATCAATAGATGCAACACTGTTCTAGTGCTGCTCAGGTGATTAATTGAGTTGCACCCGAAACTGTGATAACGGAAACATGAGTTGCTGTTTTCTTGGGGAATACAAATTCTCTATGTTTGTACGTATTCAGAAAGTCATAGAATATTTTTCCGTAGAATCTAATTACTTTAGGAATTTCATGCTTAAATTATAGGAATATTTGAGTTTTTTTTAGAGCTTAGATGACTTTGCCTTAAAATCTAATGAAAACCTAATAAAAGTAAACTAATTTGCTTTATTTTTGTTGTAATTAAATGGAAATTATTACCACTAATAATGGGAAGATGGACAAGGAAAATTTTATGGTAGGTAGGCATGCCAAAATAAAGAATTGGGAAAAGTTCTATTCTATTTACATCAAACATTTCTCCATACGATTTGATCAATGATCTCTACTCTTGAATCTAAATGTTTAAATTAATATTTAAAGTTTGATAGTTTTTTTTAAGTTTAATACATTTGAAAAATTTCACAGTCAATGAAAATAGGTCTTGATATTCCATGAGTTTATTGACATAAGAAAATTTCTATTTATACAGCAGTTTTACTAGTTAAAAAAAAATATTAGTATTTATAGATGAATAAAAAACAACATTTCATGTTTCAGTAGTGGATTCAGTGCACTGAACAAAGCCGCATGTTCAACGGAATTATCTCTCGGCACAAAATATTAAATATTATTAGAAGGTTGTTCATTTTTCGGCATAAGCTTTTTCATGAACTTTAAGGAAATATTACCTTTACATAAATATCGGAAATCAATAAAAAATAGTAGGTTTCATAAATATTGAAAATTAAAATAAAAAATAGAAGGAATCGTTTATCTACTATGAGACCAGGCCTCAAAATTATGGAATCGAAAGTAATATTTTTGATAATTTTTAGAAAACAATTGATTGAATCAATAACCATGTTGAAAAACATTGCATTCCATAATCAAGAAGTAAAAATTTAAAACTACACAATTAAAATTATTTAAATTGATGAAACTATCAAAAACTTCAAACTATCAGAACTTTTGAAAATTCATATATCTCATGAACTTCTTTACAAAAAAATTTCAAAATAATGAATTAAGATTTTCTTAATGAATATAAAAAGATATCCAAGTTTCACGCATGGATTGCCCCATATACTCTTTGCATAGTGTTATCATAAACATATAGTTTTCTAGTGAACCTACAGTGCCGGACAAAACTAAAGCACGAACTCTTCCTTGACAACATTTAGTTCAATAAAATTTAAAAATATGCAAGTATGCAAATATTTTTTTTTTTTGTTTTATAAATTTAGTATATTTATGCACTTGTCGAAACAAACTTACATTCAAAACTGTGTAACGTTTTTCTCTTTTTTTACTAACATTGCGCAATATGCCTAAACCTGCCGCAACAAAACTAAAGCATATAATCTTTTGCACTTTCAATTACAATCAATTGTTAAAAATAAACAACAACCATCTTTAAACTAGAAACCCGTTATTTTGGAAAACAAAAAGCAGGTTTTAAAAACAATTGGAAGCGTATATAAGTTGTTGGTTATCATTCACCGTCACCGTTCGAATTTAAAAATTTCGCATCCCAAAATTGCTCGAAATAATTATTCTGCACAATTTAGAGAAAATATTCTAAGTGGGTTTAATATAGCTGAATCAGTGACATGCATTGTAAAAAAAAAATTGTATTCGCCATTACGTTAATTTCCGAGCTATAAGCCATTTTCGAGCTTCCAATTTTTTAAATACTAAATATGGAGGTGGCAGACTGCGGGGCACAACCAAACGTGAGGATTAGGCTATCGTTCGGTTTATAAAATAAGATCCTTTTATATCTTGGAAATAAATTGTGTTTAAACATTTCATACAGGTTTATCCAACGACGAGCAGTGAAGGGTGGCTTAGCAACATACCAAAGCGTAAAAAAGCCATTTATTTCTCGAAAGAATCGACAGGCAAAGCTCGAATTTGTAGCAGCGCACTTAGTTAGTTACCTTATACTGAGAAAGATCTGCTGTTAATGCAAGTCTACCAGCACGATGACGATCCCAGCACGGTGTGTAAAAGAGTGGTTTGTTGTCAGTAAGATCAGTATTTTATAGTGGCTCACTCATTCACTCAATCTTAATCACAAAAAATGTGTTGGAAATTATAGATCGTAAAATTCAGCTCATAAAGGATAAAAACAAGGATTCCATTTTCTACCAATCGTAGATTGCATGGAATAACATTTCTGTGGACGTTTTGAACAATTTTATTGAGTTCATGCCACGAAAATGTACAACAGCTCAGAAAAATAATGGATACGCCTTAAAATAGTGCAGAACTCGAACTTTTTCATTAATATATTCCATACGTGCTTTAGTTTTGTCGCGCCAGTTTTATGCATTTTGTTACTTTTGATTTAATATTTTTATTTTATGTGATAAATAATATTATAGTTCATATATTTTATTATAACGAGTATATATTCTTACTATATTCATAAAAAAAATTTCAGTCCAAGCATGTTTTACAATATTACGGAACAAAATGCAAACAAGGAAGAATCCGTGCTTTAGTTTTGTCCGACACTGTATATTAGACCCTTATTATGAACTGCGTTCGACCTTCGACTGTAGTCGAATGCCCTGATCGAACGAATTTGAGTTTGGTATTAGAATAGCGTTATTGTGAATTTCGCTCATTTTGGCTTGTTCACGATAGTGTATTTCTATCAGCTGATAGTCATTTTGAAAAATAAATACGATTTGTTTAAAAACGAAGTAAAAAATAAGGACAAAATAGAAATAATGGTTCAACGATTCATCGGAAGAGGATGAGAGCTTGATGGAACTGACCAGAAGTAGAAAACGATTAAGTGCCGCCTTTCGAAAAAACGTTGGCATTTACAAAATCCGTGTACAGATTTCTACAGAACTTACGACTGACCAAGGAGGCGTTTGTGGACTTGATGACTACTTTAGATGAACTGCTCAAGCAATGAGCATGAGAAATATCAATTCCTACTACTACTACTATTATGGCATAACAGCCCATGGAGGGCCAAGGCCGAGCTTTTCGCATCCATTCATATTGTGTGAGTTATATTTATACACGAATGGAAGGGACCTACAGTTTTATGCCGAATTCGAACGGCAAAGTGAAAAGCTTTTCATAGGCATTTTTTTACTCTTGGAGGTTTGCCATTGCCAGCCAAGAGGTGGTGCCATGTAGAAAAATTTATGGTTTCTATTTTTGATTTTTTTGAGCGTGCCGAGATATGAACCCGGGCACCTCTGCGTAGCAGTCCAACACACTAACCACTAGGCTACAGCGACCACACCAATCAATTCCAAACATATTAAAATTGGCAACAGTTCTGCGATTTTGTGCTCATAGATAACTTCAACTAAGCATTGGGAATGAGAATACTCTTGGACTTGCTCAGCCCACGGTGTCTCTGGTGTTATCAGAGGCTTTAGATGTCCTGGAAAATTGTATTTGCCAAAGATGAATAAAATTCAATTATACAAGCAAAAGTATATTTTGCTAATAAAAGCGGAATGCCGTAAATTATTGGTTGGTCCTAAACCATTTAGTTCTTTCTTCGTCGCACAGAACTTTTGAGGAAATACCCTTTGCAATCAGAGTATTTGCTTTCCAACAATGACTCAAGTTTCTATAACTGCAATGTGTTGTTCACCACTTTAAACCTGCAAAAATTTTGCAAAAACTGTTTAAAATTAGTTTTTAGTCCTCAAAAAACAAAAAGAAATAGCAAAATACTTAAATTTTTAACAATTATTACTCAGTATGCACCGTATCGAAAGCAAAATTGCGTTCGACAGAAAATTCGATGCGCAACGAAAATTTCGACAGGGTTGCACTGCTCATAATACGAATTTTACATTCGATATTCGATCTTCGATAACCAGCAAAGATCGAACGTCAAAAGCAGCTCATAATAAGGGCCTAAGTTTGAGTTTTTGATCCGCTACTGTTTATGACACGATATTAGAAATACTATATGCAGGTACATAATTTCAACATAACCATCCAACTACATATTTTGATAATATATGTTAGTAGTTAATAGAATATTGTGAATACGATAATATCAAAAATAGAAAGATCTCCAATTAAATTCGAAATGTTTAAGGCTCGACCGAAAATAGAGCGTCAAGTTTTACCACACCTTGAAATCGCAGCGTCTAATGATTCAATACCACTAAAAGAGAATTGGTCAAAACGTTACTGTACATTGCCAAAAAGCTTTGAAGATATCATGAATAATATGTTAAATTTTCAAGTGCGTTTCGATGATGTGTTTGTAGTGGCTTATATGAAATGTGGCACAACTTGGATACAGGAAGCGGCATGGCTGCTAATGAACAATTTGGATTATGAGAGAGCTAGAAAATCGGGCATACTTGAAAGAAGCATTTTTCTTGAGTAAGTACAAAACAAATGCAAACAATCGAAGCTCGAATTATTTAATTTTCTTGTCATAGTTTTGCTGGATTATTTAAAAACACATGCGTGGAAAATAGTTTTGAAATTTGTAATCAAATGCAAAGTCCACGTTTAATTAAAACACATTTACCAGCTAATTTATTACCCAGGCAAATATGGAAGCACAAACAAAAGGTTGGTAAATGGTAAACTATTTATATTTGGAATTTTGAAAGTGTTTGATTAAATCGACGTTTGTTTTAGACAATTTATGTGGCACGCAACGTCAAAGATGTTGTCGTTTCCTCATATCATTATCTGAAAGCATTGGGTTTCTGGTCTGGGAAAAATATCAATGAATATGCTGTGGATTTCATGAATAATGAGATTATGTATACACCATTTTGGGCACATATTGTTGACTTTTGGAAAATGCGTAATGAATCATTTATATTTTTTGTGACTTATGAAGAAATGAAACATGATTTGGCAGGAGTTTTACAGCGATTATGTAAATTTTTGGAACGGCCCGAACTCAATGAGGCGCAACTTAAAGAAACTGTTGATCATTTGTCATTTGCAAAAATGAAAAGTTTGTATAAAAATTGATATCCATATGCAATTGTTTTAAAATAACTAATATGTTTTTAACATTTTCAGATAACAAACATACTAATCTCACTCATTTGCTTAAGGAGATTACGCCCACAGATGAGCAATTTCAGTAAGTGAATATCTTCAATATTTATCAGTACCTAATATATGTATTCGAAAAATTTCTGATTTATATTTGTCAATCTTTAACAGATTTATGAGACGCGGCATTATTGGCTCTTATAAGGATGAATTAACATTTGAAACCCAGCATAAATTAAATACATGGACATGTGAATTTTTATCAAAGCATGACATTAAGGAGGAAAATGTTTTTGGAAATATTTAAACAAAAATTTAAGATAATTATTTGGCAATTGCTTTAACTATATATAGAGGTATTCCTCTCAGTGATTGGTATTAAACGTAGATGACTCTTTCCCAGATTGAGAACAAGTAGGCGCTAATAAAAAAGCAGGCCCACATTAACCGACACGCATTCTCCCTCATACATATTCCTTTTATTTTAATTATACATCATGTTTAATATATTTATTTCTACACATTACAAAAAATGTCAGAAGCGTTCATTGCCATTAATAAAAACAATTTGCGTTTAACCTTTTCTTGATATACACACATGAATTTACATTTAATATATTTTTTAGGTTCAATTAATATTTTCAGTTTTCTAAGCTTATTAATTAATCTAACGTTTCATTGTCTTGATTCCAACCATCTTCATCCGACAAAAAACGTCTCTTTGCTGTTGTATTCATGTGGGGTCTGTGAACCCATTCTGTATTTGCCGTCTTAATTTCGTTTAATGTTCCCAACTTAATATGATATAATTTTAACTGAAATTGTGCTCCAACTTCATATAGTTCCAGTTCCTTATTCTGATTTTAAAAAGTGTGGTGTCGAAACGTTATATAGTCGTCGTGATTTGCAAATGTCCTGACCCTCTCTGAATCAGATTTTGGTACGGGAAATAAATATTGTAATTTCATAGTTGCTTTCTAAGTTTGAATTTGAAATTATGGAATTAAATGTGGTTTTTGCTTTTGCTCATTCATTAGTCCAAGGTCCGGAATATCATGATGCATTACAACGAAGTTGGTCCATCCGGTAAATGTCATATAACCAGATTATCGGGAACACCGCAATGTTCGTGAACAATGATAAAAAACAGTGACATCGACCGATCGGCAAACGTGCATTGATTGTTTTAGCTCGTATTTACCACGATTCATTCTTTACAAACATTTTCAGTTTTGCTGATGGATCGTGAGAAATTGTGATCATAATCTTTGGATCTTCAGAGCCAGGATCACAGTATTCGACAATAAATTTTTCACAAGTTTGTATTTCTTCTCTTGTAGTATTCTGTGACAAATTTCTTGTCAAAGCAAACATATTCTGGAAATATGATTTCGTTCAGAAGTTACATTAGAAGTTGAGATTACTAAAAAAATTTAATCAATTTCATATTTATTACAAATATAGAATTTGTTACAGCGCCACCTATCGGATTTTAAGATAGTTAGGCATGGTCTTAAGATATTTCATAAAGTAGTAGAAATAATAGTAGAAAAAGGAATGGAAAAAGTAGTAGAAAATAGCAGCAAAAAAGTTGAAGAAAATAGTACTAGAAAAGGTAGTAGGAAAAAGAATAGAAAATAGTATTACAAACTGTTGTAAAGAAGTAATAAAAAGGTAGCAGAAAAAGTACTAGAAAAATAGTTAAACATAGTAGTACAAAAATAGTAAAAATGGAGTAGAAAGAGTGTTAGAAAAAATAATAAAAAATAGTAGTAGAAAATAAGAAGAAATTGTAGAAAAAAGGAAGTTTAAAAGTAGTAGAAATATTAGTAGAATTAGTAGTAGAAATATTAGTAGAAAATAAAAAAAGAGCATGGTGCCACGCCCACTAATCCAACAAATTGAAAGAATTTAAATATAAGTCAATTCTCGTTATTATATGAAATTTCTGTACTGTGCTATAAAAGGCTCTTGAGATATACCCAAAAACTATTAGAACTTTGTGAGAGGTGTCACGCCCACTTTCCTTAAAGCCATTATGAATAGCTATGTTTCATCCTCCTGTTCAAGAAAATATATTCTGGAAATATGACTTCAATCGGTCAAGTCGTTCACAATTACAAACATACAAAACTGTTGCGATTATATATATAAAGATTACATACCTATTACAGTATATTTGGCATGCACATAATAGGTCCGTTCCCGTACTTTTTGGGTAAAGTCTGGTAAACTGAGAGTAAACGAAAAATGCTCTCTCTGATACACAAAAATGCACAAAAGTACGGGAACTCACAAAACCACTTTTCTTGTACGAAACAAAACGTCAAATTTTAATGACAGTTAAATTCAAAAAACAAAGTTTCTGTGATATTTAATAAAATAAAAATTATTAAATCTTACAAGAAAATAAATAAATAATGAAAAAATTAAACATAAATTATTCACCTGTCTACTTTTGTAGAATCATCGGGATCACAATCACCATTTGCAATATTCAGAAATGGCAGAAGCCTCTACAGCGTCAGAAGTTGAACAGACAATTGCGTCATTAATTTGTGGATAATGTAGTTGAAAATTAACTAATATACTATTAATTAATTCTCAAATGTCTTTTAAACTTTTCCATTTTAAATATCACTTATTTTTCCAAAAATTCCTTATGTATTTATTAATTTTAAATTTTCAATATATTTTCACAAAAGCAAAACAGCTGATAAATACAAAACAGCTGATTGCTTGACACTTTTAACATTGGGTGTTTTGGGCGAACGCGTTCATCCGCGTTGAAGTACGGGAACGGAGCTATTTATGCCATATTTTGCACTGCTTGCAGTTTTTGATAATAAAATTAGTTGGTGGGTAGAGCTTTATATGTATGTAGAAATTAATATAACTCGCAACTTCCCTTATTCTTAAGCAATAAATATATAGTTTGAACCCACAAGAAAGAGCCCATTATTAAAAACCACTAGATTGGGAGGCTTTAATTTGTTCGCCCCATTTAAAATTGTTTTTTATTTATGAACAACGATCAAAATTTTCATCAAAAAGGAGAGAGGGGGTCCGCTATTGTTACAGATTATGCGTCTCTCATTACCATACCAAAACGTACGACAAAATTATCCCCTTTTTTCTCCAAGAAAAAAAATCAATAATTCCGAAAAATTTCTCCAAAAGGAAAATACTCAAATGGGACCTTTCCCATGGAATTAATACAGTAAACACCAGTAAATATACATAAAAATAAAAGTACAGTTATGAATATAAGTAATATTCGTCTCTTTGCTATGTATAAAAAAATAAATAAGTCAATAAAGCCAGGCGCATTAAAAAATTATCACTAATTTATCTGAAAAAAATAAATAATATAATGGCTGAAGGACAAATTATAAAAACACAATTTAAATCGCGTGCACACAAATCAGGACAACAAAACATACGCCAATTAAAAGTAATGGTCGATATTCAAGCATCCAACACCGATATACCCTTACAAGATGAAAATTGGTCCGAGCGTTGGTGTACTTTACCGCAGGATTTCCTATATGGCTTTGAGCACTTCTTTAATTTCCCAGTGCGTTTCGATGATGTTTTCATTGTGTCGTTTTTAGGAAGCGGCACGTCTTGGGCCGAGGAAATTGTATGGCTGACAATGCATCACTTTGATATTCGACGTGCTCAACGCCAAGACCTCACACACAGAATAGATTTATTGGAGTAAGGTTCATTTATTTTACGCAATCGCAATTTAATTATCCATTTCTAATACATACATACATCAGAAGTGAGTTGAGTTCATATATTTCCTTTTCATTTAGATTTTCGGCTGTGTATCAAAACTTTTCAATGAGTACTTTTTATTATTTAAGTCAACTGCCAAGTCCACGTATTATCAAAACTCAATTGCCGTCAAATTTGATGCCCAGACAAATATGGGAGAAAAGACAAAAGGTTTGCTTCCTACTGCTAAAAATGGAATAAACGGAGTTTTTAGAATTTATTTCTATGTGAAATATAATTCAAATCGTTTACAGCGCTACTTCGGTCATGGATTTATAATAAACTGAATATTCATTTAATTATTTCAGGTTGTATATGTTGCGCGTAATGTCAAAGATATCGTTATATCCTCGTATTATTTTGTTACTGGTTTAAATGTTTGGAATGGAAGTCTCCGAGAATATGCAGAAGATTTTATGAACGACGAAATAATGTATTCGCCATATTGGTCACATGTTATTGACTTCTACAAAATGCGCAACGAACCCTTCGTATTCTTTGTGACATATGAAGAAATGGAGCATGATCTAGCAGACGTTATAAAACGGCTATATATATTCCTGCGAAATCGTGAACCCGATGAGACGCAACTGGGGCTAATGGTTAATTATATATCTCTTGTAAAGACGAGAGGTTAATAAATAGTTAGTATAGTTAATATTAATTAGATAACCCAATGTTTTTATGCATTTCCAGATACATTATACAATTTAACTCGGCGAGTTGTTAAAACTTCGAATAATGCGTGCTCTTTTAATGAGTGAGACCTTAATCAATTTATGAAATAACAGTTTTATATATTAATTCCCTTAAACAGATTTGTGATAATGAATGGTCATCTTATTGGATCTACCAGGGATGAGCTTGATAATGAAATGCAACATAAGATCGACACATGGTCGGCTGAGATGTTGAAGAAACATGGCTTAAAGGAAGAGGATATATTTGGATGCACTTAGATCACGATTATTATTATTTTAAATTAATGGAACTTTCAAGATCTTTTATATCCGATTATTCTATGTTTTTGTTTATGTGTTCATTTTATAAATCATGTTTAAAGTTTTATACATTTCTTTTCTATGGTGTTATCTTAATTAATTAGACTCTTACCCAATAATAATTACCCTGGTTACTCTGACATGTAGATTTTAATTTCTTATTACCTATTTCTTACTATTAATGTAGACTCTGGACACCACAACCTATCTCTATTTCTACCTTATCTGTACTTGTTTTCGTAATTCCAGACGAAGACTAAAATTAAACCCGCAACCTCATTGGTGAAAGTTTATTGCAAAATCCACTAGGGTTTCTCAAACTGTGGTACGCGTACCAAAGGTGGCACGCTAGCAGGTAATAGACAGCAAACGAAATAAGCAATTGCTGAATCTTATTAAAAATCTGTATTTTTCCACATTTTTTACATTTTACAGTCTGTTGCATATTTATCGGTATTTCTTATTACGCTACACTTTTGGTGGGCATAAAGTATGCAAAGCATATTAAATCAGAGCAAATTTCATATATTTTATTTTAAAATATTTGATGACTTGAACACATTTTTCTAACAGAAAATCGGCCAACACAGGTTGATAATACTGGTCTAGAGTAACGAAACCCTAAAAGGGTTTTGCAAAGTTGGCTCTCTTTTAAAGAAATAGGCATTCAAAGTTTGCCTCTTGCAGCTTATTTTTTAAAAATGAGGTGCTTTCTTCAGCGAAATAAGAACAAAAACAATTTTAGCATTATAGAGTTTTCCATATTAAGAAGTTCAAACTATCCATTACATGACTTTTACAAAAAATAAGCAATAATACTATTAATTAATTTGTTTTGAAATTTTTGTTTTTATTATAAACCGAAAATAGAATTGAAAAATACACTAAAACAGCTCAACTTTGAAAGGCTATAACATTTAAAAGCGAGCTAACTTTTTAAAACCCTCTTAGAGTTTTGTTCCTCTGGACCCGTTCTACCGACCTGTGTTGGTCGCTTCTCCGTTAGATTCCATGACCCTAAAATTGTTGTACAGTGTAATTAATCCGGGTGATATATCCTAACTTTTTGTAGTTGATATTCAAGAATTTCAAGTTTTTGGATTTTTTTTCAATTCAATTGCATCCAAAGTCTATCCTAGTTAGAACCAATTATTTTTTATATATACATATATATGAACAATTTTTATATCGTTTTGATACCTATAGTTTTTTTCAATTATTACGCTCATTTTGCGGTATACAATGTTTGACCATATGGGTGAAAACTAAAAAAAACTGATTAAACTGGTATTTTTTTTTTTTTTTTTTTTTTTTTTTGAAGAATGCAGGTTTATATTGCAAACTTAACGTAATCCATTTCAAACTAACTTTTCAGGTACAAATTATGCAGTCAATACAGTCTCTTACACAAAGATCATTTTCAAATATACGTTCTTACAAATTTCGTTTTTCACCACACACAATCGCTAAAAGCAAATGAAGAGCAAAACTTGAACAAATACAAATTCAACACACATCTCAAAAAAAAGCAAAGAGCTTTTTATAAATATAAATAACTACTACACTACTAGAATTAGTAGCTTTCCGAGTTTAGTAGCATTATGCGTATAACTTCATTACTTGTATTTCATTAATTTGTATTTGCGGCACAGTTTTGGTTTATCTGAATAATTTCCAGTGTGGCGAATAAGAACAATTATTTAGCTGTGAGATCTTCAGAATCGCGTCTGAGCTTCAACGAAATTGGGACAATTATTCAACAATTGAGCATGAATGGCAGCGCAATGGTTTAGGAATGCATAGCAAAGCTTCAACAATTACTAATTATAGTTAGTATAATTGAGACGAGATAAAAAAAACTGGTTTCAATTCACCATTATCCGATCGTATATCATCGTTGGCAACCAACACAAGCGGTAAGTGAGAAAGAAAATCTTTAATTATTCAGAAAAAGTAATCATAATTTAATTTTATAATAGTTTGTGCTTTAAAATTTACCATTCAGTATCAGAATCCTTATACCACAGTAAGCAGCGTTCCGTGGTATTACTCGTGCTACACAACCTCATCAATCCTACTATTGCAGAGTTACTACATGAACAAATTTTGTTGAATGATTACAGCAATACGTCGCCTGAGAATTGATTTGGCGTATAGGTATATGAATTTGTACACACATACTCCAAATCAATTCTCAGGTGACGAATAATGAAGTTAAGTTGTTTATGCTCACTGAACGTTTCTATAAAAAGGTTAATATTGAACTTTTAAAATGGGGTGGTGAATAGTTTGAGCTAAGTTTCAACTTATGAATGTGAGGTGGACAACTGCTGGTGGTGCCATGTTCGCAATTGGGCTGTTTTGTAGCTAATTTTATTACAAAATTTCCTTTTATTTTGACTTATTAATTTACATTTGGTTTTGATTTTATTGAAAAAATTTTACTCTCGTGTCTTTCGATTTAAAATAAATACGCCGATATGCCTACTGCTTCGTTACGCTGCTCACTGACAACTGTCCTTCAAGCTCTGTCTCTCTCTATCTTAGCTCTCTATATTCGGAAAGGGTCGTTCATATGGAGATTCGGCATTTCATGTACAATACACTAATCGAATTGCTGATTTTATAAGTAAGGTAAACATTTTCGATTTACATACATACATACATATTAAATAATGAATTTAAGTTATATGTTTAATGTCTATAGAAATGAATTTGTAAGCTTCCAGAACTACAAACGAGTTGCAAAAGTTTAGATGGATGAATACAAGGAACTACTCTACGAATGTATAGCAAAATTAAATCAAAGTCTAGCTGGCTATGCCAGTCTTCGTGTAATGTGTATTTATTCCGGAAATAAACTCAGATTCTTCAAACGGTATCTGGACACAATTTAACTAAGTAATGTAGGTCAACTTGAGCAATTTTTTGGAGGCCCAAAGTAGCTAACCAATGCTCTCTTATGGCAATGAATTTTGGTATTACGATCGACAAACACAAATGCTGGTTGGAGGCAAATGCTTTAAAAAGGTATGCCAATGTAAACTTCTGTGTTTTTGCAAGCGCTAATATGAAATGGCAGTTTGGTTACATCAATCAAACGGAAATAAATTAAATTTTAACTTACAAAAAATAAATAAATAAATCATCGAGTCGCTAACCCTACATTATTTTGACTTTATTATATTGAATAACATATTTTTTTGATTCTCAGCAAGTTTTCATTTCGAAAATAATACTCATACAATGAAATTCAAATTCACTAAATAAAATTAGAAAATATACGACTAAAACCATGATTATTTCTTCTTATACTCGGTTATGGTCCAAAATTGTTGACTCATAACTCCTTTCATTATTACCTTGTTGATCCACATCAAATCTTACCAGATCAGCTAAACTTGAATTGTATTTTTTTCTACCGAATAAACGCATTTGATAAATGAAATAATATAAATCATATGAGGTGACCGGATGTACATCACTGAATGATATCGCATGCTTCGAAAGGCGACGACTCTCCTAAATTCAGAAAAAAAATTTAAAATAGGACAAAAAAAAAAAAAAAAATATATATATAATTCCAACTTACGTTATTATATCCGTAATAAGAATTTTCCAAATACCATTTTTGTTTCTCAGCATCAATACCTTTTATGTACTCCGCCGGTGAAAAAGGTAAAAATGTGTTAAGACCATCTTTATCACGACTATCGCCAGCTATCACATCAACATTTCGTAAACATTTACCAATTTCAATGTCTTCATAGGAAACATCTTCCTTATAGCAGATTGTATCATTTGGCAGTGCCTTAGTGACGAAACGACGTAGTGCTTCCTTGCTAAGTACATAGCCACTGCTACCATGCATGAAAATCTATGTATATGAATATATATGTATATATGATAGACAGATGAGTATAAAAGATTTGTGTATATGTTAATGTTACCTTACCTGATTTTGATCATCCTTGAGCCTGCACCCAAAGTATATAGGCGTATTTGGGGAATATGGATAAAGTAGATATCGCAAATTTTCCAAAATTACAAAGCTGAAAATATATGTATTCAAATGAATTGTAATTAAAATATGTTTTATATGACACAATTAGGTTAGGTTAGGTTAAGTTAAAGGAAAGGGCTTAGAGGATTGGAGCGACGGGAGCCAAAAATTTAAGATACGGTACCTTGAACGCTTTCAAACTCTTAAAACTATCAGCCTTACTAATCTTAATAGGCCTGTTGGTGGAATCTCTGCAGTTACAAAAATTCTACCCAACAGTCTGTCTATTACAAATGGAGGCGATGGATTTGAAGATTGGGGCATTCACAGAGGAGCTGGTAAGTGGCAGCAACTACAGCAATTAGGTGATCCAACTTCACTCAAGATTAATAGATTCCTTTTTATAATAGTTTATAATAGCTGCCTAAGTTTAATCATTAGAAACACATTATTCTCTCTACACAAATAAATAATAAGCGATTAACTACCCTTTTAATCTTCAAAATAAAGTCCGGGGAGAGAAACTAAAAAAAGGCCGAGTTGATTTATAAACAAAACTTTTAATAGATCCTCGCGTCAATTCTAATATTCTAGACCGTTCTCATTGTAGTACTCGAATAAGCACGAGTTAACGATAACAAGTTTAGGAGCAGCTGAATTGCTTTCTCACTTGAGCGTTTAAAAAACACCTAGTTTAATTTTCTTTGTTTTTCATAGATTTTTAATTATGTTTTTCAAAATGATTTTCACCAAACAAAAATTTATTTTTCTAGCATTCAAAAATATATGAAACTTGAAAAAGTTGCGAAAAAACATTTCCGGAAATTAAATTTGTTTTCTGATTTTTTTTCTTTCTGATGTGGTTATTAAAAATTTGCAGTTTGCTAGCCTCACAAAAAAAAGTTATTGACAGAACCTGCTAAAAATGAAGCTTGGTTTATATTAAGTTGGGTTCGTCTTGTTTATGGTAAATTCTTGTTTGGGTAATTAAAAGGTCGCAAATAATTGGGCCTTAGCATAAATGCTTTTGAAAATCAGCCACAATAACATAAAAGTCAGTTATCTGCTATAGTTTCTCCATGCTAATTTGAAACAAAGTTGGACTGCCAAAAACGTACCTCAAATAAAAAAGCACAATTTCAAGATGCACCTTCATCTTGAAATTGTACCCCCTAAAAGTACAATAGCAACTCTGATCCTGAACGCGTCCACGCGAAAAAAAATGAACCACATTTACATACCTATTATCATCAACTTTTAGAAACCAATCAGCCTCATCGAAGTGGTATTTGTATACATATGTTAAACTATGTTTGAGTGAACCCCATTTGGAAATATTGAAAACAACAGGCTCAATTTCACCGTTCTCTTCATTGCTCACAAATAAAACACTATTGCAGTGACGAGCCCATGTGCGTGCAATGTGTTTGGCAATATCATGTCGCTCTTTGTAGGTCATAATTAAACAAAATACACGCACTTTATCATGCAACCCTTGAGCTACTGACACTTTTGGTTTACTCGTCGAGCCTTTGAAAAGGAAATCACTTGCTGTATATGAATGCAAAATCCACATTAGGCAAATAAATGCCAATGTGAATTTTAAAATGAAACAAATGCTTTCATATAATTCCAGAAATAGAGTATGTGAATTTCTTCCAAAATTTCGCATGATTTTTTTTTTTTTGCAATTTTCAATACTACCCTATTTAACACATAAACTTACAATGATGGAATTGAGCAGACTACTATTTTTACAGCAGTTGGCATTAATTTCAATTTACGCTAAGAGCCTTTCTTTGTCGTCTGTCTATTATCAATACTTGAATCATGATATCTACCAAGAAAGGTGTGTGTGCTTTTGTGATATTTGATAATTAAAATCAACTATATATTTTCAAGTTTTGTTGCCATGCGAAAATACGCATGGCTCCATATGCATATTAACTGAAGCTTCTTATGATAATGAGTATGGAGTTCACCTTGACATGCATGGAAACTTAAAATGCCCATAACAAATCGATGAGCGATATATGTTAACGGGTACTTTTCGTATGCGAACTGGTTTAAACAAGTTCTGAATGATTTGGTTTTTCTGTTAAGAAAATTCCTGTCAACATAGGTTTGCATTATTTTGTAGAAATAAATTAGAGACTCTTAACTGGAAAGTTTCTCTATTTTAAAAACACTGTATTTATAACGGTTATTATAATAAAGTTTTTCATATACAGTGACTCACACAATTGATCATACAAAACAACTATTTTGGGACACGATAAATAAACAAGAATGGCATCAATCACAAAAAGTAACAAAGCAATTGTTTATTTATCCAACTGCACAGAAGTGGAAACAAATTTTTGAAATTAGATAATATCTTCAGGTTCCAAAAGGGTCTTGAAAGCCCCGAAATTTCGACAATAAATTATGATTTTTAAAAATCCTTGGGCCGCAAATTTTTTCAAATGCAGCACCAATAAACATTATTCGATTTCAAAATTTCTTGTATTTGTAAGGAGCAATAATAGAGCTATGGAATTTGGAAAAATTTGCGGCCAAATATGCTGTATTTTCTTTCAGAAAGTCTTTTTTTAAGAGTAAATTACTTTGAACGAGAAACCGCAAGTTTCTTGTTAACATCAGCAATTTACTCTCAAAAAGACTCTGAGAGTAACTTGCAGTAATTTTTTTGTAGATGTAAATTTCGCTCAAGGAAACCCATGCCCGGTTAATTTTTGGGTCATATGTATATGAGAAAATCTCTTATTATTTGTTAGTCTGCTTTTAGACACACCGATTTTTTGTCGAGTTTTGGCACAGGTTTTTCCATATTTTTTTATTCCATCATTGACAGGTTTGATACACAACGATTTCGACCGACCGATTTTGTATTTCTATTGCTTGTTTGTTATTCGTTAAACATGAATGGGACAAAGGTGCAAAATTTGTAGAAGGCAATTGCCAAAAAAAATTCAGCGAGATATGCTGATTTTGACTCATTTCCCTTCCTCGCCTACAAACAAAAGTCGGTTTGATAAATCGGACATGTTTAAAGCAGACTTAAAAGGCCCGTCCATTGACGCACAAGAATGCGCAAGTTCGTGGTTTCGCTTGTGAATGGCAAAATACGCGCATGCACATGTGCGTGATTTCCAAAAATTTGTAATTCTGCTGGCAAGAATGCGCATTCTTGCACGACAGTGAATGGTTGAATTCTTTTTTTTTTTGTTTTATAAAAAGAAAATTGTATTATTATATGGTATTGATAAAAATATCGCCAAATTTTAATAACATCGATGATTTATTCTCACAACTTCCATATAAATTTGTTCCATTATGACGAATTACTTGACCTCTGACACAGTAAAAATAAGAATGCATACCAATTCATATTTTACCTTCAATTGCCGTTTTAAAAATAATATTTTAAAATAATGAATAAAGGAATTTAATTCTGATAAAGACGTTCAGCTAACCCAGAATATTACAGCTGGAGTATTGATTCTGGGTAAACACCGTTTTTAATTCATATGAAAACCCCTAGCCTGAGATGAAGTTGAACCCTCGGATTAGTGGTAAGATTTTTCCGTTAAAAAAGTGATAAGGTCCGTAGGGACCATTGAACAAATGTATGGAAATTTCATTAATTTATGCTCATTTAAAGCACTCAAATCATTGGGTACAATTGAATTATCAATAAAAAGACGAATATTTTTGTTTGTTCATTGCGTTTACACATTATTTCATTAAAGAAAATTCGATTTTAAAATAAATTGTTATTTTTGTTGCTCTATACTTGGGGCTAAAGTACAAGCATTTAACCTATGCAATTGTTTGGAATGTTTAACACAAACCGTTTTTTCACAATTACAGCTGAAAACTCTGGTTTTTCGTTGATGATTGTTCTGCTTACGATACTAATAGCATGAAGGTCTATTGGACCGCTCTGAAAATTGAGGTGCACGACCTTGTACTAACTGTTTGCTTGCGATAACTACTCCAAAAGACATAATAGCATTTCTAATGTGAGAAAAACGTGGTATGCAAGCGTTCGTGGCCCGGTTTCCAAAATTTTTTTTTTTTTTGCCAATTACGTGATGAATAAATGCAGGAAATCCAATAATATCTAAAAGCCTTGCGTGGTTCCTGATTAATTTTATGAGTCATTGTATATACAAGCTAAATATTTCTTAATTGTATACTTTTAGGTCATAATTGACCAGTTTAACTTGATTTTTAGGGGTGACCTATGTTCAGCAAAATTATAGCCAGGTAAAAGAAGAAAATATTTATTGTTTACACTTAAACGAATTTGCCTTTAGTCTCAAATTCCAAACCCTGTGATAATTTTTTGCTGCTAGAGTGCTCTGCAATATTGTAAACCTGTTTTAGAGAGCCAATTTTGCCGAAAACATCAATACGAAATTCCTTGTGGTTTATGAGTTGAGCGAATTTATATTTATGACCTCTATTGCTGACTTTGACCTTGAAAAATCTATTTATTTGACCTAAAGTAGCAAAACGCATTGCCAATATTTTTAAGTGGGCAATAGTGCTATTATCAACCGCTATTATGATAGGTCCCAGCGGACCTTATCACTAATCCGCGCTCTTAACACATAAAAACTGCTATAAAACGTGAACCAATCCACCAATCGCTTTGAAAATGGCTTTAAACGAAGCATAATAATATACTCTTGGAATACATTGTCGGTCCAGGGTACCTAACCTTGGCCGAAATATAAGCAATTTTCAATTAAAACCCAAAAAGGTCCCAGGGGCCTTACCGCTAATCCGAGGGCTAAATTTGTTGCATTTTGTTATGAATGAAGGAAAAATGTTTTATGCAAAGTATTTTTTTTTTTAATTCCAGGCAAAATTTTAGCCAGAGTCTCCAATTCCGGACTGTCCGTGTTAATTCCGATATGGTAAGCCAACTCATGTAGGAAACCGAATCAAAAAAGAAAAGGTGGAAGAATAATATGCATGCATAAAAATCAAAGAATAAGTAGTCAAAATGAAATAGACAAACAACGCCAGTATGCACGAAATGCATACAATCCACAAAGAGAGAGCATCCGTTAAAAACAAAAAATTTATTTGTTTACATTTTTAGTCGACGAAGCAGATACGCAAATGCATAGGCATGGAACGTTATAGGTACACAAAAATTTACAAAAAGTTAAGGGTGTGTTCGAGTTCGTCTTAATAACGGGGGGAAACAATATGGAATTATTTTGTACTGTAAGTCTCAATAATTAAAATTTACCATATAAATGTACAATACACACAATCAGAAATTTTGGTGTACTTGCCGCAATTTTAACTATATTTATTCAATGCATATGCAGGTACATATATTATTATTGAAACGCAAAATATCGAAAATATATAGTAAAAATAAGAGCTTATAAAAGAGACACGTGTTAGAGGAAATCTGCAAATTCCATTGAGCTCATCTTTGTATGAATTATGTAGAAAAATATATACATATATCATTTAGAGGCAACAACTCGCCCTATGGGGTATCACAATGGACCAATAGGTCCCAAAAATCTAACCTAACTTCCCTCCTTTCTTTGCTTTCAAAAAATTTCAAATATCAACACTGATACGAAATGCATACAACCAACATTGAAATAGCATCCACAAACACGTATAAAAGAACATGCCGAACAATGACTAATGAAATTATGTTTCTTTCAGTCATGTTTTCTGATGCATAGTGATTGTGTGTGTGTTCAGGAGCGTCTACAATTATTTACATAGAAAATGTACGACAAAGAAAAATTAATTCTTTTAATTAAAAATCGACAACCGCTATATAATTTTAAACTAAGAGATCATAGTAATAAAAAAGTGCTGAAACAATTATGGGAAGAAATTGCTGTTGAAATGGGTCTTAGTGGTAAGCTTAAAACTATTAATAATCGAATAGTAATATAGTATAACTAATGATATATGCACATGATAGACATACCAGTGTCCTTAATTTAAATTTTTTTTAATAAATACTTTCAGCCAAATTGTGTAAATTAAAATGGACATCATTACGTAATTCATACGCAAGATACGTCCGAAGTGAGTATACAAATCCAACTGAAAATAGAAAGGAGTGGTATTTGGCGACTTCTATGTCATTTTTAAGGGAACATATGGCTTATCATAGATATACTGAAACAGTTTTGCAGCAATTTGACGAAGAAGCATCATCGTCGTCATCTAATCACAGCAGCGTGAATGATGATATTATTGAAGCTGAAAAATCCAGAACCGATGAGAATTATGTTAATATAGAAGCTGAAAATTCCGAAGATATCGAAGCTGAAAATTCCGAAGATATCGATGAAGGTGAAGATGATGAAATTACTGCACCTGAAAGTTTAAAAGAGACATCGATTGAATATTTACCCAATACAACGACATCACCGGCAAAACTAGATAAACAGCCTGAGATGGATCCCAATTTATTATTTTTTAAAGCGCTTTTGCCAGATATTAACAAATTAACTGAGAAAAATCAACGCAAAATCAAACAAGGATTTTTATTTAATTTGAATAAAACACTAGATGAACAAGAAAAAGAATAATCAAGCAGTGTTCGTTTTCATGAGGGTTGAATTCTGAGTAAAATAAGTTGTTTTATAGATATACACACATACTTGCACAATGGTGACAACAATAAATATCCTTAAGTTAAAACTAAGAAATCGATAAATAAAGACTGTAAAAGAATTGAATTTTTAATATAATTTGCATTTGATTGAATTCAAAAGTACCTGTATGCTTTGGGCTTTTAAACTGTAGGTAAGGGAATTGAATTCGAAACCACACTATCACGGATTAGCCACATGGCAAATGTTCCGCTACCTACTTGACGTGGAAAGAAATACACACAAAATCACGAAACATTTACTTAAAACACAAAAGAATATAATCCACAACGAGAAAACCTCAATAAAAGAAACAGAACTACAGTAATCCCCATTTAATTGGACCGATGGAAATGCACAATTTTTTCATTATTAGCGCAATTAAATGGGATGATGGTGAGAATAGCTTTATTATTGAGAGAACTAAGGAGTATTTTATTAATTGCTTCAATACTTTAAGGCCTAATTATAGAAACCAAATGAGGTATAGAAACGCAAAACTTGATGTTGATTACACTGCACAACAAAAGAGAATTTTATTAATATTTCTGAGATCATCACCCGCAGTCTTCGATAAATTTGAGACCAAAAATCTAAAAAAACGGTTTTAGGTTACTTTTTTGATATTTTTTCATAGTTACAAAATGCTTCTATAAACTTAATAAAAATAAATAGTTTATAGGCTCCTTAACAGCTTCCCATATTTGCTACTTTTCTATAAGTTATCCATATTTATAGCTCAGTGATTTATATTTTTTAACCTGCGTAGGGTATTTCTTTTCAATTTTTTATTTCAAATTTCTCGAAAGTTAAAAGTGATGTAATAAATTTTGTTTTTAGATTCGTATTCAGCATCAGAAAATCTATGAGAATCACCATACACGGTCTAAGAAATAAAAGTCGTGTTGTACAGTGTTATTATAAACATAGCACATCAACCACTAAAAAAAACTACTGTTTTCGTGTTCTGCCATTAAACAAAAACCATGAAGGAAGATTTGATATTGGTTTTGAGTTTTTTAAACCTCTGCAGAATATATCAGAAGTGGAAAAACCATTCAAAACCAATTTAGTAAATAAAATAATCATTTAAATTTTAAGTGCTTAGTTTTCGCCTCTTCGCGCAAACTAAAAAGAGCTGATTTTGTGAAATATCAATTAACATAGTATCGAAATTAAAATTCAATAGACTTCTATGGTACGTTAACTTACGTTATGTTTCTATAAACAACCCATTAGCTTGTAGCTAACAAAGCAAGTTCAAAAATAAAATGAGCGACGAATAAGTAAACAAAAGATAATGAAACACTTATTCAAAACAAAACACAGGGTAGAAATGCATACAATCCACAATGAGAGAGCATCCACAAATGTATTTAGTATTGGATAAACTGAAGAAACAAGCTGAATTGAGCACATGTGCATGTAGAATATGCCGAACAATGACTAACGAAATAATGTGCGTCTTTCAGTTATGTTTTCTGATGTCTGGCGACTGTACGCACGTGTTTAGGTACTAACATTTCAACATGTTTGACAAAAAAAAATTTATTCTTTTAATAAAAAATCGTGAAGCTTTATATAATCGTAAACTGAAAGACCATCGAAATCAAAACGTTCTAAAAACATTATGGGAAGAAGTTGCCGCTGAAATGGGATCCACAGGTGAGATGTTTAAAAAAATTTACATATTTTATTCTAAGAGTACACTCATCCCTCGATTCACACCGGTTAATACGTTCTTCGGCAAAACATATTACTTGTAGAGATTGTCTGGAATTACAGTCGTATGGTCAAGAGAAATCAGATATATTGAAACTCTTTAACCCTTTAACGCCCAATACGTCCGATTTCAATTAAAAACATACCCAGAGATAGTATTTGTGATTCCGAACGTTTGTTCTACGTGTTTTCAAATAAATTTGTTTAAGGTGCAGTCATTTTAATTTACATGGTTGACCTCTGTAGTAACCTTTGGCGATTATCTAGAGAATAAATTAAAATACATTCGCAATAATTTTTAAAAACAGTTATTTGGTGTTATCCCATACCGTCTGACACAAATTTGTCCACACGGCAGTATATTTATTACACAAAATTCGGAAATAAAAAAACCTCTTTTTTTCAGTTAGTTGTTTAAAATTTTTGCAAAACATGCTTTTCGAGCTAAAAATAACTGTAACTGTACAACAGTTGTCATTTTTCCATTCTTATTTATACGTATCGATAAAGAAAACTTTAGACAGTAAAATCAGATGTTTATTTTAAATGGCGTACGTAAAATGGCGGCACAGGCAGCCGCGGAAGTGGTTGGTCACTGCAGTGACCAGTGGGTATTTAAGGGTTAAATCTATAAAATCTAATTTTTTTTCTAACAAATATCCCACGATTAGAAAAAATGACTCCCTTAGTACTTAGCCATATATACATATGTGTATACATAACGGTAGATATTAGTAGATATTCCTGTACAATTTCTGTGGGCAATTTTTTTTTTTATTTTCGAAAAGAAATGAATATCCGGAAAATAATAGATCCAGTTTAGCTAAAATGATATTTGAATATCATGTGTAAATAGAAGCAGTTACTCAGGAAACCGAGCTTAATATATAATGAAAATGTTTAAAAAATTCGCCAAGTTTCCTTCCATACATATTTAAACACTTTGTACTTATGATTTTCTTTAATTTCAGTTCTCATATGTCAACTAAAATGGACCTCCTTACGTAATTCATACGCAAGATTCGTCCGCAGAGAGTTTAAAAGATCATCTCTGGGCACCAATAACAGAAATCGAAAGGAATGGGGCCTGGCGAATGCTTTGTCATTTTTAACCGAGCATATGAATTATTATAGAAAAATGAGTCTAACATATGATGTGGAAAGGAACAGTGATCTATTTGACTGTTTCTTCGATAAAACTTCTTCCGATAATTTCGAATCAGTGAATTTCGTTGTTGGTAAAAATGATGAAATATCAGAAGCTAAAAGTGTAGCAGAACCAGTGGAATATTTAGAAACATTGCCATTAAAAAAAAGAGGTCAACAGCAACATGAAGAAGAAGAAGATTACCATTTATTATTTTTCCAAGCATTATTGCCGGACATTAACAAATTAACTGAAAAAAATCAACGTAAAATTAGACAAAATTTTTTGTTTAATTTGAACAAATTTCTGGATGAGCAGAAATAGGTTAAGCAAGTACTCAATACTTAATGGAAATAACAAAAAACGTATTATTTAAATTTATATTTCTCAACTAAGAAGAGCAAAAATATTCAACTGTATGCTTAATTTTTAATTATTTTTGTAAGTCTCAATTAAGTTTAGATTATAATTGTAAAATCATATGAAGAAGGAGTACGAATTTGTATTCGTATTTGAGCTAGTAATAAAAATACAGTGTTTGTTTAAGTAACTTAAGACTTTTTGTTTAGACTACAAACTTGAAAATAATAATGAATATTTTATTATTTGCTCTTCACTTTATTCTAAAACTAATAAATTATAACAATTTAGAAGTAACATAAAACATTGTTTTATATATTATAAAGAATATCTTTTTATTATGGATTGCTGTATCCATCTTTTTATTATGTATTTATGAAGTTCTGGATCAGAACGCAACTATTACCTTGCGTTAGCTCTTATGGTCATCATTTGGAACGGGACATCCGATTTAGATGTTGGAGCGAATTTTCGATAAATACACTTCGAGATATACACAAGTTATGATGTTTCAAATTGTCCTCCTGGCCAAGACAACTCCTCCAAAAAATTAATCCCATATAAAAAATTTTGTAGACCCTCTAGAATATGATTCTAGTGGAGAATGTTGATCATTATATGGCCCCAAATTTCCAAAAATTTGTTGTACAGTGTTATTATTATGTTTTCAGTATCGTAGGATCATCCATTGCCTAAATGTTCATACTAATTTTAGTTTTTGCGCACACTGTTTCAGATAATCCTATGTGGTGCTGGATTGTGCAAAGCGTTCGGCCTCCCTTCCAGACAGTTTTTCGACGACTCGCCATTTTAATTTTTTTTTAATTGTTATTTTCACTGTGATGCTGCAAAGCACGGTATCGGTTCATTTTTGTGTTATAAAATATTGCTAGATACGTAAGTATAATTTGTTTTTTTTTTGAGCCTCATTAGAATCCACTTTGCACTAATCGAAGAGTTTGTTTTTCCTATTTCCGCTCAGCTATAAATCAGTGTCGCAGAGGGCACATGTGCCCACATTTACGATACTTCCGTTTGGGTTTTGCAAATTCTTACGAAAATATTGTATAAACCTTACACTGACAATTTGTCAACAATTCATTGTAAGAAGAACAACTTCATCAATTCTTATGAGGGGTAAAATAAAAGATTCATCATCGTTATAGAAATTTCAATTGAAAATGTATCAAAAGATATTGAAAATAGTGTTAAATGCATATTTTAAACACATGCTCATAATTCTCCCTTAATTGGATCGTTTACAAAGAAAAGAGCAACATGTGCAAATAAATCTGTGATCTCTGCTCAATGAATTTCTTTCCTTTTGTGTTAAAGAACTTCCGTTTGGTATTGCTCCTTTTGAATGTGACTGTTGTATTGCCATTATGTGTTGCATCATGTGTTGCAAGTTGTCTTTAATTTCTATCTTGCTGGGATACTTTTTAAACTGGTTTAATTTTAAGTAGAATACTAAGAGGCTCTTAAGTTATTATTTGAAAAAATCAAAAAATCTTTTTTATGAATTTCGAGAACGTAAATGGAGATGTTAGTAGCCATTTTCATGATCAGCTCAAGTATCAGATCGGTATGGAATTATTTCACAAACAAATATGCAAGTTTTTTTTTTTTTTTTTTGTGCCAGATCTTAAGATATATTGGACAGTTATTGATAGAATTTTTAATTTTTTTAAGAGCACATAAATAAACTTGTTGTTTTCAATATTTTATATATTTAAAAACAACAATAATAATTTGTTTACAATTTCTCGCCAAATTTATATTTAAATAAATGAATAATAAAAATTTCCAAAAATAAACACAAATCACGTGCTAACGTATACCTTTTTTAAGAATAAGACAGTTAAAATACAGACAGTCAGACAGACACAATTTATAGTCCAGAGACTGACGTACTTCTATGCATAGGCGTGCGTATGTGATTTACGTTCTGTAGTATTGACGTGTTTTTTGTTTTTATTTTGTTATTATTCTTGCCTCTTTTATTGTCTTAGTGGTTTTTTTTTAAGTGGTTTGTTTACCTTTCAAATAACAAAAGAAATTTTTACATAGTTTTGCAAAATTAATAGTTATTTCTGACCTTAGGAAAAAAACCAAACAATCTCACAACTCACTGTGTATTTCATTTCCACAACGTTTCATTAATTTGCCAAAACAAATTTGAGTTCAACTATTTTTGTTCTCATTCACCCTAATTACCCATGAAAAACTAAAAAACCTTTTAAATAAACAGATGCAGTAGCGTATTAACGAAATATATGTTTATATCCCCCTTAGCATCCACAATAATACATACAGTTAATGTTGCTGATGTGGGACTAAGCGCTATAGCAACACCCTCTTTTATCCGTCACTGAATACTTAGATATGAGTACCTCCTTAATTAAAAGTAAGTGCCCATAGCAGTGATTACTTCTGCTGTTGTTGCTGTATAATAATACAATATTATAATTTATTATGTCAATAGATATTTTGAAGTCCACTTGAATTTCAATCAATAAAATAAACTTATAATGTACATAAATACAAACTAAACAACGCAGTTTTATCTCTATTATTATTATTTTTTCCAGCTTAAAGTTTTGCGAATTCATTAGCGTAAGAATCCGTACTTAATCTACTTCAGTTTTAATTTTCAAGATTTTCAAGTTAGTAGGCAAATTGGTCTCGACATAAAATGACGTCATAATTGCTTAAAAAATTATCACGCCTTAGTGTCTAATAAGTTGTTGGACCTAATAGCCCCGTAGTAAGTTTATTAAAAATTATTAACATTTACAAGGATGAAAACAAATTTGTAGTAAATAATTTGCATAAATATTATCACTTCAATACACGGTGTATTTTTCAAGATCACCACAAATTTTTCTTATCAGTTATTATCTCTAGTTACAAATACCAAATTAAATGTTTGAGCTGAACTGAACTTTGCATTCAGCGTATATTTGCAAACTCCTCACTAAGAAGGCAATGAATTGATAAAAAATATTAAAAATACTACTAAAGTTTATAAATGAAATTAAAAATATTGACTTTGCAATCATACTTCATTACAAATACATACATACATACACTTTTAGAATTTTTTCATATAATTATTATACTAACTAAATTTATTCCATGAATTAAAGTAATAAAATATGTGGTTATCTATATTAACCCATTAAGACCCTTGAAGGAACGAAGCAAAATCGATGAAATTTCAAACAGACTTATTATTTGGTCTAATCACGAAAAAAAAAGTAGGCATATAATCCCTTCTCCTATTTCCAATTTCCCCCTTTTTTTTTTCTCAAATTTTTCGAAAAAATTTGGAACTAATAGGAGATTTGTTTAATTTTTTTTATTAGCTAGTATCTATTTAGTTATTATCAATAAAACCGAGAAGCTTTTTCTAAAAATTTGCAGTGCTTAAACCCAGCGTTGCGATTTCGCAACGCAAATATTTAAATATATATTAGCTGTGTTTTATTCGCCAGTCAGTTTAACATGTGCGAATAAAACGACCAAGTATAACGTTATTCACAATGAAACTGCTCAGCATCTAGAGCTGAAACATTTTAATGGATCTCAGTTATTGCGGCATTGGTTTTAGTTTTTACTCTTTATAAGAATATTTAACGATGAATTTAACTTATTTTCACCGCCAGACATTTCAAATATTTTCCTTTTCTGTTTTTTGCCAAACTGTCATTCTTCTTGTTTCGCTATTAGCAGTTCACAAAAGAATTTGATGTAGTTAAACAACTTGTTAAGTAAGTATACATAGCAGCTATAATTATATGTGTTATCTCTGCTGCTAGTTATACATAACTAGAAGCAAGTGACGAATAAAACGCAGCTATTATAAACAAGTAATGATCGCAAATGAGTTTGATAATGCATTTATAGAAAATATGGGAACATAAAAAGCTAGAACTAAATGGAATTTGTTTGTTTGTGATTTCTATTTTAAACATTTTTGGCTGAATTTTTTCAGTCAGCTTAGCAAGAACCCCAGACGTTGCGTTTTCGCAACTCTCCGTACTTAATGGGTTAAAATAGAATATAATGTTTTGGCTTAATAGTTGCTAAACCTCGTGTTGGGCTTATTTTTCACCTATTTTTTAAGGTATCCTAGCGAAGCATGTTACCGGGCTCATTTTTCCGAAATGCCTTTACCACGCTCAATGTTTACCCTGCGATCTTTTTGGACGGTCTCGTTTATATTGTAGACAATATGTGGGGTTACATTATAAGTATACAAACACACCCAAAAATTTACCCAACGATGTCTTTCTTTGAAAGAGGAGTCAACAGTGTCGATTTCATTTAATCTCAGCATAAACAACTGTTGTTTAATACCTATAATCTTCAGAGGTAACTGGGATTTCAGATAGTCCAATTTATATTGCAAGTCTGAGTGTTTAATAGATAGAAACCATATCGGCTAGGCTACTGATATGCATGATATGATTTTTTGCTACCCGAACTCAAAGCACAGGGGTCAGATGATCGATCATTAAACAACGATTTTGTCGCACTGATCTCGTATAAAACTGAATTGTCTTGCTGAAAAAGCCCCTACTTTCGGCCCACACCATAAGTATAAGTCTGATATCAGGGAAATAAACATTCACACGAGAGATGTCAGAGTGCATTCTTGACAGAAAGCAGCTAGGAGCTGCTGATAAAGCCATAAGCTTGTTATTGCAACATTAAATTTTTCAGCATTTTTGTTATATTTTTTTTTTAGTTTTTGTTGTGGGTTGGAGCGAAATTTTGATATTTGCTATAGTGAAAGATTAACACATAAGTAATAATAATAATGCAATGTTATAAGTAGAATTATAAAATTGTTCAGGAAGCTCTTTATATGGATTGTAAAATTCGTCATGTTCATTCGTTTTTTTTTAGTTTATTTTTATGATCACCACACGAGATAATCCTACAAATGCAAAGTGTTATGTTTATTAAGAAAGAAATGAAGAAAGATAGATAAGAAACCATACCCTAGTTGAGAATTGAACCTGTGACCTCAGATACAAAAGACTCTAGCACGCAGCAACTAGGTCATCGTTTCTTGTTTACAGAATGAAATCTCATTTTCTTCATACAAGAAACTTTTACTTTGCACAAGTTCACTTGTCCTCCTTTGTTGAATAGGTAAAATATTTGGTTTTGCATCGTCATCGACAGTTAACTTGGATTAAATATTCGAAGAGAAAATAACTCGGAATTAAACTCAGTTCCCCATACTGGCTCATAGACCGTAACTCACAATTGACGCTAGAAAAGAAGTCGCTGTATACAAGTCAATTATTAAACCGAACATATAAGGGAGTGCGGCATTCAGTTATGATGGCCGGCAGCCAAAACCTCAAATATGCTAAACGTCTTTAAAACCATTCCCACGCTCTTGCAACCGATTTACTCATCATAAAAGCAACCAGGCTGACGATAATATAGACTTTCATATTGATCACTGTATTTATGGATATTAGCTCATTTATTCGTTCACTAGCGTCTGCCAAAATGGGATTTTCGTGGAAATCAGGTGAAATATGTAACTATTTGTGTTAGAAATTAATTTTAATAGAAAGAAAAAAGTATTATTTTGTATTCCGATCGACGTGAAAAAATCTTCAGTAAGTAGCTAAATTATTTTCAAACGTGAAAGCGATTTCGTATATTGTTTTTCAAACACACAAGAACTCCCAGCTGCCGCAATCCACACACCTTCTAAAGGCGGGTGGGTAAATGTATTATCGCCTCCCATTCCATCAGAATTTCCAAATGCTTGATTTTTGATAAATATTAATAGGTAATTAACTACCTACATCGAAACAGTATTCGAGTCTAATTGAGTTTAAAATTTAAGTACTGGAGACACTGAGATAGTACAACGAAAATATTGAATAAATTGATCTGTAGTGATATTGTTATGAAATGGAAAGTATAAGTATATTTACATATACTTGTATTCATATGTTTGAGTATATGTTCATATATTTATTTATGACTGTTGACCTCCCAGTTCATGTATAATCTCCCACTTTCCCATTGTTTCCCTATTTAGCCCCTCCCCCTTCCATACACACTCAATTAAAATAATATTTATCATGTCATAGCAAGTGTCAACATAAATTTGTTATAGAATTACATTTTAATTACTAACTAGATGAAAGAAGTTAAAATAAAAAAGTTATTACTTACAGTAAAATAAATAAACTGAATGAAAATATCACATAAGCAAATTAATGATATTAACATAAATCATTAATTTATAATAATAAAAATAGATACGAGCAAGTAATATATAGTACTTAGTAATATATAGTACAAACAAATATTATTTTTTAAAAATTATGATATTTAATATGTAAAATAAACAAAAATTGATGACGCTGGACATTGAAAGAGCTTGGGGTGATAAGGCGCTAAGTGATAGGCTTGGCGAAAGATGCCACTTCTACATGTGTGGAACTATTTTTAATTTGTGTTTCGCATAATCAATCATTAATGAAAGTGAAAAGCTATTCATGATAGATTATATTCTTAGAGGTTAATCATTGACCATCGAGATGTATCGCCGCCGTTTAGAATAAATTATATAATCTATATTTGCTCAATGCTTTAACTGGATATTTCACCACACGAAGCTGAATACACTCAGCAGTCACTTAGTCTGATTTTAGACTTTAGGAAACTTGTTTCTGGAAACTGCCAAAATGTTTTGAAAAGGTGAGACAAAAGCGGTATTCAAATTTCAAGAAAAAAGCAGACATAACAATAAACCTAATGAGAAAATATTTTTAAATAGCTATAAAAGGTTAGAAAAAATCTGGTAACTGTTTGTGCCGAAAGAATTTACAGGCATTTCATCTTTTATGCTTTTATTCTACATACCTATTTTTGTATGTTTGTATTGTATTTGCGTCATTTGTATAGGAGATGATTTGGCAAATTGTTTGTTTAAAATTTACAGTTTCAATGAACTTTGCTACCTAAGTTATCAATTATTAAGAATTACTCCATATTTAAATTTAATGTTGTTTTCTAAAAGCTAAAAGTTCTCACACTATATCATAATTACTTTGTTTTGAGTTATGTGTATATTTATAAAAAAAAAATTTGTAATCTAATAATATAATACCTAATAATCTAATAATCTAATACCCTAAAAAATTTAGTAGTAGTAATAGGTAATAGTAGGGGAAGGCTGTCGGGTTTGGGCAGGGTTTCGTTTTGGGCTCATAATTTCCGTTAGGGGTTATTGTATTGTTGTGTATCGTTGTAAAGAGCGTAAAAGAAGTACATCTTTGCAGGAATCTGAAAATCAATAGGATAGAAAGTGTAAAGTTATAAGCATTTGAAAAAAAGTTGTCAGGGTTGGACACCTACTGATAATCAACGAAAAATGATCTTAAGTGAAAAAAATGATAAGGAAAACAAAATTTAATGAAATAAAAAGCCAAATTTAATGAATTTCTTTATTGTTTTTATTGATTTTTGTCATAAAAAAATTGAAATTTTAATTGAAAGAGAACATTATTCGGATCCGCAATTCTTACAAACAAAATAACTGTTAGTCATATTCGCGCACTTCAAATGGACTTCGCGCTGGCATTCCATACTTGAAGTTATTGCGATATAAGCGAAAAGGTTTTTTTTACAGACAAATGATACAAAAAGTCCTCGTCGCAATTTATTTACGACTTTCGTTTCTGTTTTTTGGACAGAGACCACTTCTCGCCTACACATGCCGCTGAGTGGGTCTTTTGATTGCGCGGAAAAAAAATTTTTTTCACACAAAAATATCCGCGATCAGCAATACAAACTGCCAAAAGCAACAAAAAAGTTGTTAAAAATTGCTCTTCAGACAATGAAAATTCACGAAATTCACAAATTGACGCACGAAATAATAACGGTACAACGTCCAAATAGGCTTTTACGCATCAAACTATGGGTGACCAATCCTAACAACAAAAAGTTCCCAACCCTAATAACAAGGGCTATTCCCGCATCGCATCATGTCATAACCAAACACTTTCGCTTAGGTTGTGGTTATATTGCGAGTATGCTTGGCGAACACCATGAAATTGTTGTTGCACCGAACACAAAGCGAGAGCCTTCACTCACTCTCACACCGAATAGGATATGCTCGGAGTATTGCACACCGAGCACGCCGAGTATTCAGGGTGGCAATGAGTTATTCTACAAAATAGTATTATTACATACAAAATATTACTCAACAGAGGAGTGCACTTCGATAAAATGCAACTCAGCAACGAGCTGAATGTAACCACCTCGACCGAGCACGGGAGAAAATGTTTTGTGTTCGTCGAAAACCGAGCACCAATATAACCAGGCATTTACAGAAATCACAATGACAATTAAAGTTTACTGTCTCAAAGAAAAGTTTTGCTACCCACACGAATTAACTGATCTCGTGTGACAACACTGTCAAATCGCTACAGTCCAACCCTGACATCTGCCCAACCCTGACAATTTCCCCTATATATAGAAGAAAAATTAAAAAACCGATTTATTTTCTGAATTCAATTTGATTTTGTTGATTCGTGTTAATTTTGGAGCTCCCTTATCCAATTGTAACGCTTTTTAAATGTGTTTTATAAGCCATATTATAAAAAAAATATGGCTATATCAGTTTTTATTCCTCATAGAAAGGTTTTTTTTTTAATAAAAGGAATTCAATAAAAAAAAAACGAATTTAAGGGGACCTTCATCTGGTCTAGTACCCTTGAGTTTGATGAGTTTTTAGGATTTGTTTTTAAATGAAATAATGAGCTATAGTATTTAAACTTGTAGATATATTTTATTACTTTAACAATATACAAAAATAATGATAAAAGAAAAAAATTATAGTTTTAAGTAAACTAAAATTGGTGTTACAGTTGCCCTCTTCAAAAAAACGGATCTGGTGGGACAGGTTTTGAATTTTCTACTGATCTCAAAAAAAAAAAAAATAGAGATTACAATTGGTATAATGAATGTAGTTATCGCAGGAAATAAAATGAAAAAAAAAAAAAATTTATTTTGACAAAATGGCGCGTTGTTGAAATTTTCTTTACGAAAACAGACCGTTTTTTCACTACTTTTTGTATGTAAAATGTAAGAAGTATTCAACGTAGAAAGTTTTTTTTAGTTCCTGCGATAAGCACTAGTTTTCTTAATAATATAGTAAAATTTGAGACGAATCGGTCGAGTAGTTTTTGCTTTTTGTGTTCCACCGTACAGAAAAATATAGTTTCGAGATAAATGAGTTTAAACTTCAGTCGGCCCTTTTACCTGCTTCTGCGCTCACCCGCTAAATAGGCTGTAGAAGTCGAAATACTGGAAATATTGATACGAAAATTTTACAGTATACTTTTTAAAGTCTATACTTTTGAAATCTAGACCAGAAGGTGGCCTTAAGCGTCATTTTTTCGAAAATGTTTGTTTGTTTTTTTATGAAAAATTGGACTTAAGCGTCAGGAACATATTTTCTCAAATCTATAGTTGACTATTGTAAACGATTCTACAGAAAATCAGTTTATAGGGGTTGATATGTAGATAGGTATTGGATTAAACTGACTGATAAAACCCAACTTTTTAAAAATAATTAGGTTTAGAAAGTAGTTTCTGATAAAAAATCTATAGATCTAAAGTGCTAATATGTTTCAGGGAAATGTTCCAAGTATAGAAATATTTTTATTGAATCAACTAAGCTTCGATTCTTTGCAGTAACCACAAAATCCCTTGTGTTGTAGCTGAAAGTGGCACAATTTTAGTCGTAAATAGAATAATCGTCAGTTGTTGTTTTACCGCTAAAGTTACAGCTCTTTTTCGCAACATGTTCATATATTCAGTTACCGACTTTCGTTCGTCGCTATCGCTAGCCCAATCAGAATCCGAATATGTTGCAAACTCGCTGTTACCGTTTTTTGTTAAACTTAGTTTTGGCGATTGGCGATTTACTGCTGCCTAATACTTCCTGCCGGTGTTAAACTTACTCAAATTGCTAACAGGCAAACAAATATCTAATCAACTGCACTGAGACGTATACACCAAACTAACAGTCGCTTGCTCCAAATGAACTTTAGCCATTTCTTTAGTCTCATCTGTTGCTTTTGGCGAATTTTCTATCGACGATATTATATTTATCACGATTGGAGTTAACATCGGTTAATTAGAAGCACATAAAGCTAAAGAAAATGTAATGGATAGCGTCGGGACTATTGTACAAAACTGTTAAGTTATGGGCCATACAAATTAAAGAGATAGCATCTGTGATGGTGTGGACTAAGTTCGTATTTGACTTTCTCATAAATGTACACATAACTATTCTGTATAACGTTTTAACATTAGTGTGCTTTAGCTTCGTTCATGCTGAAACTAATACTCAATCATTTTAAAAGTAATATTTTGCAATGAGCTTATCACTGTCATAATTAAACGAACAATTAAAAAGAGAAGATTAGATGTAGAGTTCAAATCATTAATTGCATACCACGCCAAGTGTGTGATTAAATTAATGTGTAAATAAATAAAAAGAAAAAAAAAATAATTTAAATTTTTTTACACACGTGTCTCCGAATGAAATCGAAAATTAAATATTTTCAAGTGTAACAAAATTAATTTTCGCAAATGGTCTAGAACAATAACTAAGGTTTTTATTTTTGTAATAAGTAATAATTATAAAATTCATTTGAAAGCAAAAATTTTCCGATAAAACTTGAATCCAATTTAAGAATCAAATCTTAGAGGAACCCTTAAAGTATCTAAGCAAAGAAAAACTACATAATCGTTGAAACAAATATTTTTTTTTCATGAATTGTCAATAAAATTATATTTGTATTACTCTCTTGAGTGTATTTAAGAAAAACAAAAACAAATTCATTGGCCTTCAAAAATTCAAGTATACCAAGGCACCTATCTTCATGTAAGCACATATTTACATGACACTAAAATGTCATCAAATATACATACATATGTACATAAAAATGTATGCAGAAGTATATAATTCAAATACAATAGCGGTCGTAAATATTAAAAAAAAAATGCTTTACTACTACGTAAAATGCGATAACATTATCAGTTTAACAAAAGTAAAAGAAAGAGCTCAAAAATAAACTTTATTCTCAACAAAATTAATACCAAAAAAATAAAAAAAATAAATAAATAAATAAATGAAGAATGAGTAAAGGAAGAAACGTCATAAATATGCCACTGAAATGTCATAACAATATATTCGAATAGTGATAAAAATTGGTAGTCACAATAAAATAACAACTTAGGAATGGATTCTGTAAAATGTTAAGATATTTTATATATACATAAGTAATTTAATTGTACATATAAGGTATATAAGGTACCAGTTCTAGAGTAGAAAGAGAGAGAGAGTGAGAGAGAGAGAGAGAGAGAGAAGACTTAGAATAAGAAATGCAATAAAATTTGTAATTTGATGATGATCTTCCAAAATGTAAATGTAAACGTTGTATTTGGATGTGCAACAGAGGGTTAGGCTGACTATTTATGTTTAAGATTTTTTTGTATTTGTGAAACTTAAAACTTTAAAATTTGTTATTAGTTTTAATATCACAGTAGCATTTAAAGAACCCAGTAAGAATTTAAGATATCGTCAGATTTCCGATTTTGTTATTTTTATTGAAATTACTAATTTTCGATGTTAAAGTTAAAGAGAAAATAATTTTGATGGAAGTGCAAACATGCACTTTTTTATATTTTTGAGTGACACACAAAACAAAATGCTAAGCCTTTATTAGTTTTTTGCATTATGGCGTATTACGCATTAAACACTAAGTATCTTCTCTTGTGAAATTTGATATCTTAAAAACGAAAAATATTGCCACTTTTGAAGTTTATCCATCCGTCAATGCAATCAAAAATGATCAAAAATAAAGTTGACTGTTAAGTTTTAAAGAAAGAGTTTTTCTAAACCGTTTTTAGTTTGAAAATCGAAGTAACCTACATATAATAGTTTAATAAAATTTGCATTTGAACTGTACAATTCCATAGCAAAAAACTGAAAATTTTGGCCCCTGTAACTGGGCAGCCCATTGATTTAGGGCCATCAAATTTATAACTTTTCTCTAAACACTTAAGGGCGGTATTAGTTTCATATCTAATTGAGCAAAATCAAAGAGTTTTTGATTTCAAACTGGTATGAACAGATGCGAAACGTGTCCTATGAACATTGAACAGTAGTTTGTTATCATGACAGCGAGAATGATGTAAGCTTTAAAAATATCAGTTACGTTACAGTTAGGGAAATAAAACTAGTTGCATTGCATATCTAAAACAAAATAAAGCTTGTGGACTAACAGCGTTTTTAATAATATAGTCCAACATATGAAATTTTTCGCTTGCAACAGAAAAACCGTGATATAATACTGAAATCGGATATTGCGCTGTACATTTTTACTGAAGAAAGTTACAGCTAAGTACGTCATGGTATTTTTTCTACCGGCATTTTAAGGTCACAGCAGCCAAGTCACCAAGGCAATGGGTAAGTATGTATGTACCTGTGCGATACAATGCCAACAATTCCAGTTTTAAAACAGCGCTATACAATACAAATTCCAGAGGCTCAAACTTGGTTTTTGCCGGGACCTGGGCCTAGAGTTGATGGTAAGCACATTTTCACTAACGGCTCCCGAACAGAATTCGGTTCGGGTTCTCCGGTCTACATTGTAAATGATGGAGTGTATCTTCACTTCTCTCTTGGGTTGTATGTTTCTATTTTTCAAGCAGAAATTTTTGTAATCACCATGTCATTGATAATGGTTGGAGAGAAAGGAGTATTTGTGTATTTAGTGACAGTCAGGCTGCGCTTAAATCCCTGCGTCTAAACTGGTTATGCATTGCAAACCCAGGCTTAATTGTCTTGGAAAACAAAATAGCCTGTTGTTGATATGGGTTTCATGTACACTAAGGAATTTCAGGAAATGAATCTGCTGATCTTCTGGCAAGAAAATGTTCGGTAACTGGTTTTCTGGACCCAGAACCTGTACTCTCTTTGTCGTCTACTGCCATCTAGATTACCATTAATGAGTGGATCGATTTGACCCACAATCGTAAATGGGAGGACCTAAGGGGTTTTAGACAGATAAAGACCATGTTACCTGTTATTTCGAAGCGTCTATCAGACTTTCGGTTATCACTTAACAGAAAGAGCTGTAGACAGCTGGTGGGACTATACACGAGTCACTTCTCTTGGGCCAAATATTTGAAAATGATTGGCCTGGAAGCTAGTGCCTTCTGTGCTTCCTGTGGTTTGGAGGAAGAATGTGAAGAAGAGAAGGCAGACCACTTTCTTAAAGTCTGCTTCGCTTTCTGCCAGATAAGAGTAATCAATTTTGGCACTGAAGTTTTGGGAGACGAACACCTGAGCTCTTTAACACCGCAATAAATCTAGTAGAATTAAAGGATAGCAAAAAAGAACACAGATTATAGTACAAAGGACGTAAAACTTGTCTGAGTGCTGTATTCTTGAATACTTATTCTGCAGTTCTAACAAAAAAAAAGAATTTATGTATCTACATTTCAAAAGCTAGAGGTTTCATGCCTGAGACGAAAAATAAAGATTACATATTTTCTAATTGATTACAATGATAGGTTAGGTTAGGTTGGAGTGGCTGTCGAGAGACACACTTAGGCCTGAACGGCCCATTGTGATACCACATAGTTGGACCTACAGTTTAACGCCGATTCCGAACGGCGGTGTGGCAATTTTTTATCGGCTTGGTGGTTTTGCCATTACCAACCAATGTGTGTACTTGTACACTATCTTATAATTCTCATACAATTCATATTGATAGTGAATATAAGAAAGTAATGAAAATTAACCACCAGACGAAGACGGGAATCGAACCCGAACCTCCCAGATGAAAGTCTAGTGCACTATCCAATAGGCTATCGAGGTCGTCAATTACAATGATATGTAATTTCTAATCTTGAAATGTTGGAAAAATAAAAAATAACGTGCTGGATGGATTATATCTTTCTTTAGCAAAAATTTTAAGCATAATATTCTCTTTCAGTATAACACTACGGTTACCATGTTGCAAAAATACTATTGGACTGTGCAATCAAACGAAAAGCGATATTAAATTTAATAGTCGACTTTTGACACATTTTTTATGGAATAAAAGTCAAAAAGTCGACTATTAAATTTAAAATCGCTTATAGTTTAATCATAATTAAATTACTAATAATTACACTGTAGAACGGCCAAAAAAGCTCAAAAGTTTTGAAAGTGGATTTTATATAATTAGAGTACTCTGAACGATGATGGCGTTTTTAGTTTTTCTCTATAATGTCTAATTTCTCTTTTATAACGGTTTAAAAAATCATATATGTATAAAAACACTGCACAATGGAATTGAGCAAAAAGAAAAGCTCAAGAGTTTGGAAAGTTGATCTTATATATTTCGTGTATGCTGAACATCAGTTTTTCTCTATTTCGTCTAATTATTTTATAATGGGTTAAAAAAGAAACGTCAATAAAAAAATTGTTTATAGATTTTTAAACAAAATAAAAATCTACAAAAAATATTCTTTAAATACGTTTTTTTTTCAACCCGTAATAAAATAATTAGACTATATAGAGAAACCCTAATAACGCCATCATGTTCAGCATAGTCGAATTATATATGATCCACTTTCAAAACCCCTGGGCTTTTCTTTTTGGTCAATCCCATTGTTCAGTATTTTTATGCATATATGATTTTTTTTAAACCGTTATAATAAAGAAATTAGACGTTATAGAGAAAAACTAAAAACGCCATCCAGTTCAGCGTACTCGAATTATAAAAGATCCACTTTCAAAACTCTTGAGTAACTCTTGAGCTTTTTTTTTTGGTAAATTCCGTTGTGCAGTGTTATTAGTAAGGCTGTTAGATTATCGTCATTGTTTATCTAATTGTAAAATAAATTACAAAAAAAAACCTTCTTTCTTGAAATTTATTTTTAGTCGCAGTTATGGCTCGACATTTAAAATATGAATCAATTAAACAAACAGCAGAAACAGTTATTTGGAGGTAAATTACTCAGGCAAAGTGCCGCCATGCTCATACAAATTTATATAATTCTACTAATTCAAGTTTGGTCTTTGATTTGACTGTTTTGAAACATGGCTTTAGTTCCTATAACTATCTAACTCAGCTGACAAGAAAAAAAATTAAGCTGTTATTCCCTTTTAACACTGAATTGTCAAGCCACAGAAAAGGGTCATAGTTTCCAGCATTCATAAAACTTTTATAGAAATATGTGTGTAGTCTTGTAAACCTTAAGATATGCATACACAGTGTAGTAAAAATTATTTACTGGGTTATTACCATCACTTCCTTCCGTAACAGTTATTTCTTTAAGCATACAAATGAACTAGATAAATTTAAATAACAGTAGCAGTGAATCTTTTTTCTATTTGAAATACATATGCTTCAATAAACAATAACACATGCAACTTACTTATTATCTTCAACTTTAAGAAACCAATCGGCATCATTACGATGATAGTTGTACACATATTTGAAACCTTTTTGAACTTCAGACCATTTGTGATCACCGAGATCTGGTATATTTAACATAACCGGTTCGAGCTCCTCATGCTCAGAATTGCTCATGAAAAGTGCCTTATTACAATGCTGACCCCAAAGGCGTTTCGCATGCACCGCAAATTCATTATGTCGCTCCTCGGTCGTTATGATCATACAAAATATGCGAACCTTTTTGTAAAGTTTTTGCGCAATTGACAATGATTGCATGGTTTTGTGTTCCGGGTTGTTCACTTGCCCCTCGAAGAAGCATAATTTATGATAAAAACTAATGAAGCATATTATTACTAAAATAAATATTATTATAATATAAAATTGTACACGTTTACTTAATTTTTTATTTATTTCTACGTAATCTTCAAGCGTTCTTATTTGCGTATACTTCATTGCGCGTTAACGTTTAATGTACACTGGCATACAATATTCATATGACAAAATTTAGTATTTTTTCATTGTTAAAATCCAATAGAAAGCAATAAACCTTTCGATATATCAATTTAGCTGGAAATAATTTCAGATAAAACTGACATTATGACAGTGATTAAATTTTGATTTCTTCTTTTTTTTTTGGGGTTGGATTTTTTGTTTCACATTTTTCAAAGACAGAGTAAGTGTATATAGGTAGATATGTGAAATAATTAAAAGAGAATGTTATCTAAAGACTATGTCTAAGTGGAATACCCTAAATCAAGCATTTCTAGGTACCATTGAGGTTTTTATTTTTGTCAGTAAATTGGTTTCTATGTATGGATCATTAAAAATTCTGAATTTTTTAGGAGACGTTATATGAATGCATACATACATACATGTAATATTGATGTAATACATACATTAGCGGATTAAGAGATTTCCTGAGGAGGGAGAGGGAGGGGAAGGTTAATTTTTTCATCCTACGTCATTACGTTCAAGTATTTTCCCTAGTGTGTAGAAGGAATCATTTATAATTCCTTTGCATAAGTGTGGTTCAAAATCAGACATTTCAAACTACCGCGGTATAGCAAAACTTAGTGTGATACCAAAGTTATTTGAATTAATCATTACAAATCGGTTAAAGCACTCTATTGGATCGTTGATTTCCCCATTTCAGCACGGCTTTCTTAAGGGTAGGTCTACAGTTACAAATCTCTTGGAATTCACTACCAACATTATTAGTGGACTTTCTAATAACTTACAGACCGACGTAATATATACCGATCTCAGTAAAGCGTTTGCTAAAGCTAATCACGATTTACTAATTAAAAAACTTGATTTACTTGGTTTTCCAATATTGCTGTTAAATTGGATTGATTCTTACTTAAGAAATAGAAATCATAGAGTGGTGTTCAAAAACTCAACATCATTCGTTATTGGAGTTCCATCTGGAGTACGTCAGAGTAGTCATATTGGTCCCATTTTGTTCTTTATTTACATTAATAACCTCCCATCTGTTATCCGTCACTCAAAAGTTTTGATGTATGCTGATGATGTGAAATTGTTTATTTCACACTATTCTGATGATGCGTACAATTTGTTTCAATCTAACCTCACGGCATTATCACATTGGTCTCAGATAAACTTAATGTTTTTAAATTTAAAAAAATGTAAGTCTATGGTCTTTTCGAGACGTCAGCCAATTCCTTCACATTACTTTATAAATGATTATACCCTGGAGTTAGTGAACAGTTTCACTGATTTGGGTATAGTTATGGATCCTAAAATGCATTTTAATCTGCATATCAATATGTGTGTAAATAAAGCAAAGATGGGATATTGAATTTAATGATCCGTATATAGCAAAAACACTTTTTACGGCACTGGAAAGACCTATTTTGAAGTATGGTTCAACAGTTTGGAGTCCTCAATATAATTGCTATAAAGACAGACTTGTGGCAGTTCAAAAACAATTTCTCTTGTTTGCGTTAAGAAATTTACGCTGGGATCCATTACATAATTTACCTTCTTACATACATCGTCTCAAACTTATTGACCTACCGACATTAGAAGGCAGAAGAACAATGCTGAATGTTATGTTTATGACTAAATTATTGAATGGTGACATTCATTCTGAATTTCTACTAAATAAAATTGACTTAAATATCCCAAATCGTTGTTCAAGGTATCCTTTCTTGATTAAATTGAGTAATTGCCGATCTAACTATGCCCAAAATGATCCATTACGTTGCATATGCAATGATTTCAACAACCAACATGGCTTATTTGATATAACTGATTCCTTATTTTCTATAAACCAAGCAATTTTAAATTCCTTAAATGATTAAACAGCTGATGATTCTAATCTGTAGCTGTTTGAAAACCATTGGGATATATTACTTCACCCATTCACGAGTTGCGTTATATAGGCAGTCCGGACTGTTTCTGTTTCGGTCACCGATCCGTTCACTTTGCGGATGTGCCCCTCAGTCGGGTAGGTGGGTAAGTGGGTCCGCTGGGATTCGTTCGTTAATTTTTTTTTTCATTCGGTTAACTGTAAAGTCTTGAATCCATGCAAGCGATGGCAGACCCACGGTAGGGTAATTCCCAAAATAATCATGCAGCTTTTGAAATAGTTTTAATGCCTATACAATAACCTGATTACACTATATTCAGCCATTTAGGTACCAAGCGAGGGTGGAGAGGGATTAAAACTGAAATCCCCCTTTAAATCCGTTAGTGCATGCCATCATTGTGCAATTGAATATATGAAATTTAACAAATTAGTTTTACCGGTCAGTAGAAAAAGTAAAAAATGGTGGGGGGAGGAAATATCCTCAATTAATTTTTATGAAACTGATGTTTAAATGCAAAAATTAAATAAAATTAATAGCGGGTCCAAGGGGGGAAGGGGGTTTCAGAACCCCTCCCTTAGGCTGCTAAATTCTGTATATATTGAAGCCTGATTGTTGTGGAGGTATTAAAAAGTATTTATTTTTAGCCTGCATGCTTGTTCTCAGAATCGTGATTCATGTGTTGAAAAACATCGATTTAAAATCCCCATTCTGGACTCGCAAGTAAATTTTATTGATCCTATCAAACAGCAGAAATGAAAAAAAAAATTTATTAAAGAATGAAATTTTATGATTGCCTCATTTTTGGATTTGATCCGATAATTTTTCCCTAAATATGCACAAACTGAAGGATGAAATAAGTTTTCGACCACGACATTTATTAAGAATTCACGATTTAATTCAAATTTTTCTGGCTAAACTTGTTTGTTAAATTTCAACAACCGGCATATGGCCAAAAAATAATTTTTTCAAAAATTAATTCAACCGCCAGATTCATTAATTACCTGACAAAACTTTTTTCCTTCTTTAATTTAAAATGTTTTTTTCTCAAGTTTTGCGGTGAAAACTCCATAAAAAAGGAACCGGAACGTTTATAACTCCAACACGAATCAAAAACTTTAAATATACTGCAGCAATCACTGTCAGAACCCCCAAAACGAACCCCCTGAATATGGCTCTGGAGAAAACGAATAAATCTTAAACAAAAAAGAAACCAAACTTTAGTTTGGTTTTCGGGCAACATTTTGGATATATATTTTTTCATAATTTCGTCTCCTAGAATTTTGGAAGACGATGAAGTAATTAAAAATTTGTAATCTATTTGGACTACATCAAGAATAGCTTGCAAATATATTATTTTAATGCCTCAAAAATAGCTCAGAATTGTTCAACCAAATCTCCATGCATTTTTAGATGTTGTAACGCTAGTGGATGCATGATGTTCTACTTTAAACAAAGCGTTCCATTTTGATATAAAAATGTTTTTCTTAACAAAATCAGGCCGCTTTGATAAAATTTAATGTTATGAAGAATGCCATAAAAGCGAATAAAATTTGTAAGTGTACTTTTTTTCGTTTTAAATAGAAACAACAACATTCACATTTTATGTTTATTTGTAACACGCACAATCTGAAATAAATAAATAATAAAAATAAACTATAAGATGATAAGAGCTACATACTTACATATGTAACTAAAAAACTAACATCAGCATCTTAAGTAATAATGTTTTTTACTTCTTATTTCAGAGTTAATGTTTGTGCAAGTGTGCCGCATCTTGTTTCTTTTTCAGGTCGTAGATACTTGCAGCTTTGAGGTTGATAGCATCGCGTAGATGCGAGCTCATTTTCAATGCACTCACTGCACGTGTATCTTTTGTTTAATACCAACAATAATCATAAAAATTATTTACTTTATTTTCTTCTTATTAATTACAGTCAAAGCAATTTAATTTTAATTTTATATATTTGTTTTTTTTTTTTTTTTTTTTTTGGCTTCAGTTCCAGATTTCGTTAGTAACTCCAATAGACTTTGATGTGAACTCAAGTGTATAAAAGCGAAAGCAACAAAAATATGTGAAAGGTGAATGAATTGTTTTAATTTCTGTTGGGATACTGAGTGATTAAAATTTTGTTTCACATATTGTATTTAGAATTGTCAGCTTTTCTTATCGTAGCTTACTATTTTGAAAACTTTTGTTGTAAGATCGTGATTATTTTGCTGATAACATTTATTAATTCTATTATTATGGAATTAGAATAAGTTTTTAATTTAAAGTTTACAATTAAATTAAAATCTATAGGCCGGTCATTGACCCATTTTGTTTTTATTACAATCTCATAATAAACTATTACATTTTTATTGCAAAATCATTTTGCAAATTAATTAAAATTAAATTGCTTCAACAAATCAATCAATGAGCTTTTAATTGATTTACGTGAATATACTTATTAACACCCTACATTCATTTGTACTGTTACTTGGAACTTTTTGCGGGTCTTGTGTTCATATAAAAACTTAATTCCAAGTTGAATTATTATCTTTATAAACGTAAACTTGTAAACGAGTTTTATTAAATATTTCAATATTTCGATAATTTTTTCTTGAACTTCAAATTATATTTCTTAGGCAGCCGTCCATAAATTAATGTACATTGAAAGAGAATAAATGAAAAGTTTGATATTTTGAAACTGAAAATTAATAATTTGGGAATACAATAACATTAAAAACTGTTCAGAGTTAGCATTCAAGAAATCTGAAGCGGGTTATTTTATTTGAATTTAAAAATATTTGGGATATACAGTTTTAATCCATAATCAAAGATATCCCACATTGAAAAAGTTCTAGGGAGGTTAGAATCTATTTAAACAATGTATCTATACAGGTATTTAAACTTCTGCTAAATAAGACCCGCTTATTAACTTTGTTTAATTAGCTTAACATTTTATATGCAGCGACTCACAAAACTGATCACACAAAAGGATATTTTTAGGATACAAAAAATAGCCAAAAATTATGTCAAATTAAAAAGTAACAGCATAGCTAATTTTCTACTCATCCCGGAGAATAGAAGTAGAATTTTTGAGATCAGATAATATCTCTAGGTTCCAAAAGGATTTGGGAAGTCCCGAAATTCAGAATATAAAATAAGATTTTTTTTAAATCTGTTGACCAAAATTTTTTTCGGTTTCCACATTTCTATTTTTAGCATTTACAAATACGAACACAATGCAAAAAGAATTTTCTAAATCGGATAATGTTTGTTGGTTCACCAAGATGTTTAAAGCATTGAAGTTTCGGCCATAATTTCTACTTTTCATAAAATTTTTGCTGAATTTCTAAAAACCTACAAATTTGATAATCTTTCTGTGCCAATAAAAATTATTTGATTTCAAAAATTCTTTTTGAACTATGTTTGCATTTGAAAATGCCAAGAACAGAGCTGTAGAATTTGAAAAAATTGTTGGCCAAAAAAAAATCCTATTTTATGGTTTAATTTTTGGAATTTTGAAAATATTATCTGTGACTTTTTAATTAGACGCCATTCTTGGCTATTTCTCGTATCCCAAAAATATCTCTGTGTGATAAGTTTTGTGAGTCACTGTAATTATATAGTATTTTCATACTACGTTAGCATGATTGATCACAAACTTGCTGCCAACTTGTTGAAATTAAAAGTGTTGAATGTAATACTTAGTTCTATAATACTTTTCAACACTTCAATCAAAAATTAATTGAAATTCAATAGTTATTAAAAAAAAATTATATAAATAAAAAAGCTTTTAAATTTTAAATACCTTTGACATAGTTATAACTTTTTTTTATGGCGTTTAACAACTCTCATTTCCATTAAATATCAAAAGTTGAGAATGATTCACTTAAAGATACGTTTATCGGACAGATTTGAATATCTAAATATGTACTTAAGTACAAAAACTAATATGCTAAAAATAGATGCTTGGTTAATTTGCGTAAACATTTTATTATCAAAAAACAAAAAAAATGTGTTATTGTTAACTAAGGGAGAAGTATGTATTTCAGGGGAAATCCATCAAGATTTTCAGTATTTAATTCCAATAAGAAGAATGATAAAACTGACTGCGTGACACACAACTGAGTGGAAAAAAATTAATGTGTTTAATGAGTTACCCACACATCAAAATCAAGTTACTCAATTATTAGTAGTGAACTGTATGGCGGAAATGGAAGTACGCATAAATTTTATATTTACACGGAAATAATGGCGTTACAGCTTCATGGGATTGAATTACTTTTTTAACTCTCATTCTCTCACATTAATCTTCAACCGATTTACCGGTCATCAGGTATTACGAGGTTGTTAGCGATAATCTTTCGTAGGCTGGAGAAGTTTTACCTCATTGAAATACTTATACATCAACTAAAATCGGAAGAAAACGATTTTTTTTATTTAGGATTTTTCAATATTCTTTTTTCACTGAAATCTTCCCAGCGTATTTTTATATTTATTTCATTACAAGTAGTAATGTAACGGATGTCCGCTTAGCGGATGCGAATGTTGAAAGCAGACATTTGCGAATGCGGATGGAAATGCGAATGTAGAAGAAAAATTAGAAACAAATTTGTTATAATTTTGCAAACTTCAACGTAATACTTAACTTTACTCAAAAAAGATGGAAGATTGTGTTCTTCAAGAAAATATGATATTTGCATAGGCTGGCCAACTGAACAAAAATGAGTAGGAATTTTCTGGATTTATGGAGTATTTCCTGCTCTCCTGTTCAATGGCTCAAATTCCTGCTTTTCAAATCAAAATTTTAATGTGTTTGGGTTAAAAACTTGCGAATTGTTGCTACACATATTTAGCTGCGTCTTAATCGCCACTCGTTTTCTAGTTATGCATAACTAGCAGCGATAACTGTGTGGGAAAACAACAATTACTTACCGATAAATTTTTGTAAAAGACAAATACAATTTATTTAGAACCATGTTTAGCTTTTTATTCCTTTATACAAATTCCTGCTTTCGCACAAAATTCCTTCTCTCCAACTGGGATTTTCCTTCTTCGAACGAATTTTCTGATGGCCAATCTGAATATGCATGTATATAAAGAAGGAGGAGAAGGGCAGAGGGAGGAATTGAAGGATTTGATCGTTGGTCATGAACAGTAACTGCTACCAAAAATTAACTTTGGTTACCCATAACCAATATCGCAGTCCAACATTTGTTTTTAGTTACCTATAAAACAGTGGCTCGAAGACACTGAAAACAAATGTGACACGTGAAGATTTTGAAGAATTCAATGTCATCGGTAAAAATTTTGTTTTTATGTTAATAGAAAAAAAAATGTTTAGTTTCGAAAATGGTTATGAATAACCGAAAAAAAGTTTTGTTTGCGATATGCGAATATTACTAACGATTTTAGGGGTTCGGTTAACTTTTTTAATTCATACCTAATAGCTATACTTATTTTCAAAGACTTTTAGTTGCCATTGTAGCCCTATTTTCGGGACTCCAAAATTAATTTTTTTTTCACTTAAAATATGCGTAAGCAAAAGCTGAATTAAATGGTACCATTTCTTTTTCAGTGGCTTAAGCCGTTTTGTTATAAATAGAGTTGGCCATTTATTTTTGTCTGAAAAAATAAAAGTCAGAAAATAACTTTTTTTTTGGCCGGAAGTAAAAGTCCGATAATAAATATTTATTTTTGCCCGACAAAATAAAAGACAAAAATAACTATTATTTATGGCCAAAAACCATAAAAGTCACTAATAAGAGTTATATTTAGCTTATTACGATAAAAGTCACAAAATAACTCTTAATATCTGACTTTTACTATAAATCTCATAACCTTTAGGGTCCCAGGTGTTCTCAAAATCGTAAAGAAATTTGGAAGCAGAAGAGTTCTGCTCTTCAAGTGTCGTAGCTGAGATTCATTTTGGTTGTTAAAATCAACTTGGAATATTCTTGCAGCGGCTTTGCATAACTTTCTCAGAACTTAACCGGTGCTATTTCGGAAATTTTCTAGTCAGAGAAGGAACGATCAGTCTGTCAAATAAATCCGGGTTCAATAACAATTGACGTGACCTCTGAAGTGATATATCATTTAATCCCAAATTTTAAGTTGGCTGCATTAGTTATGGTTGCGGTAATTATTAACTGTAACAAAAAAAATAAAAGCACTCATAATAGTTAAAACACCTTTTTTTTTAAATCATTCTTTTTCTAATGACTTTTTTATCTTTAAAAAAATGTTTTTTTGGATTCCTGTTTACAAATTATAGTATTAAAAAACGAATGTTTATTAATCGAGTTCATATTATATATATGAAAAAAAAGTAGTTTAGCTGCTTTTGCGATTTATAGCATATTTCTTAAAGACTCTTATAAGTATTAAACCTGTACCAATCAACAGTTGTTTGCTTGGAACATTTTGTGGTATGTGATAAAAATGACCGCATAATTTAGAAAAAACTATATTCAATTTTCACCACAACTAGGAATTTTGAGTCATTGGAAGCAGTAAAGAACTGTTCCCAGGTATAAGATAGGTTTTGTTTTTGAGCCATAAATTTTTCTGGTGTGTTATATACTGTGGGAAAGGTAATGAAAATAAGCAATTTTTATCCGAAAATTATAGTGATTTCATTTGTATGCAAAATTGTATTACCAGACCAAATTTCTGAGAATACGTATTTTTGCAAAAAAAAAAAAAAAAAAAAAATGCCCGGTATGAGACACCTACAAAAATCCACTAAAAATTGGAAAATATGAAGTAAAAACCCCCTAACTATTTATATTCACAAATGAAGTACGAATACCAAAACTATTCGAATGTTTCGCATATAGCGAATGTGAAAGCGAACATCACTAAACAATTATTAGTTCCCAATTTCCATCTACATATTTGAATTATACACATATCCTAATGGGTCATGGTACAAACAACTTCGTCATATAACAAAATACAAATTTTATCTAAAAAAATATTATTCTTCATTTAATGTGTTATTTTTCCAATAAATTACTCATAGCATATTCATACTGTTAATATAAATAAATCGAAATGAATATAAAAAACCAAATAAAAATATTCAAATTTCATTTCTTTTTAAATTCTCAAAAACAAAAACATAAATAACATTTTGATGTGCGTTCGAATGCAAAATCGAATATAAACTAAAACTTACGACTTTTTTATATGATTTAAATTATTTCAAAGGTGAATAAAAATATGCATACATAATAATATGTACGTATTAATTTTATAAAAACCAAATTAATTTTCTACATAAATGAATAATTTAGAACGCATAATATTAGGATTTGCTTTTATTTGTGCTAGTTGAAAAACAATTTTAAGATAGATTCACACTTAAGCTACGATTAGAATACATATTTAACAAAAAGTCAAAAGTTTAAAATTTTCAGTGTCGATAACCATTTGACAAACAATCTAAGAATCAATTTTGGAACTCTAACAGGGCACAAAATGTTGAATTACCACCTTAAAAACAGGGAATTCGTTCTAATGACTCATGTAAGTTTTTAGAGAAAATATGGAGTCTGCGAAGCTCATCTTAGGATAGTGTCCCGCATTTATGCATACTCGATGAAGGCATATGGGCGGCCATCAAATACCAGACGCCAATCTGTACTACATAGTAGGATTACTAATAAAATTAGTTGGGAAGGGGAAGTTGGACTTATGGAAGTGCTGTGAGTCCAAGAAGGATCACAATCAATATTAATAAATATAAATATGTATGGGGGCATAATTGCTGTTGTTTTCCTAAGCAAAAGAGGAACTTTATTTAATTGTTTCATATTCCTCACTACCTAATCTGTAGAGATGGGACTTTGGTAAATACTCAATAGGTAAATATCGGTAAATTAGGGAAAATTGGGTAAAAATGGGTAAAAACTGGGATATTTATCCAAATTGTGGTTATGAACTCTGCTGTACAACGTTTTATTTTTCCAAGAATAAAGGGGTGGAGGATGTTTTTGTGCTGTAGGCCCCCCATACTTTTTGTTAAGCAAACTTTTTCTCAAACACACTATAATACTTTTATTATTCCTTTAGCCTGCAGGCAATATTGTTCTAAGCTGTACTTAAAACATTCCCGAAGTTTGGTGTATAGAGCTTAGATGGAGGTTTCGTCAGTTCACAAAAAATGTGCTTCTTTTTCTACTAAACAGCTTTTCTATAAGCACATATACATATATTAAGAATGTTCTGGTACACTTAATAAAGCCATTTTCATTATGGTATTTCATGTACCGTTATCTCGAAAACCTGACGTGATGAAGCAAAAAGGTCTTCAGATTCGCGACCGCGAGTTACTCTACACTACATGTCAAATGGCCAGCCAGATTTTGGTTGTCGCACAGGGTTATCAAAAGAGGATGAGAGCGAATATTTTTCTTCATCATATAAAATCGGTATTGATGCCAAAGTCATGTGTAATTTATTTTGTATATTTTTAAATGCAAAGTATATTTGCAGTTTGTTTTTGTCATGCAGTTAGTTAGCTACTCTTCATATCAAAAAGTGATCTAGTAAACAATTTTACCATAATTTGCGAAAGATGATGAATTTCCCATAAATACCCATATAAATACCCAGTTAGCCCAGTCGGTAGAGTAAAAAATGCACCAAAAGTTCATAAAAATTCTTAACTGCGATTTTTTTTTTCAGTAATTGTTAGTGGGGGAATGATAGATGGAAAAACTTTAAAAATCAGCTCTGGAGTTGCAGAGCGACTCCCCCCAAAACCCCCTTTTTGCAATTTTATCAGCATATTAAAATCACCCAATTTTTGGCGAATTTTTTATTGTTTATTGTATTTGATGTTTTCTTTTTTTTAATGCAATTTTTTAACTTCTAAATTATTAGAAAATATTGTTACAAGATATATGTACTGAAAAAAAAACATTTTTTGAGATATATTTTCAATTCGTTTGGGTCTTTTTTCTATTTTAAGGAGACAATAAAAAAATCTCCAAAAATTTGGCCATCTTTAATTTGCTGATAAAAACGCTAAATGTGAATTTTTTTATTTCTAACTTTTACAGGATTTTCAGAAGTTATGTCTTGAACTAAAAAGTAATACATTTAGAACATATAGTGAAACCAGTAATATTTATTAGGCCTGCAAATAGTGAATGTAGTAAAAACCAACAGACAACTATACTACATTGTTATTTTTGTATACAATGTTGTCAATGAAAATGGCAGAGGATGTTGATGTTATGTGTGTTATTAGTACAAAAAGGCTTTTTCCACCAAAGAGGGGGTTTTTTTGGGGGATCGCTCTGCAAACCCACTGATTGATTTTTGTGGTTTTTGAATCTATTACACCCCCACTAACAATTACTGAAGAAAAATCTCAGTTCAGAATTTTTATGATGTAAATCTTTATAATGACTGGACTAGATAGGTAAAAAAATCATTTATTTTTATCTTTAGCATTCACTGAGTCTTCTGTAACATCACTTTCAGTTGAAAAATTGAAAACAGTTCGGTTCTGATTCTCTAATTGGTGAAAGGATGACTTCATTAAATTCCTTGCAATTTCTTCATTCATAGTGCCATTTTTTAGTTTTATGATTTGACCGAAAAATACGCAGATTAAAACTAAACTATTTAATACGATTTAACTATGGCGATTATAAAAAAAAAATTTTTTGAGTAGTTAAAATGTAACTTGTTGATTCTACGTTGATTTTTCTCTGGGCGTATGCAAATCAATACTGCTATCGATGGGAATGACCGGCATAAATTTAAATTTAGAAGTTAAAAACAAAATAATATATACGAAGTGCCTTATTTCATATTCAAAACATATCAATTAATTTAATATGCCAGCAATCAAAATATTTTCGACAACAATAATATTTAAATCATAAAAGAAAGATGCTGAAAAATATTGTTGTAAACAAAAAAAAAAAAAAAAAAAAAAAAGAGGTGAACAATTTATTAAATACGCATCAAGATAAAAATAGCTACGAAAATAGATATGTATGTACCTACGCTTGTATGTATGTGTATAATATGTAATAAATTGACCTAAGAGTGAAAGTAGACCTTCGGTTTATAAAATTAATAATTTATTAATAAAAACTAATTTATACAATGACGAAAACAATGAAAATAAAAAAAAATAAAAATAAAAAAAAAACTGTTAAATCTTTTCAGCAGCATCACATTAAAGATTTTTATTTACTGATATTTACATGAATGAATTTAAGATAAAATGCCAAAAAAGATACAAAATACAAAAAGTATCTAGATACTCGTTATGCTGCGAACCAACGTAAAACCGGTTTCTATGTGTAAGTGTTTGCTGTCGTTTGTAACAACTTATGACGCATGCGTGACGACAAACTCCACTCGATCTGTTTGGCTGACCCATATTTCTTTATTTAGTTTTTTTTTTAATTTTAGTTTTGTTAACAGACGTTGATCGAAATTTATGGAAATTGATCGAAAAATGATAATTATAAAAATAAACTCAAGGAATTAATTTAATTAAATATTCATATATTCATTTCAAGTGCATCCATCGTGTACCTACTACCAACGTCAGCAACAACCAACAAAAATCATTGTTGTCAACAATTTCAAGAATAAATAATATTATTTTTAAAGTTTTTTTTTTTTTTATGGGTTATAAGTTTATAAAATTTTATATTATATGTAGGACCGGTTATTACTTCGTTCGATACGTTCATTTTTGTTTTTTATTATTGTTTAACTTGCAACTTTCAATTGTTATTTGGTTAAATAACAATAATTTATACAATAACATAAATACGTACAAGCAGGTGTGGTTTTCACAATTTCATGGTAAATTATCATTTTATAATGTATGCGTGTGAAATTTATAGTCCAAGAGTCACAGTTTCGACGGGCCTTTAGCTCATAGTTGTGGTTGTTGTTTCTCATTTTGCACTCATTTACAGGTCACAGCAAAATATTAGAAACTATGTGGATGACGGCAGTACCCCTCTTTTCGGGAGTTTCTGGTACAAATTTTTTCAAAAGTGTTCATATGGGGTAAATGGAAGAATGATATACATTCCTCGGGAAAAAATGTTATTCATAACAAGACATAAGAGGCAACTAAACAATAAAATTACTCTTCGACCAACCAAACTAAAAAATTTGTGAGACTGCAAACATCTAAATTAGAAGTTCTCAACGTAAGAGACTTCCCAATTCCAATCAGCACTCCGTGATCGTGACGTTGACTGCTAAAAGAATTAAATTATGCTGTAGCAGTTTATATATGATCAAGAGGAGGTTTCAGAAACAGTACTTGTTTTTTTTCAAGAATCCATCAACTCATTGACTAGAGAAATATTCTTGTGGTATTACATTGAAGTCCGGAAATATATGGTTTCTGATATACTAATAGTCCAGTCATTATAAAGATTTACATCATAAAAATTCTGAACTGAGATTTTTCTTCACCAATTGTTAGTGGGGTATGATAGATTCAAAAACCACAGAAATCAGTCCTGGGGTTGCAGAGCGGTCCCCCAAAAAAATCCCCCCTTTGGTGAAAAACGATATCAAAAAAATTACTTGGCACAAAATTGCAAAATGATAATTTTTTTATTTCTAACTTTAACAGGATTTTCAGAAGTAATGTCTTGAACTAAAAGATAATACATTTATAACATATAGTGAAACCAGTTATTTTTATTAGACCAGCAATTAGTAAAAGTAGTAAAAACCAGCAGGCAACTACACTATATTGTTATTTTTGTATACAAAAAATTAGCCGTTGTCAATGAAAATGGCAGAGGATGTTAAACTTGATATCCTCTTCAAAACCCTTTTTGATTTTTTTCCTAGCTTGTTTGGTTTTCGAGTAATTCAATTTTTCCTATAAGCTCTGCACTCAAAAATTTAAATATTTAAACATAGATCGCGCGCATCTATGTACATCCATAGTACATCCAAAGTACTAAATTTGCAATTTCTTAAATATTGAATATCTCGAAAACTATGACATATACAAGTGCTAAGTAATTTTTTGATATCTCCAGCGATTAATCAGTTATTAGTACAAAAAGGCTTTTTTCACCAAAGAGGGGGTTTTTTTGCGGGGTCGCTCTGCAATCTCAGAACTGATTTTTGTGGTTTTTCATACCCCCACTAACAATTACTGAAAAAAAATCGCAGTTAAGAATTTTTATGAACTTTTGGTGCATTTTTTACTCTACCGTCTGGACTATAATGGGAGATTTCATCTCACGTGAACCCATTTTTGAAATCGATCGGGCTCAAATTTGTACAAATTTAGTCCTATTGGCAGGCCCGACGAGAGGGGGGTGGGTCGGGTGGATTTCCACCTGGCCCGGAGTTTTTGAGGGGGCCCGGATTTCAATCCAAATCCTAAAATCCAGAAAAACTTTATCAAGCGTATATGCGTCTGAAAACTGAATTACAAACCGTGAAAATTATTTATCGGCCTGGAAGCGAAATTAGCAAGAAAATTTAATTTTGAAGAGATCATCAATTTCTTCAAATCAGCTAAAGCAAGAACGGCGTTCTTATGAATTATGCGCATTATGAGAGTTGATAAAAAAAACTTTTAATGTAATTAAAGTAAAATGGAAACTTATTATACATATATTCATACTTAAAGTACAGAATAAATTCTGTTTTTTTATATTTGTCTTTGTAATTTTATATATTCCGAATTCTGAAACGCATTCCTTAGTGAGCAGTATGAAGATATTTTTTGTAACATTTGTGGTGGGAAGAGATAAGGCCCGCCCTTATCTCCCAGGGGCCCAGAGGTTATCACCACCGGGACTGAATTTTCTCTCGACGGCCCTGCCTACATAGTACATCCAAAGTACTAAATTTGCAATTTCTTAAATATTGAATATCTCGAAAACTATGACATATACAAAAAAAAATTTTAAGACCTTTTTTTTAGGAAATCACTCAAGCTTTTTTTTTGTGCTAAGTAATTTTTTGATATCTCCAGCGATTAATCAGTTATTAGTACAAAAAGGCTTTTTTCACCAAAGAGGGGGTTTTTTTGCGGGGTCGCTCTGCAATCTCAGAACTGATTTTTGTGGTTTTTCATACCCCCACTAACAATTACTGAAAAAAAATCGCAGTTAAGAATTTTTATGAACTTTTGGTGCATTTTTTACTCTACCGTCTGGACTATAATGGGAGATTTCATCTCACGTGAACCCATTTTTGAAATCGATCGGGCTCAAATTTGTACAAATTTAGTCCTATTGGCAGGCCCGACGAGAGGGGGGTGGGTCGGGTGGATTTCCACCTGGCCCGGAGTTTTTGAGGGGGCCCGGATTTCAATCCAAATCCTAAAATCCAGAAAAACTTTATCAAGCGTATATGCGTCTGAAAACTGAATTACAAACCGTGAAAATTATTTATCGGCCTGGAAGCGAAATTAGCAAGAAAATTTAATTTTGAAGAGATCATCAATTTCTTCAAATCAGCTAAAGCAAGAACGGCGTTCTTATGAATTATGCGCATTATGAGAGTTGATAAAAAAAACTTTTAATGTAATTAAAGTAAAATGGAAACTTATTATACATATATTCATACTTAAAGTACAGAATAAATTCTGTTTTTTTATATTTGTCTTTGTAATTTTATATATTCCGAATTCTGAAACGCATTCCTTAGTGAGCAGTATGAAGATATTTTTTGTAACATTTGTGGTGGGAAGAGATAAGGCCCGCCCTTATCTCCCAGGGGCCCAGAGGTTATCACCACCGGGACTGAATTTTCTCTCGACGGCCCTGCCTATTGGCTAGTAGTTAGAGTTGAAAGGTGTAGAAAAAACCCCTTGCATTGAATCCATGTAACTAATCACCTATTGCATTTAGATAATTTTGTCCAACACGTTTTCGACAGATTTTATTCAATCTTTTGAAAATATAAAAAAAAATTCAATAAATTTAAAATAAGCGGTCAATATTTTTTCAAAATCAAAACTAGTTTTAACTTTTTTTCAAACAGGAATTTCGTTTTTTTTAGGTCCAACTCCACTACTACGACTAAACTTTGAGCCCGATCAATTTATAAAGTGGATTCACGTGAGATGAAATCCTTCCTATGTAAAATAACAATTCAGAAGCATTTATCTTTCTCTATTTCATAACAATGGCTGGTAAGGCAAGAATGTATTGTATAATTACCAGGGAGCGGATTTTGTGGACCTAAAAACTAAGAAAATGGCAAAATGTAATTGCAAAAAAGGTAGAAAAGGGCGACACCAAAAAAGACAGACTAAAATTGGGAAAAGGCATCAAAGAAAATGGAGTTTGAGGAAGGAAGGCTAATAAAGTCGCACATTTTTTCATTTATAGCTCGGCGTCCGTTACAACAAAAACAAAAAGACGTAAGGAGTCGTTAAATAAAGTTGCAGATGCATTTACAAAATATAACCATTTCCGTTTGTAACCAATGGGGCAACAATGACCTTAGTAACATGATGTCTTGCTTTGTTGGGCGTTTCATCAATAGAAACGAAAATAAATTTTTCTCTATTTTTGGGCCGGATTTTTAAAAGACCTTGAACATAATTTTTTATATTGTGGACTCATCGAAAACTTTCTCCTTTAGGCATTTCTCAAAACAGCTTTTGAATTATAAAGAATGCAGCTTTTGCAATAGTATGAGGGTCGCAGTAAATTCATTTGTTTTGCCCCCAACAGGAGACGTTATTATTTGTGCCTTCTTTTTTTAGATTAACCGTTTTAATACGTTTCTATCAGTTTACGTCTTGCTGCACATATTTTGTTCGTGACATACTTTATCAGTGCAAACGGAGGCAAATATAATGTACCCATCAGTGCTAAAAATTTCATTGACAAAATATCAGCCATTAAAATTAGTAAAAGATTAAAGAGACACCACGGAGAGAAAACCCCATAAAAGGTATTTATTACTTTGAAAAAAAAAGATACCAAAAATTCGAAAAAGGCACTAACCACTAAAAAAAAGGAAAAATAAAATATATATATTAGGAATCAGGGTGCGTGACACGCGTATATATTTTGTCAGTCATCATATAACATTGAGCAGAAAAAAGAGCAGAATTTCTCATAATCCGCTCCCTGATAATCACACTAGTGATTGTTATTTTTGGTTTGTGTGAGGCTGTGAACCTCGTAAATCATTTTAATGGAATCACAAAAATATATTACTAACTAAGCATCTTTTAACAATTACTATTGTTATGTTTGTGCTATCACATTAACTTAAGTTATACAAGTTTTATTTGTTGTATAATTTACTAGTAAAAAACCTTCAACTTTGCGAGGTGCTGTAAAAATATGTAAATAAATGGGTATTATAAAATGCTGTATAAATATTCACAAACAATATCTGTATAAAATATTTTGTGATGTTAAAAGAGATTTTGTTTTAAATTCTGTATACCTACCCTAAAAAAATACTGATTTATATGGGCATATCCGTATTTGCCTGGTTCCCTGGTCGGACCATCTGCATTTGTTTTTTAAAGGTAACGGTAGTTTTCAGAGACAATCAAGTTTGAAATAAAAGTTCAATTTAAGTTATTTTGTTATTATGTATGTTGTCCTCTAGTTATAATCACGGTTGCCACTTTGGTACAATTCTACCAAAACTGGTAAATTTTTTTACATTTTTCTGCGCTTGGTACATTGGTATATGTTTTCGAAATTTGGTACATTCTGTGGGCAAAGTTAGCTTTTATAGTAATCAAGAATTGTAAACATATTTTCGAAATACTTTAGAAATTAGAAAATTGTTCAGAATTAGCAATTTTTTGGCAAAAAGTAAGTAAGTAAGTATTAAAAATAGAGTAGGCGAAATGCGGTTTGAAGAATTAACTAAATTTATATATATATATCTCAGCTGCTGCTGACTTTGTTGACTTGAGGCCAATAAAAAAATAGATTAAGGAATAAATTTGAATTCAATACTCTTAATAATATGATGCTATATAATAAACTGACAACAAATTTTTAATGTTATTTATTCTATATAAAAATTTGGTAAATTTTTTCCCCATTTAGTAAATTTTTTTTGTAAATATTGGTACAAAATAAAATGAGTAAGTGGCAACCGTGGTTATAATCTTCACTATAGCTGTCAAGTTGAAGCTGTTAAGAAGACTTAGGTGACAAAGATTCAATAATGACGGGATCAATAGTTAACCTAATATTAGTCTTCACACTAGAGATATATAAGAATTCAGCAGCGGCAATAGTATCTGGATCCACAGGCACTTTTTTTGCTATGGTGGAAAGAAGTCTGCAAAAAGAGTTAATCTAGTAGCTAACTCAAAAGAAATCCTGCCCGAACAAAAACTACAAAAAAAAGGATGAAGAATCAATAGCTGACAAATTGGAAAGACCACGCTCTTATGGCCAACTTGACACCGAGAGAAGGGGCAGACTCCGGAAATTGTAAGCCTAACAGAATCACATGACAGCAAAGCTCTTTGATCCAGCCTAATTCATCGTGAACAAATAAAACGTCCTCATTTCGCACTCACCGTGTCTTTATCATAACTTGAAGAAATAGATTTAACAATAAAGAATTCACATAAAAACTTTGTTTCTGTTTTTTTTAATTGTATGATTGGGAATTAAGAACAAGTAATATGGAAATATTTTCCTTAGTATTGAAGTGCTGGGACTACGTGACTTACAACATTAATCCCCAATAGTTTATTTTGTACTTAAGAGGGGGTTTTCAATAATAATTAAACGTCATTTCGCTTAAAATATTTAATTTATGTTTGTTTACAATCATAAAATAAATATTCTCCATGGAAATAAATCATTAATAATAGATAATACACGATTTTTTCTTTTTTAAATATTGAATAAAAGAACAAAAAATTATATAAATTAATACAATTCAATGTAATTATCGTGCATTAGAATTTGCTATTGTTATGTCAGTCAATCGATAACAAAGGCTTAGCTATAAACTTGTCTCAAGGTGTTCTAAGTTTCAAATGATAAGATTTCTATCAGTTTTTAAATTGTCGTTTCTATGTGAAAATTAGGCAAGACTGCTGTTATAGAATATGGAACTTGCAGTACCTAAATAAGGCATTCACAGTTAAAATTTACATACTTGGCCCACAGTCGGTTTTTGCTGCTGATATAGAGAAAGTTTCCTTTAGCCCTCTATAGAAACTTCCATGGCCGAAAGCTGCCCCCTATTTCTATTTGCATTTATTATTAAGAATTTCAAATCTATTATAAAGAATAATGATTGATTAATGTTAAAAAATATTTGAATTTTGTTGAATAACTTTATAACTAATTACTATAGGCCAAACAACAACAGACAACAGTTTTTTTTTTTTTTTTTTTTTTTTAAATTGTATGCTATATATTATATTTTTAACACAGATTATAAAAAATAAAAATAACTAATATTTTATTGAATATTTATGAGCATGAGTTTAGCAACAAAAACAAAGCTGTAAAATTTGATAAATATTTACGTAATTTAATTATATATTACAATTATAATTTAGTTGCTGCCATGCCCATGCATTTAAAGGCCATTGTATTAGATTATAATCTACATGCATTCACACAAGGTATGCAATTGATTAATTTACATCTTTGAAACAATTTTTCATTTATTTGTGGAAATATTCTTGACATCATTTATTAAAACGATGCTAATATTCAAATGGCTATTCTAAAGCTTCCTCAAATATTGATATTTGTTCAACGAAATCAAGACCAGTTCATTTATTATCATATTTATGTAATCCGCATGTAATGTAGATTTAATTAAATGTTTAATTTAATGACATATCCATCATTAGGGCAGGCTTGCCTGAACCCAGTCTATCCAAAGGAGATTATCGTTAGAAAGACTAGACTGTGACTCTAGCCTTAAATCGCTCAACCAGGTCTAGCATCAAAGCTAATAGATTTTTATACCTCTTTCTACGTCAGTGTCGTCGTGCGCTATGCAGCACATCTGCTTCCAAGAATTTTACGTCAGTATTTAGATCAGCTTCATAACAAGTTATTAATTGATTGTTTACATTATTGTATAGGTTATATTGATAAAATATAGTGGCAACTTTAATAACTACTTTGAAGAGCGGGAATTCTTGACACGAATAATCAATAATGATAATTAATGGGTTTCGTTCAAACTAAACTTCATAAGTTTCTAACTTATAAAAAGTTACAAATTGCATAATAAGGTTCCTCATTTATGTAAACTGAATGGGTGGAAAAACGCAGCAATTTTCCAGTTTTCGATCTTTTTTACATGAAGGCACCATTTGACCAATACGAAAACCAACGTGTAAATCGATGATTATGACAGTATTTTACAATATTTTTTAATTTTAAGCTGAAAAAATCTTTCAAGCCCAGACATCACAAATTGCGCAACAGTCGCGAACTGAAAGAGCAGTAAAATAATATGATGGGAAAAATTGTATCCAAATAGCAACATTTGTGCTGATCATCTCTATGCGTTTGTGAAACTCTCTCGCCACAGTTGCGAGAATTTGCGTTTTACGACATTTACAAAATGAACGATAGTTTGTTTATTCTTCCAAACGTATTATTGATATTGACAATTACATGTTCCAAAATAAAATATTTGGAAAATAACTACGGAATATAACAAAAAACCCTTGTTTGGTTTACCATTAAATGCGCATCACCATTTCAGCATTTTTTCTCATTGAATTCGCCGAAAAATGTTTGTGTTTTGGAAAACGATCTGGGTAAACGTTCATTTTGGTGATTACCGAAATTGTCAGTGTGGGGAAGGGAGTTAGGGATGAAAACTCTCGCAATTTTCTCCTCCCCATCTTCTTTTACTGATAAAAATTTCATACAATTTAATCGTTGGTCACTAAGAAAATTGAAACTCTTCCCTTCAGAAATGTCTGGATACGCCTGTAAGCACATAGATATAAAGAATGTAAATCCCGGGATTCGGTCTAAAAGTGGTCCCCACTATCTACACAACTTATTGGAAAACAAATTTTTGTACTCAGCATGAAATTCTCCTCCAAAAATATATGAAATAGTTCTTTGGTAGATCACTAAACATTTTCCCCATTTGAAATTTGTAATAAATTTTGAAGAATCCTAATTGTGTGGATTGTTAAGGTGTTACATGGGTTTGAAAGACTTTAAAAAAAAAACATATTTCTTCTAATTTTTTTCTAATATAATAAATGAAATATTTTATTCAAACTTTTCAACATATCACCTATAAACATTTGACAAATATTTTGTGAAATTTTCATTTCAAAATATTATAAATTTAGCTATTGGGATCACATTTCCTGTAACCCCTGCAAAGTTCCCATGGCGTTATCAGAATAACTCATGATAGATTCATCTGAAATTAAAAATCCAAACTATTTCTGTTAGTAGATATGTATACATAGCTCGTTGCTTGGACGATTTTTGGCTGAGTTGTGTATAAAAAAGTACTATTTATGGTACAATTTGCACAACGTATTGCTTCGTAAAATTAGTTGTGATAAAAAAGAAAAATCCTTCGTTCGCACTAGTCAATCTTATCTTGAAGAAGTGTTCAAAATTTTAACAAGATTGGTTCATTACCGACTTCCAAAATAGAGTTTTGATAAAAACGCGATTAAAGTTTTCTGTTTTCAGTCGACTTGCCCTAATAAGCGGAACTTCCCAGGGCTCTATCTCCTAGACTTTTACTCCAATCGACTTAAAACTTTGGAAGAATGTTTTAGATACATTGTACTATTTAATAAAATAATAAAAAATAATTTTTTTTTTTTAATTTTCAAACACAAGAATGTTGTAAGTAGCGGGTCGAAAAACTATAAAAAATTCCGAATTTTTCATACATGTTTTTTCACTTTACATTAATCCGGAAGCACACTTAAAACTTAAAATGAAAGGTTTTACATACAGAGCACCTAAACTTTATCTATTATAAAAATAATACGGTAAGTATCCATTTAAATTTTTGAGCATTCCTGCCAAAATTACAAACCTAGATGGTTTTGAGCCATTCTATGATTGAAAAAGTGTGTCACTATATATATAAAATAAATATTATAGTGAATCGTGAATTTTATCAATAATTTTCCAGTTTTTATTTAATATTTTATAAAACTATCAACTCCAGGATTGAAATTTGAATCCCGAATACCGAAAAGTAGATCCCGAGAGTAAAGACATTAAAGTTGAAAAAAAAAACAAGAAAGTAAGTCGGAGTTATAAATCAATTGTTTTGTAAGAACGTGTGTTTATATTTAGTAAACAGATTCTCCTTCGACTAATTATATAGCATGGTTATAATGTGTATCATGCGCTCTACAAATCAATGCCCTTTATGCTTTTATATCGAACTTTTTCGTCTGGACATAACACTGAAACATTCGTGCAAACTTTCGATGCTCTTTCAAGCCGAAATTGTCTCGAGGTAAGCGAAAATTATTTTTCATACAAAATTTAACTGTTCATTCCCTAGGCTCATAAACTTCTGAGGTTTCGTTGCTTTTGAGGACCCTTATTGTATTGTGTAGGTAAAAATAAAATGCAATTTTTCATATTTTAATTTTGTTTTTAATTTTTTAAATATGATTATTATAAATAAATAATGTATATTTAAAACAAGTTAACAAATTTTGCGTTTATGTTTATATCTTACACGTAGGCGCATACAATTTTATATATTTTAAAATACATAATAATGTAAAAACTGTAATAAATTACGTTTGTCTAATTAACAAATGAAATAATCACAATATTTTTGAAAAATTATTGAATATTTTTGTTCGAGAAACAAATACAAATTCATAATATTTTTTTTTTTGGAACAATTTTATGATTAAGCGCAAATAATGATGAAATATATGAGTATACAAAATAAAAATTAATTAGTGAGTAAAATTAAATTACAAATAATTACAACCATACAGTTCAGTATCAATATCACAGTTATTTTACAGTTACATTTTTGACAGTTCTCATTTTTGACAATTGAAAATTGTCAGTAGTTTTTGAATACAAATTTCTCAGTCACATGTTACTGTTTTTCTGATGATTTCAGACTTTTTTCATAACTTGGTGATTTTGCATAAGTGGTGATATTTGGTATAGCTGATGCTGTTGATGCAATTGGTGTTGTTGGTGATATTGTTGGTGACTTTTTCGCATGCATGGTTGGCTTTTCATTAATGCACAACACTGTGATATTTGGCATACCGATTGCTTCTGCGTATGTTGGTATTGGTGGAAAAGCTCCTAATGCATTTGTAGTTGCTGATGTTGCGCTTGATGTTGCTGAAGCTGTTGACAACAATGGTGTTGTAACTTCAACAAGTGATGCTGCTTGTTGTTGCTGCTGTTCCGTTGCTATTGTTTTGTTATTTGATTTTTCGTTTTTATTGAAAATTTCAAAAACACTTGGATGAACGATAAGACATGATTTTGGTGTCTTATGCAATAGCTCTAATGCTGCCTCGTACGAAGGTAATCCAGAGACGAGTGTATACTCGGGAACGGGATCTTCAATATCAGAATGCAATTTTAATATTTCACTATCTTGTGAGTTCGCTTGTGCTGCGGCAGTGGTACGATCTGCAATTAAGAAAAAGAAGAAAAGAAAATTTAATAAAATAAATAAATACATTTTAAGGTTGATGATTTATTAATGAGTAAAAAATAAAAACAAATGACGAAATGTTTTCTTTTAGCAAATATTTATATTTATATGTATGTTTTAGCCAGCCGGGTCAAAATTTTCTACATTTCACACAAGAATAAGTTCATCCTTTAATATTTTGGATAAACAGAAAATATTTATCGTATGTATGAAGAAGAAATTAAGCATTGTTTATTTAAGTAACACGCTTCCAGCAAATGTTGCACTTTAGTTATACAGAATTTTCGTGATTTTTCGCTTTACGATTTCTAGACAAACTCGCGCCTCTTGCTAATAACAACTAACAAGAGAATAAAGAGATTGTTGTTTCTGGCTAATTTTTTAAAAAATTTGTTTTTTTTTATGTGAAAGCTGTCACAATGTAGTAAATGTAAGGTAATTACTTCATACTTTCATAACTGTTTGAATGGATGAATTATACCCAGGTATGACTTGAAATATATACCAATATCTGTCACTTAGTGTCTGGGATTGCTAATGGATGTCATAGGGGAAAAAATCAGATTTATATTAGAGCTGAATATTTTTTAAAAACCTATCAGAGAATGGATAAAAATATTGCAAAAACTCGTCTCATAAAAAAAAAAAAAAAATAGTAATAATAATAATAAATATTATTTAATTACCTTCATAATATAATATTCTAAATTACATGAAACATTAACTTTTTTATGCATATCTAATGTTAGTTAAGTAAGCACTTGACTGCATAAATATCTGCCATTTGATTTTAATACCATTATAAATTAAATTTATTCATTTTAAAGTGAGTTTTTATTTCTAACATTATTACTTGATTCAAATACGTGCACTTTTATAGAAATGTTAATCAAATGGTTGTTGAACTTTAATGTTTATTATATTCTATCAGAACGTTTGATTGGCAGTTTATTCTAAACTTCAGAAACTGCAGTATAAAGCGAACTTGGAATATTTAGATTAATAATAAAAACAAATTAATTCAATGCAATTTACCATAAATAAATCGAAGTCATTAATAGAGCGTTATTTTAAGCAGGGAGATCAGAATGTGATTCCAGGATATGCTATTATTTCTTCACAAAGATCTGAAGTTAGCATATAACAATGTTTTCATTTAGACTTCAACTAAGTTAAATTGGCTTAGTTTTTAATTTATTGAATTATATTTGTATTTTTGAGTTTAAGTGATTCTAGTACTCAAGTGACTCAAACATTACATAACACAATAAAACTATAGTAATGATTTTATAATCCGATAATTATAAGGCAACAGTTTACTTGACCGATAACCATTTTATTTTTGTTATCAGTTGATCAACTTCCATTTTAATATCTAATGAAGTGATATCAGAGATTTAAGATTTATGAACTTTAGTTTGATAAGTTTATTACAATGAAACGGAATGATTCCAATTAAAGTATGATATAATCCCCATGAAACAGAAAACATATCGCTCTTAATTTAATATGTTTTTTGTTTTTTTTTAAACAAAACTGCTAAATGATATAACTCCAATATTTACAATATAATTTACCAAAAATAGTGGCAAACCTTTAAAAATCTTACTAAAACAAAATTTAAAAGACCTTGATTTCCGAATATAAATAAAATCGAAAGACACGATAACTTATGATTGTTCGCTTTAAACTTTATTCATTTTTCGAAATAAACAAAAATTAAATATTTATTCTTAACCCAAAGAAACCTTACATTCATTCTTCTTTAACACTAATTGCGGCGCAAATTGCTAATCAAAATTTTGATTATGTTTAACTACAATGCTTAAAAATGTTTAAATTTAAAACTGATAAAAACAACTACACACGTATATGTTAAAAATAATTAACACAAAAGTTGATAATAGAGACGCTATTTGCTGGTCACAAAATGTAAGCCAAGGTAACAAAAATTTGCAGTGAGCAAAGTTGAAAATTTTATTTGATTTTTCTAGAAAAAATTTATATTTGCCATGAAATAAATTAATTTTATTATGTAGGTACATAGTAAGGAGATTAATCTAATTATGAAGAAGTTATGAATTGAAATTTTTACTTGAAAAAATAATAAAAAGATTAAAATATCCTGAAAGGAATCACATTACTTTGAACTTGAATATCTGGGTGCAGATTTTTGGAATGTCATAAAATTTAGGATTTACCTATCAGCCATCTTTGAATATAAATTAAGTTTCAAGGTGGATACAAAATATTTTAATGGATTGGCAAGAGCTTTGATAAACTTGTTATTTATTATACCTACCTATTTTAAAATGTAAATTTTTAAAGCCTCATGAATTGCAAAAAATCGCAATCTTCGATATATTTATGAAGTGAAATGTATTTCGCAATTTTTTTTTTGGCTTTGCCGGCTATTTTTTTTTTTTCTTCTCTTTCCACTTTACATAACTTGTTTTTTGTTATTTACTGTTTAATACTATTCTGTTGTTTTGTTTGTTAATATTTTTTTAATTAATATTTTGAATTTTGTATAATGTTCATTATGAAGCTGGTGATTCAATATTAGATAAAAATCTAATAGTACTGCTGGCGATACGCAATAGAATTGAAAATATTTGCTAAATTCTAAACCTTTCAAATTTTATTTTATTTAATTTTTTTTTTTTTTTTTTTTTTAATATTTTTATTCTTTCTGAATACTTACAATTTCTTTTCCACGTTCTAAATTGATGATATAAAAAGCACGAGCATACGCAGAATAGCATTGAAATTAATATTAACGTCATTACAATTCCAATCCATACTTCGTTCATGAATTTATCGTATTCCAATTGTTTTTGATATTCATCCATGACATTAAATGATGATGAATCGATGACAACGTGATTGGGAGCAAATTCGGGTTCCATAATGACACGATTACTGTCTACACCGACACTAGCTGTATTATCGATTTGTAGAAATCTTTGAAATTGTACTGAATTTAGTAACGATGCTCCAATTTTTTGTAGTAATTCACTGGATGTGGTCGCATTCAGCGTGGTAATTGTTGGTGTAGCAGCAGTTGAAGCTTTACTATTTTCTAGTATTTGTTGTGCGTATTTATCAAAATGTATATCTTGCGGCAGCTCAAAATTTAATGAACGCGTTAAACTTTCCATTTTCAGTTTATATGATAATTTTTCTTTTTTAAATTTTGTAATTACTTATTACTTCTTCTTCTTTTTTTATTTTTATTTTTGTTGCAGTCTCAATGGTGGGGACTTTCTCTTGTTAACACTTTATAATTTTATAACGTTTTTCTTTAATTATATTTGTTCTTCTTTTTTATTTTATAAAGGAAGAAACACAACCGTAACTTGTGAAATCTCAAAGTAAACTGTTGTTTTAAGTTGCAGACACTCTGAATGTATCTGAAAGATACGATCACGGCGCGCTTGCTGTTTACGAGTGAGAGCGTAAAATAATAACGATTTATCGTTTTTACTCAGTTGCTTTCAAAGTTGTGTGCTCTCAATAGTAGATAATGCATTAAGATGGGTCTCTCACTCTCACGATCTTTCTATGTGTGTTGGTAAAATAAAATTGTACTAGATTTTTAAAATGAAAAATAAAAATCACAAACGTAATCTTGCTTGATTGTTCTCTTTCTCTCTTTCTAACTTACCTGCTTTTTAACACACTTTTTTAACATTAGATACTTGTATATTTTAGTTAGTCCAATCGATAGGTAGGTAAAACTATAACAAATACTTAATTTTCTCTACAAAATATAAAAAAAAAACAAGAAATAATTTTTGTTCTTCATTTGCTCTTCAGCCACCGTAACGTCCGTTGTTCATTAGTTTGTTCGCATGATCATCAGTTTCATGATAGTCTTCCACTTCGGTCTCTTGGTCTCTAAGTTTTGCTCATTTGCCGCTCTGTTACGCACCAGCAACATTTTTTTCTTTTATGTATTTCTTTCCTTTCTTCTAGTCTTTGTTGTATGTAAAAAAAAAACCTTCTAGGTCTCTGAGAATAACTAAGCATTTGCTGCATTCTGTAGAGGCATGAAATGATCTTCATTCTTGCGTTTCTTCTTTATACTTATTTGTTATTTTCGGGATGATTTTTTCTTATATATGGATCTCGTCAGACGGACAGACAAATACAATACATTCAAATTATAAAACTATAATTGGCGTTACGAAGCAGCGCATGCAGTAAGCAACACGCAAACATGTTTGTTGTTGGGCAGCATTAGAGGCACTTTTTGTATGGCAGACAATGTATCTGCAAATGACATATATATATTTTTTATTTTTTTTGGGAAATTGTTGTTTTGAGGATATGTCTAATATGAGAATGGTTTAGAATTTCTCCAGACACGCACATGCGGATATCTTATTTCAACAAATTCTTTGTTATGCCTCTGTGGATTTTCTAAACGAAATAGCATTTTGAGTTGTAGGTATTTTTTATGTTTAATATATTGTTTTGAAAAGTGGATCATCGATATTGAAAATATCATAATTTATTTAAGTTCACATGAAATAAAGTAGTTGTCAGCAATAATTTCACCCTAGTGGAGTGTAACGGAGTGGAATGGGGTGGACCATAATTAGATCCTAAGTTTTCAAACTGGACCCGAGCGTCAACCCAGTTCACCAACGAATTCGCTTTTAGCTTCAAGCTGTAATAAGAAACTTAGAACTTTTTTTCGGACGTGATCATTGAAATCAGAATCCCACGTGCACACTAAGAACTAACAATGTTAAGAAGAAGCATTTTGGGCATTACAAAGCACTTTAGTTTTTGATAAAACTATATTTTTATTAAAAGGTTTGATTATTTTAATATTATTGTGGCTGATTGTTTAAAATTACTACTTTGCTTATTTTATGAGGTTATATAAATAAACGATTCGCTTAATTCTCTTCAGTGAAAATCAATGGATAAATGTGAGTATCGCTAATTCCAATACTGCTGTTCCCATAAAATTTTTTTTGGGTTGTTCTAGGCTCAGTGGCCCTTTAAGCATTAAATGGCAAATTCGATTTCCATTGTTTTTTGAAGTTTTAACGCCTACTCATATCTTAATTTTGTTTCTACTATACACTAGACTGGATCGAAATTCAGCGGACTTTTGTAATACCCATCATGACAGCGCTTTTTGAACTTTTGCTGCGAGTCCCTTTTGAATATATTTTATATAAAAATAAAGAGAAAATCTGCTGCTAACACAAAAAAAAAAAAAAACAAAAAATATAAAAAAGTCCTTAAGAACTTTGCTACAGACATCAAATTCATATATGTTAAGACCCCATTTTTGCAACTTTTGGTCCATATTGTGGGAGAACTAGATGTGATGGAGAAGAACGCAGCGATCCGTCAGTGATCACCGAACCCAAACTACTATAAAACCGCACAACAAATTTTTGTTGTACTGTGTATCAGTGTAGCACACCATTTAAACTTTAAATAACGGAGCCGATGCATAAATATTTTCAGCGTCAGAGACTTTTGGTATATTTTTAAATTGTTTAATGTGTATACTCGAATTTCTCAGTAAAAATGTTACCTCTACAAATTTGAAAATTTTATCTTTACAAATTTGAAAGTTTTATCTGGACAAATTTTTGAAAGTCGGGACTCTCTCAATCAATCCAGTACAAGAAAAAATTGTAAATTTCTTAAATTTTTCTAACCTTTGCTCCGGAGTCCCCTTTGTAATATTTTTTAATTAAAAATACACGCTTAAAATGGATTTCTTGGCACGGAAAACCCAAGTACACAAAATTTCAATAAAAACGGTAGATCTGTAGATGGCGTTCCAATACAAGGATATATTCTACTTTTTCACCTTGGTATGTGAACAAGTTGTGACACAATTGCATATTTACTGATTTTGTTGAATTTTTGTGTGCTTAGGTTTTTTGGGTCGAGGAATTCATTTTTGCATCTATTTTATTTAAATAAAATATTCCAAAGGGGGTTCCGGAGCAAAGCTTAAAAAAATGGGGCAAAAGTGGAAATTTATCTTGTACTGGAGCGCCATATATGGATTGACCGATTGTGTTAAAACTTGAAACACTAGGGTTTTTTGGGCCATAAAACTAATTTATGGTCTCCATTTTTAACTAAAATATATTGCAAAAGGGACTACGCAGCAAAAAAGTGGAATTTTATCTTGTACTGGAACGCCATCCATGAACCTCCCGATTTCATTAAAATTTTTTGCACGAGAGTTTTTTTTGACAATGGAACCTATTTTTAATTTTACAGAAAAAAAAGAAGAAAATGGTGTCTAACATTTTGTATACACCTCCTCTTCTCAAAACATGCTGGAAAGATGGCGCCTATAAAAACTATCCACTCTACTATTTACTTCACTTAACGACACACAATACCCGAGAATGAAAAATTATTAGTTTTGCTAGAGACAATTTAATTTATCAAACACGGAGAAAAAGTTCATTTTAAATTCGAGAAAATTGCTCTTTAGCAAACGTAACTTCTTCCAACTTCAACTTTTTTTTTTCAAATTGTCCTTATACTTTTGAAAAGGGAACAGTTTGCGAACATATACCGGCAAATATTCAAAGTGTAACTAATACTGACTACTCGAATGTCCTGCCACTACTATTTATGCCCAGATTTTAAAGAAAATTTCTCAACATATTTTCATGAGATACATTTTTTTTATAATTTACCCTGGTTGATAGTTTCTCATAGTTTCTATATTATTTTTAATGAGTCTCTACATTTTTTTGTTTTCAAGTTCACAGTCCTTACATTTCCCACACATTTATATGCCTTGATATAAATTTTGATAGTTCAGACAGAAGATATTGCATTTTGAAATTCGTTGAAAATTTTCTGTAAATTAAGTTACCCACATATGTCACCTTTCAACAACAAAAAAATTAATATTTCTCTAGATGCGCAGGAACTTAACTATTATCATTTTAATATGATGTTTTGCCAGTTCATATCTCTGTTCTCATATCTCTCAAAGATGATTAAAAATCCAGAGAAAAACATATTTCACAGTTTGTATTTACTGAAATTTAAAAATCTTTAAGTAAAATACAAAGCTTTGAAGATTTAGAACCTTACCTTAAGAAAACCATTCAATTCGATATAACTAAAACTATTCAGGTTTTTTCAAAAGGAAAAATGCTTTTCCCATTTAAGATCCTCATTAATTGTACGTTTATATTGAATAATACAAAAGAGCATTTTATTGTTCTTTATTGAATCAATCAATTGTTCTTATTATATACTTACTATATATTCATTATTTAATTTATTGTTTATTGTTATTCATTTTATTTTCATAAATCAAAACAAACAAAAATTAATCTCAGTGGTAATTTGACACGTTTTTTATGAATGTACAAATTATGCATTCCTAAACAATACCTAAGAATAATAAAAAAAAAATAAAAATAAAAGAAAATCTTGTTCAATGTCAAACTTCTTTAAAATAACTAGAAACAAGCCTAGTTTTGGTGTACCAAAACTTTTTCTTTTTATAATCATTAATCGCACCCGCATCTTCATTTATGTATTTCACATAAATGAAAGAACAAAATTTATTAATTCATTTGTATACAAAATCATAAAAAGCCACAGAAACAGTAGCAGTTTGGATTTTTTTCCAATATGATCATAAAAAGTAAAGTTTGTTCTGATCGTTATTAAGCTACTTTTTTGAGTAATCTACTTAGTAAGAAAAAAAACAGCGGCAGACAGACATAAAATAAAAATACCTGGGTAATAAAACTATGAAAAGAATGCAGCCAGCAAGAAAAAAAGCTTAAGGCAAACAAAACTACAAACTTACTTTTTAAAAGCAGCTTACTGATTTCATTGATTTAAGCTGCTATTCCAGCTACTGCACATTTTAAATTTAATTTTTTATCTTTTCACATTTACAGCGCTTATGTAAAATAGTGAAAAATGTTGAACAATGTACCATGAAAAGCAATAAAATTGCAATATAATGACTCTGATTTAATAATTTTCAATTATATTTCAGGTTATTTAATGTTTAGGTACATATATAGTACAAAGGTATAGTGTGTTTTGGTAATATGAAAAATGGTATTAACTATAATATGGTGTAGGTTTCAAATTATGAAATTAATTATCAAATTCAGTTATCACAAAAGTCCCTTGGAATTCACGTTATCCGTGTTCCACTGTATTAAGTTGCTCCTTTATTCAATATTTTATGTTATAAGTACAGTATGCAACAAAAGTTAATTTTCAAACAACAACAACAAAAAATTAACACTAAAATCTTTTCAATCAGAGCTGGGTTCAAATTTGTTTTTAAATCCCTATACAAAGCTACTGTGAATGTTGTTGAAGTAAAAAATTAGGCTCTGGTTTTTTAAGTTTAATATTGTATTGTATTTTACGATTAGAGTCCGTGTGCAGATTTGGTAGCATTGATTGTGATCCACAATAGATTTGCTGTAGACCAGCCACTGTAACCAAACATCTTAAAACACTGTAAAAAGTCGGTCGCGTATAGAGAACTTAGGTAGACTGGACTATCGCAGAATCGATAGTGATTATAATGGATACGGATCTTTTTTTTTTTATTCTTTAACCAATTATAAATACATAAATACAATAAATAAATAATCTGACGCTCCTATGTGGAGCATAGCGCGATTACAAACTCCTTCCATCGCCTTCTATCTTGGGCGATACAACGTACAGTAGTTTTCCGATTTAACGAACAATCGTTTCTACGAAAACCGCAAATAGCGAACAAGCAAATTGTTTCCATTGAGTATCTTAAATAACGCATAAAAGAAATTTTTCTGTACTCAGTTTAACGAACAACAAACAAGATCAGAGTGTTTCAGTAAAACATAATATAAATGTATCATCATACAGACAAAGAAAAACCATTGCAATAAGAACAGTTATGTCAAAAATTGTTTTAATTTTTTTTGGCATTTTTTTCTTAGTAAAAACTCCATCAGCATTACGACTTCGGTGCTCACGGGACACTGCATAATGGGGAGACATGCTGCAAGACTAGGACTGCCATTTAATGATTCTGAAGAGGAGGAAGAAACAGACCTCCATTTTATGTGCGAATGCCCATCCCTGACCAGGAGGAGACTAAAACTCCTGGGCTCCCCTTTCTTCACTAGTCTGTCCGAGCTATCATCCATTAATAGTAAGGACATAGCCAGATTCATTATGGAATCCTCACGGTTCTCCAATCCGTAAATGGGGGAGTCGCACCGTACTGTGGTATCACAATGAACCTAAATGTGCTTAAGTGTGCTAATCTAACCTAACCTTAGCATTTTTTTTTGTCATTTTATTGTAAACACATTAACCTTTTGGAGGGCGCGCCGCGGCAAATTAGCCGCAAATTGTTTAATTTGTATTTTTAAAATACTAATCATAGTAGCCCACCGCTGCCACTCAAGTGATTTTGTAAGTTTTGAAATGCAGAGTTGTTTACCATTAGCCGTTGGTTTCTGCATTACATAGTTTAGCCTGCTATTTGTGTTTGAAAATTGGTATTTCACTTGTAACAAAAAAATTCAAGTGTAACTTGATGAAATTTTTTCAAAGCTAAAACGATGATGAAAAAAACATTTAAAAATAAATACTTAAAATATATTAAAATATCACTAGAAAGCAATGAATTGTTTTATTTCAATGATTTTTTTGCTATAAGAAAAATCGATACTATGAAATTTACCTTGCGTCTAAATTGCCGCGGCGTGTAACTTTTCAGAGCGCGCCCTCCGAAATGTAAAAAAATTTTCAATGTACCTTTTTTTCTTTTCTGTGTTCCTATCACTTTAAATGATTATTTCAATAAAATAATTTTTGAAAATAGTCATTTCAGTCACTTTAATTTAAGGAATAGGCTAATTGACTTTAGTACTCGGTTGAGCGAAAAAATCGATTTAATTAATTGTCCTGACAACAATTGTGTTCATTAAATCGGAAAACTACTGTATTTCATTCCACGACGCTCTCTTTTGGTTTTCTACAAGTGCCGTTCTCATTCACGTCTGTCGTGGGCAATTCTGATTTTTACCAGTTCACAACTTTGAATTGATAACAACGATTAGAACTACAAAATAAGAAATCTCCATCTCTCTTGTCAGAACCATCATTATGTTGCCAGCAATCACTCCCCACTGCTTTATTTATAAATTGAGCATTACGGATTTTGTAGTGGAAATTCGAAACAAAAACTAGACTAAGGCCAGTGAAACTTAAGAGCTGTAACTTTCAAAAGTTCATTATTTCAGAACGCACCCATAAAACGAAGCAAAACAAATATAGCTTGTTAATAATGAGAAAAATATAATCCTGGATATTTTGGGTATTCATTTTAAACCACCAGAAAGCAAGAATCTTACTAGAAGTCCAAAAGAAGTAAGGAAGTATTTTTTAATTCGAAAGCACTGTGGTCACAAGGCATAACAGCATAAGTGTGTTTTTTGAATTTTAAAAGAGAGCACTTTAAAGATTTAAATGCTAATAGTAATCAATTTGAGTTGTGCTGTTTTTCCTTTAATTTCCCGTAAACCACTGAACCGATATTCATAAAATTTTGACACAATATGAAATCGAATATGAAGATTTCAATTATGATAATAACTCGAATTCGACAAAACTCGAGTTGTGTTGTTATGCCTTGTGACCACAGATCTGTCTATTTGTAATGTTTTTACAATTACAAGTAGTATTTAAGAAATTTTAAAATTGCTAATAATTTTCCATTGCCGGAAACACTATAATAAATTCTAAAAAGCAAAAACGTCACATTACCAATTTTTCTGCTGATGATCATTTACGATAAAAATATCTGCAATCAACTGGCGAGATAGGATCGACTAATCAAAAACTCATTACTAAAGAATTTTTCCTTTTTCATAGATAGATGTTACCTTTTTGCAGACAGTAATATTATTTTCAGAACATGAGTCTGACATGCCTGAATAAATAATTAAAGTAATTTTGGTTTTGGAAAACTTGGGAAGTAGTTTCTTAAATATTCATATAAGTAGAAGTAAATAGAAGACCGAAACAGTAGATCAATCTCGACTTCTTATGAATGAAACTAATATAAAAAACTCTTTTTTATTTTTTAGGTATACGCATTCTTAAAAATCAGTTTGGCAATCTTTTTGGTTTGTGTATTTAGCAGTAGAGTTGAGAGGTATTTTTTACAGATCATATAAAACCTGTTTAGGTTATGTGTCGTTGTATATACAAGGAAATGGGCTATGTAGATTTAGCTACCGTACCTAGAAACCATGAAATTTTAGCTAAAACTTGTGAAACAAAATAGATTGGAACATTAAGATTAAGACAAGATATTAGCGCTATTCAAGATTTGGTGCAAATGGTCTTGCATCATTGCAAATGCAAAATATTTCTGCTATCTAAGCAACAAATATATGCGATACATGCAATAAATTTGACATTTGCAATCATGGAATACCATTTGCAACAAATCGTGAATAGGTCTAATATGTTCGTAGGAAGCAATTTATTCCTTCACCGAGAAATGTTAGAAACTCATAAGAAACAGAAAACGTAAAATTTCTGCAAAGGAAAAGTTCGGACAAAAAAGATACAGAAAATTGTGTTTATTGTTAAGAAGAAATTATGTTTTTACATAAATCACCGCAGAACCACAGTCGGTTGCACCCGGGTATTACCCGAGAACTATAAAATGTCATTATCATATATAATTCCCATTTGGTTTATAGTTTTGTGGTAACTTTACAGATTTTACTGTATTTCTACAAAAAATATTATTGCTATCCAAGTTTTATGGTAACATTACTGTTAAAATTGTTTTTGCAACTTTTTTTTTCTTCCATATTTGACGGTTGAGAACCACAACAAGTTCTTTAATTTTGGAAAATAATTTTCTGAGGTTGCAGAAACTGAAAGACTGAGGAAATAATATGTACTTGAGCGCCTACTTAAATAGTGATCAGTGTATGTGTATTTTTTTAGTGAACCACCTGAATTTCAGATAATCTCGGACACTCGAGTTCAGGTATTATCCAAAATTCTCGGGTATTGGTTGACCAAAATGAGCGGGTTCTTGTAAGATCGGATCATACCCTCATTGAAGGTGCGCGGGTAACTCGTAACCATATTTAGAACCATTGATCTTGCGAAGAATCTTCCTATCGAAAGTTCCCAACGTTTACATCTCAGCGTTAAGCATTTGGATGGGAAGGATGAGATGGCTATACTTCTCTTTTGCCAAATTTACTCGTATTTACTTGTACCATATCATCACTATCCATTAGAGATAAATGCCTAATATATCATAATAGATGCTGCTATTTTTTAAGAATATCTTAAGAATAAAAAGTTTTTCCAAAGTTCTCACATGTAAATAACTATGAAATACTTGGTTACAAACACTATGGGGTACTAATTTCGTATGCTAAGTTAGAGACTCTAGAATTATTTGCAACCCTAAGAAAATTGACTCGTACGTGTTGCACTTGTTTTATTTTCAACATATGCTTACGATTGTACTTCAATTGCAGTACTATGTATTTATGTCAGTAAAAAAAAACTACAAAATTAAGTAGTGAAAGAACTGAACTGGAGGAGCTACCAACCACTGTGACGTCGTCGTCGTCGTCGTCGTCACCACTAGGGGTCACTCTACGAGGCATGCACTCATACAAAATACTCAAGCCATTCAAACTTAAACAGGGTAAGAGGCAAGAAAGGTAATTGATGTCAAACGCAGTGACGTGAAACATTTGTCATTTTCCATGGGTCATAAGAAGAAAGTAAGAACAGAGTAAAGAAAAAACAAACGAAAAAATACAACAATTACTAGGTACATTTTTTTACTTATTGTACTTTATCATGGGAAGCGTTTTTTCTAGTTTATTCTTATTTCTGTAGCAACAGCTACACACTTTGTTGTTTTTATTATGACTTAACCTAAAAAAATACAAAAATAATAAAAGGCACAAGCATAAAGAAATTACATGCAGACGTGCTCTGTAGTAATCTATGATATAGGTCAGGCAACCCGAAAATTAAATACATAATACCCCTCTAGGTACCATTCAGCTTACATACAAACATATATATGCAATACGCAAGAAGACTCACTTATTATTTTGCTTATATTTTCTTTAAGAAAAAAAAAAAACAAAAAAAACTACGCTTTGAATTTTTCTTTTATTCATACTCACGCACACTGTTGAATTAGGTACATTTTCTTTGTATTGCGAGTATAGTGAGTTATTAAAGCATGCAGAAAGAAACAAGTGCATTTTTTCAACCCCATTATACTTGAGGTTTTCATCTCTTCTATGTATACTCAATTGAAAAGGCATTTATGCATAAAGCCTTCTTCTGCCACTATTCAATTTACTACTTCTTTCGTCTTTTAGTGCAGTGTAAAGCAAAGTCATTGAACTATGTTTATGGTTAACTGATTTTCTCTAATGTTTACCTTTTTGCATTTGTGTTTGTCTTTAGGGTTTCTTATCTATACTACCTTACTACCTATCATTCTTAATGTAACGACGCGACGTCCAACGTTTCTGTAGTGAGCGTTTTTGTTATACTATGATTTTGTTTGCTATACTTTGCACGCTGCAGCTTTGAGTAGGTTGCATCATTGGTTGGTGGTTGCATCATGTACACATAATTGATCAATTGTGCAAACACCACGGGTGTAGCAGCAGAAGGTGGAAGAAGAACAGCATAGTGACATCAAATATCATTATTGAGTGAATTGTTTGTTTATTGGAAAATGATATTTAATAAGTTGAGGCATGGGGAAGGATCCAAATATACAGTGGCGTTTGATAACTTTAGTAGGGAAACGAAAACAACTTATCAAACATTTATAGAAAGTTAAGAAGCTAGTTTAATTGATTAGCATTCAAAGTAAGATATCCTGCATAGATTAAAGCCATAAGCTGGCTTTGTTTTAAAAAAAGGAGTTTGTGTCACCATTGCTTGGAAAATTTGTATTGGTAAAAAAAAAAATGTTCCCATCAATGGTATCTGAATAGTAGTTCCAGTAAATTTCCGGAGAATTTCTAGTCTTTGAATCTACAATTTTAGCAAATTTTAAAGAACTGACAGATTAATAAAAATTAACTTTCTGACTCCAGAATTTTCCAGAAGATTTCAAGTATAAGAAAAAATTATGTAATAATTTAAAAACAAAATATTTTCAGGATTTTTTTCAGCTTTGTGGAGGACGTTTTGAAAATCGTCATCACTTGAACGTCTGAAGAAAAACAAAGTACCGTTAGAAAAATTATGACTGAGGTCCCAGGGAATTTTCTTTTTTCAAAAATAGTGTTCTTTTTTTGTAAAAACAACATTACAAACTGAGAAAAAAATTAACCAAACTTATTTCTTCTAGTTTATCTTGGGGCGATCCGTTAAACTTTGTATTAGTTATAGTGAACACCAATGTCAAAAACCTTGTTTTGCGAAAAACGGGTTCAAAGTTTTGACTATCGGTTTTTAGCATTTAAATATACTTATCTATATCTATATCTTCGAAAATATTCAGAGTTTCTCTCGAAAATTTTCACAAAATACTTTTGAAATATAATATTTTTTTTTTTTTCGAAACTTAGAAAGTGCGGGGCACCTTAAATAAAAATTTTCCTAACAACAAACTTGACTCTGCGGAAAAAAGACGTCATTATTCCTAGCTTTTATATAAGGCTTTACTCTACGTTGGACTACATAATGAAGAGTACAACACTGTGGTGGACTATTAGAAGTCCATAAGGAGCTCAATTGTAGAACAGAGATCTAATTCTGTATACAATGTTTAAGTTCAAGACCATCTATTAATTTTGTCTACTTGATAGAGAAAATAGATCTGAAATCTATACTAAATGTCAAGTCCCTAAAAATAATGTGACCTAGGTGAAAGTTTAATGCCATTACCAGGTATTGATATCATGCTTTCTTATTTAAAAACTTCTGACATACAAGAGTTCAAATTCAATACTTTACAAGCAATTTAACACTCTATAAACTAACGTTTATGTATACTAAAACTTAGAAATTCTATTAGAAATAGTGTTTCTTACCACCACCACTGTAAACACTGACTTCGAAGAAACAGCTTCAGACAAAAAATTCGATTAATCGATTTTGATTGTTTATTCATGTCATGCACAATGTCAACAAAATGTAACAAGCTTTTTTCCCTTTTCATTACGGATGAAACAGTAATTGACAGTGCCACAGCAATAGTGTTTTATGATGTTATCAGTATAAAATCTAAAAACTACAAAACAGAAAGGTAGCAAATGTATGGAGACTTATTCGAGTGTGCATGCATGAATGTGGATACATTAAATTAACATAGTATCTATATTTTCCTAAAATTTTAAAATATCTCAAGATTTCATTCAGCGTGAACCAAACTGAAAATGATCAATTATGATAAAAATAAAAATACACACTCTCAATGACAGTTTTAATGTCAACAATGACATTTACCGGTCTGAAAATATCTATATATATATATATATAAAAATTTTTATTATCGACATTATTATCTTAAAACAGTATAAAGTTTATTCCTCTTACTTGAGTCATACCTACAAACATTTTGTGATTGATTACACAATTTATGACAATTTCAAAATAAAACATTAATCAATTAAATTATCGCCGTTTCACTAGGTCGTTCCTGTGCATAGGAAAGAAGACACCTTGCAACATTCCCATTATCATTTGATGCAAGTGTTGGCAACTTATCGTTCATAAACGCAGAGAGTATGCATACAGCGTGCTTATCATAAAAATTTATGATTGTAAATATTTCGTAAATCAACGAAAATAATTATACGATAAATTGTAAACATTTCACTTAATATTTGTTTATATCTACCTATACTAACATTTTTCTTAAAGTGCACTGACTCATTTTTGTTGCTGCTCATCAATAAAAATGCAATGCGTTCATTAATGTCTTGGATAAATGTTTGTCTGTCTAGCCAGCACTGGCACTAGCGGATTAATTGGCGCTGTAAATTTTGATGAATTCTATATAAATATGTAGTAAAAATTAGAGAAATTTTACTGTCTGCTGCTCAGTATTTTCGTTTTGGTATGTCGAAATTTGATTGGTTTCTCAATATTTTGTTGGAATTTTCAGGTAATTACTACTAGTAATTAAGGTTAATCGTTCACTGAGTCTCGATATGGAGAAATTGCATTTATTGGCGTCAACTATACTTCATACATATATAGTAAGTATATATATAGACGCACTATATAGAAATTGGGATTGATATATTAATATTTAGAGTATAACATCGTTAGGAAAACATAGAGAACAAATAACTATAAGAATATTATATGATGGTCAGATTTTTGTGAACGCGTATTCGGATTATTGTTGAAAGAAACAATAAAATCGTAATCACCAGGATATATGCAAACCAATCAGTACGAAAAAACTTCATTTGTATTCATGAAATCAGAACCATTTTCTAGAAATGTTCTGATTTCACGAAACCAATTCATACAGGAAAGCTTTAAATGGCAATTTTTAAACTAAAATCGATTTTAAAAGTTTACTGAACATGTTTTGAAGTGAACAGAAACAGAATTTAATTATTAACCTATGAATTGGGTGTTGACAACAAAATCAAAAATGTTATTGGAAAATGCGTCAGCTATTTTTAAGCTTGAGCAAAGACCCTACAATGCATATACAGTAAGAAATTCCAGCATATCGTAGAATTATCTGGAACAGTCTGCTCAAAAAATCTAGTTGCGCACTATAGTGAAAAAATATTAATAACATTGTGTAATAATTTCTCGCTTTATAAAATCAAGTGACAAATGTATAACTTTTGAAGGAGTCACTGATTCCGATCCTGTACTCATATTTTCTCTATCACGTCTGAGATTCCCATAATTTTGATATACGCGGGACCAATATACTTTTTTTTTTATTTTACCTTCATAGCTAAGAGAAAGTTGTTTAACATGGAAGAGAGGAAAACTTTACTTAAACAGCAACACTCCACCAAGCTTCTTATCCACTCGTTTATGTTTTATATGAAGTCACTATTCCATATATGACTATACCGGGTAAATTAACATGAAACCTACCGAAAAGTATTTGGGATGAGCGAAAGTCAAAATTTCCAAGGTCCAAATTTTTAAAGAAATTAACCCTTGGAAAAATAAACTTTTTTTTTATAATAATCTTTTAATAATTGCTTGATTAATTGTTGAAAAAATACTAAATATTCTAAAAAAAAATAGTTGAAGTCATTTCAGGTCCTAAGTCCAACATTTTCCCAGAAATTAATTTTCGAAAGATTAAAATTTTGTTGTTGTCAAACCCAGTAACATTCTTCATAAGAAATGCTGACATACAGACGACGGATCAAGGTCCAAAAAAAGTTTCATTATATGAGTAGAAGACAAATCCACAAATCTGCATCTACTGATACTAAAATTTGCGTAGATGTCCATGGAGTCCCTAGGCATAGCGTAAAGGTTTTTAGAATATTTATTTACAGGTGGACATGAAAACTCCCATACAAAGGTAAAACTTCCATACAAAAAACTTTTTCAAAACAGATAATATTTAAAGGTCTTGATTGTTCCAAAATTTTTGTCATCAGTTTCGATTTACCAGAAGAAATTGCCAAGAAATTATTTCAAATTCAATAGCTTTGTTATTGCTCTTTATAAATACAAACATGGAAAAAAATAATGCAGAAATTTTTGTTTAAATCGGATAATGTTTGCTGGCCTTGTAGTATGTTCAAAGACTTTAAAAAACTATCCTCAACCACTCAGAAACAGCAGAAACTCATCAAATTAAATAGAACACAATATGTTGATAAGTATTTAGAATGTTTGCGCTGAAAAATCCAGTAATAGAAAACATCTTCAAAACAAATTACTCAAATAATTGTACATACAACAACAACAACAAAAACCTTTGAAAATATTTTTTAATTAAATCCCGATTGTGTACTTTTCACTACCATACAATAATAACATTCAATGTAATTTTCTGCTTTTAATTGAAGCTCTGAAATTAAATTCTTTGGCACGAAAACTTAAAATGCTCCAAACAAAAACAGAAAAATATATATACCAAGATAAAAAGAGAAAAACTTAAATCCAATTAAAGTCGTGCCACTTGTGGCACAATTCTCTCTAACCTCCTCTGCTTCTCCAACTGCACCCTCAATCCCTCTTCCAGCTCTTCCAGCCTCTGTTTCCATTTGCCTTATTATCGCTTACGCTTAACTACAGCGGCGTCGCATGTGCAGCAATTTTTAAACAGCAACAACAACAGTGGTCGCAGCAAAGCAGCAACAACATTTGCGCTAACTATAATTAAGTTGAATATATGTTGACAACAATCCCAACTATGGCCACTGGCATACTGGCAGTTTTTCTTACGTTTGTCGCTGTCACTGTTGGTTGTCGCTGTTATTTCAAATGGTATTGCTGACCCAGTTCTTCATTTGGGGCCACCACATAACCAACATACCCAGCCAGTAATTCGAAAAATTATGTGCGAATTTGTTAAAGTGTTTAAAAAGAAGAAAAAGCAAAATACAGCTACAATAAGCACGTTTAATTCATTTGAGATTGTGTTGGTAGTGCATAGGTACCGACGTTAGCCAGCGTCTCCATCTCTGCATCTACCTCTTCATCATCATCATCATCATCATCACCAATTCGTACTTCAGACCTGTATGGAAACTTGCATTTTGGGGACGATGATGACGCTTGCATCATTCTGTTTGCTCATACATATGTATGCTTGCATGTATGTGAGAATTTGTGTTTGTACTCAACTGGTTTTTCAACTGTTTCGCACCTTTTTCTTTGGCTTTTTCTCCATTTTTTTTTTTTTTTTAATTTTGAAATTTCGTTTCGTTTTGGTCTTTTTTCTATTTTTATCGCACTGCGATTTGTGAATGTTCATGTTTTTTATAAAATATTTTATACTTATAGATACAAATTGTTGTAAATTGTTTTGGCACGTATAATTCAAGTATATGTATAGACATGTGGGGCAATTTAATGCTCATATGTGAATGCTTTGCTAAAACTAAAGTGCTTTATGGAAAATTATTTCAGTTAAATAATGTCGTTGATATCTGGATCAGGTATTTTAAATTGGAATTTTAACCTAGTTTTATTTAAAAGATTTTAGTGATTGCTAACTGGCGTATGTTTGTGCTGAAGCTAGTTTATTTTATATTGGGCTTACAAATCTTATTTAGATTTAAAATGGCAAGGGATTAAATGAGAAAAAACGACTACGGGCATTAGAGAATTCAATTCTCCTACTTTTTTGATATATTACTTGGATATTGCTTTGCTTTTACATATATTTTTAAAAATTATAACATCAGTATACAGATCGGTAGATGATGAAATGGAAGTTATTATTTTCCAGCCCATGATTAGATAAAGTGGTGATATCACTGTGCAACAAATTCAAAGTAATGGTATCCGAACCGGGACCCATGGGTTTTGTAAAGTTAGTTCCAATATTTGTTTTATGCGGGCCTAAAGTTTGCCCATTTTTATCATAAGACAACTTTTTAAATTTGCATCTGCGGTTGTTTGTATGTTTAGTAATTTTGTAATGAAATTTTTCGTAAAATATTTGCCTCTAAGATATTAACCCATTAGCTCCCTTCCTTATGGGTCTTTTTTGCACTTAAAAAAAAACATCCTTTTGACACATTACGAGGGTAGATAGAGGCATAGTGAGTTCTAGAAATAAGTTGTCATAAAACAACAAAAATCTGCTGGTTTTAATAAAAATAATACCGAATTTCAAAAATTTTTAAAATTTCTAACTCTGATACGCTTTGTGCACTGCGTGTTTTTAAAAATGTTTTTTAAGCTAAAAATATATTTTACATCGGAAAATAAACTTTATAAACTTAATTAAGCTAAGTACTTCTTACTTTTTTAACCCATTTAAAAGTGAGGGTTTTATACATTCTGAACAATTTTTTCATAAAATTTTATTATAGATCATTGAAATCTAGAAAATTTTAGTTATAGAATATATAAAAAAATCGATTTCATATATACAATTAAGTTTTTAGATTTTCACTTCACTTTCATTTTTTGCGGTTGTAACCCTAAATCGTCTTAGGGTTAATACACCGTTGACAACCTCGATGGTCTAGCAGGTAGTGCATTAAATTTACATTCAAAAGATTGCGGGTTTGATTCCCATCTTGGTCTGGTGATTAATTCCCATAACCTTCTTATATTCACTATCGATTTGAAGTGAATAAGAATTAGAAAACAGTATATAAGTACACATCTTAAACTGCAGGTCCAACCACTACCTCGGTGGTCTAGTAGCAGTATGCTAGACTCTTTTTTTTGAGGTCACGGCACAAAAAATCTTATAGATCGCAGAGCCTCACGTCTCATTTTCCGATTCCAGTTCAAATTTTTCATATCATTGGGTTTCAGGGCTTATAGTAAAGTCTGTTTTTACACTAAACATGCTACAAATACTTGCCTATCTCTCCATCACAAAAGCTATGTGGATCGAGGTTTAGTTGATCGTTACACATTTTCATAACGAAGGCATCAGCAATTACTTATATAGGGCTTCAGATTTCATCTAACTTGTTAAAAGTTTGATCTGGCCATCTGAGCATTCTGAATTCCTAATTCTCAAACGAAAAGTCAATATTTTAATTCCTTCTAGGTCCCCCTGCAATATACGTAATTGGAACCTATGCAAAAATAAATCATCAAAAAGTGTTAAAAACGAAATGATCATTAATTTCTTGACAGCCCGATGGCATTCTCGTCGTGGAAGTTTTCTACGAAACTGATGAAAGAGTATTTTGATAGTCTCCGTCGCTTGTCTACCCATAATTTTGTTACGTTTTCTGCGGTATCTGGCAATGAACTAAGCGAGTCTGCTGATTTACTAACTATAGAATATTCATCGGCTATGCACGGTGTCTTCGATCTTCCGTGGTGTCGACTGGGACTCTTCAAAATATTGCGATTTTTTTCCATTTTTTTAAAACTTAGACTAGCTTGTTATACCCCTCGCATAACCGGTCTATCGTTTACCAAAGCGGTTCTGATGTAATCTGCTTTCGCCTAAATTTATTAGGGCTATCTGTCTAAGATATATTTATATATATATTTTTTAAAACAATATGTTCGGAAATTTTGATAAGCAATTACTTCCCGTTTGTGAATCGAAACTGAGGCAGTTGATACTCTAGTCTTACTAAATAAAAATATACTATTCTCAATTTTGAATTGAATTAAAAAGTAAGGATGATAAAATTTTTTGCTTTAAAAAAAAATAAAATAAAAAAAAAATCTCCGAACACCATCATATAAATTGTAAATGTAATTATCTCAAGCTCTCACGAGAACAGTAACAAATTTGTATATTAATTGTAACAACTTCCTTTAACACATAAAAATCAAGGAACATCCTTAAGAAAAAAGATCATAAGTATTTTTACATTCTACATAACATTTACTTAAGACACTCAAAGTAAAGTACCTTTGCATAAAATAAAAAAAAATAAGTATCTCATCTTGTTAAAGAGCATTTATGTGGAAATACTTAACATACACTTAAGCAACAACAGCATCCTGATCTTATTTTTTCATGTCTCGAACAATAAATATTTTTTCAATATATTCAAATCTTTACCACAAAATCTTCACATACTTACTCTTTATTCTTATACACACAAAATTTCAATGGATTAAAAAAAGAAAACAACAAATAAAAAAAAACTGAAATTCGAGCAATTTGTTGAAAAAATTTGTATAATATGATGCCATCGTCAGAACGACAACAATGACTAGAAATGGATCGTGATCATATGAAATGTGAATTTACTTATATTGTTTTGGTTTTTTTTTCTAAAGGATACACTTCAAACATACACAAATCTGTTGTTGTTTTTAAAGGATCACCAAAAAAAAAAAAGCAATGAAACGCCAAATAGGATCAAAATCTACTAAACACTTAGGTAAACTACTCTAAACCCAACACTAAACTTCAGCTGAATGGCTTACGGCATAAATGGAATTTGCTCTTAAACAAATAAAGTGACAAATTTTTATTTTGTTATTATAAAAATGTGTGATTTAGGGATTTATTTACTTTTAAAGTAGTTTTAAAAGTATGAAAATAAAGTTATCTGGAGCATGAGTAGTCAAAATTTAAAATGTAAAGATATTTTATAGCTCAGTTGTTAGCGAGTTCTGTGTGAAATGCCCTAAGTTTAATCATAGGATTAGAGGAAACTGTTTAAAAGAAAAAGTAAAAAATGATTGCTCAAAAGATAAGGGAAACAATAGCTTATGAGCAGGAATCATACTCAGGAATTTAAGATTGACGCTGGTAGGTTCGGGTAAGCTCAAAATGGCAAAATATGTTATTTGAATTATGAATTTGGGTCCTATTCTACTTGTTTTTATAGGATTGGTTATTTAATGCTATATCGTCGCCTGAGAATTGATTTGCCGTATGTGTATACAAATTCGTATACCTATATGCCAAATCAATTCCCAGGCGATGATATTGCATTTTTAATTCTTCCTTTAGAACTTGCACAATTTTCATTGCTAGCAACTTCTTTGGTTAATGTCTTTTCGATTTTAAACGGTTTTCTTAATGTCTCTTTAGCTCATAATCTTATTTTTTGCAACAATATTTTGATTTCAATTTTACTACGCTTGTTAAATATTTTGTTATATGCTTGCTGCGCATTGACTAGAACTCAAGTTATTTAAGACTCGAAGGTAACAATAAAATTTATGACATTTTGTATTACATATTGTATTTCATAATGTCAATAAGTATATATGTACAAAGACATTTTGTTGACAAAATAATTTAATATAATTTTGCTTAAGCATTTATCAAAATAAAAAAAATAAAAACCCATAGTTATTTTTATGAATTGAATTTTTAAAAAAGTGAAAAAATCGAACAATTGTAAATACATCCACAGGAAGTCAAGTTCTTTTAGCTTCCAAATAATCGGCCATAAAAACGGAAAATCTTTTTTAACACTTACATACGAGTATAAAGTAAGTCGGTCACTTTTGTTGACACTGTCGTCAATTGAAATAAAAAAAAAAACAAATCTCGAAGAAAAAATGACAATAGTAAAATCAAATAAAAATTTTTTCTTCAAGTCATCATTATCAAAAATCAGCATGGGTGTTCGCTGCATGAAAAAACTCCTATAACACTGTAACGTGCAACATGCTGCATGCAGTATCTTTTCAACTCCTCAGGATATCGTTTTTTTTTGCAAACGTAACAACAAACAATAAGTGCGACTTTGTTTCATTGTGTTAAAATTTACTGCATACAAAATTGAAATGTTATAATCCATAATGAAGCGATCAGTATGCATCCTGACATTGCAACTTTATAGTCTATATATCCTGCTGTGCTGAAGCATAAATGCACTCACACACATATGTGCACTTTTGTTTGATTGCAACATAAGATTCCTTCCAGGTATTACTCGTTTGCCGCTCTTTTTCAAACTTCTACACAAAAGTAGTAGAAATAGAATAGTATTATGGTAGTTACTACAAATATTTTCTTATTTCAAAGAAGAATTGTATGTACACATATAAAATTGTAAGCGTGAGCATAATTATGGTTTCACAATAGCTTCGTAGAAATCTTTTGTATTAAATATTCTAAAGAAATTATAAAAGCAGTAGAAAGAAGTAAATGTGTGTACAAAATTAAACAGAGAATTTATTTTTATGTGCACACATAAAGAAAAGAAGTTTTCGCATATACTTACTCTATGTAGTAGAATGAATTGTAAGAATTTATTCTATGGCTAAGTATGGCATGTTAAATTAAAAAACAGAGCGTAAAATTAATTTGCTTAAAATTTTATTCAATTTAGATCGGGAAACAAAAGATGCATACAATTTTTCATAATACGGTCTTAGGTGTTAAACCCCTCCCAAAGGGACTGGAAGTTTATAGTTTTTTCTTATAAATATATGTATTAACAAAGGAGTATCTATAAAGAAAAAACAATATTTTTGTATTCAATACTATTTACCTTGTGCCCATTTAAATGGGGCAAGTAAATTGAAAAAAAAACGGGGAAGCTAAAAAAAAAAAAAAATTATGAAAATCTTTTCCGCGTTTTCTGAGAAAATGCATAACTTGAAATCTTTTTCATGAAAAATGTCTAGTCTTATGACTTTAAAAGTTCTCTAAAGAAAACTTTTTGATTAAATTGATATTACATATAAACCTTTAACCAAGGTTTGAGAAGGTTACAAGAATGAACCACACCCAGTGGTGGATCTAGGATTTAGGTTTAGGAAGAGATAAATTTACTAAATTATAAGATATCGGACATAAAACTCAACCCACATTTAGATTAAAAACCAGACAAAAATCCAGACGAAAATCTGCACACAGACCAAAAACTAGTTCCAAAATCTGATCAAAACACACTGTAAAATTCTGACCACAATTCAAACTTAATTTAGGCAAAAATTATACCGAAATATGAACTAAAAAAAACATAATAAAAACAGACCATAAACCTTAAATCAAAAGGAAATTAAATTCAGATCGAAGCTCAGATTAAAATCAGACCAAACTTCAAACGAAAAATCAAACCAAAAATCTGCCCAAAATTTAGACCAAAGCTCAAATCAAATGTAGACCTAAAATCAGATAAAAAAATCAGGTTAAATTCAAACTCTATTTAAACAAACATTCAGACCTTAACTTAAACAAAAATTCTGAACAAAAATCAATTTAAAATTCAGACCAAAATTCCGACCAATTATAATTTGACTGAATTCAAACCGAAGTGGAAATAAAAGTCAAAACTAAATTTAATCCAAAATTCAGAATAAACCAAGCCAAAAATCAGACCGATATTCAGACTTAAGACATCTATAAACTGGCACCGAAATATTGGATTTAAATTTTTTTTAGGAATTGATTAATATTGGAGGGAAGAGCATAAGTCCGATCTCAAAACTCAAACAAAATTTATGAAGTTAAATGCCTAAAATTTTTCATTGTTGAATAATCTTTTTATAAACTCGTTTTAAGTAATTAAATATTTTATGTAAAAAATTGAAATTCCCAGTTACTCACAGCTAACTTTTTTACCTGGCGAGTATGATGGAAAGTTTTTTTTTTATTATTTTTTTTAATTAGTTTACTTTATTTGATAACCATTGCACAATTAAGACTTTTGTCTTTTATATTTCACTTAAAAATTAAGACATAAAGAAAAATGATTAAGAAGAAAGGATAAAAAAGAAAAGAAATAAGGACAGAAATAGGATTAGAAGACTTTTTTATGTAGTGTAAATATTTTGAACTGCCAACTTGAAGCGCCGTAAATTTGGTTCCGACTTTAACTCATTCGGTAAAGAGTTCCATAATTTACCAGCTCTAACGAAAAACATTTTTGATAAAATGGCAAAGTTTGCAAGTGAAAATATGGGGTTGCAAGTACGACTTGATTGTGCAAAGACCAGTTTTGAGAAAAGATAGTTTGAACAATGAGTATTAAGAAGTTTGTGCAAAAATAGCACGGAACGGCAATCAAAGTATTTAAATGTACTACAAATAAAATATTTTTATGGGTAGTTCAGAGATGTGGTCAAACTTTCTTTTCAAGTACCTATACATATCTAGCAGCATTATTAACTAGTAGGTGCAACTTGCGCAATGATACACTATCTGGATTGCAATTTACTAATTCCTGATATGGTATTATTGGTACTACCAAGGTTTTTATGAGCTTTAATTTAATATCTTGAGAGATAAAAGCCGCGGTTTTCCCAAAGCTGCCTAAGTACATTATACATCTTACTGATCGAATAATAAACATGGTCAATACAATTCAGTGTTGAGTTCAACTTAAATCCAAGGCTAGTAGCAACCTTCTCATATTTAATAATAGTCCCATTTAATGTGATGGGTGAAAAATTTTCGAAATCGAAAGGGTAATGTGATAAAGCAATTGCTTTAGTCTTGTGTGCATTCCAATTAAGATTGCTATAATATTCTTAACTCAAATTCATTAATTCATTCATTATTTTGAATTTTCCTGTTTTCCACAAACTTTTGACTTTGACTGCCACTGGCGTCTGTAATACACATCAAAACTCATAACCGATGCATTTATGCACGATAAAATTGCAACAGGAAACTGTTATGTTGGCAATTACACCTCTTTTTTTTATGAATGCTGTCTAATGTTTAATGTAATCCAAGTGTATGGTATACAGTAAATAGTTCCGCTGTAGAGAGAGTTTGGAACGTTTAAACATTCACATTTTTGGGAAGAGCTCAATCCATATAGCCTCCTTTCTCCATTTGTACCCGAAGGATCTTGTAGTTTTGTGCCAAAATAAAAAGCTTGCTCATGGTAGTGTTTATCCTCTTCGTTTGATCTTGACTTTTGATTCAATAGTCCTTACGTACTTAGTACCGATAAAAAATTATTATTTATATTTATTTGACTCTTCTTAATAACGTAAGATTTCTGGCGGTATAAATTTGTGATTCTTCTCCAAAAAAAATTTTCAAAATGTCCTTTCAAACCACATTGATTTCATTTCCGCTTGTCATCATCTCTACAAACAATTTTTCATAACAGTATGAGCCTATCAATTACAAGAAAAATGTACATAAATCATAGCATATAAAAAGAAGAAAAAAAAAACACTTCAAATTTGTGAATATCACATGAGATTTTTTGGTTTTGTGTATTGTTATTGACATCTGCATCTTTTATATTTACAAAATTGTAGAACTAAAAGGAAGGACATTTATGTTTTCTTCCTGCAGACATATTTTATTAATAAATATTAAATACCTACATGTTTCAGCTGAGAAACTCCCACATTAATTGCAGATTCATGTTCTTTTATAGAATTTTATTTTATTATTATTAACGATTTATTTTATTTTTAATTTTTATTTTTTTACTAGTATCAGATTTTGCCAGGGTGATAAATTTATAAGCATGTTTTCAATTTTGTTTTAGTAAGAATTGTGTGAGTATTAAGTCTCAAAGAACTTATTTTAATATCCATATATTTCTAATTTAAGGATATGGCTAGAAGAAACTAAAATTGTCTTATTTTAAAACCAGATAAATACTTGAGGTTTCGAAAACCACGGAATTCCAACGATTCAAGCGAGGAAGATCGTAATCATCACATCTTATTTGTGTTCTAATAAATTACAAAAGTTGTGTACCGTGGCACTATCCTACTTATGTAAGTTAGTAATGCATGGTTTGCTAGTTTCATATCGCAGACAAGGTACATATTCCAGATATATGGCATAATTATTTTATATGAAGTTTACGAAGCTTATTATATTTATTTACACGTAAAAGTAAGTATCACCTAACAATACCAAGGAAGTAGACTCATTATTTTACTTGCTCTTAAACTTTTCCACTTATTATTCGATCCATTAATATATGCAATTAAATAAATGTTTTATTGTGTATTAATATGTACATATGAATTCAATGTCTTTAAATTCTTGGCAACAATGAATGGAATATTTCTGTAGCAAAGAAATTACATTTCCTTTGAAGATAAGAAAGCAGCTAATAGCTGTGACTAGTTGGTGATTATGATGATGATGATGAATACCGGTTTTCCCGTTTCTGAAAGTTTAATCATTTATATTTGCATAAATTTTATAAATATCATAAGTATCATATGCGGTGGTGATGGTATTTAACTTATCACGTTGAATCACTAAGATATTTTTAAGATTACTTATAACCATCTGTTACAATAAAAAAATTATGTAAATATATTTCTGAAGCAATATCATTGTGATTTAGCAAATATTAAATACTCAACCAAAAACTAAGATTATAGTAAACAATGAGAAGAATATATTAAATAAATAATGATTCAATGCTGATATTATGATAAGAGAGCAAGAGATTGTAATATGGAATGAAGTGACGAAATGTTTCTTAGGGGGCTTTTTTTCAAGTTGAACAGTTTTATGTAAGTAAGAGTTTGTTGAGATAAAGTAATGATATTGTTAGATAGGTTATTGTTATTTGTACTGCGAATTGTAAGATCTATTGTATGTCCCTCTTCCCTATCTAGTCTAATCTGCCTAGAGATATGTATTATATCATAGAAACCTGGTTCCTTATTACTAAACATTTATTAAACTCAATTATAAAATAATAAAACCTTGAATAAATAATTTGTCTTGAAGGCAAATATGATCTTTGCATATTGGAAAATTATATTGACAAAGAACATGCTCGTTGATATGCAACTTTAGGTCTTATAAACTTACTAGAATACCTACTCTATAAATCAACGCTACATATAATTAAACGCAATTTAAATTTTTAATAAATTTACTACCAGTGTTACTTAACGTGCTAGTCATAATTACTAATTGGAAACTAAACGTTCACATTGCACAACTAAGTAGCTCAAAGTATTAGTGACAAATATACATACATACTTACATATTTAGAACAATGATTCCGATGCCGAGTGTTGCTGAACGTGTAAGCCATACTTTTAACAATTGTTAAGAATCTTAGCTCTTTGGAAGTAATAACTAAAGTTCATATTTACACAGTTATTGTTAACAAATAAAGAACAACAATTTTACGATTAGTAAATTCTTGTAGGGAATAAATCACAATGTCTTTTAAAAGTTTTGTTGCAAAAAGAATTTAAATTTCGATTGATTAAAAAATTGTGTCGCTAATCATTTAAATTCGTTAAAAATATTAATTAATTATTTTCAGTTTGTAATTGTGACTTGGTGATTTTTTTTTACAATAATAATACCATAACTTGCAAAAATTAACTATGTGCATTTATTTGTTCTGCCATTGTGACATTGTCAACATTATAATTAATGCAGTTAAATAAATATTAAATAAATCATTTAGCAAAATAAGCAAAAAATAAATGATAAAAAAATTCTGCCTACAAACATATGAAATTTTTATTTAATAAAATCCTTTATTTTTGTGTAATTTTCACGAATGACAGCGCATAAATATATGGGATATATTTACAATTTATTGTAATTGAATCAATTAAAATTTATTAATAAATTCATAATTAATATGTGTTAATTATTCATAGTTTACAATGTATTTTAAAATAGAACACTTGAACCGATAACGCCCTCATCATGTTGTTATTGATGCCATCGTTCACAATGGTGAAGGATCGGTGGATCGCCACCCTGGCGCTGTGGAAGTAAAACTCAACGAGATATATTCATGCTTGCATATAAATTTGTTTTGCTTTGATTTTAAATATGTAGTTGCATTTTGAATTTTTTGTAAAACACATTTCCATCCCATTACGCAATATAACCCAAAAAATGTTCTGAAGAAATCTAGAGATTAAAGAAACCCGAGATATATCTCGTAGTTTTAAAAGATTCCATCAAATTTATAGATTGTTCCGGTCCTAAGAAAAATAAAGGTTGGAATTTCAAAAAAAAAAGTGTATATGAAAAATAGTCCCTGGGGCAATGTTTTTGCGGAAGAAATCTCTTAATGAAAAACAAATAACAAAAGAGAACCAATCTACTCGTTGGGGTTTGTTTTGTTATTTGTATATGCAGATAACTCGTTAGATAATTCTGAGAGATGCCGTTACTCATGTCTTCTCTCTTTCTCATATTTATTATTTACTCTCGGCGGGTATGCCAACTCATTTTTTCTTTCTCCCCGATAGTTCTCGATAAATTGCCCGATTTTCGATTAAATTAAGGCATAAGTAAAACGTTTTACATGACATAAAATTTGACAAAAAAGCTTAACGACCTCAAATTCCCCTCAAAAAACAGCTCATTCCCCGATTCCCCGTTCTAAGTCAAATTTTCCCGCAAGGTGGCATCGCTGACTCCCGCTTAAGTAATGATTTTTTCAACGATGAAAGCAATGCTTTGTTCAATGAGCGAAATTTAAAAAACTTCCGACGCTAATATTTTGGATTGGGTTTGGATTGACTTAACCGATTTCAAATCTGATAATTTTTGGCTAATCTACTCGTCAAGCTCTTTAAATTGATATATAATATGATCCAGAAGTGCTGGATCTTCTGGAATAAGATTGTAGTTACATTAATAAATGTATAGATGACAGAAACCTTAAAGCAGAAATGTCAAACTTTTTACATTTCCGGTTCTGCTTTGTCAGACACAAACTTAAACACATCTCTGGAGGTAATTATGCTTTATTTACTAGAAATGTGGGAATGAATGTCATTTGTTTTAAAATGGTTATTCTTTCACTTTAGGCCACCTTCTGGTCTAGATTTTTCAAAAAATTGATTTTTTTTTTTAATATTACAAAAGTATAGGCTTCTAAAAGTATACTGTAATTCATATACTGTAATTCGTATACTTTCTATATTTAATACTTCTTACTTTTTACATACAAAAAGTAATGAAAAAACGGTTTGTTTCCGTAACGTTTTTGTCATTTGCCATTTTGTCAAATTTTTTTCTTATTTTTTTCATTTCAGCTCCTGCGATAACTATACTCATACTGATTGTAATTTTTTTTTGCTTTAGATCAGTGGAAAATCCAAAACATGACTCACCAGCAAGGTCCGGGTTTTTGAAGAGGGCAACTGTAACACCAATTTTAGTTTACTTAAAATTATAATTTTTTTTAATATTTTTGTATATTGTTAAAGTAATAAAATATATCTACCAAGTTTAAGTACTATTGCTCATTATTTCATTTAAAAAAAATTCTAAACACTCGTCAAATTCAAGGACGCTAGACCAGAACGTCCCCTTAATATAATGAATAGGTTAGGTTAGGTTGTTGGGGCTGTTCATAAGGAAATATGAACACACTGAGAACTATTAGTCCATTGTAGTACCCTATGGGGCGAGTAGTTACCTCTTAATCCCACCAAGTCAAACCATTTTGTGCTTTCTATGAAGTGAAAAAAGTCTCTGATTTCAGAGGATGCCAGTTCTGTAAGTCTTTCGTAGAAGGGTTCCTTCAGAGTTTTTTGTCTGCGCAGGGCAGTTACATATAAGGAGGGAGATTGTTTCCGGGCATGATTACCGATAGGGCAGTGGCCGGTTAGAATAGAAATTACCCTGCTTATGTGGACTCGGTCCAGGTTTATGAGTGCTTTAGTGCGTTCTGGGTTTGGCTTAGGCCGAAATTGCCTAGCAATGCCGTAGATTGGTTCCATTTCCCATCTGCTTTCCGCAATACGGGAGTGGTGGTTTTTGATAAGAAGCCTGCATGTGGCAAAAGGTATACCCGCGTTACCAGTGATGTATGAATTGCTGAGGGTTGTGGCAAGTCTGCCAAGATCATCAGCTTTGCAATTTTCCACAATGTTGCTGTGCCCAGGTACCCAAATCAGATGCAGATTGAATGCTGTGGCCGTCTTATTCAGAGACGATCTGCATTGTCGGGCAACTATTGACAGCCAACTACCTAGTGTCGCCAACTACATCTAGCGTTAATAATATTTACATAAATAACAAAGACCTTACAGTATTGAGTTTTCTCCCACTTTTATAAGAAAAAAAATTTAGCGCTTTTTTTAAGAAAATACGCGTTTTATTCTTCATTTTAGCGGATTTTGAAAAAAAAAGTTGGCCACACTGGTCGCCACTATAGCTTATACTATTTTTTTTTAGCTTTTCTAGTGTTCTAGTGTAATATTTTAGGAGCAAAATATCTCTTTACAGCTCCCGTTTTTTTTTTTTTTTTTGAAAAAATGACGCTAAAAATTAATTGTTGAATTTGTTCCACAGGGTGCTAGTGATTTCGGGCGATAAATACAAGCATTTTTATGACTCACAAATATATAAATAGAGAAACTCTTCAAAATCATATCCCTGAAACATTTTTCAATAGAGTAATTCTTTTTTCTTTATTTTATTAAATACCTTTTAAAGGATTTATCTGTGAAAGCCTTCAAGGTTAATTTCGTTAACGTAGCAATGCATGTATAAATTAAATCCTTGAATATTTTTAATGAATTGCAACTGTTTTACCATATAAATCTCATAGGTTGAAATTCCATTAAAGGATAAATGCATTTAGTAAAACTTTACCTTGGAATTTCAGTAAATGTCTTGGCATTACAACATTTTCAAACATTAAATTGGTAACTATTATTTTATTGCTCATTTCAACTTCTTCGCACGCCTCAAATAATTACATTTTTATTGGCATTTATTACTTCTTAGTACGTTTTCTGCTTAAGGAAATCCTGCCCATAGGATACTTTCTAAAAATACACGAATAGACACACGCTGGTGAAAACTTTTTTTTTTACTCCTACGGTTTTAGAAATAAATGTCATGCATTCGCACGTTCTTTGCCAAAGAAAACCCAAGGACAAGGACATATTACCTTCTTCTTCACATTGATATAAAGAATAAGAGTTTGAGTATAAGTATTTATGTTTGGTTGTGTTAGTGAGTGTGTGTGTATGTGTCAGTCATAAAGGACATTTGGTGCAGCAGATAAGGTTTATGAGAATATTCTTTCGAAATTTATTATAGCGTAAATTATACTTAAGATGAAATGAAAGTTTATGACCAAGAATACGACGAAGAAGTCAACAGCTGTGACTGTAGCTGCGAGTATACCTGTTGAGCAGTAATACCTACGAAGAGACTTGTATTTATTTTTGATAGTTTTAAGTAGAAAACTTTTTAATGTGAATTTTTTTTAATATGTTCTAATGGGTAGTTATGTGAAAATTTTCAAGGATATGGGAACTTCTTCATGGATATGAGTACTTACGAAATTTTTTCAATGATGTGCAAAGATACCGGTTTACTTCTAATGGGCATACAAGTAGTTAATATTTTAAGCATGTCATTAATAACATAACCAAGGGATTATTCATTAAATCTTATTTGTTATGGTTGCATTTTATATCTGTCTTATTAACACATACTATCGACAGATGTAATAGTAATAATTGTTATTCATCAAACCGATAAGTATTTCCGTAATCTATTTCAAAATTACTCAGTAGCAAAAAGTTGTTATTGCTCACCGAGAATCACTCAAGTTCAACAACGATAATAACTACGAAAATGAAAGTCATATTCTCATAAAAACTAATGGCACATTAAAACATTATTTAAACGTCATACATGACGTAGTTTAAACTGATTTACAAATAAGGCGCCAATGCGTTTATTATTTTATCCCAACGCAAATACCTCAATCATCGGCATTTTAAAGATAAATACTATGATGCTTTATTTCCTAACAATTATGGCATGTATGCGTCAGACAAATTTGTAGCAATACACTAATCTCCGAAAGTAGTGATAACAATAGGTAGGCATTCTTTTAAAGAAGCTGTAGTTAAATACATTCACATACACATATAAAAAAACAATTTTGTCTTTGACACACACGATGCTCCTAAAATCACCATCACCATCATGAAATTGAAGTGTGACTCATGTTACATTTTAGTTCTGAGTGTCACGTGCACTTGTTGCTACTTTTAGTTCCACTTACATTTATGTAGTGCATTCTTCAAAGGTTTCAGACAGCGCAACAGATTCAGCACTTATCATTTTTATGACTTCCTTTGGTCAATTTTGGTGAAATACATTTAAAAGGAAACTATATACAGGCACAAGAGAGAGAGAGAGAAAACGAGGGACCACCTTAAAGTTGCCGCCGCTTGCTATCTAAGGAGCAGCCACTTTTTCATGATAAGTAATTAGTTTTAACTTTATTGTTTTCTTTTTCTCGTTTCGCTTACAAATTGAGGTTTATTTATTCTTTGGTCATGATTTTTCTGGTCGCCGACCTTTGTAACAGCATGTAATTTGTAGTTTTTATACAGAGTAAGGTCAAAGTTTTAAGTTATGTGATTTTGTTATACATTATACTAATATGTAGTATTTTGTTTTGATGCAATAGCATGAGTCATTTTGTAGTTTAAAAAGTTCAAAGTTGGCATTTAAACCTTTTGCTAGTATTTATTGTAGTTGTTTACTAATCCGAATGAATTTAAAAACTTTTACAAATTTTGCATCTTGATATTTCCTATTGTAATACACTCAGAGAATAAGGCTTGCTTTTCCCTTCTTTGTTAATCCTAAATGCCTCACAATTTCTCATTAGTCACGGCTCTCAATTGCTCACTATGTGTAGAAAGTTCAGTTTACAGAAAACGTTTTTCAGGCCACAATGTACCATAAGAGGAACTACTACTACTACTAAGAGCTTTTTTTTTTGTTGGAACAGCAAAAGAAGTAGACAAGAAGACAAGTTTAACGACCATTGTACTTTATCCTGTGTTTCTTTTTGCTATTCTTAAATCTACCAGATTTATTAATAAATCTTTGTAGGTCCTGCAGTGTTAAAGAGCTCAGATGTTCGTCTCCCAACACTCCAGTGGCAAATATGCTTACTCCGATATGGCAGAAATTGGGGCAGACACTAAGAAAGTGTGCTGCCGTCTCTTCACATTCTAGGCACTAGCTTCCAGGATAATCATATGCAAATGTTTGGCTCAAGAGAAGTGACCTGTATATGTATAATCCCACCAGCTGCCTACAGCTCTTTCTGTTAAGTGATAACAGAAGGTCTGTTAGACGCTTCGAGATAACAGGTAACAAGGTCTTTGTCTGTCTAAAGCCCCTCAGTTCCTCCCATTTACGATTGTGGGTCAAGTCGACCCACTCATTAATGGTGGCCTTGATGGCTGTAGACGACAAAGAGAGTACAGGTTCTGGGCCCAGGAAACCAGTTTCCGAACTCTTTCTGGCCAGAAGGTCAGCCGATTCATTTCCTGAAATTCCTGAATGTCCAGGAACCCATATCAACAGCAGACTATTGTTTTTGCAAGACAATCAAGCCTGGGTTTACAATGCATAACCAATTTAGACGTCGTTAGAGGATTAAGCAAGAACTTAAGCGCTGCCTGACTATAACCAAATACACAAATGCTCTTTTCTCTCCAACCATTATCAATGTCGTGATCCATTGCCTTGATGATTGCAAAAATTTCTGCTTGAAAAATAGAAGGATACAACCCAAGAGAGAAGTGAAGGTGCACTCCGTCATTTTCAATGTAGAACCCAGAACTCGAACTGAATTCATTTCTGGAGCCGTCAGTGAAAATGCGCTTAACATCAACTCCCGGCCCAGGTCCCGGCAAAAACAAAGTTTGGGCCTTTGGAATTTGTATTGCATAGCGCTGTTTTAAAACTGGAATTGTTGGCATTGTATCGGATGGTATTGAAAGAACTGTTAGGTTCAAGTCAGTATCTTAAACAATGCCACCAATACCCCAGCAAGTGTCATACCAATACTCATTGCGTTTAAGCCTACAGATGGCTTTGAGATCCTCTCCTTTAGCAAAAATATCATGGGGTGGAAAGTTGAGCAATGCTTCCAAGGATGGGCCAAGTGTTGTAGAAAAGGCTCCCGTACAACAAATGGCCACAGACCTTTGAAGTCTGGCAAGAGCTTTTCTAACGCTGTCAACATTAAGTCTGCTCCACCAGACTATGGATGCATATTTAGATGATGATGGGTCTAATCATAGTTTTATAAAGCCATAAGACTTTATAAAGTGATAGGTCCCATGTTTTGCCAAAAACAGCCCTGCATTAACAAAAAGCTGCCAGCGATTTGGATACCTTTAGCTCAACGTGAGAACGCCATAGAAGTTTGGTATCTAGAATGACTCCTAGATATTTCACTTCTTGGTATAGCTGAATAGTGATTCCTCTGAATACTGGTAGAACAAGACCTTCAATTTTCCTTCTCCTGGTGAAAAGAATAACACCAGTTTTAAGAGGGTTAACCTATAGCCCGTTTGAGCAACGGCAAGAGTCAATTATATTCAGAGCAGTTTAGGCCTTCCTACAAACATACCCGACCGATTGGCCCGTGATTAAGCAGGCAACGTCATCGGCATTGGCCAGGGAAACAAGCAGAGAGTCAACCAGTAGTTACCACAGCAGTGGAGAGAGTACGCCCCCTTGGGGACATCCTCTATTCACGCCATAAGTCACGAATTGATCACAATCAGCTTGAACCATCATAAGTCTATGTGACTGTGTATAAAGAGCTTGGTTGACATATGTATAAAACTTGATTAGCTTCTTACCTTGCAGCCTTTACCTGGTAGACATTTGAGTCCTTTTCGTTCTATTAAAAACCTTCGCCTTAACTGTTTTGAGAACCCACCATTCATTCTTTTTTCTTTTTTTCTTGTCTACCTTTTACTGACTTTTAATTTAAAATAAAAATAAAAATTTCTATCATTCTCAAAAAAAAACAAAGAAATGTAGTTGACAAATTCGTAATGTCACGTAAGTAAAGTATGAAACTCGACTATGTCAACAAAACGTTAATGAGAAAACAAGAGCAGACAATGAGCATCGACGTCGCACGACCACAAAAATTAGCATGCAAAAGCTATACTACGGTAGCAGTAGTAGTAGTAGATGATAAATACAATACACAAATAGTAGTGCAAATTGTAGTAAGTAGAGGAGCATAAAAAATGTTAAAAATCTCATTATAAATTTTAAGCACAAATGCCAAGTAAAATAAAAGTGAATACGAAAAAAAAAAAAACTAAATATGTAGGAATGTGTCAACATAAAAAAGAAACTTTACCCGAGTTGAAACGGTTTGTAAATGAAGCTACTACATTTTGAAATACAAGAATAGATACTCGTACATACTTATGTCAATTGTTATTATTTTGCATGCAAAATTTATTACGTTTTGTGGAGACAGACAGAGATACGAATATGTTTATAATAATTTTATAGTTAACATTTTGTATATATGCAGAAAAGATGTACTTACAAAAAGGTATAAAGTGCCATCATCTTTGTGGAGCGGAACCTTTTTGAGTTAAGTACTTATGACGTTTTACTTTATACATTTCTTTTTCTGGCTATGTACTATTTGTAGTGCTTAAAAAAGAGGGATTTCGTTTCTCAATTGTGGCACTTTTGAATTGAAATTTTGCGCATTTTAACTAATATTTGCTACCTCAGTTTTATTTTTTTTATTTTCATTGTCTACCAACTTGAGTGTTACTATGCCACTACAACGACAAACATTTATAAGCACATTCTCCTCTTCTTTTTTTTGTAATGAAATTTTAATGCAGCTACTTAAGAATTTTTGAATTTATATTCTTTGTTTGACATAAGTTTTGAAACTTTAATACAATGCAAAAAAACTTTTGACAGAAATAATTTTACAAAAGTTCGTAATACTCGTAAAGTACAAAAATGTTTGCTACCATTTCATTGTAGTTATAAAATATATGCAGTTGTAAAAAGATTTAGTTTTTGTTGAAAACAGATTCTAATTATAAATATGTAAGTGCATACATACGCACATTTACTGCAAAAGGGGCACAATTCAAAATTGAAAATTAGCCCTATTCACGATATGGTGCAAATGGTCTTGCATCATTGCAAATCCAAAATTTTTCTGCTATCACAACAACAAATATATGCAATATGCAATAAAAATTTGTATTTGCAATGATGCAAGAATATTTGCACCATACGTTGACCCTTCGTAAGTAGTTTTTCACCACTTTTCGAAGAGACGACAAAAAAAAAAAAAAACAATAAATGTACATAAGGAATATGTAAAATTGGTTTTTAAATCATTATAAATAAAAAAAAAATATTTTTTTTGGAATAATTTTGTTTTTATTTTAAACTCATTTTTATACGAGTATATTGTTTATAGAAATTTATTGCGTTATTGTCTTGTCTTCCAATGTGGTGAAAAAGTACTTAGGAGGGTTCAATGTATGACCATCGATATCGTGAATAGCGCTTTTATATTTTATGAAAAACTTATGGCTTGTGTAAGTATTAGCATTAATATTGTGTAGGATAAAAAAATTGAAACTTGTGTTGAAAAAGTCCAGAAGTGTTTCCATTCCCTCAGTACTTTGTAGCAAAACTCAAGTTTTAAGTAAAGTACAGCTGGCGTATAACTTATCTAATAACTAAATTCATATTTATAAAAACTCTTGTAATTTTCAATACTTACTTACATAAACATACAATATGAAATTTCTATTTTCTTTAAAGTGTGTTTAAATGAGCTTTGAACCGTATTTAGGGTACTGGAGTTATATTGTTGCATTGCCTCTAGTGGGAGAACTGCCTTAGAACCATCACTAAGGTCACTGATGAGGAATCGTGGCGGATGCCAATATGTCCGTTTAATCTGTCTGCCTACACTGTTTTTGCCACTTAGGCAAAATGTTCATTAAGAGTAATATGTGTAAGAAAAAATATATGTATTTCCTTTAACGGCTCACACGTGTATTTATATTTTTTGAATTACACAATTATTTAATATCTACAGCTTACATATCTAAATATAGTATGCGCATGTACGTAAAATAATTTAAAATTCAATAATTGAGAGCAAATACCAATTAAATATTAAATAAATAATTTATTAAGTTTTTTTACTTTAATCTAATCTTTCGTTTTAAATAAATTTTATTCAAATTGGTTTAGATACATATTAGGGTGGAGCAGTTTTCGAAAAAAAAAAACATTGGCTGTGCCTAGTGATGATTCGATACAAGTACATACAAGTAAACTCGATACTTTTCATCCGGTTCAAATACTTTTTTTACTCGATGCTATAATATAAGTATTTTACTTGGTATCGGAAAAAAGGGTCAGTATCGGATACTCGATACTTTTGGAAAATATTTATTTAAAAAACTGAAATATTGTTATACAATATTTAAAATTGTGGATCATTTTACAATATTTTACCGCAATCAATAATATATTACAAAATGCAACTGCAGAATAATTCCAAATATTTCAGTCCTTATTGCAATATTTCAATGTATGACAATATTGCAGTATAGTATTGAAGTTCTAGAAAATATTTCCGGCCATGCATGTAGATCATAATGTTTATTGAAACCTTTTCATTAAAATAAAATATTTTTAACATCCTTCAATCTGTTGATTAGTTTTCCTTCTATTATAAATTTTCTAGCGATTTGCTAATTAAATTAACGTAATTTCTATATGATTCACGTGTTTCCAGTGGAAATATCTCAAAACCATGATTTATAGGCGAAAAACTCGTGTTGAGTAGTGTAAACTGTAGGCTCAACCATGTTGTATCACAATGGGCCGTTCTGGCCTGAATGTTTTCCTTGACAACCAAGGAAACGCGTATTCGATACAAGTACATATTCGATACTTTTTTCCGATATTTTCGGTAGCATCGATACTTTTATTCGATACAAGTAATGAGTAAAAGTACCGATACTATGTGGGTATCGAATCAACACTAGCTGTGCCCATAACCTTTACAGAATGATCCCGTGATCACGAATTAACTAAAGAAACGGTTTTTAAATGTCACTGCTAGTATGACAAAAAATTTATTACTGGCAAGTATGAATGAAATTAGATTTCAATGCAATATTCAAATCTATTGCTACAACGATTGAAAAAAATTTGGCAGCAATCATCCATTTCCATCATCAGCTACAAAAGTATTGTTAGCAAAATTACAAAAACTTTACAATGAGTACAGATATGCAATCTTATTTTATTGATATCAGAGAAAAATTTAAGTTCAGAAATTGAAAAAATCAAAATTTTCAGAGTTTGATTGGGTATTGCGAGAGAACCACTTCACCAATTTGAAATAAATATGGCCCAAAATCGATGGAGCTTTATTTACTTTTGAAGTCTTATAGGGTCCTTTTTATATTTTCCCTAAAATTTGGCGATTTATTCATACTTGCCATCAAAAAATCTTTTTTTGTCATACTAACAATTTCTAAAGTTACCATAATTTTAAAACTGCTTCTTTGGTTAATTTTTGATCAAGGAATCATTCTCTTTTGCAATATTTTCATACTTTTGCTACACCCTAATACATATGCATCTAATAGTATGCTCAAAGCTCAGTTCAATACAGGTTTGTTTCATTTTGATTAACAATTATAAATGCAGCAATAGCACGTTGACAACACCTTCATGGAATGTGTTCTACAAAGTTTGATTATAAATTACAGAATTATTACGGAACTTTACGGCATGCGCGCAAGTGTCAAAATTGGCATAAAATATCAAAGTTTATCGTTGAAATGATGTGCAATGAATACGAAAATGAATGAATTAAATTTTTAAGCTATGAACTAGTACATAATTTATTTGTTAGGTTACGACCAGGTTATCATTTGTGAATCTCCCATTAAAATTTTCATTAATATTGAAGAATGAAAACTTTAATATTTTTACTACAGACAAATGCCTCCCGCATTATAACTTCTATCACAACTTCAAGGCCACATTCTCCGATAAGAGTAACTGAAAAAAGTCCCGAGCAGGGTTTTACAGGAATAAGCCAAGATTTCTTTAAGCAGGTATAGGCACCGGAAACTCAGTTTTTCATGTTTCGCATTGATGGTATATAAAAACAAATCTGTGTCAAACAATACCATTTACATTACTCTCTCTGCACTTACATACTTTCGTCAGCGCTCCTTGCCCTTGCTTATGAAATTTCCTCCAACATAGTTTGCCAGCAGCTTCTATTCAACTTAGCTCCTCACACCAGAATACACCTTATTTGGGTGCCAGGGCATAGCAAACAGGTATGTAATAAAATGACAAACGAACTGGTAAAAATAGTTCATTCTATGATTTTATAGTACCACGACCATTCTACGGCTTACCATGGAGTCCTATTAACGGAGTAATGTCTGAAGTCCCGAAAAATCAATTTATTTTTAAAGAATTTTTTTTTTTTTAACGTATGAAAGATGTTAATAAAATTTCTTCTGTTTATTGTGCAACTAATTAGCTAATCAGAATTGATTCTAATTTATTATTTTTTTTTCTGCTGTCCGTGACGTTGAATTTGGAACCTCCGTGAAAAAGTCTATCCACGACGGGTGCGGTTGCTCATTGTAGAATGATCTGAAATAAAAAAAAACCAAATGGATTCTTAATGTGTATAAAATTTTTTTTTACAAAAATTGGTGAAATGGCACACTCTGGGTCAATGAAATTCGACATTTACTTTTTGGGCTTCAAAAATACGAAATTTTAAAAATAAAGAATTGAGTACAGCGTATCATGTCTAGTGTTGATTCGATACTCATATAGTATCGATACTTTTACTTAATACTTGTATCGAATAAAAGTATCGATTCTACCGAAAATATCGGAAAAAGTATCGAATATGTACTTGTATCGAATACGCGTTTCCTTGGTTGTCAAGGAAAACATTCAGGCCAGAACGGCCCATTGTGATACAACATGGTTGAGCCTACAGTTTATACTACTTAACACGAGTTTTTCTCCAATAAATCATGGTTTTGAGATATTTCCACTGGAAACAAGTGAATCATATAGAAATTACGTTCTAGCAAATCGCTAGAAAATTTATAATAGAAGGAAAACTAATCAACAGATTAAAGCTTGTTAAAAATATTTTATTTTAATGAAAAGGTTTCAATAAACATTATGTTCTACATGCATGGCCGGAAATATTTTCTAGAACTTCAATACTGTACTGCAATATTGTCATACATTGAAATATTGCAATATGGACTGAAATATTTTGAATAATTCTGCAGTAGCATTTTGAAATATATTATTGATTGCTGTAAAATATTGTAAAATGATCCACAATTTTAAATATTGTATAGCAATATTTCAGTTTTTTAAATAAATATTTTCCAAAAGTATCGAGTATCCGATACTGACCCTTTTTTCCGATATTAAGTAAAATACTTATATTATAGCATCGAGTAAAAAAAGTACTTGAATCGAATGAAAAGTATCGAGTTTTTATTTGTATTTACTTGTATCGAATCATCACTAATCATGTCTTGAATATCTGGGTGAAATTTCAGATCAATCGTCTGAATAGTTTATTTTTTATCGTGTCCGTCCATTGCCAAAAGTGCAAACCGAGAAAAGTTTGAAGTATCTCCGAAAACTACCTGACCGTTCTACGTTTAGAAAGATGCAGAACATAAACTAGTTATTGCGGATTTTCGGTATTGATTGGATAGCATATTCCTGTGATGTGAATCGTTTGGAATTAGAAAAAAAATATTTTGTTTTTTTTAATTTCTAGTACCGTCTAGATATCCCTAAATACCCCTTTAAACTAAATCAACAGTCCAACAGCATTTTTGCAACAGAATAACCACCCTATAATCCTGAAAGTGTATGTTGTATAGAAAATTTTTGTATAATAAACTAATAGTCCAGCACGTCTCAGTTTTTTTTTTTACAATGGATTAAAATTCGATGCTCGACACAGTTAAAAATCAAAAATTGAAAATATGAAATATTTTGTGGCATAATATTTGGGTTTGTATCAAAATTGCAAGGTGTGCTAATTTTTAAACTGGTACCATAATAACTAGGTTCAATATAGTGGAAGAGGTGGGTCTGTTTATCTTTGATCACTTGACAAACTAACTGATATTCTCCTGAGGAAACAAATTTTGCTTTTAGTTCCTTTATCAGTTCAATTCTTTTTTTGATAAGCAAATATATTATCTCTGCTGTTTCCTCCTCCTCGATAAATATCGCTTTGTGCTATACCTATGGTGAATAAGTGTTTGTTACCTTGCACTGACCTTTGTAGAACCCTGTGACAATTCGATTACCCTGTTTTAAGAAACTATTAACTTGAATTGTTGCCTTTTTTTGTTACCAGGGGTTGCCTTCCAGTATAGTATCACCTCGGTAGTCTAGTGGCAGAGTGTTAGACTATCATCTCAGAGGTCCGAGATTCGATTTCCGGTAAGAGTGAGGCCGAAATCCATTTTTGTCCATACTTTCTTCGGAAAGTTGGTCAGAAACCAATACAGAATTTTTCTGTCAGAGTACTTTTCATAAAAAAAAAAAAATGGTACTCCCTAATATACGTACAACAATGGAAATGTCATGAAAAAGCTATGACCTAATCACATTAGCCCACTTTAATTCAAATATCAATTTTGATACAAAACCAAATATTATGCCACAAAATATTTCATATTTTCAATTTTTGATTTTTAACTGTGTCGAGCATCGAATTTTAATCCATTGTAAAAAAAAACTGAGACGTGCTGGACTATTAGTTTATTATACAAAAATTTTCTATACAACATACACTTTCAGGATTATAGGGTGGTTATCCTGTTGCAAAAATGCTGTTGGACTGTTGATTTAGTTTAAAGGGGTATTTAGGGATATCTAGACGGTACTAGAAATTAAAAAAAAACAAAATATTTTTTTTCTAATTCCAAACGATTCATATCACAGGAATATGCTATCCAATCAATACCGAAAATCCGCAATAACTAGTTTATGTTCTGCATCTTTCTAAACGTAGAACGGTCAGGTAGTTTTCGGAGATACTTCAAACTTTTCTCGGTTCATAAATAATTTTTATCAAACTGATTTTTAAATACAATAAATTAAATCGATGATACATTTGATGGACCCTATAAAATTAAAATTTTAGGAAAAATTTTCCGATTTTTTTAATCTTAACCTCAAAAAAAAATGGCCAAAAGTGACAAAAAATTCACAGAATAATCAAATTAAATTTTCAAATAAATATTAATCAATATGCATTCTGATGCATTTCGTTATCGTGAGGGACATAATTTCATTAACTCATTGACTTCCCACTACTGATGATGTACCCAACCTCAAAAAATAGTTGAGGCTCATTTTTTTCAAATGATCATCATTGGGAATTTAAGCCATCAATGATAAGGAACCCGGATGAGGTTGGTTTATATTCCCTAAATTCGTGAGGCCACAGCATTGAAAGAGATCTTTCTAGTCGTGGTGCTCTGAGCAATAATGCGTTAAAAAATTAATTATATTTTAAGATTGCCTCCTAAAACTGCATGGGTTTTGCTAATAAGATGGAGTTCTTGCGAAAGAATTTTTCACGTTGAACACGAATCTGAGGTCAAAAACTTCCCATCAGGTCACGTTTTAGGAAAAAAAATGGGGTTCAAGCAAGTCTAATTTTACAAGGATCCGATAATTTTTTCTATTTTTTATTAATTTTTAAACTTTTCAAACTGATTCAGGACGAAACTTTAAACCAAAAATAGTTACTGACCTAGAAAAACTATGAATGCAGGAGTGCTCAGTAACACCTTCTCCTTTTGAGTCCGTAGTCAAACCTCATGTCGAAGAAAACAAATCGGATTTGATCGCATAGTGTAAGTAAGATTTCAAATTTATTTTTTTTATTTGATTTTTTAGAAAAAAAATCGATGGAAGTAAAAAATATCGTTAAATAGATTTTATTTTGACTTTTTTTACTTCCATTGGCAATTAATCTCAAAAATTAGAGTAAAGTTTCCACATTTCGGGGGGGCGGGGGGAGGGGGGCCTATGAGAATTAACCACAAAAACAAGACAGGAATCGAGCCCGCAACCACTCGGGTGAAAGTTTTGTGCACTACCTCGATAGTCTAGAGATTATCTAAAGATATATAAAATAAAAACAAAGATTCAAATTTGTTCTTGGTTCAAGGAAAATTGGATACTTCAAACTTATAAATTTCCTATATTTTCACACTTATGAATTCAATAAAAGAAATCTATTAAATTTTCCGGCATTAGTTTTATTGCGTGTCTGTAATATTCTTTCAATAAAATTGTGATTTATTAATTTTTAATTTTTATTTTAAATATAATATTAGTAAAATTGAATATATAGGTACTCTATACATTTAATTTTTAATTGAATTAATACATATATATATATATATATTTATTTAGTTTATTTTCAGTGCTAACAATTAGTATAAAACTCTTATAAATAACGTCACTTATTATAAAATTATTTCAACTTTAGTTTTCATAGTTTCACTTTCATTGAGCTCCAGTCGCAACTCAATCATATTGAAGCAACGAAAATGATTTTTATTTAATAACTTTTTATTAAAATTTTTTGTTCTTTATAAAATCACTTATTAACCAAAATATAGAAATATGAACTCGTACAAGGATATTTTCAAATTATTACTATTTTTCTTAAATATTTTTCAAAGATTTGATTTGTGCAACATTTTTCATTTACATGCAACCAGTTAAAAAATCTTGTCAATGTTTAAATTGCGATTAAGAGAAAAACACGTGAATTAATAAGAATTTATTATTTCATTTGTTTGTTTTTACATTGTTTTTCCTTGTTTTTCACGTGTTTTTGTATGTAGTTATATACATAAATACAATTTGTTTTTATGTGTCAGAAATTGTTTATATTTTCAATTTGCATTTTTGTTTTGTTCTTGCTGCTATATGTATGCAAAGTGTGTCATTATATTAATTGCTCATTACCATTTAAGTGTTTTAATTATGGAAAACATTCAATAAATATTTATTTATTGAATTAATTTGGGTGTAGGTAGTTAATAATGTTTTTCATACTTACTATATTCTTTTTATTTATTGTCATGCGAAATATAAAAATTAAAATAAAGAAATATGGAAAAACAAAATAAATATTCAAAGAATAATAAACATTTATAATTATTTACTGAGAATATAATAGAAATATGAACAATAAAAGAAAAATTAATGATAGTCCAAAATATTTTATATTTATAAATAAGAATACAAAAATAATTGTCAGTGATAAATAAAAGATTTCCTAGTAATGCTGAATATCAGGCTCTACAATCAGCTAGAGCCAACTTTCATTTTATGTTCACTTTTGAATGTCACAAACTTTTTTTTTTTTTTAATTAAAGATATTATCAATTACAGTTCACATTAAATTTTACACTTTGTAATCAACTTTCACCAGCTGTAAAGAAAAAAAAAAACTTAATTAATACATGAATATATTGCCACAAATTGCTTGTTGTTGCATACTCGTTTATTGAAACCGATGATCAATTTAGAATTACATACCTGTAACTACATTCATGTACATACATATGTATGTAATTTATCAAGCTCTAATATAAATTTATCAAGCTCTCAATTGAAGTTGGTGATCTCAAACGTTTATATAAGTGATTTTATTGAAATAGAGGTGCGGTTGTGAATAACAAATAAATGCATGCATCACGTATATTTTTTTTTTTTTGATATGGGATAAGAATCTTATAATAAATGAGTAAAACACGTGGATTCATTGGTCACATGTTTTTATCAAAAAACTTAATAGCAAAAAGGCAGATTCTAACTGAAGTGATTGCCTAAGGTGTCACGTTTTTGTGGGTGTGCAAAATTCTTAGTTAACACTGTAAATTAAGTTAAATTTCTGAAGTTTAGGGTTGGGCTTAGTATACGCAAATACTATTCCTTTTTTATTGTCTATTAAATCTAAGTTAGTTTTAGCTAGATAAGCTTTTAAGTCAGACAAAAGCTTTTATGGGACTGCAACTATGAGAAATTTGAGCAAACCCAACAAGTAAATACTAAGACAAACCATAATGAAATCCTTCATGATTTAAGAAAAGGAAATTAACGTTTAATTTAGGGTCGTTGCAAAAACGATATGAACCTTGATGTATTTTCTGTATTACCGTAACTACTTAAGACTAACTTTTACTGTTTTAGCATTCCTATAGACCAGACAAATATTGCATAAAATATCAGTGGGCAATAAGAAGTTGACATTCCTTTTTCAATTCCGAATTTTAAATTTTAAATGCCTATTTTAAGAAAGAAAAAGATAGAAAGGCCTAAACAATTTGAAAACACAGCCACACAAAAAAACATTTTTTCGGGTCTGGAGGTATATCAAATTTTTTTGGGATCGCTGAATCAGAATCCAAGGTCCAAAAATGTATGCTTATGTTTTTCAAGCAGAAATTTTTGCAATCATCAAGGCAATGGACCATGTTATTGATAATGGTTGGAGAGAAAGGAGCATTTGTGTATTTGGTGATAGTCAGGAAGCGCATAAATCCTTTCTTAATCCTCTAACCACATCTAAACTGGTTATGCATTGTAAATCCAGGCTTGATTGTGTTGGAAAAGACAATAGTCTGCTTTTGATATGGGTTCCTGGACACTCAGGAATTTCAGGAAATCAATCGGCTGACCTTCTGGCCAGAAAGAGTTCGGAAACTGGTTTCCTGGGCCCAGAACCGGTACTCTCTTTGTCGTCTACAGCCATCAAGACCACCATTAATGAGTGGGTCGACTTGACACACAATCGTAAATGGGTGGAACTGAGGGGCTTTAGACAGACAAATACCATGTTACCTGTTATCTCGATGCGTCTAACAGACTTTCTGTTATCACTTAACAGAAAGAGCTGTAGGCAGCTGGTGGGATTATATACAGGTCATTTCTGTTGGGCCAAACATTTGCATATGATTGTTCTGGAAGCTAGTGCCTAGAATGAGACGGCAGCACACTTTCTTAGTGTCTGCCCCGCTTTCTGCCATATCAGAGTAAGCATATTTGCCACTGGAGTGTTGGGAGACGAACATCTGAGCTCTTTAACACCGCAGGATCTGCTAAGATTTATTTATAAATCTAGTAGATTTAAGAATAGCAAAAAGAAACACAGGATATAGTACAATGGACTTAAAACTTGTCTGAGTGCTTTATTCTTGAATACTTCTTTTGTGTGTTCCAACAAAAAAAAAAAAACCTCAACACGTCAGGTTTCTGACATAACCTCAAAAAACCTTGTCGAAAACCTGAAATGCTGCAGCGACACCAAAAACATATAGTAAATATGGTCTGGCCCCAGGTTCGAAAAAATCGCATGTGACTTTTTCAGGTTATGTCAGAATCCTGACAAGCTGGGGTTTTTTAGATTTCGGATTCGGATTCAACGATCCCAAAAACGTTTAGTAAACATGGTTTGATTTCCAGATCCAAAAAAAACAGCTTTTTGTGAGTTTTTTTGAGGTTTTGTCAGAGCCCTGACGTGCTTGGATTTTTTGGATTTTTTGGATCTTGGATTCTGATTTAGCGACCCCCAAAAACATATATTAAACATGGTCTGGCTCCCGGACTCGAAAAAAAATGTGGATAAAAATAAACATTAACTATCGTACTTCAAATGTTCTATTAAAGTAATAAGATGGTCTCGTATTCCAGCTAGGATGAAATTAGTTTTTAAGCATGTACTTATGAAAACTAAAAGTTATTTGGAAATAGTATCAACCTGACTGAAAGATACCTGTTTTATGTTTAGTACTTGCAGGATATTAATATAATTAATTTTTACGAGTTTTGAGATAATTCTGAGAAACATATCAATGATGTCACTGATTGCTAAGTATTTGGGCATCATACTACATAGATACCAACCTCAGCTTGAAATTCAAAACCGAAAAAGGGGCCTATAGAATCTGGAGTAGCATTTTGGGCAACCCATTAACGCCTTAACAACCCGCTGACTTACATTGGAATAATATTTCTGTAATTACTGCAGTCTAACTCAAGGAAAAAGGGTTATGGATTTCCAAACATAGAAAATTAAACTTCCAAAAAATCTTCGCTGTAGGATTTTGAGTTGCAGTGAATTGGAAGCACAATTAGATGGAGAGAGATTTCGACGTGGAAATCTTTTATTCAAAGGACCAAATACTCGCTAAATCTCTAAGCCTTCTTAACTCGGCTAGTAATTTTAGAGCGATTCACTTGTGGCAAGGAAAACAAGCAGTGCAGCAAACTATCTTATTCAGAATAGGACAAAGACAGATGTCTTCCAAATCGTTGGATCAATACTGGAAAGCACTTGAGTCTCTAAGTTTCCATCAGGATATTACTTTAATATTGGCTTTCAGTCATATGAACATTGAGGGCAATGCGAATCTGAATTAATTAACTAGACTTCGATTTATTCTAGACACTGCACCAGGGCGCTATTAGCTCCAAATTTCCTGAGGATGGAAATATTGTCTTACTACCTGGAATGCGCAAATAGAAAATGGTATTGGCTATTCATAAAATTACCAATATATATAAATGTTATGTTCCCGACTGGAAAAAATACTAATTTAGGTATAGTTTAGAGGTGGTTTGCGTCGAGGATAAACTAAACTAGTAGAGTTATATAGTTGTTAAATAGTTCCTCGTGAGGAGAACTAGATTAGTGAAGTTCTAGTGAGGTTTTAATAGAAAAATTGCTAGTAAAACCTAACCAATTACATAATAAATTGAGTTATTGGGAAAAAATTTTTTGAATAGATCCAGATTGAAAAATTTATTACCCTCTACTAGTTGATATCTTAAAGGTTCCCAAAGCAAATGTTCGTTTATGTTTGCATCTTAGTTACCAAATCCTCATTTTTCGTCCGGGAGGAAATTAGTTGATAGTCTAAGCTTATAACAGGGCCAGCAAAATTTTCGCTTGCGTCAACCTGAATTTGATCATGCAGGTGGTAAGGTCTTAGAGCACCTTATACCCATAAAATTATATGCTCGTTTAAATTCTTATTACCAAACGTAGAACGGAAAACCGAGAGAAACATATTAAGGCGGTAAATCTAAAAAAGAAGGCGCAATTGATAGAAACAAATGAATTTTAGGGTGACCTTACCAAAATGATTCTAACGTGCAACATATCGTTGAAAAGCTGTTTTGAACAATATATCAAGAAGAGAGTTTCTGATCCACAGTCCACAGTAAGAAAAAAATTGGTGAAAATATTTCGTTTCAATTGATGAAATGACCGACAAAGCTGGACCAAGATAAATGTTGGCCCATTGGTTGAAAACAGAAGTGGGAATATTTCGGCTGTAGAAATTTTGGAAATGATAAACGCATTGGCAACTTTAATCGACGACTCACTCGGTCTGTTTTGTTTTTTTTTTACTTTTTGTCAAAATGTGCGATTTTGTTAGCCTTGCTTATTCGAACTTCATTTTCTTTTGTTTAAAAATTCAAATTTTGCTTTTTTTCAATTTTACAATATTTTGCCCTTTTCTTAGTTTTTAAGTCCACAAAATCCGGCCCTGTTTATTACTATGCAACTTGATTTTGGCAATAAAATTATGAACTTGAACTAAAAAAAATAAAAGCGAAATAAAGAGTCAAAGTACATATAAACTAAACAAAAATAAAAATGCTAGAATTAATTTTTTCCAATTGAAATTTTTCATTTTTAATATTATTACTTTTCTTGTTGCATTAGTGTTTTTACACTCACTTAATTTAGAAATTAAATTAATTAAAAAATATACAAACAATCAGTCTTTATTACAATGTAAAAATAAATATTATGATTAAATAAAGTGGAAAGATTTTTATATTTTACAAAATATTAAATTTTAAACAAAAGTGAATAAATAATTTACTCTTTTATGATTTTGCAATTAAATAAAAAATGTGAATTTAAATACAAATAATTATACATACTTAATATGAATTAATGCAGCATACATTTCCTTAAATATATGCTAATAAGTCTCTTTAAAAATTGATTTCTCTTTTTTTTACAAAATCTATATTTACATAATTACAACAGCATCACCATTAATAATTGATTTGTTGCAATTCAACATGAAGCTGATCACGCTATAAAAACACCACTGCAAGTTATGTCATCTGCTTTATTACTTGTGGCATTAGCTGTTGTTGTTGTTGTTGCTGTTGTCCGTATACCGTCCCCCATAGATTCCTCTGTATCCGCTTCCATGGCTTCCATACAAATACTGATCGCCTCGGATTTCTCATTTACCCCCAATAGCGCAACACTAGCAGCAGCATCATATGTTGGCGGTAATGTTGCAGATGCTCCCACTTTCATTAGTTTTTGTTTTTGTTGTTGTTGTTGCTGCTGCTGCTGCAACTGATGTTTCTCTTTGGTTTTCAACATTAAATCATCTTTCTCCCAATTGGATATAATGGCCGTCGTATTACCACTACAACCACCACCTCCGCTTCCAGCAATGGCAGGATGATGATGTACAGCAGAAATTGTTGGATAAACGAATTTCATGCCAAAGGAAAAATGTTGATGATGCAATGCTTCATCATACGTGGGCAGCCCTGTAGCAATTGTATAACATGGTGGGGACTCCATTTGATAATATGCTGCTTCATTCGATTGCCCATTGGCCATTAAACTGTCGCAATGGATAATTGTACCGCCTGGATACATATCGTTGTTCATGTGCGAACGTATGTCCTTATCTGAAAGAGGAGTGGAAAAAAAAGAAGAAAAACATAAAATTTAATAAGAGCTTTTAGCTTGAAACATATGTGTAAGTAAAAAGATCCACAGACTATTTTTTTTTTTAATGAAATTTTTGCACTTTTCTCATGTGAACTTTGCTAATATGTATTAAGTAATACTAAAATTAAATTATCAAGAAAGTATTTAGAAAGAAACAACTTTATTTTGGAGTGGAGAACCATTCCATGTATGGTAAATAACATTTAAAGAAGAAAACCTTTAAAAAAAATACGTACGATCTTAGCCAAATTTTCTATTTGGGATCTCCTGACGCGTTTTTTACATGGCTAAAATTATTAAGTAGTTACTTTATCCAATAAATTTCTATTTTTATTAGGGCTGCTCGAATAAATCTTGTTTTCATTCGCATTTGGGAAAAATTCGCTTAATTTTCGGTATTCGCATTCTTAATATTTAATGCAGATAATTTATGTGAGTAATTTTTTCATATTCTAAAAAAAGATAATGAAAGTTGGCATCATTGAAATTAAGTTACACAGAAAACAAAAGAAAAATATCAAAAATATGTTGGAGGGTTACTTTTTCTAAAGAATAAATGATTTTGTTTTTTTGTCTTTTGTTAAGAAAAAATAAAAAAAATATTCGCATTCGCAAATTTAAATTTTTATTATTCGTTTTCATTTTGCATTTGCGTTTTCATTATTCTCACAACTCCTTGATTTTTATTAGAACTCAAATTTAAACAACATATATCTCGCTTTAATACATCGAATTTAAAGAAATATGTGGATTACATAAGTGGAAGGAGCTACCAGCAGAACTGTCAATCAAAAATGATTGCGATTTATTTTTAAGTGAGGGTGTCAATGAAAATAAATAACCTAAAATACTAGAATGTAACATTCGAATAAATCGAAATGCAACAGATGAGATTGTTGCAAGAAAATGTTGTTATTGTTACGAAAAAGCATAAACTTTTAGTCAGAGATACTTGGGACGAAAATTTATCATTAATGCATTTGAAATTGAATACTCCTTCCTCATATTTCCATCATAAAACCTTCACTGTTTAGTATTGTTATACAGATATGACAAGTAAGTATGTTGAGGAGTTTACTACAAAGTAGAAATGACATTTCTACAAATGCTATTACTTTCTTTGTTAAGACACAAAACACTTGTTTCAGTTGTTCAGATTTTTTTTTTTTTTTTAATATATATAAGATTTTCATACTACTTCATGTGGGTGCATGAAGCATATTTTCTTTTTGTATAAGAAAGAAGAAAAATGAAGGTGTTTTATGCACTTTATAATGATACAAAAATACAAAAAAAAAAAAAAAAAACAGTTGTGTAATGTCAAAGCATTTCAGAAAAATTGTTGACAGTTGAGTAGAATTGAGTGGGAGATATGATGAAGCATTTAAAAAATATGAAAGTATAAATTCAATATAAATTTATAAATAATAGAATGGAAAAGAAAGATTGTGCAGTTATGATATAAAATTGTTGATATTTCATGTAGTTACTAGTTCGATTTTTATCAATAAAATAGAAAATGAGATTTTCACAACACTTTGTAAAAGAAAACATTTTTTGAGAGATTATTGAAATCATTTTTAAATTTTAAACTGTAAGTCTCTGCATCTGCTTGTTTAGTGATGTGAAATATTCTTAAAAAGAGTTTCTAAAATTAAATTCAACACTCTCTTTGAGGATTTTATAGAAAAAGTTTATTAAATAGTTTCGTAAAACTTATTACATTTATTTTGAACTGTTAGTTGAAGGAAAAACTTGCTGAAAGGAAATATGGCAAATATTAAATATATATGATTCCTGACCTGTTGAAAAACAGAAACATTCTCCTGATTTTCGATTCGTCGATTTTTTTATTTCAAAGATTTAAGTTGCAATACAAATATTTTATGGACTATTGCCTACACACTTCATTAAAACACAGTTTAGAATTTTGATACTGCTACAAAATATTTTAAACATACACATTCTTTGGCCACATAAACTTTGCTGCAAGAACAACACACATTCAACTTAAATTGTTTTGCAAATATTTTCATAAAATTCCCATTATGGTGTTGCCAATCTTTAGGCATTTTTCGCACCCAACAACATACTGCAACATTCCAACTTCACACATTGTATTTTGTGGTGGAACCGAAGAATGATGATGACTCCGGAAGTTGATGACATTTTGGCAACTGTCGTCGAGCGTAACCGCTCTTGACATTATGGCAAACAATTTCACAAAAAAATAAAATTACTTCAAAAAAAAAAGCTACGAGTGCTAAAGCTTAAATATTTAAAACTGAAATTTAATACAGTATCAGCAGTAGTAAAGTATGCAATAAATGTTTTAAATGGCAAAACGTGCTTGCCTGCACAGGCAAAAATGGCGACGACAATGTGAGCGCAGTAGGTCAATTACAGCGACATATGCATTTTATTGATCAAACAAAAGCGAAAAAAACACGTAAGCAATTAAATTAACTTTTAATTTAAATTGATGATAGAAAATACATTTTCATGTTTGTGTATTTTGTGTGCGCCTATAAGTATGCTGCTGCGCATTTAATGGATTTCCATAAGAACATTCTATTTTTATATGCATTGAATGTTTTGTATTTAAAATGATTTTTTATTGCACACAAGAAATTTTAAATAAAATTATTATCTTCCATATATTAACACTGCGTTTTTTCTGTATACATTAATATTGCAGTTTTTCATTTTCTTTTTTTTTTCACAGTATACTTTCATACAGTATTTGACTTTTATTTACATGCTGACATTTAAAGGATGTATAATAAAAAAATGCTGCCGCAGCCACATACGTTATTTTTTTTCACTCTCTGAAATATATTCATATATCATTGTTTTTATGCGGAAAATAAAATGTGCTGCATTTCGAATGTAGTGTTTTTATATATGGTTGTTTTTGTGCATGCGTCCAAGAGTATGCAACAATTTAAATTCATTGCATGTCACTGCTGTATTCATATATATATATATTTTTTTAATGCATTTGCATATTTTTTGTTTGTTTTGTTTTTATACTGCATGCATTTATTATTTATATTGTTCAATTTAGTTGAGCGAAGTGTGCAAAAAATATACAAAAAATACCCGTATTTTATAAAAAATGTATGCAATAATTTTATGTATAGGAACGAGCAGCTGTTTTTCCAACAGTAGCCATTTCATATAAATATAGATTTTTTAATTAATTTTGTTTTCACACTTTATTGGAAAAATATGCTGTTATTGAAATAATATCATAAATTTTCTGTATTGTTGAAATGCGCTTAAAATTAGACCACATTTTTTTTTTTAATTTGGTAACAGTTATTTGTATAGCACTAGCAGTAGTGAACCTAAAAGAGGAAGTTGCGGCGATATTACTCTTACAACTTTTTACCAAAATATAGTAAAAACTACGATACAACTATTAAAGTTCAAAGATATACGCTAAAGAACTGCAGTTCAGTTAAAGTTGTCAGGTAAGGCACTTCTACTCCCGTGATGACGGGAAGGGACATCATATATGCACCTATGAAAAAAAATTAAAAAAAAATACTGCCAAGAGTTGTATCAAATGTCGTCTGCAGAAGCTAAAAAAAAGGATGGAGTAATGCTGATGAGTTTTCTTTCCAGTCAATAGACATTTCATTCCAAGAATGGGCTTTCTAATATAAAAAATAATTAAACTTTGTTTCATTTCATTGACTGAAATTTGGAGCACCAATAAAAAAAAATCAACGAAAAATCAAAACACTCAATTCACTCACACTGAACTGAACTAATCTTTTTAAACTAGTGACTTTTGCTATCAATCAGAACTTTGCCTCTGAGCACTATCAGTTGAACAATCATGAAATCTAATATTTTATTTTCATATTTTATGAATTTTTTATGCTAAATTCGCTAAAATTAATGCATGCATTTAGGCATAAAAACAAAACTTTTTTGATATACCTTGATTTTAGTTTACATATATTTTTCACTTCATTCTCGCTCTCATTAAATTTCATATAAATATGCCGTCAAAGTTTTTCAGTTTTAATTTAAAATTTAAACATCCTAAATTTATTAAACAAGCAGAACACAAGCGAAAAATATTTAGTTAGTTCACACATTGTTTAGTTAAATCATCTACACAGACGGCAATTAAGAAATTATTGAAATTGAAAATTAAGCTCCCAAGTAAAACTCAAACAGTAAAGGAATACATCGAAATAAGCAGATTATGATTTAAGAGACTTATATTTTTATTTTCCTTTAGCGCCTGCAAGTATGCTTGCAAAACTAAAATTTCATTCAAGCATAATTAAACTGTAAGCTTCTTGTTTTTTATTTCAATTATTTTGCTGCCAACAACAACAATATTAGCAATAAAATTCTATTCCTTATAGCAAATACCAACAAATTCTTCCTTTTTCTCCTTTCTTATTGAAATACAATATCATAAGCGCTCCTATAAGCATGCAATAAATATTAGAAATTCACTTTCTATATAAAGTTTTGCTGCTTTTGCAGCTTCACTTAATTACTTTTCGCTTTTGTATTATGCAGAACTTTTACAATATAAGTAATTAACATCATACGCCAAAAACTAGAGCATTCAAGTGAATGAAAACGCCTACAATATTCAACAGCAGCAGAGTTGCCTACTAATAAATATAGAGAAAATAAAAACAGTATATAGAAGTATGAATGTTGCAGAGAACCAAGAAAGTTAATCTTTTATACACAAACAACTTGAAGCTAATAAATTTTCGTATATTTTCCAACGCGCTAATTGATTACAAAGTAAAATATATAGGGCAGTTGTACTTTTGTATATGTATTAAGGTGCCTCACGAAAAAATCTACTCTTTCTATATTGTTATAACAAATTTTGCTTTATTTTACGAAGGTTTCTAAAATATTTTGACTCAAGCAATAAGCTGGAAGGAGGTGGATTATTTTGAAAAAACCTCTAAAAATTTTATTTTCATGCGAAATTCACATATATAAAATTTTACAAATAATAAAAATTAACAAATAATAATAATAATAATATGGAAGAAATTTGTAAAAATTTTTTTCAAAATTAAATATTAAAAAAGAAAAAAACATTTACAATTATTTTCATCTAAAATTTAATGCCAAACCTTATCATTTTTGAATGTGTATAATTTGGCCCAAAGTTTGTTTAACAAAATATTATTAAATATAATGAAAATCATCGCCAAGTAAACCAAGGTTTTTCAAAAGTAGGAAGGGGTAGTACCAACTTTTTTTTTTATATGAGACTTAAGGCACCTTCATATTTATAACAACGCATATAGAGTGTATATGTTTATATATGTACATGTGTGAGTTTGTATATGCGTCAGTGTAATGTTGTGTTTATTTTCTAGTGACAGCTTAATAAATGTTACTAATTCCTAACAGGTTCTCCCTAAACTATTTAAGTATTAATAAGATAAAAACGTGTTACATACTATGGATTTAGTGAAAGTTTCTGAAGCATACTCTTTGGTGCTTAGAACAAAAATAAAACTACTCAACTAGAACCTCATCTCGTAACTATTTAATTATAAATGGCACACGTAACTAGAAAAATGGGTAAAAAAAGCGTTGAGGATTAAGGGGAAAATGCCTAGCGCAAGTATGTAACTAAACTAATTAAGTTGTATATGTTCATGCGCCTAAATGTATGCTATACCACGAGCAAAATGTTGTTTGTGTAAGTTTAGTAAATACAATTAAATTGATATATTAAAACGCATATAGCTCACACTTCTTCATACCTTCTTGTTTGGTATGCCACACAAGAAGCTATCTACTAAATATGTATGGAATGCAAAGGTAGAAAAGTAGAACAAAAAAAAAAAAAAGTAAAACTAATGCTCGTTAGCAAAATTGACAGTTTGACAGTTTGTTGTAGGTGCATATACTCAGAAAAGTAGACAAAAAGGAAGAAATGCGCATACCAGAAACATACATAAATAAATCATTCGTAGAATAAGAAAAGCCGGAAAACTTGTAGCCTTTTTTCCTTGCTAATTTACAAAATTATTGAGAGTAAAGTAGTAAAGCAATACGAAAAAAGGTAAAAGTTAACAGAAAAGTTAGTTAGAAAGTGTGTAGTGAAAATTTTTCGGTATGGCTTATTTCTTAAGACTTGAAAAACTTTGTTGTGTTTTTGTTGGTTTTGCTTGTGGGGTTGTTTTTTTTTTTTTTTTTTTTTTGGCAGCTTAATTTACGTCTCAGAAAAAGTGTGATTTATGCAAATTTTCTTTACCCCAAATATAAATAGTAGGGAATTTTTTTTTTGTAGCAACAAGTGAAAGTAAAAAGATTTATTTATGTATAGAATTTGTATGTCTCAGCAGTTTTTTGTGTAAATATATAGTTTTAAGGTAGGTAGTATTTTAGTTGGTAATTTATAGAAGATTTACGTGAGGAAACACGCAACTCAAATATAAAATATTTCTAACATTTTTAATGTCAAAAAAAAAATAAAAATAAAAATGAGTAGTTATTAAAATTTTTCTATTGTATAAGGTTCCCAAAAAACAACTTGGAGAAAGAAGAAGTTTAATCTAAAATTGTAATTTCTGTTGATGACATTTGCCTAGAATTTATGAATCTCCAATATATTTCGCTTTTCTATGTTGTCAAGCTTTTTTTTGCACTTAAAGGATTAATTTGTTTTGATAACAACCACAATAAAAAAAATTCATGATTCATTTTATCTGCAGCACAATACATAATACATACATTCTGACAAATAAATACCGGGAATTATTCATTTACAAATCTCACGTAAAAGGTATGACAAATTTTTTTTTTAAAGTTAGCTCTAATTATGGCTTTTGTGCCATAATAGTAGTAAAGGGTTTTCCATTAAGGACATAACAATTTTATCTATTAATAAAACAGAATTTTTTGAGATATTCACAGGAATGGAGTTGATAACAAAATTATTTCTTTTACAAGAAATTGTAATTGGTAATTAACATTTCTAATTTCTTGGAATTAGGAATGTAATTGTAATGAAATTTTATTTACTGAAGTTTGATTGATTTTTTAAATTATCAAAGAGTTTGCATTAAATTCTGTGTTGCTAAAAAAATTGATTAATATAGATGCAGAAGTAGGCCTACGGCGAGTTAGATTTATCAAAATCACGAGCATACGAGTGGTACAAAGTATTCAAAGAAAGACGAAAAGTAGTTGAAGATTTCCCTTGGTGGAGCCGACCTTCAACGTCTTTAACTGTGTCAGAATGATTGAAGCGGTAATATTAAATTATTATTTAAGCTTAAGAAAAATAGATGAATAAGATCTAAGCGCAACGCACCAGTCCTTTTAGACCATTTTAATTGATATATTTGGGACTTGTCGTTTTTGACTTGTTTCAAAGAAGCTGAATTTTATTTAAGAAAAGCTTCCCCAAACAGGTTGCTGAAGACATGCTTGAACGAATGCATTTAGACCCCACATTCATGAAACGCATTATAACGAGTGTTGAGGCGTTAATTTATATGTTTGACATGGAAACAAGCCAACAAGCTTCGAAACGATAACGAGCTGAAACCAAAAAAATGTGAATCCATTTTAAAAATTTCAAAACATAACCTAATCAAAAGCTATATAAAAACTGGTCGGCATATCACGGCAAAACTCACCCCAATTAGTTATGTTAGTATCAACTTACAGCAAACAAAGTTTTTTTTACGAGCCTTTTACGAGTACATTAGATTTTTAAATGAACAATTCTCTGTATTTATTTGGTAGAATGTATGTATATCGCTTTTACAATAACATATTATAATCACACAGGCATAACATTTCCTAAAGGGATGATGATGATGTTAATGTTGCCTTTGGAAATTTTTTTTTATTTTTATTCGTGCGTATATAAAAAAAATATTTATGATTTGCCTCTTGTTTAATATTGCAAGTAAATATGTCATACAAAAATTTAGCATCAAGTGTTTTGTGTTGAAATTTTATGCACACATATTACTAGATATATATTTTATATAGCCATAATGTTGTAGATTACTATGGGGACTTGTAAGTTCGATGGTAAAAATATTTGTTTTATGAGGTAAATTATGAGGTTGTAGATATGTAAGTGAATTAAAAGACATATGTTCCTGCTAAAAATCAACAGATAATTATTGCTGAAATATGAAATCAGCAAATTTATGTATCTCAATAGATTAAGATGTTTTCAATTGTGTCGATTTCTTATAAAAAGTTTTTGCTTTAATTGATAGTTAATATATTAAAAACACAGGTTATAAAGTTAGTATAGTGCAGGGCTGCAGAGCCACTTTTCTACATAATATAATATCATCCAATGTCAACTATCAACAATCTGCACATATTATTTTGCAAAACATTTTAATTGAATGCATTTGTCATTCTGTAAAAGAACAGAAGAAATATTTCTTTGCACCATGTTAAATCTTACTTTTCAATATTTAAAAATATTCAATGAAAACAATTCAATTATTTAGCTAATTAAAAAACATTTTTTTGTTTTGTTTTTTAGATTATAAACATTCCACACCTTCATACATGAGAATAGTGCCTGATACCAACAAACACGATTCACATTTCAAATTGCAATGCATAACTAAAATCTAGTCACTTCATATTGCAGAATACTTTAAATAGCTGTTGCATTTATAATTTGTTTATGAATTACTATAGGAAAGAAATAAAATGTCACTAAATGTCGTTATAAAAATCTTGTAATTAATTGTTAATTGTTCGTTCCTTTCAATAAGCAAAAAAATTAAAATTAAATAATAATAGATCTACTCGTGTTGTGTTGACATAAGAAATATAATTAGCATGTAAGAAAATAAATGTCCAGGTTCTTAGAATGGGGTTAAAGATGAAAAAGTAGGAAAATTTTACTTGAACTTATTGTGCAAATTGATGTGTTATGAACAAAGACAATTAATGTAAATTTGAAAGTAAATATTCACAGCAACGTTTATGAAACTATTTTCTAATTGGGTATTTAGCTATAATTTAACTTGAGATATTTTTTATTATTTTGATCAGCGAATATATCACACAATGAAAACTAGTTTGGCATAGGTGATAAGTTAGGAATCTATTAGTTCGACTAAACTAAAATTCATTCAGTTAACAGATAATACTATGTAATGATATATTTATTTAAAATTAGTCATAAGAGAGTTTTACGATATTTACACCATCTGACATAATATCGCTAATTTACTAAAAGACTGTCATAACTCAAAAAACGCAATTTTGCAGAAAACACGTTTAAAGTTTTCAATTGACTTCCACTTTGCAGAAAAAAGAAGAATTCCTATAGTTCTCACGCGCTGAGTATACAAGATATTAATATGAAATGTTTACACAATATGAAGCGTGACATAATGAATAATTATTCGTCATTAACTCAAAAATCGTGTTTTTTGACTTATGACAGTCTTTTAGTTAATGAGCGGTATGTGACAAAACATATGACTATTTATTCTATATATTTCTAACAGTAAATATTTGAGTTTCTAGAAATATTGAAAATCAGCACAAATTTTTTCGTAATACACTAAAACCAAAATTGGCAAATGTATGTTTAATTCTCCTAAAACTATGCTGCAAAAAAATAAAAACTAAAATTCTTCTTGCCTTATTTTTTTTAGATTAGTTAAAAAACTACTGTAAATTAAACATTCATTTGCACTTGTGCATATCCATACATGAATATGGATGTTGCACCACAAAAAAACTTCCAAACTTTAAAAGTTACTTCACCTAAAAGTTTGTTTAAAACTGAATAATTGTTTTGATCTTAATTTCATTTCTACCATAACATATTTTAAAATAATCAAAAAGTTTTCGAAATAAAGTTTATTTAAATTCTATAACAGTTTAAAATTATTTCCTAAAAGTATGCTTTACAAAATTTCACTATCTCTGTGGTATTTCATCTTACATATGTACATAACAAATTCATGCATTTCAATTCTAATACTTACTGCATTTCTTCCATTCACGAAACTTGCGATAGAAATAACAGGAGAATACAATAAATATCACTGATAAAATCACCAGCGATGTGACAACACCAATCCACAAATAATTTATAATCGAATGCATATCAGCACCATCGAAAAAACGCTCAAAGCCACCAGCAGAAGAAGAGCTCTTTAAATCGGCTAAATTTAGAACAGCACTCTTTGAGATTTGTTCATTGGTAATATGTTGTCCAGCTGCATCCAAGCCAAGTGACAACGAATGCTGTTGCTCGTTGACAGCATAGGCGCCACCACCAGTACTATGTGAAGCAACAGTATCGTATGCAACATTGCCAATACGTTGCAATAGCGTATTGAAAGTATGCAATGAATTGATATGCTCTAAATCGTGATGTGATGGTATTTCAAATGTAATTTGATTATGATGTTGCTCCATGTTACTACCAGTGGAATAAGATGAAGCGCTGCTGCTCAGAATATTTTCAGCAGTGGCGGTAAATGAGGAACTAATATCAGCAGACATCATTGGCAAGTTGGTAGTGGTATCAAGTAAATATTCGGTAGTGGTAATTTCCATGTTTTCAAAGATTAATTTAATTTTTTTCTTAAATAATTTTTTAATGCCAATTTACACTTTTTATGAACTAATTTTCCAATTTTTAATATATATATATTTTTTTTTCTACACTAACTAGCCGAACACTTTATTTGCTGATACAAAGTTTACATTACAAATTTACGTATTTGTAACCAGAACGCGTGTGTTGTTGCTCACACACAAATGATTCAACACACAAAGATTTTTGTTTGAATTTTTCCGCTTGCGCGTGCCACACGTGTCCAAACGCGTTGCCAGTTAGAATTAAACTAAACTTTCAGAATCATAAAATGTCTCTGCACATTGTGCCGAGGAAGCGTTTCATTCAATTTCATGCGACTACCAACTTATTTGAGCGTATCTTGTATCTTAATATCTGCTTGTTTGTGGTTTTTTGTTTTGTATGCAATTCATTTAGAGTTCGATGGTGGTTGTTTACATTTTGAATTCACTCAATATGCGAGGAAATTTTCAATAAATGTCCCGGAGAGCATATATGCGTGTATGTTTGGAAGAGAGAGAGAGAGAGAGTAAGAGAAATGCTATGCAAGTACATATGTTTGTATGTCGCAGGTCAGAGTGCATACAGCGTGTAGGAGTTGGTTTCTGAGATATATGAGTATCTACTTTAAAAGCACGATGTTGATTTGTTTGTACATATTTCATGTCAAGCAGATGGAGATACATGCGATTGTGTTGAATTTATAGTAAGCACATACTGGCAGATGCATACATACATACATACATAAACACGCTACTGACCTAATTTAAGTTAATCGTATAGATACGCTACCAATACATATGCTTGTTTATTTAATTCTAGCAATAAAAGTTGAGACCTTTTGCATCGTTTGTAAAAAAGTTGGAATATGTGCTAGGGATAATTAGTTTAGTCCTTCCAGGCAACTCTTTGACTCAGCGTTCTATATACTTAATGTGATATTTTGGACAAGCATTCAGATGTATATTTTTCATGAATTTTCAATAAACTACTAAAATTTGGTAAAAATTTCTCTGAAGCATCAATGTACAAATATTAATTTTGTTTGCTCTTCATTGTGTGTGCATGTATTAAAAGCGGCTAACTCTTAAATTTTCAATCTTAAAACGGTCGTTAATTCGGAACTCAATGAAAAACAACAATTTTGGTTTAAATTCAAATTCCATTGCGGATTAGGTAGATATTTCTTGATTCTGGGATGAGACTAGCCTCACTTCTATATATCATACATTTTATAAATCACCATTTCTAATAAAAGAGCAAACATAGTAGGTCCAAGATTTCTGATTAAAAAAATATTGTAAGATGATTTACCTGCTGTAACTCATTGGGTGCCATTAGACCTCTGTAAGACTTTTTCAGAAAATACAATTTCTTACGATGCATTTAATTTCCTTCACGTCAATTCCTATTTTTTGACCTTCTTGTCCAGTACGCGTTTTCAAGTTGTTTGCCTCATGTTGCCTTGAGGTTTGATTCACTTGCTATTTTAGTCAGTTGCCATCTTTCGTAGAGCTCTATTTTTAATTGAACACTAAGAATACAGATTTAATGTGTGTGCGAAAGTTGTGTTTCGTCCTGGTTGATATGGCGGAAATTTTTCAAGTATTAAGGGCTTTAATTGGGAAGACTCTTTTTGCTTTGAAGATTCTTCATAAGGTATCCTTCTTGAAACCACGTCCGGCGTTATGATAATATCCAGATAAGTGAAACTTTTAACATTTTCGATGAAACTTAGCTGAACTTAGTTTCACACTTTTGTCTTAAGCGGGTTAATTCTCAAATTCTTTTTTGGACTATTTCATGAGGCAGAAAATTTATGTTATCCTCGTAACCCAGGTCTTTCTACTAATATAGGTGTAAATATACCCCACAGAGAATGTTTTTGTTTCCTTTTCTTCTTATGAGAGAATAAGTTGGCTCAATTTGAAGTACCAAAAGATGAGCATTCCAAGGCATTCCTATTTTCATTGAGCGACTTTTGAATACAAAAAAAAATTATAAAAAATTAAAAAGATTATTTATTTATTTATTTATTACATACTAACTTACAATTAAAATTATTAGCTACATGGAGTAACAGCTATAGCAGCAATGGCCTTCAGCTGGAGGAATTAAAAAGATATACCATCTTGATCAAAAAGTTCCCTGAATTTATTCAGAAAATTAAAAATACAGGTTTATTCATCTAAATCTATATTGTCCCCTTCAAAGTAATCCCCATTGACTGCAACGCACTTATGCCAGCGCTTGATCCATTTTTTATATTCGGTTTTCGGTATGTCCATCAGTGCTTCCTGCGATTTTTCCGTTATTTCCTCTCGGCTGCTGAAACGCGTTCCCCGTAATGGTTTTCTAACTCGATTGAACAGAAAGAAGTCACATGGAGTCAAATGCGGTGAATTCGGTGGCTTTTGTTGTAGTTTTCGTCAAAAAATTACGAATAATGATGGCATTGTGCAACGGCGAGTTATCATGGTGCAAAATCCACGAGTTTTCTGTCCACAATTCTGGTCTCTTTCGGCGAATTGCTTCACGCAAATGCCTCGTAATGCCCAAATTTTTTTTATTTTATCAATGTTTTCGTCGGTTTTCGATGTCGATGGTCTGCAACTGCGTTCATCATCTTCGATTGACTCACGACAACTTTTGAACCGTTCGTGCCACTGGTAAACGATCGTTTTCTTTAAAGAATCGTTGCCGAAACATTTTTCCAACATTTCCAACGTTCGCGCACCATTAAATCCGTTTTTTACGCAAAATTTAATACAATACAATTTAAAAAAATTTTAAAAATTCGCCAACACACAGAGATAGATGTACTCCTGGCTACGTAACTTTTGCAAATATCAAGCTATGACGCCAACTTAACAAAAAAACAGAACTCAAATCGGAACGATGGGAGCACCACACGGTGGTTATTCCGAGAACTTTTTGATCAAAGTGGTATTTATAAGTATTCTTTTCCGTACATTTTTTACGATATGTTTTATTAAATTTTAATTATTTTTAATATTTTTCATTTAGCTGTAAAATTGTTTAATCAAATATATAATTAATTTCAAATTGAAAAAAAATTGCATTTACTGAATTATAAGGATATTAAAAAAGCATTATTGTTTCAACTTCCATAAAAGAATTCTCGCTCATAAAATAACTCAATCCCTTTTTCATCCTCCCAAAAATTAGTGCATAAGTGTAGAGATGATGCATGAGTATCAAAGTGAAACTACTCAAACATAAAGTTAAGGTGCTTGCCAAGTTTTCTAGTCGGCATGAGAGGAAAGACGAGAGGATACGAGTACAGACTTAGTCCCCTTTTCCAAACGGCAAGTTTTCTTGTCGGCAAGTCGAGTTTGTCGGCAAGTGAGGAAAAACGAGAGGAGACGAGTACAGACTTGCTCGTATCGGCAAGTTTTCTTTTGTGTTGTTTGTTCTTTGATACTTCTCTTTATTCTTATTTATCATTTTAAGTTGGATGCGCATTTATTTTGGTTTCTTATAAGAAAAAAAAAAAACAGTTTTCATTTAAAATTTCACTTTTCTTCTATTAATCTATTAATTTTTTTTCAATAAGCAGATTTCACTTTTCATTTATTTATTTTTATTTAATAAAAAGTTTTTCACAACACGAATGACAGACAAAGTAAAAGCAAAATTGCCCAAGAAATCTTGCCGTGTGGAAAAGCTAGTGACAAGTCTAAAAGAGAATTGGAAACTTGCCTTGTGGAAAAGCGGACTAATTATGTACACTCAAAACAATGCAGAGAGAAATATCGTATACAGAAACATTTACACTCTAATCTATTACAATTTTTCAATTAAGTTCTCACTCAACATTAAATACTTACCTATATATATATATATGTATTTCATATTTCTTTTTTTGCATGATTGCATTTTCTGAGTACATTTTGTTGTACTCTCTCAAATGTGGGAAATTTTCTCCAAAAATTTGAGAATCTTTTGGTATTTATATTTTCCACCCCAAAACATACAAATTTCCCTTTGAGTGAAACTTTTCAAGTTTATAGATACGTTTTACCAAAAGAAGCAAGCAGTTGTCTCTATGACTGTTTGAATGGAAGGTTGTTTGTATGCATGGTGACGTCAATGACATAACACTTATCATAATAAATATACGTAAATTTGTATAAAGCAACTTGAGAAAATAATAATTTTGTTTTTTGTATTGCAAGTTGTTAGGGAATTTTTAAAATTACATGTTCTAAGATTTTCTTATTAATTTTTTACCACATCTTAGTAAAATTTGCTACTACAAAGATCTTAAACAATTTTACTTAATAAATTTTGGTTGTATTTATTTTGCTTATAATTGCTCTGTAAAATCTCTTCATTTTACTTATGTATTTTCATATGCCTTATCTTATGCCATTTGAGCAATAATGTCATATGACATGGTATCATAAAAAAATTCTTGACATTGACTTTTTGATATGCTGCCAGGTAAATTTCAGTATTACACACATACATGAATGGATTATAAACAATTCGTGGAGAAATAAAATATAAGACACAACCAGGAAGAAAGTGACACAAATTCGTGCATTTTAAGGGGAAAACAACAAATATATCGAAAGGATATATGAAATATATTCTCAATAAATACGAAATACTGAACCATAATTTAAAAACACCATAATATCGAAAGGAAGCACCTTCAAAGTTTTTGTGACATTTTTACTTTGGAAATGAAATAATAGAGTTTGAACTCTGTCTTAATAAACATAATAATTTAACTTCAATCTTATTCAACAAGCCAATATTGCATAATACTTTACTTTCCTCAAGTTGTTTGTAACAATTGCTGTTGGTTGCACTTTGAATTCTTTTTTTTTTTCATCAAATAAAAATAAATTATTTTTCACTAGTCATAAAATTTAAGTACCTACCTACCAACCTGTGTAAATTTTGTTTTTCACAATTTCAAGTTCTTTGCATTCAACACCATTTTTAGAGTTTTTGAAATTTTGTATGCATTGCTGCAGTACTTTTATTTTATTTCTTTTTTTTATATTTTTATGCTTAGTTTTCACAACTTTTGCAGGCAAAGTGTTGAATAAAGTGTTGCTACTCGTATTTTATTTACAATGTTGTAAAAATTTTATGTTCCATGAGGAAAGACTATCTACTACTTGTACTTAGGTGCTTATTTATAAAAATTTCAGTTTTGTTTCGGCAATAAGTAATAGAGTTTTTCTTTCACATCACAAAAAAAAAAAAAAAAATTATAGGTAGCTGAAAATAAATAACTATTTTTTTTTTACATAAACTTAGGTATTAATAAAATATGTAAAAGAAAAATGTTAAGCAAAAATAAACTTTCAGTAGGAAATAGTATTCAACAAGGAACAAAGTAATAGGAAGGCCTAAAATAAAGAGATTTGCAATTGTGTCTACATCTTACTGTTTTGGTAACATTATGGAACGTAGATGAAACCCACAAGTTTGAACCAGCAATGAAAAATCTGAATTATCCACCTTGTTTCTACAATTTTTTTAATCATTTAGGTAATCGTGTTTCGAAGCGATATTTGCATAATATAGCGATCAGTTACGACTCCAGGCGAATAGAGCGCCTGTATATATAATTTTCTACCTGAGACCAGTAAATAAATTTTAACATTATATTTTGGTCCCATATTGTAAGAAAATGACAAAAAAAAGTTAATTTTCCAGAACATAATTCAGTAGTGAAAGGGTTAAATATATAAGATTGTAAATTCTTTAAGAAATTCATTACAATCATAATCGTATTAAGACTATGAGAATTCTTTTACACATAATTTTATTACAATCGATATTTTTACTTGAAGTATAAATTTTCTGCATATTATGCAAATAAATCTTTTCTTTGTCATATAAAATTTACTTAACAAAAGAAAAATCTCCTGGAGATTGTGTTGATTTTGTGTCACTTATTTATTGATGTGGCATTCATTTCCTTTGCAGCTATATCTAAAGCAAAATGCCTGAGCTGCAAGAAAAACAAACACTGTACTGCCATTTGTGGTATGTTTTTATATTTTCATTATATTGCTTACAATAACAAAAAAGAACAAAGGATAATCATATCCTTAGGCAAAATTTAAGCAAAAGTAAAAACAAACAATTGCATAATTTCATTATTTTTTTTTTTTAACAAAGTAATAAAGAAAACAGGACTTAGGATGCAGTTTGCATTCTCTGCTTATTTGCTTAGATTGGATACACAATTGACATGTGGACATATGCAAGCAGGCATCATATTTTTGTATTTATTTACCTACATTTTTTTAAAGAATATTGTGTCTTTTTTTCAAGTATTGACAAAAACGCATATGTGCATATTGATTTTTTGTTGAAAAGAAAGAAATAATTTGATTTTAAATATTAAGAAAACCGAAGGACTGCGTTTTTCATGGTTTCTCTTATCTAGATGCAACTTATCATTTGTTATTATAAGCTACATAAAATAGTAAAAAAATTAACAAATATTAAGAAGCAGTATTGAAGGTTTTCATATCTTTGTGTGAACGAGAAGTTAAAAGCTTCAATACGTAAACAACAGACAAGATTCCATCCAACAAATCGCACGTATACCAAATAAACACCTCGAGAATAATCGTCCAGTAGATGAATTAATGGTAAAAAAGTAAAACTCCACATAGCTTACACTGATTACCGATCCGCAGCATCCACCGTCTGGGATGCGCTGATCATATGCGGCGTAGCTCCTAAGCAGATTTCTGCCCCAACAGAGCCTAATGTGACTTCTCCAGATTTAGATAACGTCAAACTCTTTAAACCGTTTGCGTTCAAGGCATGAGTGCATCAAGGTTGCCCCATTGCTATTCTTAATTATTCTAGACGATGTTTTTTGTCGTTTGGATCTTCCAACCACACCTCGAAGACCTTAACTACGTAGACTGTCGTGACCGCCTGCTCTCGACCAAGAAATCTGGCATGCAATCCAAGCTCACCGATCTAAATGCCAAATCTGGAGTGATTGCCTCAAAGTGAACCTAAAAAAAACATGTGGATCTGGTCATCTAATTTAGACTTCTTCTTTAAGATTGGTGACACGAATATTGAAGAAGTAGAAAAATTTACATAATTTGAAAGCGGAATCTTTTTGTTTTTATTATCAAGAAGCGGTTGGGGCGACTCGAAAGTCAGGCACTGCGACCTAAAAGATCTTTTGTACCAAAGCCCCAAAATTAAGACAAAAGATGATCTGCTATACTAATGAAAGCTAGAACATCTATTTTGGAAGAGGTTTCGATTTCGGCCTACTAGAAATCTGAGATCAGTTTTATTTAAGTTCAGGGATTTGGTGACTAAGGCCATGAACGGTATGCCACCCACGCTTCTATGATCGATTCGGAACTACTTCAGCCGATTCCACAGAATGAACCGGGGCCTGTGTGCAAAGTCGCTGAGCCCTGCCTGGCAAGTTCATCTGCTGCTCTGCTGCTACATTACCTATAATGTCACAATGGTCTGGTACCCAACAAAGCGTGACTTTATTACAGGTAGACAACTGCTGCAGGCTCTCAAAAGTGAAACACCATGATGAAAGCCTTGAGAGCCGCTTGGCTACCAGAGAAGATTAAGGTTAATTCTGACGCAGGTCTCAATTATGTATATTTCGGCTTGAAAAACACAAGGCCATGTGCCCAGTGGAATGGCGATTCGAGTGTTAGGTCCAACAACGCCAGCACCAGAACCACAGTCGGTTTTCGAAACGTCAGTTTACCAATTGAGTGCAGAGGGACCGAAGTTGGGGAATTGGCCATTCCAATCGTACTTAGACGGAAGGATGATATTAATTTTGCGGCCAATGTTTAAATCTCTAATCATAAAATCTGACACGGAGCAGATTAGGGTATTCGGAATTTTACTAAAAATAGACAAATGACCGGTGGAAGAACCCCTTAGTAAGTTGGATGAAACTTGCCGCCTCAAGGCAGTGATTGCAGTTATCTTCTTTATGAAGAGGTGGAAGTCCGATCAACATCTCAATCGCAGGAGTGCGCCAAGTTTACATAGCTCTTGTGATAGAGATACAGATAAGCCATTGGAGCTTGTTAAATTTGCTGATAGTCGAGCCTTGGATAACCTTAGGCCACCACACTAATGCAGAATATGATACGATTGGCCTAGTTATCGTAGTATACAGCCAGAAAATTATCTTGAGGGTAAGACCCCACGTCTTAACGAAGAGTTTTCTGCAAGCCCAAAAGGACCTAGTGGATTTTGCGAGGACGTTATTGAGTTGAGAACTCTAACTATTATGGAGTATGAAACCCATGTATTTAACTTCGTCGGAGTATTCAAAAAACGTTTTGTGGATGGATATGCGACCAAGGGTCAGTTGCACAGTTTGTACCTTCTAGAAAAGGGAACCTAAATAGCTTTATTGGAGTTTATTGATAACTCTTCTTTGCTTTATTTTACAGCTCTTGTTGTTCACTTTACCACTGTCAAAACTCAAATTAATCTATATGAAATCTCTTAGTCATAAATGCCCAATCGTTAGCGATTTAGCTGGCATCGATTTCGCTAGCGATCTGGCGAAAAAACATTGGAATGCGTGATGCAGATACGCTTGGCCAGGCCATAAACGCAAATTAACGTGCCATCTGGTGGTGAACATATTCCAAAAAAAATCGTTAAAGTACAAAGATCCGACAGTCCCTTCTATAATTGAATAGTTTTTAAGATCTTTAAGTTCCAGGGCGAAAATTTTTTTTTAAAAATTCATAGTCAAACTATATTTCAAAGACTACAAGTGGAATTTGGTCGCATAGTGTTATTAGATGAATAGAATGGATCCTTAATTTCACCAAAACACATAACTCACTGTAATATTTTTAGAACACATGTGTACATAAAATCATATAATTTATAATTTCTATATTCATATAACTGAAACAACATCAAAGTTTGCAATTTCAAAAGTTATTCTCATACTAGAGCAACTTCAGTTTTGATAAACGAACAAACTTTACACAAACGAAAAGAGGAGTATCTTATGCCCAGAATGCATATTAAAACTTATAATTTTCTCTAGTAATATAAGACTAAATTATATAAAATCTAAAACTTTCTCTCTTTATTCGAAACTTTTCACTTTCTGACCCAATTATTTATCAAACTTTGCACGATTAAGCAATAAGAAAAAAATTTTTTTGTTTCTTGTTTGTATGTATTTATAGAGTTATATAGCTAAACTCCCACGACATTATAAACTTAAATTGTAGCAAATAATTGCAATTATTTAATGCACAATTGTCATCATTAAAATTGTGTAGAAAATGTGTTGATTCATTTAAAACTTGTACTAAACGATTGCAAGAAATGTAGCGTAGTTGATGTAGTGGAGCAGAGATGGGAACAGCTTTAATTGCAAGAATAATAATTGCTTTTTTTATCGCGTTGTTTAACAACGGAATATAATTTTTAATAACTTTATTTAGTTATGCTTAATTTGTTATTAAGTTTCATATAAGATAACTCCAGTGCATTGAGTTTTAATTTTGAGTAATGTTCAGATCATTGATGGGAATCATTTTATATTCACAGAAAATGTAAAGCAGATAAACTTCTCCCGTAACTGTTAATAAAAGAGAAGAAGGAGGAAATTCTTATTAACTATTTACATTACAGCCGACGACCTCGATTGTCTAGTGGATAGTGCACTAGACTTTCATCCAGACGGTTGCGGGTTCGATTCCCGTCTTGGTCTGGTGGTTAATTCTCATAAACTTCTTATATTCACTATCGATATGAAGTGGATGAGAATTTTAAGAAAGTGTAAAAGTACACAATTTGGTTGGTAATGGCAAAACCACCGAGCTGATAAAAAATTGCCACACAGCCGTTCGGAATCGGCGTTAAGCTGTAGGTCCTACCATCACCACTGTGGTCTAGTGGCAGAGTGCCAGACTCTTGTTTCTGGAGACCCGAGTTCGATTCTCGGCTTGGGTATATGTTTCTTATCTATCTTTCTTTCTCTCTTCCTTTCTTTCTTTCTTGGGGCTTTGGTACAATAGATCTAAAAGGTCGCAGTGCCTGACTTTCGAGTCGTCCTCTTTCAAATAATAATAACAATAATAAATGATACATTACAGCCATGGTTGTTTTGGGGGGATCTACAGTTCGATATTTTCCAGTAAAAAATCAAATTGTCTAATTGTAAAAAGAAATTTTTCAGCACCACTGCCTCGAAAGTTTTTCAAATAGCAAAAAATAATTAATTCTTAAACTTTAAGTTTTGAACATAAATATTAAGTACCTATCAGCAATTGCTTTTATTTTATTTTAATGTTTTTTGAATTATTAAAACGTTTCTATATGAAAGTAAAAAAATAATGATTTTATAGCTATTTAAAACTTTACTTAGCATAATAGTAATAACCTTATCCAAGAAATCTTACATTATGAAGTACCTACCTACTACTTACCATCTAATTGCAATTTACCATACAAATGGGAAAATCTCAATACAAAAATTTATGTTTCTCAATTAACAACTTCCGTCGGAAATAAATAAATAAATAAAAACACTGAAAAAAAGTCATCGTAAGCAACATTTCCGCATCCTTCATTCGTTTTGCAATAAAATATTTACCACCATGGCAAGTAAATGAAGTAAAGTTGGCTGCTGTTGCTGCTGTTAATCTAATTTATTCAATATAATTACAAAAACTTGGCGACTTTTGAAATTTTCGCCTTAATTACTTCAATTGCCACAAAGTTTTGCCTTGCTTTCTGCCAATGAAGTTGACGTGAATAATAATGAAAATAGAGATGAAAATGGAAATTCACATGGAATGAGATATTTGCAATTGAGTGTTGATGATGGTGACGATGATAATGATGACAATCATAGTGATGATGATGATGATGATGACGACGATGGTGAAATATACGATAACATAAATCGAATTGCGTAAGCAAATCTTCAGAAATTTATTGTATTATTAAGATTGTAATCAGTTTTTTTTTTCTGGAAGTTAAAATTATTTTTAGCAAATCATTAAGGTAAATTAAACAAAATTTAACACTAATGAAAAATGAAAAGTAAATGAGAACTTGGAAGTCGATTAAAAAAAAAACTTAGAAATGCATAGGTTATTATTGATTGGTTTCAGTAGTGACCTCGCATCCTGTTTAGACCCAATTAGCAAAGAGTGAGTTGTTTTAAGTATTCAAAACCTGAGGCTGATATGATTTGCTGGAGGCCAGACACATTTTATGTGGATTTGGTAAATAGTTTTTCTCTAGTCTTAGAGTAAAGACTAACCAACTTCGCCCAACTTAGTTTTAACCCTTTATTGCATGACATATCATATACGATGCGCTTATTTCATTTCATGATAATTTTGTTTTGTGAAATTAATTTCTAATTCTTTTTTCTATATTGTGTACATTCTCCATTTTGGATCACTTTTTTTGCATTCAACTGTCAGATATCCCATTACATTGATAGTTACGGTTGAAAGTTTGCAAAACATTGCGTATATTAGTTTTCATAGCCCTGTGAACGTTTGAGTTTTTTGTGAAAATTAAATTATAAAAGCATGTTAAATACACTATTTGGATTAATTTAGCTCGGCTTTATTACAATTTAATGAATAATATAACATTGTAATCTTAAGAACAATATATTGATGTAAAAACTTTATTCAAAATCGATAGAAATTTCTCTATAGCTAGCAAACAGGTAAATAATTTCCAAAATTCTTATAATTTTCGTGATAAGGGCTATAAAATACATATTAAAGGGTTAATGTAATTAAAACTGAACTTTCACAGATGATTGCCTTTCTCTCTCTCGAATTGTTGCAGCTGCCATGGTGTGACTCTGTCACTTTTGCCTGTATGAACATCAAAACTTCTGGTCTATTCCTTACTAATCCGCCTTCCCTCTCACTATTATAAATGGCTTTCAATAAAAAAATTTCTCTAGCTTTTCGGAAGCAAAGTTAAGCAATTGGATTTTCACTGGATTTCTCTTGAAAATACCTTCTCTTGCCTCTCTGTAAGCGTTTGGAATTGCTTAAACGGCCGTGAAGAATTAAGATATGATATTTTTGAACTGTCTCGAATTTATAAATCTCTATACTGATTAAACCAAAACTCACCTGAATTCGTGCTGATATCCACAAAAACAATCCCAATATAGCAAAGAGACGCCATGTAAATGTTTTTAATTTCTCCCCTCTCTCTTCCTACAATTAAAAGTAAACAGTGACGACCAAAAAGTTGCTAATGGAGATGAAAAGAAGATGTAAATGAAGATGAGAAACGATTATAAGAATAATGACAGTAATAGAAACAACAACTACAACAGCAAACACAAAACCAGCAGGAACAGCAACAAATAATCCTTATTATAAAAGCAGCCACAAGCAGCAGCAAAATGGCAAAGTCGAGTATTTTTGCATAGAATTTACTTATGAGCAATTTTTGTGGTGACACTTGTGGCTTCTTACGACTGACAGTTTCTTCTTCTTCTTCTTAATGGCAACTAACTAGTAACCAGCGAAATTTTACCCAAAGGCGCTGAAGACACATACATACATAGATTTACATTTTTAATTTAACTTCACCCTAAAGTCACATAAAGTTTAATGATTATTTTTAATTATTACTTTTGATTTCTCGGAAAAGTTTTTATAATTTGTTATTTGTTTTTTTTTTCTTTTTTGGAGGACTTTAAACACTCCAAAAGCAAACTTAATGAGGTCAATAAAAAATGTTCACTTTTATAATTTAAATTCAACAAAATTAAAATGCACAAAAAAATTGAAGTGAATTTATTTTAAGGATATTTTAAATTCAAAAACAAACTTCCGTTGGCGTTCAATTTCCGTTTCCGTTTGGCATAGTTTTTCATGCAAAAGTTTTGCGTTCAAACAAAAAACAAGAAGAGCAGAGGCTTCAACTATTCTTTTTTTTCGGCATGAAAGTATTTATTTTATTTTTTTTTTGTTCAAAATTGGCTTGAATGCATTTTGCCAAAACTTTTTCTTTTCGAAATGCAATTGTTTTCTGGCAAAGATAAAGTTTCGTACGGTTTTTTTTTATATCGCACAGTCAAAAGTTTTTCATACTTTCATACGCTTTTGGCAGTTTGAGAAAAATGCAAGTTAAAAGTGTTTCATATAATGTGCCAATTGAAGTTTTAGTTTTTTTTTCAGTTTTTGCTGGTTGGATGTGTAAAAAAGTTTTCATCACTTTTATTTTGTGATGTGTTCGCTGTATGGCGGAAAGTGTTAACATTAGCGAAAGTGGCAGAGGTTTTAAATAATTGACATCAGCGTAGCACAGTATGACAAAGTAAATAGTTTAGTTGTAAACATGTTGTAAATAGATATGGAAGCTAATGCTGATGTTGATAGCAGCAGCAAGGCTTTCAAATTTATTTGCAAATGAACTCATAAGAATAAGACATTCATTTCGGTTTCGAAGTCTGAAAAGATATTAGAATAATAGGTTTTAGGCCCAGTTTATATAGATAAATTACACAGCCACACAAACAAAAATTTTTTTTTTTCAAAAACCCCTGCATGTCAGGTTTTCGACTTAGCTTAGATAACGAGGTATTTTCCAGGTTATGTTGAAAACCTGACTGGGGCTTTTCAGACCTCGAATTTGGGTTCAGTGACTCCGAAAACATATATCAAACATGGTCTAACTTCCGGGCTCGAAAAAAATGTTATGAGGTAATGTCAGAACCCTGACGTACTGGGGTTTTTTGGACCTCTGACCTCCAGAACCGAAGAAACATTTTTTTTTTCGTGTGTGTGTGTTATGGCTCTACTTTTCCCCCCATTTGAATATTTCATTTATATGGAAGGTAGGCGTGCTTCCTATCTGACTTTTCTACAGAAATATAATCGTATTATAAAAAGTACTGAATTTGTGTATTATGATTGAAAATATTATTGGGAGGTAGGCGTGAATTCAATCCCTACTTCCAAGCTGAACAATCTATAAAAAAAAATACATGTGCAAAATTGCATCTTTGAATATCTGAAGTTAGTGAAAAGATAAACAGAGAATTTTGAACAGATTTCGTTAATCGACTTAAAAACTTGAAAAATTTTTATGCAAAGAGAGAAAAAAGGGAAATACTCAATTGATGCCTTAGATGTGAGACACTAGCGAATTTAAGTGGGGTTTTTGAGGATAAATAATTCCTTGATTAGTTTTAATTGTCGTTGCTTCTGAATTCAAAAAATTATGCAAAAATGTTTAAAACATTAACATTTAACTTTTTATTGGAATTTAATAAAATATTTTCACTGTTCTGTGCAACATTAAATGCTTCAGCGTCATTATTTTTTTTTTTTGTTTTTGAATTCTCTTCTACTTTACTTGTACTTGAAACTTTTCACAGTTTTCAAATGTAAATGAAAACTGTAGGTATTTTTTTTTTGTATTTTATTACAGGAGTTTTACATGTACAAAAAATTTTACAATTTGAAAAATTAACACTATAAAAAATTTAAATGCAAATCTTTTCCTCAAGGAAGGTAAATGAATGCATTTAGTGCACTTACTTTTATGAATGGGTAGAAATACGGATATGTATTGCAGTAGTATTAAATTTTATTTGAATTAAAAGGGCCCATGAAAGAAAGTTCAAGACCCGCAGCAATAGATAATTATTTTGTAAGCCTTCCGAGTTGATTTTTCTAACGCTAATACTATCAGCTTATCATTTGAATTGGTCTAATACAAAAACATATTTTTAATCATTAGAATTGGTTTATCTGATTCCAATGTAATCGGCTTGCCATTGACATTAATTTTTCTAATGCTAGTTCAATAAACTAAATTACCAAATTAATACATATTCCAATGAGTGGACAAATTTTTCCTTCGATTTATAATTATACATTTATTTTATTGTTTATTATTATAAATTATAGATTTCTAATACGAGTAATATTCGACTAATATATATCAGCTATAAATGTGTTTCTGGAGTTACCGAATTCGTTAAAAATTTGCACGCCGAAGTTACCGCGCTGGTGAGAGCATCAATAGTTTGGAAATGTTTCTCTTTCAAAAAAAAAAAAATAATATATATATTATTTAACCTCTCTTCTCAAAACTCCAAGTATGAAGTGGAGTTGTAATTTCCATACATTATATTAAATGTACATTAATAAACCTTAGCTCCCAAGAAATGTCGTTACCTCAGCTCACGTCAGCATATCGCTAGAGCTAACATATTTAGGGAATTTCCATAAAATTAACCAAGACTAATTTTTATGCTTATTAAACTAATATTGAAGTAAATTTAAAAGTTGCATAATTTATTTTCAATGCAAGAAACCCCCTACCTCCCTCCCCCCCCCCCCCCCCAAAAAAAAAGCTTTAAGACATGTGTGCTAAATTATCCTAAACGTAAAAGTCCGTAATTTTGACATGATGATATCAACTATTTGACAATTATCTGCCATTAACACGCTTATGTGTTTGTGTTATTGTGATTGTGTGAGTAACTGTGTGTGTGCCAATGTTTTGTGGGAAACCACATAACTGTTTTGGCATCACATTACCAAAAAATGACAGCTGCATGACACTTGCAACATTGAAACAACATACAACATCCGCAAAGTGTGCCTTTTAACCACATACATATTCTTATCTACATACACAGATACCTATCGATACAGCTATCAATTACAAACACACTGAGAATACCACATGAATGAACAATGACATAATTTAATGCATTAGTATTAAACTTTAAAAATTTAATATTTTCTTCAACTTAAAAATTTTAACAACAGTTTTAAGTAGAAAATGATATTTAATATTCTCTTAAAATTATTTGCAGCGGATATTAAATTGAAAACTTATGGCGCACTTTTCAATCCAATAGTTGACAGCTGTCAACTTTCAATAGCAACGCACGCTTAATCCTTAAATATGATTGCACCTCAATTCAGTTTTCTTCACAAACACATTTATAAAATAAATACCAAAAATGTCAAACTTCAGGCGTGCAAATATAAAATCGAAAATTCTCAAGTTCAGCTACATAAATTCATATTGCTTTTCTTTACTTTGCTTTATTGCAGCACATCTGACATTTTTGTTGCTGTGTTGCTGTTGTTGTGTTCAATTGCACTGTTTCTGCAAACGTCATATTGACGTAAGTCAAGGGATTTCATATTAGTCACGTAGTGTCTGACGACTTTTGCTGCCTTTTCTGATGGCGAAAAAAAAATAAATAAAAATGTAGCAAGAAAGAATACTTTTTCTTTATTATTATTTAAAATTTATTTCTGAAATTTATTTATGACTTTGGCTGTTGCTTTTGCGATGGCAGACGAATCACTGAATAATAGCTTGGTACCTTTTTAATATGTTAGAATGTGCTTGCTACTTAAAGCTTTGGATTTAATAAGGTCTAAGGTCGAGAGAAATTTACGATTACTCTAGAACCGGTCCATGGTTGACTTTTTCCATTTTGTGTTGCTAGCTACTCATAGCTAGTTTTTTTTATCTGGTTAGTATGGCGGGAAATATTTTATATTTTATTTTTATCTCAAATTCTATCAAAATAAATAATTTTCCTGTCTTTCAGAAATTTTTGACTTTGACTGTCGCTATCGTCTGTAATATGCATCGTAACTCATAGTTGATGCATTTTTTAAAAGTTTGGAATATTCCATAAACGATATGATAAAATTTAGCAACAAAAAACTATTAAGATGGTAATTACACCGGTTTTGAAGACGCTTGGGAACTAGAGGGTTAAGAATATTTTGCACATTACCTGTTAAGCCTAAATTACAAAAGCGCATCATTTCAATGCCAGTAAAACAAAATCGGCTGTTTACTGCCAGTAAATTTAGAAATGGAGTTAGCCGGAGCAGCACGGCAAACTGCCACTGGTATACTACCCTTACAATCTATTGTAATTTAGGCTTTAGTGTTGCTAGTGCTGCCTTAACAAGGACTGAAAACTTTTACAGATGTTGTTCCACACAAACGCGTGTATCTGGAGTTGCAACTCTATGCTTGGAATCAGCATTAACGAGACAGTTAGATTTCAATGCAATAATGGACTATTTTGCTTCAGCTAAAGCCAGAAAAGTTGATTTGATGGTACAAAGCGAAGTTACAATCTGTAAAATATGAAATCTACAAAATTGTTTATACATTAAATTGTAGTCCGTTGTAATTAATATCTTAAATTTTCGATATTTTCATTATTTTATAACTCTAACATCCTAACAAACCAGACGAATCCGTTCCTAATTCGAAACGTATTGGTTGTGACGATAAAATATTCCGAAAACGAATATTATTAACGATTCATTGACGAGGTCGTTCGTTTTCTTGGGCAGTTGCCTCTTCATTAACGAATTCGTTTTTGATTCCGTTTTTGAATTCATCTCAAACTCGCGAATTACTTCGAAAATGAGCATCATTAGCGAATCGTTTTCGAAGCATTTTTTTGTTTTTTAACGAACTTATCTCGGATACCAAAAGTTATTTTATTCCCAAGACATTATACTACCTTCTTCACAATTTTTCTTCTTCTGTCGAGTTGCTTGTTGCTTTTGTTTTTTTCCTGCTCATTTCTTATTTTTTAAACTTTAATTATTCTCACCAAACAAATTTTTGACGGATACATTTTTCTTTTGAATTCAAGATTCTTTTCTACTTTTTTTATAACGAATTGTAGAATACTCGTTCATTTTTCATACTCGTTGAGAAGTTACTAAAACGAACTCGTTTCGAATGCTATAGCGAAGACTTGTTACCGGATTCATTTTTGTATTCATTTCAAATGCTAAAATGATGATTTTCGTTTTATACTATATGTAATATCTGATAAAATTTTTTAAAATATATAAACAACTTGCAGACTAAGCTTTATATGGAAAGCCACATTTTAAAAATTTGAGGGACCGTAAGTTGACCTCCTCTTTACCCCTCGGCCCAATTTTCCTCTCCATGGAACTAACTAAAAGTGCTTTTAATGTGGTACTGCCCTAGTCATAAAAGCAAATCTCCAATACCATTGGAAACAACCCACACAGTAATCATTAAACAATTAGTACCTAGAAATTAACATAAATAAACTAACGAATAGAAGTTAATATATGAATGCTCATTATTATTTTCGAATTTAAATATTAAATTTTCTCTTTTTTGATTTTCCATTATGCTCGTATAAACACAGATAAATACAATCGATAAAACCTCAAATCTTATCAAGATTATCGATTTATGTGATATTTTAACGTTCTTTGCTTTAATGGTGTGTTTACATCTTTTCAAGATTGTTAAATGCATTTTTAATGCTTCTCTATTCTCGTGTATACAGAAAACAAAAAGATAAAAAAAAAGTTTAAGATAAAATGCAAATTAAGCAAACTTTAGTTTTTTATTATAATCCAATCGAAATTATCAAATTACCAGCAACAAGAGGAGCAGGTACAGTAGTTTTGAGGGGACAGAAACTTCCATGCGTTTCTGATATGATTCTAAAATTTATTTAACCGATTTCGGCCCACGAAAAAAGAACGTACGAATTTTATATTCCAGGGTATTTTGAGGTCAAGGAATCCGAATCCGTTTTTAGATTTGTGCTAGGATGTTTCTGACCACGGGAAATGAGTGTCCTATATATAGGACGCTGGGCGCTATTTGACATAATTTTTCTTCATGCTATTTTCCATATACTTAAAAACGTAAAGACAAATTTAGTGCCATTTTGATCAAAAACAAACAGAAGTAGTATTAAAAAAGTGAAACAAAGAGCTAATGTATTTTTATTCAAAGGAAATTTGATGATACATTCATATTCAATTACTTTTCATGATATTACAGAAATTTCTTTGGATGCAAGCATACCTAATATTTTTGACAGTAACAAGTTGCTTTGCATCGAAATTGCTTTCTATCAGCAAATTGAGCAATAAGTGAACAAGTCCTTTTTTGAAGGTAATGTGATGTTACCTTTAGTTTTGTTGACAATCATCGGACGTCAAAAGCAACTTTTTAGCAAGTAAGACTTTAAATTCTTTTTAGTTGAGTTTCACCGCTTGCTAATGAAACAATGCATTTTCCATGCATTTAAAACCGATATGCTTAGAAGTGCGATCCAAAGGGATCAGTACCACTTCCAAGCCCTAATATTTAGGCGATAGTTTTCAATTGCGTTGTCATAAATCATCGCCACCCATTCCAGCATTATAAGAGCTGATAAGTAATGGAACGAATTGTTTTTTTCTTTTTTCCAACTTTTCACACTTGACATTGGTTCAATTTGCTCAAAGTTCGTGCAGAGGGTTACTTCTTTATTATCTGACCAACAGCACACCAGAATATTATTTATGATATCGAACGTGAAATCAGTTTCAAGACCTTCCTTTAATGAAGCATTAGCAATACGACACTTTCTGTTATACAAAACCGGTTTTTATTAACCAAGCACATACGATAATATGTGGCACTTTGGATATTTGACAATACCAGCGCAGAACCACATCAGCTCCTAACCCAACTTGACGATCATAGCTATCACTTATCCCAGCATAAGGCATGCAATGGAATAAATACCCTTCAGAACTGCACAACCACCGCAATTTGTAACCACATCGAATAGGTTTGTTACGTATAAAAATCTTGCACCATTTGCTCATCGATTAACAAGGAGTGAACCCATACAGCAAACTAACTAAACTTTTTATCTGCGGGATCGAGCAATGGTCGCATCTGTGTGGGGACCAAGTAAAATAAAATTACCTTTGCGAGCTCATCGCTTTCATCATGTATTTATGTATGAATGTATCGTTTGATATCCAGGAATTAGTTACTTAGCCTGCTGGAAAATAGGCACACCAAGAGAGGCAGGCATATATGAAATTTAAAATTATGTATTCAAAATTCAATTCAGGAAAAGAAAGTACTAAAAAGACGTGAATAAAATTTTGCGAAAATGGAAAACAAAAAAAATGTCAAAAGGATCCCAACGTCCTATATATAGGACGCCAAGTTTACATGCCTATCATGCCGCCTGTTGAAATGTTTCTGGAAAAATTTGTATTTTTATGATAGGTACTATTTTTTGGCAATAAGGCCTCATTATTACATTTTTGAAAAAATTATTTAAACATTTTTTCTTGGTACTATGAAAATTTAACAAAAATTGTGTTTTTTTTAGTGTGTAACTAACTTCAATACCAAAAATGCTAAATAAACTTGAGCATCATTTTTAGAAAGCTAAAAGTTCAACCTTTTTAATGATATATAGTATATTTTTATACCATATATGGACCCTTCATACAAAAAATAACGCTTCAAAAAGAGTAATTTTGGCGTCCTATATATAAGACGTTGGGCGGAAATGGGTTAAATATTGTTTCTAAATGAGAAAAACTTCATTCAGTTGAGTTTGCATGTTGTAACTTTGTGTTTTTTTTTAGTAAAAATGTTTTTTTTCATAAATGACTGACATCAATCATGAATAATTATGCATGCAAATTAGTTTTGAGCGGAAGCTAATTTCTCATGATTTTAATTTATTGGAAACCTATTTTTGACTATATTGACGAAAAGCATTAATCAGTCTTTCATTGGTTAATGAATTAGAAATAATCAGATTTGGTCCCAAACAGTTCAAAACATTATAGCGATTAACTAAAGTTTATGCAGCTGAAAATAAGTTTTTTAAAGCGCCATACAAACTTCCTATTCTTTTGCTCACGATACCAACAATATTAACCTACAAACGCACACAATCTTGTGAATTTCAGCTCATAGAATAAATATATGAAGAGATTTTTATTACACACATACACTGCCATATTTTCTTGCATTTATTTTATAGCCATAAAAACTTTTTTGTTTTTGTTGAATAATGTACAAAAAACTAAAATAAAAATATAAAAACGGTTTCACGCAAATTTTACGCATAAAATTAATTTTATTGACTTTATGGATCATAAAATTACAAAAATATGCTACAAATAAAATATGTTTATTTATACCTGCACCTATGGATATAAACCGAACTTCGTGGTATTAAAACTGTCATAAAAATTAAGAAAAATACCTTTCATTCTTTGTGCTCCAGCTGTTAATAAAGTACTTCATGCAAACACATAATTACAGCTAATAAATTTCTAATTATCAGATGATAACAAAATGTATTAAAAATTTATCTAAGGAATAATAAACAACGAACGTAAGGGTCGATTTTTTTAGTGGCCCAAAGTGACCATATCGAAAAATTTTACAACTTACAGGATATAAATAGGTATATAACAGTATTTTTGTTTGCAAGTTTGTATGTGTAAAGGTTAACCCTTTTCAATTTCAGTTCGCTAGGTTTTATTTGGTTGCTTCCTTCTGTATATTGCCATTAACAATTAAATGTAACCGAATTTTATATTATATCACAAACTCACACAAAAAGGTAGTAAAACACTTTAGTACTTTCTTTGTGTTTTTGAGCAAATACAGTTTTGCTTTTTTTCTTTTTATTTCAGTTCCACACTTTAAATTCAAAATTAAATAAAAGAATAGAAAATTTTAACAAAAGAACAAACAACAAGCTATGTGCAGACGTGAATTTTTGATCGACTTACAGATACTCTACTTTGGAATAGTTTGAGCTGACTGTCAAAATATAGTACATACTGATATAAAAATTTCAAATCGAAAAATATTACCCAATCTGGCAATGTTTCGAAATTTCGACTAATTTAAAAATTTTAATACAAGGCCATTGCTAAATACTGTTTAAATTTTTCGTTCTGAGGGTTTTCAAAATGAGACCAATGTTTCTGTTATGAGACTAATATTTTGTTTTGAGGCCAACGAAACACAGTACGTGTACGTAACACAGTCAAAGAAGATGACCAATAAGATTTAACAGAAAGCTGAGGGAACTATGGCATTGAATGATAGCTTGTATGTAATCCCTCTAAGATAATGACAAACCCGGTCAAAAATATCTTGCATCTTCTTATCCGAATAAATTCAAGAGAATATGCTTTCATTTGCAATATATTTTATAGTGTAGACACACGAGAGTGCATTTCGTTGAAATTCTGCATTTCAAATTTAGGTGGATACACGACAAAAACCGAATTTCAAATTAGTTTTTTGACAGATTATAAGTATGGAGAAGAAGAAGAATTTTTGTGTGTGTTTTGTGCAAATAAAAATAAATAAAAATGTTGCCTTTCAATTGAATTTGGACATCAAGAATTTATATAACAATTATGAAAAATTGGAGGACTGGCAATGAGTTACTCTCCGATTTCATTATTTTACGTACAGTTTTATACCGAATCTGCACGGCGAAGTGAAAAGAATTTCTTAGGCAACTTTTACTCTTGAAGAACAATTTTTATTTTATATTTTTAAGTCTTGACTGCGCTGAGCATTGAACTCTGCAGGGTAACCTCGGTAACAGGGTTGTGATTTGTGATACCCAAAACAAATCCATGACAAAAGCAAAGTGTCTGAGCCAGTTTCTTTATTATTGTCTCTAGTTTACAGTTTCTTTATCTCTAGTCTAGTTTACATGATCTTATTTTTAAATATCTTAATTCAGGTAGATATCTAATTCTTACTAAAATATCAGCACGATATCTCTATTTCTGTGGTCACAAGTCATTACCGCTCAAATCTGTTTTCTAATTTTTTCAGGAGATCAGTTTAAAGTTTCAAATCCTCACCGCAAATCGGAGTGGGTTTTCTGTTTAACTTTCTTGATGGATTAGTGCCGTCCTAAAATAGATACAAATTTAGAAAAGCAGAACACTAAACACTAAAAACTCAAGTTTGTCCTAACTTTGTTAGGCCATTTTAGTTTGTGGCTACTGAATTATGCTTTCTATTCAAGAATTATCTTTTCGCGAACAGACATAATTAAGTTTTACCATGACTCCTTGTTGCGTACTACAAGCCTCCAATGTTAAGAGTATAAAACGGGTAGTACATAAAATGGAAAGCTACTTATTCGCTTGTACTTCCCACGTTTATTTTCATTATTATACATACTCGACAAACAAAAAATTATCAAGATTTCTTATCAAAATTATTCAATGTTAACCATTAAAAATAACATAATGCTTAAAATGCATAATTAAGCCGCTCGATTGGAAATATTTTGAAAAAATTGTCTCCCCTTCCAGTTGCCGCGCTACCTATGACATTTACATATACACACAAACGCATATGAGCATTTCTAGTGAATAGGGTAACCCCTTTCGCCAGTGTTGTAGTTTATAGTATGTATGTATTATGCGTTTTTCAATAATTATATTTTCTGTTTTTCCTTCTTTTTTTCTTTTTTCTTTTTTTGTTTTGGGTATGGCGCTGTGACCATTATTCACGCTTAGTTGACCACCTGTGAGCTGTGAATGTTGAGAGTAGATCGTATTTAAAACTTTAACTTTTCTTCTTAACATTTCATCTATTGTTGTTTTGACTGACCTTTTTGTCTTTTTGACTTTTGTTAAATTTGTTGTATTGTTTTGTATGTGGACGTGTGATGAAAAATAAAAAGCGTTGACAATGTGGAAAAGAAAAGTTTTTTTTTTTTAATTTCTCTTAATATTTTCAGCTAATGAATGAATGTGTTTTTTCTGTACCAATTAACATAAATGATAAGCGTTGAGATAAAGTTTTGAGACAAGCTTACACAATCCGCTAAGAAAATCTCTCCTAAAATTCATAGACATATTTTAAGTACAGGTTGAAATTAATTTTTAATATACAATTTGCTTTCCAATAGGTTTTTATGAATATGCAAATTGGAGTCTAGATAGAATTTATATTCAAAAATTTTTAAAGAAAACCTGTGAGAATGTAGAAGAAAATCTTCACTAAATTAAGCAACGCTTATGCATAAATTCTAAACAAGAAAAAACAACTTTCCGTTCAGGTTTTCGAGAGAAAATGAGGAAATACCTTTCAGACAGGATAGCTTCAAAACTGTCTTTCAACGTTTTGTAATATTATAAGATTCAATGTTTATGCGAAAAAGTTTTTTCAACATTAGTTTTCTTCATTTTAATGACAACAAATTTATGGTTACAAGATAAGCGAGTAGTCCTTTTTTGTGAAAACTTGAATAAAAATTGTCACTAACACTGAAGCTAGAGTTGCCAAATAAGCTAAATCATTTCCTAAAAAAAGGACTTTAAATAAACTAAGTAAAATTTTTTCTTTCCAATGGATAGTTTTGCATACCGGTATAATAGGAGCGTCAACTGCAGCTCAAGAAGAGCTAGTGTACCTTCCACCACTGCAACTATTCATCGAAAATGAAGCCCCCAAAATCTGTGTACCGCATTGGTGCATTGCTTGGGAGAAAAATTATCTTTGGTGAGGGATGCAGGGCCGATAGAATACAAAACTTACTATACCAATCCCTCTTGATCGGAAATAGCGCAATCGATAAAGAATTCCTAATCTACTAGTTTGACCAAGCTCGCTATGCATTCACCCTGGTTGAAACAAAAGAAATAGTGAGGAGTGGACTGGTTTTCACCCAGGGTCCGATATCCTCTACACTAATTGATCCTTAATGAGCATAAGGCGGTACTCTTGCATATTCTGGAAACAACAGGGTTTGAGAATCAATTACGTTCGATAACTACATCTTGTATTTTCTAACTGAGATACACTAGTGAAAAGCACATCACTTGCAACACTGCTGTAATTTCGGTTATATTTCCTAACTTAGCCCAAATTTCCCTTCCTTTGTAAAGGAGATTCCCTTGTTTATGTTTTAAGAATGTATTTAAGCGAAATTATAGCGCTTGTTTGGCGAGAAGAAGAATTTTTGAAAAAATGCCAAAACAACTGCAAAGTATACACAATTGTTCTTAGGTATCAAGAAGTGTGATAAAGTTAAATACCTGAAGAAATCTGATGCTTACATTCGACTGCTGTTAGACTGATCCAGAAAAAAGGCAATTTGTACCCGCTTGAAAGGACAAAATTATCAAAAAGAACATGGAAGACAAATGCGAGAGAAAATAGCATAACGTGAAGGACAAGCATAAATAATCGGTTCAAAAGTGTAGTCACAATAAGGACTGAGCTTAAGAGCTATTACAACGTGAATATACACAGAAAGAAACGAAAGCTGGGTCTGCATGGAAGACAATCAGCCAAAAGGTCTTTGTTGACGAAATGGATGGAAACAAATCGCCTGGCATGTACTAAAAACTACAGCAATTGGACTCTGCAAGACTCGAGAAAAGTTATATCATCAGACAAATCGAACTCAGTTTGCTATGAGCATTTAATCTTTGGTACGTGCGTCGCCCAGATATAGAGCAAAACAAGGTTAACTGTGTAGCGAAAATAGTCAAATTCCCACAAAGTCATGTGGCTTGATCAAAAAATTCCCGGAATTTATTCAGAAAATTAAAAATACAAGTTTATTCATCTAAATCTATATTGCCCCCTTCAAAGTAATCTCCATCGACTGAAACACACTTATGCCAGCGCTTGATCCAATCCTCTAAACATTTTTTATATTCGGTTTTTGGTATTTCCAGCAGTGCTTTCTGCGATTTTTCCGTTACTTCCTCTCGGCTGCTGAAACGCGTTCCCCGTAATGGTTTTTTAACTCGATTGAACAGAAAGAAGTCACAGGAAGCCAAATCAGATGAATTCGGTGGCTTTTGGAGGGTATTTGTTGCATTTTTCGACAAAAAATTACGAATACTGCTGGCACTGTGCGACGGTGCGTTATCATGGTGCAAAATCCACGAGTTTTCTGTCCATAATTCAGGTCTCTTTCGGCGAATTGCTTCACGCAAATGCCTCATAATGCCCAAATAATACTCTCTGATAGTTAATTCACGGTTATTGACCAAAATTTTTTTTACTTTATTAACGTTTTGGTCGGTTTTCGATGTCGCTGGTCTGCCACTGCGTTTATCATCTTCGATTGACTCACGACCACTTTTGAACCGCTCGTTCCACTGGTAAACGATCGTTTTCTTTAGAGAGTCGCTGCCGAAATACTTTTCCAACATTTCCAACGTTCGCGCACCATTAAATCTGTTTTTTACGCAAAATTTAATACAAGTTGCAAATTTAAAACCATTTCTAAAATTGTAAAAAATCGCCAACACACACGGAGATAGATATACTCTTGGCTACGTAACTTTTGCAAATGTCAAGCTATGAAGCTAAGATTTAGAGGGAATATCAACAACAGATGTACCAAATTAAAAAAAAAAAAAAAAACTGATCTCAAATCGGAACGATGGGAGCGCCACACGGTGGTTATTCCGGGAATTTTTTGATCAAGGTGGTATATCCGGGATCCTTTATGCTATATTAAAGGGTCTGTGAACGCCCAAAAATATGGCTGACATTTTATTGAGCAATTGTTGTAAGTCAATTGTGGTGCGTTTTCGCTCCTTAATGACGTTATATTTCCAGACGACTTCTGTGGCATATTATCGCGCCAAATTGGCAAAGTTTAGTTAGTAATTAGTGCCTAATGTTTGATAACTTTAGAATTAATAAAAAATTCAAAATGTTTTCGACTGGCTGGAATGATCAGATATCTCGCCGGATTTAAGTCCGATAGAGCATCTCTGTCATATAATAAAACGGAAAGTTGCTCAAAACATGTCAAAGAATAAAAAACCCCATGTTCTGAAAAAATAAACAACGAATGATATCCTTAAAGTGCTTGACGACTTTATGCCATTCAAGATAACGACCATAATAAAGGCTAAGAGAGGAGCACTATCAAACTAAACAATTTTGCTTGTGACTCTATCTAACATGCAAAAAAATTAATTCTAGTTTACACCTTTAAAAAATAACAAATATTTGTACATTCACTAAATCAAAATCCGCTTTAGGTTCCATTTTAAACGATTTTCTTGAAATTGGTGGGTGGTGCGGTTTTCATGACAGCCAGTGTATATGCAATTGTGATTACTGCACAGCTGTTCATCGAAAATGGAGCTCGAAATTCTCTGCACCTCATTGGTGCATTGCTTGCAAGAAAAATTATTGCTTGCTTGGAAAAAATTATTGAATAGGAAATGTGTAGAAGTCTATTTTCATCTCAGCTTACACTATTACCTTGAAAATCGGGGACGAAATAATTGTCAAGCTTAAACCATTTTGAGCAGGTAGTAGAACTCGTCATCGTATTTTCATATTGTGTATCCTCCATGATATTTAAGAGTCAATTATAGGGTAGGACAATTACTACTACGTAAACAATTCTAGCAATTCTTTATAAATGAAGACTTGGTTAACTTTGATCTATCTAGGCTTTGCAAATTTTGGGGACGAAGTACAGTAGGCTTTCTAGTCTAAGTGCCCATTTTCCCAACACTTTGTGGGTTCTCATATAAAAAATATAAATACCGGTACCCATCTAATAGGTTTATATAGATGCCATGAGGGGCTGTGTAACGATTTGGAGTGAATAAGTACAAAGATCCTAATTGGAAATAAATTAAATTCTAAATTTAATTCTACATACTTTTATTACACAAATTTCTTTATTTGAATGGAACCTCATTTCTGATAAATAATTCCTCTGATATCTCCCCATTTGCTTTCAAACACTTTAGCCTAACACAGTTTCTGATATTTAAAGCAGCACTACTTAATATTGAATATTTAATGTAGATGGCAATACTGTCCATTAGCGTTAAGTACAATTGTCAACAAAATATTCGTGCTAATCGCAAAAACCAACAAACATTTAAACAGCAGCAGCAACGAAAAACAAAAATATAACAACCTACGTAATTAATTAAATTTTAAAATATTTGCATACCAAGCAAAAAACAAAAGGATGAATGAAGGGTTAAAAATTGAAAAATAACAAACTCTAAAACACTTAAGCAGCCAACGCCTCAACCACCACTACACGTTCACCACTCAGCACACTTTTGCTACAGCAACAACAACAACTTAACGTGAATATACTGAAATTTTTAACCTAGTTTTTGTTTTTCGTTAACGAGTACCAAAGGTACATAAACTTCATTCGCTCCTGAATATAAACAAAAACTCAATTTTTTATAAATTTAATCTCATTACATGCAACAACAACAACAACCACTCACCGCAAGCGATTGTGTGTCTCTTCTTCTACTGCTTTGGTTCTTTCACTCAACCCCATCTTCCTTCCAACCGTATTCCGCAAACTCACCATACTCTTTCACCTACACGAAGGACCACTTATATAATCCTTTGAATGTGTTTAGCGTCACGTTTCATTTATGCGTGGTACACGTGTTTTTCCACCAATGTAATTCTCTGATGCTTTACAAGATTTTCCATTCAAAATGTCAATTGTGGCAGCAGTAGCAGCAAAGTATGCTGCAGGATGCCGAGTGCTGTGGCAGAAGAAGGGGGAAGAATAAAAAAATGCATTTTACGCGCATTAGTGTGTTCCACTCTCAAGTGCTTGTAGTACTACTGTATGCAGTTGTCATGGTGTGGGCATGGTAAGTTTTTAATGTGTGAACCTTTCAAATATTGTAGGAGCACAATATGCTCAAGTCCCTACACTCATTGTGAAAACTCTTCTATGTGAGGACTGTCGTTGTTGTTGTTGCTGCGATTCTAGTTATTGTTGTTGTTGTTTCGCATGTACATATGTGAATGCTGGCAACACTTACATTTTCACTTGAATTTCTTGCTTGTCACACTCCAGTTGCTTTTAAAAATGTCGTCGTGGTGCGCGAATTTTTTTTTCACAATTTCATATCTATGAACATATGTACTTCATATGTATGTATGTGTGATTATGTACTAGGTATGATGCTAAAAATTAACACAAGTGGCGCAACGCTTACATGAAGAAGCTTCTACTTGTGATTTTTTAAAGTGGATCTGTTTAGTATTTAACACCTTAAGAGCCATAGTTTTTTTTTATATGTTTTTCTCTATGTTAGTGGTTATAATGTTAAAATAGTTTGGTTGGTTGGTGCTTTGTGTTGAGAATGGATATAATGGTATAACAGTAGGTTTGAAAAGAATGCATACATTATAATCTGTGAGCTAAGCTGAAATCTTACTTAACATAGAATTCATCTCTTAAAAACACTTGGTACAATTTGATTCTTTGGGCAGCCCCCATTTTTTTTTTTTTTTTTTGTTTGTTGAAAAAGCAAACGAAGTATTTAAGGATACAGCACTCAGACAAGTTTTACGTCCATTGTACTATATCCTGTGTTCCTTTTTGCTATTCTTTAAATCTACCAGATTCATTAATAAATTTTAGCAGATCCTGCGGTGTTAAAGAGCTCAGGTGTTCGTCCACCAACTCTCTAGTACCAAATATTACTATTATCTGGCAAAAAGCGGGGTAAACACTAAGAAAGTGTACAGCCATCTCTTCACATTCTTCCTCCCAACCACAGGAAGCACAGAAGGCACTAGCTTCCAGGCCAATCATATGCAAATGTTTGGCCCTAGAGAAGTGACCTGTATATAATCCCACCAGCTGCCTACAGCTTTTTCTATTAAGTGATAACAGAAAGTCTGTTAGACGCTTCGAGATAACAGGTAACATTGTCTTTGTCTGTCTAAAGCCCCTCAGTTCCTCGCATTTACGATTGTGCGTCAAGTTGACCCACTTATTAATGGTGGTCTTGATGGCTGTATACGAAAAAGAGAGTAGAGGTTCTGGGCCCAGGAAACCAGTTTCCGAACCCTTTCTGGCCAGAAGGTCAGCAGATTCATTTCCTGAAATTCTATATTTAACAGCAGGATATTGTGTTTTCCAAGACAATCAAGCCTAGATTTACAATGCATAACCAGTTTAGACGTGGTTAGAGGATTAAGCAAGGATTTAAGCGCAGCCTTAGTGTCACTAAATACACAAATGCTCCTTCTTCTCCAACCATTATCAATAACATGGTCCATTGTCTTGAAGATTGCAAAAATTTCTGCTTGAAAAACAGAAGCATACAACCCAAGAGAGAAGTGAAGGTGCACTCCATCATTTTTAATGTAGACCCCAGAACCCGAACCGAATTCTGTTCTGGAGCCGTCAGTGAAAATACGCTTACAATCAACTCCCAGCTCTCATTACCCAACAACTTGGCTCATAACTTTCTAGACAAAGCCGAATTTGCTCAAATTTGCCAAGTGACAGTTTTGGCTTCCTTTTGCTTTCATAAATTTTATAGAGCAATGAAGTGAATATTAAAAACACAATTTTCGAAACCTTTTTATAAGTAGTATTTATTACTGATTAAACCAAAGTTTTTTAATTTTTTTTCAATTCACTATTACTCCAGCGCAATATCTAACTAGAAAGGTTCATCTTGAGGCTTCCCCTAAACCGAGTTAGAAGCCTGAGAAATTAATTACTGACTAAAACATAAGAAAGATTTCGCATTGAAAATGGGTATACCAAAACAACAAAACCCTTAAGAGTTCTTTTTCAAAATAGAATCACAGATCTGAACCGCATAATGGTTACATTCTACAACCATATTATACCTAGTATTTTTTATTTTTCGATCGTGCCGGGTATTGAGCTCCTGCGTCCAGCACATACCACATACTCAGAAGGTGATCACAAAAAAGAAAAAAGAATTGCTACAGAAACTTTTTTGAAAACCATGCAAATAACACAGTTCCATAAAATCTGTAAGTAATAAGTTCTCAAAATCAAATTTACAACATTTAATTCAAATATAACTAAGAACTAAATTTTCGCACTCACTGTTCTTCATGTTGAAAAGTTCAAAATGAGGAAAATCCTATAAGCGCACTGCAAAACCGTAACGAAACCACTTTAGCAGTAACCAAGAAAATACAAGAAGAGTAAAAAATTTAAAATACCTGCAACATTCAAAAATATAGAGAATGAAATTAAAAAAGTTTTTAATGACATTAAAATAATAGACACAATTAAAATAAAGAAAAATGCGGAAGTGGAAAATGTAAATTGTAACTAGAATAAAAGGTAAGGGTAAAACAGGGGAAATAATATTTTTTTTTTTAATAATAATAATTGGCTTCAATGGTTCATAATATACATTTTTAAAACATTTCAATTGTAGGATTTTCCGATGCTGCGTAAGTGCTTATTTTACAATATTGAAACATTATTGGAATGATTTGAATTTTTACCTAGATTTCAAGGGCCTGGATGGATTGCAAAAAAAAATAAATTAAAAGAATTTTATTTTAAATGCACTGGAATTTATTTCTAAACGTTCAACTCGAATACTTTTACAGGTTTTTCTCGGAACTGAATTACAGTTTATAACTAAAACCAATCTTCAAAAAAAATCTGTCATTTTAAGGATAATTACAAATATGGGCAATATCGGTTTAAAATTAACATAAAAATTTTGGCAACAAAAAAAAATTTGAAATTTTTAGGCTCTGAAAAAAACATTTTTCTGAAATTGATCTATTACCACTCACTGAGTACTCCCCCACTTATTAACTGCAGTAGGCTTTATGAATTAGAGGTGCCCCAATTTTTTTGGATAGAACTTAATTTTTTGTTTTTGATTTTCGAGAGTCGGAAAAGTTTCCTTTGCGCCTAATGGGATCAGCAAATGAATCCTTAGCCTCTGTCTTTGTTAGATGAAATATCAACATCTAACATACCTAAATCAAAAATTCTTAAAAGCATTATACACATATTTTCCATGTAAATCGAGTGCGCTGTTTGCAACTGCATTTTTCAATGCTTTGTATGACGTTTCGTGGTAGGATTTTCTAAGCAGCCAGTACCATAAATTAATTGAATCAACCAGAAAAAATATTGCAATACAATTAATTGTATGATCAGGGCCGTCGAGAGAAAATTCGGGCACGGTGGTGATAACCTCTGGACCCCCGCCCATATCTTTTCCCACCACAAATGATATAATAAATTATACAATAAAAAGAGAAATTATTTTATACTTTTTAGTCCGTTTTAAAAACGTGGTATATTAAATTTTTTTTTTTTTATTTTAATTATTATTTTATTTTTTATCAACAACTCACGCTGGTCGCCAGTTATATTTATGAAACCTCTTGTTGTATAAAGTTTTTTTCCTATTCTACATAACAAACGTTTTTCGAATATAGGGCCCGGACCCGTCTGCAAAATGTCTTCATGATTGATAGATTATTAACCCGATTAATAATCTTCATGGTTTGTAATTCAATTTTCAGACGCATAGACGCTTGTTAAAGTTTTTCTGGATTTTAGGATTTGGATTGAAATCCGGTTTACCTTAAAAAGACCGGGCCCGGTGGGAATCTCACCCGACCCACCCCCCTCTCGTCGGGTCTGTGTATGATATATATCTAGAGGTAAGAAATTGGTAAATTTTGTCAATATTTCTTTCAGTTTTGAAGTTATTTGCACCTTGAGTTGCAAACTTTTGGTATTTTTAAGCATTCGAAATTTTAGATTTTTTTTTAAATGGGACAAAAAACACGATATGGAGCTTTAAAGTAGATTCAAAAATAAATTTCGTTCAATAAAGAGATTACCAATTTGCCAAGGTTATCAATTTTTCAGCTAGATAAGGTTCGAATGACCCAAAATTTCTTATTACCTATGTCTAATAGCTGCTAAGGAACTTTTTATGCCCAGCTTTCAAAAACCAAAATTTTTTGCGCATCCCTAGTATAACTACATACGAATATTAAGTAATAACATCTACGGCCCCATTCATTCCCCCCTCACTCCTATGCTGCAGCACACAACACTGGCTAACAAGTGTGTCACGTGTGTCTGGTGACCAAAATGATGCACGTGCTAAAGCTTCAACTCGCTCATGCTCCCTTATCTTTATTTATACGTACACTGCTGATTGAAAATGGAGGTTTTCCACTTTATGTTGGTTTTTTTTTTTTTTTTGTATGAGAGAAATTGGGGGACGTAAGGGGGTAGAAACGGAATTTTAAGCGTGGCAAAGTTCGTTTCACTTTAACGCTTTGCAACTTAATTTCCACGTTGCCACAAGAGCAACGTAATGAAAATAAAAATACAAAAAAAAAAAAAGAAAAAATCACTGAAAGGTAGCCAAAAGTTATGGTATCGGAGCGCATGTACCTTCTTGGTGGTAGTAGCGCTGATTGTGCTGGTAGCGGTAGTATCTGTACACGTTCATACTCGTTGAACTTGATTGAAATTGAATTTTGAATGCGTTTTTATATGCCTCCGGTTGAAATTTTCGGTGAACTCAACTGGCGAAAAAGTTAAACGTAGTCTCTTCATGGTTGATTGATTTGCTTGCTGTAGCGAAAATGGGGGAAGAAAGAAAAACTGAAACGGAAGTTATGATAGCATAAAGTTTTGTTGCTTTGTTTATTAACCGAAAAAGGCAACAATAACTAATGAAGCTGAAGTGTGGAAGGGTCAATGGGATTTTGAAAAGTTTCGTCTATTGATGAAGTGTAGAATGTAATATTTTTTTGATTGTTACTGAGCATACCTACTGATTGTATTATTCTCTCACTATTCTCAAAAAAATTTATTAAAGTCTTTTTTTATTTTTAATTTTTTGTATTTCACTAAACATACTTTGCTTACATTTATATACCTAATGCAATTAATGCGCTCTAGTCCAATCAATTTTTGTTACGCACACATTGGTATAAAAAAAATTCATTTTAATTAAAATACGAAAATGCAATCGTATCACTTTTCCCCTCTCCACTTCACTTCTCTCCCGGGCGTTTTTAATAAATGCATTTATCGATTTTCGTTTCAATAAACATTTAAGTATTTACCGCCAATTAAAGCTGATTACATACACTGTGATGATTTTGCAAAATCACTGAGCATACCTTATTACAAGCATTCAGAATCGTTCATATATAATAGATAAGTAGGTATATGTATGTAAATGCATGTATGTAAAATACTAGCACGCGAGCTTAAATATGCTTAAATAAATTGCATTTTACAAATATGAAACGTGCGTGAGTTTTAATTAGAATACACAAACTCATTTTCAATATGTGCAATTCATATTTTTATATTTAAAAGGATTGAAGACTGAACAATTTTAGTTCATAGGCCTTATTAACTATGCACACTATCGTGAGATAACACCAGACCTATGTAGTAATAACTTGCAAACTTTCAAAGAAGTTTGTGCATAGGATGTGCAACGTGCATTAAAATCATTAAACTTGCTGGGATAGAATGTAAAAATATAATAGAGAATTTGGATATTAACCTTTCCAGAGATTTTTTTTCATGTGGGCAATTATTTAAAAATTCGCTAAAACATTTTCTTTACATTTTTTTGGAGTTTTGCTTTTGTTCCACGCAATTTCATGCATTTTGGACGTCTTTAGTCAACATCGAGAATACAAGCTTTGAGTAAGGTTAATATTTTTGGATTAAATGAAAGAGTGCGGTCTTGAGTATTTTTCTCGAAGCGAATTTGATTTTTGATTACTATTTGTAAATAAATCAAACATTCTTTTCTTTAACAATTTTGAAGTTCGAGAAGATTAATTTTCACAATTGGACTATTGCCACGCCCACCTACCATACAAAGAAAAATGCAAAGAGGGCATAACTTGATATGTATCACAGATATGATTATAAACATAAACAAGAAATATCAGACCGGAAAAAAGTGCTATAATTTAGAAACTATTGTTATCATAATTAATATAGTTCGCAAATCGACTTTTAGCTAACAAATCAGGGGATTTGGACCATAATTTTTATAAAAGGACAATTATTTCAAAAATAAATCAGGAATATTGGATAGGAAAGATATTGATTTGATTTTTGACCGTGCTGAGAATCGAACCCGGGCTGCCCGGTGTACTAACCGTTAAGCCACGGCAAACCACGAACTGACTAACCTAATACATCCAACTATGACGACATCTTAACAGCCAATGCTCAGAACAAAAACAGTATTGTATTGTATTGTGTTAGAGAGTTTCTGTCGTTGTATCGCGATCTATAAGATCTGTTGTACGTCCCTTTTTTCTATCTAATCTGCCTAGAGTACCTCAACCAGTCCAGTCTCCCTGAAGAATTTAAGTATTGCGCCTGGATCTGTGGATACTAGTTCTGTACTGGTAACTTGGTACATAACCAGACATTTCGTTCTTTTGTGGATCAGTGCTCCACTCTGCACTAAAATATGTTCTGATGATTTATCCTCTTCATTACAAAACCTACATATTGAGCTTTTCTCAATCACTATTTTGCAAAGGTGTTCTCTGAGCCCGCAGTGCCCAGTCAGAATACCAGCTAAAATGCGCAAACTGTTTTTATTGAGATCAATGTAGAATGCGTATCTACTCTTATTATAGTTACCTAGAAGCGCTTTGAATTGCCTCAGTCCCGGAAGATTAGTAAAGAGTTCTTGCCTTTTGTTCCTCTTTTCCTGCCTGAGTAATTCCCTGATTAAGCTATTTTCTATTCCACAGAAGGGATTATTAATCTCTTTCCCTACGTATACAGGGACCCAACATAGAGCGACTTTATTGTACTTGCCCAGTTGATTGAGCTTGCTCAAACAGTCCCACACCAGCTTAGAGGTGATCTCAAAGGAGCATAATACTCGAATGGCTGTCTGACAGTCTGACGTAATAGCGATATCTAGCCGTTTGTACTTCCTTAAAAAAAACTAACAGTTGTTTAAGGCTGGAAGCAAAAGCGAAAAAAATTTGGGCGGCTGTAACCTCAAAACAATGATTCTACGATTTGCGTCAACTATCGGGAGATAAATCTCCTCAAATTCACATATAAGGTTCCATTTAGCATATTGTGTAAGAGTTGAAAGTCCATCGTCAACAAGCACAACACGTTGAGCCCAATCTGTGTAGCCTAAGGCCCAAGACCTATTATTGATCAGATATTTACACTGTACCAAATGCTGGAGAAACCTCGACCAACTGAACTTTATTTTGCCGCTGTTTGACCCCAGAAATTTTCAGTCTCAGTAAATACTCTTGTCGTATAGATCTATCGGTGAATGAGGGCAAAGTCAAATGCAAACACAAGCAAATAACGAAAGAGCCATCAATTTGACCTTTACCTTCTACAACATATTTTTAACAGACTCAGTCCATTCTTTTGATAATATCTTGGAGTAAATTTACTAACAGAAAACACTTTGCCTACCGCTTCGGTTTTCGAGCTTACTTAACCTTTAACTGTGGATGTGGTGGTAAATTTTACAGCACCTTGTGAAATAAAGTACCGGTTTTGTTGAACTTAAAAAAAAAGTTTTCAAATTTCAGATTTATTTTAAATTGTTTTCAAAGAACAAATAATTATCAAAAACCTTTTTTTTTACTAAAATTTTTTAGTAAAGTTTAAAGGTGAAAAATTCACCTCCATAGTTAAAAGTAAAGGTTAAGAATCTTTGATGCGGAATTGCACAATTAATGTGAGAGAACAGTTTTGATTGGCAATTCTCCCTTTTCTCTTTCAATACATTTTCAAGTACCCTAATATTATAGCTTCGATTACCAATACATTTGTCCTTGTTTATATTGAATTCTTAATTCTTAATCCGTTTTCATTTGAATTCGCCAACAAATATAAAAACGCTGAAAGGACCAAATTTTTTTTTCGAGTCTCAAGTGGGAAAATACAAAATCTTAGGAAGATTACAACGCATATACCACCTTGATCAAAAAGTTCCCGGAATAACTACCGTGTGGCGCTCCCATCGTTCCGAATTGAATTGACATTTCCAAAAGTTACGTAGCCAAGAGTACATCTATCTCTGTGTGTGTTGGCGATTTTTTACAATTTTATTAAATTTTCTCTGGAGAAAACGATCGTTTACCAGTGGCACGAACGGTAGACCATTGACATCGAAAACCGACGATGATGAAGTAAAAGAAATTTTGGTCAATAACCGCAAATTAACCATCAGAGAGTATTATTTGGGCGTTATGAGGCGTTTGCGTGAAGCAATTCGCCGAAAGAGACCAGAATTATGGACAGAAAACTCGTGGATTTTGCACCATGATAACGCACCGTCGCACAGTGCCATCATTATTCATAATTTTTTGACGAAAAATGCAACAAATACCATCCGACATCCACCGAATTGACCTGATTTGGCTCCCTGTGACTTCTTTCTGTTTAATCGAGTTAAAAAACCATTACGGGGAACGCGTTTCAGCAGCCGAGAGGAAGTGATGGACATACCGAAAACCGAATATAAAAAATGTTTCGAGGATTGGATCAAGCGCTGGCATAAGTGTGTATCAGTCGATGGAGATTACTTTTTTTTTTTTAGTTTAGTTTATTAAGCCAAATAAAAAATAATCTTACTTACTATAAATACAATTATAAAAATTTTAAAAATAGTATGTTATGAATGCATATAATTATGAATATATACTACAAATAAGTTTATAAAATTCAGTTCTGGGCACGGAAAAATCAATTAAATGATTATTGGACAGTGAATTATATACTCTTGAAGTTCTAGTTTTTAGACTGTTACAGGCATAATTTGATCTATGTAATTTTATGTAGAAAGTATTGAAATTCCGCAAACTTCTACCAGGTATATTGAAGCAAATCAGTTCTAACAGGTGATAAGAGTCTATGATACCACAAATGATACGATTGTATCATTCTCCGATTTACTAAAGAGTTTAAGCTAATAAGCAGGCATCGGGAATAATAAGATGGAATTGGTTCTTCGAATCTTAAAGAGGAAAGAGCATGCCTCAAAAATCAACTTTTTCCAGGCTTTGTGAATGGACTTCATAGAAAGGATTCCAGATAATTGCCGCGTATTCTAATTTAGATCTTACAAAAGAATTATATAATAATTTTTTTGTATAGGGTTCGGAAAAATCGCTGCTATTGCGTTTAACGAAAGCTAAAAGAGAGTAGGCCTTTGGAAAAATACAAAGTATATGACTTGCAAAAGTAAGCTTTGTATCAAAAACTACTCCTAAGTCCGAAATCTCAGATAGCGTCCTAAGGGTATCGCCACAAATATTGTACGAGGAAGGAATTGGGTGGTGAGACTTAGAGTAAGTCACATGAAAACACATTATAATGTTTAAGGCAAGTCCGTTACGAGAGGACCAATTAACTAAATTATTAAGGTCCGATTGTAACGAAATCACATCAGATATGTCTCGCACCTCTGCAAAAATCTTTAAATCGTCTGCATAAAGTAGATACTTAGAAAAATCGAAACATGAACCAATGTCATTTATGAAAAAAATTAAAAATAAGGGTCCCAAAATACTTCCTTTAGGTACAAAAAGGTAAGCAATGCATAATCTAATTAGTTCGGCACGAGTAAAGCGTAATTTTACAAAAAACTCTGAGATGAGATTAAATAACTTTGTTTACATCAAAGTTTATATTTCGAGGGTTTTTTTTTTTTTGTTTTTTTGTTTTGAGAGAGTAAACTCTTACACTAATCTCTAAACAAAAAGGTCACAAAAAAACTTGAATTTTCTTTTCTTCTTTTCAATTGTTTATATAAGCATAGATACTTTTTTCATATACATATATTTACTACTCGTAGTATTTTTTGTTGTTGTTTTTGTGGTAAATAAAAATGTAAAGGTAACAAACAACAAATAACAAAAATCACTGATAATTTTGTTTACTCTAAAGATTTCTGCTCTTTAAAATTCAACAACAACAACAACAGTTACTTTGGTGCTTGTTTAGCTGTCAATATCACTTGTCTTTGTTTATTCTAAAACTCTTAGAAAAATAGAAGAAAAAACTGTTTGACTTTTCAAACAAAAGATGAGAAAAACAAAATAAAGTTGCCGACGCCAACGCCGACGACGATGATAGCGAGGACACTTGAGTTGCAGCATACACACATGCAATAAAAACAGACGACAAATAACAATAAATTAACTTTTTAATTTTTTTGGCTTTTCTACCGCTACATTGTTTTTCGTTTGAGTGTTGATGCGCCACCCTGTGATTGTTTTTTATTTACACCCACGAAAGAAAAGTTCATGAACTTGAACATTGAACTTTTACCGAGGGCCATAATGTTGACAGACAAACGCTGCCGCTTTTAAAGCGCGGCGGGATGTCTCACTGAATTATATATTGCAATTGAACAATAACAAAAAATTTATATTCTTCTTCTTGTTCTTCTTTTTGTTAGTTCTATTTATTTTTTTTTTTTATTGTGAATGGCATCTGTTTTATTTTTCAATTGTATTGTTAAAAAGTCAAAGTAATTATTTAATTATTTATAATGACTTCATCATGATTTTACTTCAATATTCTCTTTATCAGTTTTCTAGTAATTTAGATAACATTTTTACTTTGATGTGTATACATACATATTAATTTTCTCAAGTGTCAGTCAGTTTGTTAGTTATAAATTAATTTTTGGTTTTCGTTTTTGATGATATTACTTCTGTAAATTGAATTTATTTCTCACAGAAATTCTGAAGAGGAAGATTTTATTGTATTTAAAAGCAGTGGCCATTGAACATAGAGACGGGCACTGCAATCTCGAATTTATTATCGTTCAAATTATTTTTTCCTTCGAAAATGTTTACCGTTTAGAGTTTAGAGTTGTTGGTTGGCTGGACTTAACCAAAGCACTCACTCAACGAGGACCATTGTGCTATACCCAAGGATAGAACCAGTAGAAGAGAGTAGAGAGACAGGAAAGTTATATGAAAGGAAGGTCTAGGGTTAGGTCAAGGATCTAATGGTTACCGTAGTTCAGTGGTTAGATGGTTGGTCTCCAATGCTAGCCCGGATGAACAAAATGAAGTACCTATGTTTTCTAACCACCAGAGATGCTCAGCGGCACTAGTGGGAGGTTTGGGAATAAAACCTCCTTTCTCTCTAAATATCTCATACATTTTGTGCGTTAACCCTTCACTGCCCATGCTGCCATGTATGGTCCCACCACTTTGGATGATAATAATGGCGCCATCTTTGAATTTCGTAGATTTTGGCTTTCTGTATCGATGCGCATATATAAAGGTATTAGAAAACGCCAGATGTCAAAAGTTATTGCCATTTTTATGTAAAAAAAATACGTTTTTCACATAAAAATAAAATTTTTGATTTTCTATATAGCCGAAGGATATTGTTTCCATAAATTTCCCACTGAATAATTGGCATAAATTTTTATTTTTGGTTATTTTTCTTAATAATGTGATTAAAGAAAAACAGTTATGCATTTCTATTTTACTTGATACTGCCCAAACTAACCATATATGGCCTACTCGGTAATTTCAGATTTTAACACTTGTAATTCAGATATTGAAAAAGTCATAGAACATTGTTCAGAATGAAGAATGCTTTTCCTTAATATTTTTTTAAACATAATTTGCCTTGTTGAGCAGGGAAGGGTTAATATCGAATCAAACAATATTTTGAAAGAACAAAAAAACAGGCACAAAAATAGCATCCTACAGTATTTTTCCACGAGGAACATTTTTGTCGAATGCACTTTACCGAAATTTCTACATTTCCTCTTGATTTTTACGATTTTTTAAGAAAATTGGGACTCATTGCCCATTGGGTAATGGGCAAGGTAAGGGAGGATTAGTTCAGGATAAATGTTTTCCTGGTCTTCTGGCTCTAATTTGTTTCCGAATGGATATTCAAATACAGTTTTTCGCTAAACTTTGAAGGAAAACATGCGGAAAACTAGACGCGATAGAGAAAAACGGCTGATGCAGTTTTACTCAATTAAAATTTTGTGGGACATACACACACAATCGTAAGAACTGTGGCGGTATTTTAACAAATTTTTTTTAATTTTAAAACTGTGAAGTTGAAAAAACATATCTCATTAAAACAAATGAATTTATTTTGGGACATATGTGTCCCTATGTGCGTTAAAAGTGGCATTTATTACAGTTTATTTCACATTTTAGTTCATAACAAATAGTATCGGTTTAATTAAAACTAAGTACAAACATTATAGGTTAAGTTGAACATTATTTGAAAAATAGAAATTTAATTCGTATTCGGCAAAACAATCTCTTTAGGCGGTGAAACAAAGATGTACAGCTTCGGTCAATAAAATAGCAGTGAGGGATGAAGATTGTTTCACTTTACGCAAACATTTTTTGATTTGTATATTTATATAATATTTAGATATTAATAGACGACCTCGATAGCCTAGTGGATAGTGCACTAGACTTTCATCTGGGAGGTTCGGGTTCGATTCCCGTCTTCGTCTGGTGGTTAATTTTCATTACTTTCTTATATTCACTATCAATATGAATTGTATGAGAATTATAAGATAGTGTACAAGTACACACCTCGGTTGGTAATGGCAAAACCACCAAGCCGATAAAAAATTGCCTCACCGCCGTTCGGAATCGGCGTTAAACTGTAGGTTCAACTATGTGGTATCACAATGGGTCGTTCAGGCCTAAGTGTGTCTCTCGACAGCCACTCCAACCTAGCCTAACCTAGATATTAATAGGAGCTTGTAGAGTTTTATACTTCTAGCAGAAATAATTTGTATCTTTAAGGCTTCAAAAAAATTACTCTGGACGCATGATTTGACCAGTCAATCAAGATATTCTCTAATTAGACGAAGAATCGGGCTGTGCGACCGTCGAAAGTTGCAATATCCTGCCAAAAGTTTTAATATTGTTGAAAATGTGTTGCACATAAAGTGTAATAACTTAGCCAATACTAAAGCTAAACCTTTATTCTCATTCTAAAGAAAAAACTTTACGCTATTAATGGATGTGATAAAAAATTAATTTACAATTTTTTCATACCTAAAAATGCGATAAAAAAATAATAACTTTTTTTAGTGAGTGATTCAGCATGAAAATTAATGAAATCGTTGTTTTTGTTTCTAACTCCCAAACTAGACTTCAGAAACCCATCGCTAAGCACTAAAATTTTTTAGAGTTCACGATATCGATTCATATAAAATTCAGCGATGGGATATTTCGTTTTCAGCTCGTAATAAAGACCAAAAAATAGAAAATTCGAAAAAAAAGGTTTTTTTTTGTCAGAATTTCAACTTCGAATCTCTATAACTTTTGACTGAAATGGAATAGAGAATCAAATAAACTCTTAAATTAAAGATAATTGACTTTTTGGAGATATATAGATGCTTTCCTTTTCATTTCGAAAAAATGGTAATTTTGATAAAAATGCCGACCCATGCTTTTATGAGGAGAGCTCAATTTTGAGAGTAAATTGTAGGCAGTTATGGCTCCATAGAACAAAATTCTTGTACAAATAAATTTGTACGTGATGCGCCTTCTATGTATTATATATTCTTTGGTTATAGCATGAAATTGCCAATACTGTTTTTTCCCCTTTAGAATAGGTATTTATGTTCTAAAATTAGTTTAGATTGTATGAAAATGCTATTCCATAAAAGTAAGTAAGTAGTAACCCTGGAAAGTATAAGGTCACTCTTATTTCAAAATATTTCAATTTTTCAATTTGGAAGGCATTGCTTGACTGCTGCTATACTAATTTGTTATAAAATTTAGAAAATTCGGTAATGTTACTTTCTGTCCTGAATGAATAAAAGCCTCTGCTTAATTATATCAAATTAGAATAAGTGCAACTACTTATTTTGTTTTATCAATTTAGTGTGAAACGCTTATTTCTTTCATGTATGCATATTAAATACTTATATATGTATATGGGACTATTTATGTAAGTACGTTTATTTGCTCCAATTAATTTTGATAAGTTATGTAAACAGTTTGTCATTTACTATTTGTACTCCCATAAATATTAATAACATAAATTTAACATGCACTCGTACATCACTTCAATTGTAAATCTTACGTAATGAAATAGCACAGGTTGGTGGGTGATTATTTAATAAATTAACGTAGCCAAAGAATATAGACGCCATAAACCAAATATAGACAACGTATTTATCATATCAAAAACTATAATTTTAGAAGATTTTACTACCAAAACTAAAACATAATTATAACCCCCACATAAAGTAGAAGAATGAATGATTGATACTCCCCTTTTCCAAACACACTCATCGAATATGTCAAACAAAACTCCATATACTTAACCAACAAAAATTAAATGAAATCCATGACAAAATGCAACACCCTCTTCAACACGTATTTTGTATTTTTTCTATGAAATATTTAGATGAAATATTAATGCTAAAAATGCACTTGTCATGGTGCCACCACGCCGCCACAAAAAAAAAAAAAAAAAAAAAAAACACACACCCTCTATACTAAGCACAGCATGTGTGTATTTCTGGTGATAATTACAAAGCAAATATCACAGCCACAAAATCCATATACGCTTTATATAAGTTTTACCATTCATCACCACAACTACACACTACCCTACTATTCACTACTATTATTATTATATTTACATAAGTATTTGTAAAAGTACTTTACTACCTTATGCTATGTTCATATGTAGTAGTGAACGATAAATACGTATTATTAATTTTATCCTTATTGATCCTTTTAAGCTGCAGTATGCTGAAATTACAGTGCAAATGTGTAGTAAATGCTGATTTACTACAATTTTTACTGCATACCATTCACATATTACTAAAAAGCAATAAAAATGGTTTGGATGATAAAAAGAAAATGAAGAGAAATTGCATTTCCGTTGCTTTACCGAATTATGTATTGTGACAAATTATTACAAAAATATGCAAGAAATGCATAATTTTCTTCTATTCAAAGTAGAGAAAAGCTATACTTAAATATACTTTCTTTTTTATTTTTTTTTTTTATTTCTAAGAATTTCTCACATATGTTGCAACTCCCATACAGTAAACGCAAACGTACATATTTTTATTATCATACTATTACACTTTTATGCTACCACACTTTTGGACATTATCATTTCCGCAAGGTACCAAGTAGGAATTATGGTGAAATGTGAATGAATGGAAGAGCGAACTTATGACCTGTAAAGTTTCATGTGTCATATTTACTATAGTTCTATCGAGTGCGATAATTACTCCTTTAATTAAAGTAGTAATATTGTATTGAACCCGAATTCTGCTAGCTTGTCCATATGGACACATGCCCAACCTAAGACACAAGTTTATAGATCATAATAATAATATATAGGTATGGAAAGTCTGGATGCCCCATTCTCTTTTGTTACTAAGTATAACTTTGAAGTATTTTTCGAAGTTATATATCTTGTCTCTATCATCTCTAGGCTAGGAGAAGGTCAGCAGAGATACTTTCGATGTCTCTACTGCTGAGGACTTTCTCCCTGCCAGCTCCTTCCCTTGATATGCCTGTAAGTGTCCTTTTGGCAGTCATCTTTATTACTATGTGTAGGGAAGTGAGGTCGAGTAGTGCCTCATAGCTCCTGTGATACAAACACAGGCCAGTCTTTGAACTTTGTTGAGAATTTTCTTCATTGTGACTAGTTCAGCTCAAATTCAATGCAGCTTTTATCTACTCATGAAATTCGTGTTCGAATTGCAAACGTTGTTTGGGTTCGGGTTTTCGGTGAATATTCATAAATACAAGTACACGTACACACGTGCATTGCAAAGCTTTAACCTGGACCAAAAATTGACCCGCGTATTAAACTAAATTGTACAAATACTTCAAATCAGCGCTAGAAACATTTGCCGCATACTTAAAAATTTTTTAGTCAAAAGCTGAATGGTTCACAAAAAAATATACGGAATCGCATGTACGATAGTGGTGACTGTCCAATTTAATAATTTTCCAAGAAACTTTTCAATTCACAGCAAAACAAAACGATCGTGTATATGGTTAAAGAAAAGTTCCAGCCACCATTCGAACAAATCATGGATACAAAGCGCTTGCAATTTAAAATTGGGCGTTTGCGTGTAGAGTGTGCAGACGAAAGCTTTTTATAAAAATCATACATCATTGGATCCACTAATCCATTAGAACACTGACTCGTATGTGATATTGTCTTCGCTAAAATGTTTCTCGTACATCTTGAACGGCATTTCGAAAGCCAGGAGGTGGCTACATTCCTTTAAAATGAATAGTACCAAAACTTTGAAATGTTAGCTTTCAGTAACCAAATGGGTTGAAAAAGATAGCTCAAAAACTTGTTGATGCTGTTTTACTTCCTCTTCGAATATAAGGCCGTGGACATTTCCATATAAGAATAACGTATTCTCTGATGTCTAATTTTACACATGTCTAATTTTACTCACCTGTACCGTAAATTTTCTACTAGGAACTGTGAAGTTCACTCATGTCTATTTTCTTTCTTTGTGTGTGTGTGTGTGTATGTAGTTGTCATAATTCTTTAAGTGTCTGTTCAATCTCTGCGTTACTATGTATGTATGAGTTTTTTTTATTGAACTTCCTCTGTTTCATTGCATTTTTTCCAATGCTGTTCTTTGACTGCTTTCTTCTTTTTTTTTTGCTATGGTATGAACAAAAATTGCATAAATATTTCACTTACGCTGAGTTGCATTTTATTCCTTCATGCCTTTATTCATTCATTCCTTTGTTGGTTTTTGATTTTGTTGCTATTCATGCGACATAATTTATTTATTATAGTCTTTAAATGTGCGTGTATATCTACGAGAATGCGTCTGCAGTGGAACGCATAAATCTATTTTGAAATTTTCGTTCTCTGGTAATAAATATTTTATGTGAAATGGAATGAAAGTCTTGAGCGCAATATTTCTTTTCCTTTCTCAGTAAAGAATTTCTACAGTTCCTGAATATACGAGTATGTATAACACTATTAAGTAGGTATATGCTGCAATTTTATAAAAACAAATATTTAATATGATTTTTAATAAATGTTGTATACATAGCTGAGTTGTTTGAAATCTATATTCAATTAATTTCGAAAGTGTTTTTAATCATTGGTTAAATTAGGTTAGGTTAAGCTGTTATCAATCAGGGCACACTTATGCCGGAAAGCGGCCCAATTCTTTGTTATGGTTAGGACTTAATTTAGCTCTTATCAGGTTTTCAGAATTGCTAGAGTCTAAATTTTGTTGAAATAGCCTGGATAAGAATCTTATAGAGACTAGAAGAGCATTTTGCCCAGGTTTTCATTACTTTTGGAAAAGTTTCAATAAGATAAAATTTTCGATGTCATAAAACCAAATGAGGTGCCCTATTATATTCAAGAGTCTCGTTATGGCTCTACTTTCCTTTATACATTCTACCAAATATTTAAAGTGAATTCAGTGTGATTTCCAGACCTTTTTATTTCATATCATCGCCCACATTCATTCATTTCAAAATAAATTCAATGTTGTCAACATTCAAAATTATATTGATAGAATGAAACATCAACTCGAATGGTACTGAAAAACTCATTGAATATGTACTCTTAATACATATGCTCATTAAGGCGCCTCAAATCACAAAAAGAAAGTTGTTGCTATCCATCCTAAAAATGAATATTGATTTATTTTACGAAGATTTCCAAAATAAGTCGGTTTCAAGGATCAGGTATCGTGAGCTGGAATGTTTTAAAACAAAATCCTCTAAACATCGTCTTTTGAATAAAACAATTTTTAATCAAGGCATAATTAATCTGATGGAAAATTTTCCCATATAAAACACGACTTTTAGAGGTTTTTTTTTAAAACAATCTAACTCATGATAACGTATTGCTAGAGCCGAAATATTTTGAGATTCCTCATAAAATAAATTTATATTTATTTTTGGGAGCGGTAGCACCAACTTTTTCTCATGAGGCATCCTAATGTTCTTACGAAAATGCACTAAATTGTGTGTTTGCATGCACAAAAATGTCATAAAATTTTTTCGCGCTACTGTGAATCATTTAAAATGCAACTACATATGTACATTTAAAGAAAAAAAAAACAGCAATAATAAAAACTCACAACAAGCGTAGTGAAAATGTGATTCCCCTATACTTATATGTATGTAAAACAGATGTTTTTTCTGTGTTCCTCTTGTGTCATTGTTGACGTAAGAACAAACATTTTTGACAACTATTTTGACAGTTAAAGAAATGCCAATAAATGTGAAGTTTCTTTTTCTACTGACGGGTATTCATTATTTATTAAAAAAAAAAAAAAAAATAATGCAACGAAATTGTTAGAAACTGCAAGCAACTGCATCATCAATTGTCAACGATGACAGCACGCAACAGATAACTTAGCAGCAACACTTTGACAACATCCCCATCAGCAAGTAAGATTGTAATTTTATTGCAATGTCACAAGCATTTAATATATGAAATATTCACAACTGCATGCAAAAAATTGCTACTTTGCAACAAACAAAAAATAAGAGAGAAGAGAAGAAAAACTAAAGTGCTGAAGCTGTCAAAATGTATGCAATTATTTTGCAATGTCGTGGTTGTTGTTGTCATTTTTTGCTTCAATGTTGATTGACAGTTTTGTGTTCCTCACTTCACCACGTGAGTTTAATCCAGTGCACGAATGAGTTGTGCTGGTTGCCTTGACTTGTTGGAGATTTACCTATGGAGACACTTTACTTCGTATGTATAAATATTATTGCTGATTTAGTCATTATTGCTCTCGTTTAAGCAGCAACGCAACTACAATGTTGCTTGCCTCTGGTATGTTGTTGCTATTGCTGTCATTATTCATTGTTGTTTTTTAGTTAATAACTTCATTTTTTGACACTTTACTTGGACTAGCGCGAATACCAAACGAAAGAACGAGCGACTTTTAACTAATTGCGCATCACTTGCATGTTGTTTTCAATGTTGTTGCTGTTGTGCTGTCAACAATCATAAAACATCAACAGGAAATCAACAGCAACTCATCACTCATCTCTTTTTGAATGTTGGTGCAGTGTTGCCATACTGTTGTGTTTTTTCTTTTGCTTTTACATTTTAAGCGTTTTTTAAGTGCCTTTTTATTGGAAGTTTTTCATGTTGTTGTGTTTGTTTCTTTTTTATGAAGGGGTGAGCGAAAAATTGTTGCTGCTTGTTTATATGTTGATGCAATTAAACAGGAGTTGAAACTGCAGCAGCAGGCAACAAGAGCAGCAACAACAACAGATGTTTGACATCAACACACAAGCAAGCACACACAGTTTTTAAAAACATTTGTATAAATTTATGTTGTTTTATATTCAGCATTTTATGTTGAAAATTTGATTTGTTTGCTTTATTCTTTAAGTTTCTTGGGAATTTTCGATAGAAATTTAAAATATTGTATAAATTTGTTCATTTATTTTTCCAATATTGAAAAATCTGTTCTCCTCGTTTTATCAATAAAATGCATTAAAATGCTAAAGCTCGTTTATAAAATTATGTATATAGCAAAATGATATACATTCTGTCAAATAAGTACCCGGAAATTCTCATTTTAAATTTTCCCTCTGAGAATATTTCAAAAAAATTTTTTCCCCAGGTTGGCACAACTGTCAACCACTATTCTGTGAATTTTTATTGCTATGTGTTAGTTTGGTTACGGCATCATTAAGAACAAGTCAACCTTTTGTGTGCGTTGCGATTTTTACTATGGATAAAAATATCGAACAAAGAGTTTGTGTGAAATTTTGTGTTTCAAACGAAATTTCTTGTGCCAAAACGACATGTTTTGGGTATGCGGAAAGTCTCAGCGCGATTGGTGCCAAAAGATCTGAATTTTCTTCAAAAAGTGAATCGCAGTAAGGTGGCTGAAGACATGCTTGAACGCGTAAATTCCGATCCAACGTTCATCGAACGCATCATAACTGGTGACGAGACATGGGTTTTCGAGTACGACATGCAAACAAGTCAACAATCATCGGAATGGCGCGCCAAAAATGAGCCGAAACCGAAATCGCAACGCACACAAAAGGTTGACTTGTTCTTAATGACGCCGTAACCAAACTAAATGACACATAGCAATAAAAATTCACAGAATAGTGGTTGACAGTTGTGCCAACCTGGGAAATATTCTCAGAGGGAAAATTTAAAATGAGAATTTACTTATTTGACAGAATGTAAGTAATGAATTTAGTTCACTAGCACAGTCAAATTAAATTATTGGTGGGTCCTGAGCAGTTTTCAGGAGTATGGTATAAAATTCTATAATTTATGTTATAACTACATATAAATTACGATAAAAATATTTATAAAAAAGTGTTTTTTAGGTAGCTTTAGTCCTGTTGCCTTAAATTTGGTAAGCCCAAATATAGAGCCTGTTCACAACTCATTAAACTAAGAAATATCACAGTAGTCCAGTCATTATAAAGATTTTCATAATAAAAATTCTGATCTGAGATTTTTCTTCAGTAATTGTTAGTGGTATCATAGATTCAAAAACCACAAAACTCAGTCCTGGGGTCACAGAGCGACCCCCTAAAAATCACTCCGCAATAATTCAAATAAACAAATATGCGCACACAGTAAATCCAAAGAACAAAATTTACATTGAATATCTCGAAAACTATGACCTATACGAAAAAATTACTAGAAACCTTTTTTTTTTAGGAAATCACTCAAGCTTTCTTTTAGTAGTATGTAAGCAATTTTTTGATATCTCCAACGATTAACCAGTTATGAGTAAAAAAAAAGGCTTTTTTCACTAAAGGGGGCATTTTTTGGTGGGGTCGCTCTGCAACCCCAGGGCTAATTTTTGAGGTTTTTGAATCTATGATACCCCCACTAATAATTACTGAAGAAAAATCTCAGATCAGAATTTTTATGAATTTTTGGTGCATTTTTTACTCTACCGACTGGGCTATAGTCAGACCGCTTTCAAAATGATCAAATAACACAGTACAACAGCCAATCTGGGTAGTGAGAAATACCAGTTTAGGATAAAAGTACTCGACTAGTAGCGTAAAATCTCCAAAGGGTTTGACGTTTCTGGATCGCCGGTTTTTTTTTTATTTTAGAGCAGGCTTAAGGAACGTATATACGTTGTCATTACAACAACAGTGTATATAGAGACGGGCAAATCATACGGCCGTTTCGGAATCCGCCACGATTCTTCATCAGTGATCTTAGGATAGTTCTTAGTCTTTCAATATCCTATATAAAGTACTAATATTTGAAATCGTAATCCAGAATTACTGATTCGATTCCAAATATCTTCACTGAATAGAGATATTGAAAGAAAACTACCACTACCGTTCTATATACTTATTTCTTGTTGTGTTTTCTCATTGTAACTAGTCAGCATAACCGTTCGTTATTGAAAGTCAAGTACATGAGTGTGTATGTTTGTAGAAAAATGATTCTATGTGTCATTTTTCTGAATCAGGCCCCATTTAATCACTTTATTATATTTTTAGTAGACTATAAAAAATTAAATGTAAGCGTTAATAGTTTTTCAAAGTCTTGACTACAGTTTTTTGCATTGATGTCTCGACAAAAGGAATTTCTCAATACACAAACGATGACCCGGGAATTGTGTAATTCACGAAGAATTTTTTAATTTTCGGAAAAGCAAAGAGTCTCGCTTACTTTAAAATTGTACAGAACAGCTTCCGGGACCAATAAACATTATCCGATTTGAAAAATTCTTTTTGCATTATATTTGTATTTTTAATTTAACAGAAGTTTGGAAAATATTTTCGTTGAAAAATTAAAAAAAAATCGGAATTTTTGGCTTAAATTTCGATACTTTCAGACGTTTTTTGGAACCTGAAGACATTATCTGATTTCATAAATTGTATTTTCGTTGTATTGGTCTACATGAGTAGAACTTTTCTGCGCTGTTACTTTTCGATTTGACGCCATTTTTGGATGTTTATCAGGTCTCATAGAAAAAAAAGTTAGTGCGGCGCCTCCTAAAAAAGTTGTCCTTGGTTTATTTTATGAAGATTCGCAAAATATTTCGACTCCAGTGAAATGCTGTTGTGAGCTTATAGTCCATTCAGCGTACTATACATTCATTAAGAAGGTAAGTAGTTTAACGAACTAAACTGGAAAGTCAACCGTTCATAAAATCATAGAAGAGATGCCCAAAGGATCGGAAGATCTTTGAAGGAAAATTATCCCCAAAATTTGTATCTTGTATCAAACTCTTTTCTATGGGAAAAAGCTTTTCACTACCCCTTACATTCTCACAAAAAATTCTCTACCAATCTACAAATTGAACATAAATTTTCAAACATCAAACATGAATTCCAAAATAAATTAAAGAATTTCTTAAAATATGCCGCCTTTGACTTTGAAGAATTGTCACAATCCATTAATTACACAGTGAACGAATGACACCCAAAAATCTAAATGGCATCAACATAGTGAAATTATTTTTATCAAACTTTACGATCAAGTTCAATGGAACGGAAGTAATTCCCTTCATTGTGCACACACGATCATGCACAATACCGTACCACATAGAGAAGTTAAATAGTTTGCGGCATTTTTATATATGTCATTGGAGGTATGTTTTGGAGCGTTTACGCTATGAACAACTTCAATGGAAAAATGTCAAAAAGATAATTTGATCATGTGTCAATTTGTATGTGGTACAAACTGTCATGTTGACATATGTTTGAATATACATGCATAAGTATGTAGGTATAATGTTGATGACGGTTTGATGTGGATTCGAGTATATTGAGGTGAACTTGTATAATTGAAAACACTAATTAAAAGTGATTGGAGAGCAAAAGAGCATGCTTGATGAATTTACAAAGCTGCGACGTTGAATTTTAGGAATCAAATTTTTTTTCTGGAATATTACGTTCGTTTTTTGAAAGGGCCTAGTAATTGAAGTAACCTGCAAAACGAAAATCTTCACTTCAGATCAAATAAAAAAGTTTAAAATGAAAATTCAACATTTATACTCACATTTATCTTACTTTAAAATAAGTTCTTCCACAAAATATACCCTCTAACTATTAAGAAAACTCCTCAGAATTTCACCTGAGGTCTTAAATTCATATGTCGAAATTTGCAATCGATCAAAGAATTGGTCAGTAAATATCATACAATTTCAAAGATATATACCAAATTTTTTATTCAGCCTGATTTACCTTAACCTAGTTTGACTTAAAACAGTTAAACAAGAAGAATCGTTTATGAATATTTTCTGTTCTGTGCAAAACTAGTCAAAGTATTTCTAAAAATTTCTAAAACAAAACCAGCAAAACACACAAACTTCAACACAAATATTTACACAACTTTCACACACACACACACATAAATATTTATACCCTTTTCCGTGCCTTTGGTTCTTAAAATTCCATAGTTGTGTATAGTTTAGGATACGAGTAGTTTTCAGTCTTTAGAACGCATGAATGCATGAACGCCTAAAATGACACAACATAAATTGTTCGACAATAGCAACGGCAATTGAGAGAGAGAAAGCATTACATAGCAAGTGTTTTTCAAACAAGTAAACATAGACAGACAGACAATTATGCAGCTATTCATGTTTGTTTGTATGCTCAACTGAATTTTCACAATTTTCCCATGAATAGAAAAGTATTTGTGAAAAATTTTTCATTGTCATTTTCGGTTAGAAAGAATTAGTAAAAGAGAGAAGAATCTTTTATGAAATTATTAATTTTGAAAAACATACATTCACGCACACATATGCGCTTAATGAAAAAGGGAGTGAGATAGTTACACACCGAGATGTTAAAATAAAGGGATGCTTTTGAATTATGTTAATTTGTTATGGTTATTTTTACAAGCAACATGAACTTACATTACTACTGCTGCTGGTTGTAACTCTGGTTTACAACTGTGGATAAATATTTTGTTAATATTTTCATACATATTTAGTCATACACATAGGTAGAAAACAAAAGGTAGTATTATGTCACGCTTAATGAAATTTTATTGCCAATCCCTTTTGTCAAATAGTAAGTAAGTAGTAACAAGTACTATCTGCTTGCTTTTATTTTCCGCTAGTATTGAGTTACATAGATAGGAAATTAATTGCTTTTTATAAATTTCATTTCATAGCGGGATACATTTTTTCAGTGTTTTGGAAACCCTCATAATTCTTACAAGTTTATGTTGATTATGACATATTTTAGTTAAGTTAGCAGGTGCTTTGTTACAAATACAATTTTAATACTTTTTATTGTACTACTCGGATGTATATTATTTATGCACTAACAGTAAATTAACCATGCTTGTTTTTTTTGCTTTTTTGTTTTGTACATATTCCCTAAGGATAACAGCATTTTTCTAAGTTGTAGTTGTATTTGTAGCCATTTATTTCATTTTCTTGCACATTCATCAAATTTTATCATTTTCAGCTGTTTTATTTTTAAGTACCTACATTTTTATGTTTTTATAATTCATGCTCATTTATCTTGTATTTTTGTGTAACTCCTATCGGTTCTTCTTAATATTTATTATCGCATTGTAGTACATAATTACTTTTGTCATATATTTCTCATTAGTGTCGACACATGTAGGCTCTCCTTTTGTTAATTTCATATCCTTAAGGTACTTACTCCTATTCGCGGTCTCCTGCTTAGTTTTTTGCTTTTTCACAAAAATCATGCGTCTTTCCTTTTTAAACATTAATTAGCTTTGCTTGATTACTTCTTGAAATTGCTAATGTCAACGTAGCATTTTATTTATGAACGTATTTATTTTCATTTGAAATTTATTTACTGTCAAATGGCGCCAAATATAAAATTTTCTTAATATGAATGGCGTTATGAAAAGCGGTTGGGGTGACTCGAAAGTTAGGCACTGCGATAAAAGATGATCTACTATCCTAATGAAGGCTAGACCATCTGTTGTGGAAGAGGTTTTGATTTCGTTCGTTGATAGAAACGGTTTGCTAAAAATACCCCTTCTTTGCCGAGCAAAAGCTAGATATTCAGACTGAATGTGAGATGTCGTCTATGTTTGGATGATATAGTGGCCAGATAGAAAGCCTACTAGCAATCTGAGATCCGTTTTATTTAAGTTCAAGGATTTGGTGAGAGCGAGAGGAGTAAAAAAAACTTCTTTGCCTGACTATGGCACTATTGAACAGAATGACAATAAGATATCCATTCGTCTCTCGTCCACGCCCCTATGATCGATTTGGAACAAGTCCAGACGATTCCACAGAATAGATCGTGGCCTGAGTGTAAGGTCGCTGAACCCTGCCTAGCAAGTTCATCAGCAGTTACATTACCTAAGTATATTGACACAGTGGTCTGGTACCCAAAAAAGCGTGATTTTAGTACGGGTAGACAACTGCAGCAGACCCTTAAAACACTCCTTCACTAATTTCGAAATGAAGTACCATGATAAAAGTGCCTTGAGAGCCGCTTGACCTTTATTAAGGTTAATTCTGGCTCAGGTCTCAATTGCGTATAATTCGGTTTAAAAAACACTAGTCTAAATACCCAGTGGAATTGAGATTCGTTTGTTAGGTCCACGTCTAACGCCAGCACCAGAACTACAATCGGGTTTCGAGCCGTCAGTATACCAATTGAATACAAAGGGACGGAAGTTGGGGAATTTGGCATTCAAGTCGGACCTGGACGGAAGAATGATATTAAATTTGCGACCAAAGTTTAGATCCCTAATCATAAAATCTGACACGGAGCAGATTAGAGTAGTAGGAATTTTACTAAGAATAGACAGATGACTGGTGGAGCCTTTTAGTAAGTAGGATAAAACTTACAGCCGTATGGCCGTATTTCGAGGGAGGGTTTTAGGATGTTCTCACCCCCCCCCCCCCCAAATGTGGAAACTTTCTTCTAGTGCAAAGAAAAAAAAAAAGAAATAAAATTTTTAACTTTTTACCTCCATTGTTCTTTTTCTTAAAAGTCAGAAATATAAAGAGATCTGCGCCATGTAACCTCCACTATTATCTCTTTAAACGCCTGCATATTCCAACATCACCTCCAGCTTTTGCACATAATATATTACAATTTAATTACCGGAAATCTAAAAGGCAAACGGTTGTGATTGATTTCGTTGAATACCATTCTCATTCATTATCTTCATATGTTCAAGTTCATTCATTGAAAGGAAATTATTTGTAACAGTCAAAACTCCCACGTAGATACATTTACTCACACACATTTATTCCGCTTATATACAACAGAATTAACTAATTGAGCATAACGCAATTAGTTACTAGTTAGAATATGCCTTTCAATGTTACTCACGTTAGATACACCTTTTAAATAATTCCGTATTTTTGATAATTTAGGGGTTAATTTGTTTTCTATTTTCACAAAATTCTACTACTAATTCATATTCCTTATCGAAGACTAAATGTGAGAATATAGCAAAATTTACGAATATGTAATTCAAAATTAATCAAAATTCAAGCATAAATTGCAAATACCATATATTATATCGAAAAAGTGTTTATGACTTTATGTATGCAGCAGCACGTTTTTGGCCTCTTTGGTTACCCCCTATATATAAATTGAATTCGTTATGCCATACTATCACACATACACACACACACACTCACTCAAATACATAATTGTATACCCTACTTCATCTATTCTGCACTCTTGATGCCTAAGTGTTCCTTTTTCGATGCCATTTGCGTTTATCGCAAATTATTTTCACACGATTGCCTTCGCTATTCAATTGTACAAATGCGTAATTTCTTCTTCAGGTTCTAGCTTTTTCTTTTTTAGCTGTGGGTTACGATACTTCAATGCATACTAAATTTTACGTTTTATTTCGTTATAATTTTTGCGGTTTTACATGCAATTTATAGTGACTTTGATTGAATATAAATTGAGGTTTCAAAATTGGAATCAGAGACGGCAATGAGTGTAAGTAAAAATCTTTTTTTTTAAAGTATTGCAATTAAATTTTTTGGTGAGATGTGAGAATTTCAGATATGCAATGCATACATACACTGATACATACTTAATATACTTTTATATACTAGTTCGATATATGCCTTTTCCCATATATATTAAAACAATGCAGAATTGACCGACCTACATTAGTTTTCCACCTACGTATTTTTCCCCTGATTGGGCATTTTTTGACCATTCAACATCGTAGTGATTGCTAATATATTTTTGCTCACTGAATCTAAATTCTGACGCAAAATGCTGTCAACACGCACAGTTGTCAAGAAAAATAGGGGAAATAGTTGAATTTGAATTTGTCAATTGAATTACTCTTTAGGCTTATTTTTTGTTTTGAGATCAGTTCCTAAGAATCATTTTTTTTTTAAAGAACCACAACTAAAGGTATCTCGAGTTGTGTATTGATATCTCTGCTATTGATACGCTAAACCGAAAATTTGGTCCTAAGAAATTTGAGACTTGTGTGAAGTTTAACGTGGTGTAGTAACCTAACTACATTACATAAACGGAGTATATCGATTATGCAAACTCAACGTTGAGCGTAGGCAGTTAGTTGCTTGACAATACATTACGTTTTCTTAATGAAGCCTTAAATATGCTTTTTTGAACTCCCTTATCTAATGTAGTCTCCATATTCTTGAGGCTTCAAGAACCCGCAAAAGATGGATGGGATCGAATTGGCACGGATTACATTAATTCGATCCCATACAACGGCTGGTCAAAAGTCCAAGGCGTTTTCTGACAAAGATCGCACACACTGAAATTTTAAGTCATTGATCTTCTATGTAAAATCAGTTTTAATCTAACCCCAAACGTTAAGCTTAAATGCATTTTTAGCAGAAGTTGATGATTTCAAAACAATTTAACATATTTTTAATAAGTTTTTAATGCATTTTTAAAAAGGTTTGTATACTTTCAAGATCAAACACAATAATTTTGATTAGAAAAGTGCAAAAATATTGCGTTTAGACAACTTTTCAAAAATGTGTTTAAAATATCTAGATGGGTGAAAATACCAACTACTTATATATATTTAAAAAAACTAGCCCATAATTTCAATAAATTTTTTACTTTTTGTCCATGAAAATTTTAGATTTACCATTTTTTTTTTATTTTTAAAAATATATAAACTTATAAATACCTACACAATATTTATTTTACAATATTTTGAAAAACAAAAAAAAAACTTCAAATATGTTGGGAAAGTTTTAATTTAATTTTAAAAAGTTTTTTACATCCAAATCCAAAGCTGGATCAATGCCATTCAATGCATTCAAAAATGTTAAATTTAACATCATAATGCTACTTGATTTTGAATATCTGTAGCACCCACAGTAATTAATTGATCCAAAAGACTTTTTCGTCTCCTCATAGTTGAAGTATTACTTAAAATCGATATCAAATAGGTTCGGTTTCGATTCAACGAATTTATCGACTTCTGTCTGTGAGGCAAATCACTGTGCGTGATCTTACTACTGCAATTTAAAGAAATTATTTTGAAAAAAAGTGGAAAAATCAAAGATTAGATTATTTCTATACGATTAGAGGCGATCTACAGTTTGGGGCCGTTCGCTTATTACTTACATAACGCGCAAGGGGAGAGAATTCCGACAATTTGTTGCGAAGTGAAAAAAAAAAAATTTTGGGCAAAAATAATAAAAAGTGATTCCTCTTTATCCACTCAAGCTGAAACTTATGCAAAAAAATAAGACCAAGAAGAGGAAAAGCGCGGGAAAATGGCCAAGTTATAAACGATTGAGTTAATAAATCCAAATCACAGTTATTCTGAGTGCATTAATAATTAATTAATTAATATTAATATATTGAGTTTGCTTTGCTTTACATTCTCCACATTCTTTCTTTTTTATTTTTTGTGGTGTTTTCATATTATTAGAATATGTTAGAAATAGTTGTAACTTTTGTTTCGTCTTCGGTTGCCTATGGGACTCGTTTCTCCCGTGAGGAGCCATATGTAGTTTCCTAACATTGCTTCATCCCAAAATCCTCTTAAGATTCTTAATTTTTTTGGTAAAATCTATTGTCTTCCTTGTGCTCAAATAGGAGAATACTTGGCCTTCCTTGTTTAACTCATTAAAGACGAGTAGCAACCAACGTAGATAGATCAAGAAAGTTACTTGAGAAAAAAAATGTTTTTGAACCTGGCTCAGGAACGGCTCAGCAATAAGGTGCCATATGGCACCGCTAGGCATTACTGGGTGAAGGCCCTCACAAAATTTTGAATGATGCCTAATTTAATGTACGACGATGGCAACACTGTGACGTTCGAACGCGTTTTCCCTTTCTGGACAGTTTTTCTTCTATAATGGTGATCCATCCACTCTTTACGTCGACAGCTCGGGATCTCTCACAAAGCAAAAGTCAAAAATATTCTAATAATATGAAAACACCAACAAAAAAAAAAATGTCGGGAATATATTGCAAGCAATTAAACTCAATTAACCGATCATAACTTTACTAGTACGTTTTGTTAAGATGTGTTATGACCAAAGGAGAAGGGTTCACAATTGGTCAAAAATTACGTTACGTATTATATGAACGACCCCTTTTCAGTCCGAACGGCGAAGTAAAAAGTTTTTTTGGGCAATTTTTACTTTTGAAGCTTTGCCATCCCTAGCTAATAGTTTCCTTTGCTGGAAATTGCCGTATATAATTTTTTGTCTTGTTTTCTATTTTTTAAGTTTGTTCGTGCCAAGCATCGAATTCGAACACCTCTAGCACATAGTTCAGCTTACTCCGCCGACCAAGTTTCGACTTAAATCTATTAGTTCACAACCAATTCTAGTCGGTACACAATTTTGTTGAAATACTCTTTTTTTTACATATTAACATGCGTTACCATTAAGAATTTTATTCTATTTTTCTTTTAATTTTGCTCAACTATTACAAACAGATTAATTAATTTATTTCTTCATTGAACATGTGTGGCACGCCAATAACTTTACCTGATGTATGTGGTATGATATTTTCAGCTATTCACCCTTTCTTTTAATTTTATCTCAACTCTTCGATTCTTTTGCTTGAAAAGGTGTTTTCAATGTTGACATTGCTTATTTACATATGCTAACAGGAGCAACAAAAATTGAAAATTCCAGGAACAAACAGCAACAATATCGTATATTAGCTTCGTTTATTGTTACAGTAGCCTTTACTATTGCTACTGTCTGTGCCTGCACTGGTGATCGTAGGCTTTATTTGACTATTTATTTGGACGCATTGCAGCTGTTTTATGCCCGTTTAACACCTTCAATTTGAATACACAAACTCGTATTTTATGTTTTTTATGTTTTTCTTTTTTTTTGGAAATTCAATTCAACTGGAAAATATGTTTGCATGTTTATCCTATATACGAATACACATGCATGTATGCATGTTTGTTATAGTATCGGTCCGAATATTCATTGCTGTAGGCCTTAACAACTACATATGCCGCATGTACTACAAACATGTTATATATAAATATTCGAATTCGAGTTCCATACAGTAGCAAAATTTACAAATACCTACCAAAAATCGTAATTTGTATAAGTAAACATTTTTGGATTTCGAAGATAATCGAAATGTTGTTTGGTTGAGGTTTTTTTTGTACTACGTCTGCATGTGCATGGTAAATACTTGATAGTGAATATAAATTTGAATGCATGTAGTTATTTTGTTTATTTCAGACAGAAAGATAAGAGAAATATGTAATAATCTATAGATTAGTAAAAAGAAGTATTTAGGGTAATAAATTCATGTTGATATTTTATACTGTCTACTACTGATACAGTTTGTAAGGGACTACAATTGATCGATAATTTCCTCAGAACCCTGTTTTTAACCTAATAAAATATATTTGTGCATTAACCAACGACAAAGTGTTATATGCTGGGTAAAAATGGCATCCCATCTAAGAAGTCTGTAGGCAATTGGTCAAAAGTCTCCGACCCCAGCAAATTAGTTGATTTCTGTAGATCCTTGGAAATAAAAATATTATATTTCTCTTTATTTCAAACACTTATTTACTTTCAACATGCTAATCCCACAAGTAGATGACTCGAAATAAATACTAGAAAATTAAATTAAAAACACAAAAATAAAATAACGAATAAGATACTTTTATTTACATAACCAACCAGCAACAAAAAAAGGAGCAATAAACATTTGACATTCAGTCGAACGCTACCAAAAAACAAAACAGAAACAGAATCTGACCAAATGACAAGTGGATTTTGGGCTGGTTTTATAATTAACAAGGCATACAAAAACAAATACAATACCCAGCCATATTAAACCAGCAAAGCTGCTTAAGGCATCCGGACAAGCAGACAGGCATTCAAGCAGGAGTCTAAATAAACAGTAGCAATGACAAAAAGTTGACTGAATAAAAACACACAGAAGACACAAAGAACTAAGCAACATCTCGTTGAGTTGTAAACATAAGATTTTTCTAACACTTCAAGTGTCGAAATAGACGGCATGATTTGTATGGCCTAATAGACAAAAAGAGAGAGGGAGAGAGAGAGCAATAGTTGACATTACACAGTAAATGACAAACGCAGTAAATTGAAAAGACTAAATTCTCTGAAATTTGACGCGACAGACGCGCGGTTTTAAATTTTCAAGTACATTACTTGAAAATTTTATTCATAAATTTTGCATTTATTTATTTATATAATATTTTTGTGTGGTCGTTCCACTTGAAAGTTAAATAAATTTAACTGCAAAATAAATTACAAATGAAAAAGAAAAGCGAATACACTTTTGTCAGTATATACGTTCTGGCTATTATAAGCGTTAATAATTACTCCGGAAATGTAAGTAAGTAACTAAAAACCATTCTCAACGTTTTTGTCTATTGCGTTTTTACACTTCCGTTGTGGTCTGCGGTTGAGGCAATTGCAGGAGGGAGACCTACAGCAGTGATTGGGTATAGAATACCTGAGAATTTCAATACAAATATGAATAGATTCTTTCATAATTATAGGTTGTCGCAATAGTGCGGAAATGTTACAGGAAATAAAAGAAAATATAGAATAGATTTGTTAATGTACTAGGCTTAGCATTGAGGGCAAAATGTTTTAAATAAAATTATATACTAATTAAGAGTTAAACATGAATGGTCAAAGTTTGTTGAATCTTGTTGAATCTTATACACAGTATGAAATCAGATTTTCAATGTAAAAAAATTATTCAGTTTAGGGGATTCTTCTTCTTTTATGGCGGAACAGTTTATTTAGAGCCCAGGCCGAGATTTTCGTATCCAATCATATTGTGCCAGCAATATTTGTTCACGAATAGAGTATGGTGGATTACATTTACTAAAAATGTATAAATTTCGATTAAGGGGGTCACATGGTATAGACGCCAAAAACAAGTAGGGGAGTGTCATCAGGATTGGAGCATGTTTTGGCTTTTCCTTTTTGTTGAAACTAAAAAAAAAAAATTTCAAATTTTAGATTTATTTTAATTAAAATATTATTAGCTTGTTTTCAAAGAACAAATAATTATCAAAAAACCTTTTTTTTACTAAAATTTTTTAGTAGAGTTAAAAGGTAAAAAATTCACCTCCATAGTTAAAGGTAAAGCATTACCTAGCAATTTCAATGTTATAAAGTGATATAAACGTCCTGAACTTTTTCTCCAATTTTGTATGTTTCTAATTATTTTTGTATCTAATTTAAAATTGTGGTTATTCGATGTTCTATTTATGTATGTAAGTACTTATATGTATGTATGTCTAAGCTGAGATGTATAATATGGTATATTTTTTCATAACAGTCTATTGTCGTTAAAATCAAAAAGAGCTTTTTTTGTATTTAATTAAATAATTATACTACTTATAAATACTGTATATTTTTTTATCATTCAATAATAGACTTCACTCACTGAAGTGAAGTCTCAATTGACTGCAAGACTTCAAACAAATTTGAAATCATGATTGTGACTTGAAACCAATTTGAAGTCAAGACTGCGACTTCAAGTATAATGTGAAGTCATGTGAGTGATTGTGATTTATTTGCCATGAAGTCTCAAATTGATTTCTATAATCAATGAGCAGTCATTGACTTCAAAAAGACTGGTGACTTCATTTTTTAAAGCCATAAGTCTCAAATGAAATCAAAAACTGTAATCAGAAAACGTAATTAATTTCCAGTGACTTCAATGAATACAGCTCGAAACGACTGCAATCTTTTATAGCTCTGTGTATATTAACTTAAAGGACGCCAGTGAGATATAACGGAGAGCTGTTGAGCTTCATCGGAACTCATATTTTCAATGCAAATTTTGTAAGTACTTCTCCATATCTTTTCAATAAATTATAACCTTAGACAAAATTTTATTCCGATAATTCTGCTGTACAGATCAGCTTTTCAGATTCATTTTCAAAAATTCGGTTTTTTCGATCCAATTATAAATTCTGCCTGCATTTGTAATTTTTGATCATGATCAAAATCAAAGAATTATTCTTCTAAGTAGATAGAAATGTCAAGTTACTATCTCAGACTCTTAATCATGTTCGAAAGCCTGATGGTTGGGGCTTAAAACTTTAAAATCGTTAATCTGACACAACCACGTTGCTTTCTTCTCCAACCCTTCATAATACTCAATATCGCTTTTGTCAATCACTCATATTTTATAATTTGATGTTGTATTTAAATATAAACAAACCATAAAATTTTTAACTAGGTACTAAAAAATAATCCAAGGAAATATCAACACAAAATCATATAGCAATTTCAATTTCGAGAACAACAAAATCTAAAAGGAAATTAAAAATCTAACAAATTTTCTGAAATTGGGGAGAATTATAAAAGGGAGCAAAAATAAAGAAATAAAGGGGGGAAGATACGAAAATATTACTTGTGGAAAAAAATCCAATATAATTCGGAAATTCCAAAATTATGAAAACACCATAAAATTGTCACATGATGCTTGCACATTACAAAGAAGGGTTGAAATGTCTGAAATGTATTTAAAGTATTTTCAAAATAAAAACGAAAGAAGAATGAGTTAATTATGAAAGAAATATCCGCATTATAAATAAAACTCTTCATGACAAGTTATAGATAAAAAGGAAGAATATGATGATCGTCAGATCATGAAGCACACATAATAAACAATGACAATAATTAAACGCACGGGACACATTTCAATGCCACCAAATACAAATTTCATTTGGCACATTTCCACAAAAGGGAAAACAACCAAGCCAGCAAGCCAACGAGTGAGCGAACCCCTTTTGGTGGCATTGTAACTGTTAGATAAATACAATTTCTGTTTATCTTGCGGATGCATTGAATTTCATACGGCATGCCATACTGCACTGCACTTCATTTCATTTCAAACCAGATCACACACAGCATGATCACCATCATCATCATCAGCCGCAATATTCCGCCTTCTTCGCGCTCTTGATTTATGTATCTTCATTTCTGAAATTTTGTATCTAAATGTGGTATTTAACTTATCAACAAAGGCAACAAGACGAACGCATTCAAAAGATACTTTTTGTTTTTATTTGTGTGTTTTTTGCGTGAAACTCTAAAATGAAAAGTGCGCGGAGAAAAAATACAATGATTAAAATGATTTAGTTGCACTTCACACATCACCGCGGGATTTTGGAAACATTCATTTATGAAATTTATGTATTCACGAGTATTGTATCTCGTGGGTAGGTGTATCAAAAAAAAAAATAAAAAAATAAACATACTTTATGCAATATTTGCTGGTGTAGTTGCTGTGATTTCATAGCAATGTGAGTAAGTCTCTCTCTGCTGTTTATACTTAGAAATTTTTTAAGTTGAACTTCATCATTTTCTGTTTTTGGTTTCTTCTGGTGTTATTTACGATTGCATGTGGTTTTTTCCACATAACATCTGTGTTTTTTACTCCAGAGTTTATGATTTATAGTTACTCGTACTTGTAGCTCCTCTGTGTTAGGCTTTTTTTTTTTTTTTATTCGTGTGGTGGTTCTGCTGTGTATTTGTTCAGTCACCTGCGGTGCATTTAGTAGATTTTATTGGATTTGTTTATTTTATAGCCCTTCACTCTTAATGTTGTGTTTTGTGTTTCATAAATGGAATAAATTACATATAAGTTAAAATCATATTTGAGTTATTGATATCATCACAGAGTTGTTCATGTCAAGCTTAGTTTATGTGGATATATTTTTAAATAAACATAATCTAAAGATTATGCACTTCTTTCACAAGTGAATATGTAAAATTTTTGGATCCTTCCTGAAATTTACACACACACACATAATGATGTGTTTCAATCTTCTACGATAAAGTAGCAATGTTCTTAATTGCTTAGCATGTAATTTTACAGTGTTTATCAGATTTGCTTAATATGCTCTAGATCTAAAAAGGTATAGGCAAGTAAGTTATCCTTAAAAGTTGGTTAGATTAATTAGAAATTTGGCTACATCTGGTGCAATTTATGAAAAATCTCTAAGAGCAAGACGGAGGGGTCTGTATCTCTTTTGATTAACTTTTTGGTTACATATTTGTTTTTAGAGACAGTAAAATAAAATAAATACTCGCTTACATTTTACATTAGATAAAACGCAATATGCGTCAAAAATTTTCTACTTTCTTACTTTGTAATTTCGAAGCGCTGATATCGATGACGTTCCCAGTTGTTCGCTTTAATATAAAGTTTTTGAAATGTTTACAAACGAATTTTGTAAAAGTTTTTAGTCATTTTATTCCAACAATGTTTTATAAAATTACATGATTGTAATTTAACTCAAATTAAACCATGCAAATTTACTTATAACAAGTCTTCTATTGTGTGAAATTAATGTATTTTTCTAAAATATAAATCTAAATATAGATAAAATTTTTCCAAAAATGTTGCAGATTTTCAATTCTATAATTTTTAAAATTTAAATTATAATACCTATCTAAGATATGCAGGCCTTGTTATGTATCAATTATACAGATTTAGATCAGTGGTGCTCAATTTTTTCGGCGGCGGAGACCTTTTGGCAGGTATTCGATTTCGCAAAACCCTTAGAATAAAATCGTAAATGAAACAAAATAATAATAGAAAAAAATAAAAACTTAAATTGGAATCGGGGAGAAAACTCAATTTTGAAAAAATAGAACATATTCCCGCGGAGTCCTTAGAAAATCTCGTTGGTATCCATGCCCTTATAAAGCACAGTTTGAAGAAGGGTTTCCTATGTATTTTTGAGCACTAAACCCGAATTACAGAATTTTTCTATCACTTCAGGAAAAATCTTAAATCAACAGCGCAATAAAGGTCGGTTTTGGTCATATAAAAACTAGACACAATTTTTAATATATTTTTGCTAGTTTCGTTAGAAACTGGTAAAATTTTCTTTCGGTCCGAAAAATTTAGTGAAATTTTTTCAGCATTATTGGATCAAAAATTGATATATGGGAAATACTAGTAAAAAGTGTAGAAAAATGCTTCTAAATTTTACAAACGTTTTGAAATGGCCAAAATCAACTTCTTGGGTCTAGATTTCTCGAAATTCTGACGTAATTGAATAATTCTGCATCGAATTCAGAGCATAAATTCGTAACTCATTATAAGTTAAACCGTGTATTTTTTTGTAAAATATAAAAAAATTGTTGTTTATCATATAACACAACTCAAAAAAAAAATTTCAGCCACGCCACTTTTTCTGGCTACGACACAAAGTATAGCGCCTTCATTTATCTACTCTTTTCAACCACTTTAAAAAGGTCTTGTGAGTAAACTAGTCTTGATGGTTCAAAAATTATATTCTTCCCTTTAAGTTTATAGGTTCGAATATAAGTACGCGTTAACACAATCAATTTTATTGATTTAAAAAGTTGGTTACCTTCCCCCTTTAATTTTTTTTTTTTCATTTTGCTTGCAAAGTGAACTTTACAGTTTCAAGCTGCGATTACGCAAAGAAAAATTGACTGTATAAACTCAGCATAAAAAAAATATTCTTTACTTATAAGGATCTCGAAATATTTAAAACTACAAAGAAGCAAATAGTTTCAAAAACTCAACAATTCATGCTGAAAAGGTCAAAATTAAAATCGACCAAACCCAGTTATTTTTGTCTTTAGATTTTTACCAGTTCACCATATTGGCCTTCCTATGTATAGGAAAAATATTTGTAAAGAATTATAGTATTCCTTAATCTAAATTACTCCAATTATAACTTATAAATCAACTGTCATGCATAACTTTAACTGCATAATTTAACAAAAAATTATCTAACAAAATTCCAAACGGTCAAATCATCATATTTACAAGATGTTATCGCAGGTCGGAAAAAAAAACAAAACCTAAACTACATACATACAAACTGAAAAGACTGGCAGCCATTTACTACCAAAACATGTAAAAAAAATACAAATACAAAAATATTATAAATGAGCATAATAAGTCAAAAAGGGTAACCCTATAATTTATTAATTACTCAAAAATATAATTTCCACCAAAAATTCACAAAAAAAGAAAACAATACAAAACGACGAGGTTACATGAAAAGTGCTCGTGTGTCCATATGAGTATGAAGCAGGAAAATTATATTTTTCCTACTGTTTTTTCATTTCTTCCCCATCAAAAAAAAAAAAAAAAAAAAAATAGGAAGGTAATAAGTCAAAATGATTTGTTCGTATTATTAGATATTATTATTTTTTTCATAGAAATTATTGCATGTTCTTGATTTTTCAGTGAAAAAAAAGATACCAGCATAATTAGTATAGATGAGGAAACAGACAGAGTGATCGTACCTTTTCGGATTAGTTTGAAAAAAAAAGAAAAACAGAAATATAAATGAAGTTTCTCAATAAATATCTTAACTAATTTTTTTCAATATGATGCATAAAGACATCATACATATTTTGACATTTTGTATATTTTTCATGGACCAATCAAGTTACAATGACTGACAGCTGTGATGATTGAGATTATTTACTACTCAGATATTTGTCAGCATTTCCTTGAGACCAGTAGCTAAAGCATAATAATAAGCTTAAATTTAATGCTTAAGAATTTTATTAATAAATCTTTTTTGAGATGATTATAATTATAAATTTTATTTTAAATTTTTTGTGTGAATACTTGTTTTCAATTTTGAAATTTTATTTCATTGTTATTCTATAATACAATAGTAAACAAGAGAATTAGCAGGTTACCATTTTCAAGAAACTCACTAGTTTATTATTTGGTCATTTAGTTTATCAATAGAGAAAAACAGCCTTGGAAATTATATTTATTAACTATAAAACGAACACAAAGTATCTATGGAAAAGTTTTCCATAAATACTTGTTGAAAACGATGATACAATAATTTTTAAAGATTACAATGAAAAAGTGTAACTTAAATTAAGAATGAAACTGAGAATATTAAGATAAATGACGAATAACTCATTCCTTCTGCTGAATGATATATCGAGATTCCTATATGTATGTTAGGCCGGGGCGATTTTTCGATACCGTTTCGTAGAAATTATGATTCCTCTTGTCATTACGAACAAAGAGTTCTTCAACGACATAGGTCAAAAATTAATTTCGAGGCTCCGATATTTGATTTTTATTGAAAATGTTCGGTTTATATACAATTTTCAAGGAACTTTGGAATTTTTGTAATTACACAGTGCAACAGTAAATTTCAAATGTATAATGGTTAACTTTTTAAAGGTAATTCAGACGTAATCTCTATTACGTCTGAGATCTCCGGTATGGGGGCCGAAACCCATAATTAAGGTATACGTGAGACCAATATACAATGTTTTTTGTTTAACTTTGTACATGTCTTATAGCAAAGAGAAAGTTGTTTATTACGGAAAAGAGGAAAAAATTACTGAGACAGAAACACTCCACCAAAGCTCTTTACCCGCCCTTTGGTGTGTTATATGAAGCCACTATTCGATATATGACTATATCGGGTAAGCGATCGCGAAACCTATAATTAGGTTTTGGTAAAAATTGCACCGAAGGTCAAAATTACCTAGGTCCAACATTTTTAAAAAAATTAACTCTTGAAAATTTTTTTTTTTATAATTCCTTTGTACTGACCATGCCTTTTGAAGTAATTTTTCCAAGTATAAAAGGTTGTAGGGTTTTTGATGTTCTAGGACCGCCCATACTTTTTGATAAGCAAACCTTTTTCTTAAACACACTATAATACTTTTATCATTCCTCTAGCCTGAAGGTAATATTGTTCAAAGCTGTACTTAAAAAACTCCCAAAATTTGGGGTATGGAGCTTAGATGAGATGAGATAAGATTCTTGTATTCACAAAAAATGTGCTTCTTTTACAACTGTGCTACTAAACAACTTTTCTATAGACACCAACAACGACAGATATAAGTTAAGAATATCCTGGTACAGTCTTATTAAAGCCATTTTCATGATTTCATGTACAGTTATCTCGAAAACCTGACGTGGTGGAGCAAAATGGTCTTCGAGATCAGCGACCTCAAAACTACTAAAAACTACATGTCAAATCGTCAGTCCGATTTTCGCTGTTGCTCAGTGTAATAAACGAATGAAGTAAGAAAATAAAGAAAACTTTGTGTTTTTGACTAAAATTTACACTCAAAACCGTAAAATAAATTTTAAAAAAAATTTACGATAACGCTCCCTATCGGACGCCTGAGTTAAAATAATTATCAAAAATGAACTTCTCGTACGAAAAAACCCCCGAGTACCAATTTTCACAAAAAAAAATAATTACAAAAATTCCAAGTGCCTTGAAAATTCTATTTAAAACGAACATTTTCCATAAAAATCAAGTTCCGGAGCCTCGAAATTTATTTTAGACCTAAGTCGTAGAAGGATTTTTGTTCGTAAGGACAAGAGGAATCATAATTTCGACGGCGCGGTATCGGTTGCCAAATCGCCCCGGCCTAATGTATGTACATATGAAAGAGATTAAAAAAATCTTTAAACCCCAAACTTTGTCACAATTCTTCTTATCACTGATACAAAGTCACATATCGAAGGATGTGGAGTCGCTAACTTTAAATTTGTTAGCTATTCTAAGAAAACTTCAATACAAATTTATGTTTTTAAGCCTAAAAGACTATTAAAATTTTTATGCCTGCATCAAATTGAAGCTATTACATAAAATTAAACGTTTCCTTAAAGCATCAAAAATTACTTTATTATTGCTTTCCGTTTTCCTTATCTTCTAAGCTTTCAGTTATATAAATCTACCCTCGGCAACAAAAGCCTCTGTATTTACATTTAATGTTTTACATTTACGCTATAAAAACATGGAACAATCCGACAACGAAGCATAAAAGAAAAATCGGAAATAAAAGCACATAAAATTTAAGCAGTAATTTTGACATATTTGACACCATATGCCAAAAATGTCAAAATGCGTCAAGTGAGAGAGAAGAAAAAAGATTTAAAAATTAATTTTTTGGTATGAAACAAAAAATATCGTAAAATTCTTGCAACGTTCTTATGTATGCTGAATGCTACACAGACAGGAAACCTTATGAATACTTAAATTGAATTGTGATATGTAAAAAAAAAAAATACTGCAAATGACAGTCAGACTTTGACAATTTTCGACATTTGAAAGTACTTTACTGTCTGGATATTAAACGTTGGTTGTCATAAAATAGCATAACATTAATCTAAACTTTGTAATATTGGTAAAATCCAATTTACAAAAATTTGTATTTAAAAGTCAGAATTTAAGTTCAAAGAAAATTACTTGGAAGTTCTAAAAATTGTTTTAAAATTGTTCATGTATTCAAATAAATTAATTTAAAAATTCAATGAAACCGTTAATAAATTCTAATTTTAAATGAATTGAAAGTGTAAAAGAAATAAACTTCATAAGGAAAAGCAATTTGTTTTAAAGACACATAAGCTACATACTATTCTCGGTTTAATAAATATTAATTTTGAACGTTGTATTTAGGCCAGTGTGGCCCGCTAGCTGCTTAAAGCTGGGCATCTCCTGTCTAGGCAATTAATTTCGAACTATATATTTATGTATTTTCTTTCCGGCATTTCTCACTGAATGTTTTATGTATCCTTTTCAATTTGCACTTACCCTTAATGAAGATCCTTTTTTTTTGTCAGTTTCTCAAACATAAATGAATATAAATAAATTTCTCTGCCGTGGGCACAAATTTTCTTTGATAATTTCCGCTTTAGCTGTGTGCAGGCATGCAGCTTCATAATTTTAACTATTTTTGTTGTTAGTTATTTTTATGTTTGTTGATTGCGGTTTTGCTGTTTTTGACGTTTGCCTTGAATGCGCGCGCGCGGATCTTTTTGAAAAATAACCGCAACACAAATGTTCAAGTTAAAATGTTTTTGTGGTTTTCATATTGAAATAATTTGTTAACAAGAAGAAACAAAATGCAATTAGTTTTAAGGTTGCAATGTGGTAATTTAGAAATGTTTTTGATGCTTGACATATTTGTGAAAAATGACATGTTGCATATATGGTTTTGAAATGTCAAAAGTTACATGAATGATAAATTAAAATGAAATCAATTTAATAGCTGCTCATGTCACAAATGTGAAATAATGAAATATAAATTGTATTTGAGATTAATTCATAATTTGAGTTTTTGGTTATCTGTACTTGAGTAGGATTATAAAGTTTAAACGAAAAGTAAAATTTTGGTCAATAATGTGTGCTCATCTGAGACTTAATTAGTTCTCTAGGTTACCAAATTTCATGGCGTCTATAAACTTCATTATGGCTTCCCATCTATACTTTCCAGCATCTTAAAGTGTTGTGATGACATCTTATTCAAAGTGTCTAAATGGCACAGCGGTTGTTTAGATCCTCCATTAAATACCTAACTTTGTGTGTACTTTTAACCCTTTTAGAGTCCAACCAAAACATTTGTGCTGGTATAAACTGACAAAAGTTAAACGCTTTTGATCTTTAGTCAACCAAAAACCGACTAATGTCTAATATTAGCTGCGTTTTATTTGCCAGCTGGTTCAACATGTGCGAATAAAACGACCAAGTTGTTAAGCCTCTTTTTCATTATAATGTTATTCACAATGAAACTGCTCAGCAGCTAGAGCTGAAACATTTTAATGGATCCCAGTCATTACGGTCAATCGCGGGCATTGTTTTTAGTTTTTACTCTTTATAGGTATATTTAACGATGATTTTAACTTCTTTTCGCCGGCAGACATTTCGAATCTTTTCTTTTTTTGTTTCTTGTCAAACTGCCATGCTTCCTCCTTCACTATTAGCAGTTCACAATAGAATGAAATGTTAAACAACTTGTTAAGTATACATAACAACTATAGTTATACGTGTTATCTTTGCGGCTTTGTTGTTATTTTCCCATATAATTATCGCTACTAGTCATACATAACTAGAAGCAAGTGGCGAATAAAACGCAGCTATTGCTGTTTTCGTTATGATTTGTAATGCAAATGGAATAAATTAATTTTTTACTATTTTTTATTTGGCATTAAACCTTTAGATTTTCTAAGTTTATATAAAAATTTCGGACAAGACCCTCAACAGCCTAGGGTTTTGTGCCCGACTCGTACATATTAAGTAGGGGACCGCTCCGGCGATTATTTTTTGACTTTTTACGTTGGCAACCCTAATGTCTGTACTGTTAATGCCGTTTCTAATTAATAAACTCACTTTTTAGTATGGGGGCATGTCCCCTGTATACACTGTAAATCGAACTGTGATGAATAAATGGAAGAATCTGATGATTGATTTGAATTCCTTTCTATGTTGTTGGGTATAACATAAAAATGTGGGATTTACAATTGATGACGTAACTTGTACTGAATCACATGTGGCAATGCTGTAACTACTTTAGTGTTTTAGCTACTTATATAGCTTTTGTTTTGATTATGTATCAATTTGTCAAATAGTAAACAACATAACCTTTTTGCTCTACAAACATGCGCTAAATAAAAAGCAATTGCGGAAAGTTTGAAAACTGCTTCTGAGTCATCGATTGCTGTCGGAAATCTACGACAAATATACTCCATCGATTAAAACATTTCAATTCAGGTTTCTACGCTTTAAAAGCGAACATTTTGACATGGAAGACAAGGAGCGCCCTGGTCGAGTGAAAAAGTTCGAAGATAAAGAATTGGAGATGTTACTCGATGAAGGCTCATGCCAAACGCAAAAGGAACTTGCAGTCAACAACACACACCTAATTGTTTAAGCCTGTTACACATTATTTAATTAGGCACATACATGAAACAGTAGTCAAGACTGAAAAATTAACAACTAGATTTAATTTCCATAACTAATACATTAAAACATAACTAATTGTTGAAAGTCTACTGTTCTTACATCATTTTTGATCTTTTCAACGATAGCACCATTAGACTCCCCTTGGTCGATTTTACCTACTTTTTTCCGTTTGATACATATATTTGATTGCGATATTTTTTTAAATAAAAAAAATATTTTACCTATATTAGTTAAGAAAAAATATTTTTTTATGCGCGATTATCTCAAAACTACAGTTTTTCATATTCATTATTTTATTACTAAGGTGACGATATGTTACAGAGAAGTTATTTGAAAAACAAAAAGAAATCATGGGCGTAAAACAAAAATCGTTTCCTAACTGAAAACAATCCCCTACTTATCATGATTGCTTTCATTTTCATAAGCTGTCTAAATAAGAATAAATTTTTGATCCTTGGATAATAATTTAACTTTTGATTGAATTGGAAAATTAAAAAAAAAATTAATAAATTTTTCCGACAAAGACCAAAAAATAAAAAAGAAAAAAACCAAGTTCTTTCTCTTTCCTTCAAACGCTGTGTTTACATTTTTGTAAAACATTAAAAAAAAAAATTAATTAAACACAAATATCTCTTGAATAATTTTTTAATAAACTACTCATCTGTCATATTTGACATATCCAGAGTAAGTATAAAACTTGACAAATCACCAAATGTCACCGGAATCACTTAACCTGTAATTAAATGCTACTAAAGTCACCTGCTATGAAAATACATTTTAATAATTTGTTTAAATAGAAAAATATACTCAACTTATACATTTTACATAAATATTTATGTTCCTTTTAAACATGACATCCTGCTGATTTGTGCAGTCAATGTAAACACAAAAGCAAATAAAGAAAAACATAACCTAAAAATGACGCGCGAAAAACATGCGAATTTCACATTAAAATTACGCACACATATGAAAATATACAAGCTTACTACAACAACAGCAACAATGTCGACAGCAAATGTGACTTAAGTCGACAACCTTAATGTCTGTGTCACTAATATAGCCATTTAGGTAGAAGCTTAGGAGAAGCAACGGCAGCCACCACAAAATACTAGCTAGTGTTTAGAACCTAACCTCAATTTTTGTGGTTTTTGATAAAAATAAACAAACAAACAAGCTAACAAAAAATTGAGTAATTTTTGTGGTCGTCTTTTTGTTGACATAATACATTTTATTCCTTTTCTTCTTTTTTTTGTTTTTGTTTAGCTAAAAGCAAAAATGAATGAAAAAGATATTGCCGTTTACTACTAAAGTGTACAAATACACACCTAGAAAAAATTTTATAGTGTATGTGGGTATGTGTGTGTGACATTTTTATAGCAAATTTAAGAAACACGCAACTGTCAGTCAGTCATTCAGTCATGACATGCGAGAAATGCGAAATACTTTAATTTTTTTATTGAAGTGATATGAAGTTGGCTACGGAAAGCAAAAAAAAAAAAAACAAAAACAAAAAATGGTGCAAATAAAATTCATTGTGATGGAAAGTGAAGATTGAGGAAATTACTTTATTTTTATGTAGCGCACACCAAATTGTTGCAGGCTTTTTAGCAAAAGGAAATTGACAATTTTGGCTTTTAAGAGCATCACGTGATTTTTTGTAATAAAAAAAATTTATTACCTAAATTATTTTAATTTACAATTTAAAATAAAAATTTAGAGATTTTGGTAAATGTTTTAAAGACTTGCAATTAAATGGCGTCTTCCATGGGGCTTATACTTATTTATAAATAAACAGTGCAATTTAATACTTAATAAGTTAGTATTCAGTTGATTTGATATTGTATTGATATTGTATATCCAGAGAGGTTTCAACTTGCGCTCAATAACTCAAGCCCTTCGCCAATTCTTTTTTCTATTTCCAAGAATTTAATTCAAAAAAATTGTTACTAGTAACAACTTAAAATCATTTACAATCAAATCTCCTTATCCTTTCTTCTATCTTCAAATAAACGAAATTAAAAGTAATGTGTTTGTATTTCATTTCATAAAAAAGAAAAAAATACTCCTTTGAGATTGTGATTTAAATTTCAATAAGTTGCAAGGATTTTCTGCAGAGGAAAAAAATAACCAACCTCAGAAGCATAAAGTGAATAGAGAATTACCGTTAAGTAAAGGGTTTTCCATTAGGGACATAACAATTTCGTATCTTTATATGAACGCACCTTAAAACTTTTTCAATGAACTGTCAATGTCAAAAGGTTAGTTAAAGTCAACATTTTCATCATGGTTAAGTTCACGAACCAGCAGCGTTTGGAAATTATTAAAAATTACTACCGAAATTCTGAGTCGGTGGTCGCCACTTTAAGAGCGCTTACTCCAATTTTCGTCCCACCCGACAGTCCATGCGTGCTATAGTGAATAAATTTGAATCCACATTTTCACTATTGGATGTCCCTTTGTTAAAAAGACGTCGTGACGCTCGAAGCGAAGAAAATATCGCAGCTGTAAGTGTATCGATTCCAAATGACCTAAATCAGTCGATTCCATGTCGTTCTCAAGAATTGAGCATCGCTCGAACGACACTGTGGCGTATTTTACGAAAAATGGGGCTATATTTTGGCACACATGCTTACAAGGACTAAAGCCACTTGATCATTTGAAACGCTGAAACTTCTCTAATTGGGCACTGGCAAAGCTTGAAGAAAATGAAGAATTTAATCCAAAAATCATCTTCAGCGATGAAGCTCATTCCTAGGTCAATAGCTTTGTTAATAAGCAAAATATGTGTTATTGGTCAGCAACAAACCCACATGTGTTTCTTGAGACACCGTTGCATCAGCAAAAAGTTACTGTTTGGTGCGGTTTTCATGCCGCAGGTGTGATTGGGCAGTATTTTTTCGTCGATGAAAAAGACCGTCATGTTACCGTCTCCATTGACGGTAACAGGACGCTATCGTGCTATGTTGGAAAATTATTAGTGGCCAGAATTGGATAAACTTGACATCAATGATATGTGGTTTCAACAAGACGGTGCCACTAGCCTCAGAGCACGCGTCTCAATCGATTTATTGAAAGGCAAATTCGGTGAACGTGTTATCTCGAGAAAAGGTCCGGTGGAATGGCCGCCTCGTTCATGCGATCTAACGCCATTGGATTTATTTTTATGGGGCTATATCAAGTCACTGGTCTATGCCAACAAGCCAGCAACTTTAGACTAGCTCAAAGGCAATATCAAACGCTGTAAACTGGCTCGTGGTTATCATATGACCGAAATCGAATTTCATTCATAAAATGTAATTTATTGTGGGTGTAGTGCCACAATAAATTTGAACTCAATATCTCAAAAAATTGTGTGTTTTATTAACAGATAAAATTGTTATGTCCTTTATGGAAAACCCTTTATAAAGACAAAGCAAATTCTATCAAATTGAAAAAAAAAAAAAAAACAAAACAAAATAAAGCACCAAAAGAGACAGAGATACAAAAATGTTGTACCTACTTCTTGTAAAAGAAATACAAATATCTTGGCATAATCCAAAAATGCGGAAAAAATGAATGTAAAATTATGATAAAGCTTTGAGGTTATGTTTTACTGTAAATGTAACACACCTTGTCTAATTTTTGTACAAAAAGTTTTTATTATACTTAAACGATACCATAGGAATAATTTTTTTTCCCAAAGCTAGAAGAAAATTTTTAAAAATAAAGCTTGAAAAATGTTTAAAGCTATTAATAAAGATTTTTATTTTGATTTCTCAGGTACGTTATGGGTAGATGCTACTTTAAATAGTAAAAAAATTGGTGTAGCATTTTACCAAACACAGGCACACTTCAAAGGTTCACTGCAGGTAAAAGTAACTTATGATTATTTTTCTACTTCTATTTGTATTTAGGGAGGGAAAAAATTATGATGGTAACTTTTAAAAGTGGATTAAATATGAAAAAGTATGCATATGGGGCGCATGGCAGTATACAACTTTACTTCAAAGGGGAGAGCCTATATATACATACATATAAGTACATATGTATAAAAGAATGGAGCAAAACAAACTCTAAAGAGTAGATAAATTCAATTTAAATGAAGCGTAAAATTCTAAATTTCGAGCTACTTTAGCGGCGGCAGTAAGGTTGAAATTTTTACAAAGGAGCAACAAAGTACTTCTTTCTATATATTTTCCTCAGTTATTTTTCTTCAGTTTGTTTTTGTTATGCGGCGCACAAACACATACCTAACCAAAATATTTTATTATATGAAATAATACTGCAGAATTTTTGTGTTGTTGTTATTGAAAGAAATAAAATATGAAATCATATGCGATTCTACTCGTAATTTTATAAAGAAGAAGTCAATTTGTTTTGGACTGCGTGTGTTCTTGACTTTTTCTTTTGTGTGGCTTAAAATGTAATTTATAATTTACTACTATACACACACATATATACAATTGTGTATAGGATTTTTCTTTTGTTGTAATAGTGTAATTTTAAACAAAAGAAAATGTTCCTATTTTGGTTGAGTTTTGCTACTCATACAGATGTTATGTAATTGTTTTCTTTTCTGATTTGTGTGTATGCATGCATGTATGTAGAAGTCATGGTAGCACATCAGGAGAGGCTGGATTTGCAGACAGTTTTCCATCAAAATTGTGTTATTTTAATTAAAATCGGTTTGTATTTTTAGAAATTTATAATAAATGTTTTTCTTTCTTGAAGATTGATTAAAAACCAAAACTAAATTGTTGGTGGTGCTTTAAAGGAAAACAAAGAATCATATTGATTTTGTTATAAGTGAGGATCACTCTGAAAGATTTTGAATAATAACGAAAACATGTGGAAGTATTTTATTATTTATTATTATTAATTGTCTTATTGTTTTCTAAGTATTCGCTTTGATGCTTGAGGTGTGCATCTGAATTTTTAGGAAATTGTTTCCAATAAACTTATGATAACTCGATCTAGGAGTTACGGTGTTTTAGAGTGTCTTCAAGTCAGGATTATTATCAGTGGCGGATACGGGAAACATTTTTGGGAGGGGAAATAAAAAAAAAAAATTCTCCATATGAACGAAAATGCGGGCTGGAGCGTTTTTTTCTCTTTCGTGTATCGTTTTTTGTTTGGGCCATGTGAAAACTTACTGGTATGTTACGCATTTTGAGGAAACCCTGTTCTTGTAGCGAAGCATTTCACAATTTCTATGATATATTTCCAAGATAAAGGATCGTGGAAAATATAACAATAGGAAACATTTCAGTTTTCGGTTTTAGATTGGTTTATAATGGGTCGAGAATCAGTAGAACTTTTATTTAAGGTCGCTGATTCCTACCTTGTATTCAAATTTTCTCTTTCCCATCTGGGATTTTCTTTATATCGACCCGAAATCTATAATTTTGTTTTTTTTTTTAGGTGGATTCAATTCTCTACCTGAGAATAGAACCCGTTGAACTGATACTTGAGTCACGTATTTAAGAACCAAGTCACCGAAATAATCCATTTTGTTTGGACAATCTATTTGGATATTTTTTATGAATTTAACCCCATCTGGGAATCGAACCTGAGGCAGCTGAAACTCCAGTCAAGCACTCATCCACGAAGTAACCATTGTTGAACGTTGTCGAGCGGTTTCTGAACTAGATTAGCAGCTTCTTTAGGAGATTAAATTGACGCTTAAATGGCAGTATCGTCTGTATAAGTTGCTATAGTAACACCATAAGTTTCAGGCAAGTCGCAGATAAAAATCGAATAAAGAGCAGGACCCACAACACTGCTCTGTGGTACTCCGGCTTTCACTTAATATTTAGCTGATGTTTCATCATTTACTTTGACATAGAATGATAGGACTTTAAGACCAAATAAAATGGAGCTGGAAATAAATTTTTTAATTTGTATAACAGCCCTTGATGCCAATTTTTTTCGCACGCTTCTTGAATGTCCAAAAATATGATAGAGCAATATTTTTTGAGGAAGTCAGTGACAATATTTATGATATTGCTCAGGAGTACCGTGTTTATGAAGATTGGTGATTGTATTATTAGCAGTCTACTACTTTGAAAATTTTCCAGAATATTGCCAGCAATCTTATAGGTATATAAGGTATCATTATTATTTCAGAAAAGGAAAGTGGTTTAATGAGCAAGATTATTCATTATTCTTATAATTAAAGGTAAATCATAACAACTAAAAACAACAATAACTATAACTAATTATGTTCCCTTTTTTGCCTGCTTAAGTTATTAAATTTGTTGGGGGGGAGGGGGGGAATTTCCCCCTGTTCCTCCCCTTTGTATCCGCTCCTGATTATATGCTAGATTCAGATACATTGGTTTCTTCTTAGGAAACACTATAGCAGAATTTTGTTGATAAAAAAAAAAAAATATGACAAAAATTTTACAATAAAACTTTAAATAATTTATTAAAGCCAATAAGACAAGAAATTTAAAGTCCTGATCTTATAAAGTTTTCAAAATATGGTTATTTTCCTCCGAAAATCTGCTTTTCTTCGTTCCAAACAAGATCTTTTATAGCCGCCTTTGTATATGAGGCATTTCATGTGAAGCGGACAACGTAAAAAAATGTGAAGTTCTGAAATTCGGCCTAATTGAACTTCTAGAAAATACACACAATTTCTTCTTTTTTTTTTTTTGTATGAAGTTTATTTGCCAAGTTATGGCTTTTTAAAGAATTGATGTAATTGAAATATGGATTTTTCAAAAGTAATTTTTAGAATCAAACAAATTTACAATAAAATATTGAACATGGTAATTTAAATAGGAAATTTACTGTTCTTTTCAACTATGGAATCAGACCGGAAATTAAAGTTTTTTTTCAATAACCGTAGAAAAAGTATGTATACCACAAATTTTATATAAATATTTTTAGAAACAAAACCCTGGTTCATTTTGCCATATCTAGTGTTGCCTTCAATTAAAAAATTAATTTTCTATGCATATTCTCCGTGTGCTCCACAACACATTTTGTTTCTTTTCACTCAGATCCAGAATACGTCTATTTTCAAGGATCAAACCAACAAACAAACTTTTAGTATCAAAAGTTATCTACAGAGTTCTAAATGAAATACTCTAAATAATAAACCATAATAATAAACCACCTATATACGATTGGGCATAAAAAAAAAATATTTATTAAATACACAATTTCCAAATTTTTGAAATTTTCATAATTATGATTAAAATTTATGGCAAATACATAAATTAAATCGGTTAATTTTTTATCACTCACAATTGAATTTTTATGCGTTTTTAATGAAATAACAATGAAAACTCACAAAAATGGCACGATGCGCGCAACAATTGTAGAATGTGGCATATAAAAATCACAAAACCAATTTTCATTGAATGGAGAAAAGATGTCAATAAAGTTTGTGATCAATTAAAAAGTTCAATAGGATTATAAAGCGAGTATGAATGTTTGAGTATCTGAGAGCTTGAGTGGATACCTTCATAAACGTGCTGGCAAAAGGCCATAACAACTTTTTTTCGGTGGAATCACTTTTGTTATAAGTACTTAAATATATAGACAATTTACAAATTAAATATAATTGAAATTTTACGATTTTTTCAATCAACAAATTTCATCATAATGGCGTTGAAAATATGCAAGTGGCACGCTTCATTTATACAACGAAAATCGAACTCGTAAAAGAGCCCGCATTTTTTCGACTACTATTCAGATTTAGTACTAAATACAAAAGAATTAAAAATAAATAAAATAAATTTTTGATTTGATTTGAACAGTTTTAAATTGTTTTACTTAATTTTTATCTTCAGACGGAAGTTTTTTGTACAATAATTCAAAAAAATTAAAACTTTAAATAAACTGGGTGCACAACAATTGCAACATTGCATTTATTAGTATCAAAGATTTATTGTCAATTTTGTAAATTAAAGTCAACGAAGTGCAACGAATTTTTTGTTCCATTTTTCTTATAAATTGCTGTATTCATTGATAAATAGTTGGGAAACTTTATTTAAAATTCATTGAAATTGTGTATAAATTTTGTGGGTGATAACATATTTCGAGGGTAATTTGTTATCCCATTCGGAGAAATCTAATATATTTCGTTATCATTAGCGGTCATTTTAATTTTGACATTACAAATGAATTGTTAATGGTCAAAGTGTTATTAATGACTTGTTTTTAACAAATTTATTGCTTTATTTTGTTAATTTATTAACTTTAGGAGAAATAAAAAGAAGGGAAGTCTAAAATATAAGGAAGTCATTGTTAAAACAAATTATGAGATATTTTTGATAATGCATAATGTTTTAATGTAAGTAGTTTAGTAGTTTGTGTGGTAGGAAGAGAAAAGTCTAAAAGTGCAAATAAAGGTTTTCAGATAGTTTTTAGGCCAACTTCAACTTTTTATAGCACAAACTAATTTCAAATACAGATTCGTATTCAAAATGCTAAAAATATTCAGACCTAAACAAAACAACAGAATTGAGGGATACAGCTAAAATTTGTTAACAGAACTTTAAAAATATAAAAATCCAATCATTTCAGAAAGTGTTAAGGTTAAGTGTGTCAAGTATAAATCTTAAAAGAATTTTTTACATGGAAATATGTGGATGAAAGCCTAAGAGCCAATGAAGAAGACTTCAATGGAGAAGATTTCAAACATGTTTCAAGCGGTGATTCTTATCACAAGGGTGTGTGCTTCTACTTCAACTTCGAACGTAGGTGTAAAAGTAAAGACATTGTACTAATATATTCAGATAGTGAATCCACATTCAGAGTACTGGACTCCCTTGTAATATCCTCAAAGCTAGTCTGAGAAAACCTAGCGCTACTGAATGAAATTTTTTTATGGCACAACAAACCATAGCGGGCTTAGAACGAGCTTTTTGCATCCAATTAAATATATGGTATGGAGTTATTTATATTTATTCACGAATGGAAAAAGCCTACAGTTGTTTGCTGTATCCGAACGGCAAAAAGGGAAGGTTTTTCTCAGGCAATTTTTCCTAAACGCTGTATTTATAGGAACTTAGACCATGAAAGTTAACCTAAGAGAAAAGGAAATGGACGGCAGATCATCCTAATGAGCTCAAATCCATGGAGACTTCAAACCAAATAAAAAAGTAAAGGTTTTCTCAGGTCTTTGCAAGTACATGAAATATTTTAGGCACAGGACAGGACAGAATGTGTCGCTTTTGTGGCAAAGAAAGTGTGTTGCTGAAGCTTATTCTTATAAAGGTAAGTGTTTCAAAGTTATTATCTCATTATTAAAATTCGAAGTTCTTGAAAATCAACTTTCTTATTCAATTATTTTCATTTGCCAATTACTAATTCTTCTCCCTTTTATTGTCAAATGGTAATTATCAACTCTCTATTCTAACGATTTCCAACACGATTTTTTTAAAATACATCAAATCCTTGAGAACTCTCTAATAATTATTTTCCCAAAAATATTCTCATAATTAGTCTGATCTGAAATTATATCTCTGATAAGTTTTCAAGTGTTCAATAATGACTTAACCTATTTGACAAGAAGAAAAAATCAGAAAAGAAAATATCTATTCGAATCGAAATCGAAAAACTACTTAAACACACGAAAACGCCGGAAATGCGTGCTCGAAAACTTATACATATACATAAATAGATACACAAAGTCATATACAAACACGTTGATTCTCTAGCGTACGCTCCTTAATTTTCCAGCTACGCACTCAAACCCAATTAACTACATACTTGCACGATACCAAAGTGAGTTCAATGAAAACTACACGTTATTTCGTACAAGAAATAAAAACTTATCCACACGTACACGAACGAACAACAAGCAGTAAAATACAAAGTTGCGGGCAAGGAGCCAACATAGGCGGTAGCAACTTGCACGTGTGACTTTTGGGTGGACAGAAAGCGCCCCCTGCGCTCAGCAACATCATTGAATTGAAGTGAGCGAAAACTCTGAACTATGTCTATGATGGTCAATAAAAAGTTGATGTTGACCACTTTGTATCACCAGAGTGTATAAGAAAAGGCAGAAAAAACACTGAGAAAATAAACTTTGCTGGTAGAAATTAATGGACGCAGGACACGCAAAGAATAATTTCAAAATACGAATGTATGTATAATGAAAAATAACAAAAAAGATAGCTTATGTAAGGAGGATTTTTAAACCTTTAATGAGAAAGATTTTTCTGTAACATTAAATAATCATTAATATTTTTGTAAACGCTTCTTTTGTCTTGCTAGTGTCTTCAAATTAAGCAACCACTTTCAAGTTGCTAAATTTATTTTCACTTATTTTTCCAAAGCCTTTTTATTGCTAAATCCTTTTAAATATCATACAAAATAGTTCTCGATTTCACATTTATTGTCTACTCATATTGTCAATAGTCAAATCATGAATCATCTTCATTCTTTGCCATAAAAATTTATTAGCCTCATTAATTCTCAACTCATAATTAATACATAAATAAAGTCATCATCATCTTTCAACTTTATTATGATTTTTATGTCTCATAATTAATAATTTCTTCTATTTTTATTGTAGTTGTTTTCTATGTTGTTTTGGTCTCATTTCATTATTGAGATGTCATAATAAATCCTCATCAACAAACTGACAAATTATGTCCACATAAAAATATCAATTTCATTATAAATCAAATAAAAAAGAAATAATCCACAAAAGAAAAAATATAAAGCTAATTTTATAACATTTAATTGCAGCAGCAACACCAACAAAAACAACATCATCAGCAGCCAAATAAAATCACAAAGTCATAAAAAACAAAGATGATTGCATCACAATTCACCACCAACACCAGCACTAGGGACAGTAAAATCACAACTTGAGTATAGTTTTATTAGTTTGAAATCAACAGCATTTGATGTGAACTTTTACTAATCAGTCAAATTAACGGGAAAATCTTTATCGTTCGCGCTTACGAATCAGTGAAAAGTTAAGAGACGTTTCTTTTTCATTTACATGAAATTTACATGATTTAGCAATAAATCAATAAAAGATTTCAAACTCTAGTGTAAGTAAGAAAATTGCCCCTATTTGTTGCATTAGTGCATCATTAAAACGTAATGTAATGTAATTATGCTGACAATTATTCAAAAGAAATTGATTGATGAACGATTAAAGAATTGATGAAGAGTGAAGTTTTTTTTCAATTGAATAAAAGAATTATGCGAAATTCTTTGAAACATAAAGGGGTAAAATATATTATTGTCCGTTGGGGCGCAGAATGAAATTAAAAACAAATCACGGTCGGAACAAAATAACATAAAGCAGATACAAGTTTCTATCAGAAGTCTTTAATAGTTTTTAAGCGTTCCTTACTTGGTATGTTTAAAAAATTGTGTGAGTTATTTTAACCCGTTTTAAGGGAAAGCTGACGAAAAGTAGTAAAAGAATAACGATTTATAATTTGTATACTTTTTACTCCTCAAAACAAGCAAATTAACAGCTATCAATGAAAAGGTCTGGAAAAACTGGTGAAGATATTTTTCCCATTGTCCGTTTGTATTATCAACGCAAGTAATAAAAAAAATATATTAAAAAATGGACTTCGATGATTTTGATCTTTGACCCAAATATTTTTCGATAAGAAATATTTTCTAGGAAATTTGTTTATTTTTTTTCTAACGGTTAATCCACTAGAAAGAAATTGAAGCAACAACACACACATTTTCACTTTTAAGGGTTAATTTCCTTCAGAAATCGTACTTTGGTAATTCTAACCTTAAACGACCTCAAGTGTTTTCGATGACGAACATTTTTTTTAAGGATGTTGTTCGCCTTTTCAATTGATTAATCTTACACAGAGATATTTTTGAAAAATACTTAATTTTCACTATTTCCTTAAAAAATGGACTTAGGTGGTTTTGATCTTCGGTGACTCTATCTACATTTTATAGGAAAAAAAAATTGCCTTCGAAGATTAATTACTAGCTTTTTCTAACGGTTTACCCAGTATAAATATTTCTAAAAAAAATGGATCTTTTAAACGTTAGTGTCTTGAAAAAGTTTGGACTTAGGTCATTTTAGCTTTCAGTGACCCAAACTATTTTTGGAAGGAGAATATTTTCTTTTAAAACCTTATGATCGATCATTTATCCAGTATGGTAATGGTTTTGGCCCTTATTATGAGCTGCTTTCGACGTTCGATCTTCGCAGGTTATCAAAGATCGAATATCGAATGTAAAATTCTTATTATGAGCAGTGCAACCCTGCCGAAATTTTCGTTGCTCATCGCATTTTTTGCTTTCGATACGTGCAATAATTGTTAAAAATGTAAGTATTTTGCAATTTTTTTTTTAACTTTTTGAGGACTAAAAACTAAATTTAAATGGTTTTTGTAAATTTTATGCAGGTCTTAAGTGGTGAGCAACAAATTGCAGTTAGCAAATCCTTTGATTGCAAAGGATATTTCCTCAATCGCCAATTTTAATATGTTTGGAATTGATTTCATGTGCATTGCTTCAGCAGTTCATCTGTAATGGTCATCAAGTGCACAAACGTTTCCTTGGACAGTCGCGTTCTGTAGAAATCGTTTTCTACTTCTGGTCAGTTCCATCAACCATAATTCCCTTGTACTCAGTTATTTTGTTCTTATTCCACTTCCACTTCATTTTTAAACTAATCGTATTTATTTTTCAAAATGACGATCAGCTGATAGAAATATACTATCGTGAATAAGCCAAAATGAGCGAAATTCACAATAGCGCTATTCTCAGTCGAAAGCACGTCATAATCAGGATTGCCACGGCCTAAAAAATTTTGTAATCAAATTCTTCTAAAAATGTTAACAATTTAGAAAAAAGTAAATAAACATATACCACCTTGATCAAAAAGTTCCCGGAATTTATTCAGAATATTAAAAATACAAGTCTATTCATCTAAATCTATATTGTCCCCTTCAAAGTAATCCCCATCGACTGCAACATGCTTATGCCGGCGCTTAATCCAATCCTCGAAACATTTTTTATATTCGGTTTTTGATATGTCCATCACTTCCTCTCGGCTGCTGAAACGCGTTCCCTGTAATGGTTTTTTAACTCGATTGAACAGAAAGAAGTTACAAAGAGCCAAATCAGGTAAATTCGGTGGCTGTTGGATGGTATTTGTTGCATTTTTTGTCAAAAAATTACGAATATTGATGGCATTGTGCAACGTTGCGTTATCATGTTGCAAAATGCACGAGTTTTCTGTCCAAAATTCTGGTCTCTTTCGGCGAATTGCTTCACGCAAACGCCTCATAACGCCCAAATAATACTCTCTGATAGTTAATTTACGGTTATTGACCAAAATTCTTTTTACTTTATTAACGTTTTGGTCGGTTTTCGATGTCGCTGGTCTGCCACTGCGTTTATCATCTTCGATTGACTCACGACCACTTTTGAACCGCTCGTTCCACTGGTAAACGACCGTTTTTTTAGAGAATCGTTGCCGAAACATTTTTCCAACATTTCCAACGTTCGCGCACCATTAAATCCGTTTTTTACGCAAAATTTAATACAATACAATTTAATAAAATTGTAAAAAATCGCCAACACACACAGAGATAGATGTACTCTTGGCTACGTAACTTTTGCAAATGTCAAGCTATGACGCTAAGATTTAGAAAGAATATCAACAACAGATGTACCAACTTACCAAAAAAAACAGAACTCAAATCGGAACGATGGGAGCGCCACACTGTGGTTATTCCGGGAACCTTTTGATCAAGGTGGTATAGTAGTAATAAGACAGGGAATGCTTATATAGGGATGATTTAAAAAAAAAAAATTTGACCCCTGGTCAATCCCATGCGGAGCCAGCAAAAAATTTTTTTTTAAACTTGTTAAATATTTTTTTTTTTGCATTATTCTGGGAAATATGTACCTAGTAGGACATTCTAATGTTCTAGGACCTTTCATAATTTTTAACAAGACACATTTTCTCCAAAAACAGCATTATAGTTTTCTCAACGGTGTTTTTTTATCTACCATTTATAGAAAAAGGAGGTTTAAAATCCCATTTTCTAGAGGAAGGGTAAGAGTTGAAGGAAAAGTGTATATTGTTTATCTAATTCGTATCTGCTAAAATAAACAAATTTCTTAATAGGCCCTGAAACCACATTTTTCCGACTTCAGGTCATTGTGGGAGAACTAGATGTGATGGAGAAAAACTGTGTACGCAGTCGTGATCAGCAACTCCAAATAACTATAAAACCATTGGGAAATCTTCGAAAATTTGGTTGAAAGTTTATGGTTCTATGTAATTTTGGTACTACTTACATTTTTCATTCGATAACTTGCAGAGATGACACCAAGTGTGCATGAACATAATTAGTGCTGTCCATTCTTATCGAATGAAAAAAACGAAATAAAGGGAATAATAAAAAAATTATGCTAATATATAAAAATTTTCTTGCAAATTTTAGTTCAAATTAAATTAAAAAAAAAAAAAACAAAATGAGAAAAAAGTACAAGTGTGCACAACCGTAAAAAAGTAAGCAAATTTGCTTACAAATAAGCAAAACGGCAACCCTGTTCATAATACCAAACTCAAATTCGTTCGACCAGGGCATTCGACTACAGTCGAAGATCGAACGCAGTTCATTTTTATTTTTATTTAATATAATTTTTTTCAAATGTTTTGAACAGATTGGTAAGCATTTTCATATGCCAAAAATATCTTGTCACTTTATTAAAACTGGCGTTAATTGCAAAGTAAAATGAAAAAAATGTGTAGCAAACATCAACATAGTACTTTTTTTAAGTGGACCTAACAGCATATTTTATTTATTAAGATTCTGCGAACCGCCACTGAAAAGAATTGAGAATTACAATCGGTGTCAAATAGTCTCTACTTTTACGTACCTTATAATATTATCGAATGAAAACTAATCTATACACAAATGATGCTCTGGTTCAATCAAGTGCCACAGAGCACAGAGACTTTCATCGATTAAACTCAATGAAAGGCATTTTGTTGGACTAGTCTATGTTTCACCTTGGAGGTTGCGGTTCTAAAGTTTAGAAAAATAATCATCAAAGTATTGAGTCTCAATTTAAAAATCACAATTATTTGTTGTCAATTTCCTTGAAGAAAAAACTTTACATCATCATTTTAAAATATTATTATTATTATTATTATTCCCCATCATCAGCTATAAGTATTCGTAATTCCCCAAAGCGTGCCTCAACTAAGTTAACATTAATTCCTTTCTAATGCCTACTCGTTTGACGTTGCTACTAAACAAACAAATCAAGTGTCAAAAAATCATCTTCATCCCCATAAGAATAAAAACCACAAGAAATCCATAAAATAAAAGTTAATCAAAGAAATTACTTTTTTCGCTGTGACGTCTTCTCCTACATACCCCATCTCTACATCTTACTTACACTGCTGTAGCATATTCCCCAAACAATAATAATCAAAATGCTTTTAAAAGAGAAAAACAAATGCGAAAACCTTGGTCAATGCTATTTTCAGTAATAGCAACTATATAGTACTAACATTATTTGGAGTAACACAAGTACAAGTAGTTAGTAGGTGGCACGCACATCATTGCCGTCATCATCATGAGAGCACAGTATCTTTATGCCCACACCCGCAGCAGCTTCCAATATAATTGCCAAACATAATGATTGACAATAAAGATGGCGACTAGGATGATGATGATGACGACGACGATATTACACATAGTTGGAGATGACTAAAAACAAGGGTCGCAAATCAAGCGTCAAATTTTTTTGCTTTATAAATATTCACAACTGCTTCCTTTCAAATTAACCATTGGTCAGTTGTGGTCGATTTTCTGTACGGTCATCTGATATTATCTTCTAATTTCTAGTACTACTGCGGGCTCAATTCGATAGACACCAAAGCAAACCATCATAAACGTTTTTGATTTTGTTACTTTTATTCTTTTTATTTTATTATTTCGTATTGGGGTAGTTTGTATTTTACGAGCATTTATTTATTTATCTAACTAACTGACCCTTTCCTAATTTGTTTTCTATTTTGTTCTAATTTCTTAATTTATTGATTAATGTCTGTGTGTGAGCGAATGAGTTTGGTTGCGTGCCTGTGGTTTTCCCAATGCTATCATAAAATTCTAATTTCAAGATTGAAAGCCTTTGCGTTATACTTCAATGGAGAATCGCTCTTTTATTCTTTTATGAGTATTTGTTATACAAATTGCATCTTATCTTAAATTGAATAAATCAATTAAATATTCATTCCGAAAAGCTAATTCATATTGTAAAGAATTGATTGGAAACTGATTATTAAATTTATAGAAAAAATAGTATGTATTTTTTGAACTAGAAACTTAAATTTGAAACTGTGATCGACCTTGAGTTTGCCAATAATTTCTTCTCTAACCTAATCTAAGCTTTAGAAATATGGAGTAGTTTTACTACAATGATCTCATTAGTCTACCATCGATATGAAATTATATGAAAGTGTACAGAAAGAAAGTTCAACTCTTGATACGCAATGGCAAAACCACCAAGTGATAACAAATTACCACACCCCCATTCGAAATCGGCGCTAAACTGTAAGTCCAACCATATGGTAATCACAAAGGGCCATTCTGGCATAAGTGTGTCCTTGAAAAAAATCAAAAAAATGCACGTATCTATTTAAGCCAAATGGGTCCAATTATTCAGTAAACGCAGTCAATTGACTCAGCAGAGACTGGCATTAATGGGGATAACGATCACCCACCGACGTCGTTCTAATTCCAGTAGACTTAAACCGACACTAATGCCAGTACCGACCCAGTTTCGGATCTATGTATTATATACGATTAATGAGTTTACTGGCTGATGCTTTTAAATTAAATTAAACCCGAAGAGAGTTGAACATTTTAAATATTTTTGAAATTTGGATTTATTCTCACTAAAACAAAATTTACAGATTTTTGCAGTTAGTAGAATTTTGTAAGCAATATACTTTTAGAACTTATTAACCATCTATCAACCCACGTAATATGTCAAAAAGGTGATTATTTTGAAATAGTTAAAGCGACTCAAAGGTTAATACATTTGAGATAAACTTTCTACGGAAAATTGTACCATAAATTAACAAGTTGTCTTATGGTTTTTTATATTTAATTTGCTTGAAATGGGCAAACTTTAGGCCCATGTAAAATTAATAAATGTAAACTTTTAAAACTACTTTATAAAAGACCTTTATAATTTTTTTTCGAAGTTCTATCAGATTCATCGAAAAGTCTGACAAGATCATGAAATTTCGCACGGTGCAAAAAAAATGCAACATTTTATGCTATTTATATAGTGTTTTCTTTTCTATAGCGTTTTCTTTTCTTGACAAAATGTTGCATTTTTTCTGCACCGTGCGAGGGCTGTCAAATTTCGTGTTCTTTTCTGAAAAGGAGGCAGCCCTTTCCAAGATTATTGTGTTCTTTTCTAAAAAATATTGCCTTCTGAGCTGGGAAAAATGTAACACTTTTGCATTCAATTAAATGGGGGGGTGAGAATGTTGCCCTGCAAATTAGCTGATTCTGACAGAGTAGCATTTTTATGTTCTTTTCTTGCACTAAAAAGGCAACATTTTGGAAGTGTTGTGGGCAACATTAAAAAATTGCCCGAGGTTAAAAAAATGCAACATTTTGTCAAGAAAAGAAAACGCTATTAGATTCCAGAGACAGATCGAATTGAATATCTGCAAAACTTCTACAGTTGCACAAGGGTTTCTTTGTATGTTTTTCGCACACATTGCGAAATATTTATTTGAAGTGAATGAATATTACTCATTCTTCGCATGTTACTCTATGGCACAGTGTATAGTTATGCTAAATTTTTCGATAAAAGACCCGCTTCACCCGATTTCGATCCCTCAGCACAGAAATTTGATGAAACAAAGACGCTAATTTCAAAAATACATAAGTTCTTATGAAATCATAATGAAACTATTTGTTTATAGTTTTTAATAAAGGATACTAATTTGCGAAAGATAAAAAAAATAAATAAAATGCAAAATAAGAAATGGAGAAAATGAAGTAAATTACCTCAACTGTAAAATTGTAAAATTGCATTTGAGGCAAAAATGTTCGTCTGCTCTCAATAATTAAAGGAATTGCTGCTTTTACTTTACATTTTTTGCTTTTTCCATTGTTCAAATTGAAACAGTTAAACCGGAAACTACTCGTACAAGGAGTACCAACTTTGCAACATGCAATTCGCTTACATTGCACTAAAACTTTAATTACATAAAGCAGAGGCAACATTGTGTAAAAATGGGGCGTGCTTACATTTACTATTGACGTGATTTTCGAATGGCCACCAAGCTTAAGTTGTAGCTGCTGTTTTCGTTAGTTTGTATTAAAGATAAAGAGGAAAGAAGACGATAAAAAAAAAAAATAAAAAAGGATAACAAAAAAGAAAGAAAGAAAGAAAGGCGAGTGCTAATGATTACATACATATATACACTTCCTTTACAGATTTAAGGTTGCACGTACAAAATCAATGCTTCAGTAATGCTCCAACATGTGTGTGTAAAACGGATTTTGGTTACAGTGTTTATTGTTAAAAAGGATTATGTGTGGTAAGTCGTTTTTTATGTATTACTTTTTTATTTCATTGGTAGTTTTTACGAAAGTATAAAATCATTTGTATTGAAGAATTAAATATCTAGGAGTTTGTTGTTTTTTAAGAAAAAAAACTGACTGAGCATAGTAAAAATCCCTTATTTTAGAGATTTCTTGATCAAAATTTCAATATTTTTGACAAGCTTAGCCAAGGTCATAAAATAGCTTCACTGATTCTATCTAATATTTTAGTTCCACCTAATGTATTTGAAGGATCGATTCTTTTTAAAAAGATATTATACTAATACATTATGTTTTTTTTTTTTAGTTTTGTAAATATTTTTGTATGATTGTATGAGAGTTAGGAACTTAAAAGTAAAAGGGTCATTCTTACACAAGTTTCAATTTTTGTTTTTCAACCGTCTGCACCAATTCATTCTGTAAAAGAATTGTGTATATAAACTTTTCCACTTTGTTTTTTACCTATTCTCCTAGTTAATTTCTATAATGGAACTACAAACATTTGACTTACTAAAAAGTATGTCCTGTTATTTGACGTTGTAGTTTTTGGCTTAAAAACACAGATGAGGTACTGTAAAGGATCACGGAATGTTCCATTAAAGGGGAAATGGAAAGTTTTTGTTTTTATTGAACAAAATTCCTACAACGTCAATGCTTGTTCTTCCCTATTTAGGAAAATATTCGTGCCAACCTTAAGCATGATAAATGATTCGCTTGCTTTCAATCTTTCAAATCTAAGCTAAACCAAAGGTAACGTGCGCGCACCACAGCCACATCCCCTCATTTGAGTTATAATGAATACATTTCAGAACGCAGCGTGTCATAATGTTGCACACGTCACCAATATAAATTACAAAAAAAAAAAAAATAAAAAAATTGTTCGAAAATAAAGTTATCAAAGTAAACATTTTTTATATTTCAGTTAAAAAAAAAAACCCTAGTGACGTCCCGCATAATATTATCGCATTGTAATCATCCTGCAGAGATGCCACTGCTGCTACTGTTTGCCCGACACTGTTGCAATAACGCTGAAATTTAAAAATTTATACACAATTGTTTGCATTGAATTATTGACTTTTACTTTTTATAAATAGTTGAAAAAAAAACATTGGAAATTTTCTTTATGCAACTTCAGTACACAAAAGAAAATTAATCATTTTATTTTATTACTTACGTCAATATGTCAATCAATCTAACAATCAGTTTAGTAGCATAAGTTGTACAATAGCTTCTGCTTTCAATACCCTTACGTTCTTTGAATAAATATTTTTAGAATTCTTTCAATTAAAAATTCTAAAGTTTGCCTGCTATTTTTTTTTTTTTTTATATTTCTTCTCTACATTGTAATTATCAACTGTCAGCATGTGAAGAAAACTTATTAAATATACTTGGAAATCTTGGTAAACATTATAAGCGGATTACAGAATACTATAAAGAAAATGTTAAAATTTATAATTTTTTTTATATATGACTTTTATAGACGATTGTAAGGATTTTCTTTAATACTTCCCTATTAATAATAGGGAAGCAGTTAATAAATGAAATGAAACGTCCATCAATTGTGTCTAACTCTGTATAATTTTAAACCGCATTCGGTAAATAGAAAAGTATGAGATTACTACATCCGCGCTTCAGTCTTAGTAGAACAATATTCTGTTCAAAAATATTTACTAAGATATGAGCAACTCTGAAGAACCTGAATATTCAAATTAAATAACTCGCATATTATGTACCAGGGCCCAAACCAAAATCCCCACTATTTATTTATAGGGGAATGTGGGGAATGTCGAACCATGACATTCGATCTATACGAAACTTTTGCCATCGTGTTATGTCGGCTTCATCTCATTTTTTCATTAGCAGTCGAACCGATGAAACGTATTTTGTGCTCTCTGCGATAATCAAGTGATTTTTGAGATTCCAAAAGTGTTTTTGTGCTTTAAAATTAGATTGCTTTTTCAACATTTTTGCGTAAAACCAAGCAGGTAAATATTTTTCAAATCATTGTGCGTGAATATTATTTACAGTCAAAAAATTTTTTTTTGTATGAAATTTGATTCTGTGACTCATGGGCGGCTATTTTTTAGAACACAGCTTTTGGGGAATGTGGAACCGCTTTTTGTGGGGAATATCGAACCACTTAGTTTTTGTAATTTCTCAAGTAGATAAGGAATTTTTTATGCTCCTGAATGGGTTTTCATGCAAAATCACAATAAATTATCGACAAAAAATTAGTTATAGGCAGTTTATAAAACTATTTTTTGAATTTATTAGTACACATGACTGGTGGCTATTTCACATGCAAAAACTGCGACTCCGAATAAATAACATCGATTTTTCTCTATATTTTTTATTCAAATCTTATGTTTTTTCATAATGAAGTCATAAATAAACGTTTTACATCAATATTTGTTCGATTTTTCTCAATTTGCACGATTTTTCAAAATGACAAAATCGAATATTTTGGTATAACGCTTAAAACTTTACAACAAATTCGAATTTTTAAATTCTGAAACTACCAAAACGTGGAATTTTGATTCTAGTTTAACCTCCATTTTGAAAAATTATGATTTTAGGGTTAGTTATCAGTCAAAATCAAAGTGTGGTTCGACATTCCCCATATTCCCCTACAATTTTTATAATAATAACTTTACATAAATTATTCACTGTGCGTTCTATATTTAAAATTTACACTCAATTACAAATATGAAGTATCTTGAAATATTTTCAGAACTCTTTTTTTTCTCAAAAACTGAAAGTGTGAGAATAAATAGGAAATTTAATATTTTCAAATTTATTTTTAGTAGATAAGTACTTTCCGAAAAAAAAATATAAATATAAATAAATTAACCCCATTCTTTCTGTAAAGGTACAATTTCTCAAAATTGTATCGACAAACACTTCAATCCTTTGACTAAAAATAACAATTTCTTTAAAAATATTCATAAAAATGTATGCCCTAACATTACATGAATAATAGAATAGGGTTGGGTTTTCTTTCCCTACTGTCAATAAACAAATTGTATTCCACCAAATCAAGAAAAACTCCTACAATTTCTAAAGACACATTGAAGTAAATAAGTAAGAAGATAAGAAAGAAAAAAAAAACGCGAAAGAAGAAGCAAATTCTCACAATAAGTTATTCAAGCGAGAGAATAAGAAAATTTAGTTTCATTCAATAGGAAAAAAAAAATTGTCCCGAGACGCCATATTATAAAAATAAACACGAATTTCTTCAAAAGTTTCACTTCATCATTTTTTCCCCTGCTTGCTTCTGATGGAAGTGAAAAAATCTAATGCAACTTATCATAACGAGGGAATGAGTGGAGGAACACATGAAAAATAAGAATGAAAAATAAACATCGTCTAGGTTGGTCGGTCTCCGGAGAGGCACTTCATTTCACTACACTGCAAAATCAGTGACAGCGCAGTGGCGCGGCGTAATTTCAAGTGGAGTAAAATTATTCTTATAATAGAGCGAAGTAGAGGGGAAAGAAATGGTAGAGAAAATTTGTCTTTTGAAAATTCCCACAGTTCATTTATTTTTCCTTCGTTTTTTCGTGCATCTCAGCTGAGAAATATTAGTAAGAATTTGTTGCAGGATTTGTAAAAGTGACAGCAAAATGATTGCATTGAAATAAGCAAATTGAAGGAATTTCACTTCCTTCTAACAAAACAAACACAAAGTTAACATTTAAAATATTTAAGGAAGAAAATAATTTTGATGGATTTTACACACAAACAAAAAACATATGCATGCAGTATGTATGTAGTAATGGGGATTTGTCAAAGCTCAATTAATCTTTAAATTAATTAAATAATCTGTTTTGCTAATTCTAAGCCAGTAGTTAAGAAAATTTGCTAATATCAAAACATGACTGAAAATACGTAAGTTCAGGCGTGGCCGAACTTGAAATATACTATACAATCTGCAGAACGATAGCTCTTTGTATTGGAGTATGAATGTATAAACTCGTATTTTTTCGTAATTTGGACATTTATTGTGAAAAAATGATTATAAGTTTATTCTTTAAAGTATTGTCCATCGTTAGCCACAACCTTTTCCCATATTTCTGGTAGCATACGGATTCCGCGTCGAAAGAACTCCTCATCTTTTGAGGCTATCCACGAATCGACCCATTTTTTGAATTCTTCGAAAGAACGGAAGTGCTGTTCAGCCAGGCCATGTATCATCGATCGGAACAAGTGGTAATCAGAAGGAGCAATGTCTGTAGAATACGGCGGGTGGGGTAGCACTTCCCATTTCGGCGTTTCCAAGTATGTTTTTACTTGCCTTGCAACATTCGGCCGAGCATTGTCGTGCTGAAGAATAACTTCGTCGTGTCTATTCTCATATTCTGGCCTCTTATCCTTTAATACTTGGCTCAAACGCATCAATTTTAGTCGATAGCGGTCGCCAGTGATCGTTTCATTCGGTTTCAACAGCTCATAATACACGACACCTTTCATATCCCACCAAATACACAGCATGAGCTTGGATCCATGAATGTTCGGCTTTGCCGTTGATGTTGATGCATGTCTGGGCGCTCCCCATGATTTTTTACGCTTTGGGTTATCGTAACGTATCCACTTTTCATCGCCAGTCACAATACGATGCAGAAAACCCTTTTTTTCTGTCGTTCAATCAACAGTTCACATGTGAAAAATCGTCATTCGACGTCTCTCGGCTTCAATTCGTACGGCACCCAATTTCCTTGCTTTTGAATCATTCCCAATGCTTTTAATCATTTAGAAATGGTTAATTGAACAACTCCTAAAGATTCTGTAAGTTCTTGTTGCGTTTGACATGAATCTTCTTCGAGTAATGAACGTTCCCTGTCTTCAACATCAAAATCACCACTTTTGAAACGGGCATACCACACCTGACACATTCTAACGTCTATAGCACAGTCAGGATAAGCTTCAGTGAGCAAACGATGTGCTTCAGTTGCGTTTTTCTTTAAATGGAAGAAGCAAATTAAAACTTCCCGCAAATGTTGTTTTGTTGGCACGAAATTCGATATTTTCAGCTATAGTAAAATACTTTTGTAAAATTATGAAAATTATTTGACAGATCAATTCCTATAGTATTTTTGGCGCTCTTCGAGATTGAATAGCTGTCAATGTCAAAAAAATGGCACATATGATAGATATGAAGTTAGTCACAATTACGAGTTTATACATTCATACTCCCAATAAATGGGCGAGGTTCTTAATCAATTTTTGCAGTTCTAATTTAAGAGGTTTTTTATTTATTTATTCCTCTTGGGAGCTTAGGGCTTCTACCAGTCATTTTCGTTTGACTCTGTTTTGTGCAGTTGTTTTTACGTTTCCCCACGTTATATTTTCAGCTGATAACTAGTGATGAATGGGACATCCCCACGTGTTCTATAGACATACGCTTCCTTGTAGGTTTCAATCAAGTACAATTTTCGTGATGCTGTAGGTCATCATTTCTTATTAAATTAATATTCTGTCTATAATCCGCAAAATTTACCTACGTATTTAACGGGCTGCCTTTTGATTATGATGTAGTCAACCCTGACGTTGCTAATTCTCACAACTTTGTGTCTTCTTGATGCTGATCTCGAGATCAAAGTCTGCGTAGTCCAATTCCGTGAAATGACGGGTCATCTCGGCAGTCATATTTCCTCCAAGACAATTACGAAGGAAAGTGGTGAATGTGTACGTCCTTGTTTAAATCCTGCGATGTTGGTAAATTGCAGGCATTTTCGAATACACGCAAACAGCACTAAATGGATGACAAATCCAGAATCCGATGATGCATTCAGTTTTTCGCCAGGGTATCACGTTTTTGAGATATTGTAGATTCAAGTTTGGCAATTTTTAGCTCCGGTTTGTTAAATTTTGCTCATTTTTGAAGGAAAGAACGCTGAGATTTGTTTTGAAACGACTTTATTAATTAAAATTCAACTCTTACAAGGAATGGGGTCTATTTTTAGGCGGATACAATTCATTAAACAAAAAAAAATTAACAAAAAAAGGAGCCAAAAATGGCCAGATTTGATTCTAAAATACTTTAAACTTGGCGTGCTCGAAAAAAACTAAATACACCATGGGGTTTTACGGCCGAAAATTAGGTTTACGGGTATCGGCTTACAGCTGTGTGTTGTCAAAAGTTGAAATTTTACCTACAGTGCAATTTCCATACTGGATAGCATACAGAATGTAAATTTGTCAACCCATGTAAATATCTCTGCTGGGTAATATGATGCATTTTCGAAATGCAATAGTGCAACAAAATATCATAATTATAAGGGTTTTTAAAATTCTCAGTTATCTTGTTACCATACAAAAGAATTCAATTCAATTACAATGCTCATATTTCTATACCTATAAAAACTTTCTCATCATATCCCAAAATTTTACGTACATATGTATATTGTATTTTGATGATTTGAAAATAACTTCGAAGGGGGTTGATTGAATTGTAATGTAACGTTATGTAACTATGACACATACACTCACCTCGCCATTATAATTTTATCATTTATATACAAAAAAGAAAAAAAATTATCAAAAATAATTTACAGTAGCATCTCAACCCTAAATGCAATAATAAAGTAGATAATTAGCCACTTATGATATAAATGGAATGCATTTGAAGAGTCTCGTATATAAACACTACTACTTTCATACATTCACATATATAGAAACTAAATATCGGTGTTTAGAAAGATAATTTTTCCATTAGAAGTTTTACCACTCATACTCGGATATTAACTAAGCGTGAGAATAACAAATAGAAACATAAAGTAAGGAAATAGTAGCATAATTTTATGCGGGTAAACAAAATATAATTTGGGATGGATTTATCGATAAAGAAAACATTTCATTTAATAATTAAGGATTATACTGTAATTTATAAAATCCCACAAATTATTTCGAAAAACATTTGCCCAAGAAGGGCACAGCGTTTGCTATGAATGTAAAAATGTCTCGCAATTTTATGCCGAACCCCAACGATACTAATTTTTCATGAAAACTTAACATTTAATTTCAGTAAAGTCTCATAGTAAAAAAAAATGTAGGTATGCATGATAATCTCCTAAAAGTATGCAACCAACTTGAGCATTTTTTCATGCTTACTCTACTTTCCGGTTTAAGTTTGTTAAATTTTTCTTTTACTCAAAATTCCTTCACATACTCCTATAGAAACATCACTAAGTATGTATGTATATTTATTTTTCTTCCTTCCATTTTCACTGATTGCGTTAATGCATGTAAGAAAATTTGCATTTTAGCCGCTCACACGCGAGCCACAAAACCGGAAGTTGTATACAAAGAGTTGCACTTATACCGATTTGCTTTCACAGCAGGTAGTAAGTGTAAATACCAGCTCCATCAGTTTCATAGTTGCATTAGCGGTTTCCGGTTAAATAAAACTAGGTTTGGCTTAAACAAATGAAAATAAAAATGTATACAGAAGAAAAGCACAAAAGGAAAGCTTTTCACTATTGATCTATTGGAGCAAAGAAGAAAGAACAAAACGGAAATGCTTTTTATAAAATTGAATGTGATATGTTAAAGGTTTGTCGTTGGACAAAGCAATCCTGATATTTAAGCAAACTTTGTTTCGTATTTTCAGAAAAATCAAAAATCTTTTCTTTTAGCAGAATAAGGGTACTCATTTAAACGTATAAACGCGTAGAGTGCGGAAACCTAAACATTTTTGGATGTACTTTTTAAGAAGGAAAGAATAACATGTAAATCAGATTGCAAATTATTTCAGTTTTATTTTTGTTTTAGGGATTTTGGTTGATTTTTCAAATATACTTTTGATTGTAACTTTGTGTTTGACACAATGCCGAACGCAGTAATTGAGATGAAAAATTAATAATTTTTCCATGATGCAAAAAGTAAACGGAAAATTATTAATTACACTGTATAACGGCCAAAAAAGCTCAAGAGTTTTGAAAGTGGATCTTATATAATTCGAGCACGCTGAACATGACTGCATTTTTAGTTTTTCTCTATCACGTCTTTTTTATAACGGTTTAAAAAAAAATCATATATGTATAAAAACACTGCACAATGGAATTGACCAAAAAGAAAAGCTCAAAAGTTTTGAAAGTGGATTTTATATATTTCGAGTATGCTGAACATGATGGCGTTTTTAATTTTTCTCTATAACGTCCAATTTTTTTTATAATGGGTTAAAATAGGAACGTCCATACAAAAATTGTTTATAGATTTTTAAACAAAATTAAAATCAACAAACAATATTTTTTAGGTATTTTTTTCAACCCATTACAAAATAATTAGACGTTATAGAGAAAAACTAAAAACGCCATCATGTTCAGCATACTCGAATTAAACTTTCAAAACTCTTGAGCTTTTTTTTGGTAAATTCCGTTGTGCAGTGTTATTATTACACTGCGCCACAAAATTTGACTTTGTGAGATCATTTTTCCAAGAATAAGGGGGTGCAGGATGTTTTGACATTCCGTGACCCCCACCTCCTCCCCCCCCCCCCCCCATACTTTTTGATAAGCAAACTTTTCCTCAAACACACTGTAATACTTTTATAATTTTTTTAGCCAGTAAGCAAAATTGTTCAAAGCTGCTCTTAAAAAACTCCCGAAATTTAGGGTTTGGAGCTTATATGGAGGATTCTTGTGTGCACAAAAAAGGGGCTTCTTTTTCTACTAAACCACTTTTCTGTAGACACTAAAAACTATAAGACATAAATCAAAAATGTCCTGGTACAGTCTTAATAAAGCCATTTTCATGATTACATGTACCTTTATCTACATGTCAAAACGCCCGTCTGATTTTGGACACTTTTGCACAGTGTTATTCTTCTTCAGTGTAGCAGTTTTTTTCTTCCATACCTTTCTGCCAAAAAAAAAAAAGGAATAAGAATCGTAGTATTACTAAATAGGCACAAAAAGTTTTTACGTGTCTCATTTCGTATTAAGTTTTTCTGACTGCACCAAAGCAATCATGTAAGTTGGTGAGGTAGTTTACGTATCAAAATTGCATCGGAATATTACGAGGTGTGTGTAAACTATTTTTCCCATACAAATTTTTGCAGTTTGTTTCCGAAGCTCTTACGAGTTTTACACACAGGGATATTGCTCCTATAAATGCAGAGCATTGTGTTGATTGGAAAAGGAAGATAGGTTAATGGGAAGAGGAAAGAAGGGAAGTGTCTGTAAACGTTTGTTTTAAATTTGGACAAGCCATAACAGTCAGGAAAAATATTTGCAAGGAGCCTGTTCCATAGTCGCGCGATACGACAGAGGAAAGAACTATCTCTGTAATGCGTGGTGCGTTGGAATACTGTGTCCACGTGGAATGCGTGACTTCCACTTGCAGTTGGTGTAGCTCTAGAGAACACTCGAACTGGTGGCATCAAATCGCGCATTTCCGTTTCCATGATGTTCCAATGATTGAATAAAGCTGGAAGCCCTACTGTTTCCTATTAGCTTTATCGCTCGATGCTGAATACGGTCCAGGAGCTCCAGAGAGATTTTTCCGCAATTTAATGAATACCCTTAATATGATTATGATTTATATTACCATACTGAACTTCTTCTTTCTTTTTTCCACACTGAACTCCTTTTAAGTATTGAATTAAGTATTGAATTATGGTTCAAGATATTGTGAGATTCTATAAATGCAAAAAACATACAATTTTTTCTTCTTAATGAAATACTCCTTCTGAATGATGCGAATTCTGGTGCTACCTAGGACCTTGCCGTAGTAATAATAAAACCACGCAACTACTCTGTCTTGCTTTAAACCTACCTCCATCATAACTGTTATTCAATTTAATATAAAATTCTGCAAAGAAAACATGATCGAAAATGTGCAATTTAACCATTATCAAAAGCAACTTTTGATTAATGTTTCAGCATATCTGTTCCTTAGTACAGCGTGGAATAGGAGTTAACTGAGCAAACAATCTTCGGATATTTCAGAAGAAGCCTTTTCACCAATGAGTCCACTACGCTAATATCACATCCGATACCTAGACCAAGTCAACCATTTTCAAGTTAGATATTACCTGGCGCCAACTACAACAGAAACAGAGACAACTAACAAAGCTTGAGGAGTAAGGCCAAGCGCCTCACAAAGCGAAATTAGTAAAGAATTAATCGTTTTTTTAATTAAAAATTATTTTAAATTACACCTTAAATACCATTATGCTTGTAAAATCATATATTTTTTCATACTAATACAATTTAATGCCATTGTACTAGAAATTAAATGCACGCAATTTGCAGAGTTTCCGTGTTAATTTAGGTCAAAATGGATTTGCATATTTTTGAAGTGTTATCTAAGTAATTTATGTACCACAAAAATATAGTAAAATGTATGTATTATTTTACTTTTTTTTTTGTATTTTTAAGCCACAATTGACACATGACAAATTTGCCAACATGAAATCAGGCTGCAAATGCTAAAAAGTCATTAGCCCAAAACACAAATACAAAGTACACACGATTGAGTACAAAAAAAAATATTAAGCAACATTCGCTTAATCTGCATAAAAAATTCCACATAATGAATTTAGTTTTGCCTATTTGCTGAGAAGGCGGCAGCAGAAACAATAACGAAAAAGTTCCAACCCAATCAAAAAAAGAAAGACCTCAGCATAAAAGGATTAAAAGTTGATTGCGCTCAAATGTTGCGTGCTAAAATTAAAGCTTCTTAATATAACTAGTGCACATACATTCATTATTTTTTTTCTCGCTACTGTAACTATTTTTTTCTGGGCTAAAATTTGTTACTAATTGCCTACTTTTGCATTTGCATTCCATTTCCGTTTATGTGTACATTGCCCCACCATTGTAGTATTGTATTTCGTTAGCCAATGTGTCGGCTTTAAGTGCATTTTTATGATGTGATGTTAATTTTTGACTCTTACCGCTTGCTATTTTTTGCATTTCATACTAAATTTATGTATGTTGATTACACTTTTTTGTTGCTTCGATTTTTTTTTTTTTTGTGCAAGAGTCAAAATGTCACATTGAATAAAATGTCATAAAATTTGATAAATATGTTAGTTGCGAGAAAGGTTGTGGAAAGTAGGCGTAAGTAAGTGGCACTTTGCGTGATTTAATATAAAAACATAGTGTGATGTAGGCGTGGCTGATATGTAGGTGCTTTTTTGACACGATATTGAATAAAGTGTACGATGCGGCGATTAGGGTTAAAATTTCGTAGAAACGTTTAATGTTTTTCATTTGTTAAATAGGTGAGAAAAAAAGATATGAGCATATATATATAAGTAACTCTAACGAAAATAAATAGAATGGTACTAGGAAGCATCAGATAATTTTTTTTTTTTTTTTTTTTTGAAAATAACATTAGCAAAACCCTCGAATTTCGAGGCACAATGGCGGGGAAAAGTTGTACTACAGTGTCTTGCAAAAATATTTGGCCAACATTTTAAATTCGATATTTTTCCTTTGCCTAATATTTTTAAAACAACTGCGCCTTGGATATGTAACAGAACATTATTTAAAGGAGGTGGCCAATTTTCATGTAACTGCTTCAATTCATTTATTTGAAATGAGCATCTAAACTGTCGGCACGCTATTTTTAGTCTTGCATAAGTAGAAGATCAGTTTCAAAATAAAAGGTAAGTGATGATTTTAATGATTTTTTTTATTTGAAATAAATACATTTTCAGATAATAGGTCGCGGGAGAGAGTTGAGTAACATTGAAAAAGGCAAAATTGATGCCTACTTCGAGCAGAAAACGTGCTTTAGAGAAATCGCTCGAAAACTGGGCAGGTCCTTATGTGTGGTACAAAATTATGCAAAGGATAGAACGAGTTATGGGAAGAAAAAGCCCACTGGTCGTCCAAAGAGCCTCTCTAAGCGCGATTTACGGTTAATTGAAATGCAGCATCGAATTCGGACAAAAGTTTCAATGACATAAGGCGTGAACTAAACTTGGATGTGTGTGAGTCGACAATTTGGAGAGCACTAAAAACTATTCCGCACATTGTGAGATAGCGGATGAAGTACGCCCCAAGCTTTATGCCAAATCACATTAAAAAATGCTTGAAAAGAAAAATATGGACACTGATTGGACGCTAAACCCTAACAAAAATATTTCAGATTATCTTTTCCGACGAAAGGAAGTTTAATTTGGACGAGCCAGATGGTTCAAGCACTATTGGAGGAATCTAAGGAAGGAACCAAAATGTTTCTCCAAGAGAAATTTCGGTGCCGGCTCATTGGTGGTGTGGGCTGCTTTCAGTACTTCTGGAATGCTATCATTTGCGTTTCCATCAATGCCAATGAGTAGTGAGGAGTACCAAGATGTTCTCACCGAAAACTTGATCCCATTTTTGGAGAGGCACTCGAAAGAAAATCTCACATTTCAGCAAGATAATGCCAGCATCCATGCCAGCCGAAGCACAAAAATGTGGCTATCTACTCACACCATCAAAGTTTTAGATTGGCCAGCCTGTTCTCCCGACTTAAGTCCTATGGAGAACGTATGGGGGCTTCTGATCAGAAGCTTATATAAGGAGAATAGGCAATTTCATAGCATTGTTGAGCTGAAAGTTGCCTTATTAAATGATTAGCGCGAATTACCATCAGCGATATTTGAAAATTTGGCAAAATCAATGAAAAATAGATTAATTGATGTCATAAATAAAAATGGAAAACAAATAAACTATTAATTTAAAACTATATACTTTTTGTCTTCATGTTTTCAAATTGACTATACTTTTGCAAGGACTAATTAGGTAGGATAATCAGTTTGTTTTGATTAGGTTCGAAACGCTTTCAAATATGGACAATAAAGATGTATCTGAATTTTCACATCAATGTCTGTTATCGATGCCCAGCATATTTTGTTTAAACTTCTTTGCCATAGAAAAGTTTTTTTATGTTAAATGTTGACCTTATAATTTTGCAAGACACTGTATATACCCGTGTTTTGACAACGCCTTTCCTGTAGCATCTTTAGGTTTAGCAACATGAAAAATTTGCGCTTTTGTATTGAGTACGAATTTCGGGATGCGTCAGGATTTCGGGACTTCAAAAAAAAAAAAAAAATTGAGCTAGAATGTATATTGTAGAATACGAATGGTTAGCCTGGTCAGGAAATATAAATTTGAGAAGTACTTACTAACAGTTAATCCATAGATTCCTTAAGGGAACTGGACTCAATACATCAACTCAGCTAAGGTTGAGTTGCTGGGAAATTTAATTGAGGTGAAACCTGATACTCATCTGTATTACAAAGGAATATCAATACCATCAGTACCAAGTCCGCAATTACTTGACCCTAAATCTTAAGTCCCACCTCTCTTATCTACTGAATAACTCGATTAAAATACACACATATAAAAACTGAATTTCTTTGTGGCGCCAACAACCTGCTAGCTATTTGAAATATAAATTTTTTACTCTTCAGAAAACAGTAAACTAAAAACGAACACACCTGCAACCTACAAAATGAACAATGAGAAATTTCGCAAAAAAAGGAAACGACAATTCTATTGTAACTCTGTCAAAATCCAATAGTAAAAAGATAAATAACAGCAATTCAATAATTATATAAAAAGTAATAACAAAGAACAGAATATTTTTACAAATTTCTGAAAATTAATTGAACAGAAATTATTCCCCTCAACAACAAAAAAAAAGCCATAAATCCCGATAGTAAGCAACAATTGCAACACACGCGTGGTTCACGAAATTCTCACGCATTAATTTTTCACCTGTGGTTTACTTTTACACATAATTTTATTCTTTCATAAATAACAAATAAAAATGGAAATGAAAAAAAAATATAATAAAAGAAATAAGAAAGAAACAAATGCATTAAAATCATAAACAAAATAAAACGAACAATAAGAAGCGCATAGGTTAAATTCTGGAAGACAATGAAATGGCGTGACATCATAGCAGATCCGATGGTTGGTTGGTATCTTGCAGCGTTGAAAAAAAGTGAAACAATCGATGAAATACGAGTAAAGTAAGAAATTTCCTTACTTTACTCTAGTCATATAGAACAATAAATGACATTTTTTATGTTGAATCCACCAGTGACACAAGTTTGATGGTTTTGCTTTGTTTGTTTTCTGAAGAACAATGGCACAAAAATTTTTAGAAAATGGGCATAATGCGTGCGTGTCGTAAGTGTTGGGCCAGGAAAGCGCAACCATAACTAACATTTTTAACCACATATGCCTAAATTATATGACCAAACCTTTTTCTTGCAACAAAAGTATTTAATATGAGCAAGGGAAGGTTAGGTTAGGTTAGGTTGGAGTGGCTGTCGAGAGACACACTTAGGCCTGAACGGCCCATTGTGATACCACATAGTTGGACCTACAGTTTAACGCCGATTCCGAACGCCGGTGTGGCAATTTTGTATCGGCTTGGCGGTTTTGCCATTACCAACCAATGTGTGTACTTGTACACTATCTTATAATTCTCATACACTTCAAATTGATAGTGAATATAAGAAAGTAATGAAAATTAACCACCAGACGAAGACGGGAATCCAACCCGAACCTCCCAGATGAAAGTCTAGTGCACTATCCACTAGGCTATCGAGGTCGTCGGGAAAGAAAAAGACATTTTTAATATGATCAAGGAAATTATAGAAAAATTTCTGAATTGCGATTTACTGAAAGCATGATTGTTGTCATTTAAAATGAGTTTCCCCCTGAAAACACTGTCGAAAAACTTTATTGGGATCTTAGGCAGGTATATTAGTATCCCAAGTATAGCAGTATAATATATCAGCCTAATAAAAAGTATTTACCCTCTAGCAGGCAGGACCGCCAAAGGCGGGGAACCGCTTGATATAATTAAAAAGAAGTTTAAAAATTTTGTGTGTGTGCATGCCTCTCAATCGATAGATGAATACCGGAGCTACACATTGCGTTGTTTCGTTTTGATTCTATCATCAGTTGAAGGTCAGATTTCGAGTAATTAACGAAAAAAAATTGTTTTGGTTGATATTAAAGTTATTTGCGATAATTTGAATTATTAAAAAAAATATTTATAGTTGTTTGTTAGAGATGAAAAATGATTAGGAAGTAGACAATTGATTATATTTTACATTTATGCAATTTGAATACAAAACAATTTTTTACTTTTTCAAGAAACTTTTTAATTTCTCACCTTGAGCAAAAATAAAGACTCCAATTCAATTTTCGACTTCATTTCGGAGTTTCATATATATTAAAATCAATTAATCCGTATATTCTTTAATGCTGGAGGGTTAAATATTGTTAAATTTGAAGGTGGGTAATACATTTAATGCTTTATATCTAATTTCATATTAAGAAAAGTGATCATACACTATATTTTATTTGTTCTGAATGGCAAAAATAAAAGATTTGCATAAGCTTAAGTATAAGTACCTTACGCTGACTCAAAAAATCGAGAAAAAACAATTTATTGCGTATTTTAAAAGTACATATTCTTTAGAATGTCTCCCCGAAAATTTATAAAAGTTGGAGTACAAGAACCCTGATATAGACGTTTCTATGTAAGTCTAAAAGAATAAATTTTATACAGAAAAAACCTGAAACTTTAAACGCTATTATCTCGGAAACGCGTTTTATGAAAAGTACCGTCGCGGTGATCACGATTTTTCAAATTACTGTTCATTGTTCATTGTTTTGTGCTTAACAACTTTGCTTCAGACATCAAATTCGTATCTGCTGAAATAAAGAAATTTCTTAATATCCCCTGAAGACCTTATTTTTCCAAATTCAGGTCCATATTGTGGGAGAACTAGATATGATGGAGAAAAATTAAGTATGCAGTCGTAATCAACAACCCTAAAATACTATACATAAAACAAGAAGTTGGAATTTAGTTGCACTGTGCTTTTTTATTTGATTAGAATAAAATTGGTGTAAAAGAAAAAATGGTTTTTGCATTGATGTTAATAAAATGCTATAGTTTCGCAAATTATGACTTTTTCATAGACATACAAATTTATGTTTAAAATTTTGTAATAAAATTCTCTATAAGATAGGAGGGCTAACTTTTTGTCAACCACATAATTATTTTGAGATATAGGGCTTTATAGATGAAATTTGTTTGAAAAACATGAAAAATGCGATTTTCTTTTACCTGTTTTTGATCATAACAGAAATATTACTGATACTGTTGGCACGTATAATACCTTAAAATTTTTCTCTAACTCTCATCTAAAATATACAAATAATTAACAATACATTGGCTGAAAATTAAAATTTTTACAACCATTTAATTGAAGTATATACTCTCAACAGTGACCGCCACGCCACGCCAAATCTTTACTCTCTGATTTTTTAGCCGCAATTGCAGTAGCATGAACTATTATATCAATATTGTAATTTTGCTCCGAGGAGAGATCAGTTACCAGCTTTCTCTTTAATCGGTTTTTAGCTTCTGCATAACTGACCTGAGTTCATCCCATTTTATTTGAACCCACTTTGAGTATTTTTCTTGAAACCGATTCAACATTTTGTTACAACGCAGACGTTTTTTTGTTAACAAAACCAAGCAAATTTCGTTTTTTTTTTTCTTAAAGATGAAACTTTTTCTCCCAAATTCAGTTCATTGTTCATTTTTTTTTTTTTTTTTTTGAGAACCCAATCGAAAACATCATTTTTACGACAACTCTCTTGTTAAACTCTAAGCATTTCTTCGTGTTGCAATTCAAGTGTTTCTAGAAATTCCAAATATCTTTAAATCGGGCAAAAACGGGCAAAATTACACACAAAAAACACAATATTCTGAATACTTTTGTTAATAACTTGTCATTTGCAAGCACTTACACTAAAAAAGTAATATTCCATAAAACACAAGCACAATTGTTAGGTTTTATATAAAATTGCACGTGAACAAAACATTACGCAATCGGACAACAACACACAATTATGAAAAAAGTAGTATTAACCATTTATTTAACACACCTTAAATAATGTTTTCCATATTTACACTCTATCTCCGTTTTAAATTTTAAAGAAATATTTACGCTTAAAAGCAGTCAATGTTTTTTCCCAAATTTTTGTCAAGTCAACTTGCTACTCAATTAGTTGACTTTGCTCGTGCGCCAAAAATAAAGTGTTGTTCATAAAACTCAATCCAATATATTTTTTGTCTATCTTGGATATCTAGTTTCAGAAAATCGATTCAGTTATAAAATATAAAATCATAAAAAATTTAACTTAATGCCAAAAAAAATCCGCTTTTGGCCCATAGTATGCAGGAATTTTCATTTAGAACAAAATTTATATATTTGGAGCCGAAAAACAAAATTTTTAACACTTTAAAAATCGATTTTTTCGAAAAAATCGTTGACCTTTTATAGAAAAACATTTTTTGTTTCAAAATCCACCTACGACTTATTTTATTTCTTTTTGATTCCAGTTAATCTGTTCGTTTTGGGGTAAAGGCCACAGTTTCCATAATTGACAACATTTTTTTTTATAGAAAACCTCTCACGAGAACATTGATATCGCTAATCTTACTATGTACTTTATTTTAATACAATTTTTATGACCTGGCTAAAGAAAATCATAAATATTCCTTAATTTGTCCGGGTCGCAATGTATATAACCCCTTAGAACAGTGTTGAGTACAGAGGGTTAAAAGGTTTTTAGTTTCCAAATATAACTATATGAAATGAAAAAGAAAAGTTATAGTTATTGTCATCTTAAAGTATAATATCACCAACTTCCGTATTATACACAATTTCATATTTTTCTCTTCAACAAACTTCAAAATCTACTTCACCTACTTTTTTTTTTGCAGAAAAAGAAAATTCTCACACTCAACTCAACATCTTAACATCTTTTTCCATTTAAACAAAAATAGCACAAGAAGAAAATGCATTTCTTCCTTTATATTGTTATGTATCAAAATGAAAAATTAATGCGAAAATTGCATGGTTTAACTTTTTGAGGTTATGTTGCAGCAGCAGTAGCAACAGCAGATTGTGAGGTTAGATTTATATTCTACAAATGTGGTGAATGTTTGAATGCAACTTCTGTTAAAAATTATAAATTTTTAAACAATATTTATGTGTGTGTATAAGTCTGTGCATGTATGTATGTGTAAATGAAGCTAAGGATAATATTTATAGCTAAATGTGTTAAATGTTACTTAAGTGCAAAAGGAAACAAACAAACAAAAAACATGTAGCAACTCAAGTGGAAGTGTATGTAGTCGTAAGCGAAATGGGCGCGAATTTTTTCTTCCTCTTATTGTGTTTTTTTAGGTTAAGTACATCGTTAAGATTTAAGTGTAATTTAAAATACGATTTTATAGGTTAGGAAGATGCTATAAAAATGCATTTTAAATTTTCGCGCAAAGTAAATTGGAAGTGGGTGGCACACAAGTCATTTGAAACATGTTCATTTTTCTGACTGACGGGGAAAAAATACGTAATTTTCCTAATTGCCCAAGAAAGAGTAAGTAGAAGGGTTTTATATACTTAAAATAATAATTCTTTTTCTTTAGAAATTCGTATTTTTTATGTAAGAGATTAAACTATGTAACTGATGCAAGTCAAGAATCTTTGAACAACTCGCTTTTTAGAGTAAATATCGCAACGGGCTTGTTCGATTCTTCCTTTTCTAAATAGTTCTGGAATAGTTTCGGGAACTTGAACTTAGACTTGGCAACTAATCATTTTAACTCCACCAAATAAAGTCTCATAGAGTATCTGTTCAGGGCCGTAACCAGGATTTTTTCGGGGGCGGGGGGGGTTTGCATTTGCATTTCACGTGCAGTTACTGCATTGAAAGAGGTCTTCCGAGTCAGGGTAGTCTGAGCAATAATGGGTTAAAGAATTAATTACATTTTAAGATTGTTTCTTAGAACTTTGGAGCTGATCCACTACTACTGCCCTACATGGGCTTTGCGAATAAAATGGTTCCTAGTGTTTGTGAATGAATTTTTTATACTGAACACGAATCTGAGTTCAAACATGAAAAATTGGGATGGAAAGCCCTAAAATAGAATTTTTGGCCATTTTTTTAAATTGGAGAGCTGAACACTGGCGTGCTACAAACTTCGAAATCCAGAAATTATAGGCTAAATCATGCCCTTCCAAATGAGCCCTAAACCCGAAACTGTAAATCAAAAACAGTTACTGACCTATAAAAACTATAAATGCAAAATTGCTCAGCATCACCTTCTCTTTTTGTATCCAAAGTCAAACCTCATGTCAAAGAAAACAAATCGGATCTGGTCGCATAGTGTAACTAAGATTTCAAGTTTATTTTTTTATATTTGACTTTTTAGAAAGAAACCGAATGAAGTAAAAAATATTTAAAAACTGATTTTATTTTGACTTTTTTTTCATCCACTGGTAATTAATATCAAAAAATAGAAGAAAGTTTCCACTTTTCGAGGGGGTCAGAACCCCCAAAGCCCCAGCCCCCCTCCCTCCCCCCCTAAATACGGTCTTGTATCTGTTAATTCCAGCTTCTCCAAGAAGACCTATGGTGGGAGTGGAAAAAAATAAATGTTTACCAAATGTTACTCAAAATATTTGCAATATTCATTCCTGCTCTTTTCGATATCACTATATCCTTTCCCCATGTGACCTGGAAAACAACAAATTAAATCTAGATACATTTTCAATATATTCTGAGCCAATTTAAAGCTGAATCCGCAAAATGGTCGGGCTGTGGTGACCGCTTTACTGTTCGAGGAGACCCCAAACTCTAGGCCACTTTAAGTTAAGGTCAGCACTCATAGTTATTATATAAATTATTTGTTTATTTATTTAAGAAATGAGCTGCAATAAACTGATGATATATGAACATATTCTCATTTAATTTCCTATAGAATTTTATGAAACAATCTGGCTTTTTCTAACATATTTTTCAAATCTTCAAACAATAACTCTACATAGGTACTCGTAGTTATTACAAACCCTACTTTCCTTCAGCCTTAAATGATGCTAACATTTTGGAAAATTCTCCATTTCTAAAGCAATTACAATTTAAATTTTAAATTGCTCTATTCCGCTGTTGCTGCCAAAACAATTCAATTAAGTACTTCTGTCAATGTACAAAGTGCAATTTACACCAATTTCTCAAATCCCTACATAGCAACCAGAGAAGCAAAAATACAAAATCCTTTGATTGCAGAAAACAAGTAAAACACATGTTGCCACCAACATTTGATTTGCCATTCAATAAGGGTGTGCAAAATCAATGCAAAAAATGTAAGCGAAAAATCCAAAAAAGTAAAAATCAGGTCAGTGTTTTTCTATAGCATCTCTAGCAATGAAATCGAGCATATTTGTCAGAGCGGAAATGTAAACAAAAATTAGAATGAAATTGTTAAGAGCGAGAATAAGCCAGCGAGCTAGCGACCGAGGGGAGTGAGACAAGAAGATTTACTTTGTATGCACAAAGTACATTTATCGTCGTAGATTTCATTAATTTAAAAATGTTAGTAAAAGTAATTATAAATATGAAAGGACATGCTTACTACCAAAAGAATATTAAAAATACAAATCAAGTCGTTGGTTCATATTTATATTTATAATTTAAATTTCCATCAGTGCTTTTCTTAATCCAAAAAATCACCCATCAAATTGGATATACATAATTCAGAAAATAAAGAACCATAAAGAATCAAAAATTTACCAATTTGAAATTCAAAAGACCAAGTAATATCAGGTCCCTGTAGTATTAGTAACAAATGAAATATATTACAAATATTTTCTTTCAAGCCTAAACTATTTTGATGACAGCTTGTTGAACTCGTAAAGCAATTACTTTCGCCTAAATGCGATTCTTCTCCTCTTTACATTCGCAAACAAAAAAAAGTACCACACACTACTATCAAACAATAGTATCCTGAATCTCATCATAGTAGGGATACAATTTCGTTAAATGGATTTTGTTTGTTTTTTCAGTGTGGCAGGGTAAAAGAAAACGAGAAAGAACTTTTCAGCGATAACAATCGTTTTTGATACTTACTGCTTCAGAAATATAAAAATTTCTTTAAACTGACCTAGATTGCTAGTGTTTCTATTGAGCCATTATTTTTGGTGCATGGTGCATGGCATTGTATTTAGATACCCTGTATCACTCAATTCATTCTCGCTTTTGTTGCAAATTGTCTGTGCTGCATTGTGTCAAGTGTCAATATGATCTCTTGATGGTTAATAGCAGTGAAAATGGGTTTTATTCATGTCAAAAAATACAGAAAAAAACGCCATTGTAAGTATTTGTCATTGTTTGACATTATCAGAAATTAATTGTGTTTACGACTTTGAATTTAAATTAAAAAAAGTGTGAAAGTGTTGTATTTTCTTATACACAAATAATGTAGTTTTGAAAAGAAAGTGATTTAGGATTTTATAAATCTGATTTTACAAACACCGATTTGTGCCCGATTTTTCTCACCGATTTTTACATATTCTCTTTTATTATCTTGTTCAATTGGCGTCAGCTTTTATACACAACGATTTCGACCGGCCGATTTTGTATTAATATTTCTTCTTTTTTATTTACATGAGTGGAACAGAGGTGCAAAACTTGCAAAAAGTAAACGTCAAAAATCGTCGTAAATCGTTGGTACAGCCGATTTTGGCTCTTTCACTTTCATCTCCCCTCCCTCACCGAGAAACAGCAAATCGGTAAGAGGAATCGGGCAGAGCACGCTGTACATGCTCAGTAGAAATTGACTGAGCAGTCAGAACAAGATTGGAAAAAAATATTTTGACAGAATACACAAAAATTTTAAATGCTGGACAAAGGCTGAGAATATTTAATTCATCCATTTTGCACCAAAAAAAATCAAAACGATTGAAAAAAACTTTCTTGAAAAATAAGCTTAATTATAAAACATAGTAAAATAAACAAGTAGGCTAAATAGGTAGAGTAGTATTAAAGTACTCCGGATTGTCATCGACAATGTTAGAGAAAATTGTATTCCATATCCAGAGTGCTATAAATTTTCTGACAATCATTTTCTTTTTGAGAACCATTTGATATTAAAATCAAGTGAATGTCCAAAATTTCATTCATTTAAAGAGGGGAGAATTCAGCTTAGCATACTTCTTTATTTTACTATAATTATAAACAACTCAAGGCGGATTTAACATGGTGGTAGCAGCATTACAGCAAGTACAACGTAACAATAACAACACGCTACTTTCTTGTTGCTAAAAATCGTAATTGTCAAAAGCACAAGAACAAATGCATGGAAAAAAAAACAAAGATTTTGACAGTTAAGATTATCTTCATATAAAAAAATGAGAGAAGAAGAAGACAGAGCTGACGCTGCTATCACCTGTTATAATTTCGCCATGAAGCAACTGTTATATGACAGTTCGTGCTCTATGCGTTTTTAAATTGAATCAGAGTTGTTAGAGCGTGCTCTGATCAGAGCATGGAACCCAAGCCGTAATGCCGATACGGGCAGCTGTCTGGGAATGCTGATTTTGTCCCCTATGATATAGCGTAGCTGATAAGACGGTGTCGGTTCTGGCGCTATGCAGGTATCGCCGATGTTGGCCGGTGCTATAGTTCGGATTCGGACCGCTCTGATATATGCCGATGTTGGCCGATAGCATGTCGGTCACTGTTATATGGACCGTTGTTGGCCACTGTGATGATGACTTCTCCACGATCTGAAATTTGGCAGCGATGAGACCGACCGTTCGAGTAACCTCGAGGAGTCGACCGATGTGAACGATGGTGAGAGAGCCCATCTGAGATCACAACCGTCGTTCACAAGTCTCGTCCAAGGGAGAGACTTGCTCTTCATATAATGTCCGAAACTTTTGACCCTGACTCTTAATTTATCCAAAATCTGAATAAACATTTTGAATAACAAGACCAAAGCCGACTTTTGAAACTCTAAACGCAAAAATCGGTTAAACAAAAATTAAATCGTTCAAATTTTTTACTAATTTACTCTCAAAGTTTTAACAAATTTTTTTTTAGTTGTGGCAACTAACATAATTTTTGTTACTAAAACCAACTGGCAACTAATATGAAAAACTAATATGATATAAAACCCCAATTTCCCCTACTTTTTATCAACAAAAAATGAGCAACATTGTCAATTACCAACTCATACACTCATACAAATTTAGTTCGTTCAAAAGAGTTTTGTGATTTTAGTGCGGAAAAATCGGACATATGTTAACGCTGCAAACATTATTGCATTATAAAAGCAGGGAGGAACAAAAATGACGACGATGACAATGCAATATTCGTTGACAACATTGTTGTCCACTTTATGCGCGGCAACTGAGCTAAAATTAATTCTCTTTGACAAAGTAAAATAGCATGTATGCAAAAAGGGTAGCAAAAGTTCATACAATCAAACAACATAGTTCATTTGGTAGGTAGTTTGGTAAATGCTTTGACAATTTCATTATAATTGTCAACTGTCAAATGGTATTAAAATTTATACCAAATATCTTTGTCAGATAAAAGAAAAAGGTGCATTCCCCCAGTTGCAACATATGCGAGTAGTAGGTGTGTAAATTTTGTATGTATAAACAAAGAAAAAAGGTTTAAATTTTACTTTGATTTTGAATTTAAAAAGGGCAGATTTTAATCTACCTAAAAAAGGATTAAAATTAATGGAAAATTGGACAAATTTTCTGCTTGAGCGCATCCACATTTTGTAGGTTGTGTTAAACACTAATAAGATTGCTGTCAAAATATGTTTTGAATATGGCTTAGAAAATTTGACACTTCCAGAAATTTTTTAAAACTTACTTTACTAGAGATTTCATATTACAAATGTCAGAGAAAACTTTTTAGAATTTCAACCATGGTTATTTCAATTGTCATATGTTAAAATAATAAAAATATTAAATTATAATTTCAAAATGTTTGTTTTTCTTTACACTGTACAAATATTTTCATTTCCGCCCTATGCTCTCGCCATATTGTTATTAGAAAAACTTTTATGTTTTGCACTGTCCGGCAAAGTGTTTCTATACTATGTACGTATTTTACTACAAAATATAAATTTTTCTGCACATAAAAGTCCTCTGTTCATAAAAAACAAACAACTTCAGCTACTATGATAACAAGCGGAAGTCCATGCGTCAGTTTACAAAATAACAAACAAAACCACGAAATGTCAAACTTTTGACACATAAAGCACAACAATTTTTTATGTCTGAGAGCATACTTAAAAACCGCATATGCACATTTAATTTTTCCGAAAAACATGTTCACAGAAATTTAGTACAAATTATAGTTTTTTTAGTGCATAATAAAGTTCTAAAACTAAAATGTTAGTTTATGTCTTTCAAAATTTAACTGCTTTAAATATTCAAAGTTTGGTTTAAAAATTTAGATAGAAATATTTATTTAGGTAGAAAAATTTTTTTTTGGGGGGGGATTGATGTTTGAACTTGTCTGAAAGTGCAGCAAAATTTCTCTAGATTCTCTTCTTTCGTATACTTATAATATATTTGTTGCATATGAAAATCTGTTGCATCCATCTGTATTGGTCACGGATGAGAATATTAGGCTTAGTCTTGGATAAATTTTTGCTTTGCTTATAAGCAATCAAAAAAGCCGACAAACACAAGCTTGTTTACTGATATTTCATCAGAAATAATTACACAGTGTAACAAAAAATTTAGTCCTCGAATTTTCCAACAGAATCTGAAGTAAGTTTTTCTAAATCAAGTCTAGAATTCACCCAATCTGGTTCTGAAGTCGGGTAATTGGGGTCTTCGAGCGCTGAGAAAAAAGTAGATACTTATCTTAATAGATACAAATTTTACGAATTCTAAGCAAATTGGTTCAACACAATGAGATAACAAATTTCTGTTATGACACCCTTCCTCTTTCCTTGAACCTTCCCTCCCCGGGTTATATACCCCTCTTTTCTAAAAATATCTCTGAGCACTCATTTGCCACATTAATGCAAATAAAAACGAACTTTTCGAATAGGGTCTTCAAGGACTGCAGAAAAAATGCTCATCTTAATAGATACGATTTTTAGGTGTTAAGCTAAGTTGTTTATCACAATAAACACAAAAAACAATCTACCGGAAGAGTCACCAAAACTGTTAAAAGATAGTTGATGGTTGGAAATCTGCCCGTTTCATAAAAATCCAAAGCCTCGGCATATTTCTCGAGTCCTGATAATTTTTCACCCCACAATTTATACTCATCTCTTACATCGGATTCTGAGACTCGACCATTAAAGTATGGAGCAGATGATCCTAGCCATCTACTTTTTTAGTTGCAATAAACCAGGGTGAAGCATTTGCAAGCTGGAAAGGGTTTTTGTATTAACATTTAGAAATTTGTCTGGCAAATTCTGAATCGGCGTAGGAATAAAAACAGCGAAACGAAAGTACGATTCAACAGAGTCTGCTTGATTACAAGAATGAGCTATTTTCTTCAACGTGAGTCTCGGTAGCTTTTCAGTTGCTCTAAAAATTTCGCCGAATGATATTTGTGCATTTTTTGTTCTCCTTGTAGCGTATCCTAAATTTCGTGGACATGCTTTACTGCTAATGCCAAATCACGTGATCTTGCAGTCGAACTGACAAAGTCTTTCACAAACCACAAACCAAAGTCTGACTGCCGATGAACTCTCTTTTCTGAACTGTTGCAAGTAAGCAGACCGCTCTTTTAGAAATGATCCACGATTTGTAAGAAATTTCTTATAGTTCCATGTGGATGATCTTGAATAGTTCAACAAAGAATAGTATGCTGTAATGTCGTTCAGTGAATCTTAATTTACAAAGACGAATGAACCTCTTCTTCATGCTTTCCGTGCATGTCCTTAGATGAGATCTTGAAAAATATTCGTCTCAAATACATGGTTTCTAAACAAGTTCACCACACCGTTCACAATCCAAGGGAATTGGCAAAAAGTGAGAGTGACATGGTATTTGACCATGCAATGTTTAAACGATGGCTATAACAGTGAACGTATATTATAAATGGATACAGACTCTTTTACAACTGGACTCTTGACAGACTCTTTTTCACGACTCTTCACAACGTTTCTGGAGAGCTTGAGTTATTTCTTCAGAAGTCTGGTTGTAAATCGGTACGAATCCTACAAAATCTTCGCGAATAATCAATTTACGCAAACCTTCGTGGAAGCTGACGTATCTGAGGCATAATAATATTTATGCGGTGCCTGGTATATCCATGGTTTCATCCCCGAGCAAGGTGAAGCACGGTATGTTGTCGATTAACATCTGTTCAGTACACGATTTACATCAATAGGGAAGTTCTAGAATGTGCAAAAATTCGGAGGGTGGGAAAAAAGGGGGGAGGGGAGACAGGTCCTGCAATCCCTATGGCTAGCTACGGCTCTGAACACTTGCTTTACTTATATGCCTATAAGTATGGAAGTTAAAATTGATTCTATATTAGCATACAATTATTTCCAGAATTTTTTTTATAGAGAAATAACTTATAGTATAAATATTTTTATAATCTGTAATATTAAATTCCCTCAAATTAATATGAGATTTTCTTTATCGAAATGAAGGCGTTACAACCATAAACATCTTGTAATTCTAGCCTCAATGTCCACAAAATATAAAAAAAGATTTACATACACAACATCAACTGCTTTTGAAAACTACTTACAAAGTGTATGCTTGTAGTCACAAAAACAAATTGTTAGTAGTTTTGCTGTTGAAAAAGGATTATATAACTTTGTGTAAAATAATATTTGACACGCAATATAGAAACATATTTAAGAATATACATAAATATACATGGATGGATATTATGTAGTCTTTGCCTTCATCGTCGACCAGAACGAAACTGTTATGAATCATGACATTCTCATATTGCCCAACTACATCTTCCCCACAAAGTCTGCCATGTCCATATTGCTACGTAAGTCTTCATGGTGTGCTTCCTGTGTATCAAGTCACATGACACATGCAGTCAGTGTTGCATTTATTTTTCTTTCTTTTCTTCTTCATATACTTTGTCATCTATATTGAAATTAATTTAGCAGAAATGAGGGCGTTTTTCTATGTTCTTTTTTTTCTTACTTCATGAAACATCAACGACAAGAATCTTCTAAGGATTCTTCATTTGCCATCAAAGGAAGAAAAGCAAATAAAAAGGAAATTTGAGTATTTTGTATAGACATGATTGCATGTTAAATTCACATATGGAAATTCCTTGCTTCATATTCTTTGGAAACATGTGTATATTTTTTATATATAATCATCATGTTTGTGGTCAGTTTTGTGGTTTCCTATATGTATATGTTTTCAATTTTGATATTTTTATGGTTGCTGCTCTGTGGGTGCAACCTTTGCACTGCTTTTGCCTTGCTTAACTTAAAGTTCTTCACTTTACTAAATGTCTGGGTGTTGACTTTTTTAATGTTTCAATATTGTTTTTCCTTTATTTTTTTCTTTTTTTTTTTTGAGTATTTAAATGGCCACACGCCCATTTTTTTTTTTTTTTTTTTGCTGTTGCTTATGAAAGAAAATGAAAATATTTCAGTATCAGTTAAATAAGGGACTCATATTTAAATAGTAAAAATATTTTTAAGTACTTTTTTTTAAATCCTTTAAATGGTTTCAAATTTCTCTTTCTGAAAATATTAAAAATTTATTTTTAATATCCTTAAAGACTTCCATCGCTGTGTGTACGCTTGAGTTGCATAAGTGTCACTTTACTGTACGCGTAAATGTCATTTTGTTGTTATTTTTAAATAAATTTTTTTAATCTCTTTGTCAAACTGACAGATTCCTTTCTATTTTTGCTGCTCTTGCTCTTGCGGTACTACTTAATGAGGTTACAAAAAATGTGTGTCACTTTAGGCAGCAAAATACTTTCTTGCTTTTTACATTTAGTGTAAATGTGTCGAAATGTGCTGCTACTGTAGTGCACAGTGTTTGCGTGGCGGTAGTGGTATGCAGCATATGTGTCACAATTGTCACTTTTCCTAACTTTTTCTGGCTTACACTTGATTTTTAAAGTGTGAAAGACGGATTCATAAATTTTTTATTATTTGGTGTAGCAATTAAATCTGTCATTAGTTGATTTGACATTTGAATATTGAGTATTGGTGCATAGATGTTAATTATACAAATCTATTCATATGTTCTTTAATACTTTTCCTAAGAATTCTGAGTCTTCTGTATTTATATATACATTGTAGGTATATGAACAGCAAATGCTAGGGGGATCCAGGGATAAAATTCCCTCCCGGATTTTAAAGCAGTTCTTAAAATGGCCGACCTCCCCCTTTACATTTTAATCGTTAAAAAAGGACGGAAAAATCATATAATTTGATTTCAGGATCTTGAACTAGTTCAAATTATATAAATATAACAAAAACAAGAATTAAACCAATATAACTAGATCAGGATCTTGGGATGAAAAACGGCAATAGCTGTCACATTATGAAAATAAAATTGAGTAGCTCACAAGATATGGATTGCTTGGAAAGGTAACTGAAAGTATATTTGATTCTGAATAATGTTATTATACATTTCTCTCCTCCACAAATCACTCCTGGCGAAATGATTTTCAAATAACCTTAAAAGCGAGATTCAGCAGCTTGGGAGTAATGAGGCTATAAATATTTCTTTTAAACAAAATAATATCAACGATTTACGATAACTTAAAAGTAATATATATTTAGATTTGTATATCAAACGGAAAAATGATTGCCACCCTATCCTAAAACTAAAAATCTTTCAACGTTCATGTAATTTTTTTGCATTCACTTTGTAAAATGTGCAAAATTGCAACTATTAAAAGTATCCCTATTATAAAATACAAAGCTGCTGAAAACTCAACCATCACAAGTCCAATTATAGTGTCAAAATAATTAATCAAATTATAAAGTATCCTGCATCAAAAAAAAAAGAGTTTAAATTAAGTGAAAAGTCCGCACAATTAGATTAGTAGATACTACATTGTGGAACACCCACAATAATAAAAATGCAGCTGGAAAAACCAAAAGAAGCAACACTTTAACACACATACGAACACAGAATGAACATTTAACACAATTGGGCAGCAAAAACCCTAACAGCAAAAAGGTCCTAGGATCTACAGCAAATCCTTCGACATGCACAACACACGTACAATAACAAAAACAATTACGCAGACGATTAAGCATGCCAAAGCGTAACCGAAACATTGAAAAAGGAGCAAAGCATTTAGACACTGGCTTCTAGCCTCCATTCCCCTCTCTGTTTTCGCAAACATCACTTTCATTATTGCCAAGTTTTATCAGCTGCAAAACAGTTGACAGGCAGGCAGCAGAGTCAAACGGGATGGCAGAATAGAAAGAAGGATAAATTATTGTAGGAGTTTTTTGTTCGTAATAGCAGTAGATACGCAAAAAGAGTAGTGCAGAAGAAAAAATGGAGCAAACAATACGTGGAAGAACATTGAAGGTAATAAAAAGGTCTTGAACAATGAAGAGTGAAATTGTGGAGAAAAAAGGGAACATTAAATTTTTGTACATACATAGTACTAGGGAGAAGATGTTAAAAGAGCGAAAAGAACCAACAATAACAGCAACAAATTGGTTTACAACTGATTAAACATTGAAAAGGTTATATTTAGGGTTAAATGGAAATAGGTTAACAACAGCGTTGTTGAATTGTTAAGTGAATGCATAAAGCGAAACACTCTCTCTGATCAAGAGGATATTATGAATAATAGTTTTTGCCCCCTATACGTTTGCCATGATAGTACAAATGTCCTTGAGTCTGATGATATTATTTTGAATAGTCGTAAAGATTCGCATTTCTTGTGGTTTTATTTCTATTCAAAAATTAGGTTAAATCTTTTATTTAATTTTATTATATATTAGTGGTGTGTAATTTGAAATTCAACAATAAAATTTAACAGTAATATAAATATGAGATACAAAATATGTAATTATATTTATGGTATAAACACAAGCAAAGCAGTCGACCTCAACTTCAATAACAACAAAATTTCTGAGGCTTACGATAGATTCTATTTAAATTTTCGCAACTTCAGAATGTGTGAAAGGGCTTTTATTTTTAATATGAATATTTTTAAGAAATTCAGGTAAAATTAGTCAGGTCTTTTAACTTCACTAGATAGGGTTGACAAGTGACTGGAAATATACCGGCACGGCCCGCAAATTAGCTGAACAGCCGGTAAAAATATCTAAAAGGCGTTTTTTTTTTAAGAACTCAATGAAACTCTGATGAAAAATTTGTATTTCTAAGTGACTTTGCTGAAAGTTAAATTTTTCGTGAAAAGGCTCCCAATCCTTCCCTGATTAGGGAGCCTAAGTAATAAATATTATGCATGGTATTATATTCTCCTTGATTCTTGTAACTAAATGCAAGTTATTTTTGACAAATCAAAAAATGTCAGATGATTTGGCATAGTATTGCGTTTCATTTTAAGTTTTATTCCAAACAGTGAACATGGAGACAAGAAAACACAAAGCTGCTTAGAAAGAGTCGTTAGAAATTCCACCGCCAACACAGCAAGAAATTTTGTTTCCCATTCTTTACAGATTTCAGAGTAACCTCAAGCCTGTGGAAATATTCTATGCATGTCAAAAATCATATGGAGAGAATGCACTCTCGCCTGTGACTGAAGTGGTTTTGGCCAGATATTTTTCTGTGGAGGATAAATTTTGTGTAGATTACACAAAGTCTGCGACTGGTGACGTAAGTGTAGCTCTGGTGAAATCAAATATTGATGAAGATCCAAGATTGACCCAGGAAATGATTTCTGAGGAACTGGGCTTGGATGCCATGGTTGAATCGCGAATATTTAGGGATCATCTTGGATACACGAAGAGTGCAAAATGATTTTTAACTGATGCTCAAAAAGAAGCGATTGTGCGTTTTGCCCAATATTTTCTTCATAAATTTAAAAATGGAGAGTCCAGAATCTTCAATAAAACTGTAATATGTAATGAAGCTTGGTTCTTTGAGTACGTCCCAGAACCAAGCAATTTCATCAGGGGAAAAATTGTGGCAATTATTCCACTGAAAACTGGACAGACGGTAACTGTTAAATGGTACACTGAAATCTGCTTACCACGAGTCTCCGAAAAATTTTGCGGAAAACAAGAAAAAAATTATCTGCACCACCATTTTTTGCACACTGCGCCCTGCTGAAAAAACAAACAACTTCATTCCGCTCTCACGAATTGAAGAGATTTGTCTGAATTCTCCGGACCCAGCGCCGTGTGATTTCTGGTTTTTCAAAAAAAATTGAGAGAAAAGACGGAGATGTCTTCAGTCATAATGAGGAGATAATTAATGCAGTTAATGTCGAAGTTGCAAATCTAAAAAAACAGAATTTTGAGGGATTTTTTTCGAAGTGGATCTGCCGGGTTCAAAAATTTATAGAAATTAATGGTAATTATGTCGAAAACTATAAAAACCAATGAAGATTAAAGTTATGAAATTAAAATTGTGTTTAGCCTTCTCCTTGTAGCCATCTAAGCTAACTTTTGTTAGTCCTTCCGTATATATAAATTAAAATATGTCATCCGCCCAATTAAATGAAACTTTATTAAACGTTTTGTTTGTTTTGAATCTACCTAGTACCATGTAAACTTAAATATAAAAGAAAACAAGAGAAAACACTAATTTCGAAACTTGAGTTCCTTTTTATAGACATTTTTGCTGAAAACCCGTATTTGAAATTTCGGATTTGGCAGCCTAACCATATACATAAGTAATTTTTTAATGAGTTTTTCGAATATATGCAAAGCAAATCTTTAGAGTAAATACTGCATTAAAGTTTTCCTTATCAGGAAGTTGGATCATTTTACAGTTCGTTTAAAATTTTAAGTTTAGAGAACATCAGGCGTGTAACACTTTTTAAGGGGTTATATACTTTTTCATGAATCAAAAAATCGAAAAAATTTGTATGACTTATTTTGAACAAACATACTTTCAAGAGTTTACGTGATTTTCTCCGAATGATTTTTTTTTTGAAAATTGTCTTTGCGGTGACCGCGATATCTCAATAACTGCTTGAACAATTCATCTAATTTTTTTAAAATTTTTTTCCTAGTTACAATACGGAGTACTTGAACGATCATTTTTTCATGTGCAGTATTTGTCTTAACTAATAATTTTTTTTAAATACATTTTTGAGACTCAAGAAATCGACTTTTTTTCGCATCATGGTTTCCGTATGAGAAAGAGGTTTTTTTTCAAAATTTATCCAAAAAATAGCACAAATATGCCTTAAGTTTCCCGTACCAAAACGTATATAACCCCTTATTATCCTAGAGCAGTACGAGGCAGATTATACGAGGATATTAAAATAGTTCAACCGATAATTTTGTAATTACTAAACAGATGGAGCTATCATTCTAATCCAACCAGCCAACTAACCTACTAAATTATTGCAAACTTCAATTCATATTTTAAATATTAGCTAAAGTACTTAACTATAATATTGTAATAAGTAGTTCTTATTATTATTATGCTTCAATTATGCGGCATTTAGCAGTGTATATATTTTCTGCTTTCCCCCCTACTTTGCCCTATATAAAATGGAAAACTTCGAAAGAAAAATCACAAAAATAAACATTTTAGCACAAAATTTACATAACAGATAACGACGAGGACAATAAGCGTCATCTACATTTAAATAAAGCTCTTCAGCAAAAATTCTTCCAACAACAACTACATCAATACAAGGAGTAAAACCAACAAATATAGAAACAAATATAACAACAATATTAGCATAAGCATTAGTAAAGTAAATTTCACAGTTTTTTCCCGTATTTTTCGGGCGCTGCTTCTTCTTTTTTGGTACGCGACCCTAAAATATGTACTTAGGAAATATGTATGTATGTAGTACTTTAGTACTTGAAAATATAGTAGGAAGACAAGCAAACAGGCAGCAAAAAAAAAAAAAAAACAAAGTGCGTGTCGCCAAAAAGAGCAACAACAAACAAAAATATGCTAAGTCAACATAAAAAAGTTTTCCCCTACATTTCAAAAAGGAGTGGAGTTTAGCTAATGTAGGAAGAAACACTTTTCCATCACCCTTACCCAAATGCTTATGGTACGTGTGGATGTGGCGAGATGGAATGTTGGTGGAATATAAATAAAAAAAATTTGTTATCAACACAAAATAAACGCAAGAAGCAGAAGTTTTTCGGCTTTCTGTTTCATGTATTTACTTATTTATTTTTTTTTTTTTTTGGTACTTTTGGGTAAAAGAATTTTTCATACGCTAATATGAGTAAATGCTAGCAAATGCGAGTTTTATTGAATTTTATGCGGTTATGGTGCGAGATTTGAGATATTTGCTGTGATACGAGGTGACGGGGAGTGTGAGAGAAAGTTAATGTGAAGAATTATTAGCACTGAATTCGCTGACTGTGAAATTAGTTTAAAAAAATACGAGCATTGAGTTTAGCGTTAAATGTGATAAAGTATTTAAGTGGTTGTGCGTGAAAATGTAAAATGTGTACAGTAAATTAGGTTAGAAGTAAATAACTGAAAGAAAATGGAGTGAGGGGAAACTTTTGAATTTTGAGAATTTTAAATTAATAGATTTTAAACACGCGTACCCTTTAAACAAGTCTGCCTTACTTATTGAATGGATATTTGCAGCCATTCGATTATTACCTTAATAATCAGTAACTGATAATTAAAGTACAGTAATACCTCGTCTTACGATTTGTTCCAAAGTTTGGCATTTCTTTGGCGTTAAATATAAAAAAACTTATTGCAATCGGTCATCGAGAACGGGAGATATTTGCAATTAAGTAAAGCCACTTTTTTCCAAAATAAAATAAACGACAATTTACTTTTATGTACTTTCTTAATTTTTTTTGACTGTATTTAGGGATTCAATGTACAATTTTACATAAAATATTATTTTTAAATGTCATAGATCACAATTTGTTTCTTAAATTTGTAAACATTAGAAAACCAGAAAAATATATTTCTCTATTTTTTGATGATTTCATTATCCAATCGCAAAATTTATCACAGAGTCCCTATGGAAAAAAAATAAAATCTAAAAGCTTGATTTTAAGTGGATACTCACATATTATGATTTTGTTATTGTTATTTTTAGTTGTTATTATGGTTGACCTACTTCTTCACCATACATTTAAAAAGTGCGTATAAAAATTCCTTCTCCACTTCAATCAAATATAAATATAATACATAAAAATAACAAAAAATAACCGCAAGCAGAAATTTCAATAAATTCCAGAACAATATAAATTGTAAAAATTGTGCCAGAATAGCGCACACATACAGACATAACTGCTCGAAAAACGTAAGATGACCGATTTCTAACACTACTCCTAATATCGTCCATTTAAATAATATAACTATATTTTTATCTGTTCTAAATATTATTTAAGAAAAATTGGAAAGGAATATTATGCCCTGAATTGAGATACCAAATTTAAAGACAATATCAAATGTAATGAATAATTAACTGTATGAGTGTGTTCGCCCCCTCCCTGAGGTCCGGAATTTCACATCCTCTTTTTTATTAATATTAGATAGAAACCAAATTAATATTTATTAATATAAATCAATATAATAAATATTTTTTATAAATCAAATATAATACTATAAATCTCCATGCCACAATCATGTTTTTTATGGCAACTCCATAAGACTCCTATATCTAGATCATGTTGCACAAATAAATTAAGTTAATATTCCTGAATAATAAGATTTTACATTTTGAAAATAAACTAGCTGACCCGGCAAACGTTGTTTTGCCTTTTCTGCGAAAAAGCGCGAAAATCAAAAAAGAATGAAACATTCGTAATGACAATTCAGGTTTCCATTGAATTTGGAAAAAAAAAATTCTTGATTGAAACTGTGTCTCATTATTGACACAATTGACATTTTCAAAATATTTAACTTGCAGAACTGTACATTAAAAACAGAGAATCATTATAAATAAAAATCTCAAATCAATATTGTTTTAATTCAATTTTGGAAATGACATTTCGTCTGGACGACCAGAAAATTAAATATTTTTATTGTATTATAACCAATGTTAACTCAACGACGTGTACGAAAACAGCTCAAGTCTGATAGCAAAGAACATAGTGGATATTTACAACAACAAAAAAGAGACCGTTAGGCGCATCAGTGAGTGACCTTCGACGAAAACAAAGACATATTGGCTGATGATACCGTTTGAGCAAAATTATTAACCCAGTTAGATAGAAACTCCAGCATATCTGTAGTAAAAAGAAATAACTTTTAAGTGTTTTTTTTTTTGTTGAACAATTTTATTAGATTTCAGTTGAATTATAGAAACAATATTTCAGGAGGCTCTATATTCATATCAAAGAGCATTCTTGAAATTATGTCGCAAACTTATAATTATAAATAACATATCAAAAATTATTTAAAAATTTAAACCAATTTGATATTTATTATAAATATAGCATTTGTTACAGCGCCACCTAACGAATTTTAAGGCAGCGAAGCAGGGTCTTAAGATATTTCATAAAGCAGTAGAAAAAGGAATGGAAAAAGTAATAGAAAATAGCTGTAAAAAAGTAGAAGAAAATGGTAGTAGGAAAAAGAAAATAGTATCAAAAGTTGTTGTAAAAAAGTAGAAAAAAGGTAGCAGAAAAAGTAGTAGAAAAATAGTTAAACATAGTAGTACAAAAATAGTAAAAATGAAGTAGAAAGAGGGGTAAAAATAATAATAAAAAATAGTAGTAGAAAAAAATGTAAAAAGTAGTAAAAAATAGTAGTAGAAAAATAATAGAAAATAGTGGCACAAAATAAAAAGAAATTGCAGAAAAAATGTAATAAAAAGAGCAGAAAAAAAGTAGTAAAATAGTAGTAGAAAATATTAGTTGAAAAGTAGTAGAAAATATTAGTTGAAAAATTAGTAGAAATTGTAGAAAGTACTAGAAAAGTAGTAAAAAATAGTATTAGAATTAGTAGTAGTAAATAAAAATAAAGCATGGTACCACACCCACTAATTCAATAAACTGAAAGAATATAAAGTTTAGTACCGTACCATAAATGGCCTAAGATATCTCATAATGGAAATTCAGATTATATGGAAGGTGCCACACCCCCTTTTGTCAATCTCATCCATATTTTTGTTGTAGCATGGCATTATCAATTCTCGTTATTGTACCAAATTTCTGTAGCGTGCTATAAATGGTTATTGAGATATAACCAAAAAACTATTAGGATTGTATGGGAAGTGGCACGCCCACTTTACTAAAAGCCATTATGAATAGCTATGAATCATCCTTCCCCTAAGAAAATATATTTTGGAAATATGACTTCTATCGGCCCAGTCGTTCAGAAGTTACACGATGACATACACACAAAACTCTAAGATTATATTTATAAAGATAAGAAACTAGCCCATCCCATTCTAAAATAATTCTAATTAAATTAGGACTAATAACACTAGTCAACGCAAAAATTGCTGATTTTTCCCCATCATGTAAAGTTTTTTTTTTGCGTGTAGCAATTTGTTATCACTTGATGGTTTTGCCATTGCCTGCCAAGATGTGTACTTGTACATTTTCTTATAATTCTCATACACTTTATATTGAGAGTGAATATAAGAAAATTATGAGAATTAACCACCAGACCAAGACGGAAATCGAACCCAGACCTCCCGGGTGAAAGTCTAATGCACTACCCACTAGACTATCGAGTTACCTATAAAAAAGTTAAAAATTTCGTACGTGTAGCTCAACTGCTTTTTGCAAAATTTTTGACGAAAATTGGAGAAATTTTTTATTAGGTACTTTTCTGTAAATTGCAAAAAAAAAATATAAACTCTATTTTTTTAGAAAAATAAATTTTTTCGTCTCAAAAAAAATATCAAAAATATTAATTCTGAAATTATGCTTAATTGTAATAATGGTAGCGGGAATCATTACCGAAACTGATCATGAGCGTGCCACTCACCTTTCTTACAAAAGATATTTTTTAAAAATGCTGTCAAAGGTGCAAATTATGCTTAATAGAAGTATCTGTTTCTAGTTACAACCTACCAAAAGTTAACGCTTCAAAAATACAAATGCTTGGCAGCACAGTAAATTCAGTAACGCTCAAAAACAAATGATTTAAATGCACGGATTCAATATAAATTGAGTTATAGAGTCTGCCGGAACACAGTAAAATGGAAATTTTCTCAAACTGCTGAAGGTGTGCATGCAATGTTTAGTATGCAAGTAAAACCTACCCATTGTCCTCGACTATTTGCCCTTCTCCAAAAATATTAAAAATAAACTAAACCAGATTTCAACACAAAAATATTAAAAAAATAACGAAACTTGAATATTTCGCAATGAGACTGAAGGCATTTTGCAATATTACCCTATTTTTATACAGTTTACGAAAACAATAGAAAAATCAATTGATTTTTGCTGTGGGAAGCTTAGCACTTGATTTTTGGTTTGATTTGCAGAACGATTGTTTTTCTTTACTTCTTTTTTTTTTTTTTTTTTTGCTTTTGTTATTCGTACTCGTATATGAATTCGAAAAATTTTCTATTGTATTTTTTTTACACAATTTTTGTGCAATTTATTGTATTGTTAAGGGTATTTGAGAGAGTAGGGAATGTGGAAGAAACTACAACAATAACACCAAAACAAATAAAAGTAAACAATACTAAAAGCTTCAAGGAAGAAAAACAAACGGAATAGAAAACCTTTTCTTTTTTTGTTTACTTAAATTTTTTGGCAAAAACAAAATTCTCTAATATCTACATACGCATAATAACAGCAACAATAAAATACATAAGTGCTATACCCCAAGCCCCCAACTCCCTTACGCCCACTTGTGCGCCTCATGCATATGTTGTTTATAGGTATAAGGAAATCATATTACTGCGGTCTATAACTGAAATTAAATAATCAAGAAAGAAAATTATTACGCATAATAAATTGATAAGAAACAATGGCATGAGGGGATGGGGTTTAAGTTGTAGCCTGCGGTGAAAAAGTAATCGCTGTGTAGAAATATTAAAGAAAATTAAATAGAGCAGAAATTGTTCGTTATAATTAAATATACATATTTTAATGAATATTTTTGCTAAAACGTATTATTCATTACATTTATTTCTGTTCTTGTAAAATGATATAAATTTTTGATTATTTAATTTATTAAATTTATTTATAACGATTTTTTTTTAGATTTAAACAAACACCATCGCCTTTCAGTAGATAATGAAAATCCTTTCGCCATTAGAATTTTATATAAAGTTCTGGATTCGTTTTACGTATGAGCAATACATTCCACGAAGTCTTCAGCTGAGGTATTTCCTCTCTCTCTCTCTCTTCCTCTTTCCTCTGTTCGAGCTTATGACAAAAACTCTACATTGAAAATGTTTTTTTAACACGATATGGATGGTCCCTGTGGAAAAGCAAGGTATAGAATAATCTGAATATATAAGTAAATACAGTATTTTCAACAAGAGCATGTACGGCCTAAGTCCTTCAAAAAATACCCCAATAAAAAGAAAAGTCCCACATTATTTTTAAACATTTCTTTGTCCAATGCGCTGACATATCAATATACTGTCCAGTTACCAACATTTTGAATAATTTCGTGGTAACGCGAGGTCATATTATCTCTAGCTTTTCGGCGTACGATTGCGAAAAACGCCGCCATTTTGACTTAATCTGTCGTTTCAGGTGAGCAATGCTCTTAGCATTTTTTCTTCTCACCTTAAGCTTAATAATTGCTCAGAAATTTTAAATTTTTCTCAAGCATCTGAAGATTGAGAGGCGCAGTCCAAAATTCTTATCCAATTTTCCTCTTTTCACTTACTGCACAAGCGACTTTGATGTTTAGGGTCCTGCCCTCTTAAAGCCCTCAATTTAGATTTCTTTTCCTAAACCTGTTATTAGCAGAAGATAAGAGTCAATGCTAGTATAAATGGATTATGTACTGGATATCCACATTTCCGGTGATTATCCTGTCGAAACTCTGTTTTCAAAAGCATCTTCAAACATGAGCTTTTCCTCGATGTTTAACTTATCTCAGAACCATCTTACTACCCTTAATGGACAATGCACTTTTTATGGTACCTGCCGTTCATAAAAAAGATTCGTCTGTAAAGGCCACATCGCTCCAATCATAATCCATATGGTCGACAGCTCACTCCTGCCATTTTTTTTGTTTGTTTTGCCGTCAGTAAGAGTTTGGTTATGGTAGCTCAGAATTCAATTTTGAATTAATTTAAACGACTTTGGATAATACTAAGGAATATATTAGTGACCTTCTGCGCCAGTTTTTGTTGGGCTGCTTCAAGTTTAATGATAGAATTTGCTTCAAAAACTCATGCTATCACCGAATCCTGCTGCTGTGATATTCCTCTAGAAGCACAATGATTTGGTAAGTCGTAAACATTCTGGTGTATTAAAAAAAGGTGGTTTCATTTCTTTACGAAAGCAGTCAGCTTCTCAAGATATTTGCAGCACCTTGCTAGGACATTTTGGATTCCTTTGGATGTGAGCAAAGAATGGCAGCTTAAAAACGTTTTGCATGCACGGAGTTCGACTTAAAAAATTGCTTAAACAACGAAATTATAATTGCGATTGCTTGAAAGATTATACAGCGCCATTCGCAATGAAATGTTGAATGTTGAAAACAAAGTTCAACTTGATACTTAAAGTTGTTCGTACAATTAAGTCGTACACGCTCTTTGCTGAATTACTGTATATGTTGTTTTCAAATGTGGGCTGAACATTTTAAATTGGTGCAACTATTTAGGCGGATTCACCGACCGAGTGCCGCATTCTCCTTTCGTTTTTTTATAGGAAGTTTCCCGCTCTCTTAACCTGAGAGTGATTTGCTACTGACTAAACATCGCCTCTTTATTTTTAGTCTTCAAGCCAACATTTTAACCACAGATTCATAGTAACTATTATATAATATTATAATAAAAATAACATTTCTACGAATTTGACTTGAGTTCACATTAAATGCTCCAAACATTTGTAAATTTTACTTTTATCCTGAACACAAATCAAACTAAGCAAATACGCGTGTGCCTTTTAAAATAATTTAAATCATAAAAATCAAGTTTTGAATATTTTATGTTCCTATTACATATGCAACAGGTAACTCTAGACCATACGTTATGAATATAAAGCAGAAGGAAAATAAAAACAAAGGAAAAAATTACTTGGCGCCAATAGAGACGGTACTGACATTGAAAATATTACATGCGCTGTCTAGTGAATTCGAATGCGAACACATACATAAATACATCATCATACATACATACAAAAATTATTATGAAAGAAAATGTTAGCGAGGAGGAGCTGCTTAACATTTTCTTGGAAAACCACCAAAAGGAAAAAGGGTTCTTGTTCATATTCATACATACATGTACAAATGAACTGTGTATATACGTATGTAAGATGTAACACATTGTTAGCATACAAAATTATCATCATCAGTATTCATACCTGTTGATATTACCAAAAAGAGTGTGGCCAACATATTTTCATGCCGAAATTTATGATAATGTTTCTTGCTAATTGAGGAAAAAACATGTTCTTAATATAGAATCATAATAAAATTAACGCACATTAAGATAATGAAAATCAAAAGAATAGAATTGAAAATGCAAAGTGCGCACTAGTGAGCGCCGTTGAAGAGAGAGAAGCAAGATAAGTATGTGTGTGGATAGATAGGTGAGGAACTAGATAGGTAGATAGGTGGGTAATATACCAGATAAACCATAGCGAGGTAAATGCATTTTTAATTTCATATGCACAATGGGGGGGGAAGGAGTTCAAAATTTGTTAGAAAAGACACAAAGTTATGACAGTTTTATGATATTGCATGACAATGGGGAGAATGTGTAAATGCATTCTTCCTCACACACATACATTCTCTATTTTCCCTTGCCCTCCGTTGACTTGGTTAATATTTTAAATTATGCATAATTTTATGAGATTTTTAGTTGTTTTTATTTAATATGATTTTAAATTTTTCTTTGGAAGTTGTAGGAAATTGCTGGCGACATTATTTTTTGTTAATTTAGATTTTATATTGAGAATTATAATTAATTTATTGTCTTCTAACGTAACATGTTAAAAAAAAAAAAAACATTGAACGAAATTAAATTTTTGATGTTAATAACCTGAGGTTATTTGAAAATTGCTCTGTACGATAGATTTTTTGGCATAAGTTTTAAATATGGATTATAAAATAGGAAGTGATACTGAGTTAATGCTCCATTATCTGTTTTTCCTGGTTAGCTTAAGTTAAGGAATTTGTTTTAATTTGAAATTTTCGTCCGGGGAAGGAGAAGTTTATAAAGTTTAAACCTACAAACAATTTTCGCTAAGTAGAATTTTTCCACCACCACATGACGCGCTCCTTTGACTTTACAAAAAGGAAAAAAGAACAAAAATAATTAGGGAGATATATTTATGTTCATAGGAAGATGTGATTTGCACCAAAAAATTTTTCACAATTTTGCCAATAAAACTGAAATTGTTCGTTTCGGAATCTTTTCAATTTCGAATTGAATTTTTAAAAGCACATTACACTTTCTATACCGAAAAATTAAATAATTTTTATGGGACTGGTAAATTAAAATATGTCTTCAAGTACAAGAGATCATGTTTCCATAATTTTATAGATTTTTTTACAGGGTTCTTGCAGCCTCATGGAAGCCATTTTAAAGATTTTAATCTGCTGTCGGGCACGATTCCAGCCCACTGGAACTTCCGACTAAAAATTCTTAGGAGAAGTATGATTATGGTCACAGAATAGATTTTGTTTAATCAAAAATTCGCAAAATGATGGACCTCCAAAGTTGGTGCCGATTTTTTGATTTTTTCTTTTAAAAAAAGGTGAAAAACTTAGGTAAAATTAATCAATCTCCTTTATTCTACTCTACATTGGGATATATTGTCCTTTAGAAGAACATATCAAAATTTCAGACCGTTTGGTTAAATGGCTTTGTCCTAAGAAAAACGATTGTTTGTTGAGCTGTGTGGCATGTAACGTCGTCCTGTTGAAGCCTGTAGCCGCCCGTGCCAACAATGGGCATTACAAAATCCCTTATCAGATGATCAGATATTAGCGCACAACCCCGCACCAAACTGTAATTCTTTGGTCGTAAAAAACGCCTCCATTCAACGCGAAATGTGACATGATGATTTTTCGCCAAAAGTCAAGTTCGTTTTCAGCCATTTCGATGGTACATTGGCATAATTAAGTCGACGCGGAGTTTAGTTTTTGTGCCATTGAATGGAAACATCTGCAAACCCCTACGAACTATGCGCCGGAGAGTGGTTCGAGGAATGTGTAGTTCCTGAGAACGGCGATAGCTCGATGTCATTGGAGACTCCTCAATACTGGGGGCTCGTACGGCTTTAATATTTTCATCGAAACGTCTTGTTCGTTGTCTGGATGCGTGGCTGGCATTACTAAGACTACCGGGGCTCACAAATTTGGCGTATAAAAGCCTTATAGTGTTATCACCTACAGCACTTTTAACTTTATTTTTTTACGATTAAGAACTTTTTTTTAATATATAGCAAAACAATTTTAACGCGTTCTTGCGGAGTGTACTATTCCATGGTATGAATTGGACTGACTCGTCCAATGCAGTATGTCATTAGTCGATCTGACAGCGCTGGAAAAGTTATTGTCAGATCCTTCCACTTTAAAAGCTCACCCTGTATATAATTGTGAATGGTATTTGGAGGTAAAATTTCTTTGTCCTGCAATTACTATCAAAATTATTATCAAAGATATATATATATAACCAGAACTGGGTTGGCAAAGTTCTAAGCCTTCTGTGCCAGCTCTACATAAGCAACTTTATAAATTCCGATTTAGCGTCAAAAGCTCTATAGATTATGGTTACTAGGGTTCTTATGTTTGAAAAACTCAGACCTATGTGGACTAAGACTATGTGGCTTACCGATATTGCAAATAGTTACAGATCTTGTAAAGAATTGCTTTTATATTCTGGGAATATTTTTTTCAAAGAAAGCTTTATATTCTTATATATAAAATGCTTCCTCCCTAAATTATTAGAGTATTTGATTTCAACACTTGAATAAAAAAAAAGAAATCAACTCTTAACTTATATTTTTTCAAACGAAAAATGTCTTTATAAATGATTTAGTATATTTTCCACGAAATTGCTATAAAAAAATAAGAAGAATGGTTATATAACAATAACAAGCTGAAAACATTTTGGGAGTATGTTGTTGACATGTTTTCCTTCAGCAGGAGTGCTAAGGTTATTAAAATTTGATTTAGTTGAAAGGTTAAGATAAAAATCAAAAGATAAAAAGATGCTGAACCAAAAAAAAAAAAAAAGGAAAGGGTGTAAACGCATACATACATATGTATGAACGTACACATATACATAGAAAAATTTCTCTCTTCGTTGCCTCGAAACATAAAATTATTGAAGAAGAAAGTTGAAACAGAATATGAAAAGGTCATTTCGTAAATCACCTGTTGATTTAGGATAATAAATTTATGAGTGTTTTATTTTATTAGAGCTAAAGCTTGGGAACTGTTATAAAAGAATGTAGTCAATTTAGGGTAAAGTGAAAAACTTAAACATAAATCATATAAAACAAGTTTTCTTTTGAGATTTGAAAATTTCTGATTAGGCCTGGTATCCTTAGAAGTTAAAAAAGCTTTGCGATATTGTGTGCAGAAAAACTGAAGCGCTTAGTAAAAATATATATTTCATAAAGCTGTGGTTAACAGAACTTGTTAAAATATTTAATAGATTACGGCCACTAGAAAATTTGGCAAATTAGAATTAGAATCAATGATTAACTGTCCTGCTCAATTGCGCTGAAGACACATGTAGACTACGTACAATGTCATAATCTTTTTTAAGAGGAGGTTCAAGGTCTCTAGATTGAACTAATTGAAATTAATGGATAAATATATTGTCTTGAAGTTCTACGAGTTAAATGTCTGAGGCAAAGTTGCCTCATTTTTACACAATTTTTTTTATTTTTAAATCAGCCCCCCACTTCTTCTTTTCAGGAGTTTTTAATAAAATTTGGTAAGTTTTCTGAAATGGTTCAAACAGCATAAAATGATCCTCATAAGAAAGTAGAAAAAAGTCGGAACATTAAAATTAATAACACTTCTAACAAAAATTCCCAAAAAGAGGTGCACAGAGAGGAAGTAAAGGATTGATGTATAAACAAAAATTGCTATCTTTTTATAGCCAATAACTGTACTCAGATGCCAAAATTTTAGGAACTCAAAGTAATAAACTTACTCAACGAGTCCAATCAGCTGAGCACCTTATAATTCTTAGCGTTCATGAACAACTGCTTTCCCCCTAACTAGAGGAATTGCACAAAGTCAAGTACTAAGCATTCATTAAATTAGGAAACTGAATTTAAAAAATTCATCTTACAGTAGTCTTTATTTTACAGGGTACTTTTTGAGACTCTGTACGTATTAGGGAGTACTCTTAAACAATCAGTTCAAAACCCTCTGCCCCCAATCCCAAAAATTTGCTACAGTGTCCTTGCCTTTACAAAAATATCATTTATTTTAATTATTTAACATTATTTTTATTTTCCATAAATTTCTTCTTTATAAGTTTCCTTAGATAAATCAATCAAGTTTCGTTTCATATAAACATTTAATGCATTCATATATACCTACAGACATACATATAAATATAAAATTCAATCAAAACCTTTAGGCTTACTGTAATTGTGTTTAACCTTAAATAAACATCATTGAAACTTCCTCCAATAACCACAAAAATTTTATACAAATATTTATTTACTATTTCACGAAAATTCCAGGCATATCCTTTTATTTTCTTTGGTAAATCACAACAAAATCAAGATGAGAATGTTTACATTAATATTTTCTCAGCACACACGCACATAATTTCATATATGGCAGTATCCTATAAACACAATCCTTTCAAATAAAATATCCTTTGGCCTAATTTGTGTGCCAATAAGAATGAATTGTTTTTATATGTTGAAGGGCTTGAATTGCTATAGCAGAAATTGCTTTAGGTATTTATATATTTGAGAAAATAACTTTTGGTTTCTGTTTTGATTTTCCCAAAAGTATCCTTGAGGGTCATACATACATACATACATACATATATATGTACAGTATATTACTGAAGAAATTTTTAACTTTCAATCAATTCTTTCATGTATTTTTGTAATCATTGTGATTATTGTTGTTGTTTATTGAAGCTTTGGGTTCACACTTTATCAAAAAATGAAATAAAGAAAAACAATCAGTAAATATCTGCATACATTTAAATAAATCACTAGCAACGGAAACGGAAATGTGTATAAATTCAATTGAGTTGTTGGTAGCACAAAATGTGAAAAAAGTATAGCAATTGATTTGCTGATTTAATGCAAGGGTTGCTATTCAACAAAAAAAAAAAAAAACTGATTATACATTAATATTTCCATATTAAATATATGAGGTTCTATGAGCTTGTAAAATTCATATTCTTAATATTTGCAATTCTGTTGAAAAGGGCATCCACATTTAATTAAATTCAATAGGGTCTCATCTCACTTCCATTCTCGTTTATATTTATAGTTTGTTTGAATTAGAATTTAGATCTAAGAAAATTTAAATGATAATAATTTTTATGAGTGCGTTGAATGTTGTATGGTTAATATTTTATTTTTATTTTAAGGTGTTCATAATATATTAGATAAAATAAGGATATTCTGCCTTGGCCACCAATGGGTAAAATGTCTTTCATATTTATAGTTGAGGTCCATACCATATACCTCGCATTCTCTCCAACAGACAAGTAGCTCTAAAAGCTTTAGACTCATACCTTTTTGTGGTGTGACTTTAGCCGCGATATTCCAACGACGCACAGTGTGACGAGTTCATGTAGTGAACGGACAAAAATAGAAGGAGTTATTGTAGACTACCGAAATTTGGTGCACGTCGTTTTTATGAGCAACGAAGCTAACCCTCAAAATTGTTGGAAAATCGGATTAAAATCACGCCCTCCTCTCATATAACTTTTCAAATATTTTTAAAGAAAAGTAATGTAATATCAATATAAGAAAGTTGAAAATTCTTCAGAATAGTTACCAAGATTACTTAGGGGTGGCTATGAAACTACTTTGCTATCGGCCACGCCCACCTTTCATATTAAAAAAAATTAAATGTGGGATTTAAATACACAAAAAATTATTTTTTTGGTTTATTTCATGTTCTAAAAGCACACATCAGATTATCTATCAGAAGAAATCTTACTGTCATCGTCCTCTGGGTCTTTATTGGCTTCTGATAATATGAATTGTTCTATTTCATCTCCATTTTTAGCTTCTGGTCTGTAAACGACTAAGCTGCACCTTTCATTATTTGCTCGGGAGAGCTTCAAGCTATAAGCTCGTATACTCTCGTTCTCTCACACCCTTCTTCATATGATAACTTAGGCCTACCACTCTCGACCTCATACATTCCAACTGGTACTAAATTCTAAGATCATAAGCCTCAATTCTTTGGATTTTTTCTCTCCTAGACTGCCAAGCTCTTTTCCAACAAAATTTTTCACACTATTAAACGTGTTTTACTTGCAACCAAGCATTAACCCTTAAATACCCACTGGTCACTGCAGTGACCAACAGCTTCCGCGGCTGCCTGTGCCGCCATTTTAAATAAAATAAACATCTGATCTTACTGTCTAAAGTTTTCTTTATCGATACGTATAAGTAAGAATGGAAAAATGACAATTGTCGTACAGTTACAGTTATTTTTAGCTCGAAAAGCATGTTTTGCAAAAATTTTAAGCAACTAACTGAAAAAAAAGTGTTTTTATTTTCGAATTTTGTGTAATAAATATATTGCCGTGTGGACAAATTTGTATCAGACGGTATGGGATAATACCAAATAACTGTTTTTAAAAATTATTGTGAATGTATTTTAATTTATTCTCCAGATAATCGCCAAAGGTTACTACAGAGGTCAACCTTAAACTAATTTATTTGAAAACACGTAGAACAAACGTTGTTCGGAATCACAAATACTACGTCTGGGTATGTTTTTAATTGAAATCCGACGTATCGGGCGTTTAAGGGTTAAAAACCACTTTAATGTGAACACGAGTACTTACTAAAAAATTTGTATATCCTCAGAAAAAGCAGACGAAAGCAGCTGAAACTTTCAAATATTAATCTACAGACTTGCTTGAAAGAAATATTAAAAAAGAATCGATGGTGTTAAGAAGCGTTTTTTTTTTTATTTAACTTTAAAGCTCAGGCTTTTAGTTGGTTTAGAATGCTTTACAATAATGGTAAAAATCAGACATCAAAAATATATATGCAAATTTAGCATTGCCTGTTTTAAAAAATTACCTAATTTTATGTTATCAACACTTTTGATTCATATATCGGAATTCAAAGATAAAGCATAAATTGGAATTTGTAATTAGGTAGAATGAAAACTATAAAATTAAGTAACTTTGAACGCTCATAACATTTTTCTTTATAAATATTTTATAACAATCTTTTGGATTTTTCTTAACTGAAGTATTGTCATTGAAACCTCATACCCAAATTTCCAATTCTCTAATATCGCAATTTGGGTATTTTGTCCATACTCGCTACACTGTGCGACAGGACTAAACTCATCGCAGTAAAAATTGAGCATTTTATAAAATTTGGGCCCTATTTCGTGTTCTTAAAATATTGTGTTGATTATGGAATAAAAAAAGTAGAAAGATAGTTGACTTCCTAACTAGTTGATATCCTAACAGGGTATCGAACCCATGACCACTAAACCACAGAGCAGATAGAATAAAATCCGAAGCTATTTACGTCAAAACGATTTAATCCTCGACACCTGTGATGAATTGCTACTTATTAAAACCTAGTGACAAGAAATATTTCAGTAGGAATCAATAGAAATAAATACTCAGTCAGTAATAAGAAAATGGGGAAACAAAAGCTCTCAAAGACTATTGGACTAGATTAAACAGTCTTCGGCTGGCTTAAAGCTCAATCACAATTAATTCCATATAATTTATAATAATTTGCAAATATTTTATGAAAGTTTTATACCTTCACAAGCAAAGATTTTAATGAATTATTCAATATAAAAAACAAATGCTAAATTCAATCATTTTAAGCCTAACTATATTTCCTTATAATAATAACATCATAATAATAGGCACATAAGTATAAAAATAAACGTAGGTTAAAAACGAAATAAATAGAAACATTATTGAAAAAACAAAATGATTAAAGAAAAAATGTCTAAAAATCCAGTGCGGAAATAGTTACAGCTGCTTTTCAAAAAAAAAAAAGAAAACAAACCAGACTCACGTGTTTTCCTACATACTCGTACCTTTGCATTTTTATTTATTTAATAAATTAAGAAAAACAAACATTTAATCTTAAAAATAAAATTTGACAACAACCCAATTAGTAACCGCCTACAAAATAAACGATGGAGACAAATTTATCCAAAAAGTAAATAAAAACTGAATAAAAGGACTTCCATGGAAGCTGCAGTCTTGTCTTTATCTCTGCAGACAATAATAAGTACAAAATCATGTACAAGTAGTAATAAATTTAAACAACAAATAAGACATCAAAAAAAAAAAAATTCGTAAAATTTAAGATGGGTTTAGAAAAATAAAGCAAATAGTATCAATGCAGCTGCTGAAGTAATCAGAAGATGAAAATATTGCTTTCAATAAATTTATAGGAAAAGGATAGACGCGCAAAAGAACAGAAACTTAGAGACTACTGATGAAACCAAGTAGCAAGACCTCCTCTGAATGCAGCATAAAGCAAGAAAAGTATGCCGCTATCACATGACATTTTCAAACAGCAAGCCAGAAATTATTGCATCTTATCAAAAGGAGAATGTGTACAGTGTTACCTAATTTGTGCAACTTGCCTACGTTTAATGCAGACGATTGTTGCAACATAACACAACAGGACACCATTAGCACATGTGATAGGATACGAAATTGAAAATACTCAAAAACAATAGTGTTAAGAAAAAAACGGACAGTAATAATCGGCATGACATTGAAGTTTTACTGTAGATCAGTAGTTTTTGCTTCCTTCACAATGATCTTTTTATTTGTACTTGTGTCTTTCTTTGTATTGTGCCAAAAATGAAGTTAATGCTGCTACGCATTTTTAATTGAATTGTGTTCTCCAAATCCAGCGTATCCTCCCTTGTTAGCTTCAGAGTAAACAATACCATGTCTCAATATAGATTTCTTCACTATACCCGTACATCTTTATATGTAGTTATCTTTTGAGTTCCTTTCTCTTGTCGCATTGATCGACCATGAAAAGCGCAATTATGCCTGCCACAATGATCGCCCCAGAAATTTGCCATAATCATGTATATTGTTCTCTTTTTTGTTAGATATTTATTGTCCTTTTTTTCTCAAATATCCTTTTGTTTAGGATTTCTTGAGCTGTCTTTAACTTCATCTGTTTTATACAATTTTTTGTTGTCATCTTTGTCACTGATGCTGTAATGTTGCAAGCATATCCTTTTCATTGTCTTGGTATTTTCCTTAAATTTGTTGCATTCGCCTTCAGTTTATTACTTAATTTTGAATTTGAAGGATGCAGTTTTTTGATGGCTCAATTTTTGTTGTTTGTTTTTTTTTTAGTATTTTGGTTGCAGATGTTTCGTTTTCATATCATGTTTATTCCTTTATAACGTCAGCTAAAGAAATTATAGACCAGAAGAAGTTTTGCAGTTTTATACGTAAACCGAACCGGAGAATTTTTAACGTTCATTTGTGTTCCGAAAAAAAAAGAAAATTATTATCTCTAACCAACAATATTGTATATTGTATTTGTACTTACTATCTGAATTTTTATAGGGAATACATCACTCGAAGATTGTAGAGTTATTCCTTTATCAAATACAACTAAACAAACTTTTATAGAGCCAACATTTTTGCTGTTTTAACTTGCAAAAATATATGAAAGTTAATTTCTTTTAACTGACCGCCCTTTGTCGCTTTACAGTTATTTTCATTATTATCATTACTGTCGGCAAATTTTCGTAGTTTTTTTTCTTCAAAACATAAAGAGAAACACAGCATGTTTTGTTGTTGAAATAAAGATATCAGTTGCTAAATATTTAAAAGACCTCCTGCTGAATCCTGCTTCCTAACATATTAACACCAAATCATGCCGACACAGAAATAATCATACTGTGAGACAGCTGAAAGTGTCAATACATTTTAGTTATTTGATTTTAGTAGACATGTTAAATACAACATGTGAAAACGAGATAAAACCAGCATGAAATCATAGAGGACATTTCAGTTCTAAAGAAGTAGAAAGTTCTAAAGCACCGTCTCATATATAAAAATCATTACTTTTAGTTCAATACTTAATATTTAGTTCCTTTGATGTTGCATTTCACTATAAAACAAAATTTGCAATATAGTAAATTCAAATGCATAAATTTAGAAAGCCTAGAAGTGAAATCCTAAAGTTATAAATTTGATACTGTGTTGCAAGGCCGTATTTAGGGGGGAGGTTTTGGGGGTTCTGACCCTCCTCCCCCCGAAATGTGGAAACTTTATTCTAATTTTTTAGATTAATTGCCAATGGATGGGGAAAAAGTCAAAATAAAATCTATTTAACGATATTTTTTACTTCCATCGGTTTTTTTTTCTAAAAAGTCAAATATAAAAAATAAAATTGAAATCTTAGTTACACTATGCGATCAAATCCGATTTGTTTTCTTCGACATAAGGTTTGACTACGGATTCAAAAAGAGAAGGTGATACTGAGTACTCCTGCATTTATAGTTTTTCTTGGTCAGTAACTATTTTTGGTTTAAAGTTTCGTCCTGAATCAGTTTGAAAAGTTTAAAAATTAATAAAAAAAATACAAAAAATTATCGGATCTTTTACAAGGATTGACTTGATTGATCTTTTACAAGGATTGACTTGATTGATCTTTTACAAGGATTGACTTGATTGACCCCATTTTTATCCTAAAACGTGACGTGATGGAAAGTTTTAGGAGAAAATCTTAAAATGTAATTATTTTTTTAATCCATTATTGCTCACAGCACCACGACTAGAAAGATCTCTTTCAATGCTGTGACTTCACGAATTTAGGGAATATTTAGGGAATCATCCGGGTTCCTTATCATTGATAATGGTCCAAATTCCCAAAAAATGAGCCTCTACTGTTTTTGGTAATTTTTTTGAGGTTGGGTACATCATCAGTAGTGGGATTTCAATGAGTTAACGAAATTATGTCTTTCGCGATAAAAAAAATGCATTAAAAAATTAAAAAATTTTATTTGATTATTCAGTGAATTTTTTGTCGCTTTTGGCCATATTTTTGAGGTTAAGATTAAAAAAACGGGAAATTTTTCCTAAAGTCTTAAGACATTTATCTACTTTTGTCCTTAGTCTGATAGGGTCCATCAAATGTATTATCGATTTAATTTATTGTATTTAAAAATCAGTTTGATAAAAATATTTATGAATATTTTCTTCGAATGAAAACCCCCCCCAAAAAAATTTCTGGCTACGGCCCTGCTGTGTTGCCTATCTGTTAGTCTTTTTCGTTTTTGAAGAAAACACACTTTTATAATAGAAAATTGAAACTCTTTATTTATAATGGAAGGTTGACGACCTCGATAATCTAGTGGGTAGTGCACTAGACTTTCATCTGGGAGGTTCGGGTTCGATTCTCGTCTTCGTCTGGTGGTTTATTCTCATAACCTTCTTATATTCACTATCAATATGAAGTGTAAGAGAATTATAAGATAGTGTACAAGTACAAACATTGGTTGGTAATGGCAAATCCACCAAGCCGATAAAAAATTGCCACACCGCCGTTCGGAATCGGCGCTAAACTGTAGGTCCACATATGTGGTATCACAATGGGTCGTTCAGGCCTAAGTGTGTCTCTCGACAGCCACTCCAACCTAACCTAATCTAATGGAAGGTTGGTCTATACTATTTATGTATGGAATACAATATCGCGTATACATATGTATGGCCTCCGCGGCTACGTTAACACGTCTATATCCGAACTTAAAAATTTTCGATGACTTTTTCCAATATGAGGCGATCAATGGCCGTAATTTCGATCAGAATAATGCGTTTATTGTTTTGAATTGTGTATACACTTTACCTTTAAAAAAACTCCAAAGGAAATAATCTAAAGGGGTCAAATCGCACGATCTTGAAGGTCAATTGACGTCCGAATCTCTCGAAATTTTGCGATCTGGAAACTTATCGACCAATAATTTGATTATTTCACAAGATGTGTGTGTCGTTGCATCATTTTGCTGAAACTAAAAATCATCGGCACCCCCACACAATTCAAGACCTTAAGCGCAACATTCGGATGGAAATTGTGTCCATAGACCGCCTCGTATTGGAATATGAACGCTTTTTTAGGTAATTTTCATTGTTGCAAACCTTAGAGTAATTTTTTAGTTTCCGGGGTTTCTAAACCCTCATAACCATTACGCTACAATTTATTAAATATGATCCATATTCAAAAAAAAAAGGAAACATTTTTAGGATCACCTGTAGTGGTAAAACTGAAATACTATACTTTTTCATTATTTCCTACTTATTATCTCTCTTTATTTAAAAGTAACAAAAAGACTAAAGGAAGTGATGAAAGGTGCATTTAAAAATACCAAATATTTTTTTTTTTACTCCTGCTTTGTTCATCAATTTCGCAGGTTAATAAGATTCAAAATTGGATTCAGTTGCTGCTTTATGAAAAATTAAAGTACTTATTTATGTATGTAAAAGGCACCAATACTTATTTATTGATTCACATATGCATGTATGAACATTCTTTAAATTTTCCTAATTTTAAGGTTAATCCTCAAGAAAGAAATATTCTTGTAAAAAAATTTTTATGATTTTTTCAACGATGTGTATTTTTTTTTGTTTTGTTTCCGCAACAGATTTTAATCTAAATTGCTAACAAAACCATAAGCTACACAGCCATCAAATGAATTGGTCATTTCATGAAAGATCTCTTCCGCCTTCTTGATGATCTTACTGATCATCATGAGATCGCATTATTTTCATACAGACATCTGCTGTCTTTTGTTTGGCTTTTGTGGCTCAAAATAAAAGAATTCACTATCGAACTGACCATTTGACTAAAAAATTGTAAAAATTTCTTTTCTGATAAGTTGGTTTAGTTTCTTTTGTGTTCATATTTGCTTAAAATTCTTTTTTTGCATTTTAATTTTGATCCCTTTCAAAAGAGCACCTTCTGTTATATTCCTCCTGTTTTACTATACTGAAACAAATTTATCTTTTTTTTTGTAAATTTTTTTGCATATTGTTTTGTGATTTTTTGAAGCAAAAATAATTTAGGCCTTTTCTTTTGCTCTTTGCTAAATTTTAGTATTTTCATATTTCCTTTAAAAGAAATTTAATCTTTAAGTTCCGTTTACAATAAGAAATTAAGATAGTTAAAAAAAAAGTAAAATATAGTATCGAAGTGATCATTTTTTCAACATAAATAAATTTGTAATAAGGAAGGGCACAAGTTCTTTTTGTCGTTTATGAAAGTATGGCAGATGTTGTTAAAAATCACCGATCAAAGTGTACATTGGATTTACAAACGGAAATAAAGTTAGTTTAATATGAAGCTAACAATCATTTCGTATATTAGAAATAACAGCTTGGTGCCACGGAAGCTCCTTCAGGCTTATATTTTTTATACCTCATTTCAGAGGAGATTTTTAAAGTTATTAGCTCTAATAAATGATATCTTATGAGTCTGGCAAGACGAAGTAGATACGCAACACAGCCAGATATACCGCCAGTGCATAGAGTGTTCAAAAACACAACATGTTATGTCTTATATGGCCAACAAGCTGGCAAACGAAAGCTCTACGATTTCAACATGGGGTCCGAAACCTTTACTCGGCATCAGCTCTGTGGAGGTTACTTGTTGGATCAACGACTTCGTGGGTTTTATTCATTGAAGAAGATGGTCCAAGCTTAGCTCGTGCAGGATTGCTAAGTGCTTCGTGAGACAACCAGACAGGAAATCAGCGAAATTTCTTCTGAAATTGAGAAGGAATGACCTAAGAAAGATTGCTGCCTAGAAGACGTCGATACTACTGAGCAATATTTCTGTAGCTGTCTGGCGTTCCCGAGAACAGAAATAATATTCATACTCTTCCTCTTCCAGAGCTTTTAGTGTTCATAAATGAAACAAAGAAGATCGAGGTTGAGAGACCTTAGACTTCTCTTCTTCCCGTTTTCCCCTCACATATCTTTCCTCTCTTTCTTCAGTAGAGGAACTGGCTCTATTTCGGGTATAGTATAATGGTCCCTGAGACTGAGTGCTTTGGTTTAGTCCAGCCCACCCTCAACTCTAACTCTAACTCTAGCGCTTTAGTAGTCTGTGGTTGAGTTTGGTGTAAACGATGGACCGATTATGGGCAAGGGAAAACGCAAAGTTCTTTAAGTTGTCTCAGGCTCCACGATTCCAATATGTGAGCCAATGTTTCCTAGCCCAGTCCTCAGCGATCGATTTCAAAGCGGCTCATCTGAGTCCGCAAAAAGGATCGGTGTCAATGCGCATGGCTGTCGAAACTTTCTTAGCTAGTCCATCGGCCACCTTATTACTGCAATATTACAATGTCCAGGTACCCAACCAAACGCCTGGAAACTATCAAAGCACTCTCTAACCAATTTTGAGGAAATACTGAACGGTGAGAGTGTCGTGTGAGTCCACTGGCTATTAGTGAAAATAGTGATAACTGGTCTGTTTAAGCCCAATTAAGATGCTGGTGTTGGATTCAGATAATTTTTGTGAGACGACACACAACAGATTAAAGAATAAGGAATTTCGTTAAAAATACTTAGATAACCAGTGCCACCTTTTAATAAGTTTGCAGCTTCAGAGAAGCTATTGCGATTGTTTTCTATTTGAAAATGTGTAACAATGCAAAACCAATCAGTGCCTCAATGGCAGGTGTTGAGCAGGTCCGCATAGCTTCTGCTTTGTTGGTTTTTACAGTTTATTTATGAGCTTTGCATTTATTTATAAGGCGCTGCATGGCTTTAGACGCCCACATAACTGCCGTCCGCAATTAGCCTATCATTGGTGTAAAGTTAGAAAATCATCTTCGTAGTATAACCAAGCCTTGAAAAGATTGTTCTACAGGTTCAAAAAGTACTAGTTGCTTTCATGAGAACATTATTTAAGAGAAAATTACAATTAAGTCTTTTGCCGAATGTGATATCCAAATATTTGACTGCTTGAGCATGCTCAATAACCGTGTCTTGACTGGAGGTGATAAAACATCACCCAGTGGGAAACCTTACATGGCTTTAATGCGAGAAGTTTCAACGAAATTTCTCGCTCTTTTAGCACAGCGTCAACCAAGGCAATGGTCAAGGAATCAATACCCTTACGTTCGAGAGCTTTAGAAATTTAACTGAATCCAGGAAAGCATCCTCAATATTAAGAATTTGTAACTTTCTTGCAATCTGTTTGGTTTGGTATATGTAAATTGTGTTCAATGAAGTGGTATCAAGCTTGAAAGTTTAATTTGTAAATTAACCAACCGTTCCTAGTTTTAAGCAGGAAACCTTGTTTGTTATGTAAAACTATTTAATTCTGTAAATATATAAGTAACGAAAGTAATGATTTTTAGTTTACTATTTCTCTTAGCGCCTACCGTGATAAACTCTAAGTTACGAGCAATCTCCATTTTGGGTTGTTGTTTTCTTTTCAGCCAATACTTGACGGTCTTCCTACAATAAAATGATAATGAAAATAGAAAATGTTTGTACTTTGTATGTAATTGATACTTTTCTAATATAAGATGGTAAGGTAGAATTTCTTTTTTATTCAGAAGCACTTTTCCAAATCATTTCATTTCGGGGAATTAAAATCTTTAACTTGTCAGTTACAGCATTCAAAATATTTAAACATCTCTATGATGCAAGTAAAGGAGCATAACATAATTATAAATTATTTATGCTAGATTAATTTTTTAAAATATCAAACTACAATAGAAAAAATATATCAATTGCAGGCATGGTAAGAGGGTATGGTTTTTTTTTCTTCTTTGTATTAAAAATTCGTAGTTATCAGCAGCACACGCACAAACTACCCGTACTCATTCTTGGATATAGAATTTCATACCTTAAGAATAGATTGTTTTAAATTGACAACCGCATAAAATGAAGATAGACATGTACATTCACTTTACTAACTATGCATGTGCATACTGTGTTTGGTTATATATTTACATAAAATATTTACATTTCAATTGAATTTAATCACTGCTAGTTGTCAATATCAATTTTATATTGAGGGCCGTTCATATATTACGTAACACAATTTTCGACCAATATCGTTGAAGTTTTTTAATGTTTGAGTGATACGCAGTGCCTCAGAGTTGAACACCGCATATCCATATGGGTTTAATAATCGCCTCGTATAGTAACACTTTATACCTACTCGAGGTTAGTTTTGATTTTTTGTTAAGAAGCTTGTATGTATTGCGGAGAGCTATATTGACTTGAGCTTTTTTAGTTTCAATGTGTTTTGTTCAATTGAGTCTAGGATCGAGATGAGCACTCATAATCGTAAGCCATGGAAATGAGCGGTGACTAGCTGAAAAAATAAGTGTCACCCTGTTCTTTGCCACTCACTTTCCATTGCATATCCGAAAGGGGCTGAGTTAATTCATTACACAAACCAGCATACTGATCTGATAGGTAAACAAATTCAAAAACAAGAGGAAGAAAATAAAGAGTGTTGGTCGAATGGAAGGCGTTTAGAGTTAACACAACTAAAAATTTATTTAAACAAACCCTTGAATAAACCTTTTTAAATAGCGACGTCAAGAATCCGATTGCTTTCTTTTCTGAACACTATGAAATAAACTGTAATTTAAAAAACTCTTTCTCTCAGAAATGGAGGCGTACAAACTCTGCTTAGAGGAACAAAAAACGATAGAACGAATTCTTTATGAAAATTAAAGGGCAACAAAAAAACTTTTGCTCATGATTATAAAACATATTATCAACAACGAATATACCGTCATCAATATTTTGAATGGTCCTGGCATTTTTGTTTTTTTTTTTTTTTATAGGAGATGCTATACATATCTAAGTCGTAGTTTTCAAATTATTTGAGGTGGAATTTATAGCTTTTCGTAGAGTTTACTAACTTCATTCTAACACATATTCGGTACATTCTGTGATGCTATCTCGATTTCACACCTTTCATGAAACGTTGCATTTAGACATCCTATTTCATTCCATTCCAAACGGCCGTCTGATTTGCCCGTCTCTGTATACACTGTTGTTGTGATGACTACACATATAAGTTCCTTTAGCCTGCAACACATTATTTGATGAATTCCATTTATCATTTACATCAAAATCTGGCGAGTAAATCCTTCGTATAGCAGCATAATAATTTTAATGTTAATGAGGTCATATGAGGTGTTCAGAATCATTGGTGATCAAGTCCATAAAATACGATTCTGTGAAATCCGAGTTTACTTTTGTCAATAGGCTTAGAATAAGCACCAGAATACGTGCATTGTCTTCAATATATGTATGGTAGTGGAAATTATTGAACATTAAAAAAAAATAGTTAAAAAACAAAATAATAATATTGCTTGAAAGGACGAAAGGATCAATAAGTCTATGAAAAACAAATACGAGAGCAAATGTCATAGCCCGAAGGATAAGTTCAAAACTGCAGCCACAGTAAGGATTGAGCTGAAAAGCTATTACAATGTGAATATAAGTGTCAAGATCTTACGCAGAAGTCAACGAGAGTTTGGTCCGTATAAGAGACGGTCGGCCAAAAAACGAAATGACTGGAAACAAATCGCCTGTCATGGATTAAAATCTACAGCAATTGGACTGTGGAAGACTGGAAAAAAGTTGTAGGGTCGAACAAATTAAACTTTGCTATGAGCAGATAATCTTCGGTACGTGCGTCGCTCAGACGTGAAACGATACAAGGTTAACTGTAGCGAAAATAGACAAGTTTTCACAAAGTCAGATGGTTTGGATGTACTTTATCCGTCGTCTCTTAGCGGCCATTCACATATTACGTAACGCAATAAAGTCTCTTATTGGAGTTCTGAACAAAGTTTGGTACAGGTAGTACGGCCTCGCTCTAACACGTTTCACTTTTTGCGAAATATTTTCGTTTAACACGGTAAAATCTCGTACGAACACGATATGGGCAACAAAAACAAATTTTTTGTTCGTTGTGTTGTATAGGTTTGGGTGCACTTTGCGGAAAAGCCTTCACTTGGCTTCATTTAGACATCCTTAAATTTTCACAAAAAATATTGAAATTTAAAAGTCGCTATGCTGGGTTTTTTGCCTGGAAAATCAATTTTTTAACGGTTGCAGAAAACAGTTCTTTCTAGAAGCACCAGGAATGCTGAGAAACTTGTTTTGTTCTTCGTTATACATGTTATGAATTGGAGAATGTACTGGCGTTCGTAAAAGAACACTGAACTAGAAGCGTTGCCAGTTTTTGGCGCAAAAACAAAATAAAAATACGAAAATCGTTAAGTTTAGGGGATTGATCAATGTTTTTGTTTTCTTATGTAGGTATAACTATAATTTCAATAAAAAAATGACTGAAAAATAAAAAAAAAATTAAATTTTTGGGTGTATTTTAAGATCTAGGGTAACCCCCGTGTTAAGCGAATGATATCCTTAAAGTGCTTGTTGACTCCATGCCGTCCAGGTTAACGGCTAGTAAAGATTAAGAGAGGAGCAACATCATACTCAACAATTTTCTTTGTTGTTGTTAACATGAAACGAACTGTCTTCAAAAAATAAGAAATATTTTTATTTGTATATACTTTTAATTAATACCCTCAAAAACGTGAGGGTATTAATTAAATTTGTTCACTTTTTTCCCAAAAATAAGAAAAATTACATTAACTAAAACAAAATCAGGGGTCCAATCATCTGATCCGTGAACACGTCACGTAAAAGCGAGTTTTTTGTATGTATTTTTTGTTCTTCTTCTTGGCTTCGTCAAGGGCGATAAAGTAAAAGTAGAAGCACTGGCAATAATTGGCGACGAACCTTAAGAACAATGGCCCACCACAAAAAGGAAGAAAATAGCAAAAATAACAACAATTCTGGGACTGGGGCGACCGGGAGCAGCCCCTCTATATCGTTTAACACAGTAATTGAAGGTGTAATTGGCACTTCACAGTTTGGACCCCCTTCCACTTTTGGAAATGTAGACAGCACATGCTCCGTTGAAGAAATACTGCTGTGGTCGCTGCTGCTTCTTTTGCTGCCCGTAGTACCACCGCCTCTTCCACTGCCGGCACTTTCACGGTCGCCAACGCTGCCGCTGTTAATGTTACTTCTACTGCTGCTTCTTCAAATGCCTTTAAATTTTTTCGCTAGCATATCAGTTTTTTTTAATATTTAACTCATATTCGAATAAAACACTCATATTTTTAAACATTAACAACCTCTTTTTGTCTTTTTTTTTTCTTGCTCCAATAACCAGCTGATCGAAAAATACAGCGAGTTGCAAACATTACAACGAATTAAAAAAAAATAGTGAATTTGAATTCACTCGGTTTCTAGAGCATCAAAAACAATTTCACTCGATTTCAAATTCACTTTCGAATTCACTTTCACTCGGATTCTGGAGCATACCTGATTAAGATTAAGTTAATAAAAATATTAATTTGATCCAATAGGAAATTAGCCAATAAGAATTAATATGAAAGTTGTATAAGATTTTAAAAAGGGGTATATAAACCCAATATATTTTAATAAAGACAAGCTTTTAACTCTAAACGTTCAACGGCTTATTTCTGGGGGGTTACTCTGTAGTTCGATTCGAAAGCCAGTTCAACTCGAATGCCAAATTCGATTTGAAAGGGCACAAAATGAAATCTGAACAAATATTATAAGAAAATGTTTTCAAGAGTACCAATCTTTCGAATTCGAGAAAATTTTCTTACGAATCGAACTACAGAGTAACCCCCCTGTAGTACATTGCTAATCCCAACAGGGAAGTTCGTCAAGGTAAACCAATCGCGATTACGCATGTCCTAAGAATTAGTACCATAGTAAAAATCTCTGATTCAAAAACTAATAAGTATTTATAATAGTCTTTATTAAACATAATTTTAGTTTAAAGTATTTATTATATATATATATATATATATACATATATATATATTTATTTATAATTATAATAATAATCATCATTAATAATTTTAAATCATTTCACATTTTACATTTAATTAACTATGACTAAAATAATTTATACTTTTACATTGGTTTAGATATTAAGTTTTCATGTGTTTTCTTCCTTCTCAAATAAATATAAATAAAATGTAGTGTAATATTTAATTTAACTGCATAAATTTTTAGATAACTTTTTATAGAATTTTAATATAATTAAAATTATATTACATAATTTGTTTTCCCTTTGCAAATATGAATGTACCAATTTACTAAACAACTTTGATGATATAGTACTCAATATACATGAATTTGACGTCCCTCCCTAGCAATTTATGTTATTTATGCATGAATAGACAGTTTTACAAAACAAAACATAAAAACTTTAAGAGAATTTAATAAGAAAAACAAGTATTGCAACATAAATTTTTGAAATTTAATTAAAATTTACTACATATTGAAAAAAAAAAAAAACAAAACCAAATTGTTAAACAATTTTCGTTTTTCTTTTTCATCTATTAATATCTTTTTTGTTAAACAATTTCACGTTTATGGGTATGGCTTTGTATTTTATTTGCTTGCTGGAATGGATACAATTGCAAAAACAAAAATTTGATTGAAATACAAAAATTTTTAACAATTTTTTTTTTTCTAAATTAATTATTTATTGTATACAATAATAGGACTTAAAATTAAAGAAAATTGATTTTTTTAATTTCACAAATAATTACGTTTACAAAAATTAAGTTTAGAATAATATCTCGATTAGCGCTACGGAAAGTTTACATCTCAGAAAAAAATTACTTGTATTTTTTTTTTTTTTTGCAATTTTTTTCGATTTTTGAAACCAATGTTAACGCAAATCTCGATATTATTGTACAAACATAAAGTTAACATAAGCAGCAGGCATTTTTATTATTACATAATATTATATTTTCCGAATTATAAACAGATGTATTTTAGGTTATAAAAAAAAAACAATTCATTATAAAGCAGACTGATGAATGAAGATGATTAAAAGAATGTGCATATGGTATAGAGTATAGATGTATGTGTATATCTGTAGTCAAAAGGAATAATCGCTCAAGTCTGAAATTCTCATTTTGAGTAAACACAGTTTGAAGTAAATGTAATTGATTCCCACTTGTAAAGGATTATGGGTTTCTTAATTACTTTTATTTTAACGATTATTGCTGTTGATTACAGATATTATTATTTTTGCCCCAGAGATCGCTGTTTTAATATGAAAGAAAGAAAAAGAAAACCAACTTCCAAGTAGACTTTTTCGTTTCTCACATTAATTTATTTCTCTCTCGTACGCTGTACTCTCTCCTTTTGCTCTTCTACAATGATAAGCGTTGGTCGTTTTGCTGTTGTAAGTGTCAATGATGATGTGAATGTCTCGCCCTTTTTTTTTTCTTCTTCTTCTTCTGACATTATCCAAATTACTTGTTTTTTCTAATTTCTTTATTGATCACTATCACACATTACTATCCGTACCCACGGCACCAGTAAAAGAGAACGGTTGCGCATTATTCACAATGCTAGCACGATCATTTACTGTTGGAGTACCAGCAACTCCCGACTGCACTGCAGCTTGACGCATTTCCTCACGGGAAGCTCTATAGATAGTGTGAGAGAAAAAAAGAGAGAAATGAATTATATTAAAAAATATTCAATAATTTTCTAAATACACACAATATTGCACAAAATTTATGTGCATATAAAGAGAAAGAGAGGAAAAAAGCAAAGTATTTAAAGAGTAATTGTAAAAACTTGAAGGAAACTCTAAATGTATCATTCACACGTAGCTACTCAACATGCACACGTGAATTTTTAAATTTTTTTATTGTACGGCAAAGACTTAGTTATAATACACATTTAATATAAAAGATACAAAAGAGCGAGCATTTTTGCACTTATAGATAATAAGGTGCTTTTTTATTATATCCAGAAACTAAAAATCTAAATTCATGCACTTATGCTAGAAGAAAAAATTTTATGTTTCAATTTGCACACGTGAATACGCGAGATATTTCGATACTTTCAGACTAGTCACTCCAAATGTTGATCTTTTTAGATAAACCGGAACTGAATTGAGTCGATTTAATATGTGGATAAACATTGCTACAGAAGTATAAGCGTTGATTTTTAATAGCAATGCTAATGAAAGCTTTATTTCATTATCATTAAAAATTATAATGTTAATGCTAATTTAAATTCATTATTACAGAATATTCAATCATATTTTCTATTGATCCGGACAAACTCCCAAGTTTTTATATTCATCGTAAAATTGAGCAAACGTCAGCATTACAGTCTTTATTTGAAATAAATTAAACTAGCATTGGTAGTAAAATTTGTTGTTAATAAAATGATCAATGCATTACTGAAATAATGCAATAGCCCCAGTATTACTGCGAACCGAAAAAAATTTTAATCAATCTCCATTGGTCTTTGACTTTTAGGGCAGAAAGAGGAATAACAGATTATATGAGCATATTTTCCGAGCAAAATGCAATTTCCCGTGTGCCTCCTTCCTCTTTTAAGAACGGCGAACAAACCGAATATATGTGCACATCTTTCTAAATATAGTAGACATTATTGCTTCCTCTATCTTATATTTTCTACCGAAAGTTTCACGTGTACAACTACTTTCAAATATACCATAAATAAAATTTATTATAGAAAAATAATTTTAAATAATAACTATGAATTTTAGAAAATTTGCATTTTAAAGCATCGTTTTTAAGGAAGATAACTTCTAATACTCGAAAAACAATACAATTCCAATTTCCATTTTTGATAAATTTATAACTTAACTTATATTTAATGCTACAGAACAAAAAACCACATTGGGAAACTAAAACAACTAATATAGTACTATAAAATAGGGAGGTGCTAAAAAAATTGCTTATAAAATCAATTATTGATTTTTCGGGTACCATTTGAAAATTTTGAAAATATCTATAACATTTTTGAAGCAATTGTAGTTAACAAATTGTTTCTAGTTGGAAAATAAAATTTTACAAGCAATTATAAAAACGCAAAAACGTTCTACAAATAAAAGAAACAATTTTAGCAGAAAGATGTGATCTAAATACTGACAACTAGACTCAAAAGTGTGCAACAGAAAACAACAATTAAAAAAGAAAGTAAATCAATTGCCTGCCTTGTTCATTTAAATTGGAGATTGATGGATAGCACAAAACGACAGAAGTACTTTGTTGTTTTTGTTATTGTTGTTGTAACTATTGTAGTTGCTCTTGTTGTTGCTTAAAACTAGGTATTTCTAGTTGGCAGTTAAAAAGTTTGGCGTCGCATTGTGTTTTTTGCAAGTCAGTCACTTTTATACAAAATACTTTTATATAGCATACTTTTGGGCGTTATTCGATAAATTAATGAATTTAATTTGAAGATTAATGAAACCCGTAAATCATAAATTTTTTTTCTAAATAAACAAAACAAAACAACAATAAATAAAGGCATAATTGTTAGCAAATTTCAAGAAGTCTAAATTAATTTAATAGACTAAGCATACTTTTAGGCATATACGAATATTTGTTATTTGTTTTCTCTTGTTCTGATATTAGATATTGCTTTTATTTGTTTGTTATGTTATTTTGCTTACTATAGATTTAACAATATTATATCAACCGATTTAATACTTCAGATTGCTCGCTGCATGTTTTACACATTTATATATAAGTAAATGGATTACACAAAAACGGATTTGATTTGAAGCAGTGTTGTTTTTAAATTATACTTTCAGGCGCTTTATTATTTTATTAATTTAAAAATTAAGTTAAGCAAAGCATATAATTTAAGATAATGAGAGTATTTAATCGTTATATATGTAAGTATGTATATTAATATTTCAACTTTGAACTTAAAAATGAGCAAACATTTTATTGAGAAAAATCAAAATATTTCTACTTTGTTTTCTTTTGTTTTTTAATAAAATACAATAACAATATTTTTGTTTTTGTTTCACTTTACAAATACCTATATATTTTTATTGTGTGTGTGGGATGAGTGTACATGTGTGTGTACTGTATCTTGGTTTCTATGTTTTTGGAAGCTTAGCGCATTAACATTCAATATCCTTTGTTTTCTGACTTTTGTAATTTTAATTTAGTATTTTTTATTTGTATTTTTTGCACTATTCAACGGCAGCAAATTCATATTTTAGTGTATAATTGAACTTGTCTTGAGTTAATATTACGATTAGATCAAAAACGCCTAGATGTATGCTTTCTATTAACATTTTTTGTTTTATTTTCGCTTTTACACGATATAACTAACATTAAAATGGAATGAGTATTAATTCTTTTTGTGGTTTTGAGTTTTTTTTTTTCAGTTTCAATGATTTAAACGAGCACGTATTTAATTATTTTTCCATAATTTTTAACAATAGTTTTGTTGTTTTTGGTGGGGCAACTTGTGTGTGTTAATTTTAACTAAGTTTTTCTTGTATTTTTCTGCTTCACTCCTAAAAAACACTGCTATGTATGATATTTGTTTATTTTTTAATATTTTTCTCAACAAAACACCAAAACTATGCAAAGAATGTGAAAACTATTGATATTTGTTCTTTTAGTAATTATTATTTCAATTGTTTTTTTTTATTTTTGCATTTATGTTGGACGCCAAACATCTGGATCTTCCATTAATGTGATATGTTGATCGGTGCCCATTTGCATTTGACCGCCATCTGGTGGCATTTGTGTGGGCGATGTTGCAGCAGCAGCCATATCCTCGCGTGATGCTCTGCCACCCATGCAACAAATATGTTTTTGTTTTTTTGTGGGTACCAATAATTTTATTTTTTTTGTTAATAATTAATTTTATTTATAAATTAAAGTTTGTATCAAAAATGTAAGCAAGAAATAGGGAAAGAAGAAAGAAACATACACACAATTATTTATAATTTATTTTTAGCATTTTATGTTATTTTTGGAATTTTTTTTTTTTTTAATTTGTATTAAAATATTTAATTTGCAGTAAATTTAGTAAATTTGTTCGGTTAGCTTATGCTAAGAGCAAAATATGATGGTCAATCGCTTTTGCAAGCGTTTTATTTTTTTAAAACGATTAACACTTATCGCATTTGGATATATGCATGTAGTAGACTTATAATTTTAAACACATATTAACTTATTATAAGTCAAATTTTGCAAAAAAGTTGTAATATACTTGGAAAATGTAACGTGATATAAATCTAATAATGTGAAATATACAATGTACTATACAAATATGTTTATACTCAAACTCAACGAATGTATTCATTGCCACTTAAATTCAGGAAGCCTTACCGCCTTCATAAAGTGATAACTGAATACCGATTAATAAACTGCAATTGTTCAAGATGAATAGTTAGAAGATATGCTATGTTTGAGTTTGAGTTCCCAGAATATTTAAATTTAATCGGGTTATATAAATATCTAATGGTGATTAACAAAGGTCAGGACAAAGGAAGCTAACAATTCCTTTTCTTTTTTTTTTTTTTGTTGGAACGGCAGTTCAAGAATACAACACAAGTGCTACGACATTGTTTCCATTTGCTATTCTTTAAATATTTCTGATTTATTAATAAGCCTGGATAGATCCTACGGTGTCAAAGAGCCCAGGTCTCTCAACGCTCAAGTGCCAAATATGCCGCCTTTTCACATTTAACATTAAAAAAGGGAGGGGGGAATCGCTTAAAGGAACGTTTAAGCGATTCTATGATACAGGGTTCAAATTCAGCTATAATTTACTACAGTAAATATTCTATGGATCGTTATAAAGGATAATTTATTAGTTGAGATACGCCACTGGTAAAAAAATCTGTCGCAATTAAAACTAACTAACCATCAGCATAATTAAATTTATGGAAGTTAGAAAATGATATTAAAAATTTATTCTGCATAGATTCTTGGCCTAATTACCTTCACTAGTAATTTCGGCCAACTTTGTTATCTTCTCTTTGATTGAAAATAGCAATTTCAACTTCAAATTAAATTTTCTGAACTTATTACAACTTTTTTACATCACAATTTTCATATATCGCCGGTCCAGAGATAAGAATCATTAAGTAACATATTTGGAAAACGGAGAAAATTATATTTATTTTCAAAAATCGTATTGATTAGTATTTTTTTTTTTATTTTTTTATTATTAGTATTATTTTTTTTGCGAGACTGTACGGTAATTAAAGCAAAAGGACAAAAAATTAGGGCCGCATAAAATGGAGTTAACCAGAGTACTCTACATCACTTTCGCTATCCCACAAGCATACTTTAAAGCCGATCACTTTTGGCCGTTCTCAATTTATCGCAGTGTTATTCTCTAATTTTATACTTAAGAAATTAAAAAAAAAAAAAACATTTTTTGATTTTTATATTTTAGAGCGAAAGGAAAGAATCAAAATTTTACACAGCTTTGTGCGCTACCCGACGTTGTCTAAACTACGTTAAACTATTAAGCTTGTTGTATTTAACGATTTCTTGCTATATCTGTACCTAGTGAGTTTTGCCACTGAACCGACGATATACTAAATAAACATATTTATAATTTAGCAGTAAATTTGTACTCACTTTTTTCCTAACGCCATCATGCCATAAATGACACCAGTACCAAATATTAAACCACAACCAAAAATGCTGCCTAAACCAGGGCATAATATAATTGGAGGTATTGCAATGCTAAAAAATTAAAATGAAAAGAAAAATTAATATTTATTTATGAAATGAAAGTAAACATAATCGGTATAATACTTACACGCAATAGAATGCAGCACGATTCCACATGGGACGCGCATCAACCTTATTGGCCACATCATTAACAAAGTCTAAGCAAATAAAACAACAAGGCGCTTCCAATGCCATAACAACAAAACCTATAAGCATTTGTAGTATGCCAGATATTAAGCAGGTTACACTGAGGAATAGAATGCTAAGTGAATTGTAGAGACCAAAAAGTATGGCAACTGAAAATAAAACAAGAAAATTATAAATTATAAGTTGTATAAGTTGGTTGGAAAAAAAACCGATACGAATAAATTTAACTTCATATTTCACATTCAATTTTATTATTTATATTCTCTACATAATTTTCATTAATATCTATAAATTTCTTAAGTTAAAAAATGTAAAAAGGACAGCCTAACTTGACTAAAGATGAAACATATTTTATCATATATTTTCGATTATAAATATTAAACTGATGCAAATTTTTAAATTATTATTGAAATTATATATCGTTTTCAACATTTGAACTTAAACTGTTTCGAAACAGTGCTATAGTTTCTATAATATTTAGGTTTAAAGTTATCAAACTTGGCTGCCAAGAAAATAAACTTAAGCTGTTATTCCTTTTTACCACGAATTTATTTTCCGCATTACTAGCAAACACTCTTTCTTCAACTTCCACTTAAATTTTTTATTTTTGCAAATAACCAGATATCACATGATGATAGAACCATATCAGATATGATGGTGGACGAACGGACTTGCTGTTTGGTTTTCGGGACGAACTTATGAAATGATGCTTCTTCAACTGTTACAAGTCTCTTCGTTTTCAAATTTTGCAAGGAAATATTAGGCATAACGAACACATGCCTTTTTTCTCCATGCATTCCAGCTGATATTCTAGTATTTGTGGCCATGGTTGTCATTCAAATCCAGTTGATCAGTTATCATTTCTTGGGTCAATCTTAGAATATTCGGAATTTGGGAGTCACAACAGATGGGACAATCCCTATTTTGGCATTCTTGAAAAACTTGCTCTGGTTTGAGTTGAGGACGAAATCCCTCGAGAATGACAAATCTAATTTCTGATTGTGCTTGCAGTGGGATTCCTACTGACATATCTATTCTTACCGATCTTCCTGAAATACTCACTGAAAAATCGTAATACTATTAAAAAACATCTATCAACTTTGGATTTTTCAAAAACTAATAAAATAGTACAAACTTAGCAAACTTTACAGTATGTAAAAGCTAATAAAGTAATTTAGATAGCGATTATTAATATGTATGACTCACAACCAGTTACCGGCATATTTTTTGTATGCTCTTTAAAAAAAAGTAAATTACCATCACCGCAAAAGTAGTTAAAAGAAATACAAAACAAGAAATAAAAACAGTTTCGAGTGCGTTCATTCAACCATTCATTCAAGCATTAAGGTTTTTGCTACTTTATGATGGAACCGGTTTATTGCAACTTTATTTTATGTTTTACTGTAGCTTTGAAAAGAAGTTATAATAAAACAAAAGCACAAACATAAAATAAAGAAGTTATAACCTTTTTTTTTAAAAAAAAAAAAACATTCAAAACCATTTTGAAATTTGTTAGCTTATAAATTTTTACCCATTTCTTTTTACAGTAAGTTGATAAACTTTTTCTTTTTTTTTTTTTGACAGTAACTAATAAAATTTTCTAATACATACCTACATTTACTAACAAACAATAAATTTAAACTGTTTATTTTTATTTGTTTTCAGATGATTTTTATTATACAATAGTTATGCTATATTATTGTTATTGTAGTATATTAATATTAGAGACTATTTAAGAAATAGACAGATGGTTAGGAAGACTAAGTTAGGCTTAGGAAGTGGAGATGTACGAATAACCCACGATTAACAAAATCCATGTGTCTCATAAAATATTTAAGAAGGCGATACAATTAGAACAATTATAAAAACTAAATCTGCTTTGTTTTTTTTTTTTTTTTTTTGGCATCCAGTGATTTGATTGCAGAGCGTTTAGTCATGTTTTCCATTCTATTACACAAGCTTTTGAGGTAAGACCTTCGAGATGGCGTTTAAAAAATAGATAAAATAGGAAAAATTTAGGAGTAAATGCGCCCTTATCAATGAATAATATCTCATGCATTTTGAACGTTGGTCATGAATGAGACAAAACTAATTTAATGAAAATAATACTCCATTCAATTAGATAAACACATGTAGACCTTTTTGATTTGGAACTGAATAGAGACAGAACTACAATTGTTTCACAAGATTCAACTGTTGGGCTTGAGAAATCGACAGACTTATAGCCAACGCAGGCTTTTGTAATTGCAAAAAGTTTTAATTAAGTTGCAAATAATGCGAGATTTTTTTTTGTTGGTTTCAGAAGTATATATTACTTAAAGTTTTTTTTATCCAAAAAAAAAAAAAAAACCAAACGACAGCAATCAATGTTTAAAAATATAACAAAACATGTGGTAATTTTGGTTTAGTCAAAAAAAATATACATATGACGTGAAATTTCGCTATTGCCCTGTTAAGGGCAATTTTTTTAAAATAGTGAAAATCTGAGAAATTTATAGATTTATAATTTAAAAACATTTGTATAGATAAGATAAAAAATAAGATAATTGAGTTGGTAGCAGTAGTTTTTTATTTTGCTGTTATTTGTAAACATTTGGCAGAATCCAATAAAAGTAATATATTTTTAATTTGAAATAAAAACTTAATGGTAAAAAATATCGATGTAATTTTTTAAAAAAATATAAAAGAATTTTATTAAAAAGACCACCTCTGGAGTTTAAAAAAAAATCTATTTACAAACTCTAGCTTTTCTATATAATTTTTTATGACACGAATAATGTTAGCATTAAGGTCATTGAGGGTTTGTTGTTTATTTAAATAAACCAGGGAAAAAGTCCAATGAAGTTATATCTCATGATTTTGGTGGTCACTGAACTTTATTCTTAATAAATTGATATCTTTTTGTAATAAATTTTATACGCTGTCCAACTGTGAAGCATTCCATGACGGACTGCTAAATAATACATACAACACAAATGTAATTTTTGAAGGAAATCAGACAAAACATGGCTGCTATAACGTTTTAAAAATATAAAAATATACTAGCTAGTTAATACCTAAAGGTATTATAAAGTTATTTTAATATTTTTGTTATCATTGCAATTAAGATTCTAAATATGAACGCAACTTCTACTCTTAATTTTATATATACTGAATAATTTATACGTTTTTTGTTTTTTTTTTTCTCTAACTAGCACCAACTACGTATGTTTGCGAAATTGTTACTGTTAATTTTTAGTATATAAAAATATTAACTATATAAATAATCTAGAACATTTTGCTCAGTCTAAACATAAAAACCTAGTAGAAGATAAAATTTTATATGTTTTTTTCTAATCCACTTGATAGTTATTCATATTTTTAATAAAGAAGCAGCAACAAACAAATAAACAAAAACGCTTCATTGAAAGTGTTAAATTATCTTTGAAAAATAACAAAACACAATGACTAATAAACGGTATAAAAAAAATAAGTATATGTATGCAAGTCAGTATACCATATGTAGCTATTACTTTTTAGGTAAAGCAATATTTAGAAAATGAAAGCTATTCTGACGTTACAAATTTAAATTGTGGGCGTTATTTCTGATTTGAATGTAAAACATAGTGCTTCATCATAACTAATTTTTAAGCAACAGTGGAGAAAGTCTGATCTCCATTTCAATTGGGAATAAAACAAAATAGAACAAAAACGTCAAATCAAAAGTATACAAAGGGCGAAAAAGGGCAAAAAACACTCTTCAGCAACATATAATAAGAATCTAGGTTAGTCATTCTTTAATTATAGAAATGTGATTTTACGATAAAGTATACCGATTTTTTACTTTGACTTTTGCAGGTTGCCTAAACTAATACCGGATTTTTATATTGTTTTCAGACAGAACTGCTCACAATTTTGCAAATTTCGCTTTCAGAAATTATTTATGACTTTATGTTATTTTTAAATACAAACAAGAAATGGAAATTAAAGGCCAGATTTGAAAGTAAAACATTAGGGTTAGGTAAATTTTGACAGCGAATTTAAACTGAACCGGTTGTTAAAAAATGGATATGTGCCATTTTTATACTAATAAGAATTGAAGCCATCCTTATATAAAACCTGTATATACCAGACTTGTAGCGCTAACTTGTAAAATGTAGAGTGAAACCTCAAATCAATGAAGCATTACAAATATGGTAATAAATATTAGTTTACAAAAGGTTTTAGAATCAGTACTTATGTATGTGCAAAATAACCGCAATATAAATGCAGTTTTTATACTTCGCATCTACATATAACTAGTAAATACATATAGGCATTATACACTCTGCGGAATAACTACAAATGCACTATAGTGTTTTTTGACTTACAAAATGTTAATAAACATTTGCAATTTTTATTTTCAAGTTTCATTATATTAAAGTATTTCATTTGAACACAAGACATGAAAAATGTAAATTTTTTTACAAAAGAAAACACAAAAGAAAAATAAGAAACAATACAAAATTTTTATAAAACACTTCGATTTTTTATGTGTCTGTCAATTTTTGTAGACGTATGAACTTCATTATTTTTGATAACTTCCTATGGATGACTTGGCAAAGATTTAATCATTAAACGAATATGGAAGAAAAATTTTGTACACTCTTCTTGGATTTCCATCGTCTGCTCTTTTATATCCTAATATGGGCCATAGATTTTGTATGGAGTTTAAATCACGAAAAAGTACCAGCTAATCAAGAATTCAAATAGTCCGGGATTCTTGGAGTAATGAATTGCCGGATTCTCTTAATGAAAATTAAATTCAGAATTGAAAACCTCTTCTGAAAAAGCAACAAAACCTTCATTCAGCAGCTGAATTTAACATTCAGAGTCTTAGAACAAAATAAAGCAACAGGAAATTGTTCATCTATGAAGAAATTTCACTGCTGACTCTTTTTTTAGGAGAGCCTTTCCAACACCGATGTTTGTATGTTCCCCCAGGTTGTGTCTTAGCAACAGCACAGTTGTATTAAATTATTTTAATATATGAATCCATTTGCTTCGTTTTCACTGGGAAAATTCTGAATATTATATTCAATAGCTGCATTAAATTATTGTTGCACTTGGTGAATAAATTTCCACCTCGGAACTTTTTTTTTCTCATCAGGATAACCCGACAATCCACCGCTCCACGAAAACTAATATGTTTTTGGAATCCCGAGGCTTTCCAGTTTTTTGATGGTCTGGTACTCCATAAAAAACTTATGATCGATACTATCGATTCAAGTTTTCAACCATAGCCACCAATTTTATGTTGTTAAGGAACTGAAGATGGATATCCACGGAGAGTGGAAAAACTGATCATTCATTGATTAACTATATTACAAAACATCTAGAGGAAGTTATCAAAAACAATAGTGATCATATGTCTTACTAAAGTATCAGATAAAAAACAAAGTGCCTTTATAATTATTTAGTATTGATTTTTGTCTTTTTTTCTTTGTAAAAATTACAAGAAAACTTGTTAAATTTTCTGTTTTTTGTTTAGGTGTAATATAGTGAAATTTACAAAATACCGAAATCTCAAAACAACAGTGTCTTTATCGTTATTTCGCTGGGTGTATTCTAGCTATTATAAATTCTTCAACAATCAAAGTATAATAGTTACAATAACTAGATTAACAGTGAAAAGAAAACACTAGACACAATGAGATAGTGTGTTTATGTATGTAAATACAATTAAAGTAAAGCATTTACTATTATGTAATGCAGCTATGTAATAAATTGGTTTTAGAAGAACTAGTTTCCTCTTAAAAATCTGTAAAGGGTAAATAAAAAATAGTTGAGCTCTTGAAATATATTAGTTACGGAAAAACTGTGATAGGTTTTCTATTACCAACCCTTGATTTTCAATTTAACCGACTAAATTTAAAAGTATTAGACGATCGAGAACGCCATTGCAAATATGAATAAGTTACCATTTCATTTAATTTTTATTGAAAAACTGATTTGTTTAGGGAAAGATTTGTTTTCGTATTATCACACTAAGTAATAAATATGGAAGCCATCTGAAATTCCCATACAGCTTCTTTTTTTCTCATTTTTCAGTTTGAAAAATATCATGCAAATTCGTAAGCAAGAAAAAGCTCATGTCTCTTGAAAATTACCACGGAAATGTCATAAATCAATTGCATGTGCATTACAATATTATTAAAAAACAATTATTTTTCTCAATAATATGAAGAAGAAAAATATTGAGTTATCATTATTTGAAAACCCCGCAAATGCATTTTCAACTCAATGATTAATTTTATTAAAATACACATAATTCCCTTATCAATATATATTTTTTTTTATTATTCATTGTCAGTAAATTTATTGAACTTTTTATACGCAAAATTGCAGTAAAACAACAAAGGTTATTGATTTATTTGCGACATTTTAACGAATTTCAACAAAGAATGCTTTATGCTGCTGTATGTGCACTGTGTGAGATTATTAAAAATTTATTTTTCAAATATTTTTTTAAAGCCTAAACTTGACACAGAAACACATCACATTCTGCACAACAACAATACAGCAGCAACAGCAAAAGCAGAAGCAAGAAAAACAATTTTGTTTTATTTCTGTATCTCCTTATATCAATGTCAGTAGTCAAAGGTTGAGTCTGAGAGGTAAGGTGAGTATGGGTTGGAAAAGAAAACATAGGAATTGCTACATAGTCCTTAAATGGGTGTATGCGCCACCCACAACTATGCAAACAATGTACGGCAACAACCCACTGTATACATAAAGATGATAACCAAAAGGTATACCAACAAAAAGAAGAAACGAGGAAAATCGATGACAACGAAAAATATATGGAATTTCAAAACAGCTGTGATAACTTAAATACGTTTAGAATCAACATAAAAAATAGTTAAATTCACAATTTAAACAATGAAAAATGTGGAATACTTACAAAATGATCCAACAATGCCCAATATCCGCCCGGCATATTTCAAATACCATGGCACATCAGGGCTTCCTACTGGATCTGGTTGATTTGGACGTGCCAGCAACCCTGAGATCTTTTCCGCAAACGACTATGTATTATAAAATAAAAACGAAGAAGTTATTAACTGCTGTATTAAATTAACACACAAAACAAAGAAATTGATATCAAGGCAACGCAAAAAGAAAATAATTATCGAATTTTCATTGTATCATTTCTTCTTTATCATTTTTCTTTCCCGTCTTCGCATAAAAAAGAACAGATTTATTTTTTGCTTCGTCAACAGCAGCAATCTTTCTTGTACACATTTTTCGCTGCTTGTATTCTTTTTAATTACCATTTTATTTATATTCCGCTAGTGTTTCTATTAAACAATAACTTTATATTTAGTTTGTAATTTTTTAATAATTATGTCGAGACGAAAATTCACTTCTCTAATTGCATACGCGTAAAACTTTTCCGCCTCCTTTTTACAAATAAAATTTTTCATAAGGCAAACGAGTGAAAAATTTGACACATCAAGAAAAAATTTACAACGAGTAATAAAATAACGAATTGAATTAAGAGCGTGTTCACCAATATAAATAAAAAATAATACGTATTTAAATTTTCCAATGATATATTAAGATTTTTTATGTATTTTCTCCTGTTAAACCGTAAATCAAACCAATAGCACTTTTTTTCCATTACATAATAATTGCCAGCAATTCTTTCGAGTTTGTTGTCGAGGGTGGGAAGGAGGGAGGGGAAGACCATAACAAACATCAACAATTTTTGGCAATTGGTGTCAAATAGAAAAGAGGACCAAACTTTGTCCAGTATATGTAAATTTGAAATAAAATAAATAGAAAAATATGTACTTTGTTAATACAAGTTGAAGGGAAAATGTAACAAAATTAGTACAGAATTAATCAGAACTTAAATTTATATATGAAGAATGGAAGTCTGTGAGTTTTAACTGTAGCTTTATTCATAGCATTCCCTTCAGGTCGTATTTCCCCATATCTAAAAATCTGATATGAACGATTCGAAAAACGAATTTTCCGCTTATTTATTTGAGTCAATGACTAAGTAAAGCTATACTTAATACTTCAGTACAACTTCAAAGTAAAATGAATTTATGAATGGAAAGAATTAAGCATTTTCATAAATGCAGATTTAGAGACTGTGAAGTCTAAAGCTAAAGAATTTAAGAAAGAATTCAATTCTGTTAAGGATCTAAGTATAAGAAGAAAAAAACATGGTTTGCCCTACCCAGCATAAAATAAAGCAAAATGATGCAGATTTCTAGCAGGAATGTTAAAGTAGATAAATTCTAAAAGAACTTTAAGTCTGAGTTATAAAGAAAAAACTCTGTGTTGCATTACACACGGCGGAAATGAAAATTACCGGCTCTCTTATTGTTACTGTGATGAATTTTTGTTGTACTACTGCTATCACCTTGTATATAAATTTACCTTAATTTATTCATTAAACAGTGCATTTGTAATTAAATGAGAGAATAGAAAGGAATTCAAAGAGCTAGTTTGTTTCTATATTTTGTCGAATAAGAAATATTCAATTCAAAAATTTTCAAATATGTAAAACCGCTTATTGTGAAATATACAATTACATAGCATTAATATTTTTCAAAGATGAACAATCAATAATATTTGTAAAACCTTCTCAGCATCCATTTTACACTTCCCGGTATTTTTTATGTGTTTTTCGCTGTCGAGTAATCCAATTATACCATGTCATGTTATTTTGTTTATCATTTTAAAGGATTTTCACTGTTAACAATTACCTAACTTCGCTAACTTTAATATTAAGTCTTATCGAAGGCGTAATCACCTCGAATTCGAATCGACGTCGAATAGGAAGGACTGGGCCCAAATCAATAATTAAGAGAGACTGTATTCCACTGAATCAAACCCTACAGAAAAATTTAATGGTTTACATCTCTGGTAAAAATAAATATCCAAATGTATTAAAATGTGACGAAGGAATAGAAGGAAATATGGTGCACTAATTTTAAAGTATTTAATTATACAACCATGTATTTAAAATAATTCGTTAAATGAAAAGTAAGCAACTGTGAAACAGCTGCTTGGTTTTGTTTACTTTTTAAATCCTAAAATATTTCCTGATTTAGGACCTGATTAACCAAAGAAAGAAAAGCTCATTTGGAATTTTCAGCGTGAATTTTTACTATCGATATTCCTTCAGGAACTACTTATTGACTTCATTAGAGCATACCTTTTTTATGTATATTTTCAATTAGAAAACTGAATATAATAGAAAATGAAAATCTGTCGTCTTTGTGCCACTCAACACGAAAATGTTATGGAATTATTCTGCAGCGAAAGTGAACCAAGAGACAAATTGGTACAAACAATATGTCAGTATTTAGGTTTGAAGGTAAGTTAAAGCATTTTTTTTTAAATTACACAATAACTTCAGCTTATATAATTCTCTTATGACTAGTGTCAGGATGATAACATATTACCGAATTGGTTGTGCGCTGCATGCCAGTTGGAAGCTGAATCAACTGAAAAGTTTCTACTACTAGTACAAAGAGGACAGCAGAAGCTAGAAAACATGTTTAATGTTTACAAAAACGTTTATGAAGAGCAGGAAAATATTCAAAAACTGCCAGAGACCCTATCAGAGAATATTGTAATTAAAAATTTAAAGAAGAAAGCTAACAGGGTTCGTAAATGTAAAATAAAAACTGCAGCTAAAGAAGCTATCCAAGCTACAGCAAAAAATGATACGGAAGTAATACACTCCAAACGTTTGCGGCGGCCACCTAAACGATTAATTGATGAAATTGAAGACCAATCAAAAAATTTTAGAAGTTCAAGTAAGTTTTATCAAAGTTATTTTCATTTGCACTCTAATCACCTATTATGATTAATAGCTTCCACAGTAATAACAAACGAAAATGAGGACAACGCTTGTGCTATTATAACTTCACAGCCTATTGCTGAATTACGCTCTTCTGCGGGAGTCCCTCTTGCTGAAATTATTGAAATTGAACCAACAAAAAACAATAGCAATAATCAGACTAAATACTACAACAAAGTGCTTTTAATTTGCGAATATTGTAAAGAGGCATTCGGCAAGGAAAGCATATTTTTGAAACACTTAGAAATGCATCAAAATAGCATTTATCAATGTGCGCAATGTTTAGAAAGTTTTGCTCTTAAACCTGAATTTGATCAACATCAAAAAGAGCAACAACATATAGGCCTGGGTATTATAGAAAATTTAAATGCAGTTAAAATCTCGACAAATAAAAATACAAATTTGCCAGACGCAACCATAAATATTGTTGTTGGCACAAATGGGCAAATAACATCGATAGATTCGACGCATTTGAATGTTGCTAATATTGAGGAAGTTCCGAATGAAGCAGAGTTTGTCAATAAAATAATTGACGAAAACGAACGTGAAGGCAAAATAAATAATAAATACAATCCAAACAAATTGAATAAACTTAATTCACAGTTTGCATGCCTCAAATGCCAAAAGGCTTTTAATGATCAGTATGCTGTCAGAAGACATTATAATCAAGTTCATATAGCTAAAAGAGCTTATAAATGCAATCAGTGTGATGCTAATTTTAAGGTACCCAATAAGTTAATTAAAAATACTCGATTTTCTCTTTAATTGTTCCATTCATTTTAGAATAAACCAAATTACGCATACCATTTAACAACTCACACAGGACAAAAATTTCATAAATGTGAGCAATGCCAAAAATCGTTTATACTAAAGCATCAATTAACATTGCATATGCGTGTCCATTCAGGAGTGAAACCCTTCCAATGTGATGTAAGTTCAACCTTTGTTGTATTTTTGTTTCGAGACTTATGTATGTAGAAATTTTAATTTATAATTTTTCTTTTCTCTCTTTAGAAATGCAATAAAACCTTTACACATCGCAGCAATCTGGTGGTACATCAAAGATTACACACAGGACTGCGCCCTTTTAAATGTGAAAAATGTGAATCAACTTTTAACAGCAGCTCTCATTACAAAAAACACCAGCAAATGCATTTAAAACAAGCTATGCAATTAATAAAACAGCAAATTGAAAGTGAAAATATCCAGCAAGAAAGCTCGATGCACAATTTATATTGCATAAATTCAAATGAACAAATCTCTACCCAAACTTTCATTGCTGAAAAAGCACATTCAATAATAATTCCCAAAAAATCAAATATTATTAATTTCAACAACTCAACTCAATCGTTACTTAAACAAAATCTGAAAGCCAACACTGTTGTAAAAAAATCAAACAAATCAACTATTAATCAATTAGATGAACGTCCCCAAATAACACGAGTAGACATTTTGCCATCCGCAGACATTGTGTGCAATTCTACAAAAGTTGGCAACGAGAAAGAACTACAAACTCATACGCTTTCAAATAAAAACTCTTCGGCGCATGCATTGAAAGCTATCTATAAATTTCAATGTCACAATTGCTTAAAGTACTTCAAACAAAAATCAACACTCACTAAGCATATGCGTACACATACCGGTGAAAAGCCCTACAAGTGTCCATCCTGCCCTAAATGCTTTACTGATCCATCAAATTTCAAAAAGCATAAAATTCTACATAAAAATGCTACAGATGAATTAAAAAATGTTACCGCAAAAATGCGTCAAATTAAAACTGCTAAACAAAATCATACAATATTACATTCTCCAACGCATAGTGAAGCCGCATCAGACCCAGATCCTGACGGCCTAGAGACTCTGCAACGTGTTCAAATGTGTGCAACAGAATGTAGCAATTATAGCGATGAAAATCATGGTGTTGATGATGTGTCAAGTTTTCAACAAGAGCTCGTTTGGTGCAAAAATACAAGCAATTCGTTATATCCTGTGTCAGAATCAAAAACGCATTCCACCGTAAATGCTAATATCAATAATCAACTTGTATGCATTTCATATCAAGATCCAACAAATCCTGTTGATAATAAAATGACCACGTTTTATGTGGTCAATTAAACAACTTTTTGATTTTTTAATTGTTATTTCTTGTAGAAATTTTGTTAAATAAATATAATTTAAAAAACGAGCAATTGAGATATTTAAGATTTAAATATGTGATCGTGTGTCTTCATACACACATAAGGTACAATCAGCTTTTTAGCGATTTTTGCTACAGTTATAAACGAAACTAGCATCTCAGTATCCATTTACCTCGTGGAGACAAGTTAACCATAGTTTTTGAATCTATGACTCATTATTGCGTTACATACAAAGAATTATGAGCTCAGAGTAGGGAGTTGAGCCCTGTGCCAACACAAACAAAGATACTGAAAAGAAAATGGAGTCGGATTGGCCACACCTTGCGCAAAGGCAACGATCAGCGATAGAGCTAAAATGGTCTTTGAGTGGAACACCCACGGTACTCGTCGCACGGAAAGACCGCGAAATACTTAACTTCCTAAAATACCACCCCTCTGCGCATTTTATTTTTGAAGATAAAAATATCCAAAAAAAATGGAAAAGTGAAAAATTTTACTGAAAAATTCATTTCATATTGTGCAAACATAATAGTTCAAATTAAAATGAATTATTGAATATTAAAACATTGTGTTGTGTTTGTATTTTATTTGAGAACGTTTGAACGTGGTTGTCTTCGTTCCACGACAAATACGAAAAGAGACATTGGTTCATATAAATATGGTAAAATCTCTGAAATATATTCCGCAGCAAAGTGTGCGAGAATGGATCGCTTCGTGGCGTACAGACACTATAATTTTTTCAATAAATGCATAAACTCTGAACTTATTAAAATTAGGGATATCATACATTGCCCAAATCAGATAAGTGGTAAATACACAAAGATTACATACATTCATGATCTTCATGAATCGGGACAACTGGTCTTAAATGACAAAATTTTAATTTTTCACACTAGATACAATCATGAAAACGGACTAGTGTATAACATCGGGCAATAGACAATATTTAATTAATTAATTCTTTTCACTTTTGTCACATGTACCGTATCAATTTTGTTCAAGTATTATGGTTTTTCATTGTTTTTTTACCTTTTTTTTAATATTATACCCATGAACAGAAATGTACCTATTTAATTTTGTACTTAGATAAGTTAACTAAGCATCCATATAAATTGTATCCCGTTTATTGGATAAATAAATAAACATTTAAACAAAAAAAAAATATTTGCAATGCTTGCTCTTTGCATTTATGAAACACCAACATTTCATCAGTTGTACAGTTTTCGTCAGTCCAAACAATGATTTTATTGAAAGCATCTAAAACTTCCAAAGTTTTTACTGCAACCTTCCGAAGTGTTTACTGCGACCTTACCGACTTGAAAAGAAAAACAAGTAAAATTAAAATACTGTTCACATAATAGAGATTAGCCTTGTTCACTTTTTAGAACCTCGTGTACCAAAAATGTTGAGTTTTTTTTTTTTGGATGTTCATATATGCGAGCGTCTATATAACCGAGCGGGTTCTGTATATCAATTACGATTGCTTGGTACTTACTTGTAATTGGTCTTGCCCATGTCTGCCCAGACACAATCAATTTCAATCCAAATAGAAGATGGTTCAGTCCTACTTGTGCCACAGCAAGAAAACCTTCCATAATATAGAATATCAAAACCAAGCTGCATACATTCGACCAGATGTTTCGGGGTTCACAGCAGTTCTTACGGGGCACTGCTTTCCCCAAAATACTCCCGGCTGCAAAGGTTTTTTTTTTTTTTTAAAAAAAAAGGACGCTGGGGTAGCGCACTACCCGATAAGTGGCCCTTCTGAAATCCAGCTACAGATTATAAATCATCAGCTGATAACGACATCTATATATTTAAAAAAGTTATAACATTTTGTTTTATGGAATCTACCGAATCAGAAATATTTTTGTAGAGGTTGTTAAAATCACGGCAGGCACGGCGGAACGGCTCATTGTCTGAATAATTGGTCTTACAAATAGATAACTTGATAGGGATATAGTATCGAGTAGTACGAGTCGGAACGTTCAAGTTAATGTTCCTCAGCAGAGATGGAGAATTAACAGTGCCAGATAACAATTTTGCAATAAAACACACCTTGCTCATTATTCTTCGGCTTTCAATAGTAGGTAGATTCAAGTTTTAATCTGTGCTCGTAAGGTGGGAGATTAAACGGTAAATCCCACGACAAAGAGCTCAAAGCAAGAACTGTTTTTGAACTGACACCAAATAGTTGATGCGTATTCCAAAATAGGTCATTGAATTCCTTAGACCAGCGCTTAACAAAACCTAGCATTACTTTTACTTTATTAACGCATATATTTATATGCAAATGAAAGCGAAGTTTAGAGTCCATAGTAACTCCCAAGTCAATGAAGGAATCCAAATGGCTTAAGACAGTATTTCCAATTGTATATTCTGTAGGAAGGGAAACGTTTCTTGCATATACCATAACTTTACATTTGTCTAGGTTCAGAATCGTTTAATTTATATTGCTCCATTGTACCAAGCTGTTTAGATAGGATTGTCGTAACATCTGGTCATCAAGTGAGTTATGCGAAAGGAACAGCTTGACGTCGTCAGCATACATTAGAGTTTTTGAGTGGTGAATAGCAAACGTCAAATCATTTATAAACAGAAGAAACAGGATAGGGCCTATGTGGCTGCCTTGAGGGACTCCAGATGTGACCTCAATGAAATCCGAAATTGTGTTTTTGAATAAAACGTTTTGTCTTCTATTGTCCAAATATGATTGAGGGAGAAGGAAACACTAGCTGTTCAGCTCTTGCTTGAGAGAGACTTAACTTTTTACTCTCATACTTTTGAATGGTCTCGAAAAAATCTTCTAAACGTAATTGGAGAATAAAGACATAGTTTTCGTTTTTTGCTGCTTGTTGTTTTTTTTTTGCTCGAAAGTACAAAATAAAAAAGACTTGCTTTATTTGTTCATTGTTTTCTTTTACATTATTTTTTTTTTTTTTTAAGAGAAACAACAATAACTCAGTTTTTCAATAAAGTATAAGGGTTTACAAGGTTTAATTAAAAATAAATTTAATGTAGATGTCTAATTCAAAAGCAAATTATTTTAAATATTCAAATTCTGTATTATTGTGGTTCCATGTGCATCAGTATAGTAATTTTTGCCTTTATATTGTTTCCGTTTTTAATTAATTTAAAAAAATGCTACAAATCTAAAGCAACTTAATACGATATAAAATTGTGGGTGGGTGTTGGAGGAAAAAATAAGTGTAGTTTCACATTGCTTCTTTTACTTCTTTGTTATACAGAGATAGAAAATGCATATAGCAAATAGTATTTATACTTTCTTACTTTACTTATAAAGAGAACATAATGCACAGGTATATATAATTAAATAATTATATTTATAAGTATTTAAACAAAATAAAATAAAATTGTAATACAAAGGTTTTAAATTCGTAGTAAGAGTTAAGTCTAAAAGGAATCTTAAAATGTTGCATATTTTGAATATGTTTTTAAATAAAATAGAACTCAATTCAAGAAAATATAATACGTATGTATCTACTAGGAAAATGTTTTGCTGTTGAGCCTTTTATAAAGACTCCGAGATGTTGCAAATTTATAATTAATTAAAGCAAGTTTTTAGTTTTTACTTTTCTATTTAAAACCTTTGCTTACATTATTACAAAGAGGTGAAAATAAACTTAAATTTTAAGCTTAAATGTTTTATTTGTGTCTGTGTGTAGTGTATGTTTTACATTTAAAACTATTGTTGTGTATTGGCAACTGTGTTTAAAACTTAAAAATTCACATAATTAATTAAAAACAAATGCAATTTCTTTTGTTTTTTTATTCTGTACTTTAACAAAAATATATATATAGTTATAAGATTTTCGAGTTTTTCTTTGTTTCATACAACAAATTTGCTTATTTGTATATACTTATGCTTTCTAATCAAATTCGCTGTTTCTACGCTACGCTGTTGATGTTTCGCAAATCGATCTTGAGGTTTTTAAGTATATAAATTGTTCTTCGTTTTGTTATTTAAAGCTTTCGCCGTTTCTTTTTTTGGTGTTATTGATGTTCAAATTATTTTTAAGACGACGATTTTATATTTTGTGAAATCAAATGTGTGTTTGAAAAATGTAAGAAGAAAATTAAAAGTAAATTCAATTAAACATTTTGACACTTCAATTTACAATAGAAAAATCTGAAACACATTTGATTTCGTTGGAAGCATGATTTCGTACAGAAAAGCTTTAAAATTTCGTTGCAACTTAGAAATTACTCAATAACATGTTCTCAAAGCACTGAAAATCGATTCAAAGTCATTTTAAGGCTATTTTCAAAACTTTAAAGGTTTTCTGTACGACGCATGCTTTTTTTGGAAATTAAAAAAAAAAAATAATAATAATAATAATAAATTTGTATAGTGATAATTAGTCATTTTCTGAAATTTTCTTTTCATTGCATTCGAAACAAAAAATCGAATTTCAGAACTTATCTGATATGCTTGCAAAGCAAAATATAAAAAAAATTTAAATAAAAAGCAGTAACGTTCATCGTTGCCAATAGAAAGCCATTTTTTAAGAATGAACGCCACCAACATGAAATCACATTAAAAGACTTGGTTAAATTTACATAAAATTAATGTCAAAAAATAAGGAACCAAAAAGTTCAGCATAATAAAAATCATAAACTTCATTCACTACGAAAAGTGCAGTTTAATGTGTCTTAAAATGCAATAAACTTGACTTGACGAAACAGCAGAAAATAGATAAATTAAAAACTATTTATGTGTACTTTGAAATGCCATTAAAATAATAAAAAATTGAGAAGATATAGGTACATATTACAATATTTAACAAAAAAAAAAATTGTGTCAAGTTTTGCATTGTTTCTTTTCGTTTTTTTTTTTTTTTTGTTTTGCATTCTTAGCAATCCATAATTTATTGGAATAGTATTATCACAAATATTCACACAACAAGTAGAGTATGACTGGTGGAGAGGAGAGCAATAATAATATTAATAATAGTAAAAATTCCTCTATTAAAAGTAGACATTCAATTTCAAAAGAACAACTTATAAAATTAAGAATAAAAAAATTACAAATTTCATAAAATAGACTTTGGCTTCATGAATCTAAAAATAGTTAATTAGCATTAGATGTTTAAGTAGTTTAATGTGCTCTTGATGGCTTTTTAATAGCCAACAAAATCTTTCTTTCGACATGCTCTTCTTCTTCTTCTCACACTATCACTTTAATGGCATTTATTTCTAATAAGTAGTAGCTAATATGTAGGTATTATAAAGAAAGTCTTAGTTTGAAATCTAGAAAAAATACTTGTTATTTAATTAATTAATGGCTTTACAATTTCAATTCAAAATTTCTACAAGTTTTACGATGTTAAATAAAAAAGAGAATATTTTAAAAGGAAGAAAAATCAAGTGCAAATTTCGTCAAACTGTTTCGATTTCATAATATTAAAATTAATATTGAACTGAAGTTATTTGAAAATGATTGAAAAATTAATCGAAATAAAAAAATGTTGAAGTAAAATTATAAAAAAAAGGCGCGTGCATGACATTGACCATTCATGCAAAAAGAGAGAGAGTTGAGCATGTGCTAATTTTAAAATTAAGTTGAAGTTGCATGCTAAGTTTTTTTGAGAAAACGCCAGCGCGGGGAAAAAAAACTCTTCAGTGTCCAAACGCATTTGAAAAAAACACGCTGTCAATGCGTTTCCTTTTTATTCTCTTTCTTTTTAGTGGACTTGGGAACTACAATTAACTACAAAAAGTTCTTCCATTATAGTTAAAAGTATTGAAAGATTTATGTTAAAGTATGAGTATGATGGATGAAGTATCATATTGCGACGGAGTGAGAGAGATGAGTTTGATGAGGATGATGATATTTGAAGAGAGTGTGTGCGTTACATCAACCATTCACCTTAAATAAAAAACTATACGCTACTGCGGCGCTTCAGTTGTTATCGAAGCATGTACTCTCTTCTACTCTGACTCTCTCTCGTTCTCTCTTTGTGTTTCTTTTGTTGTTGTTTTTTTTTTAACAAAAGACATTTGCAATAAAGTTTTTGGTGAAAGAGAAATTTGTCCAAGAATTAAAACTTGGTGTAAACTTTAATGGTTGATGCTGATGTTGATGTTGTTGCTGCAGCTGCTGCCCTTGCTGTTGTTGCTGCTGTGGTTGATACGAAGTTGAACGTTTCAAAATCCGTAAATTTGTACCAGATGCCATGCGTTGTAATTGCTGCATAGTAGCTACAGATGGTTGTGCAGCAAAATGTAATGAAACCGATGATGGGCGTGGCTTCGGTTGTTGCGCTGTTTGTGGCAATAATGCTGATGTTTTTGTTGATGATGATGTGGCAGTTGCAGCTGCTGCTACCAAGGCAATTAAATCAGCACCAGTAAAAGGTTTTTGCTGTTGATGTTGTTGTTGTGGTGGTGTTGTTGGCTGTTGAGGTGTTTGTTGTAGGGGTTGTGATAAAGATGGTGTTTTCTGTTCACCACCGTTGGCAGCGAAAGTGGCATTTTTATTGTTATTATTAAGAACATTTGAATTGGTTACAACAATTGATTGTTGTTTACGTAGCTTTGTATTGTTGTTGTTGATATTGTTATTGTTGCTCGGATTATTAATATATTTATTATTTTGTTGTTGCATACACATTTTATCACTTTGCGATCTAGCCCGAACGCGTCCAGCACTATTACTAGCATTTCCACCACCATTCGATTGTTGTTGCTGCTGCTGCTGTTGTTGTTTTTGTGCTTTTGCTGCTGCCTTTTCAGCTTGTGCTGCAGCTTTCATTTGCTGTTTCTCTTTACGTATTAAGTCAAAGGAACTTACAATCTAAAAGTGGAGAAAATGGATTTTTGAGCATCTAATTTTTGCTTTTGTTTTATAACTTACCTTTTCTCCTCCGTGTTGCGTGCAACCATTCTGACTTTGACTATGGGACAATTGACGTTTTGATGTTGATGACGACAGTGCGCCACCACCGTTACTATTATTATTACGTTTATGATTGCTACCTTTGCCCACTGCATTATTATTATTACAAATATTTATATTACAATTATTAGTGTCACCAACAGTCGATGCTGGTGTTGTCGATGCTAATGTAGTTGATGCAGTTGCAGCAGATGATAATGAAGTTGCAGTAGTAGCATTGCCATTTGCTGTTGTGTTTGCCGTGGTAGACTTACAATTATTTTGATTACAATTATTACTTAAATTATTTAATTTAATACCATCCAAATCACCCATTGATTTATGGCGTTGTCTTTTTGAACGATTTGTTGCAGATGTTGATGAAGATGAATTATTAGCGGCAGCTGTTACACCGCCAGTACATGCTACATTGCAACCACCAGCTGTACTTCCTCCTGTTCCTGCTCCTGATCCTCCGTTATTTAAGGCATTATGTTTATCATCATTGTTATATAGCTGTTTATTATTTTTCTTACAATTATTAGTTGCATTCGAATGCTTTTGATTATTATTAGCATTATTGCCACCAGCAATAGTCGGCGAGACTGATAACGTGGTTGGAGATGATGAAGTTGCTCCACCACCACCACTACTACCACCGGAATATTTACGCCCTGTCTCGATACCAGCTCGCTTATCGTTAACCCATTTCTTGAGGCGCTTCACAAATGGCATTATCATAAAAAATGAATTGGCAGTAATGCCTAATTTGGCTTTCGACATGGCATCATTTTTACTGATCGGTAACGAATCAATCGGAAACCAATCACAGCATTTAATCTCATTACGTGTGCGTGGCGAGAATTGCGTTTGCAATGAAACATTACGCACAATATACAAGCGTGTATATTGATAATTGATAACAGCCTCGACATAATCATTTGGTACAATTAATTCAGTGATATCATAACCAGTTTCTTCATAAACCTAAACAAATGAGTATGCAAGAGAAACGAATTAGATTTTTACCACAAAAAGTTTGCTACTTTGGTGCATGGTACTTACCTCCCTTGATGCGCAATGCACAGGGTCTTCGTTCTCATTGACTTTACCTTTAGGAAAGCCCCATGAACACTTAGCAAAATACGATTGCACTAATAGGCAAAAATTGAGATCCTCAGATATTAAGATGGCCCCATAGGTGGGCACTGATAACTTGTAATTCTTCCAATCTTCTAAGACTTTATCGACAGACGATAAATGCTGGCGTAGAAATGGAATATGCTGAACATTCAAAAGTTTGTTGTTATTATTTATGAAGTGATAACAAGGACAAAAATGTAAGTATATTTTACCTCAAATAATTGCATAGCAAACTGTTTAATGCCGCACGGTTGCAACTTTCGTGTCTGCTCCTCCGATACACAAAAGAAATCCAAATAAAACCAATGAGCTAATTCAATTTGAAAGCAAATCCGTATTAAATTGCTCAATTCCATATCGGGGACGTTAATGATAAAACGACTGGCCAAATCATCAAGTATGTCGGACGGAATTGCGAAATTATGCTTGTTATTGGAAGCGGTAACTCCATTGTTGTAATTGGTATTGTTGTTGGAGTGCTGCTGTGTTGTATTGGAATTGGAGGAATTCGTTGTATTCGATGAAGACGATGATGATATTATTGCTGACGTTGCTGCTGATATTATTGCTGCTATTGTTGCTGATGGTTGTGGTACTGATGAAGAGGATGATACATTTGAACTGGAGGTGATTTTTGTTACAGCTGTTGTTGTTGTTGTTTTTGTTGACGCAACAGCAGCGATTGCTTTTAAACCATCGGAATTGAATGAAAACGCACTACTTTGATTCAATTGCTGTTGTTGTTGTTGCTTACATATTAGATGATAATTAGTGTTATTATTAGTATCAAGTTTCTGTTGTGCCAGAATTGCAAGCCCATTTTTTGAATGAATTGCTAGAAATACATTTTGCATTGGAATATAGATTAATAACACCAAATTTATAAACTTTTTTCTTACCATTTTCACGTCTAAGCGTTACAGTTTTCGTTGACAAATCGTCCCTCATTGCTCTTAGTGTTTTCCTTATTCAACGCTTATAAGTCTTAAAATTTAGGTTTTGTCTGTTGAGTTATAGTAAAATAATCTAAAAAATAGAATGTAAAATGGATTTGTTGTTACTTTAAGAGTTTCCCATGAATATAGAATAAATAGTTAAAAGCAGGGATCTGATTTTTATTTAATTTTTTATGTATTTATCTCTCGAGACAAGTTCAATCAGACTTAATCAAAATGTTTTTCAAATCATTATTTAAAATAAAAGTGATATTATTTTCTAAGGGGTCGATTAAATTGCAAACCACATCGACATTACATGCATTTGTGAACGTATATTTAGATTAAAGTAGCCTTATACAAAGAAACCCTAAACCGAAAAATGTAATTGTCCTGGCTGACTGACCAAACAACGCCCAGCCAAAAGCAAAAACTTGAAGTTTGGAGAGCATTTTCTATCTATAGCTCATTCTACTAAGAAATCGTGGAAATTTCCGCCCCCTAAGGCCGGGAAATAGAAATAGGCGTGGAATTTATTTAAAATGGCAGCTATGCCATAGCAAGACAATAAAAATTTGTGTAAGTGGGATGTAAGTAGTAGTCATTGGGCAGAATACGTATGTTTTTGGACAAGTGGAAATGATTGAAGCGATATATGAGGGGAACCATAGCAAGGAAGTCAATAATAGTTCGTGTGTGAACACACATGTTAAAGGCTTGTATGTTAAAAAGGGAAGTTGATAGTATTAAGAAGAATATTGACCCTTTTGGACTAGTAGTGCAACTCACTGTTTAAACAACATGAATGATAAGCGCAATTATTAGCTTGGAGGCTGTTTTTTTGTGGCAGTTTCTGTATTACAGAAACATGCTACTGCCGAACAACTAATTCTTTGTACACTCGCATACGTTTTTGTTCGTGCTTTATTTTATGTTCATTTGTGTTCTTTTAGAAAATAAATTGATTTATCAAAATCGTTTAGTTCTTCATTCTTAAATCTAAAAGTAACTTCTTCTTAAATCTAAAAGTAACTTGGAAACGTAGAGGTTTTTAAATATTCTATCCTCCAATTTAATGGTAACAAAGCTAAATGCTCTTTTTCTATTATGAAAAAAAAAAAAAAACAAAACCCAAAACTAGTCGAACCCAACAATGTTGCCACTGTACTATCTACAAAAATGCACGCACTCACACAACGAAATATTCTCCACTGCAAATTGCAGAATTTTTTTTTTGTTTTCTGAAACTTTTTTAAGACAAACAAAATTTTTTTTCTTTTTTAACTGCAAATACTGTTGCCAATTGTCTTTCTTTATATCTTAACAAATAATTTGTAGATTAAATAAGTATTTGTTGAACTTTTCTGAGGGAGAATCAGGAAAAATATTTTAGGTATTCCACATTTATCAAATTACCTTTTCACAACTTAAAGTGCTTAATATTTTTTTTGTAATTATCTTAAAAACTTTTTTTCTGGCAAATCATGCGTTATTTTTTTTTTTTTTAGCTTTTTAAACGAAAAAAATGTAATTGGAAAAAAAATTATAAGGAAAAATAAAAACGCAATTTTTTTATATTTGCCTTTTCTCGTCAAAGTGTAGAGTGTGAAAGAAGGACAAATATAGTACCAGTTGTATTCTTTTCTTACTTTTATTGTTGTTGCTCCGCCTGTCACGTAGCTAATCTATACAATGGCTGCAAAGTTACAAAATTGTCTTGTTTTTGTTGTTGATTTGGAATATTGTTTTTGTAGTGGCGAAGAAGAAATGGAAAACATTTGTTTTCCCCTGGTTTTAAAATTGTTTTTATTATATTTTTGTTGCTATTGTTAAATTTTGTTTTTGTAAAATTGTAGAAATTAAAAAGAGTAGCCATCCACAGCAGTGATGCCAACTCTTCGTCCACGCGAATGTAATGGCTTTTTCTTTTCTTGTGAGACTCTACACTGCGTATTGCACACAACTACACGTACACAACCAAAAATGCTTTAGTATTAGTGGTGTACTGAATATTTTTTCTGTGTGAACTTTCTAAATGAAAAATTTACACTTTTTATAACTTTTGCTTATATTTACACAATTTTCTTTAAGACTTTCGTTTAATGAAAACACTTTTCTATGCGGTAGTCCACTATTTTCTCTTTTTGGAATTATTTATAAAATAAAATTATATTTTTACACTATTGAAAAATCGCTTTTGCGTCGCTTTATTTCTCGTCAATGTCAAAGACTGAGGGAGAGGAAGCTCATAGTGACACGATTTAAATGTCAAAAAACTTGTGGTATGAATAATATTCCCCACATGGAAAATTACACCTCATCCAAGGTGAATTTATTGGTCGGCACGTAGTTTTACACATTTCCCTCAAGTTTATTCGCGAATTTTGCAGTTTTAACAGTTTTTGCAATAATACGCAAGAATACTTAGATTTAAATATGTTTTGATTTTCCTAAAAATGTAGTTGTATTTCTAAAAAAATTTTAAATTATATGTAACTGAAGATATAGTAGAACTTATAGGCAGCTAATGCGGAAAGAATATTTAGCCAAATTAATTTAAAAAAATTAATTTAAGATCAAAAGCCGCTGGATTGAAATTAGGGCTGTAAGCTTCCCACTGCCAAACAGATATACCATTTGAGAAGAAGTACTCCTTTGTAAAAGACGAACAGTGGATTTCTACTAAAAAATCCACCCAGTCATAACATGACTCCATTTTGTGGATACATAAAAAAATCGGTCCCAGGAATATGTATAGTTTTTTAAGCAGTCATAACAAGAATGTGATTTCAATTTTTTTATATACATATTTTTGATACTATTGTATGTTTATTTATATAACTTAATTTCAAAACTATTGAATTTAATATAAATAATACGCTACTTATGCGTCCGTTTGCTTATTTCTGAATCACTTCTAAATAAACGAATCGTTTTTTTTTTTCAAATTTTGCAACCTGATTGCGTTAGATTTGGCAGAAGTGATAGAACTTAAAATGTCTGCTTCATCCCAGAATTCGTAGAATATCCCAAACAGCGATAATTGTTACTAAAAAAATATGGCAACGCTGATTTGTATGCAAAATGATAGCAGCAGTCAGTGTGGCCAGGTTAATTTAAAAAAGCGCACATTCTCCAAAAATGTATCGCCCAAAAATGCTTAATTTACAATTTGATATATAGAATTAAAATCGTAAGTAATAAATAAAATAAAAAAATTTATTATGTCTAAAAACATTTAATGCATACAAGGCATACGAAGACATACGGATCCCAATAAATAACTTTAATAAACAAATTATACTTACCAATTAAATAACACTTTTATTCTCTCCAAGCATATTATCAAAACAAAAAATGAATATTAAACATACTATAGAACATGACATCACTATAACTATAATTATAAAGAAAAAGTATACATAATATTGTCATTATTCATAAGGATAAGAATTACTTACAATAGACTAATTTCAACAGAATCTAAAATTTATTTAAGACATGCACTTTCTTTGCAAGAGTTTGGCTGATTCCAAGCATCGTACAAACATGTGCGGCCATAACAACAGAGAACAACCGATTCCTCTTGCCTGAATAAAGGCGTATAAAAACAGTCATGCTTACATACAGTGTTGCCAGAACGACGATTTTATAGTCATTTGACAATTTTTTGGCCTAATGCCGATTTGACGATTTTTGTTGAAAAATTACGATTTTTAAAATCTCTTCTGATATTTTTATACATATAGTATATATAGCATTAAAAAAGCTGTCTTCACCATTATGAACACATTTCAATACTTTTTTAAGAAGTTTGATGCACAATGGTTTCATTTAAGATAATGAAAATTTTACTTCAGGAACTGGAACGTCTTTTGAAGGAATAAAGACTTTGTATATCTGTGTTGAACTTGATTTCCAGTGATACAATTTTGATATTGCTTTCAATGCATAAATATTTTAAAACCAGATTATTTAATTCTTGATGTTAATAACATTGATTTCAGAGACAAAACAATATTTTTGGAAAATAAAGATATTTACATTGGATATTTGTGTACAAAAATTCTTGTAAACCTCATAAACCGCATAACATGTGTAAACTTGTCAAATTTATATGAAATTTGATAGTGTGTTTACGCGGTTTACAAGGCTTTTAAACGTTTTGATGAATATTCTTAATGTGTTATAAAATATCTGAAAGTCTGTTTTCAGAATTTGAAAATAATTGTACTTCTTTTTTTATAATGAGTTGTGTAATGAAATAAAAAAAAAGATTTGATTTTAAGAATGCTGCTTTAAAAGAATTGAGTTTTCTTTAGCTAGGAATACTAATTTCAAAAGAAGTCAATTTATTACAAAGTTTAATGTCACATTTTAAAAATTTAGAGGACGAAAATTACTTTCAAAAACTAAATATTGACTTTAGGGAGCTACGATATGTAGATTTTGAGAAAATTTTTGATAAGGTGAATGAAATTGCAGCTGAAAAAAGCTTTGGAAAGCTATTTCCAACATAATACGTGGTGATTCATCAAAAGCATTGTCAAATTTTTTTTTTAAATTGATGTGTTTACCCAACTCGTCCGCAAATGTTGAAAGAATATTTTCATAAGTCAATTTAAATTAAATTAATCGTTTAAAAAAAGTAAACGAATTTGAGTTTTTCTCTCATGACGATTTTTGAAGTGAAGTTTTTTACAACACTGCTTACATACATGAATATAAGATAGAATTGTGGCATGAGTAAGCCCACCCCAGCCGTAATTCACAGTGAACAAAATATAAACTACTTTAAATGCAACTCTATATATATATAAATATATATAGAATATTTTGCCAAAAAGAAAAATGTATAATTAGGGTATGCCTGCAAACGCACAAACCTCTTGCAATCAGAGCAAACTTGCGAGCTCGTAAATAGCAGTCAAATGTATTTTTGTATGAAGAGTTATTTGTACAAACCAGATAAGTTTGCGCTATGAGCTCAATGACCTCGTAAACTTACGTGTTTCTATTTCGTTCCTTTTAATTTTTTCCCCTAATTTTTGTTTCTTTTATATAAGCCAATTTGTTTAAAAGCTGCATTGTGTTATCGCAGGGCTACAATTAATTATGCGATTTGCTCAATTTGTACTTTTGTTGAAAAATGCGACCCACTAACAAGCATGTACACTTTCATAAAGGCGCAGTTACGCGTTTACAGAAATACCCTAAATATTTTGTTATTTTTTTTATGAATTTCTCTTGCTCATCTTTCTTTTGCTATTTTTTGTGTTATGTTCAATGCAACCACTGCCCAACAGCGCACAGTTTGCCGTCGTTTGTCTCATTGTTGTTTTTGCAAGAGTGTGATAATTTTGGTTTTTGTGTTTTTTTCACAATGTTTGTTATTTTCTTTTAACCAAAAAAGGAAAATTGTAAAAATTTTTGCATAAACTAAAAACGAAAATATTCCATAATATTATAGTGGATAAATTTATTAAATAAATCTCAATAGTTTATATAAGCATAAAGTTTAACATTTCTTTTGGTGCATAGAAACGAAAGTTATGGAAAAGTGAAATAAAGTGAAAAAGGAGTAGGAAATTTCTTTGACGTCAAAACAATAAAAGTTCTTATTTTAGTTGAAAAAATTAAACAAATATGTAGACTCAAGCTATTAAAATTTGGTTATTTCTTATAACAATACAAATTTCCGCAAGATTTTTCTATTCATAGCAGCTGCGTACATATAAAACGAAAACCCAGTGATCAAGAAGGAGTAGGAATAGGTATGTGAAAATATGTGTTAATTACGTTTTAACAATTTTCGCATTAACACTGAACATTAATACATTTATTATAATGAATATTTATTGTATTATTTGTTGTTTATCTAGGTAATCGTGCATCGTGAAATATCTACCAACATAAACGCTAAATAGTAATACTTGTTTTAATTTGATCAAGATATTCGGGCACGGGTGAGTGAGTTGAATAAATGCGTGTTCTATGTGCTTATTTTTAATTTATTTACTATAAATATACATTACTAATTATGCACTTTTTTCATTTCACTTACAGTTGTGATATGTGCCATTAAATGAATGAATGAATGTGTGTGGGCGGTAGGAAAAAAAGGTCTTCTGAGAATTAGCAGCTGCGTTAAAAAGAGTTTCTATTGGTCATTGTGGACTTACATAAATTTACATATTATATTTGAATGACAAACGCGAAAAGACAAAAAAAACCAACCACCAGTTCAACTACATTGCAAAATGCTCGTCTATTCATTAAATAAACAAATTTAAGTGGTGTGACCTTCGCCCTTTAACAAGCAACAAACAACAATAACGAAGCATACAAATTTTCACAAAAACAACATAGTAGCTACCAAGCAAGCAAATATTTTCTTTCTATACTGAATGTAATTTAGTAGTATTCGTGCTAAAGGCAAAACGAATGACGTTTATTGAAAAAGTGTGTGCTCTCTATCTATCGGATGAGATAGCCGGTTGGATTGGGTGTGTGTATCTTGAAGTGTATTTGATATGAACAAAATTTACTGAATATTTGTGGTGGGCATAACTGATTCACCCGAAACTAAAGTACGTGTAAATATTTAAAAAAAAATTGCAGAAAAACTGAAAGTGAAGAACAAATGAAGTTGAAACTCAGCAAACATGAGAATTATTGGATATTACTAACTTTGTTGAGTATTTGACTTTTACTAAATTAAAGAATCTCGCAGAGCAATTAATGTGATTGTTTAAAGAATTTCAGAAAGGAGCAAAACAACAAATCAGATTGCACACACTCTCAAAATTAAATTTGCTATACTTAGTATTTTTGATTGTATGCGTGCAATTAACGACTCGTGCTAAAGGCTAAGTTAATGTAAAAGTTTTAAATTGTGGCGGCGCTTTTTATTGGCAGCGCATAAGTCACTAGCCGGTTTAATTGGAAATCTGAGAGATGCCATATAGAAATTCAAGCTAAACTACTACACATAACATACGCATCAAAATAGTAGCTTCAGAATTTTGTTTATTGCTTGAGTAATTGCGTATATCTTTAATGACTTGCAATTTGAAGCAATAGCGATTTTTATACACACGTTACGTTTTTACGATTTAATTTGTGAAATTATATTTTTTAACATACCATCTACTATCGATTACTTCGGAGTTGCATTAAGTCACGAAAAAGCTGAATATAAAAAAAAATGTATAAGTAACACATAAAAAGGAGCTGAATTTAATATTTACCTATATATAGTATTTACAAATTTAATGAAAGAAAGAAAAATTAAAAGCAGTTGTATAAACGAATACTAATACCCTTCTACGATAATGAATGATTTAGTAAAGGAAAGCTGAAATCTTAAGAAAAATTTAGCACATCGGCAGCTTAAACCTCACCCTCATATGTTAAGCAGAGATTCTAAACAAAATCAGTTGTTTGTGAAGAAACATAAGTTAAAAATTAACGCTGAAAACGCAAGTATAAAAAAACAAACAAAAAAATCTGGAATGAAATAAGAAAAATATAACCAAATCATAAAATTCCACGAAATAAAAAAAATTAATTTTTTTAGAAACAAGCCGAAAATTTAAGAAAATTTAGCTAAAGCGTCAAGCTTCAATCGAATATACCAACTATAAGCAAATTAAAAACAATGATTGAGATCGGGTTTTAATCTAAATTCATAATATAACAACAGAAATCCGTCAAGATTTTAATCAGCGAACAGAAAAAACAAACGAAAATACTAATAAAACGCATAAACTGACATGCATACCAACGTGATTATAAGACACCATCGAAGAAAAAGACAACATATAGATGTACAATTTAAGCAAAATAATAAAATCGCTCCAACGATAATTGATACGTTCCGACGATATTGCATACTACATATAAACATTTAAAAAAATATAATGAGAAAACTAACTGAATTATAAGATATAACTTTTAAGAAGAAAAGAAAAAATAACTTCTAAGCGCATAAGATATAACAACCTAAATTCATTACTCCCCATCATACAAACATTCAAAAGTAATAATACACAATACCAGAATAACAAAATGTTTAAAATACGCCAACGTAATTGTATACTAATCACCACTGTATTGGTTATAGCGCCATGCATTATAATTATTCTGATAATGGGTCCAGAATTGTCCACCGAACAATCGTTGTCACAACAGCTGGCCGAGACGCGTATGCGTTTACAATATCTTGAATCGATGTACCGTTCACGTCAAGAAGATTTAACTATATTGTCACAATACATGGGTCTTACAAATGCCGCTGCCATCACTGCTGCAGTCTCAATTGTTACCAACACTTCAACGACATATTCAGCATCTGCACCACCGCCTGCAACACCAACAAGCCCCATTAATAGCCTGATGGAATCATTGAGTCCCGAGGCACGTCAGTTAATTAAAAATGCAACACATTCACATACCACTCACCGCTTTACATCATCCAACAATATACGCTTACCAAATGGTTATAGTTTTCTACCACATTTACTTGATGATCCAAATTCATTGCGTCCTGCTTTTCTACGTTCCCGTGGTCGCACAGACGTTAGCATTGTGTTAGGTATACCCACAGTCAAGCGTGAAAAACAAGCATACCTAATTGGTACGCTACAGAATCTCATCGAGAATATGAATGAGGAGGAACAAAATGAAACATTGATTATTATTTTTATTGGTGAAACTAATATTGATTCAGTGCGTGTAATTGCACGTCAAGTTGAATTGAATTTTGAGGCGTACATTGAAAATGGGCTAATCGATATAATTGCACCGGCATGTTCGTATTATCCGGATTTAGACAAGTTGCCAGTAACATTGAATGATTCACGGGAGCGTGTTAAATGGCGTAGCAAACAAAATTTGGATTTTGCCTATTTAATGGCGTATGCGCAATCAAAGGGTAAGTGC